>CM076581.1:1180023096-1181431913 GCA_034641835.2 Pinus albicaulis
CGCCTTTCCCGGAGACTTCTTGGCCTTCACCCTCAGTTTCCGGTTGATTGACCTGCTCCGCCTCGCCGTCGTCGAGCCAGTCCTCCTTCGAGTCCGCAGTTCGACTCCTCTCCTGATTCATCGGGTTCTCCTTCTCCTCCTGGTTCTCCCCCTGCCACCTTCACTATGTCTGGTCCAGGGCCTAACGCTAGCGGTTCTCCGGCCCTAATGCTGGCCCGAATACTAGTGGAACCGCCACAGGAACTACCCCAGCCACCCCCTTGCTGCCGTACATTGCAGGCCTCAGCGTCCCCGATTTCAATCAGTTGATCAATGACCCTATCCGCCACGATGTTGGTTGGCCTGCCATGCCAACCAAGCTCCCTTCCGACATCCCTAAGTTCGAAGGCCAAGCTAGAGAAGATCCAACCAATCATGTCCGATCTTTCCACATGTGGTGTTCCTCCAATTCCATTACCGATGACTCCATCCGTCTTCGTTTGTTCCAATGCACGCTTACCGGTGAAGCTTCTAAATGGTATGTTGAACAAGCCACCTCTTCCCATACCACCTTTGCGACCCTTGCCCAAGCCTTTTTGTCTTATTTCCAACTCCCTCTCCGATACGACACTGGCACGAAGCTCTTGACTTCCTTCAAGCAATCCTCTTCAACCCGCCTTTCCGCCCATGTTCAGGAATGGCGAAGAAGACGGAGCTTATGTCGAGCCCCTCCCTTCGAAGATCGGGTTTATATGGACTGGTTCCTTCGCACCCTTCCGGCTCCCATCGGCAAGGATGTCGCCTCCCATTTTCCTCAAACCAAAGAAGCCGCCCTCCAAATAGCCTTGAAATATGACCTGATCTACGCTCAATCTGGTTATGTTTATACCGTTCTTCCTGACCTCCCCAGGCCCGGTGGCGCTAACGCCCCGGGGGCATCTCTTTCCACCGACGGTATCGTTGGAGCCCTTTCCCATCCGTACGCTCAACCTCCTATGGGCTATGGTCTCCCTCAGGGAGGGGCCAACACCTCCAGCACTCTTCCCCCTCCTGGTAGCATGTATCCAGGATACAGAATGCCTCCTCCTTTTGCCCAACCTCCTGCTTACCTCAATGTTGCCCAACCTAACCATTACCTTTATCCGTAGCCTAGTGCGCCAGCTCCTCCAGCATATGCGCTTCCATCTCCCTTGCCTCCTCCAAACCCGCAACAGCACTTACAGCCCCCTCCAGGGCAAGTATTTGCACAGCAGGGCGCGACTAATCCCCCTTCTTCTCAAAGAAGGCGGAGAGGTAACCCAAACCAATCTGCCCCTGGTACCCGTGGACCCAATTCTGGTGTTGACCCTAACACTGCCAACCAGCAACAGGGCACTCAGCCCAAGCTGGACAGGCCGCTTCGCACTAATAAGCCTTGTTCGTGTTGCGGTGTTTATGGTCATTACACCCACGATTGTCCCCTTTTACCCCAGATGCGGCAGATGTGGGAGTCTCAAGCCACATTGCGCGGACCGCACGCCTCCCCTCATGCTCCTCCTAATGTGGCCACTACCCAACCGGCTGTGTTTACTGATCCTTTCCCTCAGCAAGGATTCGTGGCTACCCAACCGCCTGATAGCCAGGTCGCCACTCCCCCTTCCCTTTCTAGTTCCTCTGATTACCAGATCCTTATGATGCACTCCGATCCTTCCCCAACCGTCGACCTTCACCTTCAAACTCGGTCTCGCCAGTACCCCAAGCCTCATGCTCAGTGTGCCCCCGAGCCTCCTTCTTCAGGTTCTACCGAGCCTCTTTCGACATCCAGTGGCCCCTTACATATCCCTCAACCCAAAGTTGAGGTTCATACCAAGATTCCTAAGGGACCCCTACGTTGAAACGCTGCTTCTGGTCGAGCTGCTCATTCGTATAGTATAATAGATGATTTGGCGCAATCCCCTGCTGCCATTTCCACACTGGAACTCCTCCAGTCATGCCCTTCCCAAAAGAAGGCTCTACTATCTGCCGTGGGCGCTGTAGATCCTGCTGATGACCAAATGATTGTTTTTGACGCTACTCAATCGGACCATCCTCCTCTCCCTCCTTCCGTCGCCTTCCAAATCCCATTCAAAATCCGGAACGCCAACGTTTCCCGGTGCATAATTGATGAGGGGGCATCCACCTGCGTGATGTCCGCTTTGGTTTGGAAGCAACTCGGATCCCATGAGTTGGCCCCATCCACGATCACCCTTCGAGCGTGGGACGACCATGCCTCCCAGCCCATTGGCCTGTTTCGTAATTGTCCTATCACCCTCGCCGGTAAGACTGTTTGCGTTGACGTCGAAGTCATCGACGCCCCGCTAGACTACAACATTCTATTGGGGCGAAGCTACACCTATGCTATGTCTGTTGTCCCATCCGCGGTTTTCCGCAAGATGTCTTTCCCCCATAATGGAAAGATAGTCACCATTGACCAGTTGACGTATCATGAGCCAAAATCTCAGACCTCACCTGAGACGACCATCTCTTCTGTAACCAACAAGAAAACCGTCGATTCCTTGACCAGTGTCTCCCCCGGCGTTTACAAAGATTCCTACCTGCTTGGAACTTTCCCTAACCTTCCCCCTCTTCCTATCATTGATCCCAGCTTATCGAATGTTTGCATGATGCAATCATCTCAGGCTGCCCTTACGCAGCCTGCCTCGGCTAGTTAGCCACCTCCCCCTCGCCCTCCGCACCCCGCTCCTAGCCATTCATATCAGCCAGCCGGACCTCCTCCTTCTGGCCCTCCCCCTATAGCTGGTATCCCTGACCCCCTTTACCCTAATAGATCGGTTCCCCCTGGCCTTAACCATCTCGGAGCCGTCCCTCCTGGTCATTACCCTGCTGGGCAGATACCTTTCCTGGCTCCCCCTCCCGGAGTATTTTCTGTTCCTGTCATGGCCACCCTCTCTTTCCCTAACCTGACCCTCGGCCTACCCGTCTGGTACATTGACCCTCCAGCCGCTACCCCTCCCGGTCACCCCAAACCTTACCTTGCTTTGACACTGGTTCAACCGGTCCCCCTCGCTTCCTTCGGGCTCCCAGCACCTCCACAGGACCCTACCCCTGTGGTGTCAGCCCTCAGAAAGAAAGGAAAAGCTCGTAAGGGGGAAACCCACCAGGACCAGGCCGCCCCGACAACCTCTACCCTTCCGCGACCGCCAAAGCCCGCTATCCAATGCGCTTTGTGCGATATCATCGGTCACGCCACCCATATGTGTCCTGAATTGCCGCACCTTAAGATTCTGGTCAACGAGACGTTTCCTGACTCTGACATCCCCGAAGTCTACGTCACTATCCCAGACTCTATCCCAAAACTCAAAACCTTGCGCACAAACCACCCTTGTGCTTTGTGCGATTTCCACGGCCATTACACCCACCTCTGTCCCCGCCTTGACGAGTATCGTTCCTCCTTGGACATGTACCGCCGATTCAAGGCCACTTCGATAGGACCAAAGGATCTTCCTACTCCCATTCACATTCCTCCTCCCACTATCGAGCCAACCAAGCCGTCCACCACCATTTTGTACCTGTCATCATCCTTGTGAGATAGTTCACCTACCCTTCAACCTGCAGATACTCTCGGCTCCTCAGCCGACCTTGGATCTGTTGATATTGCACGTCTGAGCCCTTCTCCTCCTGATGACTCGTCACACATCACTACCTCCTCGGGTGACCTTTCTTCCTCCAGTCTTCCCATCTTCCAGTCCGATGAAGACATTATGGAAGCCATGACCAACCCGGACTTTCCATGGGATGATATGCACCATCGCGCATACTTCCTCCCACAACAGTCCCACGACCAATATGCTGTGGAAACCAAAGACTTCATTCCCAATGCAGTCGATTGGTTCAAAAATCCCATCCCTGCACCTGATGCTTTCGAAGAAGGAAACATGGCCAATATCTCTCCTACCATCAAAATTGACATTTCAGTCAAACCAGGAATCGAAGAATACCTCACCTTGGGCGCCCAATGCACCTCGGAAGAAATCGAAGCTTACACCAAAATTTTCAAAGAATTTCGCGATGTTTTTGCCTGGTCCTACACTGAAATTCCCGGACTCGATCCCGCCATTATCGACACCATAGCGACACATGGCCTGATGCCAAATCGGTCCGTCAAAAGTTGAGACCCATTCATCCTTCCAGACGTGACGCTATCAAGGCCGAAATCGATAAGCTCAAGCAGGCTGGTTTCATTTACCCCATTGAATACACCACTTGGGTCTCCAACCCCGTTCCCATTCTCAAGAAACAAGGCACCATCCGTGTCTGCACCGACTTTCGCGATTTGAACAAAGCTTGTCCCAAAGACAACTTCCCCACACCGTTCATTGACCAAATCATTGACGAGTGTGCGGGGCATGAGGTTCTATCCTTTATGGATGGTTTCTCCGGATACAACCAAATTGCTATCCGTCCTGCTGATCAACTCAAAACCGCGTTCATTAGTACATGGGGAACTTTTGCGTACCGCGTCATGCCTTTCGGCCTTAAAAACACCGGCGCCACTTTTCAACGGGCCATGTCTTATTGTTTCCATGACTTAGCTCATATTATCCTTGCTTATTTAGACGACCTCACTGCACGTTCTAAGCATCGGGCGCAGCACCTCCACGATCTGCGTACCATTTTTCTCCGATGTCGCAAGTATAATATCCGCCTTAACCCGTTGAAATGCGTCTTTTACGTTCCTGCCGGCCGTCTCTTAGGCTTCATCGTGTCTAAGGATGGTATCACTCTTGACCCTTTGAAAGTTCAAGCCATTCTTGAACTTCCCATTCCGCGTACCCTTCGCCAGCTCCAAAGTCTCCAAGGCAAAGCTAATTTTCTTCGTCGGTTCGTCCCTGACTATGCCACCACCGCACATGGGTTCCTTAGACTCCTCTGATCTACTATCCCATTCGTTTGGGATTCCTATGCTCATGAGTCTTTCGATGCCCTCAAGGAGGCTCTCACATCCGCTCCCTTGATCCGCCCTCCCGACTTTGATCGGGACTTCATCCTGTATATCTCCGCTTCCACCTATTCGGTCGCTGGAGTCCTTATCCAGGAAGATGACAATGGTATCGAGCATGTGATTTACTACGTCAGTAAGAACCTTGTAGGGCCCCCTGTTTCCTACTCGTATGAAGAAAAATTAGCGCTGGCTGTCGTGTTCTCAGTCCAAAAACTTTGTCATGATATCCTCATGCGCTCCACCATGGTTGTGACTAATTCCAACCCCATGGCCTTCCTATTGAGTCGTCGTATCCTCACTGGGAAGTACGCCCGTTGGGTCGTTATTCTGCAAGAATTCGACCTCGAGTTTGTCACACCAAAGAGTAAGAAAGGCTTAGCCCTCGCTGAGCTCATTTCTAACTTACCTACCGGATCGCCAGACCCCCCCGTTAATGATGATTTTCCTAATGAACACTTATTCTCCATTACTACCGAAGACCCGTGGTATGGCGATATTCTTACTTACTTGCGAACCCAAAAGTTTGCCCTCCACCTTGATCGTGAGGCTCGCCAACGTATCTGACACCAAGCTCCCCGATACCTTCTTATCGGTGACGACGTCTATCGTCGCGGGATCGATACTGTCCTTCGTCGTTGTCTCACACACGCTGAAGCTGAACAGGTCCTTAATGCCTGCCATAGCGGCGCTTGCGGTGGCCACCTCTCCGGTCTTGCTACTGCCCAGAAAGTCATGCGCGCTGGGTATTTTTGGCCTTCTCTCTTTAGTGATTGCATTGAGGCAGTCAAACACTGTCCCAATTGCCAACATTTCGCCCCTAAGGCGTGAGCTCCACCAGCTCCCCTCCATCCGGTCGTCTCAACCGGCCCCTTCTGTAAATGGGCCATCGACTTTATGGAGTGTCGCCCGCCATCCGCTGGTAACCATAAGTATATCATCGTGGCGGTCGACTATTTCACTAAATGGGCCGAGGCCATGCCAACTTTCAACAACACGGCAGCTACCGCGGCCCTCTTTTTCTTTAATCATGTTATAGCTCGATTCGGGGTTCCCAAACAACTGGTCTCTGACCATGGCAAACATTTTGAAGATGAGATATGGCGTGAGCTATCCTCACTGTTGGGTTTTGAGCACCAATATTCCTCCTCCTATTACCCCCAAGGTAATGGCCAAGTTGAAGCAGTCAACAAAATCCTTAAGACTATGCTTCAACGGATGGTGAATAAGAAAAAAACCAACTGGCACCTTATGCTCTTCCCTGCTTTGTAGGCCTATCGAACTTCTGTTAAAACCGCCACCGAGTTTACTCCTTTCCACCTAGTTTTTGGAGAGGAGGCAGTCTTACCGATCGAGTGTGAAATTCCTTCCCTGCATTTAGCCGTCGAACTTCTCCCTAACACCCAACCTCTATAACAACGACTTATCATGCTTGAGCGTGCTTCCGAAGACCGCCATGTTGCCTTGCAAACCATGGAAGTGGCCAAGAAACGCACCAAAGCTCAGTATGACAGAAAAGTCCAGCCTCGCACTTTTAGCGAAGGTGATCTTGTTCTAGTGTATGACCAGGCTCATGATGTCCTTGGTCATGGGAAGTTCGACTCATTATGGCTAGGCCATTACATCATCATTAAAGACCTTGGAAAGGGGGCATACCTTTTAGAGGATTTTGAAGGCAATCCCCTTCCTAATCCTCGCAACGCACTCTATCTTAAGAAATATTACCCTTAGCATTTCACTTCTGAAATGCGTGTTTTATTTTCTTTTAGATAGCTAGCATATTTTTTCATTTTTATGATGTGCTTCTTCACCCGGACCCATTTCGTCCAAGAAGAATCACTTCACTCCCACTTTCAATCGAACTTCCTCACTTACAACACTTGTATTTGGGGGCACCACTTTGCCTCCATACTTGTCCATGTTCGTGACGATTTTCGTCATGAGTCCCCACCTTGTACTCATGTTTTCAGGGTCCCCCATGGGGCCTTTACTATGTGGCAGCACCATCAGGTCACCCTTGTTTAGAGCATCCAAGTTGAGTCATCATCGCTTCCATGGCGTCTATCCCGAGTCCCTTTGTACCCCGCTATAGCTCTCCATCCTTCATTGCTTGATCTCTCTCTTGTGTCGCACTTTATGACCTTCAGTCCCACTGTCCCCTATCACTGATGTTGTATCGATACCTGCCATGTCATTCTGCCCTCTGTGCTCTAGCAAGGAAGTCGTCCATTCTTGCCTGATCCTTTTCCCTTCCTTATCATCATTAGTTCCGATCTTGTCAGTCACTCTACTATTTTCTCTCTTTTCTTAGTTGAGGATCTCTTACCGCCTCACCTATGGCGGACCTCCTTCTGTCTACATCATATCATTCATTCTAGAAGACAGGTCTAGAGGGCAGTGTACATTAGTTCTAGCCTCCACTCTCGTTCGGTGCCTCGGATCAAGCAAAGGGATCTCTCATTTCCCTTTGACTTGATTGTTTCTCCACTCCAGCTCCTTTCAGCATGATCGAGATCTATATACTTGATGGTTCAGTGATACAGTAGCGGCTCTTGATGATTCCCGGGTGTGTGTGAGATGTCTCAACCCTCATGAGGGGGTGGCCCTGCAGGTAGCCCCCCACATGCCCGGATGACCTCCTCCTTGCAGCCTTCGATGTAGCTCCAGATATTTGATGATGTTGGCCTTTGGCCGTAGCCACTTGCAGCACCTCTTTGATTTGCATGTATCAGTCAGATTTTGTGAGCCCTTCCCCATTTACAGGGGGCATTTGGGTTGTATTTATATCTCATGTACTCAGATATTATTGTACAAGTCCTGGCTGTTATCCCAGGCACAACATGTATGTGGGATTCCTCATTGTATTTTTATCTGGCTCATGCTTATGCCAGCTGTACTTTATGGTTCGGTCCCTTGTTTACTGGACACACTATTCTTTTGTACTTTGTCTCGGCGGGCATAGGTATGCCTCCCCCGCCGCCTTCAGCACAGGTAACCTCTCATAAAAAGAGACTTGTTGCACCTGCGAGTCTCGTCTCCTCAGGGTCTAGTCCTTCAACACACTATCTACCTCACATTTCTCTCTCTGACACCCTTTTTGTTGTCTAGTGATTGTGTTCTTACAACGTACTTCGGTCATACGATTTGCTCCTGACACTCGCACGCTGGGGGGAAATCTATTACACCATTTTTTGGTCATCTAACCTTTTATCATTAGATGGACCCAAGTACACCATGTAAGACTAGTTTTACCCTAAGTAAAACTGCTTTCACTATGTTAAAACAGGAAACCCCAAAAGGAAATATTAAACAAACCTATATTTGTTTGGTTTTCCTCATGGAATAATCAATTAAAACATAATTTAATTATTATTCCCAGTCATGTTTAACCCAAAATCAAAGAAATTAATTAGATAAACCTTTATTTATCTTATTATTTTCTAGGAATAATTATTTAAACCTTATTTAAATAATATTCCTTGTTAAATATGACCAAGTCACCCACAAATAATTAAATAAATCACTATTTATTTAATTATCTTTCAACCACTTCCTTAAATAATTAAATAAATCATTATTTATTTGATTATCTTCTAACCGCTTCCTTAAAAGATAAATAAATCATTTATTTATTTATTTTTGACAAATTAAGGGATTTGACCCAAGTCAAATACCTTTTCCCTCCAACAAATATAATAAAATATTCCATAAAAAGTGGATCTAGATCAGGTTAACCCATGCACCAAGATCTAGAATGACCCAATATTTTGTTATAAATAGGAGGGTTTTTCCTACCATTCTTCACCTTTTGTTGCCTATTAGATCACTCTGGATCTACACACTTGGTCACCATTTTCTGCCATTTGCTCCCATTGAGCTCTACTCTTTGCATTGGGTTTTCTACATCAACTAGAGAGAGAAGTCTTAGATCTGAAGTGCTGAGGACTCCCAAGAACCCATCCCACTGAGGGGAATTGGATACTCCTTCTGGTTTTCCTCCCAGGTGCCCCATTAATACAAAAAAATCTTTCAAAAACGTTCTTGTCTTGTCTATTGGTATATGGAGAAAACCCTTATTTTTTCTGCTTAATGTCTTTCCATGCATAGATCTGGTTTTTTGTAGCTCTTTTCTATCTAACTAATCGCAGATCTGAAGATATTGGCAGCCACTTTTGTTGTTAGGGCTATTAGTTATGCGTAGCTAAAGTGGTCCTTTTTCGTACACTTCGACAAAGGATTCATACTAACACACAGTATGTATGGGGAAATATTATAGCTGAAAACCCCACAGCTATTTTTTATATTATAATGGAGAAATCATGTAACAAACTCAGTACAATACTCCTCACAAGTACTTAGTACTTTCTCATGAAGTTACACACAAACTAGCTCAGTTTTGAACAAGTTACTGGTTCAAAACTCACCGCCAATTGCCTTGCCTCTATTGCGCAATCCAGGCCTGTCTATATAGAGATCCAAGGTTCAAATCTCCTTGGCTTGATAGCGCAATCATCATGGGCAATTCCTCCAAGTGTGGTGCAAATCTCATGCACAACTGATGTCGCCATTGATAGCTAACTCCACCCTTTCATCTACCTCTTTCACTGGTCTCCACTGAACTGATCATGCACTGTAGTGAACTGATGTGTTCTTGAGTTGAATAATGAGTTACTAATTAATGAATTAAATAATATTTAATTCCCTCCACTCATAACTAATTGATTAGCTAGTTAAACTAATCTCAACTAGTTCAACTAAAATAAACAGAACACAACTCCACTAGCTGTCTCATTAACTCCACCAAACTTCTGCCACTGAAGTCCTAACTGAAGTCAACCATGCATGTGCCATCAAACCCTTGGGAATCACGTGATTCCTCTGTCAGATGCATGAGCCACTTCTGTAGCTCGAACTGAAGTGCTCCAAGAGAGTAAACTGCTGTTTAGAGTCCAAATATTATTAAGGGTAAATAATATTTGACTTCCCTATTTTTAGGAGCGGCAGTCTAAAAATAGCCTTCGACCTCTTCGACCTAAAAAATAGAGTCCCATCTATTTTTACCAACATGACCAATGCTCCAAGAATCTCAAACTGGAATCCTCGAACCATGCTCCATATGTCTAAAAATAGACATAGTCTAAAAATAGACTTTGCGCCAGAATTTGCCTGCGGGCCCACTTAGTGAAGGCGACTTCATTTCACTAAGCTCCATCATCTTGCTGCATTTTCAACACAGCACGCAGAAAACAATGAAATCAGGGTTCAAATCAGCAGAATGTTGCTTCCAGAGTAAGGACACAGTACACATTATTGTTTCAGTTTATATTGTGTCCAAGAAAAATTCTCCCCTCCCCTACAACAATCCTATGCTATTAGAGCATTTATTTCATTAGTATGGCAGACTTCTTTATCATTCATTTTGTTTATTCACCAATAGCACCACAGAGTACTGCAGTCAGAGTACATTAGAGTTATATCAGAGTAGTCTGAAGACTGAAGAAGATCATTCGTTCACCCAAAGAACACCAGAGACTAATGCACGAGATTTATACAGAGTGGGCTTCCGCCCTCTTTCTTTTCAGAAGTTTAATGTTGCATTTAGTTCTTCAACTACCTCCTCTTCTCCTCAGAAGCTATAAATTCATGAGGAAACTCATTGTAAATGTTTTTGATTAGTTATCAGAGAATTGCAAGTAGTTTCTTTTGAGACACAGTCTCTGTGTAAAGTTGTAAGATAGGTTGAAGAAGATGTTTTCAGACTGAGTATTCAGCCATTGGCATGTTGTAATTGATTGGTATTGATATTTAAAATGACAAGCAAATTTCTTTGGATCCTGATCTGAAGCAACGATGATGTTTTCCTATCTTTGTGTTTACATTCATTTCATCTTGTTTCTACTGGCTTGCATCAGAATATTGGCATAGGATTTACCCTTGTTAGGTACCCTATGTTTCTGCTCTCCTTGCCATTGATGTTTCTCTTCTGAATGTATTATCTAAGAAATGATTTCAGTTGGTTTAACCAGTGTAGTGGATGTTATTGCCTGCTCTCTGATGTATGGATTAAATGAATTCAGTTCTTAGATGCTTCTTGTTATAGATTTAGTTGGAAGATTTGGGAACATTGGGGATTAGATTTAGCCCTGTCCACTAAGATCCTTGTGCGACCAGTTGGTCTTTAACTTTGTGCTCTGAAAATCTGTGTTATCTCCTCCCCTCCTACCTTTCCATGTCACAATCATCTTTAAGATCCTATGTTTTAGATGACTAGCCCAATTGAAAGCCTGCCTATTGATTAGCAAGCAAATCCTTTCCTGACTCCATTGCCCAATGGTTTTGAATAATTCCTAGAATACTTCACCTTTGCCTTATCCCTCTTTGCTCATCTATGTCCTACATTGAAACCTTCCTTCCTGATAACAACCAACCAAAACAAACAAATCAAACAAACAAACCATGAGCCATATAACTAGCCTAATATCTTAACATTGAGCTTCAAAGACATATATACTTTGGAAATCATAGAGAGATCCCTCTTTGGACCCAGGAGGGTTAGATCCTGAGGTCTGAAAGTGGTTCTAATGTTGTCTCATCTTTTGGTATCTCCAACCTTTCCAAAACATGGGAACCCCAACACACCGGCATGTATCACGTCCACCAAGCATAAAACCATTTACCGCTTATTCCCAGCGTCAAAACCACTCGCAATTTTCTGAAAAACTGCTTATCATCATTTCCGCGCCAATATTCAAACTTGCCCAGGTTTTCCCCGGTTTCTGTGACAAAACCTTCCTCTGAGCATTTTCCCTCCTTTTGTGCTTCCGCAAACCTTTGATGCAATGATTTCCCTTCCAGCTATGTCTTTGAATTCTTATGAAAGACACATTTGATGCACCGCAATTGTCCACACCTTCGTCATCTTCTTTGAATACGATGACACAACCTCCATATATTAATTTTGATGTTACTGTTGGAAATCCAGGATTTTGAAAGGCTTCCTTTGTTGTCTGCCTGTTCAAAAGGGATAAAGCCCCTTTAGCTTGAGTATAGTATTCTCCCTCTGAAAGAGAGGAAAATATACACTCGACCATTTGGAAGTATTATCTGTTACATTTACTTCAGCCAATGGAAAGAAAAAAAATCTGAAACCAATTTTCCACCACATTTATCGTTTGCTGCCATTCATGGGCTGGTGCCGAAGTGATTTCTGTCTTTATTGTTTCTCATTGCCTTCAAGAGCACCTTTTCCTTTTTCTAAAGAAAATCCTTTTAACAAACCAAATGAATATGCCTCATTCACGGAGAAAAACCCTTTTTCCTTTGAAAAGAGAAGAAAGAGAAATGGTGGGCCATGGGAAGCGCAATCGCAAGCGTAAGAGGAGCAGGAATGTTTCGGGTGGAGAAAATCATGATATGCGATGAGAGATGAAGCGAGGGGTGAGTGTGATGCGATGCAAAATGGTTAGATGATCGCATTGGCGGAAAACGAGAAGAAGGAATTAAGCGCCGGAGGGTGGTGCGATCGCGCGATGTGATGGATGATTATCGCCTCGGCAGAAGATGGATGGCGGAGTTAAGCAATGTGAAAATTTCGATAATGAGATGGGCGATGTTGCGATGTGATCGCATCGGCGAAGTCGAGGTTGTAGCAGACGGAAATACAAAGGAAAAAGGGACTTTGAAGTAAAGGAAAAATACTTAAAAGGTAAGGATTTTAAAGTTAAAAGCCAGTGAAGTAATGGAAAAAGGGCAGAGTTGTACTTTTTGAGTCTTTTATTCATTTGTGCATATGTCGTCACTACGGGGGGTCTCAGGGTACGGCTGAGAACTCCGGCTGGTGTCCCCACAGTCGATATCCACCGTTGATCTCTATTGCCTCCGCAGTCAACCCAGTCAACTGCGGAGGCACCCATTTCGTTAACTATCGTGCTCGTAGTGCCCGTGGGTTGGGTCATCTGGTTCAGACTTTGAATATAAACACTCTCCGCTGATTGAATTGATCGGCCTTTAATCTTTTGATACAAAACCCACTTGTACAAAGTTTAAAACAGTTAAACTTTAATACATCAAACTAAAAACATTTTCTTTTTATGACAAAGTATAAAACTATAATACTTTAACATATTTTCTTTTCTTTCAATTTCAGATTTTTTTTTATGTTTTTAATATAAAATTAAAAGGATATGCAGATCATGGAAAATTTTAGGGGCTAATATTCCCAGGTGGGCTAATTTTCCATGGTTTTTCCAAAAAAAAGATTCGCCAATTTCCATTTTTTTATAAAAATGATTCACCCAAAATTTACAATATAAAATTATTTTACCTTAAAAATCGCCAAAATTATATATACAATATATATAATATCATTATAAATTTGAATAATTTTACAAATACATCAATAACCATTTTATAGTTTTCATATTAGGGACTAGAGAGATTCGCCAATTTTTTAAACTTCAAAATAATTTTCCAACCTTAAAATTTTCCTTGATGCAGATGATTCACAACATCGACAATCAAGAGAAAAAAAGAATATTAGCCAGTCAAGACAGAGATTAAAGGATAAAGGAAGATAGTTAAAGGGTTAAAAGATAAAGACAGGAGATCAGAAAGATAAATCAAAAGGATTAATGACAGGCAAAGATAAAACAATTTAAAGAGAAATATAATATAAATAGACAGTCAAAGCTTAAAGACAAGGTTTTAAGGCCTAAACACAGAGATTAAAAGGTAAAACAAGAGGCAGATTAATCTAAAGCAGATTCGAATTAATTGCACCTATAGGCAATTACTTCTTTCAAAGATATTTCTGCCACCTAGTGCTTTGTTTTCCTTCAATAATGCATTAAGCAGTTATTGAACTCAATCAGAGATATTTTCTATCTACCAAACAGTTATTGTAAAGTTATTGATAAGCCTTAAAGTCAAACATTTCACCTATAAACCCTCAGAAGTTAATATAGGAGTTATTATTTAGAGAATTATCTTCAGATATTACTGCCTTGAGCCTTGCATGGTCTTCAAGGTAAATAATTCATTAAATTTGTAATAAATGACACCCAAACCCTAAAATCAGCTTCACCTCCTCATTTTAAGATAAATAATGCATTTGAACTCATTATGTTGTTGGCATTTGATGACTCTTTGAAGTAATACATAGTCTCTTAGAAGTTGAAAAGAAATTGATGTCTTGGAGCTTGTGAATTCCTTGATTTGTTTGTTGATGGAGGAGGCTTGCTTGTAGGATCCCTGAGCTTGGTTGATGATGAAGTTATTCTATTCTGTTATTTTTATTTCATGTTTCATTATGTTTCCATCTATCTATGTTGCATTAGAACAAAAGATTTAGACTAAGAAATGTTTCCAAAGGCACCTTAGTTCTGTTTGTTCTTCACTGCCTGTATGTTTTCCTCTGCTAGGACATTTTAGAGAATTCTTAATTGCTCTCTAGACCCCATAAGCTTGTTTATTTCATGAATGGTTTAATACAGTAGGTATCAAAAATGATTTATGGCTAACGTTGCTTATTTGATGTCAGTAAAACACTGTTTTTGAAGTCTCTCTCTAAACTACCATTACTTAGGTCTGCCAAAGAGGTTTTGTTTCGATCATACCCTTTGTACTTGCTTAAATAATTGTTTTAGAGATCTTCATAGCTATGATCAAATATTTTTAGGAGTTCCCTCTTCTCTGATTACAATTAATGTAATGTTTTAAAATAGTTACAATAATTTTAAAATAATTATTGTAATTGCATTTAAAAAAAATAATTTTAAAATGCAATTACAATGTTAATTGCATTTTAAAATTATATCTATTCTTGAAGGTGAAATCACTAGAAGTTAAATGAGTTTCTCGCCTTCTATATTTCATTGGAATGTTTCCCTTGAATAATTATTTGCTTAAGTTGAATCAAAGAATTTATAGTTTTCCCTGTATATTGATTGCCTCTTTATGCTTATGATATTTAAGTCCCTTTTGTTAAAGGTACATGATAAAGGATTCTTGATTGCCCTTTGTCCCACTTTTATTCTCACAATTGATGTCCATCTCATTCCCCTTACAAACCTTGAAGATCCACTGACCAAGTTAGATTTTCCCTGTGGTGCTCCCTGATCCATTGATGAGTCCTTCATGACTTTTATAGACTCCATTGCCCAATGACTTGAATATTTCCTCATTCTATCTATTCTTCTTGATCATCATACCCAACCAAAACAAACAACAAACCTAGTACTTAACAATTAGCCTAAAAAATCAACCATCTAAAGCAAACAAGTTCACATCCTTTGTAAACAAATAGAGAGAGACCTATCTGAGTCCAGGAAGGCTAGATCCTAGGACTCCAAAGACTGGTCTGATGTTACCTTGTGCATTTGGTCTACCAATCTACTAAATCATGGGACACTAACATAATGGCGATCACAGTGGGACATTCTGAGTAAGTCATAAGCTGAAATCACTTTGTATCACTTTGTATCCATTCATTCATCACCACCTCATCTCCATTCCTAACATAATGGTGATCACGGTGGGATTTGAGTACATAGTAGCCTAAAAACTCTTATAGACTCATTTAAACCCTCAGTTAAGCTTAAGAAAATCAACTGATAGGCAAGAGTATAATCTGGTTGTTTCACCATCCTAGCTAAATGATGACTCAATTATAGGACACTCATACAAACCTTAGGGATACATAAAGAAACTCAAAAAACCCCAAAAAAATTCCTAGATTGGCTTTTTGTCAGTTATTGGTGGTGGACCATACGCATGTATCTTCAAAATAACTAAAAAACATCCACCTGGTGACTCCACTAGCCTCCAGTAGGCCTATTACTTCACTAGTTCTCATTATACTTCCTTAGGATTGTGTCAAATCAGCCCTGAGAAGTTTAGAAACCTAGTCCCATATTATATAAGTTTTCTAAGCACTAAGAGATGTCAACCTTATGAAAACAGTCCTAAAATTTTAGCCTCTCTAAATTTTTAGTTTGAAATCTGGTTTCACAAAGGATCAATACCAGATCTCATCCAGACCCAAATCCTCCTACTATAGTTGATGACCCAGAAAATATTTTGTGGCAAACTTCTAGATCTAGAAACTTAAATACTGTTAGGACCATTCATAAAGCAAGGTCTGTCCTTGAACACCTTACAACCTTGCAATATCCTCAGTTTGACTTGCATCTTTCAAATAACCTATTTAGAACCAAGTCACACAGTGATATTGGCCAGATTGACCTTGATATCATTGATTTGCAGCAGAGTTTTAGTAGAGAAGTCTCTCCTTCCACTCCTCCTGATTTTCAACTTCTCCATCACTTCAGCTCTTTCCATACCAAATCTGCTCATAATCAGTTTGCTGGTCCAATTACTTCCACCACACCCATCCACACATCCACTGTTCAAAACACTCCATTCCATCCCACATTCCCTCTCACAAATCCACCTCTTGTATGTCTTCCATTTGCTCCCATCATGGTAGCATGGTATGCCCCCTTAGTGTTACCACAACCTCTGGTTCCTTTGCCAAATGATTATCAATCCAGAATTCCGCACTTCACTGGAACTAAATCTAACACTGCCCAACAACATGTAGATAAAATGAATGATGCCTTTGACTACATGGAAATAGAAGAAGAGACCATTAAGATGAGAATATTTGCCCAAAGCTTAGGAGGAGAAGCCGAAAAATGGTTTAAAATTTTAACTCCTAACAACATACATTATCTCCCTTCTCTATACCAAACATTCATACCACTATCACAAGATCAAGGGCTTACTTCTTGCCTCTATCTCCACTTGCATCTACGACGGAATATTTTATTCCCGATCCAGCTACCGTTTACGCTAATGAATAGGCTTGGCCATTCCCATTTCATTCTTTATTTGAAGGCTTAGCTGCATCTGCCACATGATATGAGTAAACTGATACCACTATCACAAGGCAATTGGAGGAGTTTGATCTTATTCAATTGAAATAGTTTTAGGATGTTAATCAGATGAATAAGTCACTTTCACTGAGAACTACCCCCTCCTTTATGAATGCTCCTCAGCTAGAGCAGTTGAAACAGAATCCTAGCCAACTATCACTATTGCAACTCTAGCAACAATAGCAAAGGCATAAGTTGGGACAGAAGCAGGGGTATAAGAACCAGTTGATCCATTTGATTAACCACCCGTGGAAGAGTACGTTGATCTAGATCCATATGATTGTGATGCACATGTAAGGGTAACAGAACCAATAGTAGAGCTAGAAGCACCAACAACTTACCTAATAGCATACCTAAGAGCATATCCAGTATTTGATGAAGCCATTGATCCAATTCCGACTTTTGGTACATCTATAGCTGAAGCACTACTACCAACTAGCTCAAAACCACTTCGAGATCAATAAAGCAGCAGAGGAAGCAAAGGTAGCACTAGCAGCAACGGAACCAAAAACGATACCACTTAGTGATTGAGATCAGGATTAGGACTATAGTGATAGTGATCCGGAAGCTTTTAGAGATCAAGAACCCGATAAAGATCCAGATCCATACGGAGGAGCAGTTTATTCACCGTTAGCACCAGAGCTTGTTGATCGAGATGAAGAGTATAGTTCTCGTGATTGAGAGTAAGAACCTGAGTTTCATGTTCGTGATTGAGCAGAAGATCCAGGCCCATATATAGTAGCAGATCCATACCCAGATCCAGATTGATACTCAGTAGCCTTATCCATTTACCCATAAGCAGTTACACAACCAGATGTATACCTTCCATATCAATAATGTGTTATTACTTTTGGTACATTAATAGCCTTTGGTACATAGCCTAGGCCTAGTGTTCTAGCTTTTGAAACATCCTAGCTCATTCCAGTAGCTTCCCTTCCATATCTAGTTCGAGTGCCAATGCCATTTGTTTCAGCCAAAGTGGATTCGGGTGATTTGGTTTCTTTAGTATATTGACCAGTCGAATAAGCAGTTGACCGAGTGAAAGAAGCACTAGTAGTGGGGACAGTTTACTTTGATCCAGTTGCCCGAGTAGAACCAGTTGATGATCATAAGCGAGATCCAAAGCCTGCAAGAGATCCATACCCTGCAAAAGCATAGGGAGAGCTAGAGGCACCTGCGACAGGAGTACCACTGGGCTTTGCACCTGCTTCTAGCAGCTACAATACTGGATTGAGTTATAGATCCTAAAAACGTTATTATTGAATCAGAATTAGTTGACCCATAGCCACTTGATTTGATTGTTTAACCTGGATAACCAGTTGGAGTTTTGCCTGTTGGATATAAAAGAAGTGATTAAGCCGAGTGAATTCTCTCCCTATGGGCCCTACATGATGCATGATTGATCCACCCCTATTTCCTGCGTGATCGATGCCCTACTACCTCTCTTCCTTTTCAATATGTAAAAAAACCATATCGACTAGGCCGGATGCTCTCGAGATCAAAGTAACCTAGTTGCCTGTCCAATGCCCATTTATATGTAACATTATCGCTATATTTTATTTGCGTCGGTTGCTTATAAATCTAGGAGGGGCACTGAACAAAGTGATGGTGAGACTTGGCCAATTGGATATAGATTTGCAACTGTGGTATTTTTATCTCAATATAAATATATCTGGATTTTGATCTTCACCCGGGACATTCATAGGCTTTGGAACTCAATAATAACCTGGAAATGCTTTTGCAGTGGGGACCGAATTTGGATATGAATATGGTACTGAAAGCCCTTTCCTAGACGGTAAACCACCTCTGTTGTTAGCTCCGTATCTACTGGATCAATATGAGGCATTCATGCACATTCTTTTTACAGAGGCTCTTTTGGCTGTGGATATGCCTGCTCTGGAAGGGCTCTCTAGGCAGCTGTCAATGCACTTTATTTGATAGTTCGGTGCTGCAATCTCTTTTTTATGGTTTGACCGGGTGAGCCCAAACTAGGATCCTTACTACTGGTCAGAAGAGCAGGTGTGTACCGCACAACGTGACCGAGGTGAAGAGTGTGTATATAGTAGTGGGTGCATTTGGAAATAGGGACAGAACCACAGAGATTGGGAACACGATTCGTTGGTTGAGAATGCATCGTATCTTAAGTGCAGTGGGTAGACAACAGAGGCAAAGGAGGGAAAGGCAAAGGTAAATCCATAAGTTCGAGAGCGAGATCGTCGATACCCATAAGCTTCAAAGAATGAAGATCCAATTGTGGAGTCGATGGCTCGAGCAGTTTCAATTCCAACTTACATACCAGTGCCAGTTTGAGCAACATATCTCGTTGCGGCACACGTTTAGGAGGAAAATATAGCCCCAGATCAATATGGAGTGAGATATTTAGGAGCAAGCCCAATGATTAGAGAGTACATAGCACCCTAACCACCATCACTTCATCCATATATGATCCCACGTCGATTTGAAAGCTACCACCTCGCCTAACATCCCTGCCAGTTACGGATCTAGAGTGTTACATTATTGCAAAGTTTCCATAAATAAGCAAGGTGAAAAAGTAGTTGTTTGAGAAGATTAGCTGCTAGGACAAATGGTAAGGTTTCGTGACATGCTATTGAGCCAAGACCTAAGCCTGTTGATATATTTATAATATTTTCATTTTACTTATGAAAATATTAGTATTAATGGCATAAACCGACCACGGACCAGAGTCTTTATGCAAATTCCGATGGATCGGCTATGGTTGGACAAAAAAGGGAATCCCTGTCGGGAATAGGAACGTCTTGGTTAATAAGTTTACCCCTACTTCCCCTATGTTTTGTATCTGTGTTATGAATTGGTTGTTCTTTCCAACCATTGATACTTTAAGCAAGTGTATGGAAAGGGCAAGGCTGATCTTTAGAAGAGCGAGGTAAGGCAACCTGCCTGCTAGAGTAAGCTTATAGGCTAAGTGGGGCATGTTTTAACCTTAAGTGAGAAGATCCACTAGAGTAAGTAGTAGAGAACCCGTCGCGTGTTCCACCGATCCTCAGCCTATTTTAATGACTAAAGACTCACATCAATCTGGTATGACACATATCTCATTGATGGCAGCCCTCTCCTTTTAGTCGAGAGTTTGTTACCTCACCCTTATGGTTGAGCTTTAAAGCACATCCTTAATAGTATCGGTGCTTGGCCGGAAGAATAGGCATGGAGTGGTACTCCCTTCCTTATCCCTGGTTGGCTAAAGCAATAGGTTGGGAATTACTTCCTAGGGTGAAGAAGGGTTAAAGGTAATATTGGATCATCTAATCTGGCTAGTGCTTCTAAGAGAAGGTCATGTATTCATGGGTTGGGCATAACTCCATATCCTTCCTAGAGTGAAGGCAGTAATAAAGTAAAGATAAGGGCATTTTATCCGGTCTGTGAAGTGTCTCTAGCAAGTAGTCCCCATTAAGTTCATCATTGTAAGGTCGAAAGATAGATCTGGTGGGTATCAATTGATATATCAGTAAGGCAAGCAGCAAGAGATATCGATCAGCAAGCAGTTAGGTGTGGAATTGAATCAGGTGTAACTAACCGTGGATTCACTGTGTTATGAACCTATCTATTAAGGTTCCACTATATGCTTGAGGTGAACGTCCCTAGGTGTTTATCGAACAACCAAGAGCCACACAAGTAAGGAGCCTTAAGCCAGAAGCCTAGACCACCAGCCCCAAAAAACCAAATCTTTTGCCTTCAACATCAAGTCCACCGAGGGCCTTTCACCTTCAGCCATCATTAGTCACAAAATACAAGCCCAGATCCACTAAGTAAATATACCTTCCAAGGTCCACCAATAAGTGAGTATACCTGCCATACGCTATAGAGAGTTTGACTATGAAATTGGCAAGGAACTCGTTCAATCATACCCGCCCATTTCATCATACAAAGAAAAAGTTTGACTTTAATCCCTACCTCACTGACATATGCGGAACACAGAGTTCCTACAGTAGCCTCGCTCACCTCTATGGAACACAAGTTCCTATAAGGCCAGGGTCAGGAAGTGGATGCATTGTGTTTCTTACCCCTATCACCCTTTTTCATTTTAGAGTAACGAGCTTCGACGAGGGGTATTGGCTCCATTGAGGCACAAAAATAATGACATCACCGAGGAGTGAAGGATGGGTTTTTATTATTGAACAAAGGCCTCTCCTTTTAGTCGAGCCTGCTTACGCATCCTCATTGCTTAAACTTTTGACTGGAGTGGGGATGAGTCGTTGTCACAAACACAATGCTTTCACCCTTTCTATTTGAATCGAAGTGTAGGAGCTAACCACCAAGCCCAACAAGTACAACAACACCTATGACTATAGACCAGACCTCAGGGAAGGGAAAGCAGCCATTCAGGTCAGGGAGGGAGATATTCGGTGAGGGACTAGATAGAGACATTCTGCTGGTGGGGCTAGAGCTAGGGAGAGAGGTTAGATAGAGATCATTCTGGTAGGAGAGGTAGATACATTCTAGACTGGGAGGTTGAGCCATTCATCGGGTCAGGTAGTGAAGTCCTAGTTTGACATGATAGGTAGCACCCCCTTAACTCCTTTCTATAAAAATTCAAAGTACCCACCAGTAGCCCCCGCCATCCCTCAATAAATCCATAAATCGATCCATTGCTTGATCAAGAAATTTGGGGAACAATGGGAAAGACAGCCGGATAATACTGGGAAATCCCGCCATCTGAGTAATAATGCGCAGAACCACCATCCGATTCACAGTGGGAAGGCCCGGTATCTAGGGAGCGTTGGGAAGTATCACTGGGTAATACTCAGAAATCCTGCCATCTGAGTAACGATGGGCAGGACAGTTTTCTGGGGTAATATGGTAAATATCACCATCCAGGTAATGTAAAAGTAATAGGGTTAGGTTGGAAGAGGTTGGAATTAAGAACGTGGAAGAGGGTGAGCCAGGAAACGTGTAAGGAAACGTTCTAGTAATGTGTAAGTAAGCAGTCCGCAATCAGGAACGAGCCACTAAATTACCTCACTCGGGAAGGTGAAGCAAGCCAGTCGGGCTAAGGTATAGCCATCCGAGGGAATGGGAGCCAAAGCCAGGGGAATGGGATATACATCCAACCAGAAAAAGAAATATAGACCCCCTAGTATATCGTTTAACCCACTTAGGAAATCTAGCTAGGATATCATTTGTTTAGAATACTTACCTTTAGGATTCTTAGTCAATTGGCACTGCTATGATACACATTAGAAGCACCACCTATGGGATGAGTGGTTATCCCTTACCTTAGAAGCCCCAGGTGGGTTGATGGTCTGGATGAAGGATTCTCGCCTTACCCTTATATTTATACTGCCAGAACAATAGGATGATGGAAGAACAACCCTAGAAGCCAGGAATACGAAACGTAGGCAGGTATGGCATCTATGAACTACCCCATTTGTTTACTCTTTACCTGCTAGAACTAGTAGAATTGGAGACATATACCAGGAATACACATAGTGAGTGAGTCTCACATAGACTAGTGGGTGAGGGTTCGTAAGCACGCTCGACTACTATTTATCCACCCACCCCAATCCCCACAGAGGGCTCTAAATACATAAGGAATGCGAGGACTTCTAGATCCAGTCATATGTGATGTAGGCACGATGTACAAAATTATAGTATATAGGAAGTATAGCTAGAGATAGGAGAGGGTATAGGTTTTGGTTGGGCCTAGTAGGGCGCATATAGGTATAGACCCAGCATATAGTTTAAATAATAGGCCTTATTCATAGATTCATAGATAGATAGTTGAAATGTATAGGACATAGTCCGCTTACCTCTATTTTAACCTAAGTATGTACGAGACTGATTGATTTGGAAAGGTGCCAGAAGGTTGCTCTATTGCTAAGCTATTTACCCACCTACCCCAATCCCCTGTCTCCATGGCGATATTATATTGTAATAGTTGTTTGGATCACAAAGAGCAGTAGTAAACCCACATTGGAGATTGGATTAGTCCCAAATGAGTAGGATACTACTACTATCTTATTCTATGCACTGAGTAAGAGACATACATGCCCATGAATTAATTGAGTGAGGATCTGCTCTATCAATGTATTATTAATGTGCCTATCATATATGACTGGCAGTTGTTGGCTTTCTAAAAAAACCTATTACAATAAGGAAAGACAATATCTTATTGGTAAGGTGAGGTGCTAGTTTAAATAAGGAATGATCTAGCTCTCTAGGTAAGGGGATAATGAAATGTGGTAAGGTAAGATAAGACGCTACCTAGCTCACCTACCTAGCTGGGAACATATACACAAATTCCCTCACCATATGAATGGTGAGCGTTAACACCCTCCATGGCATTATATTGGTAAGGTCAGGTAAGACTGTTCCCATCCCCTCTTATAATAAAAAGAAGTAGCTTTATAAAGTGTATTTTTGTTGTACTATTGTTGGAGGCACCCTCTCTAAGAGGAGCTTCAATAGCACTATCCTTAGATACATTGAGTTATCAAAAACTTAATACATCAGAAATGAGGCACATTAAAACTACTATAGAAGACACTTGGGTGATCATGCCACCTACTAGAAGATTATATATATGGGTTCCTTTTGGAATACCATGTGCATCGATGTGTGCATCTGGGAGTGTGTCGATTGCCAAAAATATGCTTCCCTCATTCATGCACCTTCTCGTGATTTATTACTCACCAAGTAACCTTGGCCTTTCTCAATATGGGGCAGGGAAATATCTAATATCAATGCTAAAATACTAGCTCAATGAAAGGATCCCGCTTGCTTGACGTTAGGAGAGCAAGGAAGAGACAAATAAAAAATGAAGACATAATCGAAATCTCATTTAGAACATGTAAAGAGGTGCTCAAACTAGAAGTCGAAGTTGAAAGAGGGGTTGACTATTAGCTAGCACCAACCAAGATTGCAATCCCTAGTTTCAGGGGGGCTGTCCCATTAGCACCTACCTAGTCTAGGTTGGTCTTACAAGCAAGCCTCTCAAGCAAGATTCTTAGCTCACCTCTTACTTGCTTTATTTCTTTCAAATATATTATTAAGGGCCTTGTTTACCTTTTAATAAAGCCAATATCATCTTATCTTCTTCCCCTTCTTTCTTCAATCCGTACCTTTATCTCTGGTCTTAAGGTTGTCTTTGCTAATCCGTGCTCACAGGAACAATAGCAGATCACACAGTGGCAGAATCACTCTCCATCTACCATATAGATGTCATCTGATTCATCGAATTCATGTTTGACTTTGATGGCCAACTCCCTATTAGGAAATTTCTGCCTAGATCATTTATTCCTTACCCCCAAAAAAGTCTTATCAATGTAGTGCTTATGCACGAAGGAACACAGAGTATTTGGTAATCTCCTAAGCTAATCCCTGGTCAAATCTCCAGCACAAACAAAATTTTTGTTAGGTCTAAGTGGATATTTTATCGAAACTGAAATGCGAAGAAACACACAAATTTCTAGTGCTTAGATGCTGCTGATAGAGCTGGTAGGTACGGGCTAGGGGTTAGGTCACAGATGGTAAATTTATCTCGGAGCATAGGCGGGAGCACTTAGTGTTTATGGAATTATTAACTAGAGAGCTTAATTAATTATGTGAACATGCCTATCCCATGACACTAGATCCAGGGAGATAGATCTGGACTTGTACACTTGATATGAATTTTGAAAATCGAACAAGTTTTGGAGATTCTACTCGGATTTTGTTACCCAAGTGAGCAATGAGAGGGAATGCATACCATGCCTCAAGAAATAACCCTCTCTAAATCCTTTCAGAATATAGCAACCTTAAAAGAAATGCCGGGGAAAGTGTCCAATATTACTGCACTAGATTCAATAGTGTTTACAATGCACTTCCACCAAACATGAAAACTCCACTAGGCTTAGCTTTAGCAAAATTTCCAGAAGGTTTTTAACCAGACATGGCCTATCAACTAAGAAAAAGAGACCCCTTAACTTTAGAAGATATGTAGAGGGGAGCTGTAAGTGTAGAAGCAAATCTGATTGAGAAAAGAGCTAGGTTAAAGTCAGAAAAAAGAGTTACATACAAAGATGAAACAATGGCATCAACCTCATCATCTGATGCCAAAATTGATAACTTAGTAAGGGTAATGGAAAGAATTATGGAAAGGATAAACTTAACTAAAAGAGCACCTCCTAGGGAGAACCAAAAAAATCCTCAAAACAGAAACAGAAATCCAAATTTCAGAAGAGACCCTATTCAAAATAAACAAAGAGATAATGACCAACAAATTAGGCCTCCTTTCCAAGACAATTATGTAGATGAAGAAGAAAGAGAGACCGAAAGGTTGGAAGAAAATCATGTAAATCTGATAGGATCTGATAGTGAGAGTGATGTTTTTCTCACTGAAGAAGAACAAGGATTATTTTCCTCAGACCAAAATGAAACTAACCATGAGGAATCTGAAGATTACTAATTAGGATTTGAAAATGCTATAATGGAGATCCATAGGAAATATGACCTCAGGAGCAAAAAAAACCAAGAAACTTCCAAAAATAATAACATAGACACTGTTTTTAGGAAAACTTCAGAAAATATTCCTAAAAAGACAACAAACACTACCAACACTATGGCTAAGAAATTTGATCTGAACAAAGATAAAACCAACCATCAAAGTGTTGACATAAGCTGCCCTAGTACTTCTGCTAGTGGCCCTGGAAAATCTGTTCAAAATGATAGTCCTAATAAAACTCAGCAAACCAGAATAGCTGAAAAGACGATGTGTGACAAAACAGATGTAAATATGTAAAAAACACTAGCACCTTTCAGCCTTGAGGGAGAAATTTCCAAGATCAAAATTAGCACACCCCTTGCTGAACTAGTAACCCAGGATGTATATAAAAATAAAGTCTTGAAAGCTTTGAATATAGGAAATGATACTGATACTCTAAGCTTGACAGATGATAAACCTGAATTATTGTTTGGTCCTGAAGTAGAAGGAAAATACCAAGAAGATGCTGTCCCCCCCTTCTATGTCAGCTTAAACATACATGATAAAATATTGCACAATGCCATGCTAGACTATGGTGCCTCTCACGACCTTATGCCAAAATTAGTGATGGAGGGATTAGGCCTAGAAATTACTAAACTTTACAAAGACCTGTATTATTTTGATTCAAGCAGAGTCAAATGTTTGGGTCTAATCAAGGATTTATGTGTCAATCTAGCACAAATCCCCGCTAAGGGTCTAGTCATGGAAATAGTAGTTGCTGACATTACCCCAAAGTATGGCATGCTTTTATCCAGTTCATGGGGAGCCAAACTTCAAGGGAGCCTTCAAATGGACATGTCTTATGATACCATCCTAGTCTTTAACCAAACAAGGAGATTGTACTGGGAATCTCATATGAAATATAAAGTAGCAACCAAGATAGGCCAAACAACACTCCTATTTATTTGATTCATTCAGACCTTGATTCCTTTATATTTTACAATGAATATGAGATCAACAAACAAGAAAAGGAAAATGATAAAGAGTTAAGCCCACCACAATAGTCAAATATATCCTCAAATGAAGAACATAACAGCTCAAACTTTAGCAGCCTTAAACAACAAAATGATAGTGAGCATGAGATAAAAACACTTTGGAAAATGAGCTTTGATGGATTTGGTGGCAAAGCAGGTTTTGGAGTTGGTGTATGGATACATAATACAAACAAAGGAAATTCCTACAAACTTGATTTCCAATGCACTAATAACATTGCATATGAAGCTCTCCTCCTTGGCTTACATTTGTTAAAGACATAGGAGCCAAGAAAATATCAGTCCAAGGAGATTCAGAGCTGATCATTACGCAAATAAAAGGGGAGTATTCAGCCAAAAACCCAAGATTAAGAGAATATAAGAATGCTGCCCTAGATATCCTAAAAACCTTCGAAAAATATGAACTCACTTTCATCCATAGAGCTCAAAATAACCTTGCAAATGAGCTTGCCTTTGCTGCCAACAATTACCAAATACCCCATGTAAATGAACAATTCACTGTCAAAGTAAAAAATCGGCCTACAGTTCCTAACAATGAAAACTATTGGCAAATGTTTGAGGGTGATAAGCACATTGATGACTTTCTAAAATCTAAAAATGATTTTGCTGTACCAACACCTAGCTCAAGCCATGAAGAATATTATTTTGCTGAAAAACAAGCCCACAAAACAGAGTTGTCCCTATTGCTGATATAAACCAATTTGAACATCTTTATAAGGCAAAATTAATTGATAATCTAGACCAAAAGGATGTTGAGGTTTTACAATGTAAAGATGATACAATACCAAGGGGCCTTACACCATTAGAGGAGCTTTTTGATTTCAATGATGTAGCAAAAAAACTAAAGATGGAGCCTACAAAAACTAATGTAAAGGAATATAACATAGGCAGCATGAAGGAACCCAAAATGATCAAACTATATAAAACTCTTCCTCCTCACATAAAACAAGAATATATTGAAATTTTTAAAGAGTTTAGAGATGTGTTTGCATGGGGGTACAAGGACCTGAAATCATATGATACCAGCATTATTCAACATAAAATTCCTCTTAAGGAAAATTAGAAACTTTCCAAACAAAAACTAAGAAGAATAAACCCTGTTTTACTACCTTTAGTTGAGAAAGATATTAAAAAGTGTTGGGAAAAATACTGAGAGGGGGGGGGTGAATCAGTATTTACTGCATATTCAAACTTTTTACTTTTTCATTCCTTAAAACCCATACGCTACTTTACTTCAGTAAACCAGCGTATATACGCGGATCCCATTTATGAAACTAGCGTATAGTTCAGATTTACCCTTTCTCTTCAGACAGATGTTCGCCTAGATGTTCGCCTCATCACAGATCTAAGCCTTCCATAAGCAGATCTAGTAGATACATTTCAGATCTAGATCCCTTTCTTCAACATTGGTGCATCATCCAATCAGATTTATCTTCAAGTGTAACCCTTTCATTCAGATCTACTTCAGAGAGAAGTATTCATTCAAGCTCAGACATCTTGCACCCACTCTCATGATTTGCACAATGAATTTCTTCTCCTTATATATGATTACCCTTTGTCAATACCATGAGCCCCTTTTTTCAATACCATGGATCAAAACAATACCATAAGCCCAAAACTATCTGGACGGGGTTAATTTAGGCGGATCATTACCCAATTCAATGGGTTAATACCATGGTGGTTACCCTTGGTTTTGCACTTTTTGAGCGCTTTTGCTCATACGCGACTTGGCACGTGCCTTTCCGCGTGTATACGCGATTTCCCTTAGGCCAATACGCGTATACCAAGAGACATACTCTTTTTCATCATACTTTGAGTACATTCTGAAATCCTTTCTTCATAGTCTTCTGTACACACTGTAGAAACATCATATTTTCTTCATCACGAACATATTCTCTCAAGCACAACTTCATCAAGTAAGTTGTCATCATCTTCATCAGGTGGGTTTCCTTTCAAAGACAACACTTAGCATTATATTGTCAACAAACATTATATCATATCAGATTTACATCATTTACCAAGTCCATCAAGTCAAGAATAACTTCATCAGGTGGTTTGCCATCAAGGACAACACATGTCAACAGTCGCATGTCTTCATCTTCATTTAGTGAGTTGCCATCAAGGACAACACTCTGCATCATATTTCCAACAATCTCCCCCTTTGGACTTGATGGCAACCACGATGGTGTTTGGTTACCATAGCAGATAGATACCATGTCACTCTCCCAAAAATGTCACTCTCCCAAATATTTGACATCATTCTCTTCTCTTCATTCAAACACCATGTCACTCTCCCCCTTTGACATCAAGGGCAAAGGGCGGATCAAAAACCAACACTCTCCTCCTTTTCTCCTCATGTGGAAGAAACATTCTGCAGATCTGATATGTGCTGAAGTGGCCAAACTCCCCCTGAGTTCATGCTAAATCTTCAAACATATTTGTCAATGAAGTACATGACTCTATGAACTTCCTACCACCAAGGACTCATACTTACATCAATTATCCATCCACATGGATTTACATATGAGACTCAACTACCCAACCAAGTGGGTTTACAAATTTGACTTAGCTACCCAACCAAGTGGGTTTACAAAAATGACAAGTCCTTACATGAGTGAATATTACAATTTTACAACATGGGTCTCCCCCAGACCTTTTCATACAAATACAAATATGACTTTTCATAACCAATATCAAAAAGTCCTCAAGAAAGAGAACATATTTCAGAACCATCATAATGCCAACACTGCATTATACTCAGCAAAGCTAATGCTCCCCCTGAATCTGTGCAACCAAGCAATCTTTCCAAAGACTAAGGCTCCCCCTTAGTTTGTGCATCCTGAAAACTTCCACCAACAAATCATCAAGGCATCTTCATCAAAACATTAGAAACAGATTTATGAGAACTGGAACACCACCAGAGATACCAAACAGTACTGCAGCTGTGCTGAAGAGAGCTGAACCAACCAAGAATTGTCAGAAACCAACCATACGCGGTTTTATGTGCAGTAACTCGCGTACATACGCGATTGTGTTTCAGGAAACCCGCGTATCCTAAGACACCTTCTAAATTTCAACCAGATCTGATTCTTTGTAAGGGAAAGACAGTGTTCAGCTTCTTTCTGAGATATTTGACTGCTTCCCTGGACTACAGATATAACAGAATAGTGTAGTTGTGTCTTCAAGCGTCATCCATTGGTTGTAGCATAAGCCCATTAGTAACTAAGCCTTCGGATCCTTTGCAGCATCAATACATTCTTTCCAAAAGAGATTATCATATGAGAACAGCATCTTCAGATATGTGTCAAGCAATCATCCATGTGGTCCAAAATCACCATGATCTTCAAGATGTAACATGAAGTAACATATGTAGGCAAAAGATCTCAACCATAGCAACCAAACTCTATATGATCTGAAACAAATGATATCCAACTCATCCACACAAAGATACTTATCAGCAACCAGGGCTCAAAATCTCATCATAATAATCCATGTACCAAATCATCATCATTTGATCATGAGTATCACCAAGACCAAAGAATAAGCAATCATATTGCCCATAATGCAACCATTAGAATTCAACCTGTTACTCCCCCTAAACCAGTGCTTCTTCCTTAACTTGTGCAATCTGAGACACCTTCAACAGCAAGTCATCAACATCAATCTTTGCATGATCTGTCCTCATCTCTGAACTATAAGACTTTCATCTCAACAATGAATGCTCTTCATCATAAAGCAACCAGGCTTCATCCATAATCTTCAACACATGAACCCATGCATCATTTCATTATCATGAGTATAACTAGAATGATGCTAACAGTGCAATCATCAGCAGTCAGACTGATGCTCCCTCTGGACTTCTGCTTCAGATCTTCAGCAATCAGATAAATTTTCTTATCATAAATGCATACGCTACTGCGTCTTCTGGAACTCGCGTGTATACGCGACTTTAGTTAATGGAACCTGCGTATGGAAAGTGAAGCATAGAAAATTTCCATCTTCCTTCATTCCTTCCAGAGCTTGTACCTCCTGTACCTGTCCTTTCCACATCAGATGCGCTGTCAGAAGTAAACATAACCAGTATAATCAAATCAACCATGAGAGTCATCATGCATTGCTCCTCTTGTGACGATACATTACTAGATCTCATAATGTATCTCACATCATTCCTGCAGTCAACAAGAAAAGTCAGCTTCAGAAGCGGATGACTGTAGTAGGGTCATAATTCCCTACGTTTCTGATCGGTCCTTCATCTTGAATTGAGTGTTTTCTTCAAGAAAATCATTGTTTTCTAGAGCATCAACATAAACATCCTTTTCTTCTCTAGATTGTTTCTTATTCCATCCCTCCATCTTCTTCCAGATTTGTTTTCTATTTGTGTGTTGAAATTTCTCATATCTGTTCGACCTGCATTCCTTTCTTATATGTCCATACTTGTTACAAGAATAACATCTCATGTGTCCAGAAAAATAAGCATAAGAATCATAATGAGTATTTCTATTCTTCCTCCTTTTACAATCAGCTGCTTTGTGTTCATACTTGTTACATGAAAAACAATATCCCTTGAAGAAACCAGAGTACCTTTCTGTGTAGGAACTGTTTGTTTGAGGCTGAAATGATCTGCTCCTGCAATTTGCTGCAACATGTCCATAATTATGACATTTAAAACATTCAACATTTTTGAATGAATTCCTTTGAGAATTCATGATTGTTGGTTGAGCTTTTGTCTCTTTCAACACTTCAGGTTTTGCATTGACATCCTCTGAATTTTTGGCACTTCCTTGTGAGCTAGATTCTCCTTTAACAGTTTCATGGAAACCAAGACCATGTTTGATAGCGGGAGACCTTTGATTACTCAGAATATTGTCCAAAATGTTAGTACTATCATGAAACCTCAAAAGTTTAACCTTTTCTTCTAATTTACCTTTGAGAATATTTACCTCAACCTCCAAGGCTTGACATTGCTTTGTCATGCTTTCTTCTTTTCTTCTTCCATCTTCAACTTGATTCTTCAGATTTAGAATCTCTTCTTTCAACCAATCTTCATTTCCTTCACAAGTTTGTTGCAGCTCTTCATTCTTCTTGTTTGATTTTTTCAGATCTTCTTTGAGAGAGATAATTTCTGCTTCAAGGCCTTCCTTTTCAAAGGATTGTAGAGGTTCCTTATTCTCCTTACTTGATGCTTCTAGCTCTGCTTGCAGAAAGATGATAGCAGCTTCAAGTCCTTCATTCTTCTTGCTTGATTTTTCAAGATCTGCTTCTAGATCTTTAATTCGATTGGATGCATAAGTATGAAACCTTTGATACTTGTCCACTTGTTCATTCAGCATTTCTATTTGATCTTTCATTTGTGAGATCATCTCTTTATAGATAGTTTCTTGCTTATTGTATGAACTTTTTAGTTCTTCTTCTTTAATCTTGAGAGCTTCTTCTAGATCCACAACTTTACTTTCACTATCTTTACTATTGTTTGCACAAAGAAGAGTATTACAAGTGGCCTTCTCCTTTTCCTTCTTTGCCATGAGTGCTTGTAGATCTTCGTCAGAATCTGTTTCATCTTCTTCAATTTTTGCTATACATGATTTCTGAGATATCTCCTTTCCTCGAGTAACCTTCTGCTTTTGCTTCTTAGCCATGAGCACTTTCAGATCTTGGTCAGAATCTTCTTCATCTTCACTGGACACTTCATCATCATCTTCTTTTGCATAATAACTCTTTATCTTCTCAGATTGTTTCCCTTTACCATGCTTTTCTCTATAAGGACATTTAGCATCATAATGACCAACTTTTCCACACTCAAAACATTTGAAGGGAAGCTTACCTTTGAATCTTCCAGTACCTAGTTGGAGCTTTCTCACGAAATTTGCTTCTTCTTCATCAGATATATAGCTGGAATCTTTGACAACTTCCTTTTCCTTCCCTTTAGTAGATGCCTTAAAAGCAGCTTCTCTTACTTGAGAAGGGGCTCCTTGTCTCATTTCAAAAGCAGTCAGAGTACCATGTAATTGAACAATAGTAAGAGTTTGCAAATCTTGCCTTTCTTCAATAGCTGAAACTTTAGAGTCAAATTTTGAAGTCAATGATCTTAAGACCTTTTCCACCAGAGTAGTATTAGCTATGGTTTCACCCAAATTTCTCATTCGATTTACAATATCATCCAGACGAAGAAAGAAACTGGCAACACTCTCATCACTATGCATCTTCAAATTTTCATATTCAATTCTAAGAGTTTGGAGTTTTGCACTTTTTACCTTTGTGTCTCCTTCATAGCTTAGAATGATTTTGTCCCATATGTCCTTTGCCAAATGTAGCTGCATCACTTTAGCAAATTCTGATTCAGACATGCTTCCCAATAAGACATTCATTGCTTTGGCATTGATTTCATACTTCTTTCTTTCAGCTGCATCAGTAGGAATACTTGCCGGGTATTGATAACCTTCTTCCACGATTGCCCATACATCTGCACCAAGACTTTGCAGATAAGCTTTTGTACGTACCTTCCAGAAGATCGGATTGCTTCCATTGAATAGAGGTGGCTTTATAGACATTACTCCTTCTTGACTTCCCATTGCGACGGATCTCCTTTAAGCGATCAAGCTTCTGCACAAGGACCCGCTCTGATACCAATTGTTGGGAAAAATACTGAGAGGGGGGGGGGTGAATCATTATTTACTGCATATTCAAACTTTTTACTTTTTCATTCCTTAAAACCCATACGCTACTTTACTTCAGTAAACCAGCGTATATACGCGGATCCCATTTATGAAACTAGCGTATACACAGAGATTTAGATATGTCATTAAATCTTCACTTAAATCATTCCATCATGTATTCTTCAGATATTCAATAAGCAGTAAACAGGTGCAGTAAGAACAGAATAAACCATCACACAAAGCATCACACATGAATACCAGGATTTTTAGGTGGAAACCCAAATCGGGAGAAAACCACCGCTGCAGTTGCTCAGCCTTCAATATTTTATTATAGAGAAAACATCTTACAACTTATGTGCTGGCGCAGACTTGACCAGCACGCAGGCACCCACCTGCGCTCGTTTACCAGCCTCTCCTGGAAGGGAGCTCCAACCCCCTGACTCGTTTACCGGCCTCTCCTGGAAGGGAGCTACGACCCCCCGATCTCGTTTACCAGCCTCACCTGGAAGGGAGCTACAACCCCCTGACTGAAGGCTACAACCTTCAGCACCACCTTGGACCACGTTTCATCAATTTTCACACTGGATCCAACAACTTCAATGGAACACCACTTGCAGGCCACATTTCATCATATTTTCATACTGGACCCTTTCCATACTTTTAAGCACAAACATACGTCACCAACAGATACATATCAACACAGATCAGATAGCAGAAACACAGCAGAATAGATCAGATATTTCATACCCCTTGCTTCAGCAAACCCTAGTTTGCATACGCTCTTTCCCTTCACTGATGTCGCGTATATACGCGCTTCCGTCCACACAAACCAGCGTATACCTCAGTGTATATTTTATTGCGCATACGCGCTTTCTCTTCGCTGAAGCCGCGTATATACGCGCTTCCTCCGCGGCGAAGTAGCGTATAGATCTTCAATCATTACAGAGCAGCATACTTCATCAGATTAGATATTCAGTTCAGATCTACCCTTTCACTTCAGACAGATGTTCGCCTAGATGTTCGCCTCATCACAGATCTAAGCCTTCCATAAGCAGATCTAGTAGATACATTTCAGATCTAGATCCCTTTCTTCATCATTGGTGCATCATCCATTCAGATTTATCTTCAATTGTAACCCTTTTATTCAGATCTACTTCAGAGAGAAGTATTCATTCAAGCTCAGATATCTTGCACCACACTCATGATTTTCACAATGAATTTCTTCTCCTTATATATGATTACCCTTAGTCAATACCATGAGCCCCTTTTTCAATACCATGGATCAAAACAATACCATAAGCCCAAAACTATCTGGACGGGGTCAATTTAGGCGGATCATTACCCAATTCAATGGGTTAATACCATGGTGGTTACCCTTGGTTTTGCACTTTTTTGAGCGCTTTTGCCCATACGCGACTTGGCACGTGCCTTTCCGCGTGTATACGCGATTTCCCTTAGGCCAATACGCGTATACCAAGAGACATACTCTTTTTCATCATACTTTGAGTACATTCTGAAATCCTTTCTTCATAGTCTTCTGTACACACTGTAGAAACATCCTATTTTCTTCATCAGGATCATATTCTCTCAAGCACAACTTCATCAAGTAAGTTGTCATCATCTTCATCAGGTGGGTTGCCTTTCAAGGACAACACTTAGCATTATATCAACAATCATTATATCATATCAGATTTACATCATTTACTAAGTCCATCAAGTCAAGCATAACTTCATCAGGTGGTTTGCCATCAAGGACAACACATGTCAACAGTCGCATGTCTTCACCTTCATTCGTGGGTTGCCATCAAGGACAACACTCTGCATCATATTTCCAACAAAAAGATGTATGATGCTGGGATCATAGTTTCCCTTAGGTACTTAGAGTGGGTTTCCAACCTTGTGTCAGCGAGGAAGAAGACCGAAGAGATTAGGCTTTGCATTGACTTTAGAAATCTGAACAAAGCTTCCTTGAAAGATCATTATCCCTTGCCTAAGATGGATCACATACTCCAAAAGGTGGTTGGATCTAAAAGAATATCACTGCTGGATGGTTTTTCAGGGTACAACCAAGTGCTAGTACTCCCAAGTGATCAACACAAAACAACCTTCACCACACCTTGGGGTACATTCATGTATGTTAAAATGCCATTTGGTTTGATGAATGCAGGAGCCACATTCCAAAGGGCCATGGACATAGCTTTTTTAGAAGACATAGGCTACTTTATAATCATTTACCTTGATGACATCACTATTTACTCTAAAACCGATAAAGAGCACTTAGTCCATTTAAGAAAAGTTTTTGAGAAATGTAGGAAATATGGCCTCTCTTTGAATCCCAAGAAAACACTCTTTGGTCTCCATGAAGGAAAACTCCTAGGCCACATAATATTTGAAGAAGGAATCAAAGTAGACCCCAAAAGGATTGAAGGCATATTGAAAATCAGCCATCCTAGAAACATCAAGGAGTTTCAATCTTTCATTGGGAAGATCAACTTTTTGAGAAGGTTCATCCCCAACCTTGCTGAACTTCTGAGAAATATCACCAACATGCTCAAAAGGGAAAGAGGAGTTAAATGGAATTTAAAGGCCAGACATTCATTTGAACTAGTGAAACAAGCTCTCACTCAAACACCAGTTTTTATCAATCCAAATTTCACCAAGGATTTCTACATTTTTTCATTTGCATCTGAACACACCATTGCTGTAGTATTGTTGCAAAAGAATAACATGGGTCAAGAACAACCAATAGCCTTGTTTAGTAAAACATTAAGAGATGGTCCAATCAGGTATAACATCATGGAGAAACAAGCCTTAGCCTTGATAAAAGCATTGAAAGATTTCCGAGTCTACATTTTACACTCTCATATCATTGCTTTTGTCCCACATACAGTTGTCAAGGAAATTCTAAATCAAGACCCTGATGGTAAAAGGGGAAAATGGATTTCTATTATCTTAGAATATGATTTAGAAATAAGACCTACCAAGCTGATTAAAGGACAAGGATTAGCAAAACTCATGGTTGAATCAAATTTCCAAGCATTAGACATGAATATGATTGATGTTTTAGAAGAAACATAAGAATTCACAGCTCCATACATTGAATAAATATTTTTGAATTCATCTTGGTATGCTGATATCATATATGTGCTTTTTCATCTCAATACTCCTCCTTCTTTATTAAATACAAAATCTAGATTCTTGAAACAAAAAGATTTAAATTACTGCATTTTAGATGGATTTTAATATTGGAATAATGTTATTGGCATATTGCTTAAATGTTTGCTTGAGAATGATGCAGGAAAAATCATGCATGAACTACATGAGGGAGAGTGTGGAGGTCACGTTTAATGGAAAACCACAACAAACAAGATTGTTAGAGCTGGCTATTATTAGCCCACCCTTTTCCCTGACACTCAAAAACTAGTCATGACTTGCCATAAGTGCCAAATTTTTGATGGCAAGAGAAAACTCCTACCTTTACCTTTGCATCCCATCAGTGTTGAAGCTCCTTTTCAACAACGGGGTTTGGAATTTATTGGAGAAATTCACCCCACCTCATCTGCCCAGCATAAGTGAATCCTTACTGCCACTGATTATTTCACCAAATGGATAGATTATATCCCTTCTAGGAATGCTACTGACTCAGTCATTATCAAGTTCCTTGAGACCAATATAATATCCTGATTTGGTTTTCCTAGAAAGATCATTATAGATAATTCTGCTGTCTTTAAATCGAAATAATGGTTGATTTCTGCTATAAATATCATATCACATTGGGGCATTCCACAACTTACTACCCCAAAGGTAATGGGCTAGCTGAATCCTCCAACAAAAGTTTGATCAACATTATCAAGAGACCGCTGGAACAGAACCAAAAATAATGGCATAGTAAGCTAGTTCATGCATTATGGGTTGATAGAATAACCACCAATAAATCAATCAGTATGTCTCCCTATCAGTTAGTATATGGCATGGATGCAGTCTTCCCAATATCCTTGGTGTTAGGTTCCTGTGATTTAGCTGATTGGCAAGCCAAATGACAGTGTAACATCAAACCAAGCTTTGGAGCCCGAGGACCTAGCCTTCCTGGACTCAGAGAGGGCTCTCTCTATATGCGTAAGGGATATCTGTGTGTTTGTTTATTGTGTTCTGATTTTAGGCTAGTTATGAAGTATGTTTTTTGGTTTTGGTTTTTAAATTTGTGAGGGATGAAACTGATCAAAGATATAAAATAGATAACAAGATGTAGATTAACTGGGCTATGGGGTCAAAAGGTCAAGAAAGCTATTAGATGACGATACAAGGATGTTGAAGGGCTGATTTGATTTAAGGTAGAAAGGATCTTTGGGAAAAATGGAGTAAATGGACATCAAGTTTGTGAGAAACAAAGATTTTCAAGCATTATTGGTTCAATAGATAGCATAAACATGGTAAGGAAAACCCTTAATCATGCAAAATGTAACTATAAACTAATCAATACATAGAAACAAACATTCAAGCCATGCATAGAAGTATAAGACCCTCTAACTTTGGGAAATGGCTATCAGACTTTAGGGAAAACACATAAGATGGACTAACAACTCAAAATACTATGCCGGAATGCCTAAACACAGTACTTCAAGTTATTGGGCACTTTGAATAACAAGATTCGCATAGTTTTAGGCAAAGGGCTAGATCAGAACTAGGCCTCCTTGGTTCAAAAAAAATGATAATCTAATCATTCAAAGAGATAGTTTCATGTATGGGACTATGGAAAGTCATAGGTAACCAGGGCACACCATACATCCTACTCAACATGCATAGAACTATAAATGAAACTAGCAACAATATCCTCAAGTTGTTAAAGAGCAGTTAAGAATTCTTTAATGCAACTAAGGAAGAAGAAAACATGAAGGCTATGAAGATTCAGGAAATTTGAGGTGCCTCCATGGGCATATCTCAAATTTGTTCTCTACTGATCTATAGCAAACAAGAAACATGTATTCATGAATGAAAACTAGAAGACAACAACAAAGCAAGAGACACTATACCATTCTACCAAGTCATGGAATCCATCAACAATCCTTCTTCATTCATCCAAGATCATCCAAGAGTCAATCCAAAAGCATAACACAAGTATTTCCTTCAAAGCTCATATGACCAATATATTGCTTCTCTTCTCAATTTCAGCCTTGTTTACAAATGAGAGCTTGTGGAATAAATAGGCTCAAGTGAGGTAAACCTCATGTTTCAACCTCCTCTCCTATTGGCCTACTCAAAATATCTAAACTTGTCCTTGAGGCTTTGCAAAGCCCAAGGCACAAAAATATCTCATAAAATATCTAAAAAGTGCTAAAAAAGGAAAAATAATTGACTTTGCATCATTTTCCATGTGCAAAAATAGCGAAACGCACATTTGGAAAAAGCAGATTTTAGAGGTTCAAAAATTACAAAAATACCTCAAATTTTCATCAGCAAAAGGTCCCCTGTCTTGCCGAAAACATTTGGCAGTCTTCCTGATGTCGAAACGAGGCTCATGATAGCTCGTTGGAAATCTCTGAGTGTCTACTTTCTGGTGCAACTAAAATTTCCCCAATCTGATGCCTAGAAGTCCTCCAAATCTGTACCAGTGTGTAAAAAGCCAGAAAATTGCAGTCTGCTGATAGACCGGGCAGAGTGTGCAAAAAGTGAGTATTTTTCGCCGTTTTCAGGGGGCAAATGATCTCCAAATGGTCTGAAAATCACTGAGGGTGTGCTCATGAAATTATGGCATCCAATGATACCATCCTCCTCCTTTGACGAATCCCCAAAATGAAATGGCGAATTTATGAGTTTTTGACCAAAAACTCAAAAATGTCAAAAAAACCAAAAGTTGTCAAAAAGTGCCCGAAATTGGTATGCATGACCCTCAAGGGCCCTTGGCAACATGTTCTGAAGCTTGGGCCAAAAATCCAAGTTTAAAGGTGTATTTCTTCCTTTTCTTCTTGAAACTTCTGTCCTTGATCATCATCCTTATGCTGCTGTTCAGCACTCTCATCCTCTGGTTCCTGCTGCTGCTCATCTTTAGTTTGCTGCTCCTGAAACATTGCCTTTCTTCTTTTGTATGCCACTTAAAAAATAGATTCAGCAGTATGAAGATAGTCAGTTATAAAGGCATCTACAAAGTCCAAAGTCACTGTATAATAGGATAAGAAGATAGATTTCATTTTGTTTTTGATGTAGTCATGAAAATCCAACAAACTCCTTTTCAAACAAAATAATGCCCTCTTTATACTCTACTGCTCTTCACACAAAGTTTTGACCAAAATACTTTTGAATGCAATGGTGGTTTCATTTACTGATTATGCTTTATGGAATGGAAGGTCACAATGTAGCTTTTTTTCCCTTTAATATACAGAGGATATTTTTGGAAGGTCATAAGTGCTTTTCTGATGATCACTGTGATAGACAAATGACCCACTGTTTTCATTTTCCAAACTCTGTTTTCCTGTTTTTAAACAGTGCCCCTACCTTTTAATATGGCCTTGAGGATAGTTAATTGAGTCCTTTGTCATCCATCAAGATATATTACTTTTACTAATGCCAGTGCTGGGCAAACAAAACCACTGCAGCCCCAAATTTTTGAGCACAACTATCAATCGTTATCACCACTTGTTTTGTTCTCACTATTTTTAGCTGACAGAGGTATTGTTTTAACTCAGCTTCAAGGGTAGTTTTCATGTGCTTTTCACAGCAATAAGAGCTCAACATTCTTACTGTTTTACCTTTAGTAAGAATAAAACACAGTAAATCTTGATCTTTTAAACAAAACTGTCAACCCTTCCCAACACTGCTTTCTTTACTGCATAAGGCTGACAAAAGTTACATTTTTTTTTTCATCTCAGTTTGGAGGGCAACTTCAAGTTTTTGGGATGAGAATGACCACCCTTCTTTCAGCAAATTGTAACAACAGCCCTTAGACCCTCTTCACACCATCATACCTTTATTTACACCTACAAACTTCAATTTCTTACCATCATTTAGTCTTGGGAAAAAAACGCAGCATTACTCAGCCTTTAGAACTTTTACAATACTAAGTAGCTCATAGAAAATATAGAAAATTCGATGGCAATTCTTTGGTTAACCTTTTGAGCAACTTCAGGACTGTTTTGGAGGAATTTTGGAGGCTCACACCCTGCGCGACGGGTTTATTGTGGAGAGCGCCACGCAATATGGGCTGTCGGGTTGACTGTCGGCCGACAGGACCCAAACCTACAGGCGTGCCGCGCGGTTTCACAGGTGCACCGCGCAATATTTTAACCCCCCAAAACTCTGTTTTTTACTCAAAAACTTCTTTCATGGTATTGTGAATAGCAAGAGAGGTTTATGGCTCGTGCTTTGGGATTTCAACACGAATTTGCAACGGTCTTTAATCCTGTTGAACGTGAAACAACCAACGCATCTTTGAGCTTGATTCGAGAGGGTTTGAAAGATTTCTCACTTTACACTACTGCCTTTGTCTATTTGAAATGAAGCAAAGTGACTCCGAATGTGCTTAAGAAGGCCCCCTACTTTTGAAAACTGTTGGTGAAGAGGATCTGTGTATTTTAGTTGAACAGTGGTAATGGTTGTGATATTTTCCAAGGGCCAACTCTATTCACTGTATTTGGTACATTTGAAAAGTGACTTTTTGTCACTGCTGACCCTTCCATTTTCCTTTTCAAAATGTGACATTTTCTCAACAATATACCAATAGAGCACCTTTGCCACTTTGCAAGGAGGTCCCTTCTCCTTTTCGTAACCTAAAGTGACATCTTTGTCCCTGATTTTTTGGAGGAAATGATGCCTTGTGAAAACTGATGCAACTGTTAGGTGTCTTTGAGTTTTCTTCTTTGACTGTGGGTAGAAGACAAAACAGGAGATGATACACCAGAGTTAGAAAGTGAACAAGGAGAGCTGCCCTTTTGTTTTTCTGTGAAGGAGGTCTTCACTGTCTCATTGCAGTGCTCTTTGCTGAGGGAGAAACCGAACTATCACCCACTTGCCTTGGTCAACTTATGATAATTCATTTGAAAGATATCCTCTGTGAGTAGGGAGATTAGTATTCTTTGAAAAACAACCATCATTTCTTTTGCCTGTGTAATGACATAACTTGTCAGCCTTTCTTCAATTATTATTGGAGCATCAGTCAGTTTTACATAATCTTGCGTTAAGAGATGAATTCTGACTCCATTGACCAGGCAGCACTCGCTTTCTTCTTTTATTCTTTTTCAAGATTTCTTTCATTTTAACTACTCATTATTATGTTTATACTTTATCTATCGACAGTAGAAAAGCGTAAAGAATGCCTGCCCAATGCTAATGAAGAAGGAGTGGCCCTCTTCTTGGAAAAATTCACCGTTCGTTGTCAAACAAAATGCTCATAGCTACAAACTCCTCGAAATGCCACACGCTCTCTGCCAGATGAAGGAGGCGCATTAACCCTCTACTTATGGATGAAGGAGGTTCTTGGCCCTGTGATGTTAACAGCCTTTCGTCAATGTTTCTTTTTCTTCTGCTGTCCTTTCAGGCTAAATGAGGTTGCAGGAGCTTGATGAGAGATTCTTTGCTCTATAGATGCATCTCAGGCTTATGATCACATTGAGAAGGAGTTGTCTTCTCATGTGGCGCTAAAATTGTCTTCTGAGATGCTGGTATGTTTCCTGTGTTTGTAAAATCCATAAAACACTGTAAAACACCTAAAATCAGCTTGAGGCTGTGGTTTATGCATTGCTGAGACTTAGGGGTGTGTAAGTGGCGCAACTTAGAGCTGTGACTAACTTTATAAGCAGAGTGAGAGGTCTGTGATGATTAGTCTGTAGCAGATGGAGGTTTTTGGCCTTTTGATGGTTGCCAAGGGTGAAATGCCTTAAAGCGCCACTTCCTAACTTAGGGGAGGTTTTTTTAATAGATTCGAATTGTCTCTTTAGAGCTGATGGACAGACTAGTATGGATGAGGCTAGATAGGATAGTGATAATGAGGTTTCACCTGGACATGGGCGGACTGAAAAGTAGGAGGGCAAAAAAGTTTTATGAGGGTTTTCTTGATGACAAATTGACATATGGAGATCAGCTTCTAGAAAACTCAGCTATGGATTTAGTCATCACCAACAAGTGAAAAATACTAACGACTAATGCTGGCTCCATTTGGGGAGGAAGCTCCTTGTCAGAGGTCCAGACCTGATTTTGCACACACGTGCCTACCCATTGGCGAAATGTACCCTTGATGCTACTGAAAGGATGATGATTAAATTAATGATATTTTCATCAAATTCATAATTAAGTGGTATTTCAACATATTTCTCACATTTGTCCCAAGCACTTTTCTGACAATGTATACTTTTCTTTTTTTTTAAAATGAACCTATCTATTTCTACACTTATATCTGCCGGGAGCTCAGATTAAACTGATGAACTCCTTATTTACTCTACCTAAACTAGATCAACTGTCAAGATTAGACTGTTTGACAGGATTTTTGTCTCTAATCTAAAACACGAAATTTAAAATGATCAAATCAAGGTTAAACAGTCTGATTTATCATGTATTTGCGGCATGAAAGGACAAACTGCACACAAATATTATTTTGCAAAAAAGGAAAACTAGGAAAGCGGGGCTAAGATGTACAATGTGTTTTTCATCCCTCGCTTCTCTTTGTCTGCTGGGCGTGTGGAACCTAATCTTTCCCAATCTTACCGCATAAGTCAATCTTACACAATGTTGACTATCTTTTTCATAATTTCCACTTTAACTTATCGCAAGAATAACATGTTCAGCTATGATTAGGCTAGATAGCTGAACAAGATGAAGTTAATTAGTAATGCATTGAGACTCTGCGTCTAAGGACTATTTTTTGGAACATGGGGCCTACCACTTCTGAACGCTCTTTTTATTTTTCACCGTTGTATTTTCCGCTTTTTCACTTTTTCTTCAAACAAACTACAAATGAAAAAAGTGCTCACAAGGATGAGCTTATTTTCTACTGTTGTTTATCTATTCTATCCTAAACTGTGCACAGCATACACTTGGTGAACTCTTATTTCCAATGCAACCAGTCAAGTAGATGCTCACATGGGTCATTTTGGTTTAGCTCTTTTATGATGCAGAAATAATGAAAAGGCCACTCCCACTTGGTTTGTTTTCGGACAGTAGTGTGTAAGTTTTTCCCCATTCTAGGCTGCAAATTGTTCATGATAGAACCCACTACTCCTTCAGACTTCTCAAGGAAAACAACAAATGAATCTTGGAACAATATCTGATCTAGAGGTTTTGAGATAGGCTTTTTTGAGGACTACCTTTTCTCTTCCACTCTGTGGGTTGTATTGGGACCCCGAAGCAACTCTCCCCCTTGCTCATGATCACTTGAACTATCAGACTCATCATATATTGCAGTGTAGTTCTCTTGCCAAGCTGATGTGTTCTGATTAAGTGAATTCAAAACCTGTAGAGGTTATCAATAGTATAGAGAAATTTTCTTTGATGTTAAATATCTTCAAAGTAGTGATAACTTCCTATTTGTTTCTCAACCTCTACTTCACTCTATCTCGCAATTTGTAACTCAATGGAACTTATAATAAAACTGAGCATAATATTTTATGTCCAAAATGATTTCTTCAACCATTTCAAGAAAAGGCTTATCATTTACAACATGCTCAAGAATTTCACCATCCTCCTCAACCTTATCATCAAATAAAACGCTCTATCTCCACTCAGAATGTTATCTCTATGGACCGAAGTGAAGTAGAGAAATAGTTTGAGACTTTCATTTGTTTTCCACAAATTTGCTCTCCTCATCGTTGTCATAGATGACCTCGTAATGGCTTCATTTCTTCAAATTCATGAAACCGAGTTTCTCTTGGCAATTTGAACGAAGTCTTCTCAGTTAGTTTCTCAAGCGCTTATATAATCACTACCATATTGATCAAACATTGGAGAATCATTAATATACATACTCACCATGTATATTGGATTATCGATTATTTTTCATCAACTGGATTTAAGCAAATCACTTTTCACTATGATATGAGGGTTTAAAAGAGGTAATCAAGAAGTTTGGTTACATGAAGTTTTCCAGGTTGTCTAGCATGTTTATTATTTGGATTCATTTGTCGGGGTTAAGGGAGAAGGTATTTTCTATTTTCTTGGATGGGCATTTAAAGGTCTTGGATGGGTAACAATTTCTTTCCATTTTTTGTGGAAGTTGATCTTGTGGTTGAATGTCCTCTTGAATTTTACAGGGAAGGGTAGATGGACTGTTATTGGTTTCAACTTTTTCAAAGAGCTCTTGTGGATCCTCTCTTATTTTTTGATGGATTTCATCTAGGATAAACTCTTCTTGGTCATCTTGATGGTTAGCTTGGGTAAGAAAATTATGGACCTCCTATAAAAATTCCTCAGGATGCCAATTTCCGAAGTGTTCTTCAATGCTTACAAGGTGTTGTATGAGGTTCTTAGAGTGATCACAACAATTTTCAGCCAATGATAGAGATGGAAAATGCCCTATATAGTGTTTACAAAAAAAAAATTGGAAATCCTTCAAAGAAAACAAGATGCCAGGTTCTAGGCCTTCATAATTTCGTTCTCTCTTCTTTTCTAATGTACCCATGAAAATTTTCATAAGGTAGTCCTCATGCCATTCAACCTTTAAGCTACATACATGCATATGAATGATGAGGTGCAAAATGGGTTGATAATATACACATTTTAAAGATAGGTAGGCCCTACCTAAAAATTTACATCTGTGTATTTGGGGTGTAGGGAAACCAGTAGGATATGTTCTCACTCACTAGCATATTCCCAGTGTCCTCAGTGTTGAACCATGTCTTCCTCCGTCAGATGCTTTGGTTTACTTACCGCATTCCTAGGAGTAGAATTTATAAAGACTAGTGGGGAAATAGGGGAAAAAGGCCTACTGGAGGCTAGTGGAGTCGCCAGGTGGAACTTGTTTGTTTTTTAAAATATTTAGCTATGGTCCACCACCAGTAACTAAAGTAAATCCAGTCTGGAAATATTTTGGATTTTCTGAGTTTTATATGCAGCTTATGTTTTTAAAGTATTCTAAACTTTGTTTCAACACTTTGCTAGGGTGGTGACAACAAAAAGAGTTTTACTCTAAAATGATCTTATGGACTGCTTGCTTATTTATGGTATCTAAAGGACTAAGAGTCTATAAGATTTTGCTAGACTATCATGTACTCAATGTCCCACCATCTCCTGCTATGTTAGAGAGCGACGGGATAGGTTGATTGGATAGTAATCTAGAGTTCGGTAAAATAGTAAGGCCTACTGGAGGCTAGTGGAGTCACCAGGTGGATTTTTAGTTGTTTTGAGATATGTGTGTATGGTCCACCACCAATATTGACAAAAACGATTCTAAGGGAGTTTTTTGGGGTTTTTCTGAGTTTTTATGTGCATAAGGTTTGGAAGAGTGTCCTATAGCTGAGTCATCATTTTTCTAGGATGGTGAAAGGGCTAGTTTCGACTCTTCAAACAACTCTTAAGTTTTCTAAGCTTGATCGAGACTTCAGGAGTTAGTAAGGTGTACTTAGATTGTCACTAACTCAGAAGGTCCCACCGTGAGTGCCACTAAGTGTTATATAGGATAAGTCAAAAAAACAAACGATAGAATTCTAAAGGTCTCCCATCATGTATAGGGAATCTGTTTTTTTTGTTACTCGGGTCCCACTGCATCTATTATGTTAGGGCAGGATAGGCCTGGCTGGTGGTATACTGCAGGACTCAAGTCTATGTCCTTAGATTGTCACTAACTCAAAGACCCACCGCATCACCATTATGTTAGTGCTGTGATAAGCTCAAAACAACTCAATATTCTCTAAAAAGTCTCATAAAGAAGATTGAAACTAAGTTTGTTTACTTAATGGAGTCCCACCGCATCATCATTATGTTATAGAGCAGGATAAGTCAGCCAACTAATATTCTCAAAAGTCTCTAAAGATTAGGGAAACTAAGTTTGTTTACTACTCAGAGTCCCACCGTGATCGCCATTATGTTAGTGAGCGGTGGGATAAGTCAGCCAACTAATATTCTCAAAAGTCTCTAAAGATTAGGGAAACTAAGTTGTTTAACACTCAGAGTCCCACCGTGATCGCCATTATGTTAGTGAGCGGTGGGATAAGTCAGCCAACTAATATTCTCAAAAGTCTCTAAAGATTAGGGAAACTAAGTTGTTTAACACTCAGAGTCCCACCGTGATCGCCATTATGTTAGGTTCCCGTGATTTGGCTGATTTGCAAGCCAAATGACAGTGTAACATCAAACCAAGCTTTGGAGCCCGAGGACCTAGCCTTCCTGGACTCAGAGAGGGCTCTCTCTATATGCGTAAGGAATATTTGTGTGTTTGTTTATTGTGTTCTGATTTTAGGCTAGTTATGAAGTAAGTTTTTGATTTTTGTTTTTTTAGTTGTGAGGGATGAAACTGATCAAAGATATCAAATAGATAACAAGATGTAGATTAACTGGGCTATGGGGTCAAAAGGTCGAGAAAGCTATTAGATGACGATACAAGGCTGTTGAAGGGCCGATTTGATTCAAAGTAGAAAGGATCTTTGGGCAAAATGGAGTAAATGGACATCAAATTTGTGAACAACTAAGAGTTTCAAGCATCACTGGTTCAATAGATAACATAAACATGGTAGGGAAAACCATTAATCATGCAAAATGTAACTATAAACTAATCAATACATAGAAACAAACATTTCAAGCCATGCATAGAAGTATAGGACCCTCTAACTTTGGGAAATTGCTATCAGACTTTGGGGAAAACACATAAGATGGACTAACAACTCAAAATACTATGCCGGAACGCCTAAACACAGTACTTCAAGTTATTGGGCACTTTGAATAACAAGATTGGCATAGTTTTAGGCAAAGGGCTAGATCGGAACTAGGCCTCCTTGGTTCAAACAAAATGATAATCTAATCAGTCAAAGAGATAGTTTCATGTATGGGACTATGGACAGTCATAGGTAAGCAGGGCACACCATACATCCTACTCAACATGCATAGAACTATAAATGAAACTAGCAACAATATCCTTAAGTTGTTAAAGAGCAGTTAAGAATTCTTTAATGCAACTAAGGAAGAAGAAAACATGAAGGCTATGAAGATTCGGGAATTTTGAGGTGCCTCCATGGGCATATCTCAAATTTGTTCTCTACTGATCTATAGCAAGCAAGAAACATGTATTCATTAATGAAAACTAGAAGACAACAACAAAGCAAGAGACACTATACCATTCTAACAAGTCATGGAATCCATCAACAATCCTTCTTCATTCATCCAAGATCATCCAAGAGTCAATCCAAAAGCATAACACAAGTATTTCCTTCAAAGCTCATATGACCAATATATTGCTTCTCTTCTCAATTTCAGCCTTGTTTACAAATGAGAGCTTGTGGAATAAATAGGCTCAAGTGAGGTAAACCTCATGTTTCAACCTCCTCTCCTATTGGCCTACTCAAAATATCTAAACTTGTCCTTGAGGCTTTGCAAAGCCCAAAGCACAAAAATATCTCATAAAATATCTAAAAAGTGCTAAAAAAGGAAAAATAATTGACTTTGCATCATTTTCCATGTGCAAAAATAGCTAAACGCACATTTGGAAAAAGCAGATTTTAGAGGTTCAAAAATTACAAAAATACTTCAAATTTTCATCAGCAAAAGGTCCCTTGTCTTGCCGGAAACATTTGACAGTCTTCCTGATGTCGAAACGAGGCTCATGATAGCTCGTTGGAAAGATATGAGTGTCTACTTTCTGGTGCAACTGAAATGTCCCCAATCTGATGCCTAGAAGTGCTCCAAATCTGCACCTGTGTGTAAAAAGCCAGAAAATTGCAGTCTGCTGATAGACCGGGCAGAGTGTGCAAAAAGTGAGCATTTTTCGCCATTTTTAGGGGGAAAATGATCTCCAAATGGTCTGAAAATCGCTGAGGGTGTGCTCATGAAATTATGGCATCCAATTATACCATCCTCCTCCTTTGACGAATCCCCAAAATGAAATGGCGAATTTAAGAGTTTTTGACCAAAAACTCTAAAATGTCAAAAAAACCAAAAGTTGTCAAAAAGTGCCCGAAATTGGTATGCATGACCCTCAAGGGTCCTTGGCAACATGTTCTGAAGCTTGGGCCCAAAATCCAAGTTTAAAGGTGTCTTTATTCCTTTTCTTCTTGAAACTGCTGTCCTTGATCATCATCCTTATGCTGCTGTTCAGCACTCTCATCCTCTGGTTCCTGCTGCTGCTCATCTTTAGTCTGCTGCTCCTGAAACATTGCCTTTCTTCTTTTGTATGCCACTTAAACAATAGATTTAGCAGTATGAAGACAGTCAGTTATAAAGGCAGCTACACAGTCCAAAGTCACTGTATAATAGGATAAGAAGATAGATTTCATTTTGTTTTTGATGTAGTCATAAAAATCCAACAAACTCATTTTCAAACAAAATAATGCCCTCTTTATACTCTACTGCTCTTCACACAAATTTTTGACCAAAATACTTTTGAATGCAATGGTGGTTTCATTTACTGATTATGCTTTATGGAATGGAAGGTCACAATGCAGCTTTTTGTCCCTTTAATATACAGAGGATATTTTTGGAAGGTCATAAGTGCTTTTCTGATGATCACTGTGATAGACAAATGGCCCACTGTTTTCATTTTCCAAACTCTGTTTTCTTGTTTTTAAACAGTGCCCCTACCTTTTAATATGGCCTTGAGGACAATTAATTGAGTCCTTTGTCATCCATCAAGATATATTACTTTTACTAATGCCAGTGCTGGGCAAACAAAACCACTGCAGCCCCGAATTTTTGAGCACAACTATCAATCGTTATCACCACTTGTTTTGTTCTCACTATTTTTAGTTGACAGAGGTATTGTTTTAACTCAGCTTCGAGGGAAGTTTTCATGTGCTTTTCACAGCAATAAGAGCTAAACATTCTTACTGTTTTACCTTTAGTAAGAATAAAACACAGTAAATCTTGATCTTTTAAACAAAACTGTCAACCCTTCCCAACACTGCTTTCTTTACTGCATAAGGCTGATAGAAGTTACGTTTTTTTTTTCATCTCAGTTTGGAGGGCAGCTTCAAGTTTTTGGGACGAGAATGACCACCCTTCTTTCAGCAAATTGTAACAACAGCCCTTAGACCCTTTTCACACCATCATACCTTGATTTACACCTAGAAACTTCAATTTCTTACCATCATTTAGTCTTGGGAAAAAAACGCAGCATTACTCAGCCTTTAGAACTTTTACAATACTAAGGAGCTCATAGAAAATATAGAAAATTCGATGGAAATTCTTTGGTTAACCTTTTGAGAAACTTCGGGACTGTTTTGGAGGCGTTTTGGAGGCTCACACCCTGCGCGACACGTTTATTGTGGAGAGCGCCGTGCAATATGGGCTGTCGGGTTGACTGTCGGTCGACAGGACCCAAACCTACAGGCGCGCCATGCGCCTGTGTATTTATTTGTATTTTGAGCATCTGAACGCGCTGCGCGGTTGTACAGGTGCGCCGCGCAATATTTTAACCCCGAAAAACTCTGTTTTTTACTCAAAAACTTTTTTCATGGTATTGTGAAAAGCAAGAGAGGTTTATGGCTCGTGCTTTGGGATTTCAACACGAATTTGCAACGGTCTTTAATCTTTTTGAACGTGAAACAACCAACACATCTTTGAGCTTGATTCGAGAGGGTTTGAAAGATTTCTCACTTTACACTACTGCCTTTGTCTATTTGAAATGAAACAAAGTGACTCCGAATGTGCTTAAGAAGGCCCCCTACTTTTGAAAACTGTTGGTGAAGAGGATCTGTGTATTTTAGTTGAACTGTGGTAATGGTTGTGATCTTTTCCAAGGGCCAACTATATTCACTGTATTTGGTACATTTGAAAAGTGACTTTTTGTCACTGCTGACCCTTCCATTTTCCTTTTCAAAATGTGACATTTTCTCAACAATATACCAATGGAGCACCTTTGCCACTTTTCAAGGAGGTCCCTTCTCCTTTTCGTAACCTAAACTAACATCTTTGTCCCTGATTTTTTGGAGGAAATGATGCCTTGTGAAAACTGATGCAACTGTTAGGTGTCTTTGAGTTTTCTTCTTTGACTGTGGGTAGAAGGCAAAACAGGAGATGATACACCAGAGTTAGAAAGTGAACAAGGAGAGCTGCCCTTTTGTTTTTCTGTGAAGGAGGTCTTCACTGTCTCGTTGCAGTGCTCTTTGCTGAGGGAGAAACTGAACTGTCACCCACTTGCCTTGGTCAACTTATGATAAGTCATTTGAAAGATATCCTCTATTAGTAGGGAGATTAGTATTCTTTGAAAAACAACCATCATTTCTTTTGCCTGTGTAATGACATAACTTGTCAGCCTTTCTTCAATTTGGTTTTGTTGGAGCAGCAGGCTGTCTTTTCACATGAATCTTGCTAAGAGATGAACTTGACCCATTGGATTGCAGTGGTACCCCTGCTTTCCTTTTGGTCTTTTTTCAGTACTTTTCTATTTCAACTACCCATTATTATGTTTATACTTTATCTATCAGACAAGGAGAAAATCTAGAAATAATCACTGCCCTGGCCCACTGCTAATGAATGAAGGAGGGCCCTCTTCTTGGAAAAATTCACTGTCTCCCTATTTTTCAGAAACAAAACTGTCTTACAGTTAGTTGCAACTCCTCAAATCAGACTTTGGCCATCGCCCTCTGCTTATAGATGAAGGAGGCGCATTAAACCTCTGCTTATGGATGAAGGAGGTTCTTGGCCCTGTGATGTTAACAACCTTTCGTCAGTGTTGCTTTTTCTTCTGCTATCCTTTCAGGCTAAATGAGGTTGCAGGAGCTTTATGAGAGATTCTTTTCCCTGTAGATGCATCTCAGGCTTATGATCACATTGAGAAGCAGCTGTCTTCTCATGTGGCGCTAAAATTGTCTTCTGAGATGCTGGTATGTTTCCTGTGTTTGTAAAATCCATAAAACACTGTAAAACACCTAAAATCAGCTTGAGACTGTGGTTTATGCATTGCTGAGACTTAGGGGCGTGTAAGTGGCGCGACTTAGAGCTGTGACTAACTTTATAAGTAGAGTGAGAGGTCTGTGATGATTGGTCTGTAGCAGATGGAGGTTTTTGGCCTTTTGATGGTTTCCAAGAGTGAAATGCCTTAAAGCGCCACTTCCTAACTTAGGGGAGGTTTTTTGAACAGATTCGAATTATCTCTTTAGAGCTGATGGACAGACTAGTATGGCTGAGGCTAGATAGGATAGTGATAATGAGGTTTCACCTTAACATGGGCGGACTGAAAAGTAGGAGGGCGAAAAAAGTTTTATGAGGGTTTTCTAGATGACAAATTGACATATGGAGATCAGCTTCTAGAAAACTCAGCTATAGATTTAGTCATCACCAACAAGTGAAAAATACTGATGACTAACACTTGGGAGTTCCAGTCACGAAAATCCTCCAAGAAGTGCAATAAGAAGAAAATGACATGCAAAGAAAGCTGACCCAAACCATTCATTTACAATAGTAAAGAGAGGAGGTTTATCAAAGAACACAAGTAGTACAAGAAAGCATAAAGAAGATCTTTGACAGAAGGACCAAAGCCAATAATTTCAAAGTTGGAGACACAATTTTGAAATGGGATTCTGGGAGGGAAGACAAAGGTAAACATGGTAAATTTGAGAATTTGTGGAAAGGGCCTTATATCATTCATTCAATTAGGGGTCATAATGCTTTATTTTTACAAGGGCTGAATGGAGAAGAGTTATTTGGAGGTCCTGTCAATGTCAGGATGCTCAAACACTATTTTTGTTAAGAGTCCTAGCTTCAAAGTTTTCACTCATTATATATAACATTGCATGATAAGAGATCATAAAATTAAAAAATTCAGAAAAAAAAAAGGAAAAGAGGGCAGATTTGAAAAGAGGTACAACCCCATACCCAAAAAACTGTATTGTTGAAAGTGTGCAAGCCTAAATGCCACTACTTGTTCAAAAAGAAGATCTTGTTCAAGTGATCTAGCCTAATCATGGCTGAACATGTTTTAAATTTATGTTGATAAGTTAGTGTAAAAAATGATTGTAAAAGTTATTCAAGCTTGAATTATCAAAAATGATACATTAGGAAGTAAAGGATACTGGTTCCACATGCTCAAAACATAACCAAAGAGAAATATGGGGATGTATAACAAATGATAGATCTCAGCCCTTATTTTTCTAGTTACTTTTTATGCAAAATAATGTTTGTGTGCAACTTGTTCCAATGCCACAAAACCATGGTAAGTCAGATTGCCTAATATTGATTTGAACCATGCTTTCAATTTTATGTCAGTAGCTTAGAGAATCAAGTCTGCCAAACAACTTAATCTTGGAAGTCAAATAGTCTAGGTAGAGAATAAAAGATTTCACTAGCTTAATCTAAACTCTTGGAAGCAATAAGGATAGAAGTAGATAGTTTGTTTTTGTTTTCAAAATAAAAATGTCAAGAGTTTTCTAGTTCAAGTGCACTCAAGGAAGAAAAAATGTTAAGCCAAGTAGGTGGGGTAAGTAGAAATAAAGTTGAAGTGATCATGTTGCAAATTATTAAGATCACAATTTTAGAGGAATATCAGTGAATGAAAAGAAGGAAAAATCTGCCCAATGGAAAAGGCACTAGTCTTCATAAACTCAGAGATTTGATATCTGAAAGTTCTGGACACCTCCAAAAAGGGAGATTCCCTCCCCAAGTGGAGCCACTGTTAGTCATCAATAATTTTTTTTGTTTTAAAGATGACTAAGTAATGATCCTGGATTTCTAAAAACAAGATTTGTGAAATATTGTGAGTTTTAGAAATCTCTCTGCCTTCATTATCCTAAATCAAACTATTTCACTATATTTTTCTCTCTCAACATTCTAAAGTTCACCTCACTGCTCCAAAGGGAATTCATTTCTGGGCCTACTGATCTCATTTTCACTCCCCTACTCACACTCTCATTCAATCCCTCTTTCCCTATAAAATACCCATTTTTTCCCTTTCCTAAACCCTCATGAAGGAAACCGCTATTCCTCATTTCCCTTTGCATATATTAAACAATGTAAAAGTCCACTTTTACATTTTTAAAAAATAATATTTAAGCCTATTAGGTCTCTTTAATTTATATAAAAACTCTGTTTTTTATGTCAAAACCCTGCCCTTATGGTTTATAGGCCTAAGCCCTTTTTCTCTAATCCCAACCCCATCGAGCTGATATGGCCATGAACCTGCTTATCTTATAAGCCCCCCCGACATCATTTCACCCTCCGCCTCTTTTTTATATAAAACCCCCATAAACCTTATAAAAGTGCATTCGCTTTGTTTTATTCGAAAGACTCGGGCCCACCTTCCACTATCCTCCATGCCCCAATCAAGTCATGCCACCTGCCCACCCTGACCTTTTCTTATTTCACAGCTCCTGACCTTATTAAATGAACAAATCCTAGTTTTGTTTAGAACCCACGATAAACAAAAAATACCCTGCCACGTTGTCCTTTTCCCGGGCCCCATCCCAAATTGTTCTGCACCGTCGATCTCGTTCCTGAAGATCTGAAGGCCCACATCGTATATAGCAAATAAAGTGGCGCCGAGGTTAACGTTTTGTGACCCATGCGAAATGGGTGGTTTCACCCTGCCACGCGGCTGTAGAAATTTTCTGAATAATGATCAATTATCCACCGAGACTATCCTGATCACATATCAATTCGAATTCATATGCAACACATAATCTCTTCCACTCGGATCATCACACATGCGGAAATAAAACAAGCGATATCACATCAAATCATCATACACATTAAAACAATATGTATGGGGAAAGCTTATACCTGAAAACCCCGCAGCTATTGTGTATATTATAATGGAGAAAACATGTAACAAACTCAGTACAATACTCCTCACAAGTACTTAGTACTATCTCATGAAGTTACACACAAACTAGCTTGGTTTTGAACAAGTCACGGGTTCAAAACACATCCACTAGTTGCCTGCCTCTATTGCGCAATCATGGCCTGTATAAATAGAGATCCAAGGTTCGAATCTCCTTGGCTTGATAGCGCAATCATCATGGGCAATTGCCTCCAAGTGTGGTGCAAATCTCATGCACAACTGATGTCACAACTGATAGCTGTACTCACCCTTTCATCTACCTCTTCCACTGGTCTCCATTGAACTGTCCATGCACTGTAGTGAACTGATGTGTTCTTGAGTTGAATAATGAGTTAATAATTAGTGAATTAAATAATATTTAATTCACTCCACTCATTATTAGTTGATTAGCTAGTTAAACTAATCTCAACTAGTTCAACTAAGTTAAACCGAACACAACTCCACCAACTGTCTCATCAACTCCACCAAAATTTTGCCACTGAAGTCCTAACTGAAGTCAACCATGCATGAGCTCACCAAACCCCTAGGAATAGTGTAATTCCTCTGTCAGATGCATGAGCCACTTCTGTAGCTCGAACTGAAGTGCTCCAAGAGAGTAAACTGAAGTTTAGAGTCCAAATATTATTAAGGGTAAATAATATTTGACTTCCCTATTTTTAGGATAGGTAGTCTAAAAATAGACTTCGACCTATAGGTCCAAAAATAGAGGTCCATATATTTTTACCAACATGACCAATACTCCAAGAATAACATACTGTAACCCCTGGACCATGCTCCATATGTCTAAAAATAGACATAGTCTAAAAATAGACTTTACGCCAGAATTTGCATACGGGCCCACTTAGTGAAGGCGACTTCATTTCACTAAGCTCCATCATCTTGCTGCATTTTCAAAACTCCCTCTTAGCAAGATATGGATTATCTGCAACCCCTATCCTACCTTTGTGGAGTTCGAACTTGCTCCTGGTGAGCGCCTTCGTGAGGATGTCGGCATCCTGATCCTCCGTGGGAACATATGAAAGCATCATGATTCTCTGCTGAACACAATCTATGATATGATGGTACCTAATGTCGATGTGTTTGGATCTATCATGAAATAATCGGTTAGCCGAGAGTTTAATGCAACTCTGGTTATCACAGTAAATCACTGTAGGCTCCAAATGCAACCCGAACAATCCAACGAGGATCTTCTTCATCCAAATAGCCTCACATGCAGCCAAGCTTGCTGCCATGTACTCGGCCTCTGCTGAATTGAGTGCCACGGATCTCTGCTTCCTGCTATACCAGGAAAATGCTGTCGACCCAATGCTGAAAACTCCTCTAGATGTGCTCTTCCGGTCCGTTGGGCTCCCTGCCCAATCTGCATCAGTGAAGCCAGAAAGCATCACTCCATCCTCCTGTCTGTACCATAGACCATATCCCGATGTGCCACTAAGATAACGCAATACATGCTTGCCTGCCTTCCAAAAGAGCTTGGTAGGCTTAACCATAGCTTGCGAAAGCTGGTTAACAGAATAGCATATATCGGGTCGTGTATTGACCAGATACATAAGCGACCCCACCAACTATCGATAGACAGTGGCATCCACTACCTCCGCTGAAGTAGCATCCTCCTTCCTCCAACCACTAGGAAGAGGAGTGTCAACAGGTTTGCAGCCATTCATGTTGAACCTCTCCAGAATCTCCCGGGAATACTTTCCCTGAGAAACAAACAATCCTCCACTGCACTGCCAAATATCCAATCCCAGGAAATAATGAAGGATGCCAAAGTCCTTCATCTCAAACTCTCGTGTAAGATCCTCCTTGCATGAAAGTATCAACTACTCATCGCCCGTCAAAATCAGATCATCTACATACAGTACGATGATCAACAACTTCCCCTCCACCACAATCTGGTATAGGTTAGGATCCGCCTCACTCTTGGAGACTCCAAGACCGGTGAAGTAGCTGTCTATGCGAGTGTACCAAGCACGAGGTGCTTGCTTCAGCCCGTACAGTTCTCTCTTGAGTCGGCACACATGTGACTCACTGCAGAAGATCTTGAAACCTTCAGGCTGCTCTATGTACACCTCCTCCTCAATAACTCCATTGAGGAACACAGTCTTCACATCCATCTGATGAATGTGCCATCCCATCTACGCTGAGAGAGCAAGGATTGTCCGTATGGAAGAGTACCTTGCGAGAGGTGCAAAGGTCTCCTCATAATCGATCCCCTCGATCTGTGAGAAGCCACGGGCGACAAATCTCGCCTTGTACTTCTCCACACTCCCGTCAGCCACCTGCTTCACTTTGTAGATCCATCACGAACCCACCACTGATTTCCCTTCCGGTCTTGGGACAATCTCCCATGCACTGTTTCTGACGATCGAATTATATTCTTCAATCATGGCATCTACCCATGCGGGTTCCTCCACAGCTTCCTCAAAAGAGGATGGATCCGTCACGACACATTGACTCATAAGAGCCATGTATCCAGTGTACCGATCCAGTGACTGCCTCTGTCTGCGCTGTGCTGTAGGTGGTCCTACAACCTTCTCTGCATCTTGAGCCAGTCGCTCAGCTTCTGTAGTGTGCATGCGCCCTCTGATGGTCGGCGCTGCATGGGTGGTTTCTTCCACCTCCTGAACTTCCTCTTGTGGCTGCTCCACATCCGGAAGCTCCTCAGGAACTAACAGCTCCTCATCTGCATGCAAGTGTAGCTCCCTCTCAAGCAAACACTGCATGGCTTTCTCCTCCTGAAATTTTATATCCCGTCGCACAATAGTCTTGCGACTGTCTGACAAATACACCTGATATTTGTGAGGTGTATCAGTGTACCCCACAAATATTCCAACCTTAGTGGTTGGATCTAGCTTCCTTCTTGCATCCTTCATCACATGCATGTAGACAAGAGAGCCAAAGATCTGCAAATGGGAAATATCAGGCCTCTTGCCAGAATAAGCCTCCTCCGGTGTACTCATGCCAAGAACCTTGTGAGGACAACGGTTCTTCACATACACTGCTGTATTGCATGCCTCAGCCCACAAGTGAAGGGGTAGGCCCTGATCATGCAACATCGCCCATGCAGCACCCACAATCGTTCTGTTCTTCCGCTTAGCCACCCCGTTCTGCTGTGGGTTATTGGGTGCGATGAGCTCTCTCTGAATCCCTTCTGCGCTGCAGAACTCCTTGAATTCAGCCGAGATGAATTCACCACCATTGTTGCTCCTTAGAGCAATCACCTTCTTCCCCGACTCCTTCTCGACCAGTGCTTTAAACTCATAGAACTTCGCGAATGTATCGCTCTTCTTCTGCATGAAGAAGATCCAGCACTTCCGAGAGAAATCATCAACAAAGATCACATAATACCTGTGCTTTGCTGTCGAAGCAACTGAGAAAGGACCACACACGTCTGTGTGAACTCTCTCAAGGATCGTCGTGGCGCGACTATCCTTCTCGTGAAAGGTGGCTTTCACATACCTCCCTAAAGTACACCCCTTGCACTGATCTGACTGCGCAAGAGTGCCCTTAGGAAGTCCAGTAGAAATCTGCTGCAGAATCTTCAAAGCTCCATGGTGAAGATGGCCCAATCTCCTGTGCCATAGTTCGCCCTCATCATCCCGGCTCACCATTTCTCCCGCCTTGCATGCCATAGCTGCGCAGTCATCTACCTGCAACTGATAAAGGTTCTGAGTTCGAACCCCTATCTTCCGGGTCTCTCCAGTAGTCTTACTGCGCAGGAAGGCTTTTCCTTCGCCGAAGACCACATCATACCCCTTATCCTCCAACATCGCCACAGAGATCAAGTTCTTCTTCAATCCAGGTACATGCATGACATCCTTCAATACAAAGGGTTTACCAGACTCCCTCTGAAAGGATATGGTACCGATACCAGTCGCATTGTATCTACCATCATCGCGGTTCGAACCCCTATCTTCTGGGTCTCTCCAATAGTCTTACTGCGCAGGAAGGCTTTTCCTTCACTGAAGACCACATCATACCCCTTATCTTCCAACATCGCCATAGAGATCAAGTTCTTCTTCAATCCAGGTACATGCATGACATCCTTCAATACAAAGGGTTTACCAGACTCCCTCTGAAAGGATATGGTACCGATACCAGTCGCACTGTATCTACCATCATCGCCCATCTCGATGTGCACACCTAGATCTTTGTCCTCCAGATCTGAGAACAAATCCCGATCTCCCGTCATATGAAATGACGCACCGCTGTCCAAGAACCACACCAATCCCATCACACTTGAAACCAAGCATGCGATCAGTGAAAAGTCAAGCTCGAACTGCGAAGCCAAAGCTTCTCCATCTGCAGATCTTCCCGCTTGCTTGTTTTTCTTCTTCTTTGGACAATTGGTAGCATAATGTCCGTGATCATGGCAGTGAAAAAACTTCACTTTCGCCATATCCTGCTTCTTGCCCTTTGCACCGGAATGAGAAGTTTTCTTACCCTTCCCCTTCTTTGCTTTGGCAGCCAAAGCGCAATTTTCTTCATCAGCTCCCTTTGATGAAGATCCGTCCCTGGTAGTCCTCCTTATCTCCTCCTACATGAGATCCGCCCAAAGGCGCTCCCATCCCGGCAACTTCTCCCAACCATTGACACTATCTTGATATGAATGCCAAGCCTTCGGAAGACCAAGGAGAGCCAGGTCCACCATGTCCTCATCTTCGACAGTCACCCCCACACTTCCCAGCTCATCTCCGCATTGAGTGAACTTTGTGAGGTATTTGTCGATACTGTCGCCTTTCTCCATCTTGATGTTTCTGAGCTTATCTTTGAGCGCCAGCTTCCTTTGCTCGCTCTTACTCTGGAATAGATCCATCAAATCTTTCCACATTAAATAAGGAGAAGCCTTTCCATGCAGGCTGGATACAATATGATCCTTGACGCCCTCCAACAGGATCCTTTGACATTTCGCCATCTTCTTTTGACATGCTTTGACTTCAGCAGGATCAGTGGGCCTTTGGACATCCGTATCCACAAACTCCATCAGTCCATTATCTTCTAATACTACCTCCATGCGATCCTTCCATGCAACATAATTCGAACTGCCTTCAAGAGCATATTCGAGTCGCAACCCGTTGAAAGACATTTTCAACTCCGGCACCAAGAAAAAAAAACTGCTGCAAAATTTGAATTCCAACTCAAAGCTCAACCGCTCTAGATCTGTGAGAACAAATTATTTCTAGCACAGAGATTGATTGCAGGGGCATTTACTGGATATATCACCTTTCAAAGGAAAGGATGGATCCAGAGGCTACTTGTCCCGCATGCAGACTCTGTCTACCGAAATAAGTTTGTAATCACTGTGATGATCAATCTTTGCTTCAATAGCTCCGATACCATGTAGAAATTTGCTGAATAATGATCAATTATCCACCGAGACTATCTTGATCACATATCAATTCGAATTCATATGCAACACATAATCTCTTCCACTCAGATCATCACACATGCGGAAATAAAACAAGCGATAGCACATCAAATCATCATACACATTAACATAGTATGTATGGGGAAAGCTTATAGATGAAAACCCCGCAGCTATTGTGTATACTATAATGGAGAAAAAATGTAACAAAATAAGTACAATACTCCTCACAAGTACTCAGTACTATCTCATGAAGTTACACACAAACTAGCTTGGTTTTGAACAAGTCACGGGTTCAAAACACATCCACTAATTGCCTGCCTCTATTGCGCAATCATGGCCTGTCTAAATAGAGATCCAACGTTTGAATATCCTTGGCTTGACAGCGCAATCATCATGGGCAATTTCCTCCAAGTGTGGTGCAAATCTCATGCACAACTGATGTCACAACTGATAGCTATACTCACCCTTTCATCTACCTCTTCCATTGGTCTCCACTGAACTTTCCATGCACTGTAGTGAACTAATGTGTTCTTGAGTTGAATAATGAGTTACTAATTAATGAATTAAATAATATTTAATTCATTCCACTCATTACTAGTTGATTAGCTAGTTAAACTAATCTCAACTAGTTCAACTAAGTTAAACTGAACACAACTCCACCATCTGTCTCATCAACTCCACCAAAATTCTGCCACTGAAGTCCTAACTGAAGTCAACCATGCATGAGCTCACCAAACCCTTAGGAATAGCGTAATTCCTCTGTCAGATGCATGAGCCACTTCCAAGGCTCGAACTGAAGTGCTCCAAGAGAGTAAACTAAAGTTTATAGTCCAAATATTATTAAGGGTAAATAATATTTGACTTCCCTATTTTTAGGATAGGCAGTCTATAAATAGACTTCAACCTATAGGTCCAAAAATAGAGGTCCATCTATTTTTACCAACATGACCAATACTCCAAGAATAACATACTGTAACCCCTGGACCATGCTCCATATGTCTAAAAATAGACATAGTCTAAAAATAGACTTTGCGCCAGAATTTGCTTGCGGGCCCACTTAGTGAAGGTGACTTCATTTCACTAAGCTCCATCATCTTGCTGCATTTTCAACAGCGGCGATCACCCAATGGTATTGCATCACCACCCCCAAAAATCTCTTACCATCGTTTTTCCGCGCGATAAACCGCTTCCGGTTTTCAAAACCGCTTATCCCTCCACGCCATTTTTCAAATACTCTTGCCTCCATTCAAACTCTTGCCTAGATCTGCCTACGGAACCTTTCCTCCTGCGCCATTTCTTCCTCTGCGAGCCTTCCAATAATCCCAAAGCCACAGAAATTCAGTCATGCGCCCTCCTTGAAGGTTTTCAAACTAAAAATTGTTTTTTGTGTGTAGGTTTAATGGCGGAATGCCTAGGGGGCATTCCGATGGTAAAAAAATGACAAAATCGACCTCTGGGAGATGATCCAGGAGGTTAATTCAAATCAATGGTGGCTTTAAGGTCTTGCATCAACACAAACCATCGATAAAACATGATCATCGATGGCCAAGTAACCCTCCTACAGCGACAGAAAGCATCTCCCTGCACACAACAAAAAAAAATAGTCAAAGGAAACAGTGAAGAGAAGAAGATTGAAATATTAAAGGGCTAATCACCAATCAAGATAAAAATAGAAGATTAGAGAGTCAAAACAGAGATTAAAGGATAAAGGCTGACAGTTAAAGGGTTAAAATATAAAGACAGGAGATTAGAAAGATAAATCAAAAGGATTAATGACAGGCAGAGATAAAACAATTTAAAGAGAAATAAAATATAAAGAGATAATCAGAGCTTAACGACAAGGTTTTAAGGCCTAAACACAGAGATTAAAAGGTAAAACAAGAGGTAGATTAATCAAAAGCAGATTCGAATTAATTGCACCTACAGGAAGTTACTTCTTTCAAAGATATTTCTGCCACCTAGTGCTTTGTTTTCCTTCAATAAAGCATTAAGTAGTTATTGAACTCAATCACAGATATTTTCTATCTGCCAAGTAGTTATTTTAAAGTTATTAATAAGCCTTAAAGTCAAACATTTCACCTATAAACCCTCAGAAGTTAAGATAGGAGTTATTATTTAGAGAAGTATCTTTAGATATTCTTGCCTTCAGCCTTGCATGGTCTTCAAGGTAAAGAATTCATTAACTCTGTACTAAATGACACCCAAACCCTAAACTAAGCTTCACCTCCTCATTTCCAGATAAATATTGCATTTGAAATCATTACTAAAGTACCATTACTTAGGTCTGCCAAAGAGGTTTTGTTTCGATCATACCCTTTGTACTTGCTTAAATAATTTTTTTAGAGATCTTCATAGCTATGTTCAAATATGTTTAGGAGTTCCCCCTTCACTGATTACAGTTATATGTGCATCTTAAATTTTTCTATCTTTGAAGGTGAAATCACTAGAAGTTAAATGAGTTTCTCACCTTCTATATTTCATTGGAATTTTTGTCTTGAATAATTATCTTCTTAAGTTGAATCAAAGAATTTATGGTTTTCCCTTTCTATTGATTGCCTCTTTATGCTTATGATATTTAAGTCCCTTTTGTTAAAGGTACATGATAAAGTATTCTTGATTGCCCTTTGTCCCACTTTTATTCTCACAATTGATGTCCATCTCATTTCCCTTACAAACCTTGAAGATCCACTGACCAAGTTAGATTTTCCCTATGATGCTCCCCGATCCATTGATGAATCCTTCATGACTTTTATAGACTCCATTACCTATTGACTTGAATATTTCCTCAGTCTATCTATTATTCCTGACCATCATACCCAACCAAAACAAACAACAAACCCAGTACTTAACAACTAGCCTAAAAAATCAACCATCTAAAGAAAACAAGTTCACATCCTTTGCAAACAAATAGAGAGAGCCCTCTCTAAGTCCAGGAAGGCTAGATCATAGGACTCCAAAGATTGTTATGATGTTACCCTATGCATTTGGTCTACCAATCTGCTAAATCATGGGACACTAACAGGTCTCATCATGCTCCAACCTGATCATTTTATTATGCCCTGGTGAATGACACTGTGATTATCTGGTTACCAAAGCAACGCAATGACCCCTTTGTAGAAATAAAGAAAATCGTCTAAATCATAATGGAGGATCCTGAATAATTTTTGGGTTAAAAAGAAACCCTGTTGAGGCTATAGACACTAGTTGGCAGTAGTCGCTCTGCTTGTGGTATTGAAGTTCTATTTTACATTGCCAATTGTTTTACATCTTACTATTTCCAATTGATTCATTTCCAAAGGAGAATTTACCATTTGAACAATGCTTATATTTTTATTAACCAATATGCATGGTCAAATATATTGTTATGTGAATTAAATTAATATTTTCTGATCAATTGATGCCAACAATCATTATCATTAATCACTTTGTCAATTTCATCATACTTGGTCACCAAAGGAAAATTATTTCCATAATGATTATTTATTTTCTTTATTCCTTTTTCGGTCATTTTCTAAACCATTTCCATGAATTATAGTTAGCATTCCTCTGACTGTTTCCTACCGTATTTCTACTACTCTAACTATTTTTCTTTCACATTGATGAATCCACTTCATCCTTTTCTAGTTTCCCATGCTCGGCGGACGTGGACGCCCATTTCTAATTGGAGGGGGGAAGGTACACATCATGGAACACCATGCGAAATAATCACCAAACTCCGCCAAACCTTGCTGATGCGACAAATACTATTATTACTGCCTTTATATCAAAATAGCAATTCCCAATTCAAAAGCTTGTATGTAGTATTTGTTGCTGTCCCAAACTATCTAACTGTGAGAAAGTGCATGCAAAGGTGAAAATTAGGCTGCAACAACAACTAAGGGGGGGGGGGGGGGGAATTTGTCTGCAGTGAACATATAATATTACGACTAACAGAGCAAGCTTGTGAGATTCTTGAGCACACTAGTTGGCTTCTATATCTCATCAAATTACAAGGATTCCATAATGAAATAGCACTTGAATTTCTAAAAAATTTGCAGAATGGGCGCACAACTATAGAAGGAAGAAATATAAAAGTCTCTGAAGCAGTCATAGCTGAAGTCTTGGGACTTCTAGCGGAAGGCACAAAATGGACCGATAAACATGTACTATTGCATGAAGCAGTCATAGTATTTAAGGATCTAGAGGAGGAACTAATACGCAAAGGAAAAGGAGTTCACCCAACATCAGTAAAGGTACCATGGCGAGAAATAATGACCACCATTCAGAGATACATCACTTGCAGTGGTCGTCAAGATGTGGTAAAGTCTCGATTAATATTATCATTATTCATGAACTTTACCAACAGTAATTGACCTGGGATAACTTTGTAAATCTTACCTTACCCCTATCAGAGTAAAACCCACATGCACATGCAAGAGTATATGACAGGGATATGGATGACATAGAACAAAAAACCTAAAGAGACAGAAATTCCAAAGAGAGCAAGAAAAAGGAATAATTCTTCCTTAGCCTATGGCCAAGCAAAACGAAGACATTCTGCGAGGCTAAGCTCACAACAACATACCAAAAACCTAATGGATGAGGCAGGACCGTCTCATGCAACCCTTGAAAACCCTCATAACACTATTTTATTAGATGATGAAGAGGAGGTGGCCTGAGTGTTAGAGAATTTCGGTACACTCTTTGAGGAAGGAGGAAAATTTGAGCATTTTCAAGGTCAAGACTAGTTTGCCTCTGTAGGTAGTTCTGGCCACATGGAAAATTCCCCCCCTGCTGAAGGAATGGAAGATTTGAAGAACCAAGGGGAACCAGTTCCCTTTATGGATGAATATCATGAGGGATAAACTCATGTAGAAGGAAATACTGAATCAGAAAACCAATTAGGAGACACTGTCCCATTGGAACAAGATCCTAACAATGGAAAAACCTGCCTTTTACCTGAGATGGACACAGTTGTTTCCTCTCCAATCAAAACCCCATAAAAAAGGAGGAGAAGAAAAATGCAGACAATTCCAGGCTAAAAAGGTTGAGGAAAAATAACATAAAACTAAATAAAATGATTAGAAGACTAAGAAAATGGTTGAAGGACGCAGATAAGAATTGGAAGAAGAAAGTGGAATTAGAAACCATTAGTACTTCGATAGAGAAATATTCCACTAAGGAGATTGGAACTCAAACTAAAAATTTCTATACTTGTTCAATGGAGACTCAAACAAAATTTTTTGTGAGTGTTATGAGCGTTGTTGTTCAAACAAATTTTGTAGATTGTTGTATTACTCAAGAGACAGCCAATACTGTGGAAACCGCTATTCAGACTGATTCAGTGACAACATGGGAAAATCATTAGGGGAATTTTGAGGTCTAAAATGGCCCTCCTAAGAAAAATTTACAACCAAAATAAAATTTATAAGAACCAATAGGATTCAAGATGATAATGTCAACCATGGGGGATGATTCACCATTTTTTAAGTAAAAGAGTAAAAAGATTAAAAAATAATAAAATAACAAAACTACTTTTTCAACTCGTATTTTCAACTTATCTCCAAAATTTTTTGATGCATAATTTAATTCCTCATCCAAGGAGTACCCATGTTGCATACTTTTGATGGACCCTGCTACGTGAAAAATGATAAATACATGAAAAAACATGATTGCAATCACGTTTTTCATTTATTTCTCATTTTTCGTGTAGTGGGGTCTATCAAAAGTATGCAACATGGTACTCCTTAGATGAGTAATTAAATTTTGCATCCAATGAGTACTCCCGCTCGAAATTTGAGTAAAACATTTGGGAGATAAGTTGAAAATACGAGTTGAAAAAGTAATTTTTTCTTTTTTCCCTCTAAAATTTGATGATCTCATCAAATATTATTTTATTATTTCCACTGTTATTTTATAATTTCCTTAGGAGGCCCATTTTAGACCTCAAAATTCCTCTAATGGTAGATTAGACAGAAGAAACACCTCATTATGTCCCCCTGGTAAGGGAAGCTTTTATCCTGAAATTGAAGAATGAATTAACAAGGACCCAACACGAGTTGACTCACAAGAGCCATGTATCCAGTGTACCGATCCGGTGACTGCCTCTGTCTGCGTTGTGCTGTAGGTGGTCCTACAACCTTCTCTGCATCTTGAGCCAGTCGCTCAGCTTCTGTAGTGCGCATGCGCCCTCTGATGGTTGGCGCTGCATGGGTGGTTTCTTCCACCTCCTGAACTTCCTCTTGTGGCTGCTCCACATCCGGAAGCTCCTCCTTAGGAACTAACAGATCCTCATTTGCATGCAAGTGTAGCTCGCTCTCAAGCGAACACTGCATGGCTTTCTCCTCCTGAAATTTTATATCCCGTCGCACAACAGTCTTGCGACTGTCTAACAAATACACCTGATAGTTGTGAGGTGTATCAGTGTACCCCACAAATATTCCAACCTTAGTGGTTGGATCTAGCTTCCTTCTTGCATCCTTCGTCACATGCATGTAGACAGGAGAGCCAAAGATCCGCAAATGGGAAATATCAGGCCTCTTGCCAGAATAAGCCTCCTCCGGTGTACTCATGCCAAGAACCTTGTGAGGACAACGGTTCTGCACATACACTGCTGTATTGCATGCCTCAGCCCACAAGTGAAGGGGTAGGCCCTGATCATGCAACATCACCCGTGCAGCACCCACGATCGTTCTGTTCTTCCGCTCAGCCACCCCGTTCTGCTGTGGGTTATGGGGTGCGATGAGCTCTCTCCGAATCCCTTCTGCGCTGCAGAACTCCTTGAATTCAGCCGAGATGAATTCACCACCGTTATCACTCCTTAGAGCAATCACCTTCTTCCCCGACTCCTTCTCGACTAGTGCTTTAAACTCACAGAACTTCGCGAATGTATCGCTCTTCTTCTGCATGAAGAAGATCCAGCACTTTCGAGAGAAATCATCAACAAAGATCACGTAGTACTTGTTCTTTGCTGTCGAAGCAACTAAGAAAGGACCACACACGTCTGTGTGAACTCTCTCAAGGATCGTCGTGGCGCGACTATCCTTCTCGTGAAAGGTGGCTTTCACATACTTCCCTAAAGTACACCCCTTGCACTGATCTGACTGCGCAAGGGTGCCCTTAGGAAGCCCAATATAAATCTGCTGCAGAATCTTCAAAGCTCCATGGTGAAGGTGGCCCAATCTCCTGTGCCACAGTTCGCCCTCATCATCCCGGCTCACCACTTCTCCCACCTTGCATGCCATAGCTGCGCAGCCATCTACCTACAACTGATAAAGGTTCTTGGTTCGAACCCCTATCTTCCGGGTCTCTCCAGTAGTCTTACTACGCAGGAAGGCTTTTCCTTCGCTGAAGACCACATCATACCCCTTATCTTCCAACATCGCCATAGAGATCAAGTTCTTCTTCAATCCAGGTACATGCATGACATCCTTCAACACGAAGGGTTTACCAGACTCCCTCTGAAAGGATATGGTACCGATACCAGTCGCACTGTATCTACCATCATCGCCCATCTCGATGTGCACACCCAGATCTTTGTCCTCCAGATCTGAGAACAAATCTCGATCTCTCGTCATATGAAATGACGCACCGCTGTCCAAGAACCATACCGATCCCATCACACTTGAAACCAAGCATGCGATTAGTGAAAATTCAAGCTCGAACTGTGAAGCCAAAGCTTCTCCATCTGTAGATCTTCCCGCTTGCTTGTTCTTCTTCTTCTTTGGACAATTGGTAGCATAATGTCCGTGATCATGGCAGTGAAAACACTTCACTTTCGCCATATCCTGCTCTTGCCCTTAGCACCAGAATGAGAGGTTTTCTTACCCTTCCCCTTCTCTGCTTTGGAAACCAAAGCGTAGTTTTCTTCATCAGCTCCCTTTGATGAAGATCCATCTCGAGTAGTCCTCCTTATCTCCTCCTGCATGAGATCCGCCCAAAGGCGCTCCCATCCCGGCAGCTTCTCCCGACCATTGACACTATCTTGATATGAGTGCCAAGCCTTCGTAAGACCAAGGAGAGCCAGGTCGACCATGTCCTCGTCTTCGACAGTCACCCCCACACTTCCCAGCTCATCTCTGCACTGAGTGAACTTCGTGAGGTATTTGGCGATACTGTCGCTTTTCTCCATCTTGATGTTCCTGAGCTTATCTTTGAGCGCCAGCTTCCTTTGGTCACTCTTACTCTGGAATAGATCCGTCAAAGCTTTCCACATTAAATATGGAGAAGCCTTTCCATGCAGGCTGGATACAATATGATCCTTGACGCCCTCCAACAGGATCCTTCGACATTTCACCATCTTCTTTTGCCATGTTTCGACTTCAGCAGGATCAGTGGGCCTTTGGACATCCGTATCCACGAACTCCTGCAGTCCATTATCTTCTAATACTGCCTCCATGCGATCCTTCCATGCAACATAATTCGAACTGCCTTCAAGAGCATATTCGAGTCGCAAACCGTTGAAAGACATTTTCAACTCCGGCACCAAGAAAACAAAACTGCTGCAAAATTCAAATTCCAACTCAAAGCTCAACCGCCCTTGATCTGTGAGAACAAATTATTTCTAGCACAGAGATCGACTGCAGGGGCATTTACTGGATATATCACCTTTCAAAGGAAAGGATGGATCCAGAGGCTACCTGGCCCGCATGCAGACTCTATCTACCGAAATAAGTTTGTAATCACTGTGATGATCAATCTCTGCTTCAATAGCTCCGATACCATGTAGAAATTTGCTGAATAATGATTAATTATCCACCAAGACTATCCTGATCACATACAATTCGAATTTATATGCAACACATAATCTCTTCCACTCAGATCATCACACATGCGGAAATAAAACAAGCGATAGCACATCAAATCATCATACACATTAACACGGTATGTATGGGGAAAGCTTATAGCTGAAAACCCCGCAGCTATTGTGTATATTATAATGGAGAAAACATGTAACAAACTCAGTACAATACTCCTCACAAGTACTCGGTACTATCTCATGAAGTTACACACAAACTAGCTTGGTTTTGAACAAGTCACAGGTTCAAAACACATCCACTAATTGCCTGCCTCTATTGCGCAATCATGGCCTGTCTAAATAGAGATCCAAGGTTCGAATCTCCTTGGCTTGACAACGCAATCATCATGGGAAATTCCTCCAAGTGTGGTGCAAATCTCATGCACAACTGATGTCGCCACTGATAGCTAACTCCACCCTTTCATCTACCTCTTTCAATGGTCTCCACTGAACTGATCATGCACTGTAGTGAACTGATTTGTTCTTGAGTTGAATAATGAGTTACTAATTAATAAATTAAATAATATTTAATTCACTCCACTCATAACTAGTTGATTAGCTAGTTAAACTAATCTCAACCAGTTCAACTAAATTAAACCGAACACAACTCCACTAGCTGTCTCATTAACTCCACCAAACTTCTGCCACTGAAGTCCTAACTGAAGTCAACCATGCATGTGCTCACAAAACCCTAGGAATAGCGTAATTCCTCTGTCAGATGCATGAGCCACTTCCAAGGCTCGAACTGAAGTGCTCCAAGAGAGTAAACTGAATTTTATAGTCCAAATATTATTAAGGGTAAATAATATTTGACTTCCCTATTTTTAGGATAGGCAGTCTAAATATAGACTTCGACCTATAGGTAAAAAAATAGAGGTCCATATATTTTTACCAACATGACCAATACTCCAAGAATAACATACTGCAACCCCTGGACCATGCTCCATATGTATAAAAATAGACATAGTCTAAAAATAGACTTTGCGCCAGAATTTGCCAGCGGGCCCACTTAGTGAAGGCAACTTCATTTCACTAAGCTCCATCATCTTGCTGCATTTTCAACATGCAGAGATAAAATAGCTGGGTTTTTTGAAGGATAAGTAACATAGTAGGGGCTTCAAGAAGTCACATATTTTGCCTGAAATTTGTTTCTTGAAGACTAAAAGACCCCTTTTTAGCCATCTTTGCATATGTCAAAATTATGGATGGCTAATAGCGGCTCCAACTTGGGGATGGCAGCTCCTTGGAGGTCTCAAGAACCTCAAGATTTTATCTATGAAATGCAGACCTGTGCTTTATCCTTTTCAACCTTTCTTCTTTGATCATGTTGCTCCAAAAAGATGATCAGTACTTTGTATCAACAAACAGACTTCCTTTCCCCAAACAATAACCTACACAGCCTACTTTCCTAACATTTTTTCTTCATATGGTGCACTTGGACTTGAAAAACCTTTGACATCAACATTTTATTCTTTTGAAAACATGAAAAATAATCTAAATCTAACCTTATTTCTCCATGAATTCAGATTAAACAGTTGAACTCATCGCCTCTCTACCTAATCTACTATCTGTCAGGATTAAACTGTCTGATAGATCTGGCATTCTCTATATTCTAAAACAAAAATTGAAACGAATTCAAATCAGGATTAAGATGTCTGATTTGCTGTGAGACTATGGCATAAAAACAAGCTTCTCATTGACCTTTATTTGCAGAGGAGAAAAACAAAACTTGGAGGGCTTAAGATCTAAACATTACAAGCCTCCTTCATTCTTTCTTTCATCTCTCATTTTGATATTTTGGAGCTGTCTTCCTCTTCCTTTCCTAGTTCAATTTTTTAGCATGTTAGAACCAGTCCCTTTCTTCTTTTTTGGCTCAGGCCTTGATCTGATTAGAGCCATCTTTCTTTTGATTTTTTGTTTCAGATTTTGAGCGTATTAGAACCAATCTTTTTCTATCCTAATCTATTCTACTAATAAGGCAAGATTAAATTGTTCGGAAAATCTGATTCACTAACCTATCAGTAGTAAATTGAAATCCATCTAGTCATTATTAGGCTGTATGACTAGATAGCAGTGCTCTTTCAAGTAGTGGCATTAAAGCTTGCACACTTTCAGACTTTCTCTCTTCTTGGTATGGGGTTGTACCTTTCCTTTTTTGTATAATCTTCCATCTTTTCTCTTTTTCTATTGTTTTTGTATTTTTCAATTTTTCAAAATAAAATGAAGCAGTGACATTTACAATGGAAAGTGAAAGCTTTAATAGAAGTTTCAACAGAAATTGTGTTTGAGCATCCTTCCACTGACAGGACCCCCAAACAGGTTTGTACCATCCATCTCCTATAGAAAAAATGTGTTATGACCAATGACTGATTGAATAACGTAAGGTCCTTTCCATAAATTATCAAAATTTCCATGTTTACCCTTATCCTCTCTCCTGGAATCCCATTTGGGTACTTTGTCACCAATCTTGAAATCACTGGCCCTTGTCCTCTTGTCAATTAGCCTTTTGATATCCTCTTGTACTTTTTCTGCTCTGTTATAAACTTCCTCCCTGGTTTGTTGAAGGTGTATGGTATGATTTATCCTTCTTATCATGCTATCTTCTTTTGATTATATTTCTTGTACTAATTTCATCACTGGTACTCCTAGGATGGTAGGAAAAACTGCATTTTCTCCATAAACCAATTGATAGGGGGACATTCCAATTGATTTCTTTGTTGTCAATCTATCTACCCATAAGGCATGTACCAGTTTGTTGTGTCATGACCTCTTGTTTTCTTCCAGCGGCTTCTTTATTATGTTTATCAGGCTCTTATTGGAAGATTCTGGCAGCCCATTACCTTGGGGGTAGTAAGTTGTGTAATGACCAAGAAAAATATGATATCTATGGAAGAAATCAACCATCCTTGTAGAACCAAATGCAACAGCTTGTCAGTGATGATTTTCCTAGGACAGCCAAATCTAGAAAGGATATGGTCTTCAAGGAATTTTATGATAACTGAGTCTGTGGCATTCTTAGAAGCGATGGCTTCTATCCATTTGGTGAAATAGTCAGTGGCTGTGAGTATCCATCTATGTTGGGCAGATGAGGCAGGGTAGATTTCCCCAATGAAGTCTAGGCCCCACTGTTGAAAAGGAGCTTCAACAGTGATTGGTTGCAAAGGTAAGGGAAGCAATTTTCTCTTGCCTTCAAATATTTGGCAATTGTGACAAGAAACTATCATTTTGTGAACATCTTGGAAGAGGTTGGGCCAGTAATAGCCAACTCTAAGGATTTTATTAGCAGTGGTTTTCCAACTTAGGTGGCCTCCACATTCTCCTTCATGAAACTCATGCTTGATCCTATCTGCATCAACCTTAGGCAAACATTTAAGCAATAAACCACTGGCATTCTTCCAATATAAACAATTATCTAAAATGCAGTAATTAACAACCTTTAACTTTAAGAATATTTCCTTTGTTTTAGAGAAACCAGGAGGAGAATTGAGATTAGTAAGCACATACAAAATGTCAGCATACCAAGATGAGTTGAGGAAATGATCGTCAACAAGTGGAGCTAGTAATTCTTCCTGCTCATCTAGTGCATCTATCATGTTCATATCAAGTGCTTGTAAGTTAGATTCAACCATTAACTGTGCTAGGCCTTGACCCTTAATGAGTTTAGTGGGTTTAATTTCCAAATCGTATTCCAGTATCACAACAATCCACTTTCCTCTTTTTCCATTAGGTTCTTGCGACAGAATGTCCTTCACCACTACATGAGGCACAAATGCAATAATGTGAAAGTGTAAGATATAAAATCTGAAATATTTCAAGAATTTGACCAATGCATAGGCCTATTTCTCCATTATATTATATTTTAGAGGTGCATCCCTTAGTGCCTTGGTGAAAAATGCAATTGGTTGCTCTTGTCCTTCTGGATTTTTCTGTAAGAGGACAGCAACGACAGTATGTTCTGATGCAAATGAAAATATGAGGAAGTCTTTAGTGAAATCAGGACTAATGAGAACCAGTGCTTGGGTAATTGCATGTTTAACCAGTTCAAAGGATTTCTTTGCTTCCAATGTCCATTTGACTCTATCTCTTTCTTTAGCATGTTCGTCATGTTCTTGAGGAATTCTGCTAGGTTGGGTATGAACCTTCTCAGGAAATTGATCTTTCCAATGAAAGATTGAAGCTCTTTGATGTTTTTGGGATGACTGATTTACAATATACCTTCAACCCTCTTTGGTTCTATTTTAATTCCCTTTTCTGATATGATATGACCCAGAAGTTGGCCCTCTTGGAGACCAAACAATGTTTTCTTGGGATTTAAAGATAGCCCAAACTTTCTACATTTATCAAAGACTTTCCTGAGGTGAGCTAGGTGTTCTTCATCTATTTTGGAATAGACTGTAATGTCATCTAAATAAATCACGATGAAGTGTCCTATTTCTTCTAAGAAAGAAATATCCATGGCTCTTTGAAAGGTGGCACCTGCATTCATTAATCCAAAACACATATTTACATACATGAAAGTACCCCAAGGAGTATTGAAGGTTTTTTTCAGTTGATCCTCATGAAAAACCAATATCTTATTATATCCTGAGAAACCATCTAGCAAGGAAATCCTCTTGGAACCTACTACCCTTTGTAAGATGTGCTCCATTTGGGCAGGGGATAGTTGTCCTTTAATGAGGCTCTGTTTAAGTTTCTAAAGTCAGTATAGACCCTGATCTCTCCTATTTTATTCCTTACAGCCATAAGATTAGATACCCATTCTGATTATCTCATAGGGACAATGATTCCAGCATCATACATTTTCCTGATTTCTTTCTCAGCCAGAGGTAACTGCACAGGGTTTATTCTGCGCAATTTTTTCCTAAATGGTTTCTGGTTTTCTTTAATGGGTATATTTTTCTGCATGGTCTTTGTGCCATATTCCTTCAAATCTTCATATCTCCAAGAAAATACATCAGAAAATTCTCTAAAAAGCTTAATGTATTTCAGTTTAATGTGAGCTGGCAACGTTTTAGATAGTTTGATCATTTTAGGTTTGTCTTTACTGCCTATATTGCATTCCTCAATATCAGAATTAGTGGGTTCTATTGTTGGTTTCTTGGCAATGTCATTAAAATCAATCAAGTCTTCCAGAGGCGCTAGTATTTTGGGCAAGCCTTTCTGTTTTGACTGTAATACCTCTATGTCTTCTTTTTCTGAGTTTATGTATTCTTCTATTGGATTTTTGAACTCGCCGGTTAGCAGATTCATTTCTGCGATGGGAGGAGGTTCTCTTTGGTCACGTTGTTCCTCATCTAGATGGTTCTTATCATAATTTGAGTCTAAATTAGGCAATTCAAACTCATTTCTTAATTGCAAAAGGTCCTCTATCTATTTATCTCCCTCAAAAACCTGCCAATTTTTTTCATTGTCTAGGACAACTGGCCTATATTTCACTTTGACATTGAATTTCTTGTTGTCATAGGGTTTTTGACATGAGATGGAAGTGCAAGCCAATCCATTGGCAAGGATGTTTTGGCTTCTAGGGACAAAAACAAGTTCATATTCCTCAAAGGTTTGCAAAAGGTCCATAGCATCATTTCTATAGGCTCTTAGTCTCGGATGTTTGGCAATGTATTCTCCTTTCATCTGCCTAATGATCAGTTCAGAATCTCGATGAACAACTATCCTCTGGGCTCCTAATTTATTCATTAACTGCAGTCCTAAGAGGAGTGCTTCATACTCTGCTATGTTATTAGTGCATTGGAATTTTAGCTTATATGCATGGCTCTCAGCATAATTGTTCTCAGTGTTGTGAAGCCATACACCTGCTCCTACACTAGTTCTATTGCAAGACCCATCGAAAATCATACTCCAAAGAGGGCTAGTTTCAGATTTGGCACACTGTTTGAGAGCCTCTCCCTCCTTAATTTCTGTTGTACTAGGTGATTTTTCATTATCAGACTCTAGTTCACCCAAGCTTTCATCATTACAAAGAATGAATGAGTCTAGGTCTGTGTGGATAGAATAAAGAGGGGATTTTTCTGATTTTTCTTGACTTCTCACCATAAATTTCATGTGTGATTCCATATAAAGTCTCCTAAGTTGACTGAAGACAGGGATGGTGGCATATGTCATGTACATTTGCATGGTAACTTGCAGCTTAGCACCCCATGATCTCGAAAGAATCATGCCATATTTTGGGGGCACATCAGCCACTACCACATCCATCACCATGCATTTGGATGGGATTTGGGTCAATTTTATAAATAGATCTTTGATCAAGCCTAAGCATTTCACTCTACTGGAGTCAAAGGAATACAAGTATTTTTATGATCTATTTATCTCGAGGCCTAATCTCTCTATGATTACTTTGGGCATGAGATTATGAGAAGCCCTTGAATCATGCATAGCATTGTGTAAAATCTTGTCATGGATATTCAAACTGACATAGAGAGTAGGGAACACTCCTTGGAATTTCCCTTCAATTTTAGGACCAAATAAAAGGGTTGGCTGATCATCATTGAGGTTGACAGAATAATTATTCTCCTCTATGTTTAAAGCTTTCAAAACCTAACATTTATATACATCTTGAGTGACTAACTCAGTGAGGGGGACAAAGATTTTGATTTTAGCAATTTCACTTTCTAAACTGAAAGGGAACTGACTCTTTGAAAGGTTCAAATCTATCCTATCAGTCACTAATTTACCAGCAAAATCAGCTTGTTGGTTTTCGCTACGCACATTAGTTAAAGGAGTTTTTTCAAGGGCACTAGATGAAGTAATATTGATGCTAGGGCCAACACTCTATTTATCAATGTCTTGAGTGACTTTGCCCTTATTTCTATCAGAACTTTCAACTACTGTTTTGTTGTTTTCAGTAACCTTTTTAACCACCTTTTCAGATCTGTTCTTAATAGTAGTCTCAGAGGTTTTTGTTTGTGGAGTTTCTTGTTTCTTTTTGCTTCTGAGTTCATATTGCTTGTGGACCTCCATGATTGCATTCTCAAAGCCTTGCCTATAATCTTCATATTCTAAACCTTCATTATCAAAATATGTATATGTGGCTTGGTCATCCTCTGTGAAAAAGGGAAGGTCTTCATTGTTAAATCCCAGCATGTTTATAATAGTTCCCTCTAACTCTTATATCATTCCCTCCTCTTCATCAACATAATTTTCTTGAAATGGAGGTATGACTTGTTGATCAGAATCTCTTTGTTTCATCAGAGGGGGGTTTCTCCTAAAGTTCTGGTTCTGATTTTGAGTTTGGTTCCTGTTTTGGGCACTTTTTTGGAAAACTAACCTCTCCATCATTTTCTCTAACCTATCGATGTTCTTGGCTAGATGGTGTAATTTTGAGTCAAATGTAGAAGGTGTAGTATCCTCTCTATATGTCAATTTCTTTTCAGTCCTCATCCTAGCTCTTTTTTCAATCAGATTAGCTTCCACACTAAGAGCTCCCTTCTGCATGCCTTCTAAAGTTAAGGGATCCCTTTCTCTAAGATGATAGGCCATTTCAGGATCAAATCCTTCAGGAAATTTGGCCAAGGCTGATCCTTGTGAGGTTTCAAGTTTGGGGGAAGTGCATTATACACACTATTGAATCTTGTGCAATAATTTTTAACACTCTCCCCAGGGTTTCTCTTTAGGTTGTTGTAATATGAAATTATTTGGAGTGGATTCTTCCTAATCTCCCATTTGTTTGTGAATGTTTGATGTAGAGAAGGAAAATCATTGATACTGTGAGGAGTCAAACCCTTAAACCATTTCTTAGCTTCTCCTCCTAAGCTTTGAGCAAAGATTCTCATCTTAATTTTCTCATCTTCTATTTCCATATAATCAAAGGCATCATTCATCTTGTCCACATGCTGTTGAGTAGTAATGGATTCGGTTCCAGTGAAATGGGGAATTTTGGACTGATATTCATTGGGTTAAGGTACCAGAGGCTATGGTAACACTAGGGTAGCATACCATGCTGCCATGATAGTAGTTTATGGGAGTAAAGGAGTGGCTTGAACAGAAGATATATGGATGGAAAAAGTGCTTGGACCAACAAGAGACTATTGAGTAGATTTAAGGTGAGAGAGACCCAAGTTATGAATGAAATGGAGGTCAGGAGGTGTGGATGGAGGGGTTTCACTGCTATTAATATGTTGACTAGTATGCAGTGATGAACTTGGAGGCTCAAATTCTATCTGATCTATATCACTAAGTGACTTAATTCTTGGTAAATTACTTGGTAGATCTAAGTCAAATTGAGTATCTGATAGAGCTGTAAGGTTTTTAGGCACTGATTTAGCTCTATGAATGGGTCTGATAATAGTTGGTTCCCTAGATACAGGATACTTCCAAATAATACTTTCTGGATTATCCACTATTTCAGGAGGATTGAGGTTAGGATAAGCTCTGGTATGGGTTCTTCTTGAAGCCATTATGTTAAGTTTCAGACCCAAAAAGAAGAAATTTAGCCAGACATAACAATATTTAAGAGGCAAACTAGTCTTTAACACAACAACTTAATCCTCAGAGTTCCCTAATCATGGGTGTGAACAATGTTTTTATGGTAGTGTGGGCTACCCCTAGTGGAGTCTTTGTGAAACCAGGAGTAATCATCAGGCCTATTGATCACCAGTGGAGTATTTTTATCTTTTAGGAGTTGTGGAGTCACCAGGTGGATGATTTCAAATGTTCAAGATGAGTTACTATCCACCACAGTAATTAAATGCCAGTCTAAGATTGTTGTGGGTTTTCTGAGTTCTTAAGGATTTCTAAGATATCAATTTACTCAGAGTCCCCCAACGGAGTCGCCATTATGTTGGGGTCTTAGTTATTTGGCAGACAAGCATACCAAATGACCAGGCAACATTAGAACCGCTTTGCAATCCTAGGATCTAGCCCTCCTGGATTCAGAGAGGGATCTCTCTATGTAAGTATTTTTTTTGAAGATATTTCTTTATGATTGGTTATGATATTAGGCTAGTTATGAAGTTCAAGAGGTTTTTTGTTTTGTTTTGGTTGGGACTCATTAACTGAGAAGGTCATGTGAAGTGAAGAAGGAAGTAAGTGGAAGGATATTTCAGCATGGGAAGATAGGTCAAAGAATGCTAAACCATTGGGCTATGGATTCATAAAATGAATTACTCACACATCAACCTTCCAAGAGTTTTCAAAGGGCAAGTCATCTATATGAGAAGATCCTTTAGGTTCAGTTTGTGATATGGAACATTAAGGAGTGAAATGAAGGAAGCAACATGTAAGAAAACAAAGGTAGCCTAAGATCAAGAAAGGGATTTTAACCTAACCTTATTTTGGCATAAAATCATGAGAAAAACATATAAGATAAACATAAAAAGAAACCTAAGATCACGCAAGGACTTTAAACCTTTCCTACTTTCGGCCTACACTTAAGGGAAATCTTCAAAGCAACTCTTTAAGACCAAACAAGGGATAGGGCTAACCATAGACATCCTTGCTTAAGAATCTACTTAGAATGTGATGAAAATAACATTTAAGAACATTATCTCAAGCTCTACTCAACAAGACATGGGCTCACCAACATTCTTGATTGGTTATACTCTATTGATATCATTCTTAAATGCACATTTAGAGGAAAACATACAGGTAAAGCTTACCAGTTAGAATTAGGGTACTTTAGAAGTAAATCCTAATCTATATTTTACTGCTCTTTATCAAAGAATACGAATAGAGTGGAAAACATAGGAAAGCAGCAAAGACAATGAGGAAACACATCACCAATGATTTAGATCAGGATCTAGTGAATCTACTGGTGTATTGATGTCCAAAACTAGTTACATAATTTGAGCCCAACAACCTTTATATTCTAATTCTTCTCTTTCCAGCCTACTATATTACAACTGCTCAGTAACTCTAACTTAACAATAGTTCAGTATTTAACAATTTTCCAACCCTTTACAATGAATTTATGTGAATAATTATAGGTGAAAGAGGAAGAGTGCTGCAGAAATGGTAATAAATATCAATTAAGACAGAATGGCAGAAGTGTTTGAATGCCCATTCTGCTCAATAAACATAGCATTGACTACTTGTACCATTTTGGTATTTTCTCCCATTTTAATGGATATCTGGTAGGCAAGGTAATAACTTCGAAGTGTTTCTTTGAAGATAACTGTGGCTGAAGTACCCTGTTTGACTTATCGGATAAGCAAACTGTCCATTTTCTGGGTTTTGTAGCCCCATGTTTGATTAATAACTGCTCTAACTGTTTCATAGAGAGTTTGGTAGTAGGATGGTTGTCAAAGTGTCTGTGTGAAGTAATATAGGCCGCAGGTGTCCTTTTAATCCTTAGGAGAAATAAATGCTTCTATGGATGTGGCTTTAGAGGCTTTCCTCTGCTGACTTGTCTTCAAAATGTGCTTTCCTTCGAGACTGTGAATTTATATTTGTATTCTTAAACCTAAAGCTTAACCTCTTTGTCTTTATCTTTCTGATCTCCTTTTTAGTGTACCAGTAGTTTCGCGTGCTGGAGGGTTTTATTTATAATCAATCTCCATAAAACCTTTGATTAAACTCTGAAATTCGATCCCTTAGCCCCTTTAAACCATGATTCTTTGGTTGTGGGATATCTATGGACAAATATGCCATTAAACCTGCACATGACGATAAACGAGTTAAGAAATCCTGCGTTTCATGGTTTAACTACAACAGAGGGGTCGAGCGTGGGCGAAGGAGCAGTGCAAAGGAGGTGAATGCAGTGGGGTGAGATTCCATGGAAGAAACTAGGCAGAGAAGGTTTAAACAGGATTTATGGCACGAAAAATAAAAGTTGGATTTGGAAAATCGGCAGTGGTTTTCGCGTGAAGTTTGAGCAGTAAGCAGTATTGCCCCAGAACGCGATACAGTCCAATGGTTGACACGTATGCCTCTAAAATCCACCCATTTCACATTCTAACAGTCAATTAGATTTATTTGTGAAATGAACATGAAAAAGGTTTAATATCGTCCGATCTGGGGGGGGGGGGGTATATCTATGGTAGAGATTACGGGAAAACACAGCGGGAAGGTTCCACGTGGTCGGGTGGGACCAACAGGAAAATATGGAAAATATAAATCAAATACATATAGCGGGGGCACTTTGGGGTATGGAAATATTTGTGAACCTGGTGCTTCTACAATGAATCCTGCCTGTTGGATCGGGATAAAGAATGGATGGCTCAGATCCAATCACAAGATTAACCATCGGTGGGGTAAAGGGTCTGGGAACCAAAAAAAAGTATCACCGATGAGCCGATGAGCGATGAGAGAAGCAACAAAAATGAACGGAGGACCTTCAGATCTAGAAGCAGATCGACAGTCAGGGTTTTATCGGGGCATCGCATTGGCGAGGGAAAACAAAATCGGGGGAGGGGGGCTGCGATGTGTGATGGAGTGGGAAGCGCATTGGCCGTCCGATCCTTGGGGAGATGGATGGTCATGATTTCATCGGCCAATCAGCCATCGGCAGAAAAAGAATACGGAAGCGCGAACTTTGGATTGTGTCGATGAGATGGAAAGATGGATTTCCAATGCGTCAATGTGCTTGGTCACAGGGCTCAAGTCATATGAGAGCGGGGTGGAATATTTAAGCCCTCGAAATATTATATCAGCGGGGGAAAAAGAGGAAGGGACGTAGGCCTTTGGAGTTGTGATTTGTGATTTGCCAAGGACCTTCAGATTTGCGGCGAGATTGACGGTGGGGGGTTTAAAGCGAGAAGGTGCACAAGGCCTAAAGGTTTAAAATGAGTGGAAAATAGGCTGAGATGGAGTCTTTTGAGGTTTTTTCAGGTTCTGATAGAGTAAACGTAGGGGTCTTTAAATCAAAAAGGGATTTTTATGGTTTGAAAGGGGATTTTTTGTGGAATTGGAGGGATAATGAAGGGAAAGGGGGATTTTTAGGAGGGAATAATGGAGAAGAGGCTTTTGAATGTAGAGATCAAATAGCTGGCTTTTTTGAAGCATAAGGAACACAGTAGAGGCTTCAAGAAGTCACAAATTTTTCCTAAATTTTGTTTCTTGAAGACTAAAATACCCCTTTTTAGCCATCTTTTCATATGTCAAAATTATGGATCGCTAACACACCACAACAATGGTCCTGCACTAGAATAGAGTTCCTGCACTGGAATGATATTCCTATACTAGAACTTTGTTTCTGTACAAGAAATGTATTCAGTTCCTACATTGAATATTTTCACTATTCCTAACCACTTTCATAAAACATAATGGGTGATAACTAAAAATCACTTGAAGGAAAATCAGAGTAAGGTAAAGAATCATAAATGAACCATATGAAACAAAATAACTATCAACTATTCGTTTACTGAGAAGTAAAAATGTTGCATGAACTAAAAGATATTTTTATCATAACTGAGTTTCTTCATTTAAAGATAAGCATCTAATCTAAGAGATAGAGCATTCCCTATTTCTCATATTATTGTCATTGCATGAACAAGATATGTGTCTTTCTAAGGTGGATGTTTCAAATAAAGGGTCTCTGCAACATATCTTAGTTGTTCCCACAAGAGAATTGATGAAATCACAGATCCTATTATATGGATAGAGTTTCATTAATACACAGGGAATGTGAATAAACCAAGTGATCCAATCCCTAAGTTAAATGCACTAGATGGAAGTATTTGAAAACTTGTTCTTGGAAATGAAACATGCTTTGTGTAAATGAAATGAACTAAACTTACATGAATAAAACACTCTTGTTGAATTAAACCACACTTGCAGGATTAAAACGTATTTATGAAGATTAAACTGAAACACTAATTTGCAGAAAGAGAAAATAATCCACACAATGCATAAAAGGAATGAAATGAAATGCTATAGTAACCTTGACTAGATACACACAAAACCACACTTTCAAAACTCAGATCTGAGAAACACACAATTCATGAATAAAACATAAATTTGTTAACTTACGTGAATAAACGAAATAATCCTCTGCTCTAAATCTACATAAAAATATTTAGCACACTTTATATATCGAGGGAGAACGAGCTAGTTTGGTTGGGCCCTAGCCAACCAACTCGCTTCCTTACAAAACGTAGGCAATAAAATGCACAAGCAACTCAGCAGATAACAAAATTACCGAAAATGAATAGAATTGGAATTAACTCCTTATCTATTGAAAGTATTTCGTAAATATGCATTACAAAATAATGAATCCAGCGTCCAACTAATCGTAGGCAAGGGAGGTGAGCTCCCTAAACTTCATCCAACAACATGAAATTACAATGAATGGTTTCCCCTCCTTCAAATAACCCATTTATATGATTTACAAGGAAAATCAGTGATTTTCCTTAATTCTGGAAAATTGCATATTTTTAACAAATTGGCCTCAAAGGTATTGGTATATCTTCCTAACCATGGAAAATTTTGGAAAACGGTTTGGATGGAACCGAATTTTATATTTTCAAGAACAAACTCTCTTGTATTTTTCTCATTCAATTCCAATTTCTCTAAAACTGTGCCCGAAGTTGGCTTTTTGACTCTCTTTGCAAGATTCTAGAATTCTAGAAAATAGTGTTTTTTTATGAAACTACCTTAAAGGCCCATGTATAACTTTTGAACCAAATAAAATCTTGAGAAATGTTTATTTTTATAGATATTTTTTTATATTTTTAAGAAACCCATTGTCTCATATTTTCCATATTTGAATCCAGATACACGAAAATCAAGGTCAAACTTGATAGTTTGGAATCTATGTGAATTTTGAGTAGAATTGTTGATTTGCTTCTAGAGAGCCACACATGCGACCTGGGTGCAACCCAGCTCATGCCAAGGTGTTATACTATCATTTTTGACAATAACCGTCTTAAGTTTTCAACAAAATCCTGTCAAAATATTGAAGCCCCAAATCGGTGCAGGAATGGTAGTGTAGGAGTGATGGTGCAACAACAAAAATTGGTACAATTAATTGTCGATGCATATGTATCTTTGATTGAAATTTATTACACCTTCCTGAAAAAAAAACAAGCACCATCATCAATAATAAATTTTATGCAAATCTTATTGAAATAAAGGAAATAGGTTAAATAATGAACAATTACTTGATCATGCTCCAATTTTAAGCTAGTAGCCCAACAATTGTGAAAAATGATAGTAATAACAATTAAAATAATGAGTAACCATAGGGTGAATATATGAACTAAACACAATAATTCTGGGGCCTAACATCCCCCCATGTCGATCATCTTTCATGTCCTCATGCAAGCAAATCCTTTGACAAACACCAAAGTTAATTAAGATTGTAGGGTTATAGTTTCTCTATTAGAGTCATGGTTCACTGAATTAAACTATAGGTCTAATTAAGTAAGAGAATGTAATTAATTTCCATATGATGTTGACTCCCTTTGCATTAATTAAACAAGAAATACCTGTGACCATAGATTCAGTGACATCAAGACTGATCTTTATTATTTCGAAAAGAGTAACTAATGCTAGGAGTACCAAATGAATGCTAAAAATGTTGTCAATGTGGGAATATAAAATAGACATCTATAAAAATTTCCACAAAGCATGTCAAGAGCAGTCCAAATCAGGAGGGCTTCACTTTTAATAGCCTCATTATTGTAAATAGAAGTGACATTATTTAATGTTAATGATGGATGGAAATAGGGAGAAAGAAAGATTACATGACAATACCTTCCTAAGGTGACCAACTTATCATTACCCAAGCATATAGTTAAAGTTATTCTTTTTCAGGAAAAGAAAATCACCTGCACTAAGGGTCCCACATCCATGAAAACCTTCATTTTTTGAAAGATATAATTCTAAATAACATTACTGAAAGGATCTTAAAACCATTATCAAAGAGATATGATAATTAATTCAATGAAAGACAAACAAAACCAAGTAAATCATAGTGTAAAATTAACTTTAATACCATAGGCATGGCCCTACTACCAGCAGGCATCTATTGGGTCGATAAGGATGCCTTTTAACCCCAAGAAATATTGTGTCCCATCTATTACATATAAATTCAGAGTCAATTGTGAGAATTTACATTTTTTAGAAGTTAATTGAATGCCATTTTCTTGGCTTGCTAACCAACTAACAGCAATGGCATTCACAAGAACTAACAAGAATGAACAAGCCAGATCATGATGAGACCTCTTGTCTTCTATATTTTCAACTGAAAGCCCTTGCCCTAGCTAGGTGTTCAGTAGTAGTAATGTCATTCTCATTAGGACCCATGGTCATGATAGGTCGACACAAAATTAGAACCCCCATCCCTCAATTAATAATTTGAAAAGAAAATCTCATTATAATTAACCTTAAATAGGTTAATAGGTCAGGAGGAAAATCTTCTCCTTAAGAGCATGGGATGGCATGAAAAGGTTTTAATTACCATTTTTTATCGATTGGTCCTTCTACCCTAAATACCCATTTTAAATAAAACATCTCGGATAATGACTTAAAGATTCCTTAACTTGATCATGCTAGGGTTCACATGAGAGCTCATTAGGGTTTTATAGGAGTGGTCCACCATAGGAGGCTCTTCATCAATAACTTTGAAGAAAAACTTGAAATGGTTTCTTGGATGACAGACTATTATAATGAATAGTATAGAAGTATGTTTTTAAACTTATGAATAGAAAGTATTAAATATAACAATAAAAATCCCCCTAATTGACCCAATAAATAATCTCGGTCAATGAGAAATGTCACTTTATAAAATATGAGGTAGTAGGAGTAAATTTATTCTGACAAGACTTACCACAAGAGTGCATAATAATGGAAATTTCAATAGTTGTTCCTTAGGAAATTTGAGAGTGATGCTATAACAATTTTATTCCAAATTCATTTTTATTTATTGTTTAGATACTACCCTATCCTAATTTAAAGAGTAGAATATCTCGTTGAAGTCTAGGAATACTTCTAATGTAACCATGTGCATAAAAAATACTAAATATACTCACACTCAGGTTTAAAATGTAAACTTAAATGCATACTGGGGTATGAGAAACGAACTTGTTTACTTGACATGGTACCAAGAGTTTCTAGTTAATGAGGGAATGGGGTGTGCTAACAATTGTTTGGAACCAGGCTTCAATAGGACCCACATATTCGAGGTTCTCCAACTTGTAAAATTTTTCCACCACTTGATGTTTTCTCTCTTCAGATTGACAAGGATGGTTAAGGGATATTATAGGATTTTCTTCTTAGTGAGCTTCTAATCAGAGGCTCAGTATTTAGCTCAAAAATGAAAGTGCTCAGAAATGCTCCAAACCTAAACGACCGGATAGAGCTTGTCGCTAGGATTTAGGTGAAATTATGTTCGTCAAAATCCGACTCCGTATGAGTAAGTTATGACCTGCTATCTATTTTCTCAAACAGGTAAAAAATGTGTAGAACAATGACAGACTAATGACTTGGCTGTGAGCACCTCAGGAATATCCATAGAATATTCTCCAGTTTTCATCCCATGACACTGTGACAAGTGTCAAAGTCAGATTCACCAATGTTTCTTGGGAAATTGATATTTTTCTTCCTATTATAAGGTTGAAATTTGAATTATATGGGTGCATTATTATTTTTATAATGGAGGAATTTGAGCTAATGGAGAAGGGCCATGTGGAGCAACAAGAAGCTACCACATGCCCTCCCCCATGGCATTGTATGTTTCACGTTATTCAAACTCTAATGTTAGACCTTAGCCTAAGGAGGAAGGCTTTTATATTTGGTGGACAGGCTAACTATGGAGGGTTATCTACAACTGGTGGACAGATGTAACATATGGTGGAGACTTCTTATATAGGATACATGGCTAACTATATGGCAAAGGTTCTATTTAGCGAAAGTTCCACAGTTTTCAGACTGACACTAAGCTGGTGGGTAAGCGTATAAATTTATATTCCAAAATTTATACTTTGGATATGAGTTATCACAGGTTGGAACAAAATATATGGCAGGCTTTGGGGTTGAACCCATAACCACTCGCATGCAATTCTATCGTGCCTCTATCTCCTCTACTTTGTGGTCTTAACCCATAAGGAGTTCACACATATTTAAAGTTTATATGTGCCATATTTGGGGGTCCTGAGGGGGCCATCCCCCTCCCATATGCTCGTAATGGAACCAAGGGTGAGTGTTATTTCACCGGTGGGAAATTCAAACTGTTAAACACGTTTATTAATGTCACTAATCTGAATTAATCAATAATAATCCACGACTAACCCTTAAACATGCTTTGTGCTAAACCTCAATTAATGTTAATTAAAACACACTTATTGTTAATTTAATGCACAATTCAACTAGCGAAGGAGATGGCTGACTCTGCCAAATGCAACAGAGCTCGTGTTTTAGTGGAGCTATCTGGCCAGATTCCAGATTTAGTAGAGACTTTGTAGGAAAATTTGGTTTTTCCATAACTGAGAAAATGTTTGACTAATTTTGGCTTAGGAAGAGTCATTGTTGGTATATTTTGATTTTTTCAAGCCATTGGAGCAGGTGGCAAAGGCAACAGGAGACTGTAAAGAACACTTTTCCACAATTGAAGTTAATACAAAGGCCCATGCCATGGAAGCTAGACCAAGGAGATGTAGCCCAAGAGAGGTGAACTCCTTCATCAAAAACATGTATATTTGACTCAGTTGTCTGTGTTTACTATCTGTTTATATGATGGTGTTCAAAATTTTGTTTCCATGCTTTTATTTTCATGAAATACAATAAATCTCATCATGTTTATCTTATTCTCAATCATAACCTCATGCATAAACCCTTGTACAAGAAGAAAACATAAGCACTTTCATATTAAATCTAAAACTGATATTAGCACAACAATAACTAACAATCAATTTCAGATCAACTTCAACAATGGTTTTCGAACAAGTTCCAATCATATATTTCTCCTCTAATGGTTTATGGATTAAATTTTCTTCCTGAGGTAAATGATGTGCTGTAATAGGGGAATTTTCTGAATTCACTCCTCTCGCCTCTCTAAAAAATATGGAATTACATTCAGTAGGGGAGTGAGTAGGAAAAATAGTTGTTTTAAATTGATGTGTAACTTGGTAATAAAAATTAGGATTTGGTTGCAAAAATGATTGTGACCATAGAGAAGGATAACATGGTGGTTCATTGGAAACAAATCGTAGTTGGTGTGGCATAGGTAATGGAGTTTTTATGAGGAATTTCCCAAAATAGCATGCTTCAAACCATCGTTGAGGTTGTGGGAATATATGGTTTGAGGGAGAGGTCCAATGTGGACAAAAGGTGGGGCATTTAATTAGAGGAGGATTATGAATATTCCATGGAATGTAGGGTTATAGATCTGTTGATGAATATGTTGAGGACAATAAATATTATTCCAAGTATTAAATGATGGCAAGTGTTGAGTTATACCTAGTAATCGATTTATTTCCTTACTTGATTCTTTAAATACTTGTTGTAACCCTAGCATTGATGGGAAATTTATTGAGTGATCCTCCTTTCACTTCTTCTATTGTTTCTACAAATCATAAAATTGTAAATTTAGAGAAGAATTTTTAACTCTTATTTTTGTAGCAGATTCCAAAATTTGAGAAGAAATTTATCGAGAATTATTACCAATCTTGGAGATTCCTCTTGAATACCTAATTCATAATTTACAACCATAATCATATGGTAAATGAAAAACATCACCTACTCCTATCAGATTTAAAGGTTCTAAAAATTCATTTTTGATTCTTTTGAGTATGAGTGTTTTCAAGGTAATTTTTTTCCAAATGTTTATGTTTTGATTTTTGAAGGTTGTATCAAAATCGCTCAACATAGTCCTCCAAACATTTGTTTTCCCCTTGTGTTATTGCAAAAATATTTTTACTAGTTTGGTAGTAGTCTTGGTACTTCTCCAAGAATACATTCTTCATGCCTTCCCATGTTTTAATGCAGTTCCCAGCAATGATCTTTAACCATCGGAGATCTGATGCTTTTAGAGTAAGAGGAAACACTTGAAACCTTTGAGAATTTCTAAAACAACCATATCCTCTACAAAGTACTTCAAACTAAAAAAATAATGTATCTGGGTCTCCATTTTCCAAACCATGAAATTTTGGTAGTGCAATTGGGGGAGTAATATGTATTTGTGCCACTCTTGGATCTTTTATAGGGAATTCAAAAGTAAAAATATTTTCCATTTCTTACCAAAATAAAATAGGTTCTCCATGTACTACTTCAAGACTTCTTATTTTAATGTTCTTTTCGACTAATCAGTCGAATAGGTGCATTGGATGATTGATATTAGCCTCAAAATCCTCATCAGAAAATTCCTTGAAATACATTTTCTCTGTCTTCAACAAGGTAGTTGGTATATCCTGTTATCACATGGTTAAATAGATAGGAGGGTTGTTACAACACCCACGAAATGGAAAACCTTAAAAAGAATGCAGGAAAGAAAAAAATTCAAAGAATTAATTCTAAGTAAATGAAATTTGCAAGAAAAACTAGGCAAAGGGCAAACCAAACTGCAACCAGTTGCAAAGGTCAATCCCCTAAGCCCCTCCCCAGAAACTGTACCAAAATGTTGAGTGGAATAAATAACCTAACATTTAATTTTCAATATGGGAGTTTGTAAACATAGAGGCGCAGCACTAAAAATGCCATAGAAGGTGTTAGACAACAATTTGTCACCGTCCCTACAATCCCCATCCCGCACATTGGAGGGCTCATTCCATGACCTGTGGACAGAGTTAAGGCTTGAAAATACTTTCATTGCATCCCTTTGAAGATGAGATTTAATTTCCCTGAAGACATCTCCCTGCAAAAAACCCTAAAAATAGCTCTTTTTCCATTAGCACGGTTCCATAGTTCAGCCCTCGCGCCAAGAGGGAAATCCTCCAAAGAGGGCACGCCAATTGGCGCTCTGTCATAGATACGCACCCGTGCCAACCATATTAAGAGGTGTTTTTCAAAAATAAAAGGCGGAAGTTTCATCCTAACAAATTCCTGGACTGATATCTATCTTGAGTTGGGAGGTTTGGCTACAGATTTCCAGAGAGAGGAAGTGGTTTGCCACCTCTCATGGAAGCTTCCTTGATGATAGGGCCAATCCCATAATTATAGGGATCCCAACTTCCCTTCCTCCTTCTATAAAAGCTTGCACATCTCCATAGCAAGCTAGTTCCAAAGTGTGGCAGAATTTCCAAGTTCCCAAGAGCTTTCATGCTGCAAAAGCCTTCTTGATTCCCTAAGGCCAAATCCAAGCAAGGAGACTATTGCCAAGTATCTGGAGAGAGAGGCTTGTCCCATCCCTGATAGGCTTTATCGAGACATGTTGTGCTGACGACCCGCTAAAGGAGAGTGTTGCGTCGAAGCTATGGTTGTATTCTTCTTTTGACTCTTTAATGATAAGCGACTATCGGTTATGGTTCCACTCTTGTTCTTGATCATGTTCATGAGTTATGTCCTCTTCGACTGATATATAGTTGTATGCATTGGATTTTATGCTTGCGTTTGTGTTGTTTCTTGCATGTGCAGGTGTCCGATCACGGAGATCGTGAGGATTGTGATCTGCCAGGGCAAAGGAACGGGAGCACCACCTCTTCTACAAACGACAGCGTTGGATTCCAGGTAAGCCTTCCTCGCAAGTCGGTTTATTTAAAATTAGGAACCTGCACTGTAGCGTGTTTGATTGTTGCTAGACCCGATCTGGGCTAGTAGGGATCGCCTCTGTCCGCAGAGGGGATTTACCTCCTCAAAAATTTGGCGACTCCGCTGGGGAATCAGCTTGTTGTTTGATTTGTAAACTATAGACGGAGTCTGAAGCACAGCCAGATAGCCTTCGAAACGCTTTTTCTCTGCATTAGCGGAGTAGATCAACGCTGCTTCAGTCGATCTCCGGTTTGGTTTACGGACTGAACAACTTGGAGTCTTGTCTTCTCTTTCCGGTTAACTTCTTGGTCTTGCTTGCTTGGTCAACTCTTTGGACTGGATTTTCTTGTTTGTTTGGCTTTGTTTTAGCCTTGTTTTCACTTGTCTGTGTCTGAGATTGCCTGTTTTCATTTTTTCCATAGTAAACTTGGCTGGCGCGCTTTTTGGCGTAACATTCACGCCCATTGGCGCAGGTTGCCTGTGTATCACCTGTGCCATTGCCTTTCTGGCGCTAATTTCAAGCTCACAGTCACGCCAATCCTGTGAGCTATTAGGGTTTGCTGTGTTTCAAGCTTTCTGAGGCTGACTTGTGATTTTGATCTTGTTTTTTCGGCTGTTTGAGTGCACTGGAGCCTGGTTTGACTGGTTGGAGCCTCCTTCCTTTGGTTGTTTGCCTATTTCTTTCGATTTTGCATACGAGCCCTAGGGCATCTAGGTGCCTTTGTGAGTCGAGCCTCCCTTGGGAGTTTTTGGTTTCCGTTCATTCAGTGAACTGTGGGATTGCTTCCTTGCATTCGTTTGATAGTTGTCTATTATATTGTTGCGTTTTTTGAGTGACTAATTTCGTTTTCATTCAAATTTCGCCTTGCTTCATTTTGGGCCTAGATCACACAGCTCATTGGTGTCTTTGGGACTTTTCTTGGTTTTGAGAGACTTTTTGTCAATTTGAGATCTGATTGTTTCTGCCATTGAGCGAAATTTGTTGGTTTTGCTCTCTTAATATCATTTCTCGAATTGCTTCTTATTTGTTTTCGGTTTGTTTATTGCATCTAGCTATCAAACATTAAAAATAAAAAAAATCTCTTTTGCTTTTGGTTGATTAGTGCAAATTGAAATCTTTTCGATTTTACTAGTATTTAGTGAATTTGAAAGAATTTTTTTTAGTTTCATTAGTTGCATTAGAGATATCATTGATTGTCTTCTGATCATTTTGTTTGTGTAAAGAACTTTAAACTCTTCTGTAGCTAGTTTTCATCGAACGAAATGATGTACTGTGGCACGTAGTTTTGCATTTAGGAGATTTTTGAGACAGCACATTCGTTAGGGCCTAAAAACTAAAAAGTAATTGAAGATCAACTTTAAAATTCACTCAATTTACACTAAGGTAGCATTGAAATCTAACAAAACACATTTAGAGGTCTAGGCTAGAGACGTGTTCCGACGTCTTTAAACCTAGTAGCTGTCGTTCGCCTTTTGGCTTTAGACAGCGCTAGTACGGACTTGTGCTCCCCGTACCGTCACGTATATAAAGGGAGACCCCTCTAGGTTTCAATCCTTTATCCACAGGAAGCCGAGTCTACCGCCCCATACCCGTGATACACCAGACACAGCATTCGGGGAGATTGCTTGCACGTATGGAAAGTCCTTGGTTGATTTCTCTTTCATTATTAAAACCAAGGTGTATATTGCAGTTCACGGTTATTTGGTACACCCTTTTGCCTAGTATTCCTGAGCAGTCATTTGATCTTTTCTGACTCCCTAAATTTGAAAGGATCACCAAGCGCTTGTCCTTTCACGCTTGTGTCAAATCTGAAAGAGATAGAGTCACATTTTTTACCGTTTCTCGACTCTTAAAACATGAAACGGTGAAGTTTCTTATTTTTCAATGCGGTAAAAAATTAATCACCCACGATTACATGCCCTGTTAGATTTTTCTTGTTGACCGTTTGATCGTGTGTCTTAACTCTTTTTCAGTTCGTGTGTGTGTTTGATCTTTTCTCTTCTCATTTTTTTCACAGTGGCGGAACCCTCGGTTTCGTCTACTGGTAGTCCTTAAACGGACGATTCATCAGAGGTGTCCCAATCCTCTCCTGAGCCACAGCAGCCCACTGTTTCCGAGTTTCCTGACAGGGGACCGGTTCTTTCTGAGCAACCCTTTGGGGGACCAGTTGAGTTCGATTGGCCCTTTTCGGACCCTGTGTCTGAATTGAGATTAGGAGCTGATTTCCTTTCTCTTACATCGGGTTTGCCTTTTATAGCTGCTGTTTTTCCTCCTAGTCCTCACCATCTATTGCGAGATCTAGCGGCAGGCTCAACCATGAGTGATTCTAGTGAGGAAATCCCAATGTTTGGTGAAGACTATCAGCTCTTCCCACGAAGATTGCTTCCGGGAGACAACTCTAAATCAGCTGTTATGTCAACGGCCAGTCCCTCATTACCACCGGGGTACAGGTCTTTGGGTCAGATCGTTTCCGCTGCTGCCTCTATGGGAGTGTCAGCTCCTTCTTCGAGGCCAGCTGCTCCTTCACCGGGGGTGCCTCCTCAGACGCCCGTTACTTTTGTACCCGTTTGGCCCACTGTTTGTGTGGCCGCCTCCACACCCGTTGTCACGACACCCTCCGCCAGGGCTATGCCGTCTCCTGAAGACATTTATCTAGCGACTGATATACCGGAGAATATCTCTCTGGAGGAGTATCGGTTGTCCCTGCAACAGCCGAACCCTGAGGTTGGACCATCCTCCCAAGATCCCAACCGCTCTTACTTTTTGCACTATGCACAGGATGGTACGCCCATGTATGCTTTTCCAGGTCAGTATGATGAGCACGGGGACATTTTACATCTGCCTGCTCCTGAGGCTTACCTCCATGCTCAAGGTTTACCTTATAACCAGGCTTATAACCCGCAAGGGAAGCCTTTCCAAGGCCAACCTTCGGGCCAACCTGGGTATCCTTATGACCCACAGGGGCAGCCCGTGCAAGGCTATCCTGCGGGCCAGCAAGGGCCATCGTACAGTCCGCAAGGACAGTATTACAACCCTTCCGGTCAAACTGTACAGCCTCAGCCGAAGTACCAACCGGGACCGGTCTATGGTCCTGGGGGGAAAATCCAGCCTTATCAACCAATTCAACCGCAGTATCCTATTGTTTCTAACATTGCATATCAGCTGGGACCATCCTATGGTTCTGCCCCAGGTCAAACCGGTTACCAGCAATCACTTAGACCTATTCCTCCACCAGGCCAACCGGCCCATCCGGTACAACCTGGTGTTCCGCCTTCAGGCCAACCGACCCATCCGGTACAACCTGGGGCTCCTTTACAGCCAGGTCAACCTACGCAACCGGCGCCACCTGTTTATCCGGGTCAACCTGTTCATTCAGGGCAGCCCTCTCAGTCGGGTCAACCTGTTCACTCAGGGCAGCCCGCTCATTCTATTAACCCTGCCCAGCAGCCGATTCATTCGATGCCGCAGCCAAATCAACAGCTGCGCCCTAGTTATTAGGCTCCGCAGGGTTCCACCTATCAGCAGCCGACTCATCCTCAGGGCGGTTATTATCCTCATGGTCAATCTCAACCGAATTATAACCACCCCAGAGGCTCTCAGTATTATCCTCCTCCACCCGGTTACACCTATACTCAGCAGCCGAATCCAAATGTTGCTTATACAGGGCCGAATCCTAACCAGGGCCCACACTCTGGTTATCAAGCCCCACACACTGGTTACCAGCATCCAAATCAGTCTGGTTATATGACCTACACCCCCTACGGTCAGAATCCTACGAGACAGAACCCATGGGGGCAAGGATATTCACAACCATTGTGGAGTACGGGTATCGGTCCTCATCCTGGGCCTGGCATGCCGGTTAATCCGCCATTGCCAGTCCTGGCCACCTTGGAGTTTCCGGATGTTTCAAAATTGACCAATGATCTGATTTTACATAATCCGTATTGGCCTCTGGTTCCTACCAAGATACCAGGTGATTGCCCCAAGTTTGAGGGAAAAGTTGGAGAGGACCCCCAAGCGCATGTGATGACGTATCATCTTTGGTGTTCGTCTAACTCTTGGGTCGACGATTCGATTCGTCTGCGCCTCTTCCAGCGCACTTTAACTGGAGCTGCTGCTAAGTGGTACATCGAGTTATCCCATGGTATCTTCCAAGATTTCAATTCCTTAGCCATGGCTTTTCTCACGCACTTTCAGTTACCAGTTCGTTATGAAGCCGGGACGCACCTCCTGACTTCTCTGAAGCAGGATAAAGCCACTCACATTTCTGATCACATTCATGAGTGGCGGCACCGTCTTAGACTGATCAAGTTTCATATACCTGATCAGATACTAACTCACTGGTTCACCACCTCCTTTGTGAATAAAATCGCCCAAGATATTGCGATGGGAGCGTGTGTGACAGAGGAACAAGCCATTGCGTGTGCCCAATATCTGGATCTTGTATATTCTCAGTCTGGCACGCTTTATGATATCTTTCTTGATGCCCCATGGTCTGGAACCTCTAAGGCTCCACCTACCCCCGCAGTGGATGGTGTCATTGGTTCTGTATCTCAGAATTCGAAGAAATCTTCGAATGGGAAGCAGAAGTCTAATTATTCCAACAATAATCCTGCTACTCCCGCCCCATCATATTCTGGAAAAACCGCGGAGGTGAACGCCATTCAGGCCAATCCTATGGAGAAAGCCTCAAAATGGAAAAAGAAGGGCAAAGGTAAATCCAAATCCGATGCCCCGAGGCCAGAATCCAATTCTCGTACTGAGGATGGTTCTCAGCATAAACCGAAGTACCCCTACCTCATTTGTGAAGGAGACCATTATACTAAGGATTTTCCATGACGATCCGAAGTTAGTCAACTTCTCAAGGGCTCAAAATGGACTCCGGCAGTTCTTAAAGAGCCATTCCCATCTCAACAGACCCAGATGGTTGAACAGCCGTCACCATCTGCACCATTTGGGTCCCAAGTTTTCATGATGAAGGTTGCTGCACCTATCTCTGTCGCTATGCGTTCGAAGGATTACAGCGAATCACGGCAGGCACCCGGGAAGGCAGTTGCAGATGGAACACCTCCCCCAAATATCTCCAGTTCGTTGGAAATTGAGAAGCCTACTCCTGAACTTGTTTTGAAGCCACCTTCTAAAGGTGTTCTTCGAAGATATTCTTATAATCCGAATGCTCGTGCCGCTCAACACTACAGCATTGTTGAGGATTTGGCACAGGCACCTTCTGCTATGTCTGCACTAGAATTTCTTCAAAGTTGTCCTTCGCAACAGAAGGCTTTATTATCTGCGATCGGTGGCATTGATCCCGCCGATTCGAGTCTTCTCACCTTTGATTTAGAGAATTTCTCCCCCTCGACTTCCACATCAGATAGCTCTCGTTATTCAAGTCGGGATTAACAGTCTTAACATCCATAGGGTCGTTGTGGATGAAGGTGCTTCTACCTGCATCATGTCATCCGCTTGCTGGAAGGCCATTGGCTCTCCAGCCCTTGCGTCATCTCCCAATGCCCTCGAGGCATTTGATGGTCGGGAATCCAAACCCTTGGGTGTTCTCGAGAGTTTAGCGATCACTTTACAGAGGAAGACTGTCAACGTGGAATTAGAATTAGTCGACGCCAGGATCAACTACAATATAATTCTTGGCCGCAGCTGGACCCATGCCATGCTATGCGTGCCATCCACCTTCTTTCGACTTCTTAAGTTCCCTCACGAGGGCAAAATCGTCACGGTGGATCAGTTGTCCTTCTTCACCTCCACTTCCGAGAACAACGTACCATACGTGGATCAGATTCCGAATCCCCCTAACAGTGTAGGACCCGATCTCTTCAAGGACCCCGTCCTCATGGGTATATTTCCCGCACCACCACCGCACACCGCTCAAGTTAACATGATTTCCAGGTCCGATGACCCCTGGCTTATTCCTACGCCTGAGCAAGTGTTTGAGTTTGGAGAATCAATGCCCTTGACTCTAGTAGAGATCAGCTACTGTGAAATTTTTGCTGCATCTGATCCTCCACCTCCTCAGCATGCTCCTTTGAGCACGGCTCTAGATGTTTACTCTCAATCCCCCTGGCTTGGTCAGGCCGATTCGCCTGATCCTCTCAAAGAGACTTTTCCTTTCGATGAAGCCATCATTGAAACTATGTCTCTCGAGGAGCTACCTTGGGGCGATGGACATCATCGCTCCTCTTTTATGCCTAGCTTGGGGGCAATGTGAGATTGTCTGGAGCGTTATGCATCTCAGGTTCCTACTCCCCCTCTCCAAATGCCCATCTTGACGCACGAGTTTTTTTCGGAGGGAAACCTGAGTAATATCACTCAAACCATCCTGATCAACATCTCCGTCAAACCGGGGATCATTGAGAATATTCACGTGGGAGTGACTTGTTCTCCTGATGAGATTCAAGTATATACTAATCTTTTCAAATAATTCAGAGATGTGTTCACCTGGTCCTACAAGGAAATGTTGGGGATTGATCCCAGTATCGTAGTGCATGAGAATCCAACCTATCCGGGTGCGAAGCCCGTGTGCCAACGCTTACGCCCCATGCATCCTCGGAAAGCTGCTGCAATTAAGGCAGAAGTTGAAAAACTTCTGAACACGGGCTTTATTTATCCCATCCCCCTCACAGAATGGGTTTCTAACATTGTTCCTGTTGATAAAAAGCAGGGTACTATTAGGGTCTGTGTTGATTACCGCAACATCAATCTCGCCTGTCCAAAAGATAACTATCCCACTCTGTTCATAGACCAGATTATCGATGAATGTGCCGGAAGTGAGATTTATTCCTTGATGGACAGTTTCTCAGGGTATAATCAGATCAATATTGCACCTGAGGATTAACATAAGACTACATTCATCTATCCGTGGGGTACTTTCTCATATAAAAAACTCTCGTTCAGCTTGAAGAACGCTGGAGCCACTTTTCAGCGTGCGATGTCTTATGCTTTCCATGATATTCGCCATATCGTTCAGCCTTATCTGGACGACTTACCAGCTCATTCAGCTGGGCGAGAGGATCACCCTGAACACCTCTGCCATATTTTCCTCCACTGTAGGTGCTACAATATTAGGCTCAATCCTCATAAGTGTGTCTTCTGCGTGGATTCTGGCCGTATTTTGGGATTCATAGTCTCCAAAGATGGGATTCACCTTGACCCTTTAAAATTCGAGGCTATCATCAACCTCCCATCACCCTCCTCGTTATATCAGTTGCAGAGTCTGCAGGGAAAAGAAAATTTCCTTCGACGCTTTATCCCGAACTACGCGGAGGTGGCTAAAGGATTCACGCGCCTATTAAAGCAGAATGTTCCCTTCCATTAGGACGAAATTGCTCAGCAGTCCTTTGAGAAGCTAAAGAAGTTATTGGTAAATGCTCCTTTGCTTCGTCCGCGTGATTATCACCGCGATTTCACTTTATATCTCGCCGCTATGTTTAGCACTATTGCTATGGTTCTGGTGCAGGATGATGATGATGGTAATGAACATGTTGTTTATTATCTATCACGAAACCTTCTCGATACAGAAACGCGTTATGCTCACGTCGAGAAGTTGGCGTTAGCAGCAGTACACGCTGTGCAGCGTTTTCGCCATTACATCCTGTTGCGTACGATAACAGTGGTTTCAGATTGCAATCCCATGACATATATTCTCTCTAGACAATTGCTGGGGGGAAAATACTCCAAATGGATCGTTATCCTGCAGGAGTTTGACTTCGATTTCACTACCGCTAAGTCAAAGAAATCACTTGTTTTCGCGGATCTTATATGCTCACTCCCGACAGACTCCGCTCCTTCACTTTCTGAGGATCATATCTCGGACGAAACTCTTTTCCTCATCAGTACTCATGACCCTTGGTATGGCGACATAATCGTGTATCTTCAGACCTCCACATTTCGGTCTGAGTTGACTAAAGATGCCCAATGTCGAATTCGGCATCAGTCTCAACCCTACCACATCGTAGGAGATACTTTATATCGTGTTGGAGTAGATTCGGTGCTTCGTCGGTGCCTAACCTTGGAAGAGGCTGAAAGGGTCCTAAATGACTGCCACAGTGGCATCTGTGGTGGACATATGTCCAGATATGCTACTGCCCAGAAAATTCTGCGAGCAGGTTATTTCTGGCCGTCAATATTCAAATACTGTATCGTTGCAGTCCGTAAATGTCACGCGTACCAGGTGTTTCAGCGCAGGATGTGTGCACCACCTCTCCCTTTGCATCCTGTCATTACCGTCGGCCCTTTTGCGAAATGGGGCATGGATTTTATGACGTGTAACCCTCACTCGGCCGGGGGGCATGCGTATATCATTATCGCTGTCGACTGCTTCACCAAGTGGGCCGAAGCGATGCCTACACTAGCTACCGATGGTAAGACAGATGCCCAATTCATATTCAACCATATCATTACACGTTTCGGGGTCCCGCAAGCCATCTTTACTGATAATGGTACTCATTTTTGAGATTATATGATGGCCGAGCTGACTTCAAAGTTGGGCTTACGTCACGATAGCTCAACGCCGTATTACCCTCAGGCAAACGGTCAGGTTGAAGCAGTGAACAAGGTTCTGGTCACTATGCTTCAACGAACAGTTGGTATCCACAAATCCAATTGGCACCTCCAACTGTTCTCAGCTCTATGGGCATACCGGACATCTGCAAAGAGTGCAACTAGATTCACACCATTTCAATTGGTGTATGGTCTGGAAGCAACTCTTCCGGTTGAATGCGAGATTCCTTCGTTGAAATTAGCTGTGGAACTTCTACCCGACACTTCTGCTGAGGAAGAGCGTCTTTTGTATCTGGAACGGTTAGATGAAAACCGCTGCTTAGCTGCTTTAGTTATTGAAGCACAAAAGAAGCGAGTCAAAGCTCACTTCGATCAATCGGTTTCTCCTTGTTCCTTTGTTGAAGGAGACCTCTTCCTCCTGTACGACCAAGCACATGACAAGCTTGGGGCCGGTAAGTTCCAACCTATGTGGCATGGGCCCTACATAGTAAAACACATTTTGAAGAATGGGGATTATGAGCTAATAGATTATGAAGGAGTTCCGCTGGCGCAGCCCATAAATGGGCTGTACCTCAAAAAATACTATGCCTGAAGTGATTTTTGGTGTGGTGTGTGTACATAAGTGTGTGTTTTTCATTTGTGTGCATGTGTGGTGTGGTTTTCAATGTAAACATCTTTCTGCTGATCGGGTCTTCCTGATTTTGCAGATGTCCATTCATCCGTTTGTTGGTTTCGCGGATGGTGCCTCCCACAGTACCAGGAATCTGTCTTCAGCAGCCTGGGTAATCTACAATCCTGCTGGTGAGTTGGTCAACCTGCAAGGTGTGTGTCTGGGACATACTACAAATAACATCACGGAATATAGTGATGTATTAGAATTATTAACCAAGGCTGTAAACCTTGGTATCCCTGAATTACTTGTGTATCTAGACTCGCAACTTGTAGTATTACAAATGAACGGTCATTATTCGGTTAGAAACCCATCCATCTTACGTCTGTATCTGCGTATTCGTTTACTAGAAATAAATTTTGACTATATTACATACCAACATATTCCCAGGCATATGAATGTGTTAACTGATGCAGTAGCTAATTTGGTTTTAGATAGACATTTGCGCAATTTGTAAAACAACATCACATGAAAAAGAAAGATCCATCCAGAAATAGATATGTATATATATATATCGAAATTTTTACATAGTGTGCATCACATTAAATCAAAAAATATATATGTTCGTCTTAATACATCCAGAGACGACATGTCTCTCAAAAAATATGCATGATAAAAGTCCTAGGAGTCTAATCTACATGGTGCGCATGATAACAAGTAACTGCACGCACTAAGCGTCTCAGAATTTGGTGGAGGCGACTGGGCACTCCCACCGTGTGTCTCTGGTACGCCATCGGTAAATCTGCCAGCCGGGCGTATTCTGGGATCCCTCGGGCGATGCCCTCGAGATTCTGGATTAACTCCCCCCCCTCTGCACCCTCTGCCTGAGGATCAGGTGCGGGAAGAGTCCTCCGTGCGATAGGAGACATACCAGCTGGTCTCTCTGGACCCATGTCTGCATACATATAAAATGTGTCAGGAAGAACATGTATTAACGAAAAAATCATAAAATATAAAATCAAAAAGAGAAGGGGTCATACCCAACTCCTCGTCCCAATAATCTCCCTCCGACAGTGGGAGATCTGGATCACCATTGAAATAGGTACCGGTATATGGCCAGTCTTCCACTACGATCAACTGATGCCGCAACCACCCAAAAAACTCCGGCCTCCAGGACATATGTTGGCCCCCTCCAGCTCTGGGCATCAGTTCTGCCCAGCGAGCCATTCTTGGCTCTCATGGAATCGGCTCAGCTACTATGGCCCCTTGGCCCTGGAAGATTGGTAATCATTCCAGAATGAACGATACCAGGATAGAACCATAGCCGAACTATTTCAGCTTGGCTTGCTTGCATTTGGTCAGTTGCCTCTTTATGTTTATCGTCACTGATGTGGCCCAGTCGAACAATAGAGGAGTTATACACTCTGAGGCTAACAAAATTTGGGCCTTTGTGGCCTCGTGCGGTTCCTGCAACCCCATAGCCCGCGTGATGGTATGCAGCACCAGTCTCAGTGCCAGGTTAGTAATGGTATGGATGTCCACCTTTCCACTTCCAGATCCCAGTTGTGCCCCTCAGCACACTCGTGCCATCACTTGCTCCATTTTCTCACCAAATGGTCTGATCCCTGTCAGTATGGGCACCGGACCTCTGCGCGATAATCCGGTTATGAAGTACACGTCAGCAACCTCCAGTTCTAACACTTGGTCTCGCAGTTTGAATACTTGTTCATCTGCGTCCCACATATTGATAAAGTACTATAGAAGCTCGGGCTGAGCTCGTAAAAAAGGTGTTAGGAAGAACATTTTTAGCCCACAGTTCCCGAGGGCATTCATGCAAACTTCATTTTCCATGGCTTGTTCATCCTCTTCACCGTGCTCCCTTTCTTTCCACTCAATCACCATTTTTCTCGGTTCACTGCATCAACATGGTCAAAACCCTTAATTAGATCTCTGATGAGCTTCAAATTGCATTCAAATTTGATTAAAATCTTGAATTTTTAGGTGAAATTTGAGGTTCCGCTGCTGGCGCGAGCCCTTTGCATGTAAAAGCCCATTGGCGCGGGTCCGTGCCCGATACCCGCGCCAATGAACGGAGCCCTAAAAATTTAAAAAGTTGCCTCAGACGTCTGATGCATGATGGAAAACTATTAAAAAATGGATTGAAATGGAGTACAAAGAAGCACCTCTTACCTAGAACTGACGGAACTCTGAATGGTAGCCCGGATCGATCGTAATCACTGTTAGAAGTTTGCACACCAAACTGGACCACTGCTGCTCTTCGGTGAGGTAAATAGTAAAAATTAATTCTATTTTTACCATTTGACATATTTATAACTTTTTGAACTCAAAGTAGGTTTTGAAAGTTATTCTTCTAAATATTTTAATATATTTGTGTCGAAAATGGGTTTTACACTTGCCTTTTTGTGCAGCAATAGGTATTTCACGCAACTGAAACGGTGAAACGAGTTGTATTTTATACTTTTTCGGACTCGGTAAATACACGAAAAAGTCACTCTGGAGTCACCTTTCATCTCTTTTCTAACTCTCTAAACATGAAAAGATTGCCGAGGCCCTTGTCATTTCGATCTCGTTAAAGTGGACATGAATCGACATCTACCCAGTATACATTTACCCCTTTTTCGGGCTGGGATGGATTATTTACGAAAAAGGAATACCCTAGCCTATCGCGACTAGGACGTTTTCTCGGATATTGTTTTCTACCTTTTCGGGTCCGAGAAACTATCTACGAAAAGGGACCACTGGAGTTTACTTCTCTGCTGTCTTTTCAAACTCTCTAAATATGAAAAGATGCCGAGTTCTCCCTTTGTTAGACTCGTTAAACCCTGATGACATTGGATTCAGTAGAAATGACATTATTCGAGTCGCTCCTTCCTAGGGCTCGTTAAATGTACTAGGATTGATTCGCCCGAAGGGCAGACTTATATTACAAGCATATGCTATCCCCTTCAAGCTTGTTATCAAAAATAATTGGGGTACTCGCCAGAAATGGTGGGGGAAAATGGAACCAGCATTGTTGTCGTGTCGGCAGTATGTCGCTCTTGAACATGGCACTTGTCTGCATTCATGTCGGGTTGGGGACATCTCATCTCGTTCTTCACTTTGCCTCCGTGGGTTTGGATAATCCCTTTTGACCTCTCATCTGCTCATTGCCTCGTCACCATGACCTCTGATCCGTTGATGTCAAATACTACCAAGTCCACTATCGTGTCGTTTACATGTTCAAGAGAAGTTGACCTCTGCAAGTATCAACCTCCCTCTGATTCTCATATGATCCTGATTCACGAAAAAATTATGTTCCTCTGTCTCATGTTGATGATGTGGGAAACATTATGGCCCACCTTCGATCAAGGCCACTTCCTGTCGACTTCAGCTCATTATCCAGGAAGATGGTCTAGAGACTCTTTCATGGTACCTTGGAGCCTACATGCCTCAATGGCAGGTTCGTCACATTCGGCGTGAGGTTTTCATCATTGGCCTCCGATCGAGTGATTCTACGGGTGTTCGACACCAGCTCATTGATTCACACGCCGTAGATTGTACCTATAATACCTTGAGGGCCATTGTCATTATTGGTGGTTCCTCTCACGTCTGTTAACAGCTTTCATCATTGGCTAGTAATCAGACGATGTTCTTGCATGTTCGACTTCAGCTCACATATTCGCATGCTTGAACTTGTACTTTGTTCGGGTCGAGATGGAGCGCAAGACCCTGGATTGTGTCTGTTTTAATCCAGGATGCGATATTGTGGATTATTATGATTATTTACATGACTCACTGATTGGATGGCTGCGACCATACCTGAGTCTATTTATCGATCTTCATTGGATGGCTGCGTCCATGCCTTGGATCTATATTATTTTACACTCTGTTATGGATGGCTGTGCCCATACCATGCACATATATCATGTATCTGAGACATCAGTTCTACTTCACTCTGCAGGTTTTTCGATGGCGGTGTTTTCGGTCGGCATGTTCTCGTAAAGCATTTCACCCCTCTCTCTCTCTTTCGGGCCTCATGCTTTAGGGGGCATCTGTTACACAGCAATTTGTCACCGTCCCTACAATCCCCATCCTGCACATTGGAGGGATCATTCTGTGACCTGTGGACAGATTTAAGGCTTGAAAATACTTTCATTGCATCCCTTTGAAGATGAGCTTTAATTTCCCTGAAGACATCTCCCTTCAAAAAACCATAAAAATAGCTCTTTTTCCATTGGCTCGGTTCCATAGTTCAGCCCTCGTGCCAAGAGGGAAATCCTCCAAAGAGGGCATGCCAATTGGCACTCTGTCATAGAGCCGCACCCGTGCCAACCATATTAAGAGGTGTTTTTTAAAAATAAAAGGCATAAGTTTCATCCTAACAAATTCCTGGACTGATATCTATCTTGAGTTGGGAGGTTTGGCCACAGATTTCCAGAGAGAGGAAGTGGTTTTACACCTCTCATGAATGCTTCCTTGATGATAGGGCCAATCCCATAATTATAGGGATCCCAACTTCCCTTCCTCCTTCCATAAAAGCTTGCACATCTCCATAGCAAGCTAGTTCCAAAGTGTGGCAGAATTTCCAAGTTCCCAAGAGCTTTCATGCTGCAAAAGCCTTCTTGATTCCCTAAGGCCAAATCCAAGCAAGGAGACTATTGCCAAGTATCCGGAGAGAGAGGCTTGTCCCATCCCTGATAGGCTTTATCGAGACATGTTGTGCTGACGACCCGCTAAAGGAGAGTGCTGCGTCGAAGCTATGGTTGTATTCTTCTTTTGACTCTTTAATGATAAGCGACTATTGGTTATGGTTCCACTCTTGTTCTTGATCATGTTCATGAGTTATATCCTCTTCGACTGATATATAGTTGTATGTACTGGATTTTATGCTTGCGTTTGTGTTGTTTCTTGCATGTGCAGGTGTCTGATCACGGAGACCGTGAGGGCTGTGATCTGCCAGGGCGAAGGAACGGGAGAACCACCTCTTCTACAAACGACAGTGTTGGATTCCAGGTAAGCCTTCCTCGCAAGTCGGTTTATTTAAAATTAGGAACCTGCACTGTAGCATGTTTGATTATTGCTAGACCCGATCTGGGCTAGTAGGGATCGCCTCTATCCGCAGACGGGATTTACCTCCTCAACAGAAGGCCTTCAACGACCTGCACGAGTTAATACAATGACAACACACCATTCTGGAAACTGGATTCAATCAAGAAAAATACTTACCTCAAAATTTGACAAAAAACAAATTAACACATATTTGCAATCAACTCCAAATAAATATGGAAAATAAAGGAATATATCCCTCTGATTTAGTATCAATGATTTAAGAAACAAAAGGAAAAATACTAAGTATAGTTAAATCTGTCTTTGTTACAAATTTTCCATTCCTGGACTAGACCAACGTTCCTGCACCACAATTGTGTTGCTACACTGGAACAAAGTTCCTGCACTAGAACGATATTCCTTTACTATAACGATGTTCCTATACCGGAAGTGTATTCGGTTCCTACACTAAATATTTTCACTGTTCCCAACCACTTGCATAAAACATTAATGGTGCTAACTACAAATCAATTGAAGGAAAATTAGAGCAAGAAAAAGAATCGTAAATGAACCATACAAAACAAAAGAACTCTTGACTATTCGTTTAGTCATAGGTATCAACACCTTAGAAATAAGCCACTTCAAGGGGGAAACCTCAAATACATTACATGAATGAATAATTCTTGGATGATACAAATGACAAAACCTCCTTTCTATATATAGGAGTCCATGGGGCCACAATGTAATCCTAGTGGGACCATAATGTAATCCTAGCCGACCTAACAATAATAATGTAAGGGCACAATAATAACAATATGGAGGTTACTAGGGTACAACAATAACAATAAGGGGGGATACACTAACATAATAAGGGACTACACTATTAATATAGGGACTTGACATGCCCCTCTCCTTCAAACAAGTGTTGTCCTCAATGCTTGATTATTTCTTGATTCTTATGTATAAAATTTTCATCCTCCCATGTGGAATCTTCTACAGAAAATTTCTTCCACTTGTTGAGATACTCCAAAATTGATTGTACTTGTTGAGTTCTTATTTTTGTGACTGCTTCAAAACTTCTTTCGATGTGATGTTGATCTTCCTGTTGTTTCATTAGATTCTACACCAAAGTTAGGTTATCCTTTGAGAGTTGGAGAACTTGTTGTTCATGCTCGATGTGATCTTCCACTAATTTATCATCCATATTAGCTATTATTTAATCCTTCAAACCATCCAACTTAGCCTCCATTTCTTCTTTTAAACCATCAATGTCATTTTCGGTTTCTCTAAGTAGGATCGAAATTTGTTACACTTGGTACCGTAATTTTGATATCTCATACTACAATTCTTCCTCTTCATGCGTCATAGTATAGATTTTTGACGTCTTAATGGATATGGAATTATTTTTTGGAGGCATTATAGAACCCAATACTGACAAAAATTCTAAAATATTCCCTTGGAATCACTTCAAACTACTTTTTCAAACAAACTTTATGCAATTTTAAAAACTAAATACACACCTTTTGCTTGCTTTTAAGAAGCTTGATATTGAAACTAAATTATCTATGAGCTTTCAGATCCTCCATGGCTAAAATTCAGCCCTAAAGTAGCCTTCTAAATCTTCTTTTGAATGCCATAGGTCTGACTTGATTTGGATTCTTGAAGGCAATGTTATGCCCAATCTCGTACAATGACATAATTATGGATTAGTTTAGTAGAGAAAAAATGTACGACTGGAAACATGTCACTGTTTACTCCTTTGGTTTGAAATTGATAGACAAGAAACTATAGTCTGTGTACTTCCAGGAAATTTTTACAGAATTCTAATCCGATGCTCAGAGAGAAATTTTTGAATATTTTCCCATGATCACCTCTTTGAGATGAAATTTGGGAGCTTGCAAAAGACCTAACTTCCACAGATCATATCTCAAAAAATATTGTGCACCAAGCTCTGAAATTTTGCGATGATGTTCCTTGAGATTTTGAATTTACGCTCTAAAAATTTCAGCTTCTAAACCTTTGTAGAAAAAGGTTATAGTGAAAATTCCGTGATGACTGTCTTAAGTGAAATTCAGGAGCCTGCAAAAACCCTAACTTCCACAGATCATATCTCTGAAAATATTGCGAACCAAGATTTGAAATTTTGCGATGATGTTCCTCAGGATTTTGGCTTCGCACTCTAAAAATTTCAGCTTCTTAACCTTCGGAGAAAAAAATTTATAATGAAAATTCTACAATGACCCTTTTAAGTGAAATTCAGGAGCCTGAAAAAATCCCTAACTTCCACAGATCATATCTCTGAAAATGTTGCAAACGAAGCTTTGAAATTTTGTGCCGATGTTTCTCAATATTTTGGCTTCTCACTCTAAAAATTTCATCTTCCATGCCATTCTTCAAAACTTCCATGTCATTTTTTATTTCTCTTTGCGAGAGCAATAATAAATTGCTCTGGAAAATGCCATAATATCAAGCTAACTATGGGGGAGTATGTATTGAATAGTCCAATTCTTTCCATTCCTATTGGAGGTGTTGATGTTGTACTAGGAGTACAATGGTTATAATCTTTGGGGACAGTAGCTTTTAATTTTCAAGAAATTTTCTTGAAAATTTTCAGAAGGAAAGGAAGTCGAATTACGGGGTACTGCAGGGAATCCAGGAAATATAATAATCTCTGATATCAAATGTTGTCAACCCAGCTCAAAAAATAGAAGAAAAAATATATTAACACCTTATAAATACGCCACTTCGAGGGGGAAACCTCCAATACATTACATGAATGAACAATTATTGGATGATACAAATGAAAAAACCTAATTTCTATATATAGGAGTACATGGGACCACAATGTAATCCTAGTGGGACCACAATGTAATCCTAGCCGACCTAACCATAATAATGTAAGGGCACAAAAATAACAATATGGGGGTTACTTGGGTACAAAAATAACAATAAGGGGGGATACGCTAACATAATAATGGACTACACTATTAATATAGGGACTTAACAAAAATAGAGTTTTATTATAACAGAGTTTCTTCATGTAAAGTTAAGCATTTGATCTAATAGACAGAGAATTTATTCTTTCTAAGATTACTGTCACTGCATGAAAAAGATATGTGTCTTTCTAAGGTGGATGTTTCAAATCAAGCGTCTCTGCAACAGATCTCATTTTTTCCCAAAATAGAGTCGATGCAATTACATATCCTATTATGTGGACATAGTTTCATTAATACACGGGGAATGTGAATAAACCAATTGATTCGATCCCTATGTTAAACACAATTTCTCGAATTATTTTCAAACTTATTCTTGGAAATGAAAAAAAAATCCCTGAAGGAAATGAAATAAAATTTCTTGAATAAAACGATCTTGCTGAATTAAACCACACTTGCAGGATTAAAACATATTTGTGAAGATTAAATTGAAACACACATTTTCACAAAGAGAAAAGATTCCACAAAATGCATAAAAGGAAAGAAATGAAATGCTACAATAACCTTGAATATATGCACACAAAGCCTCACTGTCAAACCTCAGATCCAAGCTACACAAATTTCGTGAATAAAACTTAAATCTGTTGACCTAGCTACATACAAATATTTAGCACACTTTATAAATAGAGGGAGAATCAGTTGGCTTGGTTGGGCCCTAGCTAACCAACTCGTTTCCCTTTATGAAAGTTTGGTAATCAAATGCACAAGCAACTCATCACATAAAAAATTACCTAAAATGAATAAAAATGGCATTATCTCCTTCTTTATTCAAATTCTTCTGCAAATATGCATTACAAAACAAGGAATCTAGCCTCTAACTGATTGTAGGGAAGGGGGGATAACCCCCATAAAATTGATCCAATAGCATGAAAGTAAAATGAATGGTTTCCCCTCCTTCAAATAACTTACAATATAGGCCACGGCTAAGCCATTTATATGATTTACAAAGAAAATAAGTCACTTTTCTTAATTATGGAAAATTGCATATTTTTAACAAATTGGCCTCAAATATATTGACATATCATCCTAACCATGGCGAATTTCGGAAAAGGGTTTTGAGGTAACCTAATTTGTTATATTTTCAACAAAAAACTCTCTTTTATTTTTCTCATTCAATTCCATTTCCTTATAAAGTGTGCCTGAAGTTTGTTGTTTGACTCTTTTTGCAAGATTCTAGAATTATGGGAAAATAATGTTTTTTTATGAAACTTCCTTAAAGACCCATGTGTGAATTTTGAACCAAATCGAATATTGAGAAATGGTTTTGGTTATATATAATTTTTTATACTGGTAAAAATCCCATTTTATCATATTTTCCATAATCAACTCCAGCTGCACGCAAATCGAGGTCAAACTTGACAGTTTGGAAACTGTGCAAATTTTGAGTAGATTTGTTGATTTTATTCTAGAGACCCACACATGTGACCGATGTATAATCGAACTCATGGGAAGGTCTTATAAAATCATTTTGGACAATAACCATCTTTTGATTTCCCCGAAAGCATGTCGAGATATCGAAGCCCAAAATCAGTGCAGGAATGCTAGTGTAGGAGTGTTGGTGAAGGAACAGAACTTGGGGCAATTAATTAATGATGCATGTGTATATTTGATCGTGATTTAATATGCCTTCTTCAAAAAACATAAGCAAAATTATCAATAATCATTTTTATTCCAATCTTATTGAAATAAAGGAAATAGGTTAAATAATGAACAATTATGTGATCATGCTCCAAGTTTAAGCGACTAGCCCAACAATTGTGCAAAATGATAATAATAACAATTAAAATTGTGAGTAAGCATAGGGTTAAAATATGAACTAAACACGACAATTCTGAGGCCTAACATACCCCCATGTCGATCATCTTTCAAGTACTCATGCAAGCAAAACCTTTGACAGAGACCAAAGTTAATAAATTTGTAGGGCTAGGGTTTCTCTATTAGAGTTATGCTTCATTTAATTAAACTATATCGATAATTGAGTAAGAGAATGTACGTAATTTCCATATGATTTTGACTCCCTTTGCATTAATTAGACAAGAAATACATGCGACCATAGATTCAGTGATGTCAAGACTGATCTTTATTATTTAGAATATAGTAACTAATGCTAGGAGTACCAAAGGAATTCTAACAATGTTGTCATTGCAGGAATATAAAATAGGAATCCATAAAAATTTCCAAAAAACATCCCAAGAGCAGTCCAAATCAACAAGACTTCACTTTCAATAGCCTCATTATTGTAAATAGAAGTGACATTATTTGATGTTAAAGATGGATGGAAAGAGGGAGAAAGATAGATGACCAAACAATACCTTCCTATGATGACCATATTATCATTACCCAAACACATAGTTGAAGTTATCATTTTTCATGAAAAGTGAATCACCTATACTAAGGGTCCCACATCCATGAAAACCTTCATATTTATGAAAGATAGACTCTTCCAAAGCATATTAATGAAAGGATCTTAAAACCATTATCAGAGAGATATGATACTGAGTTTAGGGAAAGACAAAATCACCAAGTAAATCATATTGTAAAATTAACTTGAATACAATAGGCATGGCCCTACTGTTAGTAGATGTCTATTGCCTTGACAAGGATTCCTTTTAACCCCACGAAATGCCTGTGTCCCATCTAATAGATATAAATTCAGAGTCACTTGAAATAATTTACATTTTTTTAAAGTTAATTGAAGGCCACTGTCCTGTCTTGGTTAATCGCTAACAACAGTGCCATTTACAAGAACTAACAATAATGAATAAGTTGGCTCCTGATGAGACCTCTTGTATTATAGCTTTTGAACTGAAAACCATTAACCTCACATTGTAACTAGTAGTAGTAATGACATTCTCGTTAGGACACATGATCATGGTAGGTCAAATCATAATGTGATCTCCCATCCCTTAATTAATAATTTCCAAAGAAACGTTGATTATAATTAACCTTAAATAGGTTACTTAATAGGCAAGGAGGAAAACCTTCTCCTTAATATCATGGGATGGCATGAAAATTTTTTAATTACTAAACTTTATCGAATGGTTCTTCTACCCTAAAGACTAATTTTAAATAAAACATCTCGGATAATTACTAAAATATTCCTTAAATTGATCGTGCTAGGGTTCTCATGAGAGATGATTAGGGTTTTATAGGAGTGGTCCACCATAGGAGGCTCTTCATCAATACCTTCAAAGAGAAACTTGAAATGGTTTCTTGGATGACATATTGTTAGAATGAATAGGATAGAAGTAAGTTTCTAAGCATATGAATGGAATGCATTAAATATAAAAATAAAAATCCCCCTAACCGACCCAATAAATAATATTGGCCAATAATCAAAGTCACTCTAGAAAATATGAGGCATTAAAGTAAATTTCTTCTGACAAGACTTACCACAAGAGTGCATAATAATGGAAATCTCAATATTTGTACTTTAGGAAATTTAAGAGTTACGCTATAAAGGTTTTATTCCAAATGGAATTTTTATTTATTGTTTCTATACTACCCTACACTAATTTAACGAGTGGAAGATATCCTTCAAGTGTAGGAGTACTTCAAATGTAACCATTCGCGTAAAAAAATACTAAATATACTCACACTCATGTTTAAAATGTAAACTCAATGCATACTAGGGTATGAGAACCAACTTATTTGCTTGATATGATACCAAGAGTTTCCAGTTAATGAGGGAATAGGGTGTGCTAATAATTGTTTGGAACCAGGCTTCAATAGAACCCACATATTCAAGGTTCTACAACTTGTACAATTCTTCCACCACTTGATGTTTTCTCTCTTCAAATTGACAAGGATGGTTAAAGGAAAATCTAGAGTTTTCTTCTTGGTGAGCTTCAACAATGGTTTTCAAACAAATTCCAATCATATTTTTCTCCTCTAATGGTTTATGGATTAAATTTTATTCCTGAGGTAAATTTTTTGTGGTAATAGGGGAATTTTTTGAATTCATTCCTCTCCCCTCTTTAAGAGATATGGTGTTACATTCAGTAGGGGAGTGAGTAGGAAAAATGGGTGTTTTAAATTGATGTGCAACTTGATAATCAGAATTAGGATTTGGTTGTACAAATGGTTGGGACCATAGATAAGGATAACATGGTGGTGCATTGGACACGAATTGTAGCTATTGTGGCATAGGTAATTGAGTTTTCATGAGGAATTTCCCTAGAGAGGAGGCTCTAAACCATCTTTGAGGTTGTGGGAATATATGGTTCGAGGGAGAGGTCCAATGTGGCCATAAGGTGGAGTATTGAATTAGAGGAGGATTATAAATATTACATGTAATTTTAGGGTTATAGAACTGTTGAGGAATCTATCAAGGACAATAAATATTATTCCAAGTATTAAATGATGGTGATTTTTGAGTCATACCTAGTTCTCGATTTATTTCCATACCTGATTCCTTAAATACTTGTTGTAAACCTAGCAGTGATGGGAAACTTATCGAGTGATCCTACTTGCAATACTTCTGTTCTTCCTGCAAATCATCCAATTGTAAATTTAGAGAATATTTTGTAACTCCTATTTTTGTAGCAGATTCGAAAAACTGAGAAGAAATTTATCAAGAATCCTTATCGGCCTTGGAGATTCCCCTTGAATACCTAATTCATAAATCAAAAACATAATTATATGGTGAATGAAAAAAATCACCTTCTCCTATCAGATTTGAAGTTTCTAAAAATTCATCTTTGACTTTGAGTAGGAGTGTTTTCCGGGTATTTTTTTCCAAATGTTTATGTTTTTATTTCTTAAGGTTGTATCGAAATCCCTCAACATAGTCCTCCAAAATTTTATTTTCCCCTTGTTTTATTCCAAAAATATCTTTACCGGCTTGGAAGTAGTCTTGGAACTTCTCCAAGAATACATTATTCATGTCTTCTTGTGTTTGAATTCAATTCCCACCAAGGATCATGAACCATAAAAGAGCTGATGCTTTTAGAGTAAGAGGAAACACTTGAAACCTTTGAGAATTAGTACAATAACCACATCCCCTAAAAAGTACTTAAAACTCAAATAAGAATGTATATTGGTATTCATTTTCCAAACCATGAAATTTTGGTAGTTCAGATTGGGGAATACTTTGCATTTGTGCCACTCCTGGATCTTTGATAGGAATTCAAAGGTAACAATATTTTCTATTTCTCACCAAAATAAAAGAGGTTCTCCATGTACTAATTTGAAACACCTTATTTGAATGTTTCTTCCAACTGATCAATGAAATAGGTGATTTGGATGATATATATTAGCCTCAAACTCCTCATTGAAAAATTCCTTGAAATACCTTTTCTCTGACTTCGAGAAGGTAGTTGGTATATCTTGTTAGCACATGGTTGAATAGATAGGGGGGTTCTTACAACAACCAAGAAATGAAAAACCTTAAAAAGAATGCAGGAAAGAAAAAAATTCAAAGAATCAATTCTAAGGAAATAAAATTTGCAAGAAAACCTAGGTAAAGAGAAAACCAAACTACATCACGTTACCAAGGTCAATCCGCTAAGTTCCTCCCCGACAATGGGGCCAAAGTGTTGGGCGTAATAAACAACCTAACATTTAATATTCAATCTGGGAGTTCGTAAACTTAGAGGTGCAACACTGGAAATGCTAGAGAATGACTTCAGTAACATACACTAGTTAATAAAATGGAACCACACCATTCTGGAAACTGGATTCACTCAAGAAAAATATTTTCCACAAATTTTGACAAAAATAAAAAAAAATATTTGCAATCAGCTCCAAAGAAATTTGGAAAATAATGGAATAGATCCATGTGATTGAGTCTCAAAGATTTAAGAAACAAAAGAAATAATTCTAAGTATAGTGAAATATGTCTATGTTACAAGTTTTCCATTCCTGGACTAGATCAATGTTCTTGCACCACAATAATGTTCCTGGACTGGAACAGAGTTCCTCCACTGGAAAGATATTCCTGTACTAGAACAGTGTTCCTGTACAAGAAGTGTATTTAGTTCCTACACTGAATATTTTCATTGTTCCAAACCACTTGAAGAAAACATAAAGGGTTCTAATTGCAAATAAATTTAAGGCAAATCAGAGCAAAGGTAAAGAACCATAAATGAACTATATGAAATAAAAGAACTATCAACTATTTGTTCACTCAAAATAAAAATCTTGCAAGAACTAAAAGAGAGTTTTATCATGAAAAAGTTTATTCATGTAAATATAAGAATTTGATCTAAGAGATAGAGCATTCCCTCTTTCTCAGATTACTTTCACTGCATGAAGAAGATATGTGTCCTTCTAAGGTGGATGTTTTAAAACAATGGTCTCTGCAACAAATATCAGTTGTTTCTGCAAGAGATTCGATGCAATTACAGATCCTATTATGTGGACAGAGTTTCATTAATACACAGGGAATGTGAATAAACCAAATGATCCAATCCCTAAGTTAAACGCACTTGCTCAAAGTATTTGCAAACTTGTTCTTGGAAATGAAACACGATTTCCATAAATGAAATGAAATAAACTTGCAGGAATAAAAATATCTTCTGAATTAAACTACACTTGCAGGATTAAAACATATTTGTGAAGATTAAATTGAAACATGCATTTGTAGAAAGAGAAAAGAATCCACAAAATGCATAAAAGGAAAGAAATTAAATGCTACAATAACCTGGAATAGATGCACACAGAGCCACACTCTCAAATATAAGATCCGAGAAGCACACGGTTCATGAAGAAAACATAAATATGCTGACTTAGTTGCATAAAAAAAATAGTCCTGTGCTTTTAATCTACATACAAATATTTAGCACACTTTATAAACAGTGAGAGAACGAGATGGGTTGGTTGGGCCCTAACCAACAAGCTCGTTTCCCTTTACGAAAGTTGGGGAATCAAATGCACAAGAAACTCATCACATAAAAAAAAACCCAAAATGAATATAATTGGAATTAGCTCCTTCGTTATTCAAATTCTTCTGCAAATATGCATTATTAAAACAACAAATCCCACCTTTAACTGGTCGTAGGGAAGGGGGGAGTGCCCCCCTAACCTTTATCCAATAACATGAAATTACAATGAATGGTTTACCCTCCATACAATAAATTAAAATACAGGCCATGGTGAAGCCATTTATATGATTTACAAGGAAAACCAGTCATTTTCCTTAATTCTAGAAAATTTCATATTTTGGACAAATTGGCCTTAAAGATATTAGCATATCTTCCTAACCATGGAAAATTTTGAAAAAATTCTTGGAGGGAACCTAATTTTTTATATTTTAAATACAAACCTCTCTTATATTTGTCTAATTCATTTCCATTTCCTCAGAAATCGTGCCTGAAGTTGGTTGTTTGACTCTTTTTGCAAGATTTTAGAATTCTAGAAAAACGATGTTTTATTATGAAATGGCCTCAAAGACCCGCACATATCTTTTGAACCAAACCGATTCTTGAGAAACCATTTTAGTTATATATAATGCGTTATATTGGTAGAAAACCCATTTTCTCTAATTTTCCGGATTCAACTCTAGCTGCATGATAATCTAGGTCAAACTCGATAGTTTGGAAACTATGCAGATTTTGAGCAGATTTGTTGATTTTCTTCTAGAGACCCACACATGCAACCTCGATGATGTCCAAATCATGGGAAGGTGTTATAACATCATTTTTGACAATAACCATATTTTTTTTTCCTCGAAAGAGTGTCAAGATATCGAAGCCCCAAATTGGTGTAGTAATTCTAGTGTAGGAGTGTTGGTGTAGGAACATAACTTGGTGCAATTAATCGTTGATGCATATGTATCTTTGATCGTGATTTAATACAACTTCCTGAAACAACACAAGAACCATCATCAATAATAATTTTTATGCAAATCCTATCGAAATAAAGGAAATAGGTTAAATAATGAACAATTACCTAATCATGCTCCAAGTTTAAGCTAGTAGCCCAACAATTGTGAAAAATGATCGTAATAAAAATTAAAATCATGAGTAAGCATAGGGTGAAAATATGAAATAAGCACGAAAAATTCAGGGCCTAACAATAAATACATGAATCTCACCAACATATATCAACACACCAATTCGATTATGCTTTTAAAGAATTTGGACTGATGTTTTTAGTTCTTTTAACTTTAGTTTACTTGTACTTTAATTCTCACATGAATATATTATTTTTTCCTTTTTTTCTTTCTTTTATAAAGTCATTTTTACATTCTCTTCAAGTCTTGAAACTTCCTTACCTATTTGTACAAGAAAAACTGAGCTTAACTGCCCAATTTTGCGATTTTGGAAATTTTCAAAATTTAGCAATATTTATAAATTTGGTGCACTGCCAAGTTTAGCCAGACTGCCAAGTTAGTCTCTAGATAGATCCATTCCACTAGTGAAGTTTCCAATTAGTTCATTCTTCCTTTAAAGTTGTTTAGCAGTGCACTTTATTTTTTGCATAAGCACCAAATTCTAATGCCAAATTTTATGCTGCCAACCCATTTATTTTTTAAGCCTTCAAACAAAGAAGAAGTGCCTAAACACTGCCAATTATAACTTCGTTGAACCCATTTTAACTTAAGCCCAAAGGGCTTAATTTTCTTATTAAATTTCCATGTGCCCTTGGTCTTCATGTCTGCGCATAACCTTGTGTTGGCCAATAAGCTTGGCCCGTAAATCTATTTCCCTGGTGCAATTTGATGAACAAATATGAGGTTGTTTCTCTAGATTATGTGTCAAGTGGTTCCATCATTTCATCTGCTTCCAGTGGTCCTACACTCTCCTCTTGACATCGCCATGTATCTACACCTCTCTCAAAGCTTAATCATCCCGAATCATCGTCCTTTACACTTGATCAAATTTTTTTTGGGTCTAGGGATTGAAATGAGATGCCCTAGTGGGTACCACTTCCACACTATCAACCATTCTATGACTATCTAGGGTGATTTTCCTCTAATAGCTTCCACATACCCCCAACTCCTAGTCAACCTAGAGCTCTTGAATTAATTCATTTTTTTTTCCTTTCAGGGTTGGCCATTTGGGATGATGTCATACTTGCATTACCAGTGTCGTGTGTCCCTTGTACTGACATCATGTTGACATCATCCTTTGCAAGTAAAATATTCACACATATAATTATGTAATTTTCAACAATACAGAGGCAAGAGGGTTCTCGAGATATGTTTATTCAACCATTTCCTTTAATAAATGTTTATAAGTGTCCCAACCCTTTTACTACTTCTTCTTCCACCTTGTGCTACATTTCCTGGCCCTATGTCATCCTGATTGTCTCTCCTTTGTGCATGCCTTAGTACTTCTAGGGAAGGCCTATCGGGGTGATATGGCTCTAGGGACCAGTTATTGTGTAACCTTTCTAATGAAGCCTTTGCCCCAACTATGTGAATTATTTACCTCTACCCAGGATTATGTCATCCTGGCTCTTCCGTTTGAACACAACTTTGATACCATCTAGGGCACTCCTACCTAGGTTAGTTTTATAGTGGGTCTATCGTAGGGTAGTAAAATCTTCTTCCACTACCTCTTTATCTAGCCACATTCACCCAAAACATCACTTATAATGCCCACCAGGTTTGGCAAAAGAACAAAACTTAACTTGCTTTAAATGGGCCTCCAACAACTTATCTTTGCAATTTTGACTTTTTGGGTACCCAAACTTTGAATAGAAAAAACTTACGATCCAAGAGGGAATTTTTGAACTTCCATATACCATTTGAAATCTATTTTAGATATCTATCAATTTCGGTGGAAACCAAGTCCCCTTTAGCTAATTTGTTGAGCTAAAAATGTATTTAAAATAACTACACCTTCACCATATTTTCCTTTTACATATCTTGAGTTGATCTCCATACTTTTTTCAATCATCTTTTCTTTTTCCTTCTTCCTCATCACCTTTTCCATCAATGAAAACACATTTCTAATATTCTCCCTCTTTGGAAATGATGGAAACATTGTTATCAGACAAAAAGAACACCATGCAAACAATAACCAATTGTGCAAAGTGTATTTCTCTTATTTTTATTCTCCTTCTTTTGATATTTCTCCCCTTATGATGCACTTCACCTATGTGTGCTAATACTCTTGTGTACTTATCCTTTTATGGTGTTGTCTATTCCCTTTTATTTTGTTTGATCATAAATGCTTCTTCCCTTTTTAAATCAATGGAAAAGATACCAAATTACTCCCCCAATAAACAATCTCCCACTATTTTGTTGATCTTGTGGACCTAGAATCTATTGTCTTGATATGATGAATTTTCTTGTTGGCTACCTTTCTCCCTCTTAAGTAAGATATAGTGGAGGGAAAAAAGAGGAACTACTCCCAATATTTTCTTTAAACACTCAAAATTATCTCTTGGGAGAGGTTTGGTGAATATGTCGACTACTTGCTATTTTGTAGGTGCATGCTCCATCTTGACAATATGATTTGCAACTTTATCTGTCATGAAGTGTTACTTTATTCAAATATGCTTTGTATAGGATTCTTTGACATGGTATTGGAACTTGTTGTTTCACATATGATATGAATAGGTTGATAATAGAACACTTGTACATCTTGTGGAGTATGCTCATTCATAAGATTTGAATGAAACAAGAAGTTGTTTCTATATATTTTTCTTCAACGGGATATAGAGATACTGAATCTTGCCTCTTCCTCAATCATGAAACTAGACATTCACAAAGAAATAAAGAATCTATGACTGGTGATTTTTTGATAATATAAATCCCCTCCCCAATAAACATCATTAAAAAAATTTAGAGAAAAATATTCACCTCTTGGGTACCAAAGTCCATAGTCCATTGTGTCTCTTAGATATTTGAGAATCCTATTGGTTTCTATAAGATGGATCTATCTAGGGGTTTCTTGAATTCTTTCGATAATACCAACTTCCTACAAAATTTGAGGTCTTGAGGTTGTCAAATAAAGGAGGTAGCCAAAAATGTATTTTTATATGTATGATCTAATTATGGTGATTCATTGGTCTTGATTTTCTTGCATCTTGTAACCATTGGGGTGATTACCAAAGACCATTCCTCCATGCCAAATTTCTTCAATACTTCCTTCAGATAATTTATTTGTGAGATAAAAATTCCTTTAGGAGTCTGGGAAATCTACAATCCAAGGTAATAAGAAGGTTATCCAAGAATATACATCACAAACTTCGCCTTCATATCAACTACTAATTGGTGTGTTAGTGAATTTGGATCACTGGAAATAATAATATCATCAACATAGACAAACAATATTAACAATTTTCCATCATTGGATTTAACATACAAATTAATATCAATTGCACCTCTTTTGAAACTTCAATTGAGTACATAATTGTCCAACATGGAATGCCAAGATCTTGTGGCCTGGCTGAGACCATATAAGGCCTTATTTAGTTTTCAAACATAATTAAGCTAATATGATAGTTGAAAACCATCTCGCCACTTTACCTAAAATTATTCTTATAAATATCCATTTAGAAAGGAAGATTTGACATCCATATCATATATCTTGAATTTATTGAAACGGGATAATGCTAAAAATATTTTGATAAACTCCAATCGAGAAACATAAGAAAATTTTTCATCAAAGTCTAGACCTTGGATTTCCACATAGCCTTTTAACACTAATATTTCCTTGTTTCTTACCACTTCTACATGCTCATTTAACTTATTCCTGAAGACCCACTTTGTGTCAATTATATTTTAGTTTGTTGTTCTAGGAGAAAGCACCCATGTCTGATTTTTCTCAATATGGTCAAGTTCTTCAATCATATATTTTTATCAATTATCATCTTAGTAGGCCTGCACAACATCCTTTGGCTCCATCACTGACAAAAAGGATACATGCACTTATGTAGGTGCATTTACTAACTTTCTTCTTGTTTTCACACATGTTTAAATCACCAACCATTTGATCAGTTGGATGTTGTTTTTGCACATAAATTCAAGTACATTTGGCTTGAGGAATGGGGGGGTATTCATTGTCTTCATACAAATTTGACTCGTCATACTTATCATCATTGTTCAATAGATCGTTGGAGCAATTATTTATTTAATGATAAATTTTATATTCAATGTGCTCATTAACTTTGACATATATACAGTGAAATATAATCATTGATATAACCCTTTCCATTCTGAGAGTATCCAAGAAAAGGATTGTAATTTATCTCTAAGGAATGCAACCCATGTCATTCTGTTGAAATCATCTATGATAGACATGAAATATAATTTACCTCTATGTGTCTAAGTTCTTGATGGTCTACATAAGTCCATATGAAATAGCTGCAATGGCTTGGATGATGACCTCTCCTTGGACATGAAAGGAATTCAAACTTTCTTACCTAATTAATAAGACTTGAAAATAGTACTCGCAAGCTTTGAAAGCTTTGGGATATTTTTAACAACAATATTCCTTCCCAATCTAACTATCTAATCAAAATTAAAATATCTAAGTCTCCTATGGCACATCCAACTCTCATATATATTCGATAAAAGACACTTCTTTGTCTCTTATTTTAGAAAATATAAATTTATGTTTATTCTTACAAATTTAGCTACAACTTATCTAGTTCTTGTAGACCAGATTTGAAAATTTTTAGCTCTAAACAACACATCATAGCCTTGGTCACACATCTAATACACACTGAGTAAATTATGGTTCAACCCATCAACATATAAAACATTCTTGGCTTTACTTATTCCATTGGCTAGACTAACAACTCTAATTTTACCAACAATCTTACTAGGTGCATTATTTCCAAAGGTTGCATTACCTTTCTCAATTGGTTTTCATGTTGTGAACTTACCTCTATCTCCTAACATGTGCCTAGAACAACCACTATCAACATACCAATGACTTAATTCATTCTAATCATATAAAGCAATGATACATGGCTTTGAATTTTCCTTTTTTTCCAGACATTGGGCTTTGTAAAACCCTCCTCCCACATTTACCCAAGTTAAGTAGCTCACCAGGGTAAAAATGTGAATATAGGCTACTATAATCTTATTCAGCTCCCCATATATAGTTAAGGAAGAGGAACCAACACAAGACAACCAATCTGACCTTCTACACATGCTACAGAACCCTCAGGAGCCATCCAAACGTTCCACGTGATCAAACCTTGAGACTACCTGACATTCTACTACACTAAAGCCTCATCTGCTTCCATGAAATGGAAATGCATGCGACTGGGGCCCTCTAGTGACTTCTAGAACAAGGGAATGTATGTTACTAGGGAATTTTCTAGGTAGTTCGGTGCCAACAACCCCAGATTTTGTGCCTCTATTTTAGGGCCAGCACTGAGGCCACTTCCTAGAACTCCTTGGAAATTCCATAAATAAAAATTAACATAAAAAAATGATACAAATACAAATTCTTGAAGAAATAATCAATTGGAGCCCTACTACCCATGACAGGAATTTCTTCAAACATGTCACAAATATGCATTCTACAGGTCATAATAACATATATGAGCATAGGGGTGTCATAATTATTTGAAAATCACAAATAATAATTGATGCCTTATCACATTAGCTGCATTATCATCTTTCATATCATATATTCATTATTCATTCATTTACAAATAAAAACATGATCAGATGTATATATCATCACTCTCATAAAAGATTCTCATAACCAACATATAAATAACATAAATAATAGGGATACAATAACCATAAATCCACAGACAAACATGTACATTTACTCATGAAATACCAAGAATAATTAACTCATATTAATTAATGCAAAAGCCAACCATGTTTGGAACTTCAACATTCCATCTGACGATTGGTTGGCTGAACTAAATCTCTCTTCATCCAATCACCCACATGCCATATTCAAAGCATGAATGTGGGAATCATAACCAAAAATAACCCAGGACTTCCCGAGGCTAAACCACCTCACCCTCATCAATAAAACTGGGATTTAGTGTAATCCACACTGGATCACTAGTCCAGAAACAAGTATGGATGCCACCATATCTCTCCACCTAAATTGTGAGGAATTTGTCTATCTCAACCTCTTGGATTTATTGGGTATCCTTCCATTACTGGTCAATGGATTCCTATGCCTACGAGCTCTCCACCCTTTGGGCTTTACCGGGTATCCAAACCTGGGATACCTAGGCCTAATCAAGAGTATTCACCACTGAGCTTTATAATGTATCCCACCATTCATCGGTCAAGAGATTACTAAGCTCAATCATGGTGTTTACATCCAATATTTATCGTGCATCTCACCATTCACTGGTTAAGGGATTCCTAGGCCTTTTCAATAATCTTGAGACCACCCCACTGAGCTTCGAGTCCATTCAAAAATCCAGCTCAATGATATACAAGAGAAACCACCACACCATCGCTATCTGGAAATGACAAGGAAGGGTTGAAGAAAATCTTCACACTTGGTAAAACCTATGCCAATGATAACAGGAGAACCAAGAACACATGTGCATAACCATGAATATCCAAACTGATAAGGAAATCGTACATAAAAATTGATACATGAAACGAATCCAATTATAGTATCTTGAACCTACTCTTCCTTAATTTATTCTTCCTTTCATTTTCCATCTTTTCTTTCTTGATCCAATACTAAAGTGATCTAAGAAAACTCCAAGTGTCCAAGGGTGTGAGAGAGAGAGCTCCAAAACTAAACTGGTAAAAGCTACCAACTGATCCTCAAAAGTATTTTTATTAATGAGGCATCTATTTAATTCTATTTTCAATTATTTTTCCTCCATTTTCCTCCTCACATGCAACCTGCGACCTTTCACCTTCCTTTTATCCTAGTTTACATTATTTTCATATAAAAAATGTCGATTAATTCCACTTTTCCTTTCCAAATCCTTTTCGATTAACTTTTCCAATTTCCTTAGCCATAATAAACTAAATGAACACCCATACTAGGATGATTTTACCAACTTTTAGCTTGGAATAAGTATCCCATAACCGTAGTTATTATTTTTCCTTTATTAACTTTTTTTACATGGAAATTTCACCATGGATGTTACAACCCCCCCCTGGGGGAACATCGTCCTCGGTGTTCAATGACACCTACAACCAATTTTTGTAAGAAAAACATATTTCCCATGCATCTTTATAACTTATCTCGTTGAAGCATTTATAATGATCAACCTGCTGAGAAGAAAACCAACATGAGAACATAATAACATGAGAACCATAATGACATGACACCCATACTGCTTATTAGAGTTTTATAACATAACTCATGGTAGTATTTACATCCATGTACATATGCACTTATACCAAAACATCATAACAAATAATATACCAAAAACATATATCAAGGACATTTGCTCAACCAATGAATAAATAAGGATACATAGCCTGCATCTAATTCACCATCTCCCATTGAGCTTCATCTGGCCCAAAGTGCTTCAACTACACTTTAATGTGCGTGATTGCTCAATTCTGGAATATGATCATCTTTCTTTGCAATATACATTGTGGTTTCAGTTGGAATTATCCTTCAGGCTCCACCTGAAGTACAAACCAGTCAATCACATGATCATCATCTTTAACATAATTTTTAAGCAATGATAGATGGAAAACATCATGGAATTACATTGTCAGAGGTAGTGCAAGTTGATAGGCTACTGGTCCAATCCTTTCAAGAATCTTAAAAGGTCTACAAAACTAAGGTGCTACCTTGGCAGATGATCCAATCCTTAAGGAGATTTTCTTGGGCTTGATGTGAAAGTACACTTGTTCCCCAACCTGAATCTCCTTAAAAAACCTATTTCTATCTTCAATCATTTTCCTCCTATCCTATGCTGCATTTATATTCTTCTTTATTACTTGCATTTCTTATTCCATTTCTCCTAACATACATGGTCCTATTGAAACCATGTTCACTTGGTCACTCCAACTAATGGGAGTATTGTAATTATGCCTGTACAATGCCTCAAACAGAGTCATCCTCAGTTACTCTTGGTAACCATTTGTGTAAGAGAACTCAACCGACAAAAGGTACTCTTCCCATCTCCTAAGTTGATGAATCACACACATCCTCAACATGTCCTCCAATATCCTACTGATGCTCTATGTCATTCCATGTGTCTATAGATGATAATTTGTACTAAAGGCCAACTTTGTACCTAAACCTACAATCAACTCCTTTAAAATCTTGGAAGCGAACTTTGCATCCCTATCTGACACAATATTCTTGAAAAAACATGCAATCTAACCACATCTCTATTGAAGGCCCGTGTTACATAACTAGTTGAATAAGTAGTCTTTACTGGAATGAAGTGTGTTACCTTTGTCAACATGTCTACCAAAACCATGACGAAATCACGTTGTCTATATTTCCTCGACAAAACTGTGATGAAATTCATGTAAATTACCTCCCATTTCCACTCTGGAATCAAAGTTGGTTGTAGAAATCCTCCTAGATATTTACACTTTTCCTTTACGTGCTAACTGTCCAAACATATAGCCACAAACTATGCCACATCCTTTGTAAGATTCGACCAATGATAATTTTTCTTCACTATTGTCAATTTGTTTTGGTATCTAAGGTTATGTGAATATGGTTTTGCATGAAAATCCATCAATATAATATTCTTGATCTCACTATTGTCTAGCACATATATCATGTCCCTAAATTTGATCAAAACATCTGTTGTGGGATGATAGTCCACATCCTACCCACATGTACCATCACCTCTACCACTACCTATAGTTGTACCTTTACTCTGATCTAACCTATGCCTAAGATCTCTATACATGTCATCTTTCTGACTTGCATGTAAGATATGATCAGGGAAAATTTTAAGGATGGACGTTTATCTTAAAATTTAAAAACTTGTCAAATCTTAGTAGTCCCCAATATGTGAATTGTAAATTTTTTGATGTTATTTTGTAAAAATAAGTAGTTTTTTAATCATTTTATATTAGTATATATAAAAATTTTGCGATTTTAAGGGTAAAATATTTTTATACCATAAAATTTGGGCGAATCAATTTTAAAAAAAATGGAAATTGGAGAATCTTTTTTTTGGAAAAAGCATGGAAAATTAGCCCACCTCCGAATATTAGCCCCTAAAATTTTCCATGGATATGATCTTGTAGATATGTCCCATAAGAATTCATAGCTACAATTTGATTTACATGTATCTGCTTACTAAGAGCATCAACTACCCTAATCTGTTTTCCCTTGATGTACTTGAAATTGAAGTCAAAATAATTGATCATGGCTAGCCATTTAGCTTGCCTGACATTCATGTTCGACTGGTCAAAAATTTATCTTATTTACTATGGTCACTCGTCAATACAAACCTACTACAAATAAGATAGTCCCACCACACCTTAAATGCATTAGTGATCATTGCTAACTCAAGATCATGTGTCATATAATTATTCTCGTGATCATTCAGTTTCCGCGACTCATAGCACACTACCTATACTTCTTGCATAAGGACTCAACCAAGGGATCTCTTGCAATCATACATGCATACCATAAATTCCTTATCTAGATCTACAATCTTTAGCACTAGATAATTTGTTAACAACTACTTCAACTATTCAAAATTGACTGCAAATTCCTCTTTCCAGTCAAATTTCTTACCCTTCCTCTGCAGTGCCGTAATAGGATATGAAATCTTAGAGAATCTCCTGATGAACCTCCTGTAATAGCCTACTAGCCCTATAAATGATCTTACCTCATCCACGTTTCTAGGAGCTTCCCATTACATGATATCTCTTATATTCTCTGGATTTATTGTTATACCTTTGTTGGAGACCACATGCCCCAAGTAATGTACCTTTGTCTGAAACAAATTGCATTTACTAATATTAGCATACAATTGATGCTCTCTTAGCAATCTCAAAACTACTGCTAAATGCTCGACATTTTCTTCCTCATTCTTAGAATATATCAAGATTTCATGAATGCATACAATAACAAACTTGTCCAGATAAGGATGCAATAAACTATTCATCAAGCACATAAAAGTAGTTGGAGAATTATTCAAACCAAATGGAATTACAAAAAACTCATAATGCCCACACCTAGTCTAGAAAGTTATCTTGTACATGTCCTCTTCCTTAATGCGTACCTAATGATATCTGGATCCCAGATCGATCTTTGAGAACACAGCTTCCCCCTTTAGCTGATTGAATAAGTCATCAATCATCGATAACATATATTTGTTCTTGATGGTAAAATTGTTCAACTACATGTAATAAGTTCATAACCTGAGAGTATCGTCCTTCTTAATCAAAAAAAATATTGGTGTTCCCCATTTAGATGCACTTGGCCTAATGTATCCCTTGTCAAGAATTTCCTTTAACTTCAACTTCAGCTTTACCAACCCTGGACTCCTCATTTTGTACAATTCCTTTGATGTTGGTGCTGCCCCTTGTACCAACTCAACAGAAAATTCCACTCCCCTGTGAGGAGGAAAATCAGAAATATTTTCTAGAAACACATCTTGAAACTAAATTAAAACTGGGTACCTACTTAATATCTCTGCAACCTCATCCTCCTTACCTTTATTGATAGAAATATGCACTGCAAAAAACACACACCCTTTTCCACGATTATTATTTTCCTGCATAACTATCACCATTCTAACCATTGTTTCTTTCTCCTTACCCTATAACATTATTTTTTCTCCATTTTCATCCAAGAACTCATTTGCTTTATCATAAAAATCCACTATAGTCTTGAGAAGGTAAAACCAATCCATACACGAAAACATACTATAGGATCCCAATAGAAATACATTCAAATGTACTAATGTAGGAATGCCTTTCATTTCAAATGTGGAAGCTCTTACCCAATGATTAAATATTTTCTTTTTACTTGTAGCCAACTGCACTTGCCAATATTATTCATGAATTTATTTATTAAAACCACACTTATCAACCGAGTCATGGTTAACTTAACTATAATTATATCGACGATCAATCAAAATAGAAATAACTTGATCACAAAGCTTACCTTCCATCTCAAGGATATATTCTTAATGATCTACCTCCCTATTATCTAGTGATGTATACATTCACGGAATTCTATACCCAACATCCCCAATAGTCTGGCCTCGAGGTTGTGACCCATGTCCTCGACTAGTTATGTTGAACTTCCTGTAAGGTGCAACATCTTCTTTCTCTTGTGTATTCTGAGGCCTTGTTCTTTTCGGTTGCCATTTACCTTTCTCTTTATATTTATGTTTCCATCCTTGTTAAGATTCATTCTTACGCTTTGAATTCTCATGAAAATACTTCAATGCCAAATAAATTCCTCAAGTGACTGAGGCTCATCATACTCAATCCGATCTCTAAATGCTAATAGAAATTCTTTGAAAAACCTCTAAACTTCAGTCTTTTCATCCTTAAGATATAATAATAACTCCAAGTAATAATTCATATACTCTTCATCTATCATCAATCCCATTTTAAGCTCATAGAGTTCCTTGGATTCGTTGTTGTAGTACCTCTTCGACAAGTAATTCTTCCTGAAAATTCTCTTTAATTCATGCCAACTCAACTCTTATGTCCTAACTTCCCTGTCCCGCTTCACATCTTCCCACTAGATGTTTTCTTTACCTCTTACCCTGAAGATACCTATCTTTGCCTTCATATTATTTCTGTAATTATGTAACTGAAATAATCTCTTCATCCCAAGTAGCCAAGCTTTTTCATATTCTGACTTATTCAAATATCCATAGAATTTAGGTGGCATATATTAATTAAACTCATCTGGAAAGTATCCCCTATCACTCCTCCTGTAAGGGTGATAGAGATGATGATCATAGTTCCTGTCAAAACCAAAACCATAATAATATAGGTGTCCATTACTGCTCCTTTCCGGAGTATCCAAAAGTCTACCATCTCTAACCATGTCATTTCTATCCGACCTATGAATACCATGAGACCTACTTCCATATGCCCCATTAGTTATGTCCTCATATCCATGTCTGATCTGAAGTGGCCGATGTCTCTCCAATTTTGAAAAACACCAAAGTATTACTGCATTGAATTTTTCTTGTTTCTCCCTCGCTCGCATAATTCTGTCGTTGTGTTCTTTGCAACTTCTTATTTCTTCCTTCAATCTTCTCTATGTGTCTTCTAATTCAAAATAATTCCCAACACCATGATTCTCATTTTATCAACAAGGGGAACCTTGTGAATTGTAGTCTACCATATTTCTATTCATATTTGATCTCTTCCTGCAAAGCACACTATTTTATCTAAACCAAATCATAAAAAAACCAACGTACCTGAGTATAATTTCGGGAGGATATCTCATCTATTAGCACAATACATGTATAAAAATAATCATAACAGAATACATATATTATCCTAACCATAGCCGAGTCATCAATGCATGACCATACTAACCACACATCATGATCTCAAGAAGGACAACTACAACCATATCAATGTATGCTTAACAACATGTAAACATTGTCATGCATAACAATTCTTAACCAAAATACAGTCATGCCAACACATTAAAAAAAAACACCATTATCTTTCACATGGAGACACAAGTACGACCATGACCAAAACCATGCATACGGAACAAGCACATAGACAACAAGTATAAATAAAACATATGAAACCAACATGCATGCATGATCAACACACTGCCCATTGATTCCAAGGGGTGAACCATGCTCTGATATCACTCTGTAACACCCTCCTACCATATTTACCCAAGTTAATCGGTTCACTAGGGTAAAAAAGTGACAAGAGGCTACTATGATCTGACTCAACTCCCCATGTACAGTTATGGAAGTGGAAATTACACAAGACAACCAATCTGGCTTTCCACACATGCTATAAAACCCTTAATAGCCATACATCCCTCCTAGGTGATCAACCCCTCAGACAACTTGAAATTTTACTACATTAAAGCCTCAATCACTCGCATTACATGTAACTTAATGTGATTGGGACACTCTAGTCGCTTCCATAGTTAGGGCATGCCTACGACTAGAGACATTTCCAGGTAGTTATGTGTCAGTGACTCTAGATTCTGTGCCATTTTTTTAGGGCCAAGACTATGGCCATTTCCCATAGCTCCATGAAACTTCTATAAATGAAACGTAACATAGAAAAAATGATACAAATGTAAATACTTGAAGAATGAATTGACTGGAACCCTTCTAGCCTTGACAATAATTTCATCAAACATGTCACAATATGAATTCTACAAGTCATAATAACATATTTAAGCATATGGGTCTCAGAATTATCAGATACTCTCTAAGAATAATTGATGCTCTATCACATTAGCTTCATTAGCATATTTTAGGTCATATATTCATTGTTCATTCATTTAAAAATCAAAACATGACGAGAGCCATACACCATCACTGTCATAAAACATACTCATAACTAGCATATAAATAATAGAAATAATATGGATACAATAGCCATAGAATCCACATATAAACCAGTACATTTACTCATCAAATACCAAGAATAAGGAACTCTTATTAATGAATGCAAAATGGAACTAGGTTTGGGAATTCCAAATTCCACTTGACATAGATTGGCTGAACCGAATCTCTCTTCATCCAATCACCCCCATGCCATATTCCAAGCATGAATGTGGGAATCATAACCAAAAATAAACTAGGGCTTCTCGTGGATAAACCACCTTGCCCTCATCAATAGAACTAGGCTTTACCACAATCCACACTCGATCACTTGGCCATTAAAAAGTATGGATTCCACCAGATATATGCACCTAAACCGTGAGGAATTTTTCTATCTCCACCTCTCGGAATTATCATGTATCTCACCATTACCCGTCAAGGGATTGCTAGGCCTATGAGCTCTCCATCATATTACATTTACCGTATATCCAAAACTGAGATTACTAGAATAGATGAAGGGTATTCACCACTAATATTTACCGCGTATCCCTACATGTGCTGGTAAAGGTATTCCTAGGCTCAATCGAGTTTTTCACATCATGGTACCATGTATCTTGTCATTCACCGATAAAGGGATTACTAGGCCTTGTGAATACTCTTGATACCACTCAAATTAGTTTTGAGTCCTTCTGAAAATCCATATCAACCAAATACAAGAGAACCCACCACAACATGGCTATTCATAAATGACAAGATAAGGCTGAAGGACACTATCATGCCTAGTAAATCCCTTGCTAATGACAACAAGAGAACTAGAACACACATGTATAACCATGCATGCCAAAACTAGCAAGGAAATCATACATGTAAATTGATACCTTTATGGAATCTTTTTGTAGTCGCTTGATCCTGATCCTCCTTGTTTGATTCTTGATTTCCTTTTCCCTCTTTGATTTCTTAATCCAATTCTAAATTTCTCCAATAAAAATAAAAAATTTTAATAGTGTGAGAGAGAGAATAGAGGGAGAGATTCCAAAACTGAAATGAAAAAATCTACCGACTAGTCCTCGTAAGCCTTTTTATTAATGAGGCCGCTATTTTCTTCAATTTTTCATTATTTTTCCTTCATTTTCCTCCTCACATGAAACTTGTGACCATTCACCTTCCCTTCATCGTAATTTCCATTATTTTCATAAATAAAATGCCAATTAATGCCACTTTTCCTTTCTAAAGCCTTTGCCAATTTCTTTAGCCATATTATAAACCAAATGAACACCCAGACTAGGGTGTTTTTCCAAACAATCATCTTGGAATAAGTGTCCCATAACTATGGTTATTATTTTTCCTTTATTAAGGTTATTACATATATTTTTCAGCAGGGATATTATAGGCTCCTATTTTTTTTTCTCAATAATTGGATTAGGCCTTTTATTCTGAAGTCTATAATTAGCTGATCAATGTCGAAAATTATGATAGTTATAACATTGAATAAAATTATTCAAAGGAGTGAATGGATTGTTTCACGTGGGTCTTCTCATCCCTTTTTGACTGACTAATCAATTGGCCAAAAATTTCTTCTTCTTGGTTTGAGCTTCCTTTAAGATAGATTCACATTGCAATTTGATGTTTTGTGTCCATAATGTGTGTATGTGAAAAAATATCCTAGAAATATGTCTACACACCTACAAAAAAATCGATTTATGACGCTTTTCTGAGCTTCCCTTTGTGTAATTCGATTTTCCTCTCTAACATTCCTCTTTCCTTGTTAATTGAAATAAATCCTTTATTTTGTTCTTGCTGATATACCCTTGGTAGCATATTGGATTGTGTGATTCTTTTGTGTTTTGTGGTTGCTTTGACCCATCTTATGTTTCATTTTAAACAATTTTGGTTGCTTGTAGAAAGGTAATCAACCTATTTCCCTTTAACTCTAATGTTAAGCTAGATTCTAACTCAAATACAAGACCAAATATATTAACGGAGACCCTTTGTGCTTCAAGAAGTTGACTTAGATTTTTTGTCCCCTTTCCAAAAATTTTAGTAAAGCTCAACTAACATTTTTCCTTTTCCAACTATTTCCTTATGAAAATAAATTCTCTTTCAATCCTCTCACATGCTTTATTCTTGTCAGTCATTTTTTTATTTAAATTATCTAGAATATTTTTTCCTTCAATTTTCAAGAGTAGAGGTTCAATGGCTTTGCATTTTTCTTTGAAAAACACTTCTTTCTCAACATTCAATCTCTTCAAGGGAAGTTAGAAACTATCATTATAAATCAACTTAAACCACTTCACTATCAAGATTAATAACTTATATATCCATATTTTTTATGCCCATGATAATGAATTCCTTTGTACCTTCACAATCCATATCCTCATCTTATGATTCGTTTCCTTCACTTTCATAGGACCTCGCATATTTGGTGTATAATCTCTTATTTTTAGCCTTCTTTCTTTCCTTTCGAATTTTATTGAACTTCTATCTAGGGTCATATTATCTTCTTCTTTTCACGACACTTGGAATCATAGTGACAAACTTTGCCACAATTAAGGAACTTTAAAGGTATCTTACCTTTGTACTTTCCTAAGCCTCTCTTACGATTATTCACGAACATGGATTTTTATTCATTTGATTCATAACATGGATCTTCATGTTCTACCTTGGGCTTCCTATTTGTGCTAACTCCTTTTTTTTGGACTTACAATTGGAAATTCTCATCCCATAAGTAGTGAGAGTACCAAGTAACTAGTCCAAACTAAGAGTCGTCAATTTCTTCATCTCCTGAATGGATAAAGTGTTTGAATTAAATCTATGTGGGAGGGATCTCAACACCCTTTGAACTACTACAAATTCCTCCAATTCTCATTAAGGCCTCTTATACTTTTCAAAACCTCATAAACTATTAGGAAGAAATTTTTACTATATTTGTCATCATGCATCCTTAAAGACTCAAATTTCATTCTAAAAGCTTGAAGTTTAGCATGCTTTACCTTGTTGTCACCTTCATAACATGTGCTCATCTTGTCCCAAATATATTTTTATATTGAGAATTCCATAACCTAGACTAAATATGATTGAGTTAGGCCAGTATGCAGGGCATTCATAGCTTTAACATTGCATGTGAATTCCATCATTTGATATTTAGTAATCATTGTTGGAGTATTTTGAAAATATTGTTCTACTCCATCCTATACATCAGCTCCAAGTTATTGAATATACATATTCATCATTAATTTATAAAATACATAGTTTGATCCATTGAAAATAGGTTCCTTATTGGTAAACCCCCTTTCCCATTTTTCCATTTTATATTTGTTCCAACTATTAAACTGATATGAAGTAACTTGGATCTCATACCAATTGTTAGAAAAGTAGCACAATATTTGTTGGCATTTTAGTGTTGGCATTGATGTCAACAAGTTCTTGTTTTGTTCATCATATGCCTATGTATACCTCATGATGTGTGATGATTGTTTAGTTGTTTCAATGTTTAGTTTGATGGGCTTGATGGTCTTGTTATTTTGCGTTGATGTCAACATACTTATAACTAAACCTAGTGCAAGTAATTTGGTGATTGAGTGGAGATGGATTCCACATGTGTGATTGTATGTGTTGGATAGTTTGTGGTTGCTTCTTAAGGAGATGGAGGTGTTTATATTGATTATGAGCTTGGAATAATTATGACCTCTTGTCACTAATTAGTTGCAGAAGTTATTGGCCTGTGTCATTAGTTACGGACTTGTCACAAAGGTTGAGAGGAGTTCTTAGGAGTTGATAAAGATGATCCATCAGTTGGAAGATGTATTGGACATATGATTAAATGTTTCACTTTAGCTTTTTCAGCAGTCACATTGATGATGGGTCATTAGTGCAACTAAAATATCCAGTTGTTGGGATGCAAGCCTTTTCATGTGACCAATGAACTCTATCTATTATTTGTGTGCCACCAAAGTTTCACATGATAATTTATCTGCATTCCTCACATTGGTGAGATAATTTTTTTGTTTTGGTGACATTCTTGTTCAAAAATTTTTGGTTTATGATTAGAAAGTTTGTGGGGCCTCCAGAAGTTAATCAAAGTTAAAAATATTGAAAGGAAAGTGGTGTTAGTGGTTTGATAGAGTCAATGAGCTGAATCTAGATCAAATCAAGCATATGAATAGGATTAATAAGCTCGATATTTTTGTGTAATTATTGAATTGAGCACTTGAGTTAATCCATATATTGGAGGAAGCCCATTGGTAGTATGTTTCATTCTTTTTTTGTGTGAATTGAGTGTGAGCTTGGAGTAGATATTGAAAGATATGTGAGTTGTCTATGCATATTTTATGAAACAGTTTGCAGTTGTAGTAGTAGATAGATGAATTTTATTTGAACCATTATATTTATGCAGTGTGTGAGGTGTTAAAGTGTGGATTGGAGTAGTGTTTTTAGGAGATTCCTTTTCAGCTTGTGTGGAATTTTTTATTGCAGCTAGTGATATAAATTTGTTATTTTATTGTGCTTTGATGCTATGTTGTTTCCATCATCATGTTGAGTGAATTGGGAGTGCAACGTGAAACATTCTAAAAAAAAGGATCACATGGAGGAAGTGAAGGCATAGAGTGTTTAGAGTATATAGTGACTCGGTGGATTTAGTAGAAGGAAGATATTTCTCCATCCAATAAGAGTTGGATATTCCAATGGAATTTGGGCGAGGATGGTTGATTGTGGTGGCTTTCAATGGATGGTAGTCAGTAGATCTAAGAGAGAAATTGTTTCTTGTCTGAAAGGGCCAAGATATTGTGAAGGAATTTAAGTCTTATGGCTTATCGGTGCAAGAGAATCCATGTAAAATTTTTTCAATAGACTAGTAAAGTAATTGAGAAATGAAGTAGCTGTAGGGTGGTTTTTTTCTAGGAGAACGGTTTTCCACTAGAAATATTTTTGTCTATTGTATTCAATGCTTTCATAGTATTACTTGTATTTTGATGCCCTAATATTTTCTTATGTGATTCATTTTTCTCATGGTTTAGAGGAATAATAATTTTGAGAACAAATTTTAAGTTATCTCACTATTGATTCACCCGTCCCCCTCTCAGTAGTGATCTAGATCCCAAAAATATTGAAAGGGCAGGGGGTGAATTAATATTGTAGGAATTTTACAACTTTCTTTCACTTGCACAAGATATTGGGATTCTAGTTAATACTTCCTCAATTAATTCAAATGAGTATGGTAGGAATCAATATAGGAAACACAATATATTGCATATATATTTTTTAAAAATTTACTATAATATATTTGCAAGGGGAGTTACTACGTGTCGTTACAAAGTTATGTATCTGCAACTAGAAGGAAGAAACTAATCCCTAATTTATCCACTACAAATGAACGAAGATACAACCCCTAAATATTAACCAACATCTACTTGAAGGAGTTACAACCCTTTATATGAAAGGTACTACATCCAAGACCTCAATAATTCATCATTCATGTAATTTTCATAATCATATCATGAAGTAATTACCTTTTACAAAAAAATAAAATTTTCACTTCAAATATTCACCAAAAAAACCATTAAAACACCTTCAACAATCTCTAAAAACTAATCGAATTAGAAAACACATCGGCAAAATCAATCGATGAATCTCACTAACATCTCTCAACACACTAATTCGATTAGGCTTTTAAAGTATTTCGATTGATATTTTTAATTCTCACATTGTTGGGAATCATACTGAGAGGGGGGGGGGGTGAATCATACTTCTGCATCAACACACAGAATCAACTACAACCATGATCATTCATAAGAAAAATGTAGATGCTAATTTACTTACTACAACTGGCGTGGATACGTGAATTTTTGTAGATCAACCTACCTATAGATATTAATATACTAATATTAGAGTTTAGACTCAAAATAGATCAAAGATATTCAGACATATTTTTCCAGTTTTACACATCCCTTATACAGACAACAACATCCATCATTTTTTAATCAACCAATCACTGGCCTTTATGCACAATAAAATAGTATCATAATCAGTACTCAAAAAAGCCAGATTTATATGAAGACATCATTGACAGAATATAGAAATAGAGAAAAATTGATGAAGCATTTCCTTCATAATTCTTCAGTAAAACCCTGGCTTGCATACGCGCCTTCCATAAGACAAATCTATGACTGCACGTGCTTCTTCCAAAACCAGCTTGCGTATATATTTCACTGAATATATACGCACCTTTGATGAGACCAACCATCACGTATCCATGCCTTCCATGTGACGAACCCATGTATCTATTTGGAAATAATTCAGGACTGAGAAATACTTTACAACAACAAACTTACTCAGATCGTACCTTTCACTTCAAAAAACATGCACCAGAATACAGATCTAAAAAACTCATAAACAGATCATGCAAATACATAGTCATTTCAGGTCTAGAGAGCCTGATCCATCATTGTATTCATGACTGCATCATAATAGCATATATATCTATTTATTATAGCCCATTCCATGTAGATATAATTTAGATTTAAGTATTCATTCAATTCACATACATATGCACACTTAGCACTATGATATTCACCTCCTTATATGGTTTGAGCCTTAGCCAATACCATGAGCCAAAACCACACAAGTGTCAATGTCATTCTTGGATGGGATCAAATAATAGTTACTGCACTCAATATTGTGGGATAATACCATGGTAAGGACCCCTGGTATTATAGAATTAGTGCACTATATCATACATGACTTTGCTTCTTTATACCCATGTCTATACACAACTTTTCCTTTACCAACTCACGTATAGTTCCTAAAATATGTACTTTATCCATATTCTAATTCTAATCTGTAAAGCTTCTATCCCTTCATTCTGACATTATGCTCCCCCACATTTCCACCTCTGAGCTTATCCAGAACCAATATACTTGGTATTTTACAAGTGGGTTTCCATCAAGGACTTAATGCCAACAACATCCCCCTTTGGACTTAATGGCAACCATGTTGGTGTTTGATCAGTATAAAAACCTATAGACACATCAACATAAACATTATTCAAACACCAAATTACTCTCCCCCTTTAACGCCAATGGAGAAGGGTGGACCAACACAGAAACAAGGTTTATCTTTCCTTGTAGATACAAGAGTTCTGTAGATATGTTCTGCACTATATTGATCATGCCCCCCCTGAACACATGCTGAATCTTCAAATATATTTTCAATGAAATACAACACACTATGACCATTCCTATCACCAAGGACTCGTAGTTACATCAATCACCCAACCAAGTGGGGTTATATATTTGATTCAACCACCCAACCAAGTGGATTTACATATTTCAAAAATTCCATACACAACTGAATAGGACCAGCTTTACATCATACGTGTCAACATGACCCTTACATCAAATTATAGATATGAAATTTATAACCAAGACCAAAGGACCTTAATAAAGAGAGATCATCGAACAAAATTCAGCAACATAATTCCAACAGTGCATTATACCCAGCAATGCTAATGCTCCCCCTAAACCTATGAAACTTGAACATTTTCAACAACCCATTCATCAAATAATCTTCATCAAGTAGATAAATATCAAAGAAGAAAATGTAACTTGAAAACCATATTTGCAAACTATGCCCATCAACTCTTGATCAGTAGAGCCAAATTATAACTTTCAGCAACATGACAATAGTTTGTTCTAGAGGTTAACCCCCTAATTTTATGGCAGAGAGATCCATAAGTGATTGTCTGAAGAGAGACTCACATATATACACAACTATGCATCAAGCAACATTCGTATCGAAATATTCTTCTGAAATTTCATCTGAAAATAGATAAGATAAGTTTCACAAAAAAATGAGGGAGAGACAACTCTCAGTTTCTTTCTGAGATATTCAAATGCTTCTCTTGAAATAGGTTTAGTAAATATCTCAGTAAGATTTTCCTTGGAGGGAACATACTCCAATTTAACATTTTTCTCAAGCACTTGTTCTCGTAAAAAGTGATACTTGATAGCAATATTTTTGGTTTTGGAGTTCATAACATGATTTTTTGAGATACTAATAGCCCTTTTATTTTCACATATGATGGAGATGGGTGGAGAAAATTTAATTTGAATATCTTTTAATGTATCCATCATCTAGAGAAGTTGGGTGAAACTTGATGCAAAAACCACATATTTTGATTCTGTTGTAGATAAATCAATGGAATTTTGTTTCTTTCTGAACTAGGATAATAATCGGGGCCCCATATAAAATCCACATCCACTAGTTCTTTTCCGGTCATCAACATTTGCAGCCCGATCTGCATCTATGTAAGAATGAAGGTTAAGGTCAAAATTTTTGGGATACCATAGACCAAATGCTTGACTTCCTTGGATATATTCGAATATTGTTTTTACTACCTGAAGATGTGATTCCTTTGGATTGGCTTGGAAATGTCCAACAATCCCAACTGCATGCATGATATCTAGTCTAGTACCTGTTAGATAAAGCAGAATCCCAATCATAGATCTATAATCTGGTTGGTTTATCATGGGTGAATCATCATGAGAACTAAGGTTACATCTATTCATCATTGGAGTGCACACAGGTTTGTAGTCTTCCATCCCATACTTCTTCATAATATGCTTGAGATATTTTTTTTGTGATAGAAATATTCCATCTTTTTCTTTTTGCACTTGTAAACAAAGAAAATATGTTAGTTCCCCAAGTAAAGAAATTTCAAATTCCCATTGCATAACAGAAGAATATTTTTGAGTCATGGATTCTTCATTACTCCCAAAAATGATGTCATCAACATAAACACCAATAATTAACAATTTGTCATCCTCAATTTTTGTGTACATGTTACTATCTGCAGATCCTTTTGTGAAGCCTTGTTGTTGAAGATATTTTTCAAGACGATAGTACCATGCCCATGGAGTTTTTTTTAGCCCATATAGAGCTTTTTTTTATTTTCCAAACAAGTTTTTCATCATTCCCTAGAATGAATCCTTCTATTTTTTCTATATATACATCTTCTTCCGTATCTCCATTTAGGAAGGCATATTTTACATCCATTTCATAAACTTTGAAACATTGAAAACTTGAAAATGAAAGAAACATTATTATGGCATCAAGTCTGGCTACTGGTGCAAATGTTTCTTCAAAGTTTATACCTTCTTGTTGAGAATAACCTTTACAAACAAGTATAGCTTTGTTTCTAATTACATATCCATTTTGTCCCAATGACATTTTTATCATGAGGCCTTGGAACTAATTCCCAAGTATTATTGTTTTCAATTTGATCTAGTTATTCTTTCATGGCCTTAATCCAACATTCATATTTACTATTTTTATTTACATTTTGTGGTTAAATGGTGAATAATACTACTAGAGAACTAGGATATCCCACAAGTGTTTTTATTGTTTGTACCTCAGATTCCTTTTCTCCCAAAATTTGAGATTCTGGATTATTATTTTGAACATACCTGGATGGATCCTTTTCTCTATCTGATGTGTCTTCTTTAGATTCTTCATTAGGTTCTTCTTCTCTATCATTGTGATATGATGTGGGAAATCATTCATCATGATCATCATCCTTGTTTGTTGTTATCTCCCTTTTTGGAGATGTGTGTGCTTCATCAATCACAACATCAATACATTCAACAATTTTTTGAAGTATCTTATTATAGCATTTGTATCCTTTACTTATAGAAGAGTAACCAAGAAGTATTCCTTCATCTGCTCTAGGTTAAAACTTACTGAGTTTTTCATCATTAATTTTTATAAATAATTTTCTTCCAAAAACTCTAAAGTTCTTCATAGTGGGAGTATTACCAATCCAAATTTCATAAGGAGTTTTATCACTATTCACTTGGACATGCGCCTTGTTGAGAATATTTATTGCAGTATGTGCAGGTTCACCCCAAAATGTGTCAGGAGTTACAAAATCATCAAGCATGGCATGAGCCATTTATTGAAATTCTTTATTCATTTTTTCTTCCACACCATTTTTTTGCGGAGTTCCAGCTACAGAAAATTGTCTTTTATGCCATATTATTCACATAAATCAAATAATTCATTCGATATGTATTCTCCTACTCTGTCAGATCTGAGACATTTTATTTTTAGACCTAATTCATTTTCAGCTAATGCTTTAAATACCTTACATTTTTCAAATGCTTCATCTTTGTCTTTCAATAAGCCAATCCAACATATTTTAGAAAACTCATCAATGAATAAGATATAGTATTGTTCTCCACGAGGTGACTTTTTATTTACACATGCACACAAATAATTATGTATAAGTTCAAGAGGCCCACTTGTTGATACATCTTTGGTGTTAAATTGAAATTTTTCTTTCTTACCGAATTGACATGAATTACATATGGTGCTTTCTGGTAGGGTGATGTTGGGTAGATCATGAGTAGCTTTGAGCCTGCTTGATATTCTTATTTTAGAAAAGCTCAGATATCCCAATATTTTGTACCATAACTAGTTTTTCTTAAATTTGCCTAGATAGCATTGTTCTTGGCCACCTTTCAATATATACAGATTTCTTGGTGTTCTTGTTCCTTTTATTATGGTTTTTCCTCTGTCAAGTTCATGAACCACACATTCTTTTGATAGGAAGACAACTTCATTTCCTTGGTCACACACTTGGATAACACTCAACATGTTACACTTTATTCCATCAACATACATAACATTACTATATTTAAACTTTTCTTTTAGAACAAAAGATCCTTTACCCTTAATGACAGGAGGAGAGTCATTTCCAAAAGTGACATTCTTTTCCTTTTATAATGCATTATATGAAATGAGTTTTTCTTTATCACCTGTCATGTTATTTGAACATCTTCTATCAATGTACTATTGATTTTCTTCTGCTTCTGCAAATAAGGATATGTCATCATAGATCCTTCAACAAATCTAATATTTAGAGTTTTTTCTTTCTGAAGTTCCTTTCTTAGGCTTACTATTTCACATTCTAACTTCTCATTATGCTTCTCTTTTCCTATGAGTCGATTCTTTAGAGTATCTATGGATATTTTGTTTTCTTACAAGAATATTTTGAGTGGAGTGATTTCTTCAAGGAAATCATTTTATTCTAAAGCATCCATAAAATTATCTTTAGACTCATTAGTGTCTTTTTAAAATGCCATGAGAATTTTAGGATCTTCATCAGATTCTACTTCTTCACTATTTGACCAATGACTAGCCATCACTATATTCATGAGTATAGTAACGTTTTATATTGTCAAATCATCTCTTATTACCTTTTTCTATATCCTTTCCCTTATCATGATTATCTTTATGAGGACATTTAATAGCATAATGACCCACTCTTCTATAAGAAAAAATTTGAAGGGAAGCTAACCTCTGAACCTTCTAGTGCCAAGTTTAAGTTTCTTTACAAACTCACCTCATCTTATTCTGATACATACCCAAATCCCTTTTTTTCTTCCTTTTCCTTTCCTTTCGCAATAGCATTAAATGTACCTTCTCTAAATTCAGACGAACCTCATTTTCTCATTTCAAAAGAAGTCAGGATCCCATGAAGTTGAACAATAGTAAGAGTCTGCAGATCCTTCTTCTCTTCAATAGCAGACACTTTTGACTCGAATTTAGGAGTTAGAGATATTAATATTTTCTCTACTAAATTTGTGTCTTTTATGTCTTCACCCAAATTTCTCATACGATTTACAATCTCATCTAGACACAGAAATAAACTCGCAATAATTTCATCATTATCCATTCTAACATTTTCATATTGAATTCTGATAGATTGGAGTTTAGCACTCTTTACCTTGGCATCGCCTTCATAGCTTATAATTATTTTGTCGCATAACTCCTTTGCTATATCTAACTGCATTAGCTTGAAAAATTCTAATTTCGTTAGGCTTCCCAATAATGAATTTATAGCTTTCGTATTGGTTTCATAGTTCCTCTTTGTTGTTGGATATATGGTACTGAATCTGGAGATTGGTGTTGGGTTAATTTAATAGGTAAAATAACACTGGTATTTTATTTTTCAATCTGATTTTGTATGCTTGGAAGCATGTCCAAAATATATGGATTTCAGATGAAGTAAATTTTATAAGACAAAATGTAGAAGTTGAAAGAAATGCATATTACAAATATATTCTAAATTCTAAGATTTATATAAATGCATATTACAAATATAAAATATAACTAAGAAGTTTCCGATTCAATATGTAGTAAGTGAAGGAAGAGGCTCCTAAATTAGGAGATCATGGTTGTCCTTCCCTACAGTACTACTTCATGAAGAGAAAATGAATAACAATAGTTTATGAGGTATAGAATGTAAGAGAAGAGGCTCATAACATAGGAGGTCCAGGTTTTCCTTTTTTAAAATTCTATTCCAACATTTCTACCATTGTATTAAAACCGGAAATTCAAGAAATAACCCAAGAAAGGAAAAGAGGATGAATTTTAGTTGTTGTTCATGATTTGATAGAAAGAGAATTTAACATAAATTATTGTTTTTCCTTTCATATGAAATTTAGATATAAACCAATAATCATCCAGCAATCATAATAAATATTTTCACATCTAAATGACTGAATAATAAATCTAAAGAAAAAATTGTTGCATGAAAATTATGCTAATTTAACCAAAGTGTACTTAGCTTGGCATGGGGGGCCTCCACCCTTGCCTTGAACACTTGAAGAACTTCTCAGCTACAGCTAAATTAATCAATCATCCACAACATGAAAAACAAATAGAAAGTGTAACTCATTCTTCAAATTATCTCAAAGTCTTCAAAAGTCTCAATATAAAATTACACAAATTCTACATGCTTGAATCATCCATAAACTTGGTTTAAATAGAAAAATAATAAATAAAATGAGTTATAATGTCTGTAACATTCCTATCCATCCTAATCCCATCCATCTAGGCTGAACTCGTCCATTATTTTTCACAAAATCAGGAAAATCCAAAAAAATACTAATTCTTCGCTTTTTCCTAGGGATTTCTTAAAAATATGTCAAGTTTGACCAGTGTTGATCAAGCCTGTTTTAGCTTAGTTTGACCCAACCAATAGGAATTTTTCCATCCGTGGTTCCTAATATTTCCAAATATTTGTTCATATCTCACCCATATCTATTCCACAGATTACTTCCATGAAGCTATTACAGGAATTTTTAGTGCAGTCTGTTAGACTCCTATACCAATAGGTGTCATATTTCATGATTGAATTGATCAGCTCTGTAATATGTTCATTCCTTTCCTTGTTGCAAAGGTTTCCATATTCTAAAAAAATCAAAAAATTTAAAAAAATGTAAAGAGGGTATACCCTAAAAGAAAAATCAAAGGGTGAAAAGAATAAAAATGGCCAAAAAAGTAAAAGAAAATGAACCCCACCAAAAGAAAAGCCAAGGAAAGTGTGCAAGTCAAAATGTCACTACTTTTTACACTGATGTAATAAAAAAATTGTGTGCAATTTGTATTTTATGCCACAATTTATGAACAGTCAAACAACTTAAACTTGGCTAGTTCATCTTTCAATTTTTATGTTTTAGAGATAGAGAATAAAATCTGACCAAACTGTTTAATCTTGGCAGATAAGTAGATAGGTAGAATAAATAAAAGGAGCTCAATAGTTTAATCTGAGCCCTTGGATGTAATAAGGTTAGAACTAGATAGACTTTCATATGTAAAAGAAAAAAAGTGTGATAAGGGTTTTCCAGTCTAAGTGCACCCTAATAAAGAAGAAAAAATGGTAGGGTAAAGTAGATAGAGTAGGTAGATGATGCTGCAGAATTACATGTGATGAATGATGGTTCTAAATTTGTTCAATTTTACTTTCATCACAAGTGCAAAGGCAGATACTACATTGGAAAATTTTCATAGCAGAGCAAAGTCCAGATTATTAAATCCCCCTTCATTTTTCCCTAAAAAATTCACTAATTTCCCTAGGCACTAAGGTATTTGAAGATTAAAGGGGCTCAAGGCATTTCCTTGACTTTTGGAGGGACCAGACCCTCGGCCTAATAATTGGAAAATCCTAAGCACTTAACATTCATTCACCTCCCAAAAATCTTTTCCTAAGTAAAATCCCATTTTATTTAGGAAAATCATGCAATAATTCATAAAAACCCTCAAAATCATTTTTTATTATAAGTCTAAGTGATGAAGTTATTATAATGCAATTTGCTTGTAAATCTTCACTTGCTTAGTTATATTAATGAAGTTTGAGTTTACATTGTCCCTTGGTCATATTAATTCTAATTTATATATTAACCCCCTATAGAAATAACCTTCTCCTATTATATATAATTACTTTTATATAATATCCCAAAAACCCATATATTATGATTTTAGCCAAAGTATTTATTCCTCACTCGTTCAAATAAAAACCCACTTTATATCCCCTTTGGTTAAAATATATCATTATATGTTAATCCCGCCCCTATGGTAATTGGATTAATCTAATTCAATTATCATATAATAAAAATATAAAAAAAAACTTTAAAACATATAATATATGTGTTTTAAACAAAAATAAATCCGAAGTTTAATTCAAACCAAACTTCGAAATAACCCATTTCTATGTATATTTTCCCCTCACCCGATCACATTTCTGCTTTTTAAACAAAGGAATTAATTAATCGTCAAGATTAATTAAGAACCTAACTCTGCCAATCAAAACGCTCCCGCCGTGATTAATCAATAATAAAACGCATCGGGCCTGCGCCATTAAAACCCTGTCAACTTCATGTCCCTAACACCGTTCGATCAGCCGCTCCTAGATGAACAGTTATTGATAATTTCGCTGGCCATCCTGATCCGAACAATAACGCACGGGGAGTCGGTGGTTTTCAAACAGTGCCATGCCACGCGTCATTCGCTCTATGGAATCGCTGCCCATCTGCTCAATACTGCCTTCCCTCAAAAGCGGTGCGGGGGAAAACCGCTTACCGCCTACCCTCTGTGACGTGTCCACCGTACCTGCTGACGTCATCCATCAGAAACCCGCCAACCTTTTGAGTTTGTGAATAAAACAAACGTGCCCGCGTCATTTTCATTATCTCGTGCACTAACCAGTCTCCCATGCAACAAATTTCAAAAATCAATTGTTGAAGTCTGCCAACCGTTACCTTGCTGAAGAGAATTGTAGTAAAGTATTCCAAGGTTCTTCCACCATAACCAGTACCTATTCAAATCATTGTTCATTCAAAGCTTACCCGCCAATATCAACTGTTTACCCGTTTAAACACTAACACCCTAGTGTGGCTCATTTTCACCTGATTGTGCAGTAAAATTCTTTGTAACCCAGCGGCGCCAGCTGAAGCCTCTATTAACCAATTCGAGCATGGTTTACCTCCCAAAAATAATTCTAGATTCACTCCACATACCTCTCAAAATCAAATGAAACCTTTTCGACCTCCCCTGCAAACCAATGCTTTCTTAACAATTTGTTTTGTTTTACAGGTGATCAGAAGACCACATCCCTGGATAAACAGTCTTAATACTAGTCATAAGACTTGTTTACTCCAAGAGTGTTATCAAATCTATTCAAATGGAGATGGAAGATAAAACATACAATTGAAAGACAAGCAAAGGAAACAGGATATTAAACGATTTACTGTTGAAACGAACAGTAAAAACCTAAACTACACATTGAAGGTAAAAGGACACAGTAACGAACATTCAAAGAGTATTAGTATTAAAGAGTATCAGATTGAATACCAAGCCAATTAAATCAGCTAGCATGAAGATAAACATCAGGGAAGACAGTTACAAAACAAAACATACAAGTTCATGACAAAGTGAAGACAGATAAAAAATAGAGCGGTAAAAAGTAAAAAGTAAACAATAAACAGTGAAAGTAAACATGAAGATATTAAGGGTTAAACAAAGAGGAAAACACTTTCACCAAACACAATGAATTTTATCCAAAGTAAAAGTGAAAAACAGTCAAAAGAAGTTTAAGGTTAAAAGATGAAATTAGAGCAAAAATGGTACATTCTTCAGAAATTTCCTGTTTAAGTCATAGTTTTGCAGAAACTATTGTGATAAATACAATATGAATTTTGCAAAACTGAAGGAGGTTTATGTTTTTAAGAGGACCATATACAAAAACCTTTGTCACTTTTCTAACATCTATTATGGTTTTGTAAATATTAAACAATGTTGGAAAGCACTTTTTGCAGAAAATTCCAGTGAAGTCATTATTTTGCAAAAATAATTGTGGCCAATAAAAAATACATCATACAAACCTGAAGGCGGTTTTTGTTTCTAAGAGAAACATATACAAAAACCTATCTCACGTTTGGCACAGTGATTTCATAATCAGAGATACATTCACATCTTTAAAGGTTATTTTTTGAGACTCTGTAAAACTCTGTTTTACACATCTTTTTGCATAGCCTATTGTCCACACCTGGAGATGCATTTTAGGAAATTGAAAGAGGCTTATCTCACCAACATATTTATCTAAAATAACCACTTTCACTTTTTACATATATATTACGGATTGAGAAATAAAAAGGTATCATTGGACGCCAATTTTGCAGAATTGTTGGAGCAGAATGCACAAAGAAAGAAAGCAGTTAGTGACTTGGATGCCTCATCATCAACTAAGAGTTGGATCAAATTCGAATTATCCTCTTTTTCATCACCTATCCATACAAAATAGTGCCAAATAGATGCATTAGTTTGAGTATCCTTTACTTAAGTTCTATTTATGTAAAATAGTTGGAGAGATTTGTGAACTAATCTTGATATTTTTTCAAGATATTTTAGTTTAGAATTTGTATAAATACTTCACTCTTGGAAGCATTTTGGGGTGGATTCTTATACTCTAATGTAACATTGAATATTTTTGAATAAAGAGCTTTGGAGAAATTTTTCGTGGCAAAACTGGACAAGGAATTGAGGCAGAAGACTTTTCTCAGGATTCATGCGTCAAATGAAGGATCAATAAGTCATTTCTATCTCATGTTTTGAAGTTTTATATTTTTTTACAATATCATCTGTATTTCATTATCTTAATATTTAATGAAAAGGATTAAATCAGAAATTACTTAGGTGTAATCTGATTTCAGTCGTTATTATTCTAAACGTTTTCTTCTAAACTGGTTTAAACAGCGAATTCTTAATTTCTCCTGTTTGTCTAGTTCATACATCTTTGGTTATTTAGTAAAGAATACTTAACCTCTCTTTATTGATAATCAATCTATTTATCTTCTCTTTAATGTGTTGAAAGATTCTTTATTGCCTTTCATCCATTTTAATTCCATTCCATTCACTTTACATCTTTAATTGTTTCTAGTTTGATTATCTTGACCTGATAAGCCATCTTTTGTTAAAAAATTTAAGCCAGTGCAGCCAATCCTTTGAATCCATTAGCCCAATGGACTGAAACTATTTGATCTTAATCTCAGCTAAATAATTCCATCAACCTAAATTCAAACAAAACCCCTGGAATTTATAACTAGCCTAATATTTTCAAAAACAAAGCTAAATCTTATAGAGAGAGCCCTCTCTGGGTACATATTGGCTAGATTCTGTACCTGAAGGTTGGTTTGTGGTTGCCTCGGACCCCTTTCCTCTTCCAACAACTTCAAGGGAAATCTGAGTGATAACATAGTGGCGACCATACTGGGGACCTGAATAATTTATTTTTCACTATTTTTTATTTTATAAACTACAGACAGAGCCTGAAGATTAGCCAGGTAGCCTTTGAAATTGCTCTTGCTTTGCAATTGCATAAGTAAATAAATGCTACTTCAGTCTATCTCCGGTTTAGTTTATGAACTGAAATTTGGTTTCAAATACTTGATCAATTCCTCTTGTTAAATAAGTCTTTAAGAAAGTTTAAATCTCATATCTAAATCCTCTTAAAGAAATCATAGAAGTTGTTTTGAAAATTCACAAAAAATTTGGTTTCCTAAAGAACTAACTTTTTCTTCAAAATTGTTTTACAGGTTTAGATCTGATCTATGATGGTGGACAGGGATCAGACACACAAAGGTTAAAATCATCCACCTGGCGACTCCAAATCAATTTCACTATCAAGACTCCACTGGAGGAATGAACCTCAAAGAACAATATGGAAATATCAGGGTTTCAACTTGGATCTTAATCTAAGACATTATGTTCTTTCTCATTAAGAAATTTTTTCAATGTATATTATATTTTATAGAAGATCTTAGATTATTTTTTCATTATTTTCCTTTGAATATTGTAAGTAATAATTCTCCTAATCTCTTTGAGCATCTTTCTTATGAATCTAATGTTGATAATTTTCCAATTAAGAAGCCTCAAATAATCAAGACTGATCTTCCAATCCCTGTACATATACCAGTGCCATATAAAGTTCCATATAGATATAAGCCCCTTATTTTACCTCCTATACTCCATGATTTTCCTAAAAAATACTACAAGTATCTTCCTAGATTAGATGGAGAGAATGGTATCACTGCCCAAAAACATATTCAAGGTTTTGAGAATTATTTGGATTTATTTGAGATTGATGAAGATGATGTTAAAATCAGACTTTTTGCTCTTTCTTTGCAAAATAGAATAAAGAATTGGTTCAAAAATCTGCCTAATGCTAGCATCTCAATTTTCCAGCAGTTTATCAAAATTTCCCTTGATAGATGGATAATCAAAGTTAATCATTTTGTGATCATGGAAGAATATAATCAATTAAAAAGACATTCAAATGAAACAATACAACATTTTATGACAGATTTAATCAAGTTTATTATTCAATGCCAGAAAATATTAGACCTCCTCATGATTCAGCTCTCTTGCATTATCCAAGTGCCTTTGATCTAGAAATAGAATTTCGGTTAAGAGAAAGAGATCCAAAAACACTTGTATAGATGCAGAACATTGCAGTTGATGTGAAAGTTAATCTCCAAATCAAACAGGAAAAATTGAAAGCAGAAGAAGAGGAAAAGAAACATATTGCAGAGGTAAAACTCAGCCTTTTGGTAGGAAAACTAGATGAAAGAACATAGCAGATCACTATGAATGATGAATTTTTTATTCAAAATCACCATGAAGAAATAGAAGAGGTGGATAGCCATGAACAAATTCCTCTTAATTCAAATTATCATTGATCAAAAAATGAATTTACAGATCAATATGAGGAAGAGGAATTTTCTGATCTAATGTGTATGTTTAATGACATTCCTTCTTTTGATAATTTGCCTAAGTATGATCATTATGATGATAGTTATGTTCTCCAAACTCAAGCTAACTTTACAAAGCAATCAGAAGCTATTTTGTGGGATGAAGAAACTCAGTTTCAGTAGATTGAAGACAGTAATCAACCAATACAGATAAACCATGAGAGTGAGGAAGAAAAAGCAGAAAATGTGGAAATAAGTCAAGATTCTTTACCTCTTTGTTTTGCTTCATTTCAATTCATTAGAGACAACTATCATGCTATCAATAATCAACAATCTTTAGGAATTGTGATTGACAAAAAAGAAGATAATGAAACTATTGATCAAGATTTTTCAGTTTCACAGTTGCGGTTATCAGTTCCTATTGAAATAAATGATCAAATGACACAAGAAAGTTTCATACCACTATTCTTTGAATCATTTCAGTGTTAGAAAGAAATATGGTATAACATATTTAATGAAAAGGATGAGAAATTTGTTGAAGTTTGTGAAGTCTCATGGAAACCTATATGCTATAGGTTGCATCCATTTTCCCAAGTTTTTCAGGATCCAATAGCAGGTATGTTGAATATTGAAGGCATTCAAAGCATTCCTCAATTAACTAACTATGATTTTCAGAATCAAGATGATAAATAATTCAACATTCAAACATTACAATCACTAGGAATATCATCACAAATCTTATTTGAAAGTTTGCAGGGAGATAAAGACGAAAATAACATTTCAGATTCATGGCATGGAGGCCATCCAGAACAGATGTACAGTTGTTTAGATCAGTTAAACATCAATGTATATATTTTAGAAGATCCTTTTGTCCAGTTTCTAGAGTCAACAAAGGAAATCAAGTGTTTCCTTATTCTCTCATTTGTTGACAAGTTTCTAATAGGTTGCAGAAGTACAGTTTGATAATAAACAAGAAAATGAAACAAAATCTATCAAAGTACATAATGCTTGAATGGTTGCATTGGCTATTTCATTTTACCTAACTAGCAGTTGAACAGTAGATTGAGTACGTAGATGAGTGCTAATAAGCTGAGGATTTTGAGCATTTTTTTTTTTTTAGTTTTCAATTTTCAGCTAGTTTTTCATTAAGTTGGTTTGAATTTGTGTGTTTTTTTAAGTTTCAGATCAGATTTCAGGTTGCAGAAAAAGGACTATATTCAATTCAATAATTCCAACTGGGAAACAAAGTTTTAAGTTTTGAGTGGATAGTAACTTACTGGAGTTGAAGCCCGAGAAGAAGGTCCTAAGCTTCAAAAGTATTACTGGAATACATACAATAAAGCAACAAGCAGAAGAATATTCCATGGTTCAATCATAATTACTTTGAGGCTAACTAACCTGTTGTTCTTGACTTTTCACGAGGAAAAGCCATCCCCAAGTGGAGCCAGTGTTAGACTCCTATACCAATAGGTGTCATATTTCATGATTGAATTGATGAGCTCTGTAATATGTTCATTCCTTTCCTTGTTGCAAAGGTTTCCATATTCTCAAAAAATCAAAAAATTTAAAAAAATGTAAAGAGGGTATACCCTAAAAGAAAAATCAAAGGGTGAAAAGAATAAAAATGGCCAAAAAAGTAAAAGAAAATGAACCCCACCAAAAGAAAAGCCAAGGAAAGTGTGCAAGTCAAAATGTCACTACATTTTACTCTGATGTAATAAACAAATTGTGTGCAATTTGTATTTTATGCCACAATTTATGAACAGTCAAACAACTTAAACTTGGCTAGTTCATCTTTCAATTTTTATGTTTTAGAGATAGAGAATAAAATCTAAAAAAACTGTTTAATATTGGTAGATAAGTAGATAGGTAGAGTAAATAAAAGGAGCTCAATATTTTAATCTGAGCCCTTGTATGTAATAAGGTTAGAACTAGATAGATTTTCATATGTAAAAGAAAAAAAGTGTGATAAGGGTTTGCCAGTCTAAGTGCACCTTAATAAAGAAGAAAAAATGGTAGGGTAAAGTAGATAGGGTAGGTACATGATGTTGCAGAATTACATGTGATGAATGATGGTTCTAAATGTGTTCAATTTTACTTTCATCACAAGTGAAAAGGCATATACTACATTGGAAAAAGTTCACAGCAGAGCAAAGTCCAGATTATTAACTCCCCCTTCATTTTTCCCTAAAAAATTCACTAATTTCCCTAGGCACTAAGGTATTTGAAGATTAAAGGGGCTCAAGGAATTTCCTTGACTTTTGGAGGGACCGGACCCTCAGCCTAATAATTGGAAAAGCCTAAGCACTTAACATTCATTCACCTCCCAAAAATATTTTCCTAAGTAAAATCCCATTTTATTTAGGAAAATCATGCAATAATTCATAAAAACCCTCAAAATCATTTTTTATTATAAGTCTAAGTGATGAAGTTATTATAATGCAATTTGCTTGTAAATATTCACTTGCTTAGTTATATTAAACAGAAGTTTGAGTTTACATTGTCCCTTGGTCATATTAATTCTAATTTATATATTAACCCTTTATAGAAATAACCTTCTCCTATTATATATAATTCCTTTTTTATAATATCCCAAAAACCCATATATTATGATTTTAACCAAAGTATTTATTCCTCACTCGTTCAAATAAAAACCCACTTTATACCCCCTTTGGTTAAAATATTTCATTATATGTTAATCACGCCCCTATGGTAATTGGATTAATCTAATTCAATTATCATATAATAAAAATATAAAAAAAAACTTTAAAACATATAATATATGTGTTTTAAACAAAAATAAATCTGAAGTTTAATTCAAACCAAACTTCGAAATAACCCATTTCTATGTATATTTTCCCCTCGCCCGATCACATTTCTGCTTTTTAAACAAAGGAATTAATTAATCCTCATGATTAATTAAGAACCTAACTCTGTCAATCAAAACGCTCCCGCTGTGATTAATCAATAATAAAACGCATCGGGCCCGCGCCATTAAAACCATGTCAACTTCATGTCCCTAACACCGTTCGATCAGCCGCTCCTTGATCAACGACTATTGATAATTTCACTGGCCATCCTGATCCGAACAATAATGCACGGGGAGCTGGTGGTTTTCAAACAGTGCCATGCCACGCGTCATTCGCTCTATGGAATCGCTTCCCATCCGCTCAATACTACCTTCCCTCAAAAGCGGTGCGGGGGAAAACTACTTACCGCCTACCCTTTGTGACGTGTCCACCATACCTGCTGACATCATCCATCAAAAACCCGCCAACCTTTTGAGTTTGTGAATAAAACAAAAGTGCCCGCATCGTTTTCATTATCTCGTGCACTAACCAGTCTCCCATGCAACAAATTTCAAAAATCAACTGTTGAATTCTACCGACCGTTACCTTTGCTAAAGATAATTGCAGTTGAGTATTCCAAGGTTCTTCCACCATAACCAGTACCTATTCAAACCACTGTTCATTCAAATCTTACCCGCCAATATCAACTGTTTACCCGTTTAAACACAAACACCCTAGTGTGGCTCATTTTCACCTGATTGTGCAGTAAAACCATTTGTAACCCAGCTGCGCCACCTAAAGCCTCTATTAACCAATTCGAACATGGTTTACCTCCCAAAAATAATTCTAGATTCACTCCACATACCTATCTAAATCAAATGAAACATTTTCGACCTCCCCTGCAAACCAATGCTTTCTTAACAATTTGTTTTGTTTTACAGGTGATCAGAAGACCGCATCCTTGGATAAACAGTCTTAATACTAGTCATAAGACTTGTTTACTCCAAGAGTGTTATCAAATCTATTCAAAGAGAGATGGAAGATAAAACATACAGTTGAAAGACAAGCAAAGGAAACAAAATATAAACGATTTACTCTTGAAACAGACTGTAAAAACCTAAACTACACATTGAAGGTAAAATGACACAGTAAAGAAAAGTCAAAGAGTATCAGGATTAAAGATTATCATATTGAAGACCAAGTCAAGTAAATCAGCTAGCATGAAGATAAACAACAGGGAAGAGAGTTACAAAACAAAACATACAAGTTCATGACAAAGTGAAGACAGATAAAAAATAGAGCGGTAAAAAGCAAAAAGTAAACAGTAAAAAGTGAAAGTAAACATGAAGATATTAAGGGTTAAACAAATATGAAAACACTTTCACCAGCCAGAATGAAGTTTATCCAAATTAAAAGTGAAAAACAATCAAAAGAAGTTTAAGGTTAAAAGATGAAATTAGAGCAAAAATGGTACATTCTTCAGAAATTTCTTGTTTAAGTCATAGTTTTGCAGAAACTATTGTGATAAATCCAAGATGAATTTTGTAAAACTTAAGGAGGTTTATGTTTTTAAGAGGACCATCTATAAAAAACTCTCTCACTTTTCTAACAGCTATTATGGTTTTGTAAATATTAAACAATGTTGGAAATCACTTTTTGCAGAAAATTCCAGTTAAGTCATTATTTTGAAAAAAGAATTGTGGCCAATAAAAAATACATCATACAAACCTGAAGGAGGTTTTTGCTCCTAAGAGACCCATCTACAAAAAAATATCTCACTTTTGGCACAGTGATTTCATAATCAAAGATACATTCACATCTTTAAAGGCTATTTTTTCAGACTCTGTAAAACTCTGTTTTACACATCTTTTTGCAGAGCCTATTCTGCACAGCTGGAGATGAATTTTATGAAACTGAAAGAGGTTTATCTCACCAACATATTTATATACAATGAAATCTTTTACTTTTTACATATCTATTACAGATTAAGAAATAAAAAGGTATCATTGGACCCCAACTTTGCAGAATTGTTGGAGCAGAATGCACAAAGAAAGGAAGCAGTTAGTGACTTGGATGCCTCATCATCAACTAAGAGTTGGATCAAATTCAAATTATCCTCTTTGTCATCACCTATCCATACAAAATAGTGCCAAATAGATGCATTAGTTTGAGTATCCTTTACTTAATTTCTATTTATGTAAAATATTTGGAGAGATTTGTGAACTAATCTTGATATTTTTTCAAGATAATTTAGTTTAGAATTTGTATAAATACTTCACTCTTGGAAGCATTTTGGGGTGGATTCTTATACTCTGATGTAACATTGAATATTTTTGAATAAAGAGCTTTGGAGAAATTTTTTGTGGCAAAACTGGACAAGGAATTGAGGCAGAAGACTTTTCTCAGGATTCATGCGTCAAATGAAGGATCAATAAGTCATTGCTATCTCATGTTTTGAAGTTTTATAGTTGTTTACAATATCATCTGTATTTCATTATCTTAATATTTAACGAAAAGGATTAAGTCAGAAAGTACTTAGGTGTAATCTGATTTCAGTCGTTATTATTCTAAATGTTTTCTTCTAAACTGGTTTAAATAGTGAATTCTTAATTGCTCCTGTTTGTCTAGTTCATACATCTTTGGTTATTTAGTAAAGAATACTTAACTGATATTTATTGATAATCAATCTATTTATCTTCTCTTGAATGTGTTGAAAGATTCTTTATTGTATTTCATCCGTTTGAATTCCATTCCATTCACTTTACATCTTTAATTGTTTCTAGTTTGATTATCTTGACCTGATAAGCCATCTTTTGTTAAAAAACTTAAGCTAGTGCAGCCAATCCTTTGAATCCATTAGACCAATGGACTGAAACTATTTGATCTTAATCTCAGCTAAATAATTCCATCAACCTAAATTCAAACAAAACCCCTGGAATTTATAACTAGCCTAATATTTTCAAAAACAAAGCTAAATCTTATAGAGAGAGCCCTCTCTAGGTACATATTGGCTAGATTCTGTACCTGAAGGTTGGTTTGTGGTTGCCTCGGATCCCTTTCCTCTTCCAAAAACTTCAAGGGAAATCTGAGTGATAACATAGTGGTGACCATACTGGGGACCTGAATAATTTATTTGTCACTATTTTTTATTTTATAAACTACAGACAAAGCCTGAAGATTAGCTAGGTAGCCTTTGAAATTGCTCTTGCTTTGCAATTGCATAAGTAAATAAATGCTACTTCAGTCTATCTCTGGTTTAGTTTATGAACTGAACTTTGGTTTCAAATAATTGATCAGTTCCTCTTGTTAAATAAGTCTTTAAGAAAGTTTAAATCTCATATCTAAAGCCTCTTAAAGAAATCATAGAAGTTGTTTTGAAAATTCACAAAAAATTTGGTTTCCTGAAGAACTAACTTTTTCTTCAAAATTGTTTTACAGGTTTAGATCTGATCTATGATGGTGGACAGGGATCAGACACACAAAGGTTAAAATCATCCACCTGGCAACTCCAAATCAATTTCAGAATCAAGACTCCACTGGAGGAATGAACCTCAAAGGACAATATGGAAAGATCAGGCTTTCAACTTGGATCTTAATCCAAGACATTCTGTTCTTTCTCATTAAGAAATTTTTTCAATGTATATTGTATTTTATAGAAGATCTTAGATTAGTTTTTAGTTATTTTCCTTTGAATATTGTAAGTAATAATTCTCCTAATCTCTTTGAGCAGCTTTCTTATGAATCTAATGATGATCATTTTCCAATTAAGAAGCCTCAAATAATCAAGACTGATCTTACAATCCCTGTACATATCCCTGTTCCATATAAAGTTCCAGATAGATATAATCCCCTTATTTTACCTCCTATACTCCATGATTTTCCGAAAAAATACTACAGGTATCTTCCTAGATTTGATGGAGAGAATGGTATCACTGCCCAAAAACATATTCAAGGTTTTGAGAATTATTTGGATTTATTTGAGATTGATGAAGATGATGTTAAAATCAGAATTTTTTCTCTTTCTTTGCAAAATAGAATAAAGAATTGGTTCAAAAATCTGCCTAATGCTAGCATCTCAAATTTCCAGTAGTTTATCAAAATTTTCCTTGATAGATGGATAATCAAAGTTAATCATTTTGTGATCATGGAAGAATATAATCAATTAAAAAGACATCCAAATGAAACAATACAACAATTTTCTGACATATTTAATCAAGTTTATTATTCAATGCCAGAAAATATTAGACCTCCTCATGATTCATCTCTCTTGCATTATCCAAGTGCCTTTGATTCAGAAATAGAATTTCGGTTAAGAGAAAGAGATCCAAAAACACTTGTACAGATGCAAAATATTGCAGTTGATGTGGAAGTTAATCTCAAAATCAACCAGGAAAAGTTGAAAGTAGAAGAAGAGGAAAGGAAAAACATTGCAGAGGTAAAACTCAACCTTTTGGTAAGAAAACTAGATAAAATAACACAGGAGATCACTATGAAAGAAGAATTTTTTATTCAAAATCACCATGAAGAAATAGAAGAGGTTGATAGCCATGAACAAATTCCTCTTAATTAAAATTATCATAAATCAGAAAATGAATTTACAAATCAATATGAGGAAGAGGAATCTGTTGTTCTAATGTGTATGTTTGATGACATTCCTTATTTTGATGATTTGCCTAAGTATGATCATTATGATGATAATTATGTTCTCCAAAGTCAAGCTAACTTTACAGAGATATCAGAAGCTAGTTTGGAGGATGAAGAAATGCAGTTTCAGCAGATTGAAGACAGTGATCAGCCAATACAGATCAGCCATGAGAGTGAGGAAGGAAGAGTAGAAAATGTGGAAATAAGTGAATATTCTTTACCTCTTTGTTTTGCTTCATTTCAGTTCATTAGAGAAAACTATCATGCCATCAATAATCAGCAATCTTTAGGAATTGTGATTGACAACAAAGAAGATAATGAAACTATTGATCAAGATTTTTTAGTTTCACAATTGCAGTTATCAGTTCCTATTGAAATAAATGATCAAATGACACAAGAAAGTTTCATACCACTATTTTTTGAATCATTTCAGTGTTTGAAAGAAATATGGTATAACATATTTATTGAAAAGGATGAGAAATTTGTTGAAGTTTGTGAAGTCTCATGGAAACCTATATGCTATAGGTTGCAGCCATTTTCCCAAGTTTTTCAGGATTCAATAGCAGGTATGTTGAATATTGAAGGCATTCAAAGCATTCCTCAATTAACTAACTATGATTTTCAGAATAAAGATGATAAAGAATTCAACAGTCAAACATTACAATTAGTAGGAATATCATCACAAATCTTATTTGAAAGTTTGCAGGGAGATAAAGACGAAAATAACATTTCAGATTCATGGAATGGAGGCTATCCAGAATAGATGTATAGTTGTTTAGATCAGTTAAACATCAGTGTATATATTTTAGAAGATCCTTTTGTCCAGTTTCTAGAGTCAACAAACGAAATCAAGTGTTTCCTTATTCTCTCATTTGTTGACAAGTTTCTAATAGGTTGCAGAAGTACAGTTTTGATAATCAACAAGAAAATGTAACAAAATCTATCAAAGTACATAATGCTTGAATGGTTGCATTGGCTATTTCATTTTACCTAACTAGAAGTTGAACAGTAGATTGAGTAGGTAGATGAGTGCTAATCTTGAGATAAGTAGATAGGTAGAGTAAATAAAAGGAGCTCAATAGTTTAATATGAGCCCTTGGATTTAATAAGGTTAGAACTAGATAGATTTTCATATGCAAAAGAAAAAAAGTGTGATAAGGCTTTGCTAGTCTAAGTGCACCCTAATAAAGAAGAAAAAATGGTAGGGTAAAGTAGATAGGGTAGGTAGATGATGTTGTAGAATTACATGTGATGAATGATGGTTCTAAATGTGTTCAATTTTACTTTCATCACAATGCAAAGGCAGATACTACATTGGAAAAAGTTCACAGCAGAGAAAAGTCCCGATTATTAACTCCCCCTTCATTTTTCCCTAAAAAATTCACTAATTTCTCTAAGCACTAAGGTATTTGAAGATTAAAGGGGCTCAAGGCATTTCCTTGACTTTTGGAGGGACCGGACCCTCGGCCTAATAATTGGAAAAGCCTAAGCACTTAACATTCATTCACCTCCCAAAAATCTTTTCCTAAGTAAAATCCCATTTTATTTAGGAAAATCATGCAATAATTCATAAAAACCCTCAAAATCATTTTTTATTATAAGTCGAAGTGATGAAGTTATTATAATGCAATTTGCTTGTAAATCTTCACTTGCTTAGTTATATTAATGAAGTTTGAGTTTACATTGTCCCTTGGTCATATTAATTCTAATTTATATATTAACCCCCTATAGAAATAACCTTCTCCTATTATATATAATTCCTTTTATATAATATCCCAAAAACCCATATATTATGATTTTAACCAAAGTATTTATTCCTCACTCGTTCAAATAAAAACCCACTTTATACCCCCTTTGGTTAAAATATATCATTATATGTTAATCCCGCCCCTATGGTAATTGGATTAATATAATTCAATTATCATATAATAAGAATATAATAAAAACTTTAAAATATATAATATATGTGTTTTAAACAAAAATAAATCTGAAGTTTAATTCAAACCAAACTTCGAAATAACCCATTTCTATGTATATTTTCCCCTCGCCCGATCAAATTTCCGCTTTTTAAACAAAGGAATTAATTAATCCTCACGATTAATTAAGAACCTAACTCTACCAATCAAAACGCTCCCGCTGTGATTAATCAATAATAAAACGCATCAGGCCCGCGCCATTAAAACCATGTCAACTTCATGTCCCTAACACCGTTCGATCAGCCGCTCCTAGATCAAAAACTATTGATAATTTCGTTGGCCATCCTGATCCGAACAATAACACGCGAGGAGCCGGTGGTTTTCAAACAATGCCATGCCACACGTCATTCGCTCTATGAAATCGTTGCCCATCCGCTCAATACCGCCTTCCCTCAAAAGCGGTGCGGGGGAAAACTGCTTACCGCCTACCCTCTGTGACGTGTCCACCGTACTTGTTGATGTCATCCATCAAAAACCCACCAACCTTTTCACTTTGTGAATAAAACAAACGTGCCCGCGTCGTTTTCATTATCTCGTGCACTAACCAGTCTCCCATGCAACAAATTTCAAAAATCAACTGTTGAAGTATGCCGACCGTTGCCTTGCTGAAGAGAATTGCAGTCGAGTATTCCAAGGTTCTTCTGCCATAACCAGTACCTGTTCAAATCATTGTTCATTCAAAGCTTACCCGCCAATATCAACCGTTTACATGTTTAAACACACACCCTAGTGTGGCTCATTTTCACCTGATTGTGCAGTAAAACCCTTTGTAACCTAGTTGTGCTACCTGAAGCCTCTGTTAACCAATTTGAGCATGGTTTACCTCCAAAAAATCATTCTAGATTCACTCCACAGACCTCTCAAAATCAAATGAAACCTTTTCGACCTCCCCTGCAAACCAATGCTTTCTAAACAATTTGTTTTGTTTTACAGGTGATCAGAAGACCACATCCTTGGATAAACAGTCTTAATACTAGTCATAAGACTTTTTTACTCCAAGAGTGTTATCAAATCTATTCAAACAGAGATGGAAGATAAAACATACAGTTGAAAGACAAGCAAAGGAAATAGGATATTAAATGATTTACTGTTGAAACGAACAGTAAAAACCTAAACTACACATTGAAGGTAAAAGGACACAGTAAAGAACAGTCAAAGAGTATCAGGATTAAAGGGTATCATATTGACTACCAAGTCAATTAAATCAGCTAGCATGAATATAAACAGAAGGGAAGGCAGTTATAAAACAAAACATACAAGCTCATGACAAAGTGAAGACAGATAAAAAATAGAGCGGTAAAAAGTAAAAAGTAAACAGTAAACAGTGAAAGTAAACATGAAGATATTAAGGGTTAAACAAATATGAAAACACTTTCACCAGCCACAATGAATTTTATCCAAACTAAAAGTGAAAACAGTCAAAAGAAGTTTAAGGTTAAAAGATGAAATTAGAGCAAAAATGGTACATTCTTCAGAAATTTCCTGTTTAAGTCATAGTTTTTCATAAACTATTGTGATCAATCCAAGATGAATTTTGCAAAACTAAATGAGGTTTATGTTTTGAAGAGGACCATATACAAAATCCTTTCTCACTTTTCCAACAGCTATTATGGTTTTGGAAATATTTAACAATGTTGGAAAGCACTTTTTGCAGAAAATTCCAGTTAAGTCATTATTTTGCAGAGCGAATTGTGGCCAATAAAAAATATATCATACAAAAATGAAGGAGGTTTTTGTTCCTAAGAGACCCATATACAAAAAAATATCTCACTCTTTTCACAGTGATTTCAGAATCAGAGATACATTCACATCTTTAAAGGCTATTTTTTCAGACGCTGTAAAACTCTGTTTTACACATCTTCTTGCAGACCCTATTGTGCACAACTAGAGATGTATTTTAGGAAACTGAAAGAGATTTATCTCACCAACATATTTATCTACAATAACCTCTTTCAATTTTTACATATCTATTACGGATTGAGAAATAAAAAGGTATCATTGGACCCCAATTTTGCAGAATTGTTGGAGAAGAATGCACAAAGAAAGGAAGCAGTTAGTGACTTGGATGCCTCATCATCAACTAAGTGTTGGATCAAATTCGAATTCTCCTCTTTTTCATCACCTATCCATAAAAAATAGTGCCAAATAGATGCATTAGTTTGTGTATCCTTTACTTAAGTTCTATTTATGTAAAATAGTTGGAGAGATTTGTGAACTAATCTTGATATTTTTTCAGGATATTTTAGTTTAGAATTTGTATAAATACTTCACTCTTGGAAGCATTTTGGGGTGGATTCTTATAATCTTATGTAACATTGAATATTTTGGAATAAAGAGCTTTGGAGAAATTTTTCGTGGCAAAACTGGACAAGGAATTGAGGCAGAAGACTTTTCTCAGGATTCATGCATCAAATGAAGGATCAATAAGTCATTTCTATCTCATGTTTTGAAGTTTTATATTTGTTTACAATATCATCTGTATTTCATTATCGTAATATTTAACGAAAAGGATTAAATCAGAAAGTACTTAGGTGTAATTTGATTTCAGTCGTTATTATTCTAAATGTTTTCTTCTAAACTGGTTTAAACAGCGAATTCTTAATTGCTCATGTTTGTCTAGTTCATACATCTTTGGTTATTTAGTAAAGAATACTTAACTTATCTTTATTGATAATCAATCTATTTCTCTTCTCTTGAATTTGTTGAAAGATTCTTTATTGCCTTTCATCCGCTTGAATTCCATTCCATTCACTTTAGATCTTTAATTGTTTCTAGTTTGATTATATTGCCCTGATAAGCCATCTTTTGTTAAAAAACTTAAGCCAGTGCAGCCAATCCTTTGATTCCATTAGCCCAATGGACTGAAACTATTTTATCTTAATCTCAGCTAAAGAATTCCATCAACCTAAATTCAAACAAAACCCCTGGACTTTATAACTAGCCTAATATTTTCAAAAACAAAGCTAAATCTTATAGAGAGAGCCCTCTCTGGGTACAGATTGGCTAGATTCTGTACCTGAAGGTTGGTTTGTGGTTACCATAGACCCCTTTCCTCTTCCAACAACTTCAAGGAAAATCTGAGTGATAACACAGTCCAAAAATACTCTTAAAACCCAATTTTTACAAAAATATCTAAAAATTGGAAAACTTAATTTAACTACCTGAATATGCATAATAAGGCTAAAATGAGGAAAATATGGATGATATAAGGTGGAATATGATGGTAAATAGGTGGATTTATGATAGGAAAAATTGACCAAAATTGAGGGCCAACATCTCCCCCTTGCTAATCTTCAAGAATGTCCTCATGCTTGCTTCCTCTATTCAGATCTTCTGAGAAATGATGTCCCTACTGTCCTTGATCTTGTATCCTCTTTTTGTGAAGCTTGAAGAAGACAATTAATACCCTCATACTTGACTTCCTTGTATATGGTACCTTTCACCTTCTACCTCTCATATTTCTATTACCATGTCTTCTTCTCATTTAGCCATATGTAAGCTTGTTTAGAGATGAGGATGTTCTTTGTTTCAAGCTTACCAATTTTCTTGGTCAATTTCTCATTTTCTTTGATTAAATTTTTGTTGTTTTCTTTGTAAATATTATTCTCCTTTTTCAAGTGTCTTTCCAAGATCTTATTGACCTCCAACTCTCTTGTTAGTTCTTATATATTCTTAAGGTATTATTCTTTATGAAACTCTCTATCTTCTCCTCTAGTATCCTTAACATATGAATGTGATGAGGTAGCTCCTAAGCAAGAATTTTCAAAGTACAAGTCCCTCTCCAAACATTCTTCTTGGACTTCCCTATTCATTCCTTCTAATATCTCATTAATTTGTTTTGATGTTTTTGGAGTTTCGAACATTTCTATCTCTAGGTATTTTTATTTTTCACTTGGCTCTTCTTTTGTTTTCCTCGTAGGCTTCCTACGAATGGATAAGAAGGCTGTATAGACCAATCTACTGTTATAGATTAGGTTCAATTTATTTTCAACCAAGGTAGGTAATCTTAGAGGCACGTGTCTAATGTTTATAGACCTAAAAGGAGTTGTTTGCCTAAGTGAATGTTTATTATGGTAGGTTCCAACACTCTTTTTACAAGAGATTGATATGTGGTTCCTCACACACTTTAAACACTCATGTAATAAAATCTAATCTATTGTTCTAAAAGCAGAGTGCTACTAATTGTCTAAGTTTTCAATTCTTTTACAAGGTTATAGTTCACAGAAACTCTTTCAAAGTAACACACTAAAGCATACTAAAAATCAAATTCATTAAAACAAAGATCACATAAATGATTTCGAATTCAATACTCAATTACTTGAATTCTTCAATTATAACTATGAATCATGAAATAAAAATGATGGATGAAATCATAAGCACTCTTAATCAAAATCAATGAACTCAGAGCATAAAAATTAAACAAAATACTAAATCAGATCTGAATATTAAATCTAATGAAACTGTAAAGAAAAGTGTACCGACTTCACATGGGGGCCCTTCCACTCTTTGAAGGCACACTTGGGAAAATTCAAATGATGAAAATGATAACTCAAAACACCATAAATGATAAAATTCTATCTCTGATTAAAATTTGGGAATGAGTTACATTAAAAAAGAGTTTTGAAACACGTACACAATCTCAAGTTTTCTCTTACGTCCAATAATATCACTAGCATCACTAGCCTATTACATGCTTCCATTCACTTATTTATCAAAAATTACAATCAAAAGAGGCTATTTTCGTTCCTTCTAATCCTAACTGATCTCCAAAACAGATCGAATTATTTTGGAATTCCTAATCATAGGCAAAATATCAAGCTCATTCATTATGACTCAGATTTTTTTGCTAGATTGGCTGGGTTTGACCAGCGTTGATCGGATATTTAGGGACTTCAAATCAGATGCTGGATAGATTTGTCATCATATGTGTACGTTACAGATCACATACTTGTCCTTTGTTTTGATCTACTTTCTATGCCATGTGTCAGAACATAAACTATTTACAGGAAGTTATCACATCCTGTAATTTTCTTGAAAATTTTCAATTTTTAACACAAAAAATACGTAAATTAAATTTAATGTAAAAATAACAATTACAATGCTATATTAATCAATTTCAATAAACTATAAGGGATTTAGGGAAGAAAATGGTGGATAAATGATGGGATTTTAGGAGAAAAAGATAGCCATAAAATAATACGAACATTTCCCCCAAACTCAACAATTTAGCATGTCCTCATGCTAACCTGATGTGCTCCCTTTATGTTCTGCTTCTACTTCTGCTACTTGTAGCAATACATCTAAATTTTTCTGGGCTTGAAACTCATGCTTCATGTTCTTGTATTTTTCTTTGAGAGCCTTTTTCTGTGTGTACCATTTTGTTGCCCATTTACATATTTCAATTTGATCAGTTTTGAGTTCTTTGACTTTCCTTTTTAATTTCTCATTTTTTTGTTGCATCTTCTTGCTCTGGGCTCTTAACACTTCATTTTCTTTCTTTATGACTCTTTCTAACATATTTTCTTCCATAAGTTCCTCTTTTAACTCTTCTATTTGTTTCTTTAGCTTTCTCTGTTTCTTGTTTGTAGGTACTAGCTCTTTTCTTTCTCCCTTGTTACATTCAGTTTCCATTTGTGCATCGTGTTATGGCTGTGAATTAGCACTGCTTTTAATTTCCATTGGTGTATTTATATCTTGCTCTAGTTGATCATCTTGTATTTTGTTTCTTTTTATCCTCCTTGATATTCTTGTGTAAGTAGTGAAAATTTTGTCTTTTTCAATTTTCTTGGCATCTTCTTCCTTCATTATCCTTGTTTTCACACTACTACTGGGCTGAGAAATAGTGCTTGACTTAAATTTAGGGGTTTCCTCATCAACATCAACCATAAACTATGTGCTTCCTTGTTTCTCCTGTTCATCTTCTTTGGTTTTGATTTGATTGGAAATTAAAAATCCTTCCCATGTTATTCCTCTCTTTTGTAATTCAAATTCAATTAAAATTTTGACCAAACCACAATGATACAAAATTCTATCTTCATTACCCTTTTGTCTCTGGATAGTCTTTGACATTTTAGTCAAACTCTGTAAAATAAAGTAAGGAAAACTAATAGTGCATTGACCATTTAAGTGCAACAATATTTTTATGTGATACAAGTATACTATGTTGTAACGCCCTTCACATGTGACAATTTTTTCGAGAATGTATACCATTTTGTCCCATGGGTGGATTAACCAACTTCTAGGAACACCCTTTTTTCAATTGACAGGAGAAACTCTTGACCTAGACATAAACTGAGTCCATGATTTTTCTCTAAACTGCTTCGTTTTGAAATATTTTTCCCCTTCTGGACTAATGTCTAATGACTGAGCTATTGTATCCTCTAAGATTTTGAAAGAGAAATTTCCTATCAAAGATTTTCCTCCATTAAATGAAAATGCAAACTGTTTTGTGACTTCTTCATTGTTTCCATTGAATTTCTCTAGAAAAGGTAACCATTGTTTTTCCCTCAAAATTTTAACACAGTCTTCATGGTATTTTGAGCTATCAAATTTCTCAGGCTCTGCTCTATTTGTCATTTTTAGAAAAATCTCTGTTCTAACCCTTTTTTATTATACTCTGTGAAAAAAAAATTTAACCGGGGTTTTTCAACTTGTTACCTTTCTTGTTGCGTTCCACTGAGCTGACCTTAAGTTTCTGAACTGACTTCTTCAAATGTATGAGCTAGTCGTAAATGTCTGAACTTACTTCAATTTCTGGGCGGAAGTCACAATTCTGGATAACCCCTGACTCCTATACTTTCTCCATTCTTTTTAACACCTATTATCCCGACCTTTTGATTTTAAAACTTAGAGCCCGAATGTTAGCTGAATTTTATGAACTCAGAGTTTCATAAAATGAAAACTCAACACTTGACCTTGATTTTTCCTTTTATCATGAGATGAGATTGTTATGATGATGGCACAGAGAATAGGGTTTTATCATGAAATACCGTAGTCATATTTATAGTGCTTGAAGACGTGTCACAGAGAGTTCAAATCATAGATACAGAGGAATGATAGAGGTTTGCAGAAAACAAAATCATAGTAACAGAGTATAGAATTTGTGCTGACAAAGAAATGAAATCATTTGGCGGATACACTCATAAGAAGATATGGACTTCTTTTATAACTTGTCAAATAAAAATTTGATACTTCGTAAATTATATATATGCGCTCCGATTTTTAAGTTAGATCCATATATGTGCCCAGGCCTTTCAATTAAATCTAAGGTTAAACCATGAATCAAACGTTCTCCAGTCATAAACCTTGACGTTATATTAAGAATGGGTTCCACCATTTCATGCACTTCTTTAATCGAAGGCCCCCAACTCGTCACGCTACAAACCTTGATCAGAAGATCACCAATGAATATCACATTGTTAAAGTCTCCGAGCGTTAAAGCTCCAAATCTACACGAAATTAGCGGTATTAAAATACCACTACCTCCTTACGTGTCAACAACAAACATATATCACGTTTTTTTTATAAAACTTGAATACAACTTTTCAACTGCGCGATACTGCCAGTTTTCTATTTCAAATCCACTTTTACTTTATCGCTCAAGATTTCGCTTCTTATTCTCATGGTTCTACACCATTCCACTTCTGCACCACTCTGATTCTGAATTCGCTTCTCCTTTCACAAAATGTCTTATCCATTCTGAAGGATCGATTGAGGACAGGTGGTTTTACAGATGTCTTCCCTTTAACGGATCTTCTCATTATAAGGCTCGTTGGTACTTTGTTGGTAGAGGTCTATTTGAAACAATGATGAATGTATGAGGGTATGGGTAGGAATGGTTAAAATGGATGATATGGGTAGGAATAGGAATAGATGTTATGAAAATAGAAATGTTCATATAGAAATAGGCAGAATGGTAATAGATATGAGCGTATAGAAATAGAAAGAGGGATATGTGCATGAGGGTTATAAAACCCTTAAGAAATAAGATAGCTTATGGTTTCATAGGTTAGAACACTTAGAATGGATTGATATAGGTTATGAAATTGATAATAAGAAATCATAATTATTTATTTAACACTAAAATAATCTAGGAATTTAAATGCTAAAAACAATAATCTTTCAATACATTACACTTGTTGGCTAATAAAATCCCGAATTTTCTTTTTGCAGGTGTAACCGATTTGCTTGTACAGGTGTGACTGATCTAATTGTCTTTGTAACTGATCCTTGTCTTCTAAAATAGGTCCCTTTGAAATTGAGTATAACAGGTCCCTTAAAATCTGAAGAGTCATGTTTGTGAAGCTTCTATTCATCTTTGGTGTTGATGCAGCCTTGTTTATAATTCTAATAGGCAACCTTTGCAAATTTTTGAAGTAGCCTTGTGTACCTTTTGATGCAGTCTTTGAACATGCCCCTCTGCTATTTGTAGTATTGACATAGCCTTTGAACATGTCCCTCTGTATAATCATGTTGAAATAGGTCCCACTGCATATTTTGTTTCTTGAATAGGTCCCTTTACTAATTAGAACAAAACAGCTCTCATTGAAATATTGAATTACTGAAACAAATTCCTTGAAAATTTGAGAATGAGGAGATGAGATAGGGAAAAACCACTGTCTCTTCTCCCCCACTAATTCTTTGACTTGTCCTCAAGTCATTATTGAATTTGTGAAAAACAGGAAATAACTAGAACAATGAATTCTTACTAGCCAAATGATTGGTTTTCCAGTAAGAATTCGGGTTTAGAGTGTGCCAAAGTCTGGTTTTCACATCTAAACCATTATTTTTATTTTTTATTTTTATTTTTATTTTTATCATTTTTTTAAATTTTTATTTTTTTAAGAAATTGAAATGACTAAGGTAGAGATATTATAGCTGAAGGCTGTGATATTTCAACCTCCTTTTGCTGAGATACAGTTTCAATAAAATCTTCTTTGTTGATGGGATTATGATAGAGTTTCAACCTTTTTCCATTGACAATAAAGGTGTTTCCTTCTCCATCAATTGTAGTAAGTTTGACTGATCCATTTTCAAATACTTGAACTATTTCATATGGGCCCATCCAATGTGTTGTGAACTTGGCTTTATGATCTCTGAATTTGGAGTCAAAGAGTAAAGCTCAACCACCTTCTTTAAACTCTTTCTTCTTTATGTGTCACTCATGCCACTGCTTCCTTTGTTTGTTCATTAAGATTGTTCTCTACTCTACTCGCTACCTCATTTCATCTAACTGGTTCAATAGCATAATTCTCTCTTTTTGTGCTTCATTGAGATCAATGCCTAAATATGCAGCCATTTTATAAGTATGTATCTGAAATTAAATAGGAAGCATTACCTCTTTTCCATACACAAAATAATATGGTGTAAATCCTGTAGTGTTTTTCCACGTGATTTTGGAAGCCCAGAGAACATCCTTGAGCTTTTCCTCCCAGTTCTTTCTGTTCATTGCCACTGTTTTAGTGATAATTCCTTCCAAAGTTTTATTTGTAGATTCCACTTGGCCATTGGCTTGTGGATGGTAAGGTGTACTTTTCCTGTGCTTGATTTTATATTTTTCTGTGACGTCCTGAACCAACTTTGAAGTAAACTGAGTGCCTTGGTTTGTTACTATCTCTCTAGGCACTCCATACCTTACAAAAATTTCTTCAAAAAGGAAATTTACCACTGTTTGTTCAGTTTCCCGGACAAGTTCTTTTGCTTCATCCCATTTAGTCATGTATTCAGTACATACTAAGATGTACTTTTTTCCCTTTGAAGGTGGATTGATAGGTCCTACAAAATCTAGAGCCTACTTTTCAAATGGATCTAAATGTACTTGAGGCTGAAGTGGAATCTCATATGAAGTAGTTGGTCTACCCATTCTTTGGCAAAGGTCACAACTTCTCACATACTTCTTGGAATCCTTAAAAATTGATGGCCAATAATAGCCAAGACTGAGGATCTTGATTGTTGTCCTTTTAGCTGCAAAATTCCCACCACAAGGTTCATCATGGCAAGATTTTAAAATATCAATTATTTCATCATTTCTTACACATATTCTAATAATCATACCATAAACAGTGTAAAATAAATCTCCATTAACCCATGAATATCTGGCACTTTGCTTGATGAGTCTTTTCTTCTCCTTTGTAGTAAAATATGGAGGTGTCTTTCCTGTGGAGAGATAATTAGCTAAATCAGCATACCATGGATCCACTATTGATATTGCAAATAAATTTTCATCGGGAAAAGACTCTTCAACCGGAACAACCTCACCTAGATTCTGGAGTCTAGAAAGAAAATCTGCCACCTAGTTCTCTTTACCTAGTCTATACAACACTGTAATATTAATTTCCTGTAGTAATAACAACCATCTGGTAACTCTGCCATTAGTTATTGGTTTGTTCATTAAATACTTAATGGTAGAGTGGTGAGTATGGAAAAAAACCTCATAACCAGTTATATAATGTCATAATTTATTCACAACATGTATGATTGCAAACATTTCTTTTTCAGTAACTGTGTAGTTTAGTTCTGCAGGTGTCATATTTTTACTAATAAAATAAATGGCACAATTCAAAGACTCTTCTTTTTGGCCTAATGAGGCACCCACTGTAGTATCAAATGCATCTGCAAAGATGTGAAAGGGTAGGGTCCAATTAGGTCCTTTTAAAACTGGTGTGGTTGATAACTTTTCTTTGAGTGTTTCAAAAGATTTTTGACAATTTTCATTCTAGTTAAAAGGTGCATCTTTTGAAAGAAGCGTAAACAGAGGTAAAGCTATATTACTAAAATGTTCAATAAACCTTCTATAATAGCTTACATACCCAAGAAAGCTTCTTACCTCTTTTTGAGTCTTCAGAATTGGAAAATTGACAATGATTTGGATTTTTGATGGATCTACTTTAATTCCTTCTGAAGAAATATAATGACCCAATACTACCCCTTCATTTAGCATCATAAAAAATTTTTCATTACTCAAGGATAAATTGGCTTCAATACATCTCTTCAAAACTTTCTCAATATTTTCTAATGAATGCTCAAATGAATTACCATACACTGAAAAATCATCCATATAAACTTCAACACACTCATGAACTAAATCAGCAAAAATAGCTAATACAGCTCTCTGAAATGTAGTTGAAGCATTACAAAGTCGAAATGGTAAAACATTGTAGGCATAAGCGCCCCAGGGACAAGTAAAGGTGGTTTTTTCCTGGTCATGTAAGGCTATCATGATCTGGTTATAGCCATTGAAACCATCAAGAAAATAAAATGACGATTTCCCAGCTAATGTATCCAAAACTTGGTCAATAGATGGTAGCGGAAAATAATCTTTGAGGGTTGCTTTGTTCAATTTTCTGTAATCAACATAAATCCTCCACTTCCCATTTTTCTTGGGCACTAATACCAATGGATATACCCACTGACTATCAGAGATGGGATAAATAAAATTTACTTTTAGTAGTTTTTGTAATTCATCTCTAACAATATCCCGAAGGATGGGATTCATTCTTCTCTGTGTTTGCCTCACTGGTCTTACATTTCTATCTGTGTAAATATGGTGAGTGCATGTTTCTAGGTGGATTCCCTGCATATCGGTGTAGTCCCAAGAAAATTCCTTTTGATATTTTATCAATAATTGAATCATTTTTTCTTCCTGAGATAAGTCTCGGTGTGTGCCAATATTCAATGTTTTTCCTGGACTAATCTCTATGATCTTACTTTGTGTGTTTGTGATAGATTTAATGGGAAAAATATTTGCAAAGAATGAATGGTACACATTTCTTGAAAAATTTGTGCTAAAATTTGATCTTCAACATTGTATTATTCATTTCTTAATTCTTCAGAAATATCAGGTTGAGAAAGGAACAATTCTACCAAATCACCATTATTATATTCTTGAAAATCATAAATTTTATTGATGCTGAAAACAGATTGAACTTATTCTTTATCATTGTATTTTTCATCAAGCCATAAGTTTTTTTCTACTACTGGTGATTGTGCTGATGGGTATAGAGTGAGTTTTTTTCTTTCAGTTCCTCATGAAATAATCATATTACCTGATCTACACCCTATGAATGCATCAGCAGTTGCTAACCATGGTCTACCAATGATGATAGGGTGTCCTCCTAAATTCGATTTTGGCTGAAGGACTAAAAATTCAACTGGATACTCCCAAGAGTCCAGTGAAACAATTATGTCCTCCAAAATCCCTTCAAGAATGACTTTAGACCTATCAGCTAGTTCTAAGACAATTGATGTGTATTGCAAGTTTGTGAGCTACAGTGTTTTCATTGTTTCAAGGGTCATCACATTTATTGCAGCCCCAAGGTCAATCAAAGTGTTTGGAATAGGTATGTTGTTAATGATTGTAGTGAATCTGGGAATACCAGGATCAACATACCTTTCCATTGAAATGGTGTTTTTCATAAGTCCGACTAGATGTCCAATAACATGAATAGTTTGTGGGTCAACTCTTTTCTTTGTAGGCTTCTTGAGACATAGTTCTTTGATTGCTTTAGTATATATCGGAATGTCTTTTATGGCTTGAAGTAGTGGAATTTTTATATAGACATTCTTTAGCTCATCTAAAACATCAAAATGGGGTAAAGACATGGGGAGTTTTGCTTGGATCAATCTATCCAGAAAAGGTGGTGGATGCATTGGTTGCATTTGTTTATTTTGGATGTCATCATTTTGCTTCTTTTGAATTGGAGTTTCATCTTCATTCTCTTTGTTTTATTTATTTTTGTCAGCTACTAGAGGTTATTTTTGAAGTATCCTACCAGACCTAAGCTCGATATTTTGTAAAGGTAGAGTGGGGTAAGATGTTCCCTCATCTACACTATAAGCTGGTCTATCTGCTCTATTATTTGGATTAGGTACAGGTTGAATAGGTATCTGAGTAGGTCTAGGAGGTTGGTTAGATGGAAGTTGTAATTGAGATGGATTTATTGGTGGAGGAGTAGGAAATGTTTGCTCAGTGTTTTTAGGTTGATGGACAATTTGTTGCTGAGAATATTGCTGATATGTTTGAGGATACTGCTGATATGGTTGAGGATATTGTTGGTATGGTTGAAGATATGGTTGGTATGGTTGAGGATATTGCTGAAATGGTATCCATTGTTGTTGTGGGTAAGTTTGGTGTTGCCACTGCATGGGAACATTCCAAGAATTCTGAACATACATCTGATCTTGTGGAGGAAATTGAAAATTTTGATTTGGAAACATACCTGGAGGTGGAGGTCATGGTTGCCATGGTCTCTTAGCGCCCATGAAATTTAAAATCTCCATATCTGTGTTGGCTTCCAAATTACAATTCTGCAAAATCTTGATTTTAGAGCAATGAAAGATATCATGATTTTGAGTGCAAAAGGCACAAACTTGAACATTTTGAACATTTTCTAAAGGGCAGTCTTTCAAAGAATGTTTCTTCCGGCACTTTGGACAAAAGACAACCATTAATTGATATTCTTCTTCCTGTCTTTTCTTTGCTTTTAAAGTGTCAATTTGGTTTCCTAACGTACTTAATAAGTTTGTTTTGAATTATTCTAATATGTTTCTTATTTCAGCCCTTGTGACACTAGCTGAAGCAGATTTAGTGGCTTTGGATGATATGGTTCGTTTTCCATTCCTAGATTTGCTCCTAGAATACTTTTCACATAAATTGGCAATCTCATCAAAAGTTAAGGCAAAAATATCACCTTTTCCCATCAAATTAAGATCATCTAAGTATTATTCTCAGATTCCCTTCAAAAATATTGTTCAGATCAGATCAAGAGACATGGTTCTATGTTTTGATTTTTGTAGATTGTAAAAAAATCATTCCAAATATTCCTCTAAGCTCTCATCCTCTTATTGATTCACTCTAAAGATATCATATTTAGAATATCTTGGTCTACAATAAGGTTGGTATTTCTTTAAGAATATTTTTCTCGTGCCATCCCAATCAATTATTGCATGTTCACCAAGTCCCATGAACCACCTAAGTGTTGATGCTTTTAGTGTTGCTGGAAAGAGTCTAAGCCTATGGGCATCATCTATGTAACCATATGTTCGGCATACTATGTAAAATTCAAACAAGAATGAATCTGGGTCTTCTGAAGCCATGCCATAAAAGTTTGGTAGCACAAATGGAGGTATGTTTCTCATTTTTATTTCCTCATCATTGTTTTCTCCTGGTTCTTGAATAGGAAATTTAAAGGTTGACTCTTCCTCTTCTCTTGGTGGATTTCGATCTTGATCTTGCCTTTGTTTCTGTTCAGCTTCACTTTGTCTTCTTCTTTCCTCTTTCTGTCTCTCATATTCTCTAAGTTGTTTAGGAGTGGTTCCTCTTGTTGATCCTCCTCCTTCCTCAGTCATTTTGATAGGTTCTTCTGTTGATTTAATGTCTTGTTCAGTGTCACTTATTTCAAAGAAAGGTTGTTCTGGTGATTTTTCTCCTTCTTGAGATTTTTCAAAATCAGTAGGTTCAAGGAGAGGTTGTTAGGTTGTTTTTCTACTCTCTCTTGTTATAGAGGATTCAGGGAGATGTTTCTTCTTTGCTTCGTATGCCAATACAATTTGTCTTTCAATGAGTGTGAGTCTCTTCCCTGATTTTTGTTTGTCCTCTAATTCTTGTACAGTGACTTTCCAAGCCGGAGTTGTGTGTTCAATCCTCTCTAAAGGGTCTGCTCCTAGTGGTGTATTAGTTTTTGGATGGGGGGTTTTTATGAATCTACCTTTATCATCTCTAGGTCTTGACATAAGTAACCATGAATTCTAAAATGTAGAATTAAAACTAAATCTGTGTGTTTTTTTTTTTTTTTTAAATCCTCTAGTTGCACCTCCCCGACAAGGGTGCCAAAATGTATAGACCAATCTACTGTTATAGATTAGGCTCAATTTATTGTCAACCAAGGTAGGTAATCTTAGAGGCACGTGTCTAATGTTTATAGACCTAAAAGGATCTGTTTGCCTAAGTGAATGTTTATTATGGTAGGTTCCAGCAATATTTTTACAAGAGATTGATATGTGGTTCCTCACACACTTTAAACACTCATGTAATTAAATCTGATCTATTGTTATAAAAACAAAGTGCTACTAATTGTCTGAGTTTTCAATCCTTTTACAAGGTTATAGTTCATAGAAACTCTTCCAAATTAACACACTAAATAATACTAAGAATCAAATTCGTTAAAACATAGATCACAGAAATGATTTCGAATTCAATACTCAATTGAACCCTTTTACAAGGACTGTTCATTAATTTAGTAGTTGAATTCTTCAATTATAACTATGAACCATGAAATAAAAATGATGGATGAAATCATAATCACTCTTAATCAAAATCAATGAACTTAGAGCATAAAAATTAAACAAAATACTAAATCAGATCTGAATATTAAATCTAATGAAAATGTAAAGAAAAGTGTACCGACTTCACATGGGGGCACTTCCACTCTTTGAAGGCACACTTGGGAAAATTCAAATGATGAAAATGCTAACTCAAAACACCATAAATGATAAAATTCTGTCTCTGATTAAAATCTGGGAATGAGTTACATTAAAACAGAGTTCTGAAACACGTACACAGTCTGAAGTTTTCTCTTACGTCCAATAATATCACTAGCATCACTAGCCTATTACATGCTTCCATTCACTTATTTATCAAAAATTACAATCAAAAGAGGCTATTTTCGTTCCTTCTAATCCTAAATGATCTCCAAAATAGATCAAATTAGTTTTGAATTCCTAATCATAGGAAAAATATCAAGCTCATTCATTATGACTTAGATTTTTCTGCTAGATTGGCTAGGTTTGACCATCGTTGACCGAATATTTAGGGACTTCAAATATGATTCCGGTGTTAGAATCCTATACCAATAGGTGTCATATATCATGATTGACTTGACTGGCTATGTAATATGTTCATACCTTTCCTTATTGCAAATATTTTCCATATTGTCAAAAAAATCGAAAAATTTTAAAAATGTAAAAAGGGTATACCCTAAAAGAAAAATCAAAGGGTAAAAGAATAAAAATGGCCAAAAAATGAAAGAAAATGAACCCCACCAGAAGAAAGGCCAAGAAAGTGCACAAGTCTAAGTGCCACTACTTTTTACTCTTATATAAATAAACAAATTGTGTGCAACTTGTATCTTATGCCACAATTTATGAACAATCAAACAGTTTAAGCTTGGCTAGCTCATCTTTCAATTTTATGTTTAGATAGAGAATAAAATCTGACCAAACTGTTTAATATTGGCAGATAAGTAGGTAGGTAGAGTAAATAAAAGGAGCTCAACAGCTTAACCTGAGCCCTTGGATGTAATAAGATTAGAATTAGATAGATTTCTACATGTAAAAGAAAAAATGTGATAAGGGTTTGCCAGTCCAAGTGCACCCTAATAAAGAAGAAGAAATGCTAGGTTAAATTAGGTAGGGTAGGTAGATGATGTTGCAGAATTAAATGTGATGCATGATGACTCTAGATGTGTTAAATCTTTACTTTCATCACAAGTGCAAAGGCAGACACTACACTGGAAGAATTTCAAGCAAAACAAAGTCAAATTATTAACTTCCTTTCTCATTTTTCCCTAAGAATTTCACTAATTTCCCCTAAGTACTAAGGCATTTGAAAATTAGAGGGGCTCAGGGCATTTCCTTGACTTTTGGAGGGTCTGGACCCTCGGCCAAATAATTGGAAAAGCCTAAGTACTTAAAAGCATTCATAAATCATTCATTCACTTCCACAAGACAATCTTTTCCTAAGTAAAATCCTATTTTACTTAGGGAAAATTCACAATATTTCATAAAAACCCTTTTCATTCAAGCATAAGTTAATTACATGAACCTAATGTTTTTATACTTAGTGCTTTTATTTCATTTTCATATTAGTTTCTAACTTTATTATTTAATCCCTATATGACTCAACCCTTTCCCGTATTATTTTAATTATTAAAATTCCCAATTATTAGTATCCCACCCCTTTGGTTGAAAAATAACCATATAAATCTCATTAATTTTGATTAATTAGTTGAATTTCCAACTGATTAAAACCTCGACACCCTGCCATATAAAAAAGGGATTAATTAACCCTCATGGTTAATTAACAACCTATTCCACCAATCAAATCGCCCCCGATGTAATTTAAATTATGTTTGATTATATTAGGCCCGCTCTTTATCTTTCCGTCATCTTCCTTTCCTGACGACCGTTTGATCAACTAGTCTACAATCTACGGTTGTCAACCATATCGATGCGCCTCCCCGTATGAACAATAACGCGCGATGGCCAAGCGGTTTTCTGAATAGTGCCTCGCCATGTGTCGTGTATTGTATGGAATCGCTCGCCCTCCACCGAAAACCGCTTGTCCCCGAAAGTGGTGTGATATATACCGCTTACCGCCTTTATGCCTATGAAAAAACCAGTGTACTTGCTTGCATCATCCGCTTAAAAATATAATCCTGCCAGCCTTTTAATTTGCAATTAAAAAACACCAACGCATGTCATTTTCACTATTTTGTACAATGACCAGTGTCCCATGCAAAAACTTCAAAAATCAACTGTGAAGACTATCGACCGCCACCTTAACTGAGGAAAGTTGCAGACGAACAATCCAGAAACCATCCGTCATTGCCCACACCTGTTTTCGTCACTATTTATTTCTCGGAAAATATGTATTTACCCAAATTCCCGTTGAACTCTGCAAATCTTGGTTTCTGTTCTAATTCCATAGGAAAAAAAACAAAAAAAGAGAACAATTTGGTCTTTATTTCATTTCTCAATTCCCAGAATTGTAATTGTATTCCTAAACCTGTGACGGTGCCTTTTTTTTCCACCAAACCCCGAATTCCTTTCTAAATCCACAAGAACCAGAAATGGAAATTCTCGTGGCTTTGAATGTCGCACCCGTGAATGCCCCTCACAGAGATTTAGACTATCTGCCCTTAGCAGATAGGGATTTCCAGATTAAAGACCTCGTCCTCAGTGAAATTCCTCTCAGAATTTTTTGCCAATGCAAAGATAGTTACTTAAACGGCTCTGAAATTTTTGGACTGTGGGAATCCAATCTTCCGATGTATCTTTTACCCTCAGTCCACATTTTTCCCGAAATAATTCACTATTTCCATGCCAATTATCATCCCAGTCAACGAGCAGTCATGTCCCCGATTCAAACTGTCCTTTTCCCAATAACTGCTCGGTCTATCAATGAAATGTTGAAATTTCAACCTGTTCAAGCCCTGACTCCCCTTTTCATGGGAGATTTACTTGAAAAATCGACCAATTTATCTGAAGAAGAGCTGAGTCGTCTCTGCCAAAATTTCATGTTTCCAGAACATCAACCCAAAGGCCCGCCTCCTTATGGATATAATTTTTTCACAGATATGGGCAAACTATTTTGAATATGATATCCTCTGTAATGGGTTTCAATACTAGTGAATATGTTGATCAGTTAACCCTAGTATTGTTGTCCAATTTTACCCCTAGACAGCCCCCTACTGTCAAATATGATTTTGCTTCCTATATTGCTGATAAAATTCATGACCATTTCATGAGATTAGAAGATGAGAGAGTTTTTAAATATTCCACTGTTATATACCATCTTATGCTTTACTATCAATAAGAGATTTTTCCTTTCCATGTCATGAAAATTGATGCCAAAGGAAATCCTAGTTCTATCATTTTTTGGTCTGCAATCTTCCATAATTCCTCTGATTCTCCTTATTCTTACAATGATTTCATTGGCCTATTTGTGCACCTTGCAACAACTTTATTAACAGGAATCTCTCCTCCTAGGGTCAATAATGACATTAAGAAAATTCTCCAACTATCCAAGCAATACAAGATAGGTGATTGGTACCTATACAGGAATCATACAGAAATTAAAATATATGGCACTAAGCTATGTCCTTTCAAGCTACCAAAGTATGTTCCAATGAGGCTCTTTTCCTTGGAATATTTCAGATAGATGATAAATTTAGACATAGTCCATTTTTCTAATGCAAAGAAGAAAGCTCAGCTCAGAATCAAGAGTCAATTAGGTACTTTTGTCTGCAATTCTAGGGATGCAGGAAAAGAAGTTGAAAGAATCCTAGAAGATCATCTCAAATTGCAAAAAAGTTTCCACTGGGTACCTTATGACCCAAACAACTTTATTTGCGATAGGAGAATGAAAAACAAATTGTCACCATACCTTCACCATAAAATTCCAAAAATTGGACAATATGCAAATATGGATGAATGGATGGAAGGGACCTTAATAGAACAAGATAGTGAACAGGTCAGTGTTGAAAATGTTATGAAATATCTTGAGAAAATACTTGACCTGGATTCTTTTGGACAGATGCAAAGACCAGTAATTGGTCCTTCTTCTATTGGAACTTCTCAACAAAATTTGCAAGAAATCAGTGCACCGGCCATAGTAGCATCTAAAGGGAAGGAAAAGGACGCTGATACACAAGTCACATAGAAATTCACAATGACAGAGCAGCCTGAAACTTCCAAGGAATAGGCCCAAATACGGATTTCTCCCACTCATATTAATGTGGTAGAAGTTTCAATTTTTCAAACTCCTCTCAATGAAGAAAAAAGTAAGAAGAGAGATGCAGAAACAGCCACTCCTATCAGTGGATCTTCAGAACAACCTGGTTTCAAAAGACAAAAATAAAATCCTCTTTCAGAAGTAGAATTTTTTCAAGAAACCACTGATAATCAGAGGAGAGAATAATTATATAGTTAGAAAACATGCACAATCAGTGGAACATCCACTAATTCACAGAGAAAAGAGATACAAAGAAAAAAAAGTGCAGAAGTATCTTCCTTCAAACCACCAGTGAAGGATGCCTGGGATATTAAGAAAACATTTATACATATAAAGGCCAGAAATGATCCATTAAGACTTCAAATATATAATCAATATTTGAAAATAGCTCCCAAAAATCAACAAAGATTGATGTCAGCCTATGACATCCAGCAAGGTAAAATGGTGATGAGTCATTTCAAGCCCAAAGTGTAGCAGCCTCAAACAACTGCAGATTATGTTAGAACCAATTTTGAAGTCAAAGCAAAGGATATTCATCCTTTGGATCAGATTGAACTGCAAAAACAAATAGGAGAAATGATTTATTCAACTTTGACTGATAAATCAATGATGACCCAAAGATTACAGGATTCCTTGAATAATACTACTGCTCAATTGCATCTTGAGAAAGCCTCTTCCTAGGCTAAGGACAACATAATAAAGACTTTGGAAGAAATAATTATTATATTGGGTCATGATCCCAAAGATGTCAAAGGTATAGAAGCCTTGATTAAGAAGAAAGATGATGATATTGCAGCCTTAGAGAAACAGCTGAAGTTTCCATCTTCAAGGCATCCACAAATTGCAGAAATCACAAAGCAAAACTCTGAAGAAGAATTGATGGATTTGCTCTTGAAACTGAATGAGCAACTAAATGAGACTAAAAAAGAATTTGAAAAGGCATTAAAGGACAAGCAGACAAACATTCCAACATCTACAGTAGAAGTAATTACAGGTACAAAAACAACAAGTCAACCAACAAAATTATCACAGGTCAACACCACCAATTTAAGCACTGAAGAATTAATAAAATCAATGGAGGAATTGAAACTCCAAGTGACAGAGCTTCAGAAAACAAAGGTACAATTTATATCCTTAGAGAAAAAATATGATCTCTAAAAAATGAGTGTTGCAGAAAAGACAAGAGAGATTAATAGATTAGAAAAATTGGTGAGAGCATTAGAAAGGGATCTCACATTGGAGAAACCTCTGGGAGAAATCAAAGAAATTCTTTCGAACAACATCATTCAGTCAATAAAAGATGTCTTGCCATCAAACCAAATAATGTATGAGCAAAATGATTTAATTAAATTGGCTCTGGAAGAAATTTTAAAGGCAAGAGAAGAATTAGGAAACATGCCTAAAGAAGCCAATGATCTTATACAATTTTTGAATACCAAGAATAGATATCGACTTGAAGAACTAGGCATCCAAGACAGAACAGGAACAATTTTTGAGATTAAAAGATTTTTTACTAAAATAACTCTTATGCAGAATCTAGAAAGAAGATGCTCTGATATGCAGGAAGAAGTCAATGTCTTTACAAAGAGATTCCATATTTTGCAGAGTAAATGATTGCCAAGTCCTTTAATTTCAGAGGATAAATTATGAGCCTAGAAAACTATGTTGAGAAATTGAATAAATATGCTGACAACCAGGCCAGTTCGTCAACTAGTTCATCAGTAACAAAAGCATTGCCTACAGGAAAGATTCTTCATGACAATCTAGAAAATTTGTTTTATCTCGAACATGAGGTAAAACACTTATTCCCAATTCAGCCTACTTTGTTCAGATATACAGAGACTGATGAAACTCTGAGGAAGCTTCAAAGAACAAGAATACCAAAAATACAATGGTGGGAAGAAATGTTAGACTTTTTGTAAATATTATCCTTGCATGAATTTTGATTATTTACTACATTAAGACATGATAAAAGAATAAACAAAGATCAAACAAAAGTCAAAGTGTATTAGTACAGATAAAGAGCATCAGTAAAATAGAGCAGGCAACACAAAATTAATAAAGAGGACAGTAGCAAGCCCAATCATAGGGCCTGCCTCCAGCACATTCTCAAAAGAAGGAAACAGCACAACATCGGTTATCCTTTCTCTTATCTACGAGACCATCTGTCTCTATTTTCTTGTAATATATCCATGAGTCATCCTAGATTATATCTCATTTTGTTAGGAGATATTTTTTATAATTCTTTGTATAAATACTCCCTCAATTGGAGTATTGAGTGGTGGATTCTTAGACATTGCTATAATACTGATTATTTTGGAATAAAGTGTTGTTGGATAAATTCCGTATGGCTAGCTGGATAAAGAATTGACGCAAAATACTTTTCACAGGATTCTTGAGTTAGACAATGGATCAATAAGTCATCCATCTCTTATGTTTTAGAGTTTTATACTAGTTTATTATACCATCTGTGTTTCATATCTGAATGATAAACGAAAAGGAATTATTCAGAAAGTGCTTAAGTGCAATCTGTTTTGAATCGTTTTTATTCTTAATATTTTCTTCTGAACTAGTTTAAACAATGAATTCTTAATTGCTCCTGTTTTCTATTTTATCCATTCTGATTATTTGATAAAGAATTCTTAATTGCTTTTTGTTAATAATCATTCAGGTTCCCTCTTTCGAAAATATTGAAGGATTCTTAATTGCCCTTCACCCATTTTGAATCCATTCCATTAATTTTAGATATTTAATTGTTCCCTATTTGATTACCTTTCCCTGTGAAACCATCCCTTGTTAAGAAACTACATCCAGTTAAGCCATATTCTTTGACTCCATTAGCCCAATGGACTAAAACTACTCAGTCATACCTCTCTGTTAATGAATTTCATCACCCAAACAAACAAAATCAAAATCTCTGAACTTTCATAACTAGCCTAACATCTTTTAAAAACAAAGCTAAATCTTACAGATAGAGCCCTCTCTAGGTACATATTGGCTAGATTATGTACCTAAAAGTTGGTTTGTGGTTACCTCGGACCCCTTTCCTCTTCCAACAACTTCAAGGAAAATCTAAGTGATAACAACTTGATAGATTTTTCATCATCTATATATGTTCCAGATCACGCCCTTGTCCTTAGTTTTGATCTACATAATATGCCACGTGTCAGAACATAAAATATTTACAGGAAGTTATCACATCCTCTAATTTTCTTGAAAATTTTCAATTTTTAACACAAAAATTCCATAGATTAAATTTAATGTAAAAATAAAAATTATAATGCTATATTAATCAATTTAAATAAAATAGAAGGGATTTGTGGAAGAAAATAGTGTATAAATGAAGGGATTTTAGGAGAAAAAGATAGCCATAAAATAATACCAACAAAGGTCGTACCGAATTCCCATATAGTTTACCACGGGCATTTGAAGCCCCCAACCAAGCTAGAAAATATTAAGTCGTGTAAGTAAGGATGCTTGGTTCAGGTTCGATGGCTTATATGGTACAATTAGTTACCAATTTTTTCAACCATAAAACTATCCTGCTTCTTCTTTGATCTAGTCCTAGGATACATTGGGGAATTCATAATTCTCCTTCGCACATGCAATTGTTCAATTTTTTCTTCTGTTGTTTTCTTTTCAAGATGATTCTAGACCAGAAATTCTTTCCAAACCATTCCATTTTTTCTTACCTCATGTTCCACAAGTATTTTAATGATCCCTTGATGATAAATGTTTGCTTCCTTTACTTTAGTTTCTTTTTGAAACTATCTATCATTTTATTCAAGCTCTTTGAAAAGAAATAAGGTAAATTGATTTTGGACTCTCCCTTCATGTGTTGAAGCAACCTAATGTGATAATGATAGACCACACTATATCGATCGTCACAGGTAAAATAGTTTTGGGTAATCAACACTAATTCTGACCATGGTTCACTTAACGAGTCCCTTGGAATTCCTTTTGCCCTGTCGAAGGATCCCTTTCTCTATTTTTCTAGGAAGAATGTCTATCCTTTCTCTTTAAAGTTTAGACCTTTGTGATATTCCTCTCCTTTCAAGGGAAGATTTAGTGCTTGAGAGAGAAATTATGGGTTTAATGGTATGGAGAGCTCACCCACTCTTGTTTTCCCATGTTCATAATGAGTTATAAATTCCTGTGTAATTTTGTCATTATGTCCATTAAATATTTGAATAAATTCTAACAATCCTACTCGATATAATATTTTTATTGTTTCCTTTCCCCAGTTTTCTAAATTGAATTCTTTTGGCTCAATTTTGGTTCCCATTTGTCTCTTCTTTGTATACCAATTGATATATCCTTGTATAGTCAAACTCATCATCATGAATTAAAATAATATATAGACACACTTGTCCTTTTTATTCATGAAATTTTTAGGATAAATATCATGGTAGATAGACTTACCTGATCTCTGAATCTCTTTGAAAAAGAATGAGATTATTCATCTGCTTGAAACTTCCTCAATTTCCTGTTGTTATGCTACAAATGATACCCAAAAGGATTCCTCTGTTCATAAAACTGATGGAAAAAAACAATTACTGTGTGAAAGACCATAAAAATATCTCAAAAATGTTTCACTGCTCTACAAAAGCATCCCTCAATCTCGATTTGTAAAGTTTGTTCTTGGAAATGCCTCTCTATTCAAAAATTTTGTAGTGCATATGCAATATGACTTTTTGCATTTTCATATGCAAAAAATTTGTCAAATATGCATGAATAAAATCGAGTTGGAATAATTGAAATTTGATTAACTGGAAGAAAACTTGTAGAGGTTTCTGATTAATGACTTGTTTTCCTCTGCTAGACAATACCATTTCAATTAAAACTCCTCTAAAAATCTCGAAGAGTCATAAATAACATAGGTGACAAGGTATGTTTATGGTGGAATATTTTTACAAATCCGCAACTCAAGTCTTTTTTTCTCATACGATGACACATCTTGACCAAAATCTTGATTTTAACTATACTTGAAATTGTTTAACTGTTGATGGAAATCCAGGATTGATTCTTACCTTTCACTTGTGAAATGTTTGGAATTTGTAGGGGGAAAATGATCAACTTGGCGCAAAGGAAATCTTGGTCTCAATATTTTCATTAAAACAAATTTTGATCTCTTTATTTCTCCATGGAGACTCAATTTTTTTGTCTAATTCTACACAATATCTTCACAGCTCAAGGATCTCCTGACCTATGCATTCCTCTCTTTAATTTCTACATTTTTCCTGCATATTTCTCTTTCCACAAGGGTTCTTCTATGCCATTTGAATGCACAAGTTTTCTCCCAACTCTGAGATTGGTTTTGATGTGACGATGGAAGAGAGCATTACGTAGAGCAATTTTTTCTTGGTTAATTTTTTTTTGACTATTTATCGCTACGCTCCCAACTCATGGTCTCACCTCTGTAATTGTGGTTTCCTATGTGTCATAGTTTGACTGCCTTATTTGCTTTATAATTATACTTTGTAGCATGGGTTTTCATGTTCAGTCTTGTCACTATTATATTTGTTTCACCCACGCTCTATCTCTTGTACAATCTTCATCATGGCTTTTGCATCTTTACTGTTATTTCTTGTATGCCTACTATTGCATGTGTTTGCAATCATGCATTGTCATGAATTTTTCATTTCATTCCTATTGCATGTTGCATATTTTATTTTTTCCTTTTCATTCCTTTGTATGTCATTTTTTATATGCTTATTAATTAATTTTCCTTGAAATTACCATATCCATAGGTCATTTCAAATCAAATTCATTTTGTAATGACACTAACTCCTTTGTTTTGGTTTCGTAGGCAAGCAAGGCATTTCCTTATGAGGCAAAACATTGAGCCACAATTTTGGTCAATAAATGCTTATGGAGGAGGATAAATGTAGGATTATATGAGGTTAATGTAGGGTTATGATGATTTTTTTTTTAATGTAGGATATAGGATGATGAATGTAGGATTATGATGAGGGTAATATAGGGTTATGATGAGGTTAATGAAATGTTTTTAATTTAGGATGTAGGTAGGATAATGTAATAGGATGTAGGATGTAGGGTGATAATGTAATAGGATGATGAATTCATGAAATGAATATTTCATATCCAAGTTAAATTAGTTTAACGATCCTAGAAAAATTTTCAAAATCAAAGGTTTTAAGAACATTTTTTACACTTTTAATACTTTCCTTTTGCTTAATAGCTCAATGTCAATGCTTGTTCTGTTGATGATGACCTTTGCTATTTTTTCAACACTTCACCCTTTTTTTTAATGATGATAGTTATTTCGACTTCAAAGATGAATTTTGATGGAATGTAGACACTTGTTTCTGCTTATCAAATTCCCTTGATGTAGATTATGATGTTTCACGTTATTTCCGCATCTGATATTGATTTTATTTAGGTCCCTCTGATGAATATTGATGTTTTAGGTCCCTTATGCAATCATATGATATTTTATTTTTTCAGGTCCCTTCTGCAATGAATGACGTCTCGGGTCCCTTCTACAATACAATTGCTGGTTATTAAACTATTTTCATATTTTTTATTGGTTATCTTCCCCCTTGCTTATTTTAAGACTTGTCCTCAATTATTTGTATTCTGGAGGATGATTTATGCAAAATGAAATTGAAGAAAAAGTAAAACAAAATCGGGAATTCATATTGGCCAAACAAGTTGGTTTTCCGACATGAATTCGAGTTTGTATTATGCGAGTTTCATAGATTTTCACAACCAAACTATATTATTTTTTATTTTATTTTATTTTCATATATATATATATATATATATATATATATTCTGGAAGTAAGGAATGCATATTAGTATGTTGTTCCATTATTTCCATATTGTTTTATGTTGAGACTCTTTTCAAAAAATTCTCTTTATTGATAGGCTTAATATAGACTTTGAGTCTATGTCCATTAACTAGAAATGAAATTATTGCTTCATCAATTGTATTTATTTTAACTGCTCCATTGTCAAATATTTATTCTATCTCATATGGCCCAAGCCAATGAGATGTAAACTTTTCTTTGAAGTCTTTCTACTTGGAGTCAAAAATAAGTGCCCAAACTCCTTTATGAAAAAAATATTTTTGATAAATTTGTCATGCCATTTGATTCTCTGTTGTTGAACTAATGATGTATGCTCAACTGATTGTTGTATGATTTCATCTAGTTCATTTAGTTGCATAAATCTCTGTTGTTGTGCTTCTGACATGTCTACTACCAATTCTGCTGCAAGTTTAAAAGTATAAATTTTAAATTCAATTGGTGACATAACTTCCTTACCATATAAAAATTGATATGGGTTGAAACCATATGTATTCTTCCATGTAATTATGTATGCCCATAATGCATCTCTTAACTTTTCTGACCAATCCTTTCTGTTCATTTGCACCATCTTTATCATCATTTTTTCTAGGACCTTATTAGTGTATTATAATAGTCCTTTTTCTTGAGGATGGTACAAAGTGGAGTTTCTGTGTTTGATTTTATAATTTTTTGTAAGATCTCAGACAAGTTTAGAGGTGAAATGTGCTCCTTGGTCTGTAAAAATCTGTCTTGGAACTCCAAATCTTACAAATATTTCTTCAAAGAGGAATGAAACCATTGTTTTTTCTGTTGCTATTTGCACTGCTTTTGCTTCTACCCATTTTGTAACATAATCTATACACACTAGAATGTACTTATTTCCATTTGAAGGTGGGTCAATATCTCCCACAAAGACAAGAGCCCATTTTTCAAATGGCTCTAAAAGTACTTGTGGTTTCAATGAAATTTCATCTTATATCACAGGCCTTCCAGTTCTTTGGTAGCTATCACATCCTTTAACATATGCTTTGGAGTCCTTAAATATTGTTGGCCAATAGTAGCCAAGTTTGAGCACCGTGTTTGTTGTCCACTTGTTTGCAAAATGGACACCACATGTCTTTTCATGACATGCTTTCAAAATATCAAGAGTTTCATCTTTTATAACACATTTTATTATCAAAAGATCAGAACTAGTATAAAATAGGTCACCATTGACCCAACTATATGTAGCACTTTCTCTTATTATTTTTATTTCATGATTATTAGTGAAATGAGATGGTGATATTCCTGATGATAAATAATTAGCTACATATGAAAACCATGGGGGTTTAGCTGTTATAGAAAATAAATTTTCATATTGAATTTTGTCTGAAACATGAATAGGATCACAGGTGAATAAAGTCTTGATAGGAAATTTGCTAGTTGATTGTCTTTACCTAGCTAATCTAGAGCAATGAGATTGCATTAATAACTACCATCTAGTAATTTTTCCTTTGGTATTTGATTTTTTCATTAATTATTTTATGGATGAATGGTATATATGAATAAACACTTGATAGCATATTATATAATGCCTAAATTTATTGAATGTGTGCACAACTGATAACATTTCTTTTTCAGTTACTGTATAGTTCAATTCTGGCGGAGTTAAATTTTTTCTTATGAAGTAAATGAAATAATTAAACTAAATTTATTTCTATCCAAGTGATTCTCCTATAGTTGTATCATATGCATCAGTAGATATGTGAAATGACAATGACCAGTTTGGGCCAATAAGAATATGTGCTTTTGACAATTTTTCTTTCAGTATTTCAAATGAATTTTGACAATCTGTTGTGCATTGAAACTCAATTTATTTTGAAAGTAACTTGAACTTGGGTAGAGATATTTTACTAAATTTTTCAATGAATCTTCTATAATAGTCGGCATATCCCAAGAAAATTCTTCTTTCTGTGTTGTTGGTGGCATTAAGTTTACAATGAATTGTATTTTTGTTGGGTCTACGATTATTCCCAAAGAAGAAATGTGGTGTCCCAACACTATTCTTCAGTTGGCATCATAAAAAAAAATTCCTTGCTGAGGGATAGGTTTGTCTCTATGCATATTTTTAAAACTTTTTCAAGGTTGTTCAAACAATCATCAAATGTACCTCCATAGAGAGTAAAATCATCCATGTAGTCCTCTACACATTCATGAATTAAATCAACAAATATGGATAGGAATTCTCTTTGAAAATTAGCAGGTGCATTACATAATCCAAAAGGAAGAAACATTATATGGATATGTTCCCCAAGGAGAATCAAATGTAGTTTTATCTAGATCCTCCAATGTTATCTTAATCTGATTGTATCCACTAAATCCATCAAGAAAAGAAAATATTTTCTTTCCTGCTAGTGAACATAGTACTTGGTCAATGAATTCTAATGGTAAATGATCTTTTAATGTGGATTTATTCAGTTCCCTATAGTCTAAACATATTCTCCATTTTATATTTTTATTTGGTACCAAAACTAAGGGATAAACACATTGACTATTTGAAATAGGATAGATAAATCCCACCCGTAACCACTTTTGCAGTTCTTCTTTGATGATTTCTTTCATCATAGGATTCATTATTATTTTTTGTTCTATAACTGGTTTGATATGATCATAATTATAGATATGGTGAATAGATGTCTTTGGATGAATTCCTTGCATCTCTGTATAATCCCAGGGAAAAGATTTTGACTATTTATGTAATAACGCAATTACTTCTTGTTCTTGTGATGATTGTAGATTATTACCAATGTTTAGACTCTTTCCAAGATTTATTTCAATGATTTTTATTTGTGAGTTGGTAATTGAGATAATAGGAAAAATAATTTCAAATTAATTTTGCAATGATTGAATAGTACAATTTTCCTGAAAACAGTGATTCAAAAGATGTTTTGTAGCTTCATGTTGTGTTATTCGTAGTTGCTTAGAAATATCAGGTTCTAAGATGAAAAATTCTATTAAATACTCATTTTATTCCTCTTCTCTAAAATTAAAGACTTGATTAATGCTTAGAAAAGATTGAGTTTCTTGTTGTTTTTGGTCATGAAGTCATGATAATAAAGAAGGATATTGTGCTGGGGGATAGAGTGTAACATGTTTCCTTTCATCTCCATGTGCTATGATTATACTTCCTGATCTACATCCAATGAAGAAATCTTATGTTTGTTAGACTCATGTATTTCACAATATCACAAGGTGACTAATTATTGATTAGAGTTTTCATGCTAAAAATAATATTCTATGGTTATAATTTATTTTCAGAGAAAGAAAGGGAGATCTTGACTGTCAAGAGCATAAAATGAATCTATCTTATTTTTAATTTAGTTGAAATATGAAAGTGTTTCTGATTAAGTGTGATGGTGAGAAAAATCCGTACTGCCCTCATTCATTCCATCTACCATCTTCTTACCTTCCATTTTTTCAAATACTAAACTCCAATGCTCTGAATCCCGTTTAAATCCCAAGACCCACATACATAACCTTTGGGACTTATTACTTTATAAACCCATTTATATTAAAGTCCGAAATTCTATTGTTATAGGTTCACTCGCCCATCAAACAATCGTATGCTAGAAACCTAACCTCTTCCCCTCACTTCGCACCCCGCAATTTTTAACCTTTGCTTCTTAAATCATCATCGAAACATAAAACTTCACCGATGCGATTTGGTGGGACCCATCCAACCTTTATACATTACCAAAATCTGCATGAAAACCTTTGTATTTCATATTTACCTTACCTTCTGCCTTTTCACACTTTCTAGAGTTTAGCGCGTCGCCCTTCACAATTCACACATTTTACAATATACCTTTAAGAATATGCAACTTTAAAGTTTTAAGTTGCGATGCGATACAATCTCATACTGCATGTCGCAAGCTTAGGAGGATAGCACACATAATGCCCACAAGTTAAATATTTTAACTTGCGATGTAACCATCGCATGTCGCACATCACAAGTTTCAAAGGATATGCGTGGAGGTAAGTGTTAAAATCACCGAAGTGCGATATGTGATGTGGTGGGACCCAATCGCAAATCACAAATTGCAAAGGTTAAAGAATAAGTGCAGAGGTAAATGTTAAATTCACTGAAGTGAGATATGCGATGACATGGCAAGGTGATGTGGCAAGCTGACGTGGCAGATGATGTGGCAGCGACATGGCAAGCTGATATGGTAGATGATGTGGCCCCAAATCCATAGATTACAATTGATTTATGACGATATAGAAAGGTGATGTGACAAGCTGATGTGGCAAATGATGTGGCAGTGACATGGGAAAGTGGCGTGGCCGATGACATGAACTTGGACCCACAGATCACAGTTGATTTATGATGACATGGCAGTGACATTGGAGTGACGTGGCAAGGTGACATGGCAAGGTGATGTGGCAAATGATGTAGCCTTGGCCTGCATACAGCACATCGCAATTTTTAAGAGTTAAGTGCTAAGGGTTTGAGTTATAATCATCGAAGTGTGATATGCGATGCGGTGGGGCCCGATCACATATCCCAAAGAACAATTTTTAATGGATAAGCGCATGGGTAAATTTTAAAATAGTCGAAGTGTGATATGCGATGTGGTGGGGCCTGATCGCCATCGCACTTCACAAGTTTTAAGGGTTTAGTGCAAAGGTAAACTTAAGTCTTGCACCATGTGAACAACGACATTGGCATGGATGCGATGTGGTTATATCGATGAAATATAAAGGATTTAAGATCCGTGTGCATTGGGTAAAATACATTGTTTTGTGAAGAACAAGGGCTAAGCATGACATGAGGACTCAGCTACACATTCAAAGGGTTTTTCCACCATTTACCCGAGAGAAGGGAATTTCTGCCAAATGTTAAAATAAGAAAGGGTTTTTTTTTTTAAATATTCCAAAGCTACCAGGATTAAAGACTAATTCAAAAAGAACATGTTAGTGGGGTCAAGTTGGGAAAAAAGGGCATCTATGATATAAGAATATAAAACGAAGAGGAAGCAGCATGGCCACCGATCCACAAAAATGCCAACACCTCATAAATTTAATAATTCCACAACGAGTTTTCTAGAGATGAAGAGCCAAGGTGTCAGAGCCTTCCTCGCCTCTTCGGCATCACACCAACCAGATCCTAATCATTGCATAATTAATAAATAGACTGCTAAAGCCACTGTTGGAGGTTGAGCTTGTCTTATCACCACCTACATGTTTCCACTTGTCCAATTTCATTTGAATGTAATCACTGCAGTAGATATATTAACTAACTTAAGTTTTGTATAAATATTGCATGCATTAGCAGTATTAAAGGAAGCTCGGAAGGGAAAAACCATTGTAATAGACTTATTAGGTTGTAAGAACTCTCTTGTGGGTGAATGAGGATTATGTTGTTTTCCAGATTCTTGTGTTATTATCTGTGGTGAAGTGCTTCTCCCATGTAATTTGTGATTCTTATGTTTTGCATACTATTTACTTTTCTTTAATGCGGATAGAAATTTTTGTATAGGATTTACCATGGGGTATCCTTCTCAGTCTTGAAATAGTACATTATGTTTTCCTCTGAGATCAGAATGTAGAGTTAAGAGATGATCTAATCTGCATTCATGTTAAACCTTAAGCTCCTACTCTTCTCCATTCCATAAGCTGTTAAGATCCGTTGACATGGAAATGTTGCCTAGTCTCACCTGACCTTAGTTATTCATTTATTTGAATCTATTTTCACTTGTTTGAATCCATAGCCCAGTGGCCCTATTTTTCTACCTCAACCATAAATATTCAAGAAAACCCCTATGCACTAATAGCTAGCCTAAAATTCTCCTATAAACAAAGTTATATCTAACAGAGAGAACCCTCTCTGAATATAGAAGGTTGGGTCCTAGATTCCAAAGAGGTTTGATGTTTCCCTCCATGGTTCTATCCTCAGCCTTCATAATTATGGGTTGATAACATAATGGTGACCATACTGGGGAAAGAAATTTATCTTCCTTAGAAATTACATCAAAGTTCAGATCTGATTACTAATGGTGGATAGTGACTAGACACAAGAAGGCTACAATTATTCACTTGGTGACTCCATGATTCAAAGAACCTAGATTTTTAGAATTCATGGTGAATCCACTTCATGCTGACCATAGTTTCTACTGAATAAGATGACAAGTTTTGTCGCAAACCTTCTGTGTCGCTAACTTTTAAATGCATTCAGGAATCAATTATCAGAATTTCAGCTTGATGAACATTTCCTAGAGGCTATCTTTCTCATTTTTAAATCAAGAAAATTTAGTCCTGAAGCTAGAACATGTTTTCTGGAGATAGTTGTTGAATGATATGAAACTTGTTTTAAAATTTTAAATTCTCAAATTCAGTCATATAATTTCAGAGATCCTAAAGACTTCTTAGGAAATATTCCTTTCCCTAAGCAAGAGGAAATTGTACTACCTCTTGTCTCACATTTTGAGGATGATTGTGCTTTCAAGTACCAAACTAAAGATGAGGTTTCAAGGTTTAATACTGAGGATATAATTGATGAACTAGTCATCAAAGGCCTAGAAGCAAATATTTTACATCATTCTTTTATTGATCCTATAGCAGATTATATGGAGGTTCTTTTTAGCTCAAGTTTTCAAACATATATTATTTATAAGCACCAAATACATCAAAATTTTCCATTACATATTATAACTTTGGTTATTAGGGGACATAATCAAGTTATACTATTGATTTTCCTGACAAGTAGTCAAGTTGTCCATCTGTTTCGGCTGTTGCTTAACTGGATGCACTAGCATTATTATATCATTTAGAAAAGAAGAAATTTCAGTAGAGTAGGGTAGGTAAGGTGTGAAAATAAGCTCATTACTCTGAGCATATTTTCAGTTTCAGTTTTAGATTGCTTTCCAGTTTTCAGTACAAGTGTATTCTAAACTTCAGTTTGCAGAGAGCATTGATTTCATATTATTAGCCATAGAGGTTTTGTAGCAAACTAAGTTGCATATTTGGGATCATCCCAATGGATCAGGCCACTATTCAATGATGTTATTGACACCTCCTAAAGGAGATGCCATCCCCAGTTGGTGCCACTATTAGACTCTTTTATTTCACAATATCACAAGGTGACTGATTATTTGTAATATTCCAAAATCGAGAAATTCTACACTATTGGGAATATCTTAAGATATTCCAAAAGTGGAGCTACAACAATACATGAACACAATATTGTAAACACAACAAATATGATCATGTCATGAGAGAGAACAATATTCAGCCATCATTCTATTAATGGATCAGAAACAATGTACAAAATATCATGAGGTACATGCCACTCAAGCCATAAGAACAAGTCTCCAATTATCAAAGCAATAGATACATGAGATGCTGCAACTATATAGAATGGCAAAGAGCAGTGACTGCATAGTCTATATTAGTGTAGTTGTTGCTGAAAATGTACATACATGAAATATGGCTGAAGGAAACAAAATAAATGCCCAATAATGAATATATGGGCTCCAATACAATAATTCTAGCCAACCTAGAAAGGATTGCTAGAGATGTCGGAAAACATACAATGTGGCAAATAACCCTCGGGTTAATGTGTCACTGCAAAATAGATCTGATATAAAATGAGGCTATGAAAGATATGAAATACTGATGTCCTCCTCCAATGTTATTTATAATTATAAGGTTGATCCCTCTACTCAGAAATAGACCCTCCTGATGAGCTCAATAACCCTCCCAGCAACTGCCTCTAAAAATAACGCAGATCTGGACTGAAAATACAATGTGAGGGATGGTAGATGGTTGGACTAATGTCAAAGATATGAAAATATTCTTGGGATTCCTTCTTATTGATCTTGCAATGGATAGAAAAGCTCTCCACTAAAAAACAAGACCAGAAATGACTCAAAGAAATCCTCCATTGCGGCACCCCGCAACACAACCCAGCTCTAAACAGAAACTGCGCTATAGATGAAGGAGGTATATTGGCAAAAATTTTGAAATGAGTGAATGTAGCTCAATAACCTCTCCTTCCCTGAGGATGAGGTACGGATTCCCGACTGGGAACACCCTTGTGCTAAACAACAATGCAACCCTGCTAAACAGCAAGAGGAATCAAAATCTCAATAGACCAAAGAAAATAATAATCCAAGCATGAATACAATGGCTGTCCTCCTCCCCATATATATAAATTTATCCTCTCCACAATGGGTCCCATCCATATGTGCCACCTAGCCCATGCAATTTTTCCTCCATTACAACTGCGTAGTCCATCATGGAGATAGAATGTATCTAGACAGTGCATGTGGACTTGGTCAAATATGACTGAATCAACTTGATCCAATAATGTTCACACCTATAGGTGCTCAATCTAGCTACTTATTCTTCCCCTTTTGACATGAGGAATTTTATTTTCTCTTCTAAAGATGTTAATGGGCCTCCCTACCCATTTTATTCATCTACTGCTAACTATAATGTTCCTTTTAGCTTGAGGCTAAAAATTGGGAACATTACAGTCCTCCCCTCCAAAATGTTGCTTGTCCTCAAGCAACTATATAGAGAGAGAAAAATTTCTGCCCTTCTCCTCTTGTGGCCTCCTCATCAATAGTCCCCACCACTTCTCAAGATTATTTGCAACAAATCTACCCTCCAATTTCTCCTCCCAAAGATGCATGACCAAATGGATCACATCATGAAAAGGTGGAAGGTGTAAGTGGAAACCTTCTTGTTGTCTCATGGCCTCCTCAAGGTAGGAGTTATGATACACATGGGAAATCACATTCGACGCTATCATCCAAATGAAATGAGCCATCCTAGGTAGCTCATCAAAGAAATCTGCAACCCTGGTTTTATGCAATGTGTTGGGGCTGAATGGAGAGTTTATGTTTTCCCATCCAAGTAGTTTCTCTCCCCACTTATGGTAAGTATGAGGGGGCTACGGATATTGGGCTGCAATTTCATGGCCTTCAAAAATTGACCAAGCTACCCCACAAGATAAGTCAACCATGAAGTGCCTCCACCAATAATGTAAGTTCACCTAAGGGCTCCTCCTAAATGAAGGAAAGAGGTGTGTTGTGGAAATCATGGTGTGCCCATTGTTTCTCCTGAAACATACAACATGTGAAATAGGGAGATTTGTACTCCCAATGGACATCTCCATCTCAAATTCCACTCTCCAAACAAAGCTTCTCATGAGTACAAACATATCAGAAATATATGGAAGAAAAATACTATGAAAACATCCTGTCAAATGACAATCGGAGAGTGAATCAAAGTTGCACAAAAGGAACCACCACAGTGCATTCCATGCCTGCCTCAAAACAAAAAATAACAAGTTCTTCACTAGCCACTTGTTTGCTGCCATAGTCATCTGATTGTTGGGTATGTGTTATATTATTTCCACGACTAAGCACACGCGGGGCGGTAAGAGGGGGGGCAATAGCCCCCCCTTTGCGCTAGGCGCAACGGGGGGGTCACAGGGGGGGCAGTAGCCCCTCCTGTCAGGGTCCGGGGCAGCGTCCCGGCCAAAATTTTTGGTCCTTAATTTCCGGTGGGTAGTTCGCGTCCATGGTTTTGTGCATGGTTTTGCACATGGTATTGGGGCAAGATGGTTTTCGACCCCTGGTATTTTTGTAGATCTAGTCAAGGGAACTACGGTTATGTTCTAATCCTGGGTTTATGGATTGGGGTTTATGTATGCTTCAGCATGTATATATATGTGTTGTAACAGTGAAAGGAAAATAATGAAAAATCAAGCTGGTCGTCCCGATTTGGGATCCAGGGGAAAATCTCTGTGTTTATTAGTTTTATGTTTTATGCTTTTACTATTGTTTATCTTCTATTATAAGATTCATGAGTAGATAATTTCTGTTCAGGGTTAAAACCTACATTTGGTATCAGAGCAGTTTCGGCTTCAAGGGGACACCTTTTCTACTGAGGGTTTTTTGCTCGAGCCTGTGGTAGACCCTGTTCAATGGGAGATCTGTGGGATCGATTCTTGCGGTGAGAGAAGATGGTAAGCAGTGGGAAGATAGAGATCGATAAATCTAATGGTCAGAGTTTTGAGTTATGGAAGCTCAAGATGGAGGATCTGTTGGTGGATAAATATCAGTGGATTGCGGTAGATCCAGGTACTAAAGCAACGGAAATGTCAGATGAAGACTAGAAGAAACTGGATCGGAAGGCTAAGAGCACAATACGGTTGTGTGTCTCAGATTTAGTATTGTTGAATGTATTTGGGGAAGCTACGGCGAAGACCTTGTGGGAAAAGCTAGGGACTTTGTACCAATCTAAGTCTCTAGTGAATAAGTTGTTCATGCGGAAAAAGCTGTATAACCTGAGGATGAAGGATCGAGACTCGGTGACAAAGCATCTGAACGCCTTCAATACTGTGGTAAGTCAGTTATCATCTATTGATATTAAAATCTTAGATGAAGATAAGTGCATCAGTTTGTTGTGTTCTCTACCAGATTCGTGGGACATTCTGGTTATTGCAATAGGTAGCAATACAACTACCTTGAATTTTGATGACATTGTCTCAGCCTTGCTATCGGAGGAAATGAGACAAAGAAATATGGAAGGTCAGAATGGAGATGCCTTATCTGTATGAGGAAGGTCCCAGAACAGAAACAAGAATAAGGTTTCGAGTGGGAGATATAAATCTAGAGGAAGATCTAAATCTCTTGGGAAGTTTGTAAAAGTGTGCTAGAAATGCGGAAAGGAAGGGCGCTACAAAAAGGACTACATATCTAAAGCTCCTGAGAAAGGAAAGGGATCTGATGATGCTCCTTCTGCAGAGGCAAAAACCACCTCAGATGAAGGTGGGGATGTGTATTTGGCTTCTTATTCAAATACATATGTAGATCATGAGTCATGGTTTATTGACTCAGGTGCATCCTTTCACTTCACTCCCCATAGGGAGTGGTTCTGTGAGTATGAGAAATATGATGGTGATGTCTTCCTAGGTGATGATAGGAAGGCCAAAATCATCAGACGTGGAAAGGTCAAGCTGAAGCTACAAGGTGGAAGGATTAGAACACTTCCTGTTGTTCTGCATATTCCTGCATTGGCCAGAAATCTGATTTCTGTAAGAAAGATGGATGATGCAGGTGTAAAAATAGTGTTCAAGAAATATGCCTGCAAGATGGTTCGGGGAGCACTGGTATTAATGTGGGGAGTTCGGACTGGAACTCTGTACAAGCTACAAGGTAGCATTGTTATTAATGGGTGTAACAGTTCTGTGGTTCCTGAAAGTGGGACGGAAAGCCTAGCTATCTCTAAAGAAAAGACCATGCTATGGCATCAAAGGCTTAGACATATTGGAGAGAAGGGCCTTCGGATACTGCATAGAAATGGTATCGTAGAAGGTATGTCTAATTTTTCTCTCGATTTCGATTTCTATGAAAATTGTGTATATGGGAAGCAGAATCGGGTGAGTTTTCCTTCTGGTGCTAAGAGGGCAAACAAGATATTAGAACTTGTGCACAGTGATGTGTTTGGGCCTGTGTCAGTTCCATCGCTGGGAAATTTTGTGTACTATGTTTCATTCATAGATGACTTCTCAAGGAATACCTGGATATATTTCTTGAGGAAGAAATCTGAAGTCTTTGACAAATTTAAATAATTCAAGGCTCTAGTGGAAAACCAGACAGAGAATAAGATAAAGGCATTGAGGACAGATAATGGTGGGGAGTTCTGCAAGAAGGAATTTGAAGAGTTCTTTAAGAAGTGTGGTATAGCACGGCAAAAGAATACTCCATACATGCCTCAGAAAAATGGAGTTGCAGAAAGAATGAATAGAACACTGATGGAAAAGGCAAGAAGCATGCTCAGTGGGACCGGGTTAGGACAAGAATTCTGGGCAGAGGCAATGGAGACTACATGTTACTTATTTAACAGATCACCTTCATCAGCATTGGAGGATAAGACCCCACATGAGGTATGGACTGGTAAGAAACCCTCTCTTTCACATCTAAGGGTATTTGGATGTGATGCATATGTACATGTTCCAAAGGAGAAAAGGACCAAGTTGGATAATAAATCTGAAAGGTGCATCTTTATTGGGTATAAGGATGGTTTAAAGGGTTACAAGCTTTCGAACCCAGAAACAAGGAAGGTTGTGTACAGTCGAGATGTGGTGTTTAGAGAAGTGAAAGATGTTGTTAAACATGAAGTCCTACCAAAGGAACCTGAGAAGATAGAGTTTGAGCTAAAGGAGGATGAATCAGACTCTACAACAAAAGAAGACTCAGAAGATGAAGAGCCACAAACTCCAGCTTTGAGAAGATCAATTCGGGAAAGAAGGCAACCAGAAAGGTATAGTCCATCTGCTTTCTGTTCAAGTTTTGCTTTAACTATAACTGATGATGAACCCAGAACTGTCAGGGAGGCAGTAGATTCAGAGGATGGAAAACTCTGGAAGGAGGCCATGGTTGATGAAATGGCATCCTTGCACAAAAACGATGCATGGGATCTGGTGGAGTTGCCGGCTGGAAGGAAGCTCATTGGGAGAAAATGGGTGTTTAAGAAGAAGATGAATGTAGAAGGCAAGGTGGAGAAATACAAAGCTCGGTTGGTAGCGAAAGGTTATTCCCAGGTGCCGGGAATTTATTTTGGTGATATTTTTTCTCCTGTTTCCAAAGTTACTTCTATTAGATTACTTTTATCTGTTGCTGCTGCATTTGATTTTGAGATAGAACAGATGGATGTGAAGACAACATTTCTTCATGGGGATCTAGAAGAGGAGATCTACATGAAGCAACTTGAAGGCTTTATGGTGAAGGGTAAGAAAGAACTAGTATGCAGGTTGAAGAAGTCTCTGTATGGGTTAAAACAGTCACCAAGGATGTGGTATCAGAAATTTGATACCTATATACAGGGACTTGGCTTCACCAGAAGCAAGGAGGATCACTCTATTTATTTTAAATTAATTGGTGACCGTGTTATTTATTTGGTCTTGTATGTGGATGATATGTTGTTGATTGGAAATGACAAAGAAATTATCCAAGATTTGAAGACCCAACTGTTCTCCAAATTCGACATGAAGGATCTGGGTGCCGCAAACTATATTTTGGGCATGGAAATTAAGAGAGATCGGGAAAAGAGGAAGCTCTGGTTAAACCAGAGGAAGTATGTCGAGACTATATTGCAGAGGTTCAATATGCAGGATAGTAAACCGGTGAATGTTCCTATTCCCGTAGGTGTAAAGCTGTCTGCTGAACAGTGTCCCAAGACACAAGAAGAAGAGGAGTATATGTCTCGTGTTCCATATGCAAGTGCAGTGGGTAGCTTGATGTATGCAATGGTCTGTACTAGACCAGACATTGCACATGCAATGGGAGTATTGAGCAGGTTTATGTCAAACCCAGGGAAGGAGCATTGGACAGTAGTGAAGCGGGTTTTCAGATATTTACGTGGCACTAGTGATTATGGCTTGTGCTACCAAGGAAGACCAGGATTGGAAAGAATGTTGTACATTCGTGGTTTTGTTGATGCAGATTGGGCTGGAGATCTGGACCAAAGAAGATCTACAAGTGGGTATGTGTTTAGCCTATTTGGAGGCGCAGTCAGTTGGATGAGTAAAAGACAATCTGTAGTGGCTCTTTCAACTACAGAGGTAGAATACATAGCAGCCACTCATGCAAGCAAGGAAGAAATTTGGTTGTAGAGATTGTGTTCAAGTATGGGGTTGGTACAACAAGCTATAAGGATAGACTATGATAGCCAAAGTGCAATTTTCTTGGCTAAGAACCCTGCTTATCATTCAAAGAAAAAGCACACTGATGTTCAATATCACTTTGTTAGAGATATGGTTGAGGCTAAAAGGGTGTTGATGGTAAAGGTGGACACTTTGAAGAATGTTGCAGATGCATTGACAAAGTTTGTGAGCACTCAGAAGTTCTATTGGTGTAGAGAAAAAATGGGTGTTGAAGAATTGGGCCAATGACTAAGCTCTCCTGTGGCCCCCTGTGGAAAGAAAACAACAAGTGGGAGAATGTTGGGTATGTGTTATATTCTTTCCACGACTAAGCATGCACAGGGGGGTAAGAGGGGGGGCGATAGCCCCCCCTTTGCGCTGGGCGCAACGAGGGGGTCATAGGGGGGGCGGTGGCCCCCCCTGTCAGGGTCCGGGGCAGCACCCCAGCAAAAATTTTTGGTCCTTAATTTCCAGTGGGTAGTCCACGTCCATGGTTTTTTGCATGGTATTGAGGCACGATGGTTTTCGGCCCCTAGTATATTTGTAGATCCGGTCAAGGGAACTACGGTTATGTTCTAATCCAGGTTTTATGGATTGGGGTTTGTGTATGCTTCGGCATGTATATATATGTGTTGTAACACTAAAAGGAAAATAATGAAAAATCAAGCTGGTCGTCCCGATTTGGGATCCAGGGGAAAATCTCTGTGTTTATCTGTTTTATGTTTTATGTTCTCGCTAATGTTTATCTTCTGTTATAAGATTCATGAGTAGATAATTTCTGTTCAGGGTTAAAACCTACACTGATAAGATGGAAACATGAAGATACAATGTGGTGTCAATGGTGCACACCAAGAATCATGTGGCTTCCCCCACAAACCACCAAAAAGATAGCAAAAATCAATGCTACAAGTAGCTGCAAGTACATCATCATACAATATGCAAGAAGAGATAATTCTTCTTGATACATCTTGCTACTTAAACAAGGAAAAGAAGTATAATACAAAATCTAAAATTATACCTCCTCCATCATGTACTTGAGATCTTGAGCTGAAATGGCTCAACTGGAATCTTTCCCTCACCTCCAATGAGTAGGAAAGTGGATGTGACCTCCTATCTATCACCATCCGGGCTATGCATCTCTCCATATGCTAAAATGTGTCATGTTGGATGCCCTCCAAAGTGAACTCCTCTGCCAAAGAAAGATATGCATCATAATGCATGGAAAGGAAGTCCTCATGTGCTGCAAGTAGCAACTTCTCCTTGAGACTAGAAACTCTAGTCAAGAAGACTCTACCATGTGAATAGATGACCATATCATCCACCATATACTCATCATCTCTATTTGGGTCATCGATAATCATGCACACACCAAGATCCTTGGACTAATCTACTAAGAGTTGAGATCTCCAATAAGGATCAATCCTCCTAAGAGACAGCGCTGGTGATCTGGCATGTGAAGCTCTCCTCATGTTGTTGCCTGCTACTTTTACATCCCCCATGCCAAATTATTCCTCCCAAATCTTCACCTCTCCAAAATCCAAGAGTGGTGAACCAAAATACAAGATGTCTCTCATCAACTCTAGATCGGGTGGCCTCCCAGGTGGAATGCCTCCATGTAGTGAAACATCAGAATCTGAAGTGGACTGTATATATGAGTGGAATAAGTTGTCCCTCCCTCCACTGCATAGTGTAGTCCCCTCCTTATGTGCAGAAACCTCCTGAAATAGATAAGGGTGAATGCTCATCATCTCTTGATGCTGATCCTTCTCCTCTTCTTCCATGTATGAGAATGCCTCATCCTCAATGAGGGACCCTTGATCTCGGTCATCCCTTGAAGGAGAAGACTCCATGTCTTCAAAAATAGAAGAGGTCTCTTCAAGAAATGGGGATCTTTCCCTTGGCAAGCTATCATGCATGTTTTTATCCCCATTAAAAATATGGAGTGGAGTTGGTTCAACTCTCCAATTCATGAAAAGTGTTTGAGTTTTTGTTTTTAACAAATGATGGTTCACAATGTTCTTTATCAAATCTCCTCACCACTTCTTTAGTGAACTCAACATAAGTTTTTACATTTTCATGAAAAAATTAAGTAGAATCATTAAACCACCAATCATGGGCCATACCTTTGAGGTGCAGCGCTGCTACTTTGATGGCCTCCTTCTCTGAAACTTGGTGTAGCTAAAAATAGGAATCTAGCTCTTTTACCCAAGCTTTTATTATGCACTCTGTTGATCCATCAATGTGAGATGGAAAGATTCCACCTCTCTTGCTTCTTTTGTGGCTATTGGATCTTGCCTCCTTGAGTTTGCAAAACCCTTGAAAGTATAAGTGCTCTTTGAATCTCCATGATTGAGATTCATACTCCTAAAGATTGTCACTCAAGGTCTCCTCCCTTGGTGCACCTTCTTCCTCCATCCTTCTTGCAGTCAATGTGGGAAATAGACTGCACTATGGATCTGCATGTGTGGCTGAATGCTCACACACAACATGTGAATCACTAGGGCTTGCTTCAAAACCTCTCAGAAATCTTCTGCACTCCTCCCCTTTCATCTCCTTCAGATCTTCTCTGATATTCTCCATATCTTGGAAAAGAAGGAGGGAGATCCTCTCTTCCTTCATTCCTCCAAATAATGGAGTCATGCTTGTGTTCCTTCTGCACAACTTCTCTTTATGAGAAGCTTCTCCTCCTAATGACATAATTTCTTGGATGCACAGGCTGAGCCAATATTGATCTTTGATACCACTCTAATATTCCAAAATCGGGAAATTCTACACTATTGGGAATATCTTAAGATATTCCAAAAGTGGAGCTACAAAAATACATGAACACAATATTGTAAACATAGAAAATATGATCATGTCATGAGAGAGAAAAATATTCATCCATCACTCTATTAATGGATCAGCAACAATTTACAAAATATCATGAGGGACATGCCACTCAAGCCATACGAACAAGGCTCCAATGGTCAAAGCAATAGATACATGAGATGCTGCAACTATATAGAATGGCAGAGAGAAGTGACTGCGCAGTCTATATTAGTGTAGCTACTGCTGAAAATGTACATACATGAAATAGGGCTGAAGGAAACAAAATAAATGTGCAATAATGAACATATGGGCGCCAATACAGTAATTCTAGCTAACCTGAAAAGGATTGCTAAAGATGCCGGAAAACATAAAATGTGAAAAATAACCCCGGGGTTAGTGTGTCACTCCAAACTGAATCTAATATAAAATGAGGATATGAAAGATCTTAAATACTAATTCCCTCCTCCAATGGTACTTCTAATTAGAAGGTTGATCCCTCTACTGAGAAATAGACCCTCCTGATGAGCTCAATAAACCCTCCCAGCAATTGCCTCTGAAAATAATGCATATCTAGAATGAAACTGTGTTATGAGGGATGGTAGATGGTTGGCGTTATGCCAAAGATATGAAAATATGCGTGGGATTACTTCTTACTAATATTCCAATGGATATACAAGCTCTCCACTAAAAAAAAATCCCAAAAATGACTCAAAGAGATCCTCCGTTACTGCACCCTGCAAAACAACCCAGCTCTAAACAGAAACTACGCTATAGCTGAAGGAGGTAGCTTGGTCAAAATTCTGAAATGAGGGAATTTAGCTCAAGAACCTCTCTTTCCCTGAGGATAAGGTAGGGATAACACCCTTGTGCTAAACATCACTGCAACCCTGCTAAACAGCAAGAGGAAGCAAAGTTTCAATAGACCAAAGTAGATAATAATCCAAGCATGAATACAATGCATGTCCTGCTCCCCATATATAGAAATTGATCCTCTCCAAAATGGGTCCCATCCATATGTGCCACCTAGCCCATGCAAGTTGTCCTCCATTGGAACTGTGTAGTCCATCATGGAGATACAATGTATCTAGACAGTGCATGTGGACTTGGTCAAATATGACTGAATCAACTTGATCCAATCATGTTCACACTTGTAGGTGCTCAATCAAGCTTCTTATTCTTCCCCTTTTCACATGAGGAATGTTATTTTCTCTTCTAAAGAGGTTAATGGGCCTCCCTACCCATTTTATTCATCTACTACTAACTATAATGTTCCTTTTAGCTTGAGGCTAAAAATTGGGAACATTACATTATTGATTATATTTTTCATATTAAAAACAATATTCTATGGCTATCATTTATTTTCGGAGAAAGAAAGGGATATCTTGACTATCAAGAGCATCAAAATAATCTATCTTCCTTTTAATTCAATTGAAAGAGGAAAGTGTTGTTGATTAAGTGTGATGGTGAGAGAAATCCATACTACCCTTATTCATTCCATCTACCCTATTCTTACCTTTCATTTTCCCAAATTCTGAATTCCAATGCTTTGAATCCCATTGAAACCCCAAGACCCACATACATAGCATTTGGGACTTATTACTTTATAAACCCATTTATATTAAAGTTTTCAATTCTATTTTTATAGCTCCACCCGCCCATCGAACAGTCGTATGCCATAAACCTTAGCTCTTTCCTGCACTTCGCACCCAACAAGTTTTAACATTTTCTTCTTAACCCATATTTGAAACATAAAACTCCATCGATGTGATTTGGTGGGACCCATCCAACCTTTATAAATTACCAAAATCTGCATGAAAACCTTTTTATTTCACATTTGCACTATCTTCCTCCTTTTTTCACTTTCTATCATTTAGCACGTCGCACTTCGCACATTTTATAACTTACCTTTAATCTCTCGCAACTTTAAAGTTTTAAGTTTCAATGAGATGCGATCGCATATCACACGTTGCAATCTCAGGAGGATAGTGCACGTAGCTCCTGCGAGTTAAATATTATAACTTGCGATGTAATTATCGCATGTCTCACATTGCAAGTTTCAAAGGATAAGCATGGAGGTAAGTGTTAAAATCGCCAAAGTGCGATATGCGATAAGGTGGGACCCAATCTAAAATCGAATATCACAAAGTTTAAAGAGTAAGTGCAGAGGTAAATGTTAAATAAGCTTAAGTGCAATATGCGATGACATGACAAGCTGACATGGAAAGCTGACGCGACAGATGATGTGGTAGTGGCATGGAAAGGTGATGTGGAAGATGATGTGGCCTTGAACCCATAGCTCACAATTCATTTATGATGACATGGTAAAGTGACGTGGCAAGCTAAAGCGATAGATGATGTGGCAGTGACATGGTAAGGTGATGTTGCAAGATGATGCGGTAGATGAAATCGCCCCGACCCCACAGATTGCAGTTGATTTATGATGACATGGCAGTGACATGGCAAGAAAACATGGCAAGATGACGTGGCAGATGATGTGCCCCTGGCACGCATACCGCACATCGCAAGTTTTAAGAGTTAAGTGCTAAGGGTTTGAGTTATAATCGGCGAAGTGCGATATGCGATGTGGTGGGACGCGATCGCAAATTGCAAAGCACAAGTTTTAATGGATAAGCATGGGGGTAAATTTTATAATCGCCGAAGTGAGATATCTGATGCAGTGGGGCCTGATAGCAATTGCACATCGCAAGTTTTAAAGGTTAACTGCAAAGGTAAAGTTAAGTCTTGCACCATGCGAACTGCGATGTTGGCATGGATACGATGTGGTTATATCGTTGAAATCTAAAGGATTTCAGATTTAGGTGCATTGGGTCAAATACATTGTTTTGTGAAGAGAAAGGGATAAGCATGACAACGGGACTTGACTACACATTCAAATGGTTTTTCCACCATTTACCCGAGAGAAGGGAATTTATGCCAAACGTCAAAAGAACAAAGGTTTTATGTTTTAAAATCCACCAAAGCTACCAAGATTGAAGACTTATTGAAAAAGAAAGTGTCAATGGAGTCAAGTCGGGAAAAAAGGTCATTTGTGATATAAAAGCATAAAATGAAGAGGCAACAGCATGACCACCGATCCACGCAAATTCTAGCACCTCATAAATTTAATAATTCCACAACGGTTTTCTAGAGATGAAGATCCAAGGTGTCAGAGCCTTCCTCACCTCTTAGGCATCACACCAGCTAGATCTTGATCATTTCACAATTAATAAACGGATTGGTGAAGCCACTGTTGGAGGCCAAGCTTGTCGTATCACCGCCTGCATGTTTCCACTTGTCCAGTTTCTATTTGAATGTAATCACTGTAGTAGACATATTAACTGAGTTAATTTTTGTATAAATACCACATGCATTAGCAGTATAAAAGGAGGCTCAGAAGGGAAAAACCATTGTAGTAGACTTATTCAGTTGTAAGCACTCTCTTGTGGATGAATGAAGGATTATGTTGTTTTCCAGATTCTTGTGTTATGATCTGTGGTGAAGTGATTCTCCCATGTAATTTGTGATTCTTCTGTTTTGCATACAATTTTCTTTTCTTTACTGCAAATAGAAATTTGTGTGTAGGATTTACCATGGGTTACCCTCGTCAGTCTTGAAATAGTACATTATGTTTTCCTCTAAGACCGGAATGTAGAATTTAGAGACGGTCTACTCTACATTTGCATTGAACCTTAATCTCCTCCTCTTTCCATTCCATAAGGTGTTAAGATCCATTGAAATGGCTAGCTTTCCTTATTGCACCTGACCTTAGTTATTCATCTATTTGAATCTATTTGCACCTATTTGACTCCATAACCCAATGGCCCTCTTCTGCTGCCTCAACTATAAATCTTCAAACAAACCCCTATGCACTAATAGCTAGCCTAAAATTCCCCTATAAACAAAGCTATATCTAATAGAGAGAACCCTCTCTAAACCTAGGAAGGCTAGGTCCTAGATTCCAAAGCAGTTTGATGTTTCCCTCCGTGGTTTTTTCCTCATCTTTCAGGATTACGGGGTGATAATATTGTGGCTAACCATGGTCTGCATAGAATTAAAGGATGGCCTCCTAGAATTTTTCTTGGTTGCAATATTAGAAATTATATAGGGTATTCCCATGAATCCAAAGAAACAATGATGTCTACTAATATTCCCTCTGGTACAAATTTAGATCTATCTTCTAGCTCTAAAAATGTAGTAGTAGGTCGAATATTTCGCAATTTTAAATATTTCATAGGCTCTGTTATCATGACATTTATAGCAGAACCCAAATCAGTTAAAGTATTTGGAACTGAAAACTTATTGATTGAAATGCTAACCATAGGTATCTGAGCATCAATATACTTTTCAATTGTTGTTTTTCAGTCATGAGAATAGCTAATTTTCCAATGACTTGGATTGTGCATGGAATTCTGTTCTTTCTGCCAATTTCCTTCATACATAACTGCTTTATTGTTTTTGCATAGATTGGAATATCTTTGATAGTTTGCAGCAAAGGAATTTTTACATAAGAATTCTTTAATTAATCCAAATATCGATTCAAGAAGAGAAATTGGAGTTTTCTGCTCTATTAACCTCTCTGGATAAGGTGGTGTTTGAGTCATAATATTTTTTCCTTTCTGAATTTCATTTTCTAGATTAGATTTTTTAGATTGTTCTCCTTGTTCAGTTTTTTCTTCGATGATTGGTGGAGAATATTTGGATAATACTTTCCCAGACCTTAAGTGGACATCTTGTATAGGAAGAATAGAATATGTAGGAAAATATGTTGATTCTTCCACATTATATGCTATTATTTCCACTTTTTTACTTAGATTTGCTACTCCCTGAGATGGTAATTGAGTTGGTCTAGGTAAGGTTTGGTTAGAAGTCAATTGGAGCTATTGTGGTTCAGTTAGTAAGGGTGCTAGATTTTTTTGTGGAAATGGAATTGGTTGAGGATGTTACTAGAATTGTTGTTGAGGATATGGTTGTTGATATGGCTATTGATATGGTTGTTGGTATTTTTGTTGAGGATATATTTGTTGAGGTCGCTAGTTACCATAACTATATCCTCGTAATCCTTGTCCAGGTTGGTTTTGGTATTGTTTTGGAGGCCAAAATGTCCATGGCATTGGAGTATTCCATGAATTTTGAGGAGGATATTGATAATTATGAGAGATTTGTTGAGAAAAATGTTGAGGAATCCTTGGTGCCATATAGTAAACAGAATCAATCCCTTGTACCTATTGCATTGAATTTACTTGAAATTATTTAAGTTTTGGAAAATTTTTCAGTTGAATGATTTTCTGTACAAATTCCACACAACTAAATATTATTCAAAGGAAATTCTCTTAATGGATGTTTCTTTCTACACTCAAGAAAAAATATTTATAGGATATGATCTTGTTCATCTTGGTGTGATGTTTCTAAAGTGCTCAAATGATCAATTTTAATTTTTTCTAATAAACTCCCTATCTCTACTCTTGTTAGCCCTCATGCTATTGATTTAGAAGCTCTTGAATTAACATCTCTTTTTCCACGCATTTCTCTTCCCCTAGAATATTTTTGACATAGATCAGCAATCTCATCAAATGGAAAATCTGAGATGTCTCATTTTCCCATTACGTTGAGAATATCAAGGTATTCATCTCTTATACCTTTGAGAAAAATTGTGTGAATGGTATCAGGATTCAAAGAGTCTTGTTTTGATTTTTGTATATTGTAAAGGAATCGTACTAAGTATTATTCCAAACACTCATATTCTTGTTGAGAAATCCTGAAAATATCTTCTTTTGAATCTCTAGGCCTGCAATAGGCCTGATACTTCTTAAGAAAAAAAATTCTTCATGTCATCCTAAGAGAAATAGTGTATTCTCTGAATCCCATAAACCATTTTCGTGCAATTGATTTAAGAGTAGTAGGAAAGAGACAAATTTTATGTGTATCATTTGTATATCCACAAGTATGACATAAGATATCAAAATAAAACATAAATGAATCACAATACTCAGTAGACGTTGAATAAAAATTGGGCAAAATAGAAGGTGGAAATTCTTAATCTTTACCTCCTCTCTAAGAATTTCTCTTGTGTCTAGAATCAGGAATCCAAAGGTAGCTTTGAGATCATTGTCTAGTTCTATATCATTACATATCTTATTGTCATATTCTCTTTTTGAATCTTCTTCTCTTTTAATCTCTACTTCTATTCTTCTTTCTTTCTCTGTTTTTCTAGTCCATTATTTTTGTTGCCTCTCATACTGAATTCTTTGTTTCAAATTCATTATTGGTATATTAGATCCTTCTCATTCCTCCATCATTTTCTTTAGTTGTTTGTAATATTTGAATAAGAGGGTGAATTGGTGTTTCCTAAAATTTCTCTATTTTTTCAAGAACTGGTTTATATAATTATTTAAAAATTGGTTTCCTTGCCTCCTTTTGTTTTTCTATGAAAGGTGATTCTATTGGTGTTTCTTTTCTTTTCACTTCATAGGCTAAAAAGGTTTTCCTTTCAATAAGAGTCAATGTTTGTCATGATCTTTGTTTTTCTTCTAATTCTTCTAAAATTGGTCTCCCAGCAACTAGTGCAATTAGTCCTGATGGTCTTGTGCCTATGACTGGTCGAGTTGTTGGCGGGTTCTGTTTAGCAAATCCACCCTTTTTATCTCTTTCTCTAGGCATAAAGAAACATAACTAAAACAACTAAATTTTGTTGTTGTTTTTGTTGTGTTTTATTTAAAAAATAATAATTTCTTCCTAATTTACTATATTGAAGTATGCTTCCATGGAAACAACACCGACAATGTTGGGTAAATTTACTAGGTAAACTAACACTAGTATTTTAATTTTCAATCCGGGTTTGTAGACTTAGAAGCATGTCCAAAATATATGGTGTCACAAGAAGTCAATTTTAGAAGACAAAGTGTAGAAGTTGAAAGAAATGCATATTACAAATATATTCTAAACTATAATATTTATGGAAATTCATATTACAAATATAAAAGCTAACTAAGAAGTTTTTTATTCAATATGTAGTAAGTGAAGGAAGAGGCTCCTAACTTAGGAGATCCTGGTTTTCCTTCCCTACAGTACTACTTCATGAAGAGAAAATGAATAAAAATAGTTTATGAGGTATATAAAGTAAGAGAAGAGACTCCTAACTTAGGAGTTCTAGGTTTTCCTTCTTTACAGTTCTATTCCAAAATTGTTAGAACTGTATTAAAACTGGAAATTCAAAAAATAACCCAAGAAAGAAAAAGAGGATGAATTTTAGTTGTTGTTCATGATTTGATAGAAAGATAATTTAACATAAATTCTTGTTTTTCATTTCATATCAAAATTAGATATAAAACAATAATCATCCGAAAATCATAATAAATCTTCACACATCTAAATTCCTAAATAATAAATCTAAAGAAAAAACTATTGCATGAAAATTATGCTAATTTAACCAAAGTGTACTTAGCTTGGTGTGGGGGGGCTCCACCCTTGCCTTGCACACTTGAAGAACTTATCAGCTACAAAAAAATTAATCAAGCACCCACAACATGAACAACAAATAGAAATGGGAACCAGTTCTTCAAATTATCTCAAAGTCTTGAAAAGTCTCAATACAAAATTACACAAATTATGCATGCTTGAATGGTCCATAAACTTTCTTTAAATAGAAAAATAATAAAAAAACTGAGCTATAATGTCTCTAATAGTTCTATCCATCCTAATAAAATCAATATATTTCAAACTCATCCATTATCTCTCACAAAATCAGGAAAACCCCAAAAAATACTAATTCTACCTTTTCTCCTAGGGATTTCTAAAAAACAGGTCAAGTTTGACCAGCGTTGACTGTGTCTATTTTAGCTCAGTTTGACCGAACCAATAGGTATTATTACATCCATGGCTCCCAATATTTCCAAATATATTCTCATATCTCACCCAGGTGTCCTGCGCATATGACTTCCATGCCGCTATGACGGGAATTTTTAGTGCAATCCAAAAATACTCCTCAAAACCCAATTTTTACAAAAATATCTAAAAATTGAAAAACATAATTTGATTACCTGAATATGCATAATAAGGCTAAAATGAGACATATATGGATGATATAAGGTTTAATATTATGGTAAATAGGTGGATTTATGATAGGAAAAATTAACCAAAATTGAGGGCCAACATATCCCCCATGCTAATATTCAAGCATGTCCTCATGATTTCTTCCTATGTTTGGATCTTCTAAGTGATGATGTCCCTATTGTCCCTAATACTATTGCCTCTTGTTTTTCAGCCTGAGGAAGACAATCAATACCCTCATACTTCCCTTCCTTGTAGATGGTAGCTTTCACCTTCTTCCTCTATAATTTTTATTGCCATGTCTTCTTCTCATTGAGCCATCTGTAATCTTGTTTAGAGATGAGGATGTTATTTGTTCAAGCTTACCAATTTTCTTGGTCAAATTCTCATTTTATTTTATTAAATTTTTGTTGTTTTATTTGTACATCTTATTCTCCTTTTTCAAGTGTATTTACAAGATCTTGTTGACCTCCAACTCCCTTGTTAGTTCTTCTATATTCTTAAGGTACTCTTCCTTATGAAGCTCTCTATCTTATCCTATAGTCCTCTTAAAATATGAATGTGATGAGGTATCTCCTACCCAATAATTCTCAAATTAGGAGTCCCTCTCCAAAGGTTCTTCTTATACTTCCCTCTCCATTCTTTGTAATATCTCATTAATTTGTTTTGATGTTAATGTAGGTTCAAGAATTTATATCTCTGTGTATTTTTCTTTGCCACTTGGTTCTTCTTGTGTTTTCTTCCTAGGGTTCGCACGAATGGATAGGAAGGATATTTATTTTTCAACCATAAAAATATCCTACTTCTTCTTTGATCTGGTTCTAGGATACATAGAAAAATTCGTAATGCTCCTTCTCACATGCAATTTTTCAAATTTTTGCTCTATTGTTTTCTCTTCAAGATGATTATGGACCAAAATTTCTTTCCAAAACATTCCCTTCTTTCTTACCTGATGTTCCATAATTATTTTCATGATCCCTTAATGATAAGTGTTTGATTCCTTTGCTTCAATTTTTTTTTTGACACTATCTATCATTTTAGTCAAACTCCTTGAAAAGAAATAAGGTAGATTGATTTTGGACTCTCCCTTTATGTGTTGAAGCAACCTAAAGTGATAAAGATATACCAAACTATACCTATTATCACAAGTGAGATATTTTTGGATAATCATCACTAATTCTGACCATGGTTCACTTAACCAGTCCCTTGGAATTCCTTTTTCCTTGTCAAAGGAGCTTTTTCTCTATTTTTATAGGAATACTTTCCATCCTTTCTCTTTAAAGTGTAGACCTTTGTGATGTTCCTCTCCTGTCAAGGGAAGATCTAGTGCTTGAGAGATAAATTATGGGCTTAATGGTATCGAGAGCTCACCCACTCTTGTTTTCCCATGTTCATATTGATTTATAAATTCCCGTGTGATGCTTGATATAATCTTTCTATTGTTTCCTTTCCCTAGTTTTCTAACTTGAATTGTTTTTTTCTCAATTTTGGTTCCCATTTGTCTCTGATCTATATACCAATTGATCTATCCTTGTATATCCAAAATCATCATCATGAATAAACAAATATATATATATATATATATATAGATATATATACACACACTTGTCCTTTTTATTCATGCAATTTTTAAGATAAATATCATGGTAGATAGACTTACCTTATCTATGAATCTCTTCGAAAAATAATGAAATTATTCCTCTGCTTGAAAATTCTTCAATTTCCCTGTGTTCTCCTAAAAATGATACCCAAAAGGATTCCTATGTTTATAAAACTAATAGAATTTTTTTTTACTATGTGAAATACCATAAAAATATCTTGAAAATGTTTCACTACTCTACAAGATTGTGCCTCAATCTCTGTTTGAAAATTTTGTTCATGGAAATCATTCTCTGTTCAAAAATTGCACATTGTGTATATGTAATAAGACTCTCTGCACTTTCATATGATTTTTTTTGAAAAATATGCATGAAGAAAATCGAGTTGGAATACCTGAACTTTGATTAACTAGAAGAAAACTTGTAGAGTTTTCTGATTAATGACTTGTTTTCCTGTTTTAAACAATTCCATTTCATATTAAAATAAAAAAAATATTCCAGGAAATCACATGAGATATTTTAGAACCGACACATTTCAAACTACTGAATGTAGTTCATCATCAGGATAATGAACTACGTTCAGTAGTTCAAAACACGTCGGTTCTAAAATATCTCATGTGATTTCCCGGAAGATTTATTTTATTTTAATATGATATGGATCACAGAATTTTACACTCTCAAATTCCATTTCAATTAAAAATACTCTCAACATCTTGAAGATTCATAAATAAAATAGGTGAAAAGGTATGTTTATGGTGGTTGATCTTTACAAATCTGCAATTGAAGTCTTGTTTTCTCATATGATAACACATCTTGACCAAAATCTTGAGTATAAATATCCTTGAAATCATTTAACTGTTGATGGAAATCCGAGATTGATTCTTTCCTTTCACTTGCGAAATGTATGGAATTTGTTGGGGAAAAACAGTCAACTCAGCGGAGAGGAAACCTCGGTGTCAATCTCTTCGTTAAAACTGATGTGTCTCTCTGTATTTCTCCATGTAGAATCCTCAATTTCTTTGTCTAATTCTACACAATATATTCATAACTCAAGGATCTCCTAACATATGCAGTCCTCTTTTTTATTTTTTCATTTCTCCCACATATTTCTCTTTCCATGAGGGTTATTCTATGTTGTGTGAATGCACAGTGTTTCTCCCAACTCTAAGCTTGGTTTTCTTGTGATGATGGAAGAGAGCATTACACAAAGAAAGTTTTTATTTGTTAAAAATGTTTTGACCATTTATCTCAGTGCTCCCAACTCATGCTCTGACCTCTGTACTCATGGATGCCTATGTGTCATATTTTTGTTTCCTTCTCTTCTTTATAATTATACTTTCTACCACTAGTTTTCATGTTTGGTCTTGTCACTATTATATTTGTTTCACCCACGCTCTGTCTCTTGTAAAATATTCATCATGGCTTTTGCATCTTTACTGTTATTTCTTGTATGGCTACTATTTCATGTGTTTTCAATCATGAATTATCATGCATTTTTCATTTCATTCCTATTGCATGTTGCATATTACATGTTGCATATTGTATGTTGGCATTTTAATTCCCTTGTATGTAATTTTTTATACTTTTATTCATTAATTCACTTTGAAATGACCATATCCATAGGGAATTTCAAATCAAAATCATTTTATAATGACACTAACTCCTTTGTTTTGGTTGTGTAGGCAAGCACGGAAATTCCTTATAAGGAAAAAATTTGAGGCACAATTTTGGTCAAAATATGCCTGTGTAGGAGGATAAATGTAGGATTATATGAGGTTAAGGTAGGGTTATTATGAAAACAAATTTTAATGTAGGATGTAGGATGATGATGACGGTAATATATGGCTATGATGAGGCTAATGAAATGTTTTTAATGTAGGATGTAGGTAGGATAATGTAATAGAATGTTGGATGTAGGGTGATAATGTAATAGGATGATGAATTCATGAAATGAATATTGCATATCCAAGTTAAATTAGTTTAACAATTGTAGAATTTTTTTCAAAATCAAAGGTCTTAAGAACACTTTTTACACTTACAATACTTTCCTTTCACTTAATATCTCAATGCCAATGCTCGTTTTGTTGATGATGACCTTTTCTAGTTTTTCAACACTTGACTCTTTTTTTTAATCATGATAGTTGTTTTGAATTCAAACATGAATTTTGATGGAATGTAGATGATTGTTTTTTCTTATCAGTTTCCCTTGATATTGATTATGATGTTTCATGTTCTTTTTGCATCTGATATTGATTTTATTCAGGTCCCTCGGTTGAATATTGATGTTTCAGGTCCCTTTTGAAATCATCTGACATTTGGTTTTTTCCAGGTCCCTTATACAATTAATGATTTCTTAGGTCCCTTATCCAATAAAACTTCTTTTTATTAAACTATTTGCATAGTTTTTATTGTTTATCTTCCCCCTTTCTTATTTGAAAATTGTGCTCAAGTATTTGAATTCTAGAGGATGATTTCTGGAAAATGAAATTGAAGAAAAATTAAAACAAAATAGGGAATTCATATTGGCCCAAAAAGTTGGTTTTCCAACATGAATTCGAATTTGTATTATGACAGTTTCCTAGATTTTCACAACCAAACTCCTTTATTATTTTTTATTTTATTTTATATATATATATATATTGCTATTGCTTCTAGAAGTAAGGAATGTATATCACTATTTTGTTCCATTATTTCCATATTGTTTTCTGTTGAGACTCTTTTCAGAAATTCCTCTTTATTGATAGGCTTATTATAGACTTTGAGTCTATGTCCATTAACTATAAATGAAATTGTTGCTTCATCAATTGTCTTTATTTTAACTGCTCCATTGTAAAAGATGTCTTCTATCTCATATGGACCAAGCCAATGAGTTGTAAACTTTTCTTTGAAGTCTTTGTACTTGGAGTCAAAAATAAGTGCCCAATATCCTTTATGAAAGAAATTATTTTTGATAAATATGTCATGCCATTTGATTCTATGTTGTGGCACTAGTGATGTATGCTCAACTTCTTGTTGTCTGATTTCATATAGTTCATTTAGTTGAATAACTCTCTGTTGTTGTGCTTCTGATAGGTCCAATCCCAATTCTGCTGCAAGTTTAAAAGTATGAATTTTAAATTCAACTAGTAACAGAACTTCGTTACCATATACCAATTGATATGGGTTGAAACCAGTTGTATTCTGCCATGTAATTATATATGCCCATAATGCATCTCTTAATTTTTCTTCCCAATCCTTTTTGTTCATTTGCAACGTCTTTGTCATGATGTTTTCCAGGACCTTATTAGTGTATTCTACTTATCCATTTTCTTGATGATGGTACGAAGAGGACTTTCTGTGTTTTATTTTATACTTTTCTATAAGATCTCGGACAAGTTTAGAGGTGAACTGTGCTCTCTGGTTTGTAAAAATCTATCTTGGAACTCCAAATATTACAAATATTTCTTCAAAGAGGAATGAAACCATTGTTTCTTATGTTTCTCTTGCCACTTCTTTTGCTTCTACCCATTTTGTAACATAATCTGTACACACTAGAATGTAATTATTTCCATTTGAAGGCAGGTCAATAGGTCCCACAAAGTCAAGAGCCCATTGCTCAAATGGCTCTATAAGTACTTGTGGTTTCAATGGAATTTCATCTAATATTATAGGTCTTCCAGTTGTTTGGCGGCTATCACATCGTTTAATATAGGCTTTTGATTCCTTGAAGTTTGCTCGCCAATAGTAGCCAAGTTTAAGCACCTTATATGTTGTCCTCTTGTCTGCAAAACGGTCACCACATGGTTCATCATGAAATTCTTTCAAAATATCAAGAATTTCATTTTCTTTAACATAGTTTCTTGTCAAAAGATCAGAACTAGTATAAAATAGGTCACCTTTGACCTAGCTATATCTAGCACTTTCTCCAATTATTTTTCTTTTATGCTTCTTAGTGAAATGAGATGGTAATATTCTAGATGATAAATAATTAACTACATCTACAAACCATAGGGTTTTAGCTGTTATAGAAAATAAATGTTCATATATAATGTTGTCTGAAACATGAATAGGATTACTAGGTGACTGAAGTCTTGACAGGAAATTTGCCACTTGATTATCTTTACCTAGATGATCTAGAATAGTGAGACTGAATTCTTGCATTAATAACATCCATCTTGTAATTATGACATTGGTAACTTCTTTGTTCATTAATTATTTTATGGTTGAATGGCATGTATGAATAAATTTATTGACTGCATGCACAATTTCTAGCATTTATTTTTCAGTTACTATATAGTTCAATTATACTAGAGTAAAATACTTTATTATGAAGTAAATGGAATAATTAAACTGGTTTTCTTTTTGTCCAAGTGATGCTCCTATAGCTGTATCAAATGCATCAGAAGATATGTGAAATGGAAATGAATAGTTTGGCCCTCTATGAATGGGTTCTATTGATAATTTTTCTTTCATTATTTCAAATGCATTTTGACAATTTATTGTCCATTGAAACTCAATTTATTTTGAAAGTAACTTGAACAAGGGTAGAGCTATTTTAGTAAAATTTTCAATGAATCTTCTATTATAGCCTGCATATCCCAAGAAAATTCTTACTTATTTCTGTGTTGTTGGTGTCATTAAGTTTACAATGATTTGTATCTTTGTTGGGTCTACCTTTACTCCTGAAAAAGAAATATGGTGTCCCAACACTATCCCTTCAGTTAGCATCATAGAATATTTTTCATTGCTCAGGGATAAGTTTGTCTCTATGCATCTTTTTAGAATTTTTTCAAGGTTGTTAAAAAAATCATTAAATGTACCTCCATAGAAAATAAAATCATCCATGTACACCTCTACACATCTATGAATTAAATTAGCAAATATTGTTAGGACTGCTCTTTGAAAATTAGCAGGTGCATTACATAATCCAAAAGGAAAAACATTATTTGCATATGTTCCCCAAGGAAAGTTAAATGTAGTTTTATCTAGATCCTCCAACACTATCTTAATCTGATTGTATCCACTAAATCCATCAAGAAAAGAAAAGAATTTATTTCCTATTAGAGAATCTATTACTTTGTCAATGAATGGTAATGGGAAATGATATTTTAACGTGGCTTTATTCAGTTCCCTATAGTCTACATATATTCTCCATTTTTCATTTTTATTTGGTACCAAAACTAAGGGAGAAACACATTAACTATATGAAATAGGATAGATGAATCCCACCTGTAAGAAAATTTCCATTTCTTCTTTGACTATTTCTTTCATCATATGATTCATTCCTCTTTGTGGTTGTCTAACTGGCTTGATATGATCATAAGTATAGATATGGTGAATACATGTCTTTGGATGAATTCCTTACATGTCTACATAATCCCACACAAAATCTCCTGAATATTTCTATAATAATGCAATTACTTGTTGTTATTGTGATGATTTTAGTTTAGTACCAATATTTAGACTCTTTCCAAGATTGAGTTCAATTATTTTTCTTTGTGAATTTGTAATTGATCTACCAAGAAAAATTCTTTCAAATGAATTTTTCAATGACTGAATAGTACAATTTTCCTGAAAACATTGATTCAAAAGATTATTTGCAGCTTCATATTTTGTTATTCATAGCTACTCAGAAATATCAGGTTCTGAGATGAAAAGGTCTATTAAATCCTCATTTTCTTCCTCTTCTCTAAAATTAAAGATTTGATTAATGCTTAGAACAGATTGAGTTTCTTGTTGTTGGTCTTAAATCCATCATAATAAAGAAGGAGATTGTGATGTAGGATAGTGTGTAACATTTTTCATTTCATCTCTATGTGCTATGATCATACTTCTTGGTCTGCATCCAATGAAGGCATCTTCTGTGGCTAACCATGGTATGCTTAGAATTAAAGGATGGCATCTTAGATTTTTTCTTGGTTTTAATATTATAAATTCTATGAGATATTCCCATGAATCAAAAGAAACAATGATGTCTACTAATATTCCCCCTGGTACAACTTTAGATCTGTTTTCTAGCTCTAAACTTGTAGTAGTAGGTCAAATATTTGTCAATTTTAAATATTTCATAGTCTTTGTTGTCATGACATTTATAGAAGATCCCAAATCAATTAAAGTATTTGGAACTGAAAATTTATTGATTGAAATGGTAACAATAGGTATCCTAGGTTCAATATAATTTTCAATTGTTGTTTTTGCAGACAAGAGACTAGCTAATTTTCCAATGACTTGGATTGTGGGTGGATTTCTTTTCTTTTTTCCAGTTTTCTTCATACATAATTCCTTAATTTTTTTCGCATAGATTGGAATATCTTAGATAGCTTGCAGAAAAGGAATTTTGACATAATAATTCTTTAATTCATCCAAAATATCTAATTTAGGAAGAGAAATTGGATTTTTCTTCTCTATTAACCTCTCTAGATAAGGTGGCATTTGAGCCATAATAGTTTTTCCTTTCTAAATTTGATTTTCTGGATTAGATTTTTGATATTGTTCTCCTTGTTCAATTTGTTCTTCTATGATTGGTGGAGAACCTTTGTGTAATACTTTCCCAGATATTAAGTGAGCATCTTGTATAGGAAGAATAGAATATGTAGGAAAATATGTTGCTCCTTCCACATTATATGCTGGTCTTTCCACTTTGTTACTCGGATTTGCTACTTGCTGACCTGGTAATTGAGTTGGTCTAGGTGGGGGTTGGTTAGAAGGTAGCTAAAGTAGCTATGGTTGAGTTAGTAAGGGTGTGAGATTTTGTTGTGGAAATGGCATTGGTTGAGGATGTTGTTAGAATTGTTGATATTGAAATGGTTGTTGAGGATATGGTTGTTGATATGGCTATTGATATGGTTGTTGGTATTTTTTTTGAGGATATATTTGTTGAGGTGTCTAGGTCCCATAACTATATCCTCGCCATCCTTGTCCAGGTTGGTTTTGGTATTTTTGTGGAGGCCAAAACTTCCATGGCATCATGGTATTCCATGAAGTTTGAGGAGGATATTGATACTTGTTAGGGATTTGTTGAGAAAATTGCTGAGGAATCCTTAGCTTCCAAGGTTCCCATGGTGCCATATAGTAAAGATAATCAATCCCTTGTACCTCTTCCATTAAATTTACCTGCAATTCTTTAATATTTGGACAATTTTCAGTTGAATTATTTTCTATACAAAGTTCACACACCTGAATATTATCCAAAATACATTCTCTTAGTGGATGCTTCTTTTTACACATAGGAAAAAATATTAATAGGATCTGCTCATGTTCATCTTGGTTTTTCTTGGCTTTCAAAACATCAACTTGTGTTCCTAAAGTGCTCAAAAGATCAATTTTAAAGTTTTATAATAAACTCCCTATGTCTACTCTTGTTACTCCTGTTGTTGATTTAGAAGCTCTTGAATTAACATTTATTTTTCCACTCTTTGCTCTTCCCTAGAATATTTTTTTACATAGTTCAACAATCTCATCAACTGGAAAATTTGAGATGTCTCATTTTCCCATTACATTGGGAATATAAAGGTATTCATCTCTTATACTTTTGAGAAAAAAATGTGCGAATGGTATCAGGATTCAATGAGTGTTGTTTGGATTTTTGTACATTGTAAAGGAATCGTTCTATGTATTCTTACAAACTCTCATCTTATTGTTGAGAAATCCTGAAAATATCTTCTTTTGAATCTCTAGGCCTGCAATAGGATTGATACTTCTTAAGAAAAATTATCTTCATGTCATTCCAAGAGGAAATAGTGTGTTCTTCGAAACCCATAAACCATTTTTGTGCAGCTTCTTTAAGAATAGAAGGAAAGAGATGAATTTTATGTGTGCCATTTGTATATCCACAAGTACGACATAACATAGCAAAATCAAAATTAAATGAATCACGATCTTCAGTAGAAATTCCATAAAAATTGGGCAAAATAGAAGGTGGAATATTCTTAATTTTTACCTCCTCTCCAAGAATTTCTCTTCTGTCTACAATTGGGAACCCAAAGGTAGCTTTCTGATCATTGTCTAGTTCTATATCATTACATCTCTTATTTTCATATTCTCTTTTTTCATCTTCTTCTCTTTTTCTCTCTGCTTCTATTCTCCTTTCTTCCTCTCATTTTCTCTTCCATTCTTTTTTTTTCCTCTCATACTGAATTCTTTGTTATAGAGTCATTATTGGTATTATAGATACTTCTCCTTCCTCCGTCATTCTCCATTCAATTCTTTGTAATGTTTGAAGAAGAGGATGAATTGGTATTTCCTAAACTTTATATATTTGTTCAAGAACTGGTTTCTCTCATTTTTTAACAATTGGTATTTATTGTCTCCTTTTTTTTTCTATGAAAGGTGTTTCTATTTGTGTTTATTTTATTTTCACTTCATAGGCTAACAAGGTCCGTCTTTCAGTAAGATTCAATATTTGTCCGGGTATTTGTTTTTCTTCCAATTCTTCTAAGGCTGGTCTCCTAGCAACAGGTGTAATTAGTCTTGATGGTCCTGCTCCTATGGGTGGTTGAGTTGTTGGGGGGTTCTGTTTAGAAAGTATACCTTTTTGATCTCTTTCTGTAGGCATAAAGAAACATAAATAACAAAACTAAGTTTTTTTGTTGTGATTTATTTATTTATATTAAAAATGAAAAAAAATGAAAAAAAATCTTCCTAATTGAGTCGATTGAATTATTCTTCCGAGGAAACTTTGCCAAAATTGTTGGGTCAATTTACTAGGTAAACTAACACTGGTATTTTATTTGTCAATCTGGGTTTGTAGACTTGGAAGCATGTCCATAATATATGGATTTTAGATGAAGTCTATTTTAGAAGACAATGTGTAGAAGTTGAAAGAAACGCATATTACAAATATATTCTAAATTATAAGATATATGGAAATGCATATTACAAATATAAAATCTAACTAAGAAGTTTCTTATTCAATATGTAGTAAGTTAATGAATAGGCTCCCAACTTAGGAGATCCTGGCTGTCCTTCCCTACATTACTACTTCCAGAAGAGAAACTGAATAACAATATTTTATGATGTATAGAAATTAAGAGAAGAGGCTCCTAACTTATGAGGTCCAGGTTTTTCTTCTTTACAGTTCTATTCCAACATTTTTACCACTGTATTAAAACTATAAATTCAATAAAATAACTCAAGAAAAGAAAAGAGGATAAATTTTAGTTGTTGATCATGATTTGATAGAAATAGAATTTTACTTAAATTATTCTTTGTCCTTTCATATTAAAATTACATATAAACCAATTATCATCCAAAAAACATAAGAAATCTTAACACATCTAAATGACTGAATAATAAATCTAAAGAAAAAACTTTTGCATGAAAATTATGCTAATTTAACCAAAGTGTACTTAGCTAGGTGTGGGGGCACTCCACTCTTGCCTTGCGTATTTGAATAACTTCTCAGCTAAAAAAAACTTAATCAATCATCCACATCATGAACAAGACATAGAGAGTGGAACTAGTACTTCAAATTATCTCAAAGTTTTCAAAAGTCTCAATACAAAATTACACAAATTGTACATGCTTGAATGGTCCATAAACTTGGTTTAAATAGACAAATAATAAAAAAACTAAGCTATAATGTTTCTAACAATCTTATCCATCCTAATCCCATCCATCTAGGTTGAACACATCCATTTTTTTTCACAAAATTAGGAAAATCCCAAAAATAATAATTCTACGCTTTTCCTAGGAATTTTTGAAATACAGATCAAGTTTGACCAGCGTTGACTGGGCATATTTTAGCTTATTTTGACCAAACAAATAGATATTTTCCCATCCGTGATTCCCAATATTTCCAAATATATTCTTATATCTCACCAAGGTGTCCTACACATATGACTTCCATGAAGCTATTACGGGGATTTTTAGTGCAGTCCAAAAATACTCTTAAAACCCAATTTTTACAAGAATATCTAAAAATGGGAAAAAATAATTTAATTACCTTAATATGCATAATGAGGCTAAAATTAGGCATATATGGATGATATACGGTGGAATATTATGGTAAATAGGTGGTTTTATGATAGGAAAAATTGACCAAAATTGAGGGCCAACATGATCGTTTCTTGGGCTTCATCGTGTCCATAGATAGTATAAAACTTGATCCTCTCTAAGTTCAAGCCATACTTGAACTTCCCATTCCTTGAATTTTTAACAAGTTAAAAATCCTCCAAGGAAACTCCAAGTTCCTTCATTTGTTCGTGCCTGAATATGCCACCACTGTGCATCGGTTTCTTAGACGTCTTCGATCTAATATTCCATCTTTTTGCGATGATTATTCTCAAACTTATTTTTATTCCCTGAAATGTTCTCTCACTTAGACTCCCTTGATTAGACTACTTAAATTTAACAGGGACTTCATCATGTACATCTCATCTTCCACATTCTCAGTTGCTGGGGTCCTCATCTAGGAAAATGTTATCGAAAATGAGCATGTTGTATACTATGTTAGTAAGAACCTCGCAGGGCCCCATATGTCCTACTCACAAAAGGAGAAATTGGTGTTTCCCTTCATGTTCTCGGTTCAAAAACTCCCTCATTATATCCTTACGGATAAAAACAAGGTCGTGACAAATTCTAACCCAATGGCTTCCTCTTAAGTTGATGGATATTTAATGGGAAATATTCCCATTGGATCATTATATGATCTTGAATTTGTCACCCCTAAGAGTAAGAAAGTTCTGGCCCTTACCAAACTCATTTTTTAATTTCCTACTAGTGTGCATGATCTACCAGTTAATGATAAGTTACCCAATGAACATTTTTTTCCATCACTTTGGATGATCCTCAGTATGGTTACATCATTACATCTATCCAAACCCAAAAGTTCACCCCCCATCTCAATCGTGATGATTGACGATGTATATGACACCAAGCCCCTCACTACCTTCTAATCGACGATGATATTTATCGTCGCAGTGTTGATACTGTCCTCTGTCGTTGTCTAACTCACGCTGAAGCTGAGAAAGTCCTCAATGCTCGTGATAGTGGCACTTGTGTTGGCCACCCCTCTTGTATCACTACTACCCATAAAGTCATGCGCGCCATGTATTTTTGGCCTTCTCTCTTCAGCGATTACATTGAGTTAGTCAAGAATTGTCCCAATTGGCAATTGTTTTCCCCAAAGGTGCGAGATCTACTTGCTCCCCTCCATCCTATCATATCATTCCTTCCTTTCGGAAAATGGGTCATTTACATTATGGATTGTCGACCCATATATGTTAATAACCACAAGTATATTATTGTGGTCATCAAATATTTCACCAAACGGGTTGAGGCTATGCCAACATTCAATAGTATTGTGACTACTGCAGCTATATTTTTATTTAACCATGTTATCGCTCGATTTGGGTTTCCAAAACAATTGGTCTCTAACCATGGACAAAATTTTGAAGATGAGATATGGTGTGAGCTATCCTCTCTGTTGGGCTTTGAGCACCAATATTCATCATCTTATTATCCACAAGGTAATATATAAGTTGAAGCAGTCAATAAAATCCTTTAAAATATTCTTGAATGGACGGTCGACAAGCACAAAACCAACTAGAACCTTATGTTCTTCCTTAAGTTGGGGGCCTATAGAACTTATATTAAAACTACCACCCATTTTACTCCTTTTGACCTTCTTTTTGGCGAGGAGGAAATCTTACTGATCGAGTGTGAAATCCCATCCCTTCACCTAGACATCGAAATTCTCCTTGACACCCAACCTTTAGAACAAATACTTATCATGCTTGAGCATGCCTCCGAAGACCGTCATATTGCATTACAAATCATTGAAGCAGCCAAAAGGTGCAGCAAAGCCCAGTATGACTGAAAATTCCAGCCTCGTACCATTCACGAAGGTGATCTTGTTCTTATGTATGAAGAGACTCATGATGTCATTGGTGACGGGAAGTCTGAATCATTATGGCTAGGAGCTTACATCATTCTTAAGGACTTGGGCATGAGGGCATACCTTTTAGAGGATTTCGAAGGCCAACTCCTTCCTAAGCCTTGCAATGCACTCAAACTCAAGAAATTTTACCCATAGCATCTCCGATTGACATGCATGTATTTATTTTTGTCATTAATTTAGGTAGATTTCATATCCCACCATCTCATTTGTTGTCTTTTGGTGCCTTTCATATGGATCCATCATCTACACCATATATCAGCCATGCCAATGGTAAAATTCGCTTCTCCCTGAATCTAGCCTTGGCAACTTGGGCCATTTCTACCCCCTTTGCATTCGTTAGGTAACTCCAACGACATCTGCATTAGACCTGCCATCAATAACCTTACTGGATATGATGCAATGATAGGATTTTTAGTCGATGCCCTTGATCATTGCATCGTTCATCATCATGTTCATTTAGATTCCTTACTACCTATGACGCAATTGGATGGTGTTTATCGTGTGCATAAATATGTTCTATTTAGAAAATATCTATGAGTGAATATTTTAGCATGTGAATTTGAATCCATTACATTCAGTCATGTTCCTAGAGCCCAAAATCACTATGTAGACACCATTGCAAATAAAATTCTAGATTGGTATTTATCAAATGCATTTAACACAAGACAACCATAAAAAAAAATGGTGAACCAAAATCATCATATAAAAATATGCATATCCCTATTATGTATCATCACATAAAAACGTAAGTGTTTTGAGTCAACTACTCTAAATACATCTGGCATGCTTGTAGCATGTTACAAAAAAATGAAACCAGGGGACCCACATGTCCCCATCCCTAGTCACTATTTGGATGCTCTCGGGCCAATGGCTTTGCTCCACTAGCTCGTAGATCATGAACAACTTGACTGAGCATTTCCATGCACCAGATGATCCCTCACCACTTTGAGGGAAGACTCATACACTCATAAGTATACCGATCTCCTAGCTCATGCCACCCACGCTCAGATACCCTGATCAACACCACATCACATCTACGATGAATATCCTCCTATAGAGCCTCATAATTTGGTCTGTGGTGTGATACCGATCCACTTTGTTCCACACCCCTAGGCATTGTGGCTCATCTCGCATATCCTTCTGGTTTTACCAATATTATATCTACATACCACAAGTTTTGGAATCAATACCATATACACATTCTAGAAACTTTAAATGCACCAAAAAATAGCAACTTGCACTTACCATCTGGTCCCCATGCTCATCTGGGTGGAAGAGGCAAGTGAGGATCAACCTAATAGTTCATACCATTGTATCGATAATCATCTATGTATAATGGCATATGATCCCAATGCTTGAAAAACTATGGTCAGAACACACGGTTGAATCTTCCTCCCTGTCCTTGACATAGTAACTGCCACCAGAAGTGCATCTTGGGCTCCTCTGGGACCCCATCATGGACTAGCACATGATGACGGATGGTTGGGATCTTCTAAACAAGAAAGAGCATAGTAGTGTCCCAAATGCATAGTCATGGTTCACCTACCATCTGCATAGAAATGGCTGTCATTTCACTGAAAAAAGCTTCATATGGACCCACACATAGTAGGTCCATCTCAAAAAAATCTCCACTAACATTATCTTGCCCCTAGTGATGTGGTAGAATGCCTGCCTACCTAAGATCCATAGCACCATTATGGTGACAGCCCGTGTATCTAACCTCTCTAGATCACTGATCGTGATGTTCATGCCCATTGCATGAGAACTTGGGCCACAATGGCAGTAAAAAAGCTATGTTATGTTCCTCCCACAAGGTAACACTGGATGTATATTCCCCACCACCCCTAGTGGGGGGAGTCTAGTCAGAAAATTTATATCCTTGATCATGAGCTTGATCCTATGCCCCTCCATGATGAAGGCCTCATAGTTTGGATTCGAGTAGCTCATAATCCTCGATAGCAAGGCCTCACCTACCCTCATCAATGGGTGTTACAGGTCAAAATACCTCCTCATCAGCTCAGAGGAGAAGACAAATATGGAAGGAATACAAAGACCTAAATTAAACCTATTTCTGCCAAGGTAATGCCTCTCTGTAGCAACACAAGAGTGTTATAACGCAGCTGATCAGTGAATGGGCCACATTAGTGGCTAGGGAAATGCTCTGTTTACACTAGAGGGAATCATTACCTGTTTTTTAAGTTTGAAATGGGAAAAACCCGCGGAGAATGATTTGAATCTCCAACTTTTTCTCACAAGAGAGTCAGTACAAAAAGGAAACTGCAAAGCACTAATCTCTTATTGGGCATTTCCAGAAACAACTGAACTCTCAAAGAAGGCAAAAGCATGGAGGTTATAGAAACATCTTGGTTTTTTCTATTCAGAACTGGTGGAAAGAGAAGGGCAATGATTGCTCTCTCCATCTCCTATAAAATGGAGTTGAAGGCTCCTAGTTCAAGGTCGAAGGATTGTCAAGTTTTTAATACCTATGAAGTAGAGATCATCGTTGTAGTGTGAAGGTCAAAGGTCAAAGAGGTTCATTGAGAACTTGTTGATCAAGACATCACCAGTTTGAGAGATAGAGAGATTGGAAGGCTGAGGAGGGCTTGGTGCAACTGACGGTTGTAATCCTCCTTTTTCATAAATCAATAAAACTGTATATGTTTTGTCCATTCTATGCGTTGATATTGTCATTAATATTTAATAACTTATATAGCATGAGATGAATGGCTTAGATGTGCATAATTTAAATGTTTATTATATATTGGCTTAATTGATAAGAAATGTATGTTATGTTAGAAATTACACGGGTGCTTTAATTGATTGCAGGACCTAGATTTGGAGCTGGTGAAGAAGAACCACTGCTTCGCTACCTAGTGCTCTCCAAAGGAATCCAAGATCATTGAAGAGGTAATCTTCTATCTTTTTCTATCAAGTGGTTTTAAGTTAATATGAATATGGATATGCCATCTTTGTGACCTGTATAGCTAATATTACTGTCTGCCTTAGGCATCGGAAAGCCCTGAGAGGGATATACAATAACCAACAACCCAAGAATTTTACCCTGTAGTAGAATTGGCAACTCCGCAGGGGACTTTCCCCGTAGTTTCCAGACTATTTCTTTCCTCCTTTCTTCTCTCCTGTGTTCACAGATCCTTCCGACCAATATTTATGCCTAGTAGACATTTCAAAAGTTCGCAGAGTTTAATCCTATTTCTGTTTGACCATTTGAAGAACTTTACCCTGGCTAACGCTACCCCCGTAGGTTTCCCAATGTGTTATAACGTTGGCTCTACTTAAATACAGTGCGTTAGTCCTGAATTAACGTTGTCTTTACTCAGAAACAGTGCGTTACTTAGCCAAAACTTGTTGTTCACTGTTGTGAATGTGTTTTAGTTGCAGAGTTTTTTGGCCATCAGTATATCTCCTTGACTGAATCCCTATGCTTGTTTACTAAGCTAGCATTTCTGTTTGTTTGCTATTGTTTGAAAAGTTAGTGTCAAAAGCATTTACTTTTTAGAGAAGATTTTTTTTTTAATTTTTCTGCATCTAGCTGAGTTTATTCTAAAAATTTTAGTTCATAGACTGTTAAGAAGAGGTAGATATACGTCCGAATATTTAAAGTTGAACTGTGCTATTTGAGTTTTAGTGCATGGATGTTGAAAATAAACCTCTCCTTATAGAAATACTCTTCATCGAATTGAATATTTAGAGCATGTTTTGCATGGTTTCTTGAGTCGGAGTCTCACTACATTTCATAAGTCGACTGCCCCTCCGCAAGACTAATAATCAAGTACACTAAGAATCAAGCAATATTAAAATCAATCACATTACTCTTTTTTGAGCTCACACAAACAATAGTTCAGGCTAGGATTTTGGGTTAGGAAAAGTGATAAAATCACCCAAGATCTCAAAACTTGAAGCTAGAGTCATTAACGAGCGAAATCCTACTGCACTCATATTATCGGGATCGTTCCTTTACCGGAGCTCAGTGCGAGACAACACTTGGGTGCACAAGAAGGTAGCCCGCCTTCGACTGCATCCGGTGGGTGTGTTATATATTGGGGTTCCCTTCGAGGATGTCGAAACTAGATCTGGGATCTAGGTATTCTTCCCATATAGCATATTGTCCTTGACCGTGGACTCCCCTGATGATGTCTGTTATTTGAGGTATCTTTAGTGGCCATACTTTTTAGGGACTTACACAAGGTGACTAGGATGGGCTGTCGTGGTACTTGAAATAGACGGACCCACTCTATCTTTGGTCTTTAGGACGGTACTCGTCTTCACAAGAGTGCTTACACCTATCGTCTGAGGTTCGGGTGAAGCTCTAGAGTGACCGTAACTGTACTTTCAACCAACCCTCTCTGTATACTATTGTGATACTGGATTTCATCACTAGCAAACGGTAGTACTCAAACAGGGCACCCTATTCTGGTTTCTTGCTGATTGATTTTATAGAGTCCTTTTTTGTTTTTTAGGTGTGTGGTTACTGTCATTGATACTTTATAATACATCACAATTTACTAAAAAATTTTAAAAATAAATAGGTCACTGTGGCGTCCTCTGACCCATGCCATCTGTCTCGATGACAGCAAGGTCTACCTCCTCTAACTATTGAGGAAGAACTGAACCTTGGTGAACCCATGCCTTCTGCGGAAGAGCAGTCTCCACTGACAAATCTTGATTTTCACATAGCCTCATATCATACGGAATTTCCGGAGGACCCTTTCACAGAATGGGTTGTACCTCATTACAATCCTCCACTCACTGATCTGTTGGGGCCTGTGATAGTTCAGATTCCACCATGCCAAGATATTTCTTCAGCCACACAAACATCCTGTTAGCCTCCTATGAATTTTTTGACAAGCAAACAGGGGGCTAAAATTTTTTTGAGCCTTCAAGGAATGAATTTCCCCTGAAAACACATCATCCTTGAAGCCTCCTTATGACCTTGTCCTTTGATAAATCCCCACTGCTGTTTCCAGTTATAAAGCCTCTCTGATTGTGAAGAAATGCCCAAAAGGCCTCATTTTTTTTCCCCTTATATCCTCTCTTCTAAACCTATGCTTCATCCAATTTTACTCCTCTCTATTTCCCCCTTTAACCCTCTAAACCATCTCAAGTTCCCTTTTAAACCCTTCAAATACTCTTTGTTTGGTTTAATAAACCATTTCCCTCTCTATCGTTACCCTTCTTTGGCCTTAAAATTCATTAAAACAGGCCAAAAACCCCTCTTTCTACCTTATATTAAGGCCTAGCCCCTTAACCACTTCCCCACCATATGCTTTGTGCCCAGGACCAAGTGCTTAAGCCCCGGGCACTAATCACAATCGTAACCATCGGGCGATCGCATTTCTGTGTTGACTCAAAATTCTCGATGCGATTGAGTTTTGGTCTATAGTGCCACGGATACAATCTTCGTCGTTGATCTGAATAGATCTAACGGTCTGAGCTTTCCTACTTTCCCCACTCTGATCGCATCACAATTATCAATCACTACCCTTTGCGATTACAATCTCCATCGTTGATCCATAGTTTGATCCAACGACCCAGCGCTAATCACTACGTGCTCGTCGCCTTTCCTTTCCACCCCTCCGATTACATTTGAACCGTCGATCTCCCGCCAGATCCGATGGCTGGCGCTCCATCGCATCGCACCAGTCGCATCGCACTCCCCTTCGGTGCCTTGCGATTGCGACCCTCCGATTCGATCCCGACTGTTCATTCCTTTTGATCCAATGGTCCATATTTCTCCCACTTCACTCTTTTGGCCCTTCTCTCCCCCCTGCCGATTCAATCTCTGCCATAGATCTGTCCTACAGATCGGACGTCTAGTGCTCCATCGCATTGCACCAGTCACATCGCATCCCATCCTCTGTGCCTCCGATTGCGATCCACCGATGATGATCTCTATCGTCGATTCCCCTGTTGATCCAACGACCCTCGCTCTCCCACTCCAATCGCAATCGCATTTTCCAATCTCTACAAACTTCTGCCCCTTGCGATTGTGATTTCCCCGATCCAATCTCGACCATCCGTTAGTCCAAGATCCAATGGTCATGAACTAATCGCACCTTTTTCCATCGGACTGTTGACCCTCCCATTTCTCCCCTCTGATTGGATCGTAGCCGTCAATCTCCTCCTGATATCCGATGGTCCTAAATGAATCGCCCTCCGCCCATGCCGGGTCCCACCACCCATGGTCCATTTCATATGTGTCGCGTTTCATTTTCCCATTTCCTTTTTGTGTCGCCCAACTTTCAAAGTTCATCCCGTTCATTAATCCCCACCGTCGATCATCACCTCCAAAACTGATCGGATGGCCCACATTCATTCTCTCATCAAAACTCCATTTCATTGCATTTTCACCTGTTTCCTCCACGACCACCATTTCTACAGTTCTGCCACCATTTCTCCGGGCTTTCAAAGCATCCTTCCGCCACTTTCCCTGGATTTTATAATTGAATTAATTTATTGTGCAGGGATCACAGAGAGGTCATTACAGCGGCAGCAAAGAGTAACAGGAGAAATAGGTTCAAGGGATTTAGGCCTGTTAATCGAATATTTAAGCGCCTAATCCCATGCTCAAAGGATAAAGATGCAGTTTGAAGACTTAAACACATTGTCAAGTCCTATCAGTGCTTCCAGTGTCAGCAGAATGTTTTTCTCCAGACGGACACCTCCGGACAGTGTTCTCCTTGCCTCCTCGAGCCTAGAAATAGTTAATTACACTAACAGAAGCTTCTTAAAGACTGTCAGGACTACAATTATGGAAGCATGGGGACCTGAAGACCTTTCAGTCACCTTAATTTCTTCATAAGACAGAACAGAGGGCCTTACAGCCAAAAAGGCTTCACGAAACATCAGAGGTCAAAGTCGAATTTACGCAGTCTCCTGTGCTAGGAAAGGAGAACTTTTAATCGTAACAAAACGCATTGAGTTTCGGGCAGTATGTGACTGGTTTTGCATGAATTAATCAAGCACATTTCACAAGAACCTAGTCTATTACTATTGGTGATGTTTTCTCTCACACTGTTTATTACATTTTTCATAATGTTCATTTCTTCTGGCTCGTGTCAGAAATATTGCATAGGATTTACCCTTGTTAGGTACCCTATGTCTCTGCTCCCCTTGCCTTCAATGTTTTCTGCCAATTTTTAATCTAAGATTAAATTCAGTTAATTTAACCAGTGTAGTGGTTCCATATGTTGCTGGCTGATGTATGAATTCAGGGTTTGCTGCTTAGTTGTTCTTGTTGGGTTTAAGCTGGAAGATTTTGGAACACTGGGGATTAGAGTTAGCCCTATCCCCTAGAATCCTTATGCGAACAGCTGGCCTTTCTAAGATCTCTTGCTGGTGTCAAAGCATTGAAGGTTCAAAGTCCTTCTCTGATCTGTAGACCCTGGCTTTGTTAAACTTATCTCTGTTTTCTCTCAGAGCATGCTAAAGCTGACCTGGAGTTAAATGACCTCTGGTCCGATCTGTAAGCTACCCCTTTGTCCCCCCTTGAGAGCTTCCTTTGAGTATGTCTAAGCAGGTCTGGAGTTAAATGACCTCTGACCTGATCTATAGACAGAAATTGGGTTACTTTCCTTCTTTCACCTTCTCTCCTTAATGTTCCATTCCATCATCTATCTAAAAATATCCTTTAGTGTAGATGAATTACCCTCTGAAAGCCTTGGCTATTTGTGCAAGTAATCCCCTTTCATGACTCCATAGCCCAATGGATGGCACTTTCTTGACCTATCCTCCTTTGCTGAAACATCCTGCTATTTTGCTCATTTCCTCCTGTTACCTTCTCAGTCTATGATCTCATGACTCAACTCAACAACCAACCAACAAAACCATTTTAAACCCCCCCCCCCCCTTGTGCTTCATACCTAGCCTAATATCTCAATTTTAGCTTGAAAGATATATATCATTCTTTTTTTTATGGAGAGATCCCTCTCCAGATCTAGGAGGGCTAGATCCTAGCATCCCAAAGTGGTTTGATGTTGTCTTATATTTTGGTATCTCAAAATCTGCCAAAACATAGGAACCCAAACATAATGGCGACTCCACCTGATAATGTGTGTTTGTCTCCCATTGTCGTCCCCAACATAATGGCGACTCCATTGGGGATCGAACCCAGAATCTCTGGTTATATTGGCTTTAATTGCTAATGGTGGACAACAGCCTGCTCCAAACAGTCAAATTCATCCACCTGGTGACTCCACACTCCCTATGATCCAAATACCTAATGAGTCCACCAGTGGAGGACTCTGAACTGGTTGAGAAGAAGTAGTAGCATTCTTTGCAAAAGCATGAATCCAAACATGGACATGGATACAAAGTATGATGCTTTGTATGACCAATTAGATTAATTAATAGAAACGTTTGGTAAAGTGATGGAGATTTATATGGCTAATATGAATGCAAATGAGGATTATTTAGAATAGTCGATGCCTCTCCTAGAACAAGAACAAACTCAGGGCTGAGAGGATGAGCAAGGCATGTACGATGCTCGAGAGTGTATAGAAGACGAAGAGGAAAGTGATCAGGAACGGCCTGATTTCTTACATATGTCTTGTGTTACGCTGACTAGAGAATATCAGGGCCTAATAGCAAAAACTACTGGGGAACGCTTCCTTGAGGAAACAAGAGACCACATAGAAGAGGCAGAATCTGATGTGGAAGAAAAGGCTCAAGAAAATATCCCACCTCCAAATCAGCTAACACAAGAGAAAGAGGACTACTGTCCTTCTGTCCATGATGAGAGGGAAACCCCTCTTTTGACAGAAGAAGATATTGATCAGATATTAAGTCAGCAGTCCACCTCAGAAATATTTTATCGAACACACACTCCTTCTCATTCATCTCCTAATTTTTATGATACAGATCCAGAAAGCTCCTTTGTGGATCAGGATGAAGAAATACTTGTTGAGAATCCGACAGGTTTTATTGGTGACATTGCTTACGATTATGACTTTCCTAGTTATGATCTATTTGATGATGATTGTTTCCAGAGAGAAGTTGAGCTTGCAGAACCATCATCAGTAGACCCATGGGAGGAAATCCAAGGCTAGCAACTCCAGAGAAGCACTCAACCCAGTCAGCCTATATATCACATTGATGGGGAAAGTTATGAAAGCATCAGTGATGAGTGTCATGAGATTGGTGGTCAGCAGTCTTTCCTTTCAGAAGATGAGGAGGAAAGTAAAGAATAATTCCTTGAGCAAGATGAAAATAACGAGCCTTCTCTTGAAAAGAGGAAGCAATGGAACAAAACACTGCTCAAGAATACACTAATCTTTTCACGGAGCTTAGCACATCAGAGCAGAACATATCAGAGCTCCAAGAGGACTCAGCTCCAATATACGATGAGTCCTCCAGTTAAGAAGATGAGGGAGATTATCTCTCTCAAGTGATTCTTCTTCTTGATCCAGTGGAAGAAGAAGAGATCCTGGTTGAAGCCTGCCTGCCAAATATTCATAGCTAGGTATCTTTTCATGATCCTTATGCTCATTTACTGCAAACATTTGAGGAAGGATCAAAGGTCTTTTTGAGCAGCATGTTGCAAACAGAAAGAAAATTTTTCGAAGCTGATGTTATTGAACAAAAAGAGTGGGAGCAGCCCTACCTATCCAGCCTGCTCAAGGAGGTGAGCAAGAAAGACTAGTCATGGGATCACTTGATGGACTGGTTGCATTGGAAGACAATGTTTGTAAGCTAGACTTGTAAATATTCCAATTAGAGTAGGGTAGGTAGGAAAAGCTTAATAAAGCTCAGTCTGTGAGCATGTAGTTAGTTGTTTTTAATTCCAGCAAAGTCCAACAAGTCATACAGTCTAATCCTGGATTGACTGTTTTCAATTTCTGTCTTAGAATGTAGAGAAGAAAACTGCTAGACAGTTAATCCTAGCAGATACTAGATTAGGTAGAAAAACTATGAGACCAATAGTTTAATCTGGTCTCATGGAGTAATAAGGGTAGAAGTAGAATAGGTTTATTTTCCTTTTTGTAAAAATTGATGATGTAAAGGGTCTGCAAGTCCAAATGCGCCAAGAAGAAAAAATGCTAGGACTATAGTGTGGGTAGGTAGTTGTTCGGGAGAATTTTACTGTTGATATGATGTCTTCATGATTTGTGGCAGCTGATCCAAGAAAGAAAATGGATGAGTCGAGTACCAAGCATCTGTCCTACACCAAATATTTATCTTCTGAATTCTTGACTCCTTCAAGAAGAAGCCATCCCCATGTGGAATCACTGTTAGCCCCCTATGAATTTTATGACAAGCAAACAGGGGACTAAAATGTTTTTGAGCCTTCAAGGAATTCATTTCCCCTAAAAAAACATCATCCTTGAAGCCTCCTTATGCCCTTGTCCTTTGATAAATCCCCACTGTTGTTTCCAGTTATAAAGCCTCTCTGATTATGAAGAAATGCCCAAAAGGCCTCCTTTTTTTTCCCCTTATATCCTCCCTTCTAAACCTCTGCTTCATCCACTATTACTCCTCTCTATTTCCCCCTTTAACCCTCTAAAACATCTCAAGTTCCCTTTTAAACCCTTCAAATACTCTTTGTTTGGTCTAATAAACCCTTTCCCTCTCTATCTTTACCCTTCTTTGGCCTTAAAATGCATTAAAACGGGCCAAAAACCCCACTTTCTACCTTATATTAAGGCCTAGCCCATTAGGGGAATTTTGAAGTCTAAAATGGGCCTCCTAAGGAAATTATAAAATTATAGTGGAAAAAATCAAATAAGATTTGATGACATCATCAAATTTTAGAGGGAAAAATGGAAAAACTACTTTTTCAACTCATATTTTCAACTTATCTCCCAAATTTTTTACTCAAATTTCGAGCGGGAGTACTCATTGGATGTGAAATTTAGTTCCCCATCCAAGGAGTACCCATGTTGCATACTTTCGATGGGTCCTACTACACGAAAAATGAGAAATACATAAAAAGACGTGATTACAATCACGTTTTTTATGTATTTCTCATTTTTCGTGTAGTAGAGTTCATCGAAAGTATGCAACATGGGTACTCCTTGGATGAGGAATTAAATTTCGCATCCAATGAGTACTCCCGCTCGAAATTTGAGTAAAAATTTTGGGAGATAAGTTGAAAATACGAGTTGAAAAAGTAGTTTTATTATTTTATTATTTTTTAATATTTTTACCCTTTTATTTAAAAAATTGTGAATCATCCCCCATGGTTGACATCATCATCTTGAATCCTATTGGTTGTTATAAAGTTTATTTTTTTTGTACATTTTTCTTATGAGGCCCATTTTAGACCTTAAAATTTCCCTAATTCCCTTTCGACCTAGCCCCTCAACCACTTCCCCGCCATATGCCCCGCGCCCAGGACCAAGCGCTTAAGCCCCGCGCGCTAATCGCAATCGAAACCATCAGGCGAGCGCATTTCTGTGTTAACTGAAAATTCCCGATCCGATTGAGTTTTGGTCTGTAGCACCGCAGATACAATCTCCACCGTTGATCTAAATAGATCTAATGGCTCGCGCTTTCCCACTTTCCCCGCTCTCATCGCATTGCAATTATTAATCTCTGCCCTTTGTGATTGCGATCTCCGTCGTTGATCCATAGTTTGATCCAACAGCCCAGCGCTAATCGCTGCGTGCTTGTCGCCTTTCCTTTCTGCCCCTTCGATTACATTTGAACCGTCGATCTCCCGCCAGATCCAATGGCTGGTGCTCCATTGCATCGCGTCAGTCGCATCGCACTCCACTTCGGCGCCTTGCGATTGCAACCCTCCGATCCGATCCCGACCATTCATTCCTTTTGATCCAACGGTCCAGATTTCTCCCACTCTGCTCTTTTGGCCCTTCTCTCCCCCACGTCGATTCAATCTCCGCCATAGATCTGTCCTCTGGATCGGATGGCTGGCGCTCCATCGCATCGCGCCAGTCACATCGCATCCCATCCTCTGCGCCTCCGATTGCGATCCGTTGATGATGATCTCCACCGTCGATTCCCTTGTTGATCTGATGGCCCTCTCTCTCCCGCTCCAATCACAATCGCATTTTCCAATCTCTGCCACCTTCTGCCCTTTGCGATTGCGATTTCCCCAATCCAATCTCGACCATTCGTTAGTCGAAGATCCAACAGTCATGAAATAATCGCACCTTTTTCCATCGGACTGTCGGCCCTCCCATTTCTCCCCTCCAATTGGATTGTAGCCATCGATCTCCTCCTGAGATCCGATGGTCCTATATGAATCACCCTCCGCCCATGCCGGGTCCCACCACCCATGGTCCATTTCATATGTTTCGCATTGCATTTTCCAATTTCCTTTGTGTGTCGCCCAAATTTCAAACGTCATCCCATTCATTAATCCCCACTGTTGATCATTGCCTCCAAAACTAATCGGACGGCCCACATTCATTCTCTCATCAAAGCTCCATTTCATTGCATTGTTCCTAAAATTCTCATGTGATTTTCCTGGAAGATTTATATATAATATGCATTTTCACCTGTTTCCTCCACGACCACCATTTCTACAGTTCCACCACCATTTCTCCGGGCTTTCAAAGCATCCTTCTGCCATCGTACCTGGATTTTATAATTGAATTAATTTATTGTGCAGGGATCACAGAGAGGTCATTACAGCGGCAGAAAAGAGTAACAACAGAAACAAGTTCAAGGGATTTAGGCCTGTTAATCAAATATTTAAGAGCCTAATCCCGTACTCAAAGGATAAAGACGCAGTTTGAATACTTAAGCACACTGTCAAGTCCTATCAGTGCTTCTAGCATCAGCAGAATGTTTTTTTCAAACGGACACCTTCAGACAGTGTTCTCCTTGTCTCCTCGAGCCCAGAAACGGTTAATTACACTGACAGAAGCTTCTTAAAGACTGTCAGGACTGCAGTTATGGAAGCATGGACACCTGAAGACCTTTCAGTCACCTTACTTGCTTCGGAAGACAGAACAGAGGGCCTTATAGCCATAAGGGCTTCACGAAACATCAGAGGTCAAAGCTGACCTGACAGAGTCTCCCAAACCATACCAAAAGTACTTACAGTGATGCAGATTGCCATTAAGCAGAGTGGGCATGAACTCTTTCTACACTCTGTCTTAATGAGATCCATTTAATGAATATCATCTACTCCTGTTATTCGGTTCTCCTATAATAATTCCCGAGAACATGTTGTAAAGGTTGTTGTCAAGGTTGTTGCCGATTGTTGTTAGAGGGATTCATTTTGATTGTTAGAACAGTCTTGGGAGGGAGTAGCAGAGTATTTGTTATGTAGTAGGCTGGGAGGAGAACATTTGGACTATAATAGCCATTGAGCTCAGTGTATGCGACTGGTTTTGCTTGAATTAATCAAGCTGTTTTCACAGGATCCTGGTCTATTACTATTGATGATGTTTCCTCTCACATTGTTTATTACAATTTTCATACTGTTCATTTCTTCTCGCTCGCCTCAGAAATATGGCATCGAATTTACCCTTGTTAGGTACCCTATGTCTCTGCTCTCCTTTCCTTCAATGTTTTTTGCCGATTGTGAATCTAAGAGTAAATTCAGTTAATTTAACCAGTGTAGTGGTTCCATGTGCTACTGGATGATGTATGAATTCGGGGTTTGCTGCTTAGTTGTTCTTGTTGGGTTTAAGCTGGAAGATTTTGGAACACTGGGGATTAGACTTAGCCCTATCCTCTAGGATCCTTGTGTGACCAGCTGGAATTTCTAAGATCTCTTGCTGGTGTCAAAGCATTGAAGGTTCAAATTCCTTCTCTGATCTATAGACCCTAGCTCTGTTAAAATTATCTCTGTTTTCTCTCCGAGCATGCTAAATCTGACCTAGATTTAAATGACCTCTGGTCCAATCTGTAAGCTGCCCCTTTGTCCCCCCTTGAGAGCTGCCTTTGAGTATGTCCAAGCAGGTCTAGAGTAAAATGACCTCTGGCCTAATCTATAGACAGAAATTGGGTTACTTTCCTTCTTTCACCTTCTCTCCTTAATGTTCCATTCCATCATCTATCTAAAAAGATCCTTTAGTGTAGATGACTTGCCCTCTGAAAGCCTTGGATATTTGTGCAAGTAATCCCCTTTCATGACTCCATAGCCCAATGGATGGCACTTTCTTGACCTATCCTCCTTTGCCAAAACATCTTGCTATTTTGCTCCTTTCCTCCTGTTACCTTCTCAGTCTATGATCTCATGACTCAACTCAACAACCAACCAACCAAACCATTTTAACCCCCCCCCCCCCCCCTTTTTGCTTCATACCTAGCCTAATATCTCAATTTGAGCTTGAAATATATATATCATTATTTGTTTTATGGAGAGATCCCTCTCCGAATCTAGGAGGGCTAGATCCTAGGATCCCAAAGTGGTTTGATGTTGTCTTATATTTTGGTATTGCCAAATCTGCCAAAACATAGGAACCCGAACACATCCATTTCACCACCAGCATCCATAGGGTCGATGCCAATGGAAACCATCCCAGGTTCGCCACCATCCTCCCCACCGGTGGTCAGTTCTATGCCATCACTTGGTAACCCCAGTAGTCAACATATACCTAATCCCAACACTACGGTCATGACAACTATTAGTAGCTCACTGAATCCTTCGGGATCTACTCCTACCATGACCACATTGGGACCCACGATTGCTCCTCCCATGAATGTGACTACTTCGGTACCTTTTAGCAACCCTTTCATTTGGAACCCTCTGCTAAGTTCAAACCCCTTGGCCACTATACCAGGGGGAAGTGTCAGCAACACACAGGTAGCAGGGAACATTTCGCTTCCCCTGCAATCCTTAGGACAAATAGGACATCCTATTGTCAATAATTTTCCCTTAAGTGGTTCAAATATAGGTGTAGGGTCTATGCCATTGCCAAACTATGCAAGTAGTAGTATGCCTCCGGGAAACTCTATCGCATCAATTTAGACTAACCTACCCCAACCTCCATCTGGAATGGGAGGGCATTTTTATGCTGGGGGCAACCAACCATTCGCCCCGCAATAAAATATGCCCTATGGACAACAACAGTATGTGCCTACTCCTCCACCTACAAGAAGTTTTTATCAAAGTCCTACTTATCCTCCTGGTAACACATTGATGGGTGGACCCTATGGTCTAAGTAGTCAGCCCATACTTCCTTTGTTAGATTTAGGGGAAAATCCACAATTTCCATTTTTAGCAGCTTTGGACATCCCCAATATCCATAAAATGACTAACGACCCCATCAATCACAACCCGCTTTGGCCTCCAGTACCGCATAAGATTCCTTCTGACATCCCGAAGTTCAACGAGAAACAAGGGGACGACCCAGCCACACACATCACTACCTTTCAACTATGGTCTCTATCCAATTCCATGGTGGATGATAGTGTCCGGCTTCAACTGTTTCCCCGCACCCTTACAGGTAATGCTACCAATCGGTACATTGAATTACCACGCACCGCCATCAATACTTTTGGTGTTTTAGCGATATATTTTCTAAAGAAATTCAAATTACCAATCAGATTTGAAACCAGAATGGAACTGTTAACCTCGCTGCACCGGGACACCGCCACCCACATCTCCGATCACATTCATGAATGGAGACGTAGGAGGAGGCTAATCAAAGCACCAATCCTGGATCATCTCTTAGCCAATTGGTTTTGTAAGTCTCTCTTACCCCACATCTCTAAATACATTGGCCTTTCCAGTGCAGTTACAGAAGATCAATGCATTCGTCATGCCCAGCATTTAGATTTAATCTATTCACAATCTGGCACGTTCTATGATTTACTCCCCAATGCCCCTGGTAACCCAAATCCTCTGGCCACTCAGAAAACCGAAGCACATGCTGACAGTCTCATTGGCAAAATCTCTGGTGTGGCCAAAAAACAGTCTCAGGGACAAGCCTCCCATCCATCTTTGGCTGCCACCGCCCCTCACCAAACAACTACCCTTCCTACCGCTGAGGTAAATTTTGTGCAAACTTCACAAAAAACTAGCTGAAAAAATAAGAAGAACAATAAAAAGACATATTCTTTGGAAGAGCAGTTGAATAATTAGAATAACCCTAATCAGAAAAACACTCCCAAAAATGACAAAGGGAAGGATAAACCCATGAAATTTCCTTGCAAGATCTGTGCGGAAGACCACTTGACATACAAATGTCCTTGGCTGCAGGAATGCACCAATTTTTTTGCCAACAAGGATTCTGGGTGAACACCTGTCGTTCTTCATAATCCTTTCCCTAATCAACAACAACAACATCAACACATGGTTGACAACCCACCACAACCCCATCAACAGAGCAATGGTGGTTCACATCCTTTCGGGGAAGGACCATCTGCCATTTATGGCATTGAGAGTGTTGAACTTCAAACTTGAGCCAAGATTTATGGAAAACCTACCATATATGGTCAAGAACCTGGTACTAATTCAAATCCACCGCTACCGAACAATTTGCATATCGAACGGCCTACTGCTGACCCTATGATTCATCCCCCCAAAGGGACACTTCGACGCATGACTCATAACACCTCTGCACGTGCAGCCCAAAACTACAACATTGTAGAAGACTTGGAGCAGGCACCGTCAGCTATGTCTGCTCTCGAAGTATTACAAACCTGTCTAGCACAAAGGAAAACCTTGCTTTTGGCCATTGGTGGAATAGACCCCCAGGATTCAATGCTAGCTATCTTTGATATGGAAAAATCTAAACCTCACCTCGCACACCAACTCGCATTCTAGGTGTAGGTTGTGTCGAAAGGGAGACCAATCCATTGCACTACCATAGACGAAGGTGCTTCGACCTGCGTTATGTCACAAGCTTGCTGGCTCGATTTAGGTTCTCCTACCTTAACACTGCCATCAAATTCCCTCAAAGCTTTCGATGGCCACAAGTTCCTTCCAAAAGGATACCTTGCTAGCTTTCCCATCACTCTAAGTGGAAAAATGGTAACCGTGGACATTGAAGTTGTAGATTGCCATCTTGACTATAATATATTGCTCGGTCGCAGTTGGTCATATGCCATGACTGCCATTGTTTCTTCGGTCTTTTGACTCATCCTATTTCCATTGGATGGGAAAATAGTCACAGTGGATCAGTTATCCTTCTACACCCCTGATTATTCCACGTTACCAAGTAGCACTGTACCCCTAATAGGAGGCTTTCCTGACTCTTACGTCAGTATTGGTACCGGTCTTCTGAAGGCATCTTCCCTACTAGGCTGTTTTCCTCTCCCGCTGTCAGAGATCCCAAATACGGTTGCAATTATATCCACCACTTCCAATGGCTCTATCGACCCATGGATTCTCCCGGCACCTTCAGACATTGATTCCTATAGAAATCAGATGCTGCTCTCACCAGCCGAGGTGGCCTACCATGCCACCCAAATTACATCTGAACCCTCCACTACTATGGTTTTGACCAAAGGTACAAACCTCCTGCCCATCACAGTTCTCTCTAAGGATCTCCTCAATGAAGTCTTGCGTACAGACGAAGCTATTCGAGAGATCATGTCTCTAGAAGAATGACCTTGGGGAGAGTTTCACCATCGCGCTTCGATGATCGATTCAGATGTGATAAATACTGAAATCCCATCCTTTGACCCACCTGATATGGTTCCCTCCGCTTACACGATTGTTCAAACTATCAATTCAGAAGGGAACATGGGTAATCTTTCTAAGACAATGCTCATTGATATCTTGGTCAAAAACGGGTATCATGGAAAACATTCAGATTGGAGCAGATTGCAATCCTGAGGAAATTGTGCGCTTCACATCCCTTTTCAAAGAATTACATGATGTGTTTGCTTGTTCTTACAAGAAAATTCCCGACATAGATCCTTCTATTGACGAGAAAGAGATCAAGCAATTTCGAGCGTTCTTTTTACGATATTTTTCTTGTTCGTTAATCTGAAAAACCTCGAGTCTTCTTCTTCGAGCTCATTAAACTTACACGAAGAAGCTTCGAAATTATTTTTATGTTATTTTTCTTGCTGGTTAATCTGAAAAACCTCGAGTTCCCTTCTTCGTACTCGTTCAACTTACACGAAGAAGCTTCGAGCATTCTTTTTACGGTATTTTTCTTGCTCGTTAATCCGAAAAACCTGGAGTCCTCTTCTTCTGGCTTGTTAAACTTACACGAAGAAGCTTCAAGCATTCTTTTTACGGTATTTTTCTTGCTCGTCAATTCAAAAAACCTCGATTTCCCTTCTTCAGACTCGTTAAACTTATACGAAGTTGATATCGAGCGTTCTTTTTCTATGGTCTTTTTCTTGCTCGTCAATCCGAAAAACCTAGAGTTCTCTTCTTCAGACTCGTTAAAACCATGAAGAAGCACTGAGCTTTCTTTTTAGGAACCTTTTTCTCGCTCATAAAATTGAAAACCCCGAGTTGACTTTGTCGGGCTCATTAAACAACCACGACAGAGACTAAAGAGCCATTCTTTTTCTCTTTTTCAAAGCTCTTTAAACCGAAAAAGTAACCGAGTTTTCTCCGCGTGACTTGTTAAAATTTCACAGAGGTCACCGAGTTTTCTCCGTGTGACTCGTTAAAATTTCACGGAGGGCGCCAAGTTTTTCTTTGTTGGACTCGTTAAAATTTCACAAAGAGTACTGAGTTTACTCCGTCTCCTCATACTCATAACAAATTGAGGTAGACGTCCATCGAACATAGATTTCTCACTTTTCCGGCTTTGATGGACTAACTTACAGAAAATGAACTGTTTCGAGCTTACTATTATCCCTTTGCCATGCCCAGTTATCAAGACATGACAAAGGTACTCCAACGGAGTCGTCTTTTATGATATTTTTTAGACTCTCTAAATATGAAAAATTCACCAAGTTTACTCGTCTGGACTCGTTAAACCTAATTAGATGGGTCACGGAGTTGTCTTTTATGATATTTTACAGACTCTCTAAATATGAAAAATTCACCGAGTTTACTCGTCTGGACTCGTTATAATTAATCGAACGGGAAAAAATTTGGACAAAATGGATACTACCTCTATTACATTTTAGAAAGGTCGATTTGGCAGCAAAATTCTTGAACATGGCACTTCCCAGAAAACTCTTTCGCAGTTAGCCGAACCCTACCATCTATGAGTATTAGCCTTCATCTCCTAGTGTCCCTACACCGGTAAAATCCTAACACACTCTTTGGTGTTCATTAAGCCTCAACTACCTAGTACCCTGTTACAGTGCCTTATATTGTTCAAACAGATCTCGCTATCTACTACTCCTGTTATCAACCAAACCGCTCATTATGCCAAAAATTATTTGTCATCCGACATCCCCATTTACTCTTCATTATCTCAATCATAAACAAAATCAGTTGGTTTCCGTTTCATGTTGACTGATGTAGGACGCCTCAGTGCCTACCTTTCAACAGATCTCTTCCTATCGACTTCAACATCTTATCTAGGAAGTTGATCCAGAAACCCATCAGTACCCGAATACTTGCAGACATTAGTGGCAGGTAGTCTTGTGTTTGATCAGGGGTCTTCATCATTGGCTCCTGGTCGAATGATTCTACGAGTGTTCGACTTCAACTCATTTTATTCACACTTGCTAGACTGTACTGTGCATCTTAGGGACCATCATCATTATTGGTGGCCACCTTCGCGTCTGTTAACAGTTTTCATTATCGACTGGTAATCAGACGATTTCTCACATGTTCGACGACAACTCCTTCATTCACATGTTGAGGAATATGCAGTTTAAGTGAATCGGCGGTCAAGACCTTGGGGCAAAGGCTACATCATTAAAGTTGTGTTTCCTTCCCCAAGTTGCGATATTGTTTATGGAGACAACTTCTTCAGCCTGATCCTGTTATGATAGACACTTCCACATTGTGCTTATCGGTGGACAGATTCTTCATATCTCTATTCTAGAGAAATCATGTTGTTTAAGCTACTGAGCATGGGAATGCCCGACTCAAGGTAGATACTATATTTTCTGACATATGTTGTTGTTTCAGGTTTTCCTCAGTCTTTCAATCTCTTTATCTCTACTACACACATTGTAAATTATTTCGGCCATCGTCTTCGTCTCTAACCTCACACTTTAGGGGGCATCTGTTACAGGTCAAAATACCTCCTCATCAGCTCAGAGGAGAAGACAAATATGGAAGGAATACAAAGACCTAAATTAAACCTATTTTTGCCAAGGTAACGCCTCTCTATAACAACACAAGAGTGTTATAACGCAGCTGATCAGTGAATAGGTCGCGTTAGTGGCTAGGGAAACACTCTGTTTACACTAGAGGGCAGCGTTACCCATGTTTTAAGTTTGAAACGGGAAAAACCCGCGGAGAATGATTTGAATCTCCAAATTTTTCTCACAAGAGAGTCAGTACAAAAAGGAAACTGCAAAGCACTGATCTCTTATTGGGCCTTGCCATAAACAACCGAACTCTCAAAGAAGGAAAAAGCATGGAGGTTGAGGAAACATCTTGGTTTTTTCTATTCAGAACTGGTGGAAAGAGAAGGGCAATGATTGCTCTCTCCATCTCCTATAAAATGGAGTTGAAGGCTCTTGGTTCAAGGTCGAAGGATTGTCAAGTTTTGAATACTTGTGAAGTAGAGATCATTGTTGTAGTGTGAAGGTCAAAGGTCAAAGAGGTTCATTGAGAACTTGTTGATCAAGACATCACCACTTTGAGAGATAGAGATATTGGAAGGCTAAGGAGGGCTTGGTGCAACCGACGGTTGTAATCATCCTTTTTCATAAATCAATAGAACTGTATCTATTTGTCCATTCTATGCGTTGATATTGTCATTAATATTTAATCACTTACATAGCATGAGATGAATGGCTTAGATGTGCATAATTTAAATGTTTATTATATATTGGCTTAATTGATAAGAAATGTATGTTATGTTAGAAATTACACGGGTGCTTTAATTGATTGCAGGACCTAGATTTGGAGTTGGTGAAGAAGAATTGTTGCTTCGCTACCTAGTGCTCTCCAAAGGACTCCAAGATCATTGAAGAGGTAATATTCTATCTTTTTCTATCAAGTGGTTTTAAGTTAATATGAACATGCATATGCCATCTTTGTGAACTGTACAGCTAATCTTAGTATCTGCCTCGGGCATCGGAAAGCCCTGAGAGGGATATACGATAACTAACAACCCAATAATTTTACCCTATAGAAATGGGTTCTATAACAACTTGAGAACCCCATAATGAGAAAGTGATCCTCTCACCACCTGTTTCCCCCGCATCTCGGATCGAAGAGCATCCAAGTCTCATTCACACCAGTAGATATTTAACTCTGCCATAACTAAAAAACATCATCATGTCATGTCAGTTCAGAGCTAAAAAAACTACACCATATTATCTTTGTTCCTAGTCCTCACTAGGCTAACAACCAAATCCCTGTCTCAACCCCAACTCACACTTTTCTAACCAAATATTGCGAGCTCGCAAATTTTCCACCTTTTCCTGTGTGCCACAATGCAGTTCAAGCCTAGAAAAGCATGATCCATATGTGAGAGAGGGAAGGGGTCTCCTATTGAGATCTAGGGTCCTAATATGAAAAACTAACCCACTAGAAATAAAGAGTAAGGTTAGGCCACCTATCTCCCACTGACATATCCTAATTTTGATGGTCAGTTTGTCTGCTACGATCTCCACAAGATTTAAGGCCTTCTCCTCCTCTCCAAATTCAACATAGCTCACTTAACAACTAAATTGAAATTGGAGGGAAAACACCCTTTTACACAAAAAACCCCTCTTTTTCTATCACCCATTACGACCAAACCGTAGCTTATTTTGACGAACCGTTGACACCATTGGAAAGCTCTCACTGAGTACTATAATGGGTCTTCTTTTGTTTTGGTAATTTGACACTTCACCTAGAAGAAATTTTTTCCATGAAGTTTCACTTTACCACCAATTGAAATCAAATTTCTTCATATCAGTTTCTTGTACATTGGAACCACTTTTCCTTGGCACTTGTCGCCTCATTTTTCAATTATATTCATGAGTAACCATTCTTTACTCATGTCGTTATGGTCCCCCTGGGCCTGTATTATGTGGCATTATCATCGAGTCATCATTTTTCAAATCATTCGAGTTTAGTCATCCCACATTCATGGAGACTTTCTCAAGTCCCATTATCTCCTGTTACAATATTCCATCCATATTTGTGTTGCATTCATCACATTTTTCCCATTTTGGCATCCAGGTATATTGTCCCTCTTCACCTCTTTAGTCAAGTCAGTTCCTATGAGGTCCACCATGATTTTTATGCTTTGACAAGGGAAGTCATTCATCTACCTCTTAGTTCCCATCCTTCCATCATTATCCCTAGTTTCATTCCATCTATCGCTCTATTATGATCCCTTGTGCCTTAGTTGAGAATTCCTCATTGCCTCAGCTATGGCACGCCCTATTCTACTGATTTCAGCAAATTCATTATGGGAGAACGGTCTAGAGGGCAGTGTGCCTTTGTTCCAGCTTTCATTATTTTTTGGTAACTTAGATAAAGAAAAGGGAATCACTATTCCCTTTGACTTGGTTGTTTCCCATGTGCTTGACCCCAACTCATTATTGCACAATTAAGTACCGTACACTTGATGGTCCGATGATCCAGCAGATTGTACGAGTGATTTTCAGGTGTGTGTGAGATGTTTCAAACCTCATGAGGGGGTGGCCCTTCATGCAACTCCCCACATGCTAGGATGACCTCATGTTATGCTACAACCTCAGATGGAGTTCCACACCTTTGATGGGTTCAGTTCCAACTGCTTGCAATACCCATAGCATGCATGTCTCATTCAGATGATCCATTCAGCTTTGTAGATCCATTTCATATTCACTAGGGCTTCTTTGGTTGTTATACCCACCCCCCACCCCTCCCCATTTCATATGGAGGGGATTTTTTTCTCATGTACTCATATGCTATTTTCCTCAGTCCTGCCCTTTATTTTTCCAGGCGCATTATCTATATGGGATCCATTGTATTATTTTCTAGCCCATTGATGCCATAATGTCATGTATCATGTATCATACATTTTGTATCTCAGCCCCACATTGTCGGGCTCATAATTATTATTTTTACTTAGTTATCTCAACAGGTATGGGTATGCCTCCCTCACCTCATTCATATCATGCACTCAAAGATCAAAGGAGACTTATGTTAGTTAGTAGGTCTCGTCCCCTCAGTTACTGTCGTCTCTCACTTCACTTGATTTATGTCTCTCTCTCTCTAACTCCCCTTTGGTGTCTAGTGATTGTGTTCTTAGAACATACTTCGGTCATACGATTTTCTCCTAACACTCATACTTTGGGTGATAATTTGTTATCACCAAAAATTGACCACCTAACCATTTATAAATAGGTGGATCGAAGTACACCATGTAAGACCAATTTTACCATAGTAAATTTTTTTTCACTATATGAAATAATTTATAAACCATATTTTATTTAGTTATTTCTGGTTAAAATAAGAAACTCCATGAGGAGTATTTAAATAAAGCATTATTTATTTCATTTTCTCTAGGAACAATTAATTAAGCCATTGTTTAACTAATACTCCTTGTCACATTTGACCCAATTATGAGAAATGATTAGGTAAATAATTCTTTATCTTATTTTTATCTAGCAATAATTAATTAAATCATTATTTAGTTATTATTCCTTGTTAAATTTGACTAAATCACCTAGGAATAATTAAAAAAACCATTATTTGTTTATTATTATTTAACCACATTCTTCAAATGATAAATAAATCATTTATTGGTTTATTATTTCAAAATAAAGGTATTTAACCAATTTAAATATCTTTTCCCTCCAACAAAAATATATCAAAATATTCCAAGTGGTTAGATCTAGATTATGGTTAATAATATTTTATTATTCTCCATTTTGGAGGGTAACTCAATATTTTGTTATGAATAGGAGGGTTTTTCCATTCATTATTCAATTTTATCATTCTCATTGTCGATACCATTTTATTTTTCCATCTAATCTCCCACTTCAGTTCATCACATATTTTGCATTTCCATATCTTTGAGAGAGAGAAACTCATGAAGTTGAAGCATCGAGGACAACAGAAAACCAATCCCATTTGAGCAGGACTGGTAAAATTTACTTGTTTCCTTCACCAGGTGTTATATAATATTAAAAATAATTCTTTAAACTTGTCTTTTCTATTAGTTATTTGGAGTTAATTTGCGTTAGTTCTTATTTATTTTTGTTTTTTAACTACTTTTTCTGGATAGATATGGGTTTTTGGAGGATTTGTTTTGAATTTCTATTGCAGATCTAAAGTGTTGGACAACAATTTTTGTTGTTAGTGCTATAAGTCATATTTAGCTTATGTGCGATATTTTTGGTACACTTGCCGAAATATTTTACACTAACACGTGCACCTATATCTTCTATCCTCTGCCTAACTAACTGAATCTCACCAACACTTAGCCAATTTTCTAGCTCTCAAAGCTCATAATTCCTTGCATTGTTCCTTAAGGAATTATCCCCTATTAAATAGGAAATTCCATCATCTAGATTATACAATTCATTTAGGGCCTTCATATGACCAATATAATTAACTATACAATTAATTGTGCACTACCTTGGAAACTCAACCACAACTGGGAAACTCGAATTCTCTGTCGGCATGAGATAATTTAGGTTGATTTATTAGTAATCTAGATTATCACTGAGTTTGATTGAAGTTAAATTACACCGCCTAACCTTCCACTAGTTTCTCGAATAGTTAGAACGAGTTTAACTAACCATAACTCAATTAATTGAATTTAATTTCTATAATTGAAATTATCTCAACCTAGGCTCCTAAAATTTAGGAACCCACTATACACAACTAAAATTCATTCCCCTAACTTGAATTAAATGAGATTGACTCCTATTTTTTAGGAATCAAGTCAAGTATACTGAACTTGAACTCATTAAATTGAATTCAATGTTCTTAACTGAGTGAAAAGAGCATTGTCACCTCAATTAACTCCTCCAAGTTGTCTGTTCATGTAGTATTTCAAATTTCCTCAATTTTATTAAGGAAAAAATCAAAATTGAGACGTTCTTGATCCATTTTCAACATGGAATGAACACTCTTTCTTCTTATTCATCTTCCTCATATTCCATACTCTATTCCTCTAGTTACCTTTATCACACTACATATTCCTTAACACACAATTGATGTTATAAAGTGCATATCCATATGGATATATATAGTGTACCAACACTTTAGCCATGGTCAACTTATCAAGGTAGCTTTTTTGGGGGGATCCTCATAGTTTACCAATTTTCCAAGTAGGGGCAAAGAACCAATGATTGATATCCATGATAGGAAGTCAATCTACCATTTGGTATGCATTTTGGACCTCATAACTCTATTAAGTAGTTTGTAATTTATGGGGGTACGGGGTGAACACCATACTCTTCATAGATATTTTTTTCATGCCTTAGACTTATATTGCACTTTATTTTAACTAAATGTTAGGTTTGAGAAAAAATTGAGGCACCAGGCCCTTTTTTCCTCTAAGAATGAGCCTTGGATCAAACACGAGGTTTTTCCTTGATCCCATCTTGGGGTACCCACATATAGGGGTTTCCTAAAAGTACATCACAAACTCAAATAGGGGAAACATCACACAACACCTATTATTTGAAGGGATTCATCAAATAATATATGTGACATTGTTGGATAACAAGGATTTCTTATCCCCTAACCAACCGATGGTGTATTGCATAGTGTTCTCATTGATGTCAAACCAACGAGGTATACCTTATGGTGTATCCAAGGTGGGAACATGAAACATCATGCTATTTATGAATCCCAACCTCACAATGTAATTATTATTTTGGAAGGTTAGCCCTATAGGGTACCTATTGTCGCTGCTAAAATGACCCTCCAATTTTTTTTTCTATGTCAATTTTGGAGCCTACATGAGATTTCATTTCAATCCCTTAGCATCATCACATTTTTTTATTATTATCACTTTTTCTCCTAGTGTGACATTCTCCTAAGTCAACATTTCCTAAGTCCTTTCATATAACCTTTAGAAGTGCTTAAATTATCATGTTCACCATTAGGTATACTCATGACTCTTCTTAGCTTAGAAACTAGAATTTTCACTATCCAAACACATGAAAAGAACAAAAAATAAAACAAAAGCAAGAAAATCACCCTTAAAGGAAAAAGATCACTTCTAATTGACGAATACTTCTTCTTGTGTTGAGCGCAGTCCTTCGGGCTAAAGAAGTGCACCCTACTTGAGCACACGCCTTCATGCTTAGCAAGTGTGCCCTCCTTGAGCACATTCCAGCATGATGAGTACATGCACCCTTCTTGAATACATGCATGAGCTTCCTTGATGAATGTGGGTGCACTCCTAGAAATTAGGAGCCCACTTAAAATCCATTAACTAGCTCATTCGCTCATCAATAAGTGGTGATAATGCATGAGAAAAATTTGCATGTAATCTCTTCTTAATTAGGAAAACTATTCATTCATTCTCACAATCATTCTCATCTAGGTTGGGTGCAGATTTTTGGATCAAAAAATCTTCATCATTATATGTTACAAGTAAGTTTTTCATGTTGAATCCATCTATTTATTTTTATGATTTCACTGTTGATGTTGCTTCTAGGGTTGGCGTTTATTTTTTTTTGTTTATTTACTAGTGTTTTTGTTCAATATTTCCTCTACAAGTGTTAATTTTCCATCACAAGATGAAGCTATGCATGTTCCTTGACTCTTAACATTCTAATTATGACAGTGATAAAAACCATAAAATCCTGTAGATATTTCTTCTCCATATATATATATATATATATATATATATATATATATATATATATCATTCAATATTCCTGCTACACTTGTCCCTGAGTCATTCTCTAGTAGAGAAAAATTTTGGAACCCAAGGCTCTAACTTATAAAAACCATGCCCAAAATAAACATTTTTTCCTCTTGAGCGCACACCTTCGTCATGATGAACTACACCCTCCTTCAGTGCATGAGTTCACCCTAAAGGCTTGAAATTTTTTCCTTCATATCTTTGGCATGTGCCAATGTTCCCTCCTTATCCCTAAGTGCATGAACACACCTTGAATCCCTAAAGGCCCAAATCTTCATCTCTTCATCGCTTAGAAGTGTGTCACAGTTCCCTCTATGTCTCTTTCAATGTATGAGTGCACCTAGAAGTCCTGAAGGCCTAAAGACTCATTACTTCATCTCTCTAGTGTGTACCTTTTCACCCTTGGTGTTTTGTCTCTCTTTTTTTAGTGCATGAGTGCACTTCAAAGCCCCAAATGAGCCTTGAACTACCTGTGTGCTTTGAAAGTGCACCCTCTTTGTTTACATGTAGTGTTTCTACCCATGCAAGAAATTATGTGTTATCGTTAATTGATTATATTTTCAATTGCATTTAATGGCTCTTTGAATATGATTTTCTAATATTTTGCTACAATATTTAGGATATTTCATAAATCTAATCATTGTCTCAATGAGTGTTCTTCTAGAAACATGTGTTTGAGATGCAAGTATTGTTACCCTTTCATCATCTATTGGATCCATGCCTTCTGCGACACGTAAAGTGACATCCAAAAAAGCTTCAGAGGCAAGAACTGAGGAATAAGTTGAAGTGACAAAGCCTACCATTCCCATATATGAAAATACACTTTCCTTCGTAAATAAGGCTATCGAGATCACATGGAACAACATTAAAGACACATTCATGCAGAATGGTTTTCCAGAAACTTGGAATATTTGCAAGACGACATAAATATGGAGAGGTCCAAGATGGATAGGATCACATGGAAATTCCTGATCATTCCTTATTCAGAAGGGATTGAGTGGATTATTACACAGATGGATCATTCTCATCTTGTGATTCGCAATGAAAGTAGTGGTAAGCTTGCAACCTATTATGGAGAGGACATGCATACTTACTATAAGATTCTTAGTCCCACAAAATATGCCAATAATGACTTCTATACTAGATGGGGCAACCTCGACATAAGTGACATCATTAAATATTGGTGTCAAGAAACTCGTAAGTTCCGTCACCATGCACCCACAGTTTATTTGACAAGGATTCTCATATATGTATATCAGTAATTTATTCCTATGTGTTTTTGGTTTCATGGGAGAAATAATTCTAAGGTGTTTGAGGAAAACTGGATATATATGCTCAATATGGTGGTTACCCATGGTAATACCTGCAATTGGTAAGTCATATTTTCATTTGAGTTGCAGCGTAATGTGGGGTAGGAAAAATCATATTTGAGGTAAAATCAAGCACCAAAATTTTATATTTATACAATTCTATTAGATGGAATTTGTACACAATATGTATTCCCAATAATTCATTGGAACTGGAAACCACATAACAAGTTTCTAATTTACTTCCATTATAGAGTGTTGTCAGAATCCATCTTCAGAGGAGAATATGATAGTTTAAAAAAGAACTGATTTGCAGTCATATTCTATATGATATATGAGGTCGATCCTCCTTTCATGACCACTCAAGCAAAGAGTGTAGATCCTAGGAAGAGGATCGAGTATGATTCAATAGGAGAAAGTAGTAGGAAATGGAAAGTTGATCATTTAAACATAGGATCTACTAAAGAAAAACAACATAGGAGATAAGTAGAAGAAGAGGAGAAGAGGAAGCAAGATGAGTTACTTAGGAAGAAATGGGAAGAAGAATAGGAAAGGAGAATAATATAAGAGGAACAAAAAAGTCATTCCTAGGAGGAAGAAACAACACATAGACTGGAGAAAGAATAATTGACTCAAGAGATATAAGAAGAGTTGGAGGAGGAGGATACCATCCAACCCATGGATGATGAACTAGATTTTTTAGTAGAACCTCCTCTCATGGGTGGTCATCTTCCATTTGGAGAAATGGGAATCAAACCTCCACCTATAGTTAGACTCATGGATTTGTGTTATGTCATGTTTGATCAGCTTAAAAGAGTATCGTGCAACAGAGGAACATATAATTCCCAAATGATCCTTAGAATACATTCTCGGTTTCTATAGAAAAGGTGATAACTTCCCATACCAGAAGGAATCCAAAGGAAATCATGGTAGAAAATGATGCTTTTGCTAAAGTACCATGGGATGAATATGAATATTTCTTGAATGAGATCTTTATATTAAGAAGGGATTTAGATTTAGTAAAGAAACATGCAAAAAACATTGATATGGAAAATCAACAGTTATCTTCACAAAAATTCAACACCACAAAATGGAAGCCAGCCATGTAAGAGGAACTATGCCCAATTGAGGACACCATGAGACAGTTATATGCGGCGATGATACTTCTACAAAAAGTGGTGGATCCTCTTATTGGAATTCAGAAGAAAGCACATTAATTATTTAAACTCATGAAAGTGGCAAGCACAATAGTTAACCAACTTTAGGAATAGGTTTCCAAGTATCCAAATGTTCCGCAACAGTTGGTTATAAAAGACAACATTTCCGTTGAAATGGATAGAAGGAAGATGTGACTCCATCATCAGAATTGCAGTCACCTTGGAGAACAAGAGACTAACACCATTTCCACTTATGGTCAACTGCACAATGGTTTCGAGTCTCTAGAACAAAAACATGGTATTCCTTCAGTAGGATTACTTGAAGAAATCAAAGGTAGGGAAATCATATTTGAAGATATTAGGCACTACATGGAACAAATCAAGAAATAAACAAAACAATAAGGCTTGGAGATCACCAAATACATTATTCTGCAATGCACCATAGCATGAGTAAAATATCAAATGAAACTATCATGCCCATGGAATAATGTATAATCAAATTCCAGGACCATATTAACGGAGGCACCAGAGGTGAAGATGCGCTATGCAGGGAGCTTGTCGGGTCAGTTCAAATTCATGTATATGGAGCTCAGAGCATGGTATACATACATCACCAATGATATCCATGAGGAAGCAAATGATTTATCATTTTGATAAGATTTTTTCCTATTATAAGTATTAGTATGAATTCTAATCACAAGTGTACGAAAAAATATCGCTTTAGTTGTGCATTAAAAACAACCCTAATGTCAAATATAGGTACCAATTTCTTTAGATCTGCAGTTAGTTGACCAAGATAAATACTACAAAATCTGGATCTATGCAGTAAAAGACATTAAGAAGTAAATAAAAGCAAGAGTTGCTCCATGCATCCAATAGACAAGAGAAGAATATTTGTAAAGATTTTTTGTATTTTTGACACCTGGGAAGGGAACATAGAAAGATGTTACCAGTCCCCCTCAATGGGATGGGTTATTGTATGTCCTCAGCACTTCAGAACTAACATCTCTCTCTCTTGATGGTGTAGAAAACCCAGACAAAAAATGGAACTCAAAGGGAGCTCACAAGAAAAATGGAAGCAAAATATGACAATGATGGAGGATCAAGTCAGACCAAAAGTATAGATCCAGAGTGATATTTAGGCAACAAAAGGTAGTGAGTAAAAGGAAAAGCCCTTGTATTTATAACAAAATATTGAGTTAGTCTAGATATTGGTGCATAATTAAAATATTATTAACCAAATCTAGATCAACTTTTATGGAATATTTTATTATATTTATTGGAGGGAAAAAGAATTTGAATTTTTTTAGATCCATTTATTTGTAAATAATAAATAAATAAATGATTTATTTATTCTTTTAAGAATTTGGTTGAGTAATAATTAAATAAATAGTGATTTATTCAGTTATTTATAAATGATTTAGTCAATTTAACAAGGAATATTATTTAAATAATGTTTAATAATTATTCCTGGAAGATAATAAGATAAATAATGATTTATCTTATTCATTCCTCTGTTTTGGGTTAAATATGACAACGAATATTAATTAAACTGTTTTTTAACTAATTATTCTTTGAGGAAAATAAAAAAAATATGGATTTATTCAATATTTCCTCATGGGGTTTCTTGTTTAGATGATAAGAAACTTGATAAATTATGGATTATTAAGTTATTTTTTTATAGTGAAAGCAATTTTACTTGGGGTAAAATTGGTCTTAGATGGTTTGCTTTGGTCCATCTAATAGTCACAGGTTAGATGACCAAAAATTGGTGTAACAAATTTTCCCCCAGAATGCGAGCTTTAGGAGCTAATCGTATGACCGAAATACATTGTAAGAACTCAATCACTAGACACCGAAGGGGAAGTCAGAGAGAGTTAAATATAAGTTAGACTAAAGCACTAGAGGACAAGACCTCGAGGGGGTGAGACTTACAGTTGTGACAAGACTCTTTTATGAGTGAGTACCTGTGCTACAAGAGGCGGGGGAGGCATACCTATGCCTACCAAGACAAAGTACAAAGAATAACGTGTACAGTAAACAAGGGACTAAACTATATAGTACATGCTGGCATGAACATGAACCAAATAAAAACATAATAATGGATTCCATATACATATTATGCGTGGGATAATAGCTAGGAATTATATAATAATATCTGGGTACATGACATATAAGTACAACCAAAGAGGCCCTATAGAAAGGAAAGGGCTCTGAAAATCTGAATGATACATGAAAAATAAAAGATGTTGCATTCGGCTGAGACCAAAACCATCAAATCTGTGGAGCTGCATCGAAGGCTATAATGAAGAGGTCATCCGGGCATGTGGGGGGCTACCTAAAAGGCCACCCCCTGATGAGGTCTGAAACATCTCACACACACCCAGGAATCATCAGTACAATCTATTGCATCACTAAACCATCGAATATATAGATCTCAATCATGCCGTAAGGAGATGAATCTAAGAAACAATCAAGTCAAAGGGCAATAAGGAGTCCCTTTTCCTAATCCGAGGCACCGAACAAGAGTGGAAGCTGGAACATAGGTATAAATCCCTCTAGACCTATCTTCTGGAATGAATGAGCTAATGTCGACAGAAGGAGGTCCGCCATAGGTGAGGCAATAAGGAATCCTCAACTAAGGCATGAGAGAAAATAGTAAAGCGACTGATAGAATGACACCAGGGATGATGATGGAATGGGGGGTACTAAGTAACAGCCTAAGGACTTCCCTTGTTAGAGCATGAAGGGAATGGATGACCTGGAAGCAACTGACACAATATCAAAGGGGATAGAGGATAGTATGACTGAAGACAATAATTTGCGACACGAGAGAGGTACCAAGCAATGAATGATGGAGGGCTATAGCGGGATACAAAGGGACTCGGGATAGACTCCATGGATGCAATGATGCCTCAACTCGGATGCTCTAAAAAAGGGTGACTTGATGATGTTTCCACACAGAAAAGGTATAGTGGGGACAATAAATACATGAGTACAAGATGGGTACTCACAAAGAAAATTGACATGAGCATGGACAAGTATGGAAGAAAAGTGGTGCCCCAAGTACGAGTGTTGTAAGTGAAGAAAATCGATTTTGAGGAGTAATGAAGTGACCCTTCTTGGAAAAATGTGTCCTGGTGAGGTATCAAATCCTAAAACACTAAAATATACCCATTTTAGAGCTCGGTGAGAGCTTTCCAACAGTATGGACCGTTTTTCAAACTGAGGTACAGTTTGGTCGCAGCAGGAGAAAGAAAAATCTAGGATTTCTCTTTTAATAAGGCATTTTCCCTCCAAATTCACTCTTTTGCAAGTGTAGTTGTGGTGCATGTAGAGATGAGAGAAGGTACTAAATCTTGTGGCAATCATAGTGGACAAACCGACCATTAGAATCGACATCTGTTAGTTGCAAGTAAGAGGCCTAACCCTACTCTTTCATTTCAGTTGATTGAAAGTTCAGTTTAGGTGGCTAGAGCTCAGTAACAGACCCCTTCTCCTCTTCGCGACTGGGTCACACTTTTTGGGGAAATATCTGTGACCTGGGTAGTAGGTTCTGGGCAGAAAACTATGACATGTCCCAAGATTTTTCCTAAAAAGTGCAACCTAACAGAGAGGGGTTTTTTTGTGATGTTTTTTGGTTGAGAGCTAGGTTTTTAGGTTTGAATGCATTATTTCCTTTCTATAAACTAAAAAATATGATGGTTTTTTGCATATATGGAAGAATTGCGGATCAACTGGACAGAGAGAGACCTGGAAACATTATGGTCGGAGATCCGAGAGGATCATGGTGTCTGGAGTGCATGGGCCAGGTTTACGGTCTTGTAGTTTATGGAGAACCCTTTGATGAGACTTGGAGAGCCCTTGCTGGCCCATATTGTTAGTTATTGGGATCCAGACCATGAGTATTTATAGTGCAGGGACACCAGATCGAGTTGAAAGTCCAGGATATATATTTTACGACTGGTCTCCCACCACTTGGGATGGTGGGGAATACACAGCCAGTGTTACCACGAGGGCGTAACATGATGGAATTTTATGAATTTGGTTTTTGTGATCCATAAAATGTGTGTAAAAGTTTTCGATGAAAATCACATAAAAGAAATTTTTTTTAAAAATTCCTTTTATGTGATTTTCACCGCAAACTTTTACACACATGATGGAATTTGTAGAGTGCCATTGTCGACGAGGTTTCCATGTTAAGGGGACACAAATACCGATCAAGGACCTAGAGAGGTTAGATACCCGTGCTATGGCCGTAGCAGTGTTGCGGATCCTGGGCAACCAGGCACTCCACCACATCACTGGGTGTTAAATAATGCTTGTTGAGAGTGTGATGAGTGGGACCTACTATGGGTGGGCCCAAATGATGTTGTCGTTGTTGAAACAAAAGTTGTCGCTATGAAAGAGGTAAGTGAACCATGAGTGTGCATATGGAACAATGTTTTGCTTTCTCTACTTTGAGAAGATCCCGACACTTCGACCTCGCACACAGATCTAGGATGGGGGCCCGAGGGAGCCGAGGATACACCGATGAGGGTGGCTACTTTGTAGAGGAGGAGGTTGGGTGGTCAGACGGGTGTTCTAACCCAAGTTCTTTGCTCATTGCGATCAGATGTCATTGTACATAGATGATTATCCCTATACTAGGATGAGTTATCATGGGGTCCCGGACTTTCCAGTGCCACCTAGTCGAGTATGGGGGCCTGATGGTAAGTGACAAGTTGGCACTGGAAAGTAGAAACAGAGGCTTCAGGGACCGTAGAATTAGGCAACGCAACATTAACCATGGGCTTGATACGAGGCAATTCAGGACAATGATGGGTGGCATGACCGACAACATTACACAAAGCACACGAGGGGGGGGTACACTTTGAAGGGTCAGGAGGAGTGGGGTTTGTCTAGGAAGCCTTGTCTTTAGGTGCCTTTTTGCGAGCTTTTCCCCCTTCACCCGAAGTTGTCACAACAAGATTAGGTTCTGGTTGAGGTGGCTGAGGCACAGTAGTAGAGGGAGGGGCCATGGGGACCGGTTGAACTGGGGTCAAAGCAAGATAAGGTTTGGGTTGACTAGGCGGGGTAGTGGTTGGGGGATAAATATACCAAACTGGGATCCACAGGGTCAGGTTAGGAAGGGATAAGGTAACCATAATAGGTACCGAAAACACTCCTAGAGGGGGAGCTAGGAAAAGTATCTGACGAGAGGGGTAATGGCTAGGTGGAACACCTTCGAGATGGTTAAGGCCAAGAGGAACTGTGCCAGGAGGGTAGAGAGGCTCATGGATACTAGCTGTAGATGATGTTCTTTGAGGAGGGGGTCTTGAAGGCTGGGTCGAAGGGCTAGGAGAAGGTTACAGAGGGCGGGGCTGCTGACTAGTCGAATCAGGCTACTTGAGGGAAACCCGAAATGATTGCATCATGCAAAAATTCGATGAGTTGGGATCAGAGATAGGAGGAGAAATACTAGGGAAAGACCCAAGCAAAGAGAAGTCATAGTAGACTCCGGGTGAGACACTGGTCAAAGGTTTGACGGTTTTATTATTGGCCACCAAAGAGATGATGGACTCAGGGGAGGTCTGAGACTTCGGTTCGTAATATGTCAACTAGTCAATGGTGACTATCTTTTCATTATGAGGAAAGGACATCTTGCGGTGAACCGTAGATGGTATAGCATACATCACATAGGTGTAGCTACGACCCAGTAGAATTTTGTAATATAAGGGGGCATGAATGACTTCTACGTCAATGCAAACAGTATTTTCCGCAAGATTAATGGGACAATTGCAGAACAAGCCAACGGGCTGGAAAGAGTGGCCATATTACTCTCATAGAGTGAAATTGGAAGGGGCCAAATCAGGTGATCCAAGTTTCTTCCAAACCGAATCAGACATCACGCAGGTGGATGCCCCCTCATCAATGATACAATGGGAGATGTTGGCATTTTGGATCTTGATGGGGATTTGGAAGGCAAGGAAAGTAGGAAGGGGAGGATGTTCTAACTGGTCAACATCAAAGATGATCAATTGATCATATAAAGGATCTACAACACCCATGGTAGTTAGTAGAGCTTTTCGTTGTGAAGGGCACGACTGAAGGAGTTCTAGCATTGAGATGGCAGCAGGAGATTGTGCCAAATCATCTACTATACTATACGAATGGGCAGCTTTTCCAGAAGAAGAATTTCAGCATAATGGTCCCTTGGGGATCTTGGTATGAACCTCCACCTTAGACTGAGGGATCTATAAAGGACCATTGGATTTCGAAAGAGGCTCAGTCGAACCTGAAGAAGGGGACTCAGGGGCAGATGTAGCAGGAGGATTGCTGTACTGACAGTACCGAGTCTGAACGTTGATATCAATGGTAATGGGTTGGTCAGAGTTCATCATGAGAATATGGTAATCGAAAGTACCAGATGGAGGAGGTTGAGTGGCTGCCTGACCCTCGGTGGTTGGGTAGCCATGAATCCTTGCTAAGGGAAAGGATTTGTAAACACAACCAACTAGATAGGTGCCACATTGGGAGGAACCAAAGGGGAGGCTTGATGTCCTCATGATGTTGCTTGAGTCTCCCACATATGATGCATCTGAGGTAAAAGAGTACAGTTGTGGGTGTAATGACCATAGACACCGCAACAAGAATAAGGCTTATTCATGAAAACATGCCTGTCGTGTTTGGGCTGAGTGCCCTGTTGCTGGCTAGCAGTGTTAGGTGCATTGCTTTGGGGATTAGGTCCTGGATTACATGGGGTAGATTGATTTTGGGTGACTTTCCTCTTCTTTTTTGAATTAGAAGGATTAATCTCGCCTCGCTATGTATACAGCTACCCCTAGGGTGGAGATGGCTACTTTTGCGGCGGTTAAGAAGGCAAGGGAGGCAGGGGTGCTAATTCTGTAGGAGCTAGAGCACTAGGCTGCGAATACAGATAATAAGGAGGTTGGGTAACAATGTGGCAAACATTTTGGGAAAAAGAAAGAGGCATGCCGTATCCTGGATACATGCTACCAGGAGGGTGAAAAGTGATGGAGGAGCTGGCCCCTCCCTGAGGGAAACCATAACCCATGGGAAGATAAGTGTATGGATGAGAAAGGGCTCCAATGATACCATCGGCGGCATGGGATGCCCTTGATGCTTTGGCACCACTGGGTCTATGGAGATCAGGTAATATGGTATAAACATAACCAGACTGTGCGTAGATTAGGTCATATTTTAACGCAATATGGAGAGAAGCTTCTTCGGCCCGAGGGAAATGAGATGTGACATCTTTACCTATAGTAAGAAAAAGGGATCTAAGGAACCAACCCATGTAGAAAAGGTATTCAAAGGTAGGGGCTCGACATAGGATCTTTCTTCTCTATCATTCCTAGACATGATCGGATAGGCGGGTCGCAGACGATTGACGGAAAGAGGTCAAAATTTTGGTACCAGTATCATAATGAAGGGGATGTTGGAAGTAAGACAAAAAATCCCAGGAAAGAGTCACAAAATTAGTATGAGAGGAGGACGCCTGGTCAACATACCACCTAGAAGCTTCTCGAGTAAGTGTACATTGGAATAATCGAAGACAGATAGAGTCATCAGTGATGCAGTTCGACGAACACCACATGTGAAAAGATCGAATATGGTTTGTAGGATCTTCTCTAGCAAGACCTTCAAACGTGGGGATGTCGGAAGGGAGCTTAATTGGCATAGCAGGCCAACCAGGGTCATGGTGTATGGGGTCATTGATCAACTAGTTAAAATCAGTAAGACTGAGGCCTACCATATAAGGGAGTAAGGGAGCAACCGAGATAAATTTTTTTGCGGTCCCACTAGTAGTATTCCCAGCGATAGGGTCGGGGCTACCACCAACATTAGGTCCTAAACTAGAAATGGTGAAGGTGACAGGGGAAGAACCAGGGATGGAAATAGAAGGGGAACCCAATGAACCAGAAGTGGAGTCATAATGGGGACTTGGTGGAGGACTAACTCGAATCCCACGAGGAGGAGTAAGTCTTCCTAATAGAAACTGAGGAAGAAGTCGAAGAAGTCTCCGAGATAAACGCCTTGGGGGTGCAATGATGGAATAAAAAACACGGATCACAAAAGGAAGAGAGACAAACAAGGGCAAGGAGGTGCAGGATTAAATGATTATAATTTCAAAACAAGGGCAGGTAGGTGAAGGATCAATTGATTACAATGTTACAGTATTTTCCTGGGAGTGTTAACCATGTGCTCTTCACTTAGGGTGTGTGTGTTAAGTGTGTTAATTTTAATGTTTAATCCCAGATATTTGTAGAGAAAAAAGAAAAAGTGTGATGTATAACTGTAGATAGATCTACAAATAACGGTAATGTAAACTGAATATAACAAAGAAGAAATAGCTAAAGATGCATCAATCTAAACCCAAGGAGATGGGTTTCTCAACAACTAGTCCGTGAGTGGGCAAAAATCTAGTCACAACACACCAAAATAGCCAGTGGATCTAAATTTGGGAGGGATAATGATCTAAAGGTCATATCTGCTGGAAATAGGTGCAGAAAACAAAAAAAAACTAGAGGGAAAAGTGTTGCAGATGAGGTGGAGAAAGGCTACAACCTTAAGGGAAATTGAGCGGACCCCAGAGGAGGACCAAAAAAAACTGAAAAGAGGTCTTTTGGATGGGTGAATAACCAATATGAAATGGATCTGAAGGTATAGGATCAGATCTAAAAAATGGTTGAACACACTGAAATTTCAGACGACCTACTCAGCTAAACTCCTCCTAGAAAGGTGGAAGCATATTGGGCCCTAGGGGGATAAGTTCCCACTTCGACAAGTAAAACAAAGCAAGTACAGGTCCAAAGCAGGTGGAGACGGAGGTCAGACAACCATGAGCAGAAGCCCAGACAAACCCAGAAAAATCTCAGAAATATTACCGCAAAAAGTACAGGTCGCAGGTTTGAGGCTATTTTATGCATCTTGAAGATCCAGGTCGCAGGTTTTGCCCAAAAATTGAAACCTGTACTTCCAACACTCTTGGGAGCAGGCTTCAGAAAAAATTGTTGTCCCAGTTGCTGATGATGCCTGTCACCTGCGTAATAGGTATGAAAACACACAGAAGTTATATTTTTTACTGTTTTAGGGTTTTATAGGCTAAAAACAACATCAAGAAAAGAAAAACAAGAAGCTGAAAAAAAATACTAGGGTTTGAAGCAGCTGGTCATGCAGGGATCTGAAAAACGACATAGGTTGTAATTATAAACCCTTGTGGAGTCGCCAGTTGTTAGTATGAATTCTAATCGCAAGTGTATGAAAAAAACTCACTTTATCTATGCATACCAAACAACCCTAACATCAAAAATGGTTGCCAATTTCTTTAGATCTGCAGTTAGTTGACCAAGATAAATGCTACAAAATCAGGATCTATGTAGTAAAATACATTAAGCAGTAAATAAAAGCAAGAGTTGCTCCATGCATCCAATAGACAAGACAAGAATAATTTTAAAGAATTTTTGTATTTATGACACCTGGGAAGGGAACATAGAAATATGTTACCAGTCTCCCTCAATGGGATGGGTTCTTGTATGTCCATAGTAGTTCAGATCTAAGATCTCTCTCTCTTGATGGTGTAGAAAACCCAGACAAAAAATTGAACTCAAAGGGAGCTTACAACAAAAATAGAAGCAAAATATGATAATGATGGAGGATCAAAGTCAGTCCAAAAGTACAGATCCAGAGTGATCTTTAGGAAACAAAAGGTAGTGAGTGAATGGAAAAATCCTTCTATTTTAAACAAAATATTGAGTTAGTCTAGTTATTGGTGCATTATTAAAATATTATTAACTAGATCTAGATCCAAGTTTTATGGAATATTTCATTATATTTGTTGGAGAGAAAAATAATTTGAATTTGGTCAAATCCCTTTATTTGAAAATAATAAATAAATAAATGATTTATTTATTATTTTAAGGATGTGGTTGAGTAATAATTAAATAAATAGTGATTTATTCAATTATTTATAAGTGATTTAGTCAAATTTAACAAGGAATATTATTTAAATAATGTTTAAATAATTATTCCTAGAAGATAATAAGATAAATAACTATTTAACTTATTAATTTTCCTGTTTTGGGTTAAATATGACCAAGAATATTAATTAAACTATTGTTTAACTAATTATTCCTTGAGGAAAATTAAACAAATATGGATTTATTCAATATTTCCTCATGGGGTTTCATGTTTAGACCATAAACAACTTAATAAATTATGGATTAAGAAAGTTATTTTTCATAGTGAAAACAATTTTAATTAGGGTAAAATTGGTCTTACATGGTGTACTTTGGTCCATCTAATAGTAATAGGTTAGATGACCAAAAATTGGTGTAACAATAATTTTTATCTCATATAGCCATTGTCTCATGTGCAATTTGTCTTTTTTAAGAAATGGTCTGTAATGAAGTTCTAGAGACACATATGGAATGTGAATAACCACATATGGAATGTAAAGAGTCATGTATAGAATATGAATATTCATAGGAGGTGAATATTCAAGTGCAAAATCAAAGGTCATTATCATTAGCTATATATAGCTCATCATAACTCAATCAAGGGGATTGGATTCTTGAATTTTTGCCTTGGCTTCTCCTCTAGCGCATACGAGATAGATCATTCTTTGGAAAAAAAAGTTGTGGCTTTGTTTTCCACTATTAGATATAGTGTTTCATCTATGTAACAATGTACTTTTCATATTTCATTCATAATTAGAATCTCTATGAGCCAACATCTCTTCATACATGTATCATGGATGTAGTAGGACTATTCTTGTTATGTTTACGGTATATGTTGGTTCATTAGATACTATGGAAAATGAACTATTCTGTTACTAAGATTTGGTTGTTATTGAATAGATGTTGTTATGTTTTCATGACTTTTGTTATTATGTGGACTAATCTGGAGTTAATCAACAAGCCTTTATCCTCGTTCCTGGGTCTTGGATCCCCCTTTAGGACAGTATTATTACTTTTCCAATCGAAGGCTCATTTTCCTTTACCATCCATGGAAGTTCCACCTTGCACCTTAAATTGGGTATCTCACAAAGCTTATATAGTTTCTACGAAAAGAGGTTTTGCAATATTATGTGTGTGATTGTAACCAAGGCATACCTTTGAAACCTTTCCAATGATGGCAAGATCGTATAGCCGGATGGGACTCCTACACCAAAAATTGTGAGGTATAATTGGGGCTTCACATCAGGGAGAACCCCTTACATGTTGTCAACATCTAGAACCATCAACAGTTTGGCACTAGAAGGAGGGCCAGATGAAAATTTGATCCTATGAAATCTGTTTGAATCTATTACCTTTAATGGCTTCATCACATATCATCATCCAGAGGTGTTTTTGCGAATCTTTAGATCTATCCATCCTTGTGCAATTTTTACATAACTTTTTACATTTGAAATTTTATGGAAAGGGTAAAACAACAATCCTTTATTATGTAATTTAATTTGTTCAATTTTGTTTCTCAAGTGGTTTTTATTCTAAAGAAATCCTCGCAAGGTTTTTTACCCTTACATTGGATGGTCGTGCTAAGCAATGGTGCTATTATTTACCCACTCCCTCTATATCATATTTTGGGCACTTGGATAATGAACTCCATCAAATTTTCGATAAATATGAATATCAAGATATCCTTCATGAAATTTATGAGCCTAGAATGCAATCGAATGAATTTCTTGAACATTTTGCTAATCAATTACTTCATATTTTTTTTGAATTTCCAGATGAGGATGTGGACTTGAAATTCTTGGATGAAAAGTTTCATTTCCTATTCAGGATGTCAAGGAAATATTTTTAATTTGATTCATCATGTTTTCATGATAAAAAATAATTTCAAAATCCCAAGGAAGAATCGAGTATGCCTTTTGGTCCTTGTCCTCCTCCTTTTGATGTTCCATGTTTGGAACCCAAACCGATCAGTAAATTGGAAGGTTCGTTTATTGATTAAGAATTAATTTTTCTTTCACATGATTCCCCCGAGGATGATTCATCTAATATTATGAATCAATCATATTCGAATCTTGATAATCATCTTTTCGATACTAAACCCGTTAATCAAGTTGAATCCTTGGCCAACCATGACCCTAATGATTTCATTTTTTATGAATTGTATGGTGATTAACTTTCAATTATCATAGATGAATCCTTGTTCCTGTAAGAAGCTTTATAATTTCTAAATTTTCAAATGGTGTTTTATGTGATCAATTTATACCTTTGTTTAGGTATGGATCTTTTTTTATTAAGACATTGACATGCTTATCGTTGAGGATTTTGTGGTAATCTTAAAAATCAATCTAATTAACCTCAATTCCATTATGACTATGATTATTTGAATGATAACTCTCATTTCGATAAGTATTTGACCATGTTTTCTCAGTCTAATTTTCAATATCATCAGAGTTCAAAGTTAATTTATGCAATTAGGAAACTTCAGCCTTCACTGAAGGTTATTTCAGGTTCCTATCAGACGGATGGTATTTTTTATTTTGGCCAGTTTAATATTTTCTCCCAAGATATTCTATTTAATGTCATATCGTTGGATGTGAACTCTCTCACATAAAATTTGTAAACCCTCATGGTAGAAATTTGAATGTGACTATTGAACTTTGATAAATGCATCCTGCGTTAAGAAAATCTTTAATCTCCTATGTGGAAACAAAGAGTGATATTAATGAATGTTAGATCATTTAATATAACCTACCTTCTGCATCATCCATCGAACATTTTTAATATCACTATGTTGTGCTATACAACAAAACCCATTTATTTTTATAAATAGGGACCCTTTAGAAATAAATAGGAAATTCTTTTAAATTTCCTAAAACAAAAAACTTAGAAAATAAATATTTTATTTTCTCCACCTTATTATTTTTTAGCACATCATAAATAACCTACTTTATGAATTTCAAAATACTCATAAAACCTAAAATATGCGAACTGTGATATGCACTCAAATTTCTTTGAAGATATGATTTAAAACTTTGCAAAAAAAATCTTCAATCACCATTATATTTACTTTATCGCACCTCACTTCACTTAATAAATAAATAAACATTAAAAGCAAGATGATATAATTTGCAACTTAGCAGACCTAACAAGAAAATAGAAAAATGAATATAAAACCTTGGGCCATCGCACTCACTTCAGTTTTATAAAAAAGCGCAATTCGCATTTCGCTCAACTTATAACATACGACAAAATCGGTATCCTATAAAAGTTGCGATCTGCAATTTGTGCAGATTGCATTTCACAGCCTTTAACGGTAAGTATTAAAAATGGTTATAAGTTATAATTTGCAATATGCGCACTGATTCCATTTAATATATCAAGCGTGTAAAACAACTTGTGTCATGTCAAGACGAAATTTAAGATCTTAACAGTTTTAAAGCAATTGATAGATCTTACGTCTAGAGATATATGAAATATCAATTTAGAGAATATGAATGATGATTGATATTATATTTCAATAATATTGATATCTTCTTGCATGTGTTTGAAATAAATGATAGGTTTGTCTCTTTGATACTCCATATTTGTAAAAATTCACTCTGCCTTCAGGAAACTAGTTAACGGATTGAAGAAGAGAAAAATGAGCAAAAAGGGTAAAGAAATTTCTCAGACTTCATCCACTGAAGACAAATATATGTCTCTGTTATTTTCAGATACCGTATGCAACAAATCTTGTGGCAGTTCAACATGGGAGGCAATGTATAAACTTTTTGAAAGTGAAGGATTAAGGATGATAAATAAAGTTTCTTCAACAGACACTGCTTCTACCTCTGACACAACTCTTTTTGACATTGCATGCTCATAAATTCACAGGATAGCTGGAAGACCAAATATTATTCCTCATACAGACATAGTTAAGTGGGAAATTGACCACTTCAACATTGAAGATACAATGTTCAAGAATTCAAAGGGAAAAACTATGGGTTCTTTTAGGGCAGAAGATCTAATAGCAATGTACCATCTACCACTCCTGTAGTAGAAATATGACAAATACTATTTACAGAATTTTAGATGAGAGCATCCAGACCTTATCAAAGTCATCCAATAATGGAAGGATAATTAGGGGAAATCGAAGCAATATAAGTTTGGTACGTACCCAATTTCCCAAAATCCTAACCCTTACTTTTATGCTACTGGTATGTTATATAGATTATTTTCCAAACAAGATAGCACTAGATTCTCAAGAGACTGGGTTCCCTTGATTGACACAATTGTCAATTCATCTATTTTGAATTGGGAAGACATCTTATCTAATAACCTATCCAAGCACATAACCAAATATAGGAATAAAATAAGTATTTAATTCAGAGAAATACCTCCCTTTTATATGTCTGCCTATGTCATGGAAGCTATATGTTTTACTTCTAGTTTTCCTACCATGGGATGGAAATGGACTACCAAGGAACCTACCCTAATTCACATTTACCACATAGAACTCTAGGATTCAGACTTCCACTTACACTTCTATAAAATCTGTTATGGATTCATATTGCCTATACATAAGATGATTTTTAACAAAAGGGCTTGAAGAGTTTCTGAAGAAGCCAATGCAGACGTTCTTCCAGTAGCTAGATGGTTTTCCGAAGAGAATTTCAAATTTATTAGAGTATTCGAGAGTTATGTTTCTCCCCATGTTTTACCCTATTATGTTCCCGATAAGTTACTTGCAAAAGAAATAGCCTATCGACTTGTTACTGGTGTTACGAAACAACTGAAGGATGCTAAAAAGGCTATTTGGCCTAATTTCCCTGTAAAATGTGACACCTTTTCATTTTTTAACATTGGCCATACTTACAAGGAAGTTTCCAAAATTCATTTATTAATATTGGCAGTAATTCCGAAAATATTATCTAATCCAAATGATGTAATTAAAAATTACATCACAGAGCTTAAGATGAAGCCTTTTGTAAAGGAGGAAGATGGATTTGATGATCTCTTCCAGGGCATGGAAAATTTTTCATATATTATCAAGTATTTATCTAGTCAAATAAGTCAAGAGGATGTTGAAGCTTTTCAAGCATACAGAAACAAGAGACTAGAAAAAATCCCTCTAAATTTGTTAACTATTGCAGATGACAACAAGCACACTCTAAGTGTCAACCTGGATGATGAAATAAAAGATAGTTTTAAAGATGAATTAGGTCATTCATAGCAACAATATGATAATTTGGATCACTCTAAAAATGAATCTGAATCTAAAAAGGAAATCTCAGAAAAGACAATTGACCGATTCATTTATGAGATAGATATTCTAGAGGAAACAAGAAATAATGGGACAGAATCAAATTCTCAAGAGGTTCAGCACAGTCACAACATGCTATATCAGTCCAGTTTACCACAAGCAAAAGATCTTATAAATGAATGGGAGGATTTTTCTGAAGCAATAAAAACTCCTAAAGAAAATCTCAATACTGATCAAGCAGCAAGTTTCCAGACACTTGAACACTCACAGAAGATAGTGGAAATTGTTAATCCACTACAAAGAGTTCTAGTAATGCATGATAAATAAATCATACCAGCCTACCCCATAGATCAGATAGTTCTACAGATTAAATATATTCCTTCATTAGATATTTTCTACAGTCCTAGTTACAAGGCCATAGTTAAAAGAAACAAAAGAGGGAGAATTGATGAAACAACTCCAAAGCCTACAAATGAATTAGTTGATGTAATATGGAAAGATTCATCAGATGATCCTACTGAACATCTAACCAAATTATCACAGTATGCAGGGGCATATGCTACTGCTACTATTGATAAATCTACTGAGCTTAGAGTGTTGTTAAAACAAACAGAAGCCCGAGTACAAGAACTAGAGAAATTATTGAATGAAGAGAAATCCAATCCCAGTGAGCAAGTCAAAGTAAACACAACCCAATTTCATAAAGATATTGAAAGCCTCAAATTGCAGCATCAGATAGAGATTAATGAAAAACAAGAACAACTGGAAATAGCGATGAATAAGCTACATAGTTAACCACAATTAGAGAAATTTATCAAAGAATCACTTGATTTAAACACTAAGTTAAGGAAATAACAAGAAGTATTTTTTCATCAAGCTTCTATGATTGATTCGTATTGTGATTCAAGTAAAATAATGATGCAGCAAATAGCAATTTAGAAACTTGAATGTGAAAGACTTGAGAAGAAAATTGGAGAGCACATTCAACGGAAAGTTTCAGATTCAAGAAAGAAAGCTAATCTACCTCAAGGATATAAGCTTCACAAAGAAATTATATTCACAAAATGGGAAGTGCAAATCAAACAGGTAGAGAAAGCAGTGGCAAAGACATCCAAAATATCAAGTGAGATTACTGAATCTATGTGTGAGCAACTGTCTAAAGAAGAAATTCTTAAGGTAAACACATCTGATGTGTTTTCAGAAACAAGACAGGTAGAAAAACAGTGGAAGCAGAGAGCAGATACACAGGAGGAAATGTTTAAAAAGGTAAATAAGTTTGATTAGGAAAATTACTGGAATTTTCTGATCAAACCTTATCCTAAGCATCAAACTCTACAGTCTCTTATAGATTCAGCAAAGAGATCCCAATCAGCAATCTCAAATTCTGTTTCCAAGGGACAAATCCGATGAAGGATATCACAGCCAACTCAGCTCAAAGCAATGTTAGATATTTTCCAACTTCGTGAACACATTCAAAAAGAAGGGCATGACTCATAAAATAAGAATTGTTAGTTTAATTTCCTAAATTGTAGTTTTAGTTAGCTTTTTGAGGAAGATTGTTTGAAACCTCCTCTATAATTTTGTAATAATATATTTTAGTTTATATTTAGTTTAGTATTTAAACCCTTCTCATGCATTTAGAGAAGGGTCCAGAATTTTTTCAAAACCATTTGCAAATAATGCACTATATAAGTTGGTGAGTGCTTTGATGAATTAATGGAACACATTTTGTTATCTTTTAACAATTAAAGTTGTTTAACTCATGTTGCACTACTGTACTCTTTAAATTTCTTGAAAGTGAGGACCAGATTCATTGTTGTTAGTTTACATGAGTAGAGCTTCGCATATATGGTACTTCTATTCACTTGTGTTAAGTCTCACTTTATTGATTGACAATTATCTTTTTATTGCATTATATATTTGAAACGTCATCATATATAAGTATTACATGCACTTCTGTTCTAATATTTAGCTATGGTTTCTTATTGAGTATGTAATCACACTCATAAATGCGATATTTCTTTAACAATTCTTATATGAAAAATATTTTGTTAGAAGAATCATTTTACATAATTTTCATCTCTTTCGATTGTTAAATGATCTATATTACTGATAGTTGAAATATTCATTTTAGATCGCATAAAGGAAAAACACCGTGGGTATATATTAGATTAATAATTTAGATATATACATATAGATTAAAATCATTATTGATTTTCATGTTATATTCACAACACCCTCAAAATCATCCTTATTGGGAAACTAGTCCCATTATCCCCAGTCGAAGCCACTATACCAAACGGAAAAGGAGCTGCTTTAAGGTCTGGACCGGGTGGTTTTCCCCATTTTTTGGCAAAGGAATTCTGAGGCCTCAACATATTGGCACTAAAAAGAGGGCCAAGTGAATGGCACAAAGTTCTGATCAATCTAAAGGTCAATCCAAAAATCTATCTCCTTCTAGATCCTCATCAACTTCTAGAAAATTATCTAGATCCTCATCTATAAAATCCGATGTTGATCATATTTCCCCTAAGTCTCCCAGCGATACTCAAACTATACTATTTCCTAAGTTTCACCAACATTCACTAGAAGTTCAGTCTTTGATAGAAAAGTTAGAGAAAGTATCTATTTCTACTGAAAAGGCTAAACTTCCCAATTATCGGATCTTAGTATTTCATCTTCTTTACAACCTCAAAGAATATTAACTCGATCAGAAAGTCAAAAAATTAGGGATTATCCCTTTTGAATTTCCTATCAGTAATACTCGAAAGAAGTTAAAGAGGACTCAATCAGAGTCAATCACTAGCGAGATCTTACCCCATTCACCCCCATTACCTCCACTCACTTCCACAAATTTCATTCCAACAGTTGGTATCAATTTCACTATTTCCAATACTCAAAATACTCGTCTTATTACTCGACTTGCCTCATCATCAATTCACAATCAACCCATCCAAAACCCAATGGAAATTCAAGTCCCTCCAACAAATGTAAACCCATGGAGTAATCCAGGGACTGTAAACATGACTGCTCCTCTTCATGCTTTGCCTAAACATCCCGAAAGATGGCTACCAAAATTTAATCCCGATGATGGTCTTCCTGCAGAAGAACATATTCATAATTTTATGTTAGTTGTCAACTTGAATGCAATAGTTGAAGAGGATTGCATTGTACGATTATTTCCATATACTTTAAAAGGATCTGCAGGATCCTGGTATTTTTCATTACCTACTCACTCCATAAATAACTGGAATATGTTTGAAGAACAATTTCTGGCTAAGTTTGGAGATGACATAACTACTGCTACTCTCATCAATGATCTTTCAAATCTTAAAGCTAAACCAGGTGAGAAGATAAAATATTTTAATTCAATATTTAATAAAATACTCAATGGAATTCCTGTTACAGCAGTTCCTAGTGCAAAAGTTCAAATTGAGAGGTATATTTCATCCCTTCCATCTAATATAGCTATTTTCGTTGATAGATAAAAAATAGCAATACTTGCAGAAAATATGAAAGAGTCTCTATCTGTAGAGAAATGCATAATTGATCTTGAGAAAAAGAATTCTCAGGAAGATCGAAAATCAAAGAAGACATCTTTCAAATATGACTCTAAGAAGAAGATGCCAAAGGATCCATTTGATGTAGAATGTTTTCAATAAGTTTTGAAAACCATGACCAATGAAATGGCAGATATCAAGAAACAAGTCGTTGAAAATTCAAATTCAAAAAAGAGTTTCAGGAATTTTAAGAAGAAACAAACCTCTAATTCTCAACCTCCAAATATTATATCTAATGTTGAATCAAATCAAGAAGAGGAGGAAGAAAAAACAAAGGAAGAGGAAGATGACGAAGAAGAAGAAGAAGTTGAACTTAATGGAATGTGGGATATTATCCTATCAAATAAAGAACAACTTGAAGCTTCACCTGTCAGCACACGTAGAAAAAATACTACTAAAGCAACACAGCCTAGTCAACAACAAAAAAAATCCACTCCTGCTAAAGACAAATCAATAAGAAAAATGTCTAATTCAAAGGCTACATAAACAAGTCCTGTTATATCAGACTCTCCACCTATATCTAAAACAATGTTTATCTTAGATACCATTGAGTATGATATAGTTGAAGACATGAAGAAGACTAGGGAAAATATTTCAATTTATGAGCTTACCAAATTGAAGCAACAACAACAAATCTTACTTAGAGAATTAAAAGTTGTTCCTGCTTCAAACTTACCTGCTCTAGTCATAGTTCAAGATGCTAATGACATGGGTAAGCCACTTTCTCCTTCAGTAAAAGAAGATGCCTCAGATTTAATTATGATAGGTGATCGATCCATCTCTCATACCCCCCCCCCCCATTTCTCTTAACCTATGAGATATATAATAAAAATGTTCATAATTGTTTAATAGACTCAGGGGCTTCTTCAAATATAATTCTGAAATTAGTTTGTGCTAAATTGAACATTACTCGTTTGAGTTCTCCAGTTCATATAGTGAAACTTGACAGAACTAGAGTAGAAGTGGTAGGAGAATTAAAATAAGACTCCATCAGATTGTCATAAAATCGCAAAATTGTCCAGATAATTGATATTTTGGTGGCAGATATTCCTGAATTTTATGGTTTAATTTTAGGTCGTGATTGGTCTGAGAAACTTCATGGCTATTTTTCAATAGGTTGGTCACATATGTGGTTACGACATAATGGAAAGGCAAATCAAATTCGAGTTGACTGTGAAAAGTTTATCAAACACACAGTAACTGATCTTGAAGAGCTTAATGAGCTAGTAGCATTCAATAACAACATTATTGGAAACTACTCTACTCAGTAATTTTTAGGAAACTTTAATTCTCAACCATCTCCTTTCTTTGATAACGCGGTTGTATCTCAGATTGAGAAATTTTCCTAGTCGGATAATTCTAGATGTATTAATTTTTTAGATAGAAAAATAGTTAATTCTTTGTTTTTGACCCTTTATTTTGACGGTTCTAAATCTGAAGATGGTGCAGATGTGGATTGCATTTTAATAAACCCAGAAGGCAAAAATACTATGTATGAAGCATTATTTCAAGGTTTATTAAAATCTATTTTTCTGAATATCAGACATCTGAAGGTTTTAGGAGATTCAGAAATCATAATCAGGAAAGTGAGAGATGCTATCCATTGTAATTATGGAAATTTAAAACATTAAACATTATCAATCATTAGTCCAAGAATTAACTACTCATTTCTTAGCCTTCAGCATTTCTTCTATACCTTGAATATAGAATGCTAGTGCAGATTTACTCGCTAATGTAGAATCAAAGTTAATCTCATCCCAAGAATTTAGTCCCGAGAGATTTTCTATTGAATTGATTTTTAGACCATCTATTCTTGATAATATCACTAATTGGAGAGTATTCAATAATGACTAAGATATCATATATTTTTTAACATCTAAAGAATCTTATGATAATCAAATCATGGATGAAAGTGAACATGACACTCAGATTAAGAAATAACAAGATGAAAATCCTATTCCAAAATATGTTGTCAAGTTAGAAGACTTATATGATCTAAAATATAGATTTAAAAGAGTAACTAACTCAAAAATACAAAGTTCTACCTTAAAATTTGAGTTAGTTAATCTATGAAGTGAAGAAAAACTTCAAAATATAAATGTAGGTCTTGGTTTGTCTTCTGAAGAAAGACTATAATTCATCAGGTTGTTTAGGATGTACAAAAGTATCTTTTCTTGGGATTATTCTGATCTTAAAACGTACGATACTTCTGTAATTCAACACATGATTCCGATGATCTCAGAGGAAAATCCCATACAACATAAATTGAGAACGATTCATCCAAACTTGGAAAATCAAATTAAAATTCAATTGAATAAACTTCTCAAAGAAAAAATTATATTTCCAGTTAGACATTCAAAATGGGTATCAAATTTGGTACCCGTCAGGAAGAATAATGGTGATATTAGAATTTGGATTGATTTTAGAAATTTGAACAATGCTTGCCAGAAGGACAATTTTCCACTACCAACCATGGAAAAAGCATTGCAAAAAGTAGTTGGTTCTGAGCTCATGTCTTTTCTAGATGGATTTTTAGGTTACAATCAAATCCTTGTTCATCCAAATGATAAATTGAAAACTACGTTTTGAACTAAGTGGGAAACTTATGCTTATCAGAAAATTCCTTTTGGATTAATTAATGCAGGTGCCACTTTCCAAAGAGCCATGGACACAGATTTTAGAGGACTCATAAATAACACAATACTATCTATTTAGATGGCATTACAGTATTCTCTAAATAGGAAAATCATTATGTGAATGACCTAAAGTAAGTCTTTGAATGATGCAAAAGGTATGGAATTTAATTAAATCCAAAGAAATCATTTTTGCTTTAGATGAAGGAAAAATTTTAGGATTCATTGTGTCAAAAAATGGTACCTATATTGATCCTGAAAGAGTTGATGAAATTAAACGAATTTCTTTCCCTCATAACAAGAAAACCATGCAATATTTCCTTGGGAAAATTAATTTTGTTAAGAGATTTGTCCCTTATTTTTCTCAAATAGTTTTACCACTGCAGAACATGATTAAGAAAAATTATGTCTTCAAATGGAGACATAATGAAAGAGAAGCATTTGAATTGATTAAACAGTCAATTCTCAATGCTCCATTCCTAACCACCCCCAAATTTCTTAATCCATTTACATTATACACTTTTTCACCGGATACATCATATGTAGTTGTTTTAACACAGTTGAATGACCAACAAATAGAAGCACTGATATCATTCTTTAGTTCAAATTTTTAAGGTGTAGAAATAAATTACGCATCTGTTGAAAAACAAGCATTTGTTGTTTTTAAAGCCATAAAACATTTTATACCTTTTCTCCTAAAGTCTCACATGAAAATCATAGTTCCATTTTCTGCAATAAGACAATTTTTGATGCTGAAAGAATTAGGAGAAAAAAGATCTAACTGGGTCACTGCATTACAAGAGTGTGATGTAGAAATAAAACCCTCTAAAATCATTAGAGGTCAAGGTTTTTGCAGAATGCTTGCAGGAGCATCACATTTGCCAGCAGAAGAAGATTCAGGTAATGTGCAAATTTCATAGGTAAGCCTCAATGATTCAGATTCACAATATGCTCATCTTCTATTTTATCTCAAAAATGGATATGCTCCAAATCGTCTCAGTTATAAGACAAAACGAGCTCTTAGATTAAAATATAAACAATATGAGTTAGTCAATGATGTGTTATTTAGAAGAAATTTTGATCTTGTACTTCTAATATGGTTAGAAAAATATGAAGTAGAGAAGGTCTTGCAAGAACTCCATGATGGACCAACTGGAGGACATTTTGGAGGAAATACAGCAGCACATAAAATCTTGGATGTAGGTTACTATTGGCCTACACTTTTCAAAGATGCCCATGAATATTCAAGAAGATGTAAAGTATGCCAAAGTACATCTAGAAAACAAAGAAAGCCAGCATTCCCATTACAGTCGTTCAATATTGAACAACACTTTGAGAAATGACTATTAGATATAATTGGTAAGATTTTTCCTAACTCTTCCAAACAGCATAGATATATTCTCAGAGCTACAGATTAATTTACCAAATGGGTGGAAGCAATTCCATTAAGAGTAGCTAATTCATAAAATATCATTGATTTCATTGACGAAAATATCATAACTAGGTTTGCATTACCTACTGATTTGATGTTTGACAATGCATCTTATTTCTCCGGAACAACTATGATAGATTTTGCGATTAAAATAAGTTTTAAACTAAAACATTCTGCAAATTATTATCCACAAGGAAATGGTTTAGAAGAATCTACAAACAAAAATGTGATTAGAATAATAAAAATAACTGTTGATCAGAATCAACTAAATTGGCATGTCATTAATTTTTGCTCTTTGGAAAGATCGAATAACTCAAAAAGCTTCTATTGGTACTTCTCCATTAAATCTTGTATATGGAAAACAAGTTGTACTTCCCACCAATGTAGTTATTCCATATATTTCCTTAGTTCAATTCATTTATGAAACTCCTACTTCTTCTTTACAAACTTAGACAAGGTCATTTAATTCTGAAGTTAGAAGAAAAAAGAGAAAAAGACAAACAAACACATGCTCATCATCAACAAATAATAAAAACCTCGTTTGATTCAACTTCTGTCATTCCAAAGAATTTTCAAATTGGTTATTTGATATTGAAATGGGACAAAGAGCATGAGGAAAAAGGTAAACACACGAAGTTTAAAAAACGCTATCTAGATCCATTTCAAATAATTGAAGAAATAGGCCCATCAACATTTCTATTACAAGATTTATCAGGCAAAAAGGATTCTTTGCCTGTTAATGGGAAAATTTAAAAAAAATATTTCTCATAGGAGGTAACCCCTTCTATACCTGTATATTAGTATATTTTGCTTTTCTCTTTTAAAATAAAAGTTTCTTAGGATTAATATTTTTCTTTTCAAATCTAATCTCAAATGATTTTCTTTTGATTTTTATTTTTACTTATAAAAAATGAAAAAAAATTAAGGAAGAAAAATCGAAAGATTTCAAAAAGACAAATTCATTTTATCTTTGTAAAAAATGGAATTTCACTGAAATCAATTATTATTTGATGAACTCTCATCTTTATATAGCATGAGTATTATATTTATCAGTCAAGGAAAGAAACATTAACATAGTAAAAGAACTATTTACAGAAAATCAATTTGAAACTCGATATTATCATCTAGAATCTTAAAAAAACCAATGATTCACCCCATTCAGAGAATATTATAAATTTTCAAAAGGAATTCAAATGAAAATAAAAAATATATGATTAGAAGAAAAACTTAAAAGATAATAATTCTCAGTATGAGCTTTCTTACCATGTTCATAAGGAAATAGTTAAAATGAAATTACCAATACTGTCTACCAAAACAGGGTAATGACTTGAGTGGCATTTTCATCATTTGGTTACCAAGCCAAGACAATGGCTTTTAAGTGAATAAAATAATATATATAAAAAATTCTCAAAGATCAGAATTCACTTCTGAAAATTATAAGAAATACTAGACGGGACAATGAATCATTGTTGGGTAAAAGGTAACCCTGCCAAAAGCTTAAATTGCCTACTAGAACAGACGCTCTATCTATGATAAAAGAGAATTTTTATAAAGTTGATCTGTAAAGGCCACCTACTTTATCTTTTTTAAACTTAGTAAGGACTGATATAGATTTTCATACTTGTATCTTTAAAAGAGGAATTTTGTTGAATAGTGAATAGGAGAAACTTTCATTGCTTAGTAAGATATTATTTATTTGAAATTTCATTCCTATAACTATTTTATTTTCAAAAAGCTTAGAAATTCCAAAAACATTTATTAGAGATATTTGGTTCACCAAAGTGAATCACCAATTGTTGTGCTATATAACAACCCCCATTTCTTTTTATAAATATGGACTCTTTAGAAATAAATAGGAACTTCTTTTAAATTTCCTAAAACAAGAAACTTAGAAAATACATATTTTCTTTTTTTCGCCTTATTCTTTTTGAGCCCATCGAAAATCACCTATGTTATGAATTTCAAAAGACTCATAAAACCTAAAATATGTGAACTGTGATATGCGCTCAAATTTCTTCGAAGATATGATTTAAAACTTTGCAAAATGAAATCTTCAATCACCGTTATATTTACTTTATCGCACCACACTTCACTTAATCAATCAAAAAACATTGAAAGAAAAATGATATAAGTTGCAAATCTGCGGAGCCGACAAGCAAATAGACAAATGAATATAAAACCTTCGGCCATCACGGTCACTTTAGTCTCATAAAAAAGTGCAATTCGCATTTCGCTCAACTTATAACATACGAATGAATCATTATCCTATAAAAGTTGTGATCTGTGATTTGCGTAGATCAGATTTCGTGGCATTTAAGGGTAAGTATTATGAATGGTTATAAGTTATAATTTGCGATATGTGCACCGACGCCATTTAATAAATCAAGCGTGTAAAACAACTTGTGTCATGTCAAAATGAAATTTAAGATCTTAACGGCTTTAAGCGATTGCTAGATCTTATGTGTGGGGACAAATGAAATATCAATTTAGATATTATGAATGATGATTGGTGTTATATTTTATTAATATTGATATCTTGTTGTGTTTGTTTGAAATAAATGGTATATTTGTCCCTTTGATACTCCATACTTGTAAAAAAATTCTCTGCTTTCAGGAAACCAGTTAACAGATTGAAGAAGACCAAAATGAGGAAAAAGGGTAAAGAAATTTCTCAAACGTCGTCCACTGAAGACACATATATGTCTCCATTATTTTTAGATACCGTCTGCAACAAACATTGCGGCAGTTCGACATGGGAGGCAATGTATAAACTTTTTGAAACTGAAGGACCAAGGGCGATAAAAAAAATTTCTTTGACAGGCACTACTTCTACCTCCGACACAACTCTTTTTGATGTTTCATGTTCATGCATTCACACGATAGCTGGAAGGCGAAATATTCTTCCTTATACAAACATGGTTAAGTGGGAAATTTACCACTTAAACATTGAAGATAGAATGTTCAAGAATTCGAAGGGAGAAACTATGGGTTCTTTTAGGGCATAAGATTTAACAGAAATGTACCATCTGCCACTCCCTCAATAGAAATATGACAAATACTATTTGCAGAATTTTAGAGGAGAACATCCAGACCTTATCAAAGTCATCCAAGAATGGAAGGATAATCATGGGAAATTGAATCAAGATAAGTTTGGTACGTACCCAATTTCCCAAAATCCTAGATTATTTTCCAAACCAAATAGCACTAGATTCTCAAGAGACTGGGTTCCCTTGATTGACGCAATCATCAATTCATATATTTTGAATTGGGAAGGCATCTTATCTAGTAACCTAGACAATCACATAACTGAATATAGGAATAAAATAAGTATTTCATTCAAAGAAATACCTCCCTTTTATATGTCTACCTATGTCATGGAAGCTATCTGTTTTACTTCCAGTTTTCCTACGATGGGATGGAAATGGACTACCAAGGACCCTACCCCAATTCACATTTAGCACAAAGAACTCTGGGATTCAGACCTCCACTTACATTTCTATAAAATCTGTTATGGAGTCATATTGCCTATACATTAGATGATTTTTAACAAAAGGTCTCCTAGGGTTTCTAAAGAAGCCAATGCAGACATTCTTCCTATAGCTAGATGGTTTGCCGAAAAGAATTATACGTATATTAGAGTATTCAGGAGTTGTGCTTCTCCCCGTGTTTTACCCTATTATGTTCCCGATAAGTTACTAGCAAAAGAAATAGCCTATCAACTTGTTAATGGTGTTATGAAACAACTGAAGGATGTTAAAAAGGCTATTTGGCATAATTTCCCTGTACAATGTGGCACCTTTGCATTGTCGAACATCGGTCATACTTACAAGTAATTTTCCAAAATTCATTTATTAATATTGGTAGTAATCCTGAAAATATTATATGATCCAAATGGTGTAATTAAAAATTACATCACAGAGCTTAAGATGAAGCCATTTGTAAAGGAGGAAGGTGAATTTGATGATCTCTTCCAGGGCATGGAAATTTTTTCAGATATTATCATGTATGTATCTAGGCAACTAAGTCAAGAGGATGTTGAACCTTTTAAAGCATACAAAAACAAGAGACTAGAGAAAGTCCCTCTAAATTTGTTAACTATTGAAGATGACAACAAACACTCCAAGTGTCAGCCTGGATGATGAAATAAAAGATATGTCTGAAGATGAATCAGGTCAGTCAGAGCAGCAATCTAATAATTCAAATCACTCTGAAAATGAATCCGAATCTAAAAATGAAAACTCAGAAAAGACAATTGACCGAAGCATTCATGAGATAGAGATGCTAGAGGAAACAAGAAATAATGGGACAGAATAAAATTTGCAAGAATTTCATCACAGTCATAACATGCTAGATCAGTCTAGTTTACCACAAGTAAAATATCTTATAAATGAATGGGAGGAGTTTTCTGAAGAAATAAAAAATCCTAAATAAAATCCCAATACTGATCAAGCAACAAGTTTCCAGACACTTGAACACTCACAGAAGATAGTGGAAACTGTTAATCCACTACAAAGAGTTACATCAATGCATGATAAATAAATCATACTGGCCTACCCCACAGATCAGATAATTCTACAGATTGAAGATATTTCTTCATTAGATATTTTCTACAGTCCTATTTACAAGGATGTAGTTAAAAGAAACAAAAGAAGGAGAATTGGTGAAACAACTCCAAAGCCTACAGAGGAATCAATTGATGTGCTATGGAGAGATTCCTCAAATGATCCTACTGAACATCTAACCAAATTATAATAGTATACAGGGGCATATGCTAATGGTATTGTTGATAAAGCGACTAAGGTTAGAGTGTTGTTAAAACAAAAGGAAGCCATTGTATAAGAACTATATAAATTGTTGAATGAAGAGAAATCCAATTCCAGTGAGCAAGTCAAAGTAAACACAACCCAATTTCATAAAGATATTGAAAGCCTCAAATTGTAGCATCAGACAGAGATTAATGAAAAACAAGCACAACTGGAAATAGCAATGACTAAGTTACATAGCCAACCACAACTACAGCAATTGATCAAAGAAGCACTTGATTTAAACACTAAGTTAAAGAAAGAACAAGAAGAGTTTTTTCATGAAGCTTCTATGATTGATTCTTATTATTATTCAAGTAAAATAATGATCCAGAAGATAGAAATTTAGAAACTTGAATGTGAAAGACTTGAGAAGAAAATTGAAGAGCACATTCAATGGCAAGTTTCAAATTCAGGAAAGAAAGCTAATCTACCTCAAGTAGATAAGCTTCATAAAGAAATTCTATTCGCAGAATGGGAAGCACAAATCGAATAGGTAGAGAAAGCAGCGAAAAGGACATCCAAAATATCAAGTGAGATTATTGAATCTATGTGTGAGCAACTTTCTAAAGCAGAACTTCTTAAGGAAAACACATCTGATGTGTTTTTATAAACATGACAGGTAGAAACATAGTGGAAGCAGAGAGTAGATACATAGGAGGAAATTATTAAAAAGGTAAATAATTTTGATCAGGAAAATTACTAGAATTTTCTGATCAAACCTTATCATCAACATCAAACTCTACAATCTCTAATAGATTCAGAAAAGAGATCCCAATTAGCAATCTCAAATTCTATTTTCAAGGGATAGATATGATCAAGGATATCGCAGCCAGCTCAGCTCAAGAAATGTTAGATATTTTCCAACTTCGTGACCACATTCAGAAAGAAGCGCAGGACTCATAAAATCAGAATTGTTAGTTTATTTTCCTAAACTGTAGTTTCAGTTAGCTTTTTGAGGAAGGTTGTTTTAAACCTCCTCTGTATTTTTGTAATAATCTATTTTAGTTTATAGTTAGTTCTTAGTTTAGTATTTAAACCCTTCTCATACATTTAGAGAAAGGTGCAAAAATTTGTCAAAAAAATTTGCAAAGAATGCACTATTATAAGTTTGTGAGTTCTTTGATGAATTAATGGAACACGTTCTATTATCTTTTAATAATTAAAGTTGTTTAACTGATGTTGCACTACTGTACTCTTTAAATTTCTTGAAAGTGAGAAGGAGCAGATTCATTGCTGCCAGTTTACATGAGTAGAACTTCGTACATATGGTACTTCTATTCACTTGTATTAACTCTTACTTCATAGATTGATAGTTATCTTTTTATTGCATTATATATTTGAAACGTCATCATATATAAATATTACATGCACTTATGTTCTAATATTTAGCTATGGTTTCTTATTAAATATGTAATCACACTGATAAATGCAATATTTATTTCATAATTCTTCTATGCAAACTATTTTTTTAGAAGAATCATTTAACGTAATTTTCATCTCTTTCGACTGTTAAATGATCTATATTACTGATAGTTGAAAGATATCATTTTAGATCGCATAAAGGAAAAACACCCATTGCTTGATGATTAATTAAGATTAATAATCATTATCCATATATTAGATTAATAATTGTATATATTAGATTAATAATTTAGATTGATGCATATAGATTAAAATCATTATCCATTTGCATGTTATATTCACAACACCCACAAAATCATCCTTATTGGGAAACTGATCCCATTATCCCTAGTCGGAGCCATTATACCAAATGGAAAAGAAGTTGCTTTAAGGTCTGGACCGTGTGCTTTTCCCCATGTTTTGGCAACGGAATTCCGAGGCCTCAACACACTACAACATATATTTTGTTCAACCTGTTGATATTTCTTATGACATGGATTTTTCTATGATCAAATTTTCTTGTCAAAAAATTTCTAAAGGGTTTCTCCATGATCCTATTGTAGACTCCCTTGAAGATTCTTACCAATAGAGACCCATGTCTCATATCTTTTACTTGCATGTGTTTAAAAAGTATTATATGATAATGATCCGAGTAGTTGCTACTGTTGCATATTTTTTCATCTGATAAAGAAGTCAAGTGTTACATTGTCATGATTCCACTTCCTCTTTCAATTTGTCAGTGTGAATGTCTACATTTTTTATCCTTTTCACTACATTGGTTTTCATTATGGTCTTACATGATCGCATATTTTAACTCCAAGGTCATGAGTAGCTTCTATGGCTGCATTGGAAGTTCCATTTCACATGAATCAGCCCTAAAAGTGTTTCCTCCTTATTTACATGTATATTTTCTGCCCATGCAACGAGCTATGTGTCATAATTGATCAATTACTTTTCAGTTGCATTTAATGGCTATTTGAATATGATTTTCCAACAAATTGCTACAATAGTTAGGATATTTCATAAATTTAATTGTTGTCACCAGGAGTGTGCTTCCATAAATAGGTGGTAGATTTACAAGTATTTCTACCCTTTCATTATCTATTGGACCGATGCCTCTTTCTACACATAAAGTGGGCCACAAAGAATCTTCAGAGGAAAGAAATAACGAAGCAGTTGAAGTGACAAGGCCTACTATTCCCATATATGCATATACACAATGCTTCATAAATAAGACTAATTAGGTCACATGGAATGACACTAAATACACATTGATGCAGAATCGAGACACTGAAAACTTGGAATATTTGCAAGCATACATCAATATCAAGAGGTCCAGGATCCCTAGGATCACATGAATATTCCCAATCATCCCTTGTGAAAAATTCATTCAGTGGATAATTACAAGCATGGATAATTGTCATCTAGTTCTTCGCAGTGAAAGCAATGGTCAACTTTCCACCTATTATGGATAAGACCTGGAGACTTACTATAAGATGCTCAAGATGACTAAATATGCCAATAATGAGTTCTATACTAGAGGGGAAGATCTTGAAATAAGTGACATCATTAAATCGTGGTCACGACACCCTACTAAGTTATTTCATTGGCCATACATAATTTATTCAACCAGGATTCTCATAGATGCATATTAGTAGTGTAACACCCTCCTTCCACATCCATCCAAGAAACTGGCCAACTATGGTAAACATGTGAAGAATAGTTACTATGATCTGATTCAACCTCCTAGTTCACCTTAAGGAAGTGGAACCAACACCACACAACAACACATACCTTCTGCACATACTATAGGACACCCAAGAGCCATGCCAACTTTCTAGGAGGATATCCCCTAATTCAAACTTACCTTTTCATGCATCAATCCCCCAGTCACTCCCTTGACATGGGAAATATTGTGACTGTTAACCTCTAGTCACAAAAACATCATGGGTATGCATGCAACTTGGGAATTTTCCCGGTATTTCTGAGTCTGTGACCCCAAATTCTGTGCCACTATTTCAGAATCAAAGCTTAGGTCCCTTCCTATAACTCCATGAAACTTTTGGGAATGAAATATAACAACATAATAATGATGTAAATGCAATCACTTGAAAAAGTACTTGAATAGACCCCTACTATCCATGAAAACAATTTCATCAAACATGTCACAAACATGAAATCTAGAGGTTTAAAAAACATATCTGAGCATAAGGGTCTCATATGTATCTGAGAGTCTCTAAGAAACATTGTTGCACCATCGCATTAACAAAATTATCTTCTATTTGGTCATAGATACATTTTCCATTCATTTACAAATCAAAACATCATAAGGGAAATACATCATTACTCACATAGAACACCTTCATAACCAGCATATAAACAAAAGAAATGACAAGCATAGAACATCCATATAAGCAACATAATAACAAGGATATTTACCCATCAGTACAAGGGGAAGATAGTTCTTATTTCCATAAGAAAAATGCAACCAAGTCAGGGACTTCCATGTACCACCTGACCATAGACATGGTTGAGCCAAATATCTCTTTAGCTATTCACCCTCGTGCCATATTAGAAGCATGAATGTGGTATCTGACAAAAAACATCACTCAAATATTAACCATGGATTCCAGAGGCCAAACCACCTCAACCCTCAACAAATGATTCCACCTCACGGTCAGATATGACAGCCATCATTAGATTGGTCTCCACCCTAGTTTTCTAGTGCTCAAGAGAATTTTCTCCAAACAAGTCTCCAGGACTAGTAACTAAACCCACAGCTGTTGTTGGGCTCCAGAGAATTTGTCCAACTAAGGCTCCAGGACAAGTAACTCAACCCAACAAGGGCTCGAAAGCATTTTTCCAGGCAAGGCTCCAAGAATAGTAACTCAACCCAAGTTGTTACACGGATCTAGAGAATTTCTCCAACCAAGGATCCAGGAACTAGATACTCAACCCATAGCTATAGGAACATGAGAACCAACCATAAAACCAAACAATTAAATGAACCCACAACACCATGTCTATCTAGGAAATGGCAAGGCTAGGAAAATTCACTGTCAATATAGTCAATCCTCCATGCTAGTGACATATCATGACCAAGAAACCATATGTATATACCATTCTTTCCAAAAAAAGTGAGGAAAACATACATACAACTCAATACCTACAATAAACACTCGATGTAGTTGTTGATCTTGATTTCCTCATGCTCTTCCCTTCTCTTCATTTTCCTTCTTTCTCAAAACCTCCAAGTATGACACACTCTCCATGAGTGCTCCCAAAAAAATCCAAGTGTCCAAGAGTATGAGAGAGAGAGAATAGAATGAGGGCTCCAAAAATAAACTAACAAAAGTTTTTGAACTAATCCTTAGAAGCATTTTTCTTAATGAGGCCTCTAATTTCTTCAATTTTTCATTATTTTCCTTCATTTCCTCTTCACATGCAACCTGTGACCTTTCACCTCCCTTTTCTCCTATTTTCCATTATTTTCATAAATAAATGCCGATAAATCCCAATTTTCATTTCCAAATCCTTATCCATTTCCTTTTCCAATTCGATAGCAATAATAAACCATATGAACACCCAAACTGGGATGTTTTTCCCAAAATTTAGCTTAAAATACGTGTCCCATGACCTTGGTTATTATTTTCCCTTTATTAAATTTTATTACATGTAATTTTCAACGGGATTGTTATAGACCCCCCCCCCCTTGGGGTAACACCATCCTCGGTGTTCAACGAAACCTAAAACCAAAAATCATGTTGTAAGAAAAATATACTACTCATGGAGCTTTGTAACCTAGCTCATTGTAGTATTTACAATTATCAACCTGCTAAGAAGCAAACCAACATGAAAAAATAAGAACATCGTAATGAAATGACACCCATAACACTTATTGGAGCTTTATAATATAGCTCATGGTGGTATTTACATCCATATACATATATACATATACCAAACATCGTACCATCATATACCGAAAAACATGCCAAAACATTCGGCCAACCAACGAATAAGGAAGGATACATAGCTCACATTTAATCTATCATCTCCCATGTAGCTTCATCGGGCCCAAAGTGCTTCCACTGCACTTTAACCTACTCGATTTCTTGGTTCCGAAGCATGAACATATTTCTCTGGATAATGAACTGAGGTTCTAACTGGAATTCTCCTTCTTGATCTACTTGTAATACAGACTAGTCAATCATAAGATCAAATTATTTAACATACTTCTTAAGTAATTACACATGAAAAAAATCACGGACTTTCACTTTCGAGGGAAGTGCAAGTCAATAGGCTATCGGCCCAGTCCTCTCAAGAATATTAAAAGGTCCACAAACTGAGGTGCCAACTTGCCACATCATCCAATCCACAAGGATCTCTTCTTGGGCTCGATGCACAAGTACACCTGCTCCCCAACCTGAAACTCCTTGAACAACTTGTTATGTTCTACATATATCCTCCTCATATCTTATGTTTATTTAAATTTTTTCTTGATTACCTAAATTTCCCGTTCTGTTTCTGCCAACATTTTCGGTCCAATCAACACCATATTAAATATGTCACTCCAACTGATGTGATTATTGCAACTCCTCCCATACAATTCCTTAAACAAACTCATGCACAAATATTCTTAATACCCATTCTTGTAAGCGGACTCTACTAGTGGAGGATACTCTTCACACTTTTGTTTTTGATGCATCACATACTTCATCAATATATCCTCCAACATCTTTTGTTGACACTCTCTGTCTTTCCATCTATCTGCAAATGATAAGTTGTACTGAAGGCCAACTTTGTGCCCAAACCTACAAAAACAATCCTTCCAAAACTTGGAAGTGAAATTTGCATCCCTGTCTGGCACAATCTTATGTGTAACACCATGCAATCTAACCACATCCCGAATGAAGACATTTTCTAAATCATTTTTTGAGAATGTAGACTTCACTGGAATGAAGTGCACTACCTTTTTCAACCTATCCATCAAAACCATGATGGAATCATGATGTCTAGATTTCCTTGGTAAAATTGTGATAAATTCCATGGACATGACCTCCCATTTACACTATGGAATCAAAACCAATTGTATTATTCCACCTGGATGTTTACATTATGCCTTAACCTATTGAAATTACAAGATCCTAGCGACAAACTCTACTACGTCTCTCTTCAAATTCCACCAATAGTAAACTTCTTCACTACATCAAATATCTTCTGATAACCTAGGTGCCCTGAATACAGTTTCACATGAAACTCTATTAGGTCCCTATAAGATTAGTGTATCGCATTATTTTTATTGTTATTGTATCCCCCTTATTTTTATTATTTTACCCATGTAGTTCCCATAGTGTTATTATTGCGGCCCATAAAATCCACCTATTGTTATTTTTGTGCTCTTACATTATTATTACTAGAAATACTACATGCACTTAATAAATCGAGACCTTACCTAATGGGAAGACAGTTCAAGGTAAAAAATGTCATGATAGTCTTAAAAACTTCTTAGAACAAATATTATATTCAGAAGAGCAACAAAAATGGGTCACAAAGATGTTGGGTTACGACTTTGAAATCATCTACAAAAAATGAAAGAAAAATGTTGTTGCAGATGCACTCTGAAGAAAGGATGAGGATGTGGAAGAATTTTTTTCTGCCATTTCTATTATCCAACCAGATTGGATAAACGAAGTAAGGGATGAAAGGAATAATGAAGAATAATTTTGGGAACTCATTCAAAATTTGCAGTAATATCTAGTACATCTGATACATTTAGTTGGAAAAATGATTCATTATGGTACAAAGATCGCTTATATATTTGTAAGATTTCCCAAATAAAAGAAAAATATTATTTTGGAATTTGAAACCTCTCCCTTAGGAAGGCACTTATGATTTTTAAAAACATGCCACGGGGTTAAGAAGGAATTTTTTTGGGATGGCCTTAAATATGGTATTCAAAAGGTTTTTGCAGAATGTTTGGTTTTCCAACAAAATTAAGACATCGGGTCTGTTACAACCTTTATCCATTTCGAGTCAACGTTGGTAGGAGGTTTCATTGCATTTTATAACAGGTTTACCCAAGTCTGAAGGAAAGAGTGTCATCATGGTGGTAGTTGATAAAGTTACCAAGTATGACAACTTTTGTGCATTATCACACCCATTTAAATCCATTAGAGTGTATAATGCATTTATGGAAACAATTCAAATGATAAATGGAAACCAAATTATTATTGTAAGCGATCAAGATCCCATTTTGACTCGAAATTTTTGGACAAGATTATTTTCTTGTCTGGGTACTCAATTAGTTAATAGCTCATCTTATCATCCTCAATATGATGGGAAAAATGAGATAGTGAACACATGTTTGGAAGGGTAGCTTTTTTTATTTGTGTATGATAAAAAAAAACAATGGGCCAAGTTTTTACCTTTGGATGAATGGTTGTATAGCACTTCCTTCCATACTACAGCAAAAATGACCACATTTATGGCACTTTATGGATATCATCCACAGCACATCACATCAAATTTAAGAGAAAAAACTAAGGCTCAAGAAGTGGAATATCACGTCGGTAATCAACAACAAGTTGTCCAACTCTTAAATGATAACCTCATTTTAGCAAAAAATCAAATGAAACAACGTGCAAATCAACATCACAGCAAAAGAAGTTTTGATGTAGGAAACTGGGTATTTTTACTGCTAGAACCATACAAACAAATGTGCCTCAAGAAATATAAGAAGGATACTAAATTATCACCAAAGTATTATGGTCCTTACAAGGTATTGTAAAATATAGGTACTATGGTATAAAATTGGAGCTTCTAGCATCTCACAGAGTGCACCCAGTTTTCCATTTTTCATGCTTAAATAATTTTATATGTGATAAGCTCCCAATTCAAAAAATATTTCTAGAACTTGACGAGGAAGAAAAAATCATATTGGAACCTGAAGTAGTCACTAAAACAAGAACTCGACAGTTATGAAATTGATCAATTTCAGAGTATCTCATCAAGTGGAAGAACTTACTTGCTGAAGATTCCTCATGGGAGGATGAAAATTTTATACATAAGCATCCAAAACTACTCAAGCATTTAGGACCATAATTGTTTGAAGGAGAGTGGTGTGTTAGGTGCCTATAATACTAGTGTATCTCCTTATTGTTATTGTTAGTGTGTGCCCATTATTTTTATTGTTGTACCCATGTAGTCCCCATAATGTTATTATTACTACCCATAGAATCCCACTATTGTTATTGTTGTTCCCTTACATTATTATTGTTATGTCGACTCAAATTATATTGTGAACCTTTAGACTCCTATATATAGAAATGAGGTTTTGGTCATTTGAATCATCCAATAATCATTCATTTATGTAATGTAAGGGATGTTTCTTCCTTGAAGAGGATGATTTCTAAGTTGTTGATCTATCTTATATTCTATTTTGTGAGCTGGTTGTAGTAGTCCACCTGGATGTTTACATTGTTCCTTAACCTATTTACAATCCAAGATCCTAGCCACAAAATTTACCGTCTCTCTTCAAATTCAGCTAATGGTAACACTTCTTCACTCCAGTTAATGTCTTCTGATATCATGGGTGACCTGAATATGGTTTCACCTGAAACTCCCTCAAGATCACCCTCTTGAGTTCACTGTTGTCTGGCACATATATCCTATCTCTAAACCCGATCAAGTCGTTTGTTGTGAGATTATTGTCCACATCCTGTGCTCCTGCACCTATAACAATACATGTACATGTTCTTATGCCACTACTTGTACCTGAAACTTTACCATTACCTTTACCTATACTCTGCTGCAATAGTAACTCACAAATGGTATGTGATTCACCTCTATCCACCTGCTAAGAGAATCTCAAACCCTATTCTCTTTACCTTTAATATACCTAATCTCAAATTCAAACTCACTGTTCATGGCAAACCATCTAGCTTGCCTGGTGTTCAAATTAAATTGGTCAAATAGATACTGTAGTCCATTTTGATCACTCATCAATACAAATCATCTTCCGAGAAGATAGTTCCACCACATATTCAACACATGAAATATCATTTCCAACTCAAGATCATCTGTTAGATAATTATTCTCGTGCTCATTTAGTTTATGTGACGCATAACACACCACGTATCCTTCCTGCATAAGGACTCCACCAATCCCTCTCTTGCAATAATATGTACATACCACAAAATATTTGTTTGGATCTACAATATTTAACACTGAATCATGTGTTAAGAACTTCTTTAACTACTCAAAACTAGCTTCATATTCCTCTCTCCATTCAAATTTATTATCTTTCCTTTGAAATAATGTGATAGGATAAGAAACCTGTGAGAATATATTGATGAACCTCTTGTAATAACCTACTATCCCCATGAATGATCTTAACTCACCCACATTCTTAGGAGATTCCCATTCCATGATATCCCTTATCTTTTCTAGATCTACAGTTATGCCTTCCTTGGAAACAATATTTCCCAAGTAATATACCTTTGTCTAAAAGAATTTCTATTTCCTAAGCTTAGCATATAATTGATTCTCTCTTAGAAATCTCAACACTACTACAAAATGTTTGGCATGATATTCCTCATTTTTATAATATACCAATATATCAGCAATGAACAAAATAACAAATTTTTCTAGAAAAGGACACAACACACTATTCAAAAAGCATATAAATATTTTTGGAGCATTATTCAAACTAAAAGGAACTACAAAAACTCATAATTCCCATACTTGGTCCAAAACGTTTTCTTGTATATGTCCTCTTATATAATTTGTACCTGACGATATCTAGATCTCAGATCAATCTTCAATAAAACTACTTCTCCCTTTAATTGATCGGAAAAGTCATCAATTCTCGGCAATGGATACCTGTTCTTGATTTTCACCTTGTTCAATTGATTGTAGTCAATGCAAAACCAGAGAATGCCATATTTATTCTTTACAAACAATACCAGTGTGCCCCATGGTGATACACTCAGCCTAATGTATATCTTATCCAACATTTCCTTCAATTCATCTTTAACTCTACTAACTCTACTATGCTCATCCTCTAAGGTGCGTTAAATGTTGGTGTTTCCCCTAGTACCAAATAAATAAAAACGTCTACTTCCCTCTGAGGTGGAAACTCTGAAATCTCTGTCGGAAATACATCTTGAAACATTTGTAGAGCTGGGTATCTTCTCAAAACATCTACACCCTCAACTTCCTTACCTTTGTGACTAGAAATGTGCACTGCAAATAACACACACCCTTTCTCGCGACTATGCTTGGTGTTGAAAAGTGTAACTAGGTTGGTCTTCATGTTGACTATGTAAATATGTATTTATGTAAAGAACAAGAAAAATATATAAAATGTATTTTTGGTGTACTTGGTTCATGGGTTTCATGAGAAAGATTTTATTATGTAGATAGACTTGTTCTTGATCTCTATTAGGTTTTTTTCATCTAGGAATAAATAGAATTAAGCGTCTCAAACATGAAGGATCTAGTTTAAGAATATGTGCTCCAAGACCTTGTGGAAGAAGCTCACAATAGCCCTCAAATAATGATGGAATCCAAGCTTTAAAATCAATGAAGAAATAACTCACAAATGATGGAATAAACTTCGTGAAAGTCAACCTAAATATTCATTGAATGGTCGGCCTAAAAGCTAGTCTTGGCACTATATAAATAGCACATTTTCTGAGGCCATTTGGACAAGAATATTGCAGATATATCTGAGTCAAAAACTGTGGATTGCACTAAACCTACAACGGACCTATCTTTGAACAAAAATGTGTTTATCTCCAAGATGAAATTGCAGATAAAAGACAGTATATAATTGTGGATAAAAGGTAGTATATAAGTGTGGATAAAAGGCCAACATATAAGTGTAAACAAAGGGAAGCATATGAATGTGGATAAAGGAAAATGAATAAGTGAGTAACTAAAACAAAAGAGCAGGAAGGAAAGTTGCGGAAAGTACAGGAGGTACAGAATTGTGGATGACTAAAGAAAAATTGTGGATAAGTGCAAGAAGGGTATAGTAAGTATAACTCTGATTTTAAGAGTGTTAGTTCAGGTTTGATGATCTGAAGAAAAAGTTTATTTAAGTTTAGAAAATCATCATAAGGAGAAGAGGCAACAATATTGAGGAATGTAAATCTTTGATTTACCTTCCTACAGTTCAAGAAAATAAAATACAAACATCTACAAGGTGAAGGTGAAGGTCTCTACTACTGATGTAGACCAAAGAAAATTGGTGAAAAGAGGAATCAAAGTTGAATAAGTTGAATCAAGGTCTTGGAATCATATCTAGGTCAAGGGTCTGAGTCTTGGTCATGGTACTTGTCATTTGAAGATCTATAAGAAGAATTCTTTTAAGAGGGAGAGGTTTTTCCCTGGCTCTAGGAGACTAAATTTTGTGTCTTGTGCATTTTGATAATGGACCTGATGAAATATTAACTAAGGTAAAAGAAGAGAAGACATAAGCAATGCAAGTAAGCTCACAAGTGATTATCAAGAAGAGAATTTGTGTTAATCACCAGCCCTCCAAATTCTCAACATGGTATAAGAGTAAAGGTGTTGAACACAAGGGTTTCCTATCACCAAAGACACTCAAAGAAGCGAAGATCAAAGTTTGGGTTGGAAATTCAAATCAATTTTAAAGGAATACTATCTAGCTACTTCAAGTGAGATCTCTTATCTCATTAAAAATATCAACTGATTCAAGAAAATAATCTTTTCCATCAAATATTTGCACTCAAGACATTGATTGAAGAGAACCTCAACTTCTGAAGATATTATTTATAATCAAGGGTTCAAGTAAAACAACATTGAAGAAGCTCCTATCTTAAATGAAACCCTTTACATCACTTTTAATCATCATCAAGGAAGCTGCAAGCCAATCCACTCAAGTAAGTATCCATGAACCTATCTATCAAGAAGACTTATTGTAAAGAAAGCAACAAGTTTGTTGGGTCATGAAACTTTAGCGCATGGAAGAAAAGGATAGACTTGCATTTAATTAAATATGAAGTAATGGACTATATCGAAGGATCTACTATTCAACCCCCAAAATAAGATGCTCCAGCCCATGCCAAGTACATGAAGGGAGAAATTAGGGCACAGAGGATTCTCATAGAATCCAGTAAAGACTCTCTCATTCCCTATGTATCAAAACTAAAGGCTAGAAAAAAAATATATGAGAAATTGGTGGAGCTATTCTCTGTGAGTACTACAGGAGAAGAAATATCTCTAAGACAAGAACCATACAAAATGAAATTATGAAGGGAAGAAGGAATCACTCCATACTTCATGATGATTTCTGAAATAAGAGATCAACTGCAGGAACTAGGAGAAGTAATGTCTGACACTGAGATGACTACAGTGGTGTTGAATTCTCTACCAGAGGAATGGAGAAACTTCACTTCTAATCTATACGGGAAGAAAGAAGCCACCCCATTCCATGATTTATGGTCTCTATGTAAAATAGAGGAAAAAATATTAAAGGAAAAAGCTGATACAGGATTAGGTGAAGAGAATCATGTCTTTAGAGCCTCATACAGGAAGAAAGGAAGATTCAGAAAATTTGGCCTTCAAAATACAAGAAGAAATATGGAAAATGTACGATGCTTTGGATGTAATGAACTTGGGCATAATAAAATAGATTTTCCTAAATCTGGAGAAGACAAGACGAAAAGGGAAGAAGCCCATGTCACTAATGAAAGAGGAGAACCAGATGCTAAGAAATCCAAGAAAGAGGAAGCAAGAGATCTCTATTATGATTAAGATCATATTCCTTTTTAAGTGATTTATGATTGATTTTAAAATATTATTATAGGAATCAATGTACCTTAATAAGCATCATGATAGAAACATGAAAATGATATCTCGGTGAAACAACTTCTTGAAAACCTCTCTACTAAAGTAAAGAAGTCATCAGATCAAGGTTCATCATGAAGACATAATTATGGGATGTGATGACATATTGATAGAGAAGGTCAAACGAATGAAGCTCTTCATTCTATAGAAATTTCTACAGGATGACTCAAGGGAAATAGGTATGAGGTATGTATATATATATATATATATGCTGATACTGGATGTTGTGAAGTCATGTGAAATGGTTTCCGGTAATAAAATTCCATATTTAGAAGTATGATCTATGAAAAAGGATCTCTCAGTGTACTGATAGACGAAATCAACATAATATATCCTCATGGAATATGAGATGGTTGTATATGATCAAGAAACTGAAAATTTGGAAGTTCCTGGGAATGAAGAATGTGCAAAGAGGAAGAGATTGTGAAATGCAACCATTTCAAGAGGTAGTTATCATCCAGAGGCCAAGAATATGCGACTAGGAGATCTCCTGGGAAGATATGTAGACTCTGACGGAAGTATGGTAAAGAAGAAGACTCTTGGAAAAACATATCATTAGGAGAGGTGTCAATATGTATGAAGGGTGTCGATGCCTACAGGAATATGTCATGGTGAAAGACCATCACTGAGGTAACTTTTGTTTTTAAAGTTCATATAATATGTTTATCTGGATAAATTTCTACAGGGCTGCTAATATTGAGAAAGGATTTATGATCCTTGGAGATGACGCAAAGGAAAGAAGCATGGCATAACGATGGACCAGATAAGTAATACTAATGAATCACTCTCTGATAGTGGACATGAATCCTGACTGAAAGTGATGGATCATCTGTGCCCTATGAAGCCAAAATTTGAAGATTCCTCAATATCGAAAAACCATGAAATCAAGGGGAGGAATTCTTCATGAGTAGCTGGATTGTTGCTGTAGGATCCTACTTGATAGGAAGCTTGGTGGTAAGTTTCTTTCTTCGAAGAAACTTGAAGTATGTCCTTCCTGTGTTGAGAGGAAGTGACGTATGTGATTGTTTATTACATGTGTCATGCACTAGACCAAGACTAACAATTGTAAGTCTTAATGAAGGCCATGTGAAGAGAATGGATAAACGCATCATTCTGGTCTTCACCTGGAAGACAGAATGGAGGATTGGGTAATCATCTAGCATTCGATACTCATTGAGAATGAGATATGGCATTCAAGATAATAATAGTCATGGACCGATATTATTTGAGGGTTGGCTACCCAAGAGAAGAGTAGTCCAAGAATTTCATACCCTGGGAACACCTAGGTGGGGTATGTACCTTGGCAAGACAATGACTATGGCGTTTATTAGTCATGTGTCTCGCCAAAATTGTATCCCATTGTCTCATTGAGAGATGGGGTTGCTAGTCAAGGCCTTGCACTACGACAATGCTCTTTTATATGATGCTATACAGATGTGACTACCAATATGATTCTTCTTATGAGATTCTTCAGTTTTAAAGTGACCATGTACCTGTATGAATACTTCCCTAGTTAAGAGGGAGTGTTGAAAAGTGTAACTAGGTCGGTCTCCATGTTGACTTTGTAATTATGTATTTATGTAAAGAAGAATATAAAGATAATAAAATGTATTTGTTTTGTTCTTGCTTCATGGGTTTCATGAGCAAGATTTTATTATGTAGATAGAATTATTCCTGATGTCTAATAGGTTTTTGTCATCTAGGATTAAATAGAATTAAGTGTCTCAAACATGAAGAATCTAGTCTAAGAATATGTGCTACAATACCTTGTGGAAGAAGCTCAAAATAGAACTCAAATAATGATGGAATTCAAGCTTTAAAAGCAGTGAATAAATTCCTCATAAATGCTGGAATAAACTCTGTGAAATTTGGCGTAAATATTGGTTGAATGGTCGGCCTAAAAGCCAGTCTTGGCACTATATAAATAGCACATGTTCTGTGACCATTTAGAGAAGAAGATTGAGGATCTGTCTGAGTCAAAAAGTGTGGATTGCACTGAACCTATAGCGGACCTATCTCTAAACAAGATTGCGAATATATCCAAGAAGAAATTGCGAATAGAAGACAATATATAATTGCAGATAAAAGGGAGTATATAAGTGTGGATAAAAGGGCAGCATATAAGTGCAGATAAAGGGCAACATATGAATGTGAATAAAGGAAAACGAATAACTACGTACCTGAAACCAAAAGAGCAGGAAGGAAAAGGTATAGTAGGTATAGGATTGCGGAAAGTACAGAATGTATAGGATTGCGAAAGACTGAAGAAAGGTTTCAGATAAGTGCAGGAAGGGTACAATAAGTAGAAATCTGAGTTTAAGAGTGTTAGTTCAGGGTTGTTGTTCTGAAGAAAGATTTTATTGAAGTTGAGACAATTATCATAAGGAGAAGAGGCACTAATAGTGAGAAAGGTAAATATTTTATTTACCTTCCTATAGTTGAAGCAAATCAAATACAAGCATCTACAAGGTGAAGCTCAAGGTCTCTAGTATTGATGCAGACCTAAGAAAATTGGTGAAAAGAAGAGTCAAAGTTGAAGAATCTGAATCAAGGTCTTGGAAGTATATCTAGATCAAGGATCTGAGTCTTGGAAATGGTACTTGTCATTTGAATATCTATAAGAAAAATTCTTTGTGGGTTTTCCTCTCCAAGATGGAGAGGTTTTTCCCTGGCTCTAGGAGCCTAAATTTTGTGTCTTTTGACTTGATGAAAGATTAACTAAGCTAAAAGAAGAGAAGATATAAGCAATATAAGTATGCTCACAAGTAATTATCAAGAAGAGAATTTGTATTAATCACCAGCCTTCCAAATTCTCAACACTTGGTCTACATAGTTATAACCATTCTCACTGATGTTTCCTTCTTTTTACCATGTAAGACTCTTTGTTCCTAGGGAAAATTTTAAGGATGCAAAATTATCTTGAATTTTAAAAAATTGGTGAATCTCAGGAGTCCTTAATATGCAAACTATAAATTTTTTATTGATCTATTTGTAAATTTATTCAAAATTATAATGATATTATATATATTGTCTATATAACTTTGGTGATTTTTAATGTAAAATAATATTATATTGTAAAATTTGGGCAAATCATTTTTATAAAAAAACTAAAATTGGCGAATCTTTTTTTTGGAAAAACCATGGAAAATTAGCCCACCTACGAATATTAGCCCCTAAAATTTTCCATGTTTGTTCCCCATTATCATCTAAGCACTCAATAGCCTTGTCATAGCAATCCACCTTGGTTTTGTGAAGATATATCTAGTCCATATCCAAAATCATACTATAGATCTGAATGGAAACACATTCAAGTGTGTTGATGTAGGAATACCTTTCAAGTCAAATGCACGATCTCTTACCTAATGATGAACTCTCTTCTTGGTACTTGTAGCCAACTACACTAATTCAAACCACACTTATCCATGAGGTGAGGATTAACATAAATATAATTATATATAGGTTCAATCAAAATAGAAATAACTTGATCACAAATCTTACCGTCCATATCGATAATAAATATTTGGTGATATGGTTGCCTATTATGCAGCATTACATAGATCCTAGGAATACTCTTTCCAACATTTCCCACTATTTGTGCCTCCTGATAACTGTATATATGTGGTCCACCACCCTAATGTTGTGGAAAATCTCTCCTAAGATTATTTTTTCCATAAGTCCAACACAGTATAGGCTTTGAGCCTTCATCCTTATTCTCTTCCTCAGATCGAAGTTTGTATCCTTTTCCATATGTATTGAACTTATTAGGTGGTGTTGCATTCTCTTTGTTACCTGTATCCTGAGGTATTTCTCACTTCTTTTCCCATTTTGATTTTTTCTTATCATTACCTTTCCCTCCCTACTTAGTGTCAGATATTTCACTCTGATTTCTCATAACAATGCTTTAGTTTTTGGATGGCCTCCTCCAGTGATATAGGTTGATCAAACTCAATCCTATATTTGAATGCTATCTAAAGCCCACTAATGAATCTATGAATCTTGGCCTTCTCCTCCTTTAGGTAAGTAACATACCTCAAAAACTCCATAAATATGTTTGTGTACTCTTCCTCGGTCATAGATCCCATATTTATCTCATAAAACTATTTTTCCTTGTAATTATATTATCTCTCTGATGTATACTTCTTCAGGAATAGCCTCTCAAAGCCCCTCCAAGTCAACTCCTACTCATGACTACCACTAAAATTATTCGCATCTTCTCACAAAATATTTTCTTTACCTTTGAGGATGAATTTAGTTATTCTGGCCTTCATGTTTTTAGAGTCATCATGCAACCTGAAGTACTTCCTCATACCAAGAAAACATTATTTTTCATTCTATTATTTATTCATTTCTCCATCAAATTTATATGGTTTTTATTTATTAAAATCATATGGAAAATAACCCATGTCACTCCGCCTGTAATGACAATAATGATGACAATCATAATTCCTGTCAGAACCAGAACTAGAATAGTACATATGCTTGTCACCTCTTCTATCTGGAGTGTCAAAAAACCTGCCATATTTGATCATATCATCTCTATCCAACCTATCACCACCATGAGACATACTTCCATATTCCCCACTAGTCCCATCCTCCTCTCCATAGCTGGTATGGAGTGGTCCCTATGGTTTCCACTCTCACAAACTTTGAAGAATTACTACAATAGCATCTGCTTGTTTCTCTTTTTCCTATATGATTCTATCATTGTCTACTTTGCAACCCCTTATTTCTTCCTTCAAAATTCTCGATGTGTTTTCTAATTCAGAAGAGTACCCAACACCATGTTTATTATCTGATTCATAGGATAATCTCTATAGTCTACCATCTTCCTAGTCATCTTTGATTTCTTCTTGCAAGGTATCTCATGTCAGCTAAACCAAATCACAATAAACCAACATACCTTAGCATAATTCAGGGATGATATTTCATCTAAAAGATCAATCAATCATCGTAATACAAGTATAGAAATAGTCATAATATAATATAGAAATATAAAATATAGGTATATCTACACATTAAAATCATTCTAGCTAGAGTCCAATAATCAATACATCACCATATCAACCACATACCATGACCTTACACATGAAAACAACAACCATACCAATGTACATCGGGAACACATAAGCACTTGAAATGTATAAACAACATATAACTAGTCATACACTCATGATGAAACATTCGACAACAACACCATCATCTCTCCCATGGTGACATCACTGCAGCCATGACCAAGAGCATGCATATGCAACAACCACATAGACTGCAGGTATGAATAACACATATGAAATCGACATGAATTCATGACCGACACACCTCCCATTGATTCCTAGCAGTGAACCATGCTCTGATACCACTCTGTAAAACCCTCCTCAAAAATCTACCCAATTAATCAGCCAACCAAGGTAAACATGTGACAACGAGTTACTATGATATGGTTCAACCTCCTAGGTCACCTTAAGGAAGTGGAACTGACATCACACAATAGCAAAGACCTTCTCCACATGCTACAGGACACCTAGGAGCCATCTGAACCTTCTAGGAGGCTAGCCCCTGAATCAAATTGACACTTTCATGCGTCAATCCCCCAATCACTCCCTTAACATGGGAAAGAGTGCGACTAGTGCTAGGTCCCTGTAATTTGTCAAATTAGAAAGAAAAAATTTACAAGGGTAACATCAAAACCATATTTGGATTCCTAGGACCTAGCCTTCCTAGAATCAGAGAGGGCTCTCTCTATGTTTGTGTAAAGGAAGTAACTTGTATGATTTTAGCATTTTGATTTTATGCTAGTTATAAGGATTAGGGTTTGTTTATTTGTTTGTTTGGTTGGATAGGTTGTTAAGAAGAATAGGTATAGTAAGATAAAATAAATCCATTGGGCTATGGAGTCTGAAAATGTCTTGAAAAGTACTATAATAGGTCAAGGTTTTTTCCTAGGGAAAGTTAACAAGGCCAAATGGATCTAAGTAGGTTTAGTGAATGAGAAATAAACATGAAGTTATGAGTGCAGTAGATTCAAAGGGAAATTAAGAATCCTTCAACATACTAAGTGTTACACCATTTTTTGGTCATCTAACCTTTTCATCATTAGATGGACCCAAGTACACCATGTAAGACCAGTTTTACCCTAAGTAAAACTGCTTTCACTATGTCAAAATAGGAAACCCAAAAAGAAAATATTAAACAAACCTATATTTGTTTGATTTTCCTCATGGAATAATTAATTAAACCATAATTTAATTATTATTCCCAGTCATGTTTAACCCAAAATCAAAGAAATTAATTAGATAAACCTTTATTTATCTTATTATTTTCTAGAAATAATTATTTAAACCTTATTTAGATAATATTCCTTGTTAAATATGACCAAATCACCCACAAATAATTAAATAAATCACTATTTATTTAATTATCTTTCAACCACTTCCTTAAATAATTAAATAAATCATTATTTATTTGATTATCTTCTAACCGCTTCCTTAAAAGATAAATAAATCATTTATTTATTTATTTTTGACAAATTAAGGGATTTGACCCAAGTCAAATACCTTTTCCCTCCAACAAATATAATAAAATATTCCATAAAAAGTGGATCTAGATCTCGTTAACCCATGCACCAAGATCTAGAATGACCCAATATTTTGTTATAAATAGGAGGGTTTTTCCTACCATTCCTCACCTTTTGTTGCCTATTAGATCACTCTGGATCTATACACTTGGTCACCATTTTCTGCCATTTACTGCAAGAGCTCCCTTTGAGTTCCATTCTTTGTGTGGGTCTTCTACACCAACAAGAGAGAGAAATCTTAGATCTGAAGTGCTGAGGACTTCCAAGAACCCATCCCACTGAGGGGAATTGGATACACCTTCTTGTTTTCCTCCCAGGTGCCCCATTAATATAAAAATTCTTTCAAAAATTGTTCTTGTCTTGTCTATTGGCATATGGAGCAAACCCTTACTTTTTCTGCTTAATGTCTTTCCATGCATAGATCTGGTTTTTTGCAGCTCTTTTATGTCTAACTAACCGCAGATCTGAAGATATTGGCAGCCACTTTTGTTGTTAGGGCTATTAGTTATGCGTAGCTAAAGTGGTCCTTTTTCGTACACTTCGACAAAGGATTCATACTAACACTAAGAACAAGAAAAGCTTTCAGGATGATAGCATAGAAAAAATCAAGAGCAGTAAAGGATTCTTCAACTATAATTTTGCTAAAGAGACCTTAGAAACAACAGACAAGTAATCCTAGAGAGCAGTTAAGAATTCTCTGAACATTATTTTCAAACAAATAGAGCTTTTAACATAATATTTTAGTGAAAATAAAGAGCACTCAATGATTCTTTAATTAAACTTCAAGGAAGAAAACATAGAGATACAAGGATGCACACAAAATTAGGGTGCCAAGAAAGCATATCCTACTCTAAAATTTATGTCCTATGATCAAAGAAAACCATGAAACATAATGAAAAATGAAGCAAAAAAATACATTATTGGAATAAAATCACCATCTAACAGAGCTCATGAATCCTAGGAATGTGCTTGATCCATTGATGCTCCATCCAAAACCATCACAACACACCAAAGCCAATTTCTTCAACAAACTCAAAGTCTAGATCATATTAAGCTCATCAACCAACCAACATTTACAATGATGCCTCAATGCAGTATTTAAATTTCAAAGAGGATGAAAACCATAAATAGGGTTTTATAAATCATTAACTACTCATAAATGCCAAATTTTTCCTATGAGACCATGCAAGGCCCAAGGCACAAAATATCTAAGTTAATAAATGCAAATAACTTCGAACATAAATTATGAGCTAACTAGGCGTGATTTTCCTTAAAAGTCCTCAAAAATATATTTTTTTTCAATAAATTTGTGTCTTTTTTTTAATTTTCAGGCAAGGACGCAACACTGAGGTCCAAGGGCGCAGTGCCAGGCCAAGGGTGTAGCGCGTGCACCAGAAACATTGCATGTTTTGTGACCAATATTTGGAGGCCTTCCAGGTGTCCAAATGAGCTGCATGATAGCGCATTGGAAATTTTTTCCAGTCCACTTTCCAAAACTGCCTTTACTTTTCTGATTGGACTTAATTCACCTACTAAAAGGCTCAATATCCCAACACTTCTCAGGGTGTAGCGTCAACTACGAAAATAGGGAAGAAAGGTGATTTTTTGAGTGTTTTTGGCACTTTTGGAGTACCAGTTCTGCTCCAAATGAACTGAATTTTTTTGTGGTTGATTTCCTTGGCCTAATGAACTCAAAAATTCAAACCATTCCTCAAAAGAGTGCCCCAAAAGAGAGCGTAGCGCCAGTTGTGTTGTGCCTTTGGCCCTCCAAAATAGTCAAAAACCAAAATTTACAAAAGATGCCAAAATTTGAATTTTCCTTGCTAATTATGTTTGGGATGCCTATAGGGATGCATCAACAAGGATTTCAAGGTTTTATTTCCCTTTTTCCTCCTTGAGGGCTTGAATATTTGTAAGGGCTATTTTGAGCTTGGCCTTTGCAATCTTGTTTCTTAAGGCATAGTGCCTTGCCATCTTCTTTTGGAGGTATAGTTCCCTCTTGGTCTCCTCCAACAAACCCTCTAAGTGCATGTTTTCCCTCTCAATTCAAGGTTCTTGATCATAGTAATCTCCATGGAAAGCAGCTCACTTGGAGTGAGTTTCTCTACCAAGGCTACCTCTTGATCTCTCTCCTTGGCTAAGGCCTTCTTTAAGCCAATTTTCCTTGGCCTCCTCCTAGGAGGTTGTTGTTCACATATCTATCCAAGGGCACATCTAGCTTAGCCTTGGATTTTGCAGCCTCTTTCTGAGATCTGATAGCTTTGTTCTCATAGATAGCCTTTTGTGCCTCCAGCTACTTGTTTTCAACCTCATAATAGTGAATCACATTCCTAGCCCTACCTAGGCTGGCTTGCAAAAATTTAATTTGGGCATATTTTCTTTTCAACAACATGCTTGAGATCCTTGCCTCATTTTCATCATCACTGTCAACATGAATGAGTTCAAATTCTTGTCCAGTCTCATACTAGTCTTCTTATTTTTCATCCACGACCTTTTCCTTACCTTTATCAAGCTTCTTGGTTGATGTAGAAGGCATGGCCCCTTGCCTTTTAGAGGTAGAAAATACATGCCTATTTCCGCTTTGGTAGGCCAAAGAAAAGGGCTCAATGTTACTTATCTCAGTGACATATTTCTTATTTCCATCATTGTTGTCATCTTTATTGTCATCATGTCTCTTATCATCACCCTCTCCTGGCTCTTATCAGCACTATTTATTTCTACCTCATTTCCCTTATCTGATCCACTGATTTGTGCCTTATCACTCTTATCATGGCTTTTTGACTCATTTTCATCATGGTCAATGCTATGTGCTTCATGATTATTTTCCGCACTACCCTATTATTCATTGTTTTCTTCTTCATTTAAATTTGTCTCACTAATCTATTGGCCTTTTGACCTATTGTCTTCTGCATTGTCTTCTTCTGCCTCACTGATATTTGCCTCATTAACATCAATTTCATTTTCCTTACCTTCACTGCTATGTGTTTCATCACTATTTGCCTCACTATCATCTTTGCTACTTTCTTCATTTCTCTCATTACCAATGCTATGTGCCTTACTGTTTTCAGACTCATTGGCATATTCTTCCTTATTACTTGATTCATCATTGCTTGATTCATCATTGCCCTCTCCCTCATTGACATTTGATTTCCAATTGTCATTTCCCTCATTGGCACCTTCTTCACTGATATGCTCTTCTTTGCTTTATTATTCACTGACATTAGCCTCACTGCTATTTGCCTCATTGACATCAGATCAATTTTCCTTACCTTCACTGTTATGTGCTTCATCATTTTTTGCCTCACTATCTTCTTGGATTTCTGACCTATTTCCATCATCATTTTTTCTCTCTATCATATCACTGCCAACATCATCACTGTTGATCTCTGCCTTATTGCTCTCTGTCTCACTGATATCTGCCTCCTTATTTCCTTCCTCTTCATTTTTGTTTGCCTCATTGACATCTTCCTCACTGATATCCTCTTCTTTTCTTTCTTCTTCACTGACATTAGCCTCACTGGCCTTATTGTCTGATTTTTCATTGTAACCTCCCTGGTTGTTAGATGCACTAGTATCATGAGGTGAAGGTGAGGGCTTTTGAGAAAGTGGTGAAGGAGGGTCATTATCCTTAGGTGAAGGAATATGAGTAGACGGTGAGGTGCAAGAGTCATCATGAGGTGATGGAATGTGAGCAGATGGTGATGGATGTGTAGTGGGGTGTGATGGTGAAGGAGGAATGGGAGGCTAAAAAGATGAAGGTACATCTTGCTGTTGTTGGCCTTGTGGATTGGTGAACACCTCATGGGAAATGAAAACCTCCCATGGAGTTCCCTTCTACTACAATTGATGCATAACAACCATTTTAATAAGAGAGTGGTGAAAGAGGATTTGCATCTACGGGGGGATAGTCTCTCTTTTGTACAATGTAGGACATTTTGTTAATGCTTCTGTAGAGGTAATAGGGTAGGTGAAGCATCCTAACCATAATAAAGTGAATAAGAAACCTAATGTGATAGGAGTAAATCTTGGAAAATCTTCCCTCACATGGAAAATAATTCACAATGATCCTCATCATAGGTGCATATCTCTCCAGAAAATGTGAGAAAGGAAAGACGGATTTGTAGTGGTCTTTGTACCTAGGTTTTAAAAATGGCTCATGGTAGCTCATGTCAAGATTGGCCTGTTTGAACCATTTCTCCCCTACACTAGGTATGCCTATGGCATTGGAAATAGAATCTATAGATAGCTCAAAACTAACCCCTGCAAGGTTAACTTGTTTGTCATGCAATTTAATTATGAATAATCTATTCAGCTCAGGGTGGTTTTGCACCTAATGTACCTTCTCACAAAATTCATAGCAACCTACATGTTGGAAGCAGAAAAACAGCTAAGGGATATTTTATTAGCTCTATTGTGTTGAGTGGTTCAAACTTGTTGATCTTTCCACCTTTGTGCCTCCGCCTCCTTGGAATTTCGCCTTCTCCACATCTACCACTGTCCTCTCTTTCTAACATTTTGACCACTCTGGCTTTGAAAAACTATAAGACTGTAAATGGAAACTGATACGGAAGAGGGTAATTGAATGGTGATGAAAAAGGCATCTCCGAAAGCGAGTGAGATCAATGAGTGAGGGTATATGTATATTCGGCTGATTGTGAGGCAAAACCCAATGACAACCTCAACTGCTTGTTTAAGCTTTGTGTTGAAAACTCATTTCACTGATGTAAAACTGATCGGAAAGAGGGCATGTAATGTCAATGTTTCTGCAATGTAATGGACAAAGCTTATGAGGGAAATGGATTTTAGGGACAGCTCAAGCAAATGGGCAACCTCCAACAATGTAACCCTCTATTTGTCACTGAATCTCTTTATAAGCAGATGAAGAAAGGTTAAACAATGGTTTTAAGTTCAAATCTAGGGTTTTTTCTTAGGTCTTCAATTTATTTTATTTTCCAACAATAAAAATGCTTGAAGGATGAGTGTATGACATCCACTTACCTCTATATATGTCAGGAGGACCACTGGTAGAGACTTGGAGGGTTTCTGAAATTGTTTTACTATTTGTAGGGTGCAAGAGGCCCTCCTGGCCAAGGCCGCGATGCATATTCCAGGCGCACAACGCCATGAGAAGATTAGCTGTGAGTGTCAGGAAAGCACGCAACTCTTTTCCAAGCACATAGCATCACCTCCCAGGCAGTGCCTGTGTAAAATACATGGGGAGGAAATTCCAAATGCACAGCATCGGTTTCCAGGGGTGTAGTGCCAACCTGAGCACGCGGCGCAACAATAATTAGCCAAATTTCGACTTGAAACTCCCAAATTTTTTTGCTCTTGAACGCTCCAATGATTTAGCAAGACAATTATTATTTGTTTAAAGTGTGAAGTGAGCTTTATAGGCAAAGGAATCTTGATTTAACCATTTGGAAACCCATTCTCTAAAGTTCAGGAGTCCTTTTCTTTTCTCACTAACTCTTTTGACATTTTTCTTGCAGGTTTGCCTAAGTCATAAAGTTGACTCCTTTTGGCTCTTTTTAATGTCTTTTAACACTTTTCTTTGCAGGTTACTAGAAAACATTGACCTTTCCCTTCTCAATGATATCCTTTACTCCTTTTCTTGTAGGTGACAGAAGACATTAACTTGGTTCTTCCTTTTTCTCCTTGAGAGTTGACATATTCATTTGATTATTTTGTGATGATTACACATAATAGCAGCTTCAAAATCCTCTATGCTTTCCATTATTAATTTCAACTCAACTTTCACCTCTTCTGACTGACCTTTTTACACTATTTGCACTACAGGTAACTGAAGTGATAAACTAGAATCTCTTCTGGTTCCTTAAGGAATAAAAAGTTCATTTTGACACCTTGGTGATTCAGCCACACAATGTTTTCTTCAAATTGATGTGTAATCCCCACCATGAAACTCATCTTAACCCTTTCACCTTTTACAGACCATTTTTCACTTTTTGTATGCAGGTTGATAAAATGATGAATTTTGACTTCTTCTTTTGGTCATGAAGGCATGACAAATTTCTCCTAACACCTTTGGGACTCAAACACAAGGAAACATCTTAACAACAATCCTTTGCCTGCACCATAGAGTTCGAACCATATTTTAACCTTCTTTGGCCATTTTCCCAAAACCTTAGTTGTCTGGAGTGCTTTAAGACAATCATCAGTGTTGTTTTCTAAGTTCTTTATAGCCCTTTCAAGTTCATTCATTTGTGTCCAGTTCACCTCATATTTTTCCCTATTTCATCAATAATCTCTAAAATACTTTTCTTCATGTTTTTTTTTTTGGTGTACCTTCTCCATGGCCATTCTAAAATTTATCACTATCTGGCATTATACTTGGTCCATTAAGCTCAAAACCTTTTAATCAAGACCAAGTGGTTCTCTTTCTTCTGCTATGAGTTGCCTTCACTTAGGAGCAAACCTCCTACCTTACCAAGTTTCTACTGATAGACATTTTAACACTCCCGTAGAACTGTCAAAGTTCTCATTTACCTTTTTCATAACTTGAATTTGATAAGGTATTCGTCTTTGTGTAATATTTCCATTTTAGCACATAGCTAATGGAATATTAAAGTTTTGTTTTTATCACCTAACAGCTAAATAAATGGGTAAGTAGGCCCATTCTTATTGAAAAACTGAATAAAATCCCTCACATGTGAAAAGGGATAGACATAAGAACTAGATTTCACACCCTTATGTGTGAAAGGGGACAATTGCATGAAGACAAGGTCAGGTTTGACCAAGTCAACAGTGCTGCCATAAGAGGAGTGGACCACTTTAGAAGACAGCATAGTGTGAATGAGGAAGAGGATATTTGATGGAGGAAACCCTAATGAGTCAGACCCATGGGGAGAAATCTTTCACTCGTTTAAAAGGAGGACAAGGCAGCCATTGTTATTCATGAATTGGATTATTGATTTCATTGTCTATTCAGACATTGTGCATTCTTCTGCTGTTTAGTAGAGTTGCCATAGAATTCCTATTTAGGATTCCTTCTACTTCTTGAGAGGCCTCTTGAGGGATTGTTCTTCATTCTCCACATTTCTTGGCTCAAGACCAAGGCCACCTCCTTCAGTCATAGCATTATTCCTAAAGAAGGATAACTTTGTGTTGCAGGGTGTTGCAGTGGGTGACTCCACAACACCATTTCCTTAGCTCACCTTTCAGAGGAGGGAGCTTCTATTCCTTTAGGAGGTTAGTGAAGGAGAATCTTGAGATTATTTTGGATCATTGGCGTCAGGCCAATTACTTCCCTTCACCCACAGCGCAATCTCTTCTCTAGACTATGTTATTTCTGAGTGTAATTACAGTGGGGACTTGCTCCACTATTTTGGAGGGTGAGATCTTCAGGGATTGGATCATCATTTCACCTGAGAGATCCTTTGGACGAGATTCAGCCATCATTTGTAGAATCATCAAATATCTTCATTCATTTCCAGTTTCTAAGTTGCAGCTACTGCCCAACAACTCTGGCATTTCTGCAGATTTGCCATTTTTTGTATATTTCATCCAATCCTTCTAAGGATTGTGTATTGTTGTTTCCAGGGTTTGAGATATTCCTCCCCCATCTATGGTTGAGCTCTATATTGTTATATTCATGTATTGACATTATTTTGCAGCAGTTCTCCATAATAGATTGTGCTGTCATAGCCAGGGCTTCTTTCATGTAGCAATATTTCTCCATTTATCATGTATATGTTTTATTGAGGCTACATTGCCTAGCTTGAGAGATCATTTCCTCCAGATCTTGTATACATTGTTGCTGCTATAATATAATGTAATGGTTATGTGAATCTTCCAGGATTCTTGGTATTAATGTATCACTGCTACTCCATTGGCATGTTTATGTATTGTTGGGTCTCCAACTTTAGAATATCTTAAGATATTCTCATTGTTGTAGAAATTCCTTAATTTTGGATATTACAGTGGTATCAAAGCATGATCTCTAGCTCAGCCTATGAATCTCAGCCAAAGAAGATCAAGATGATGAAGAAGATTAGCTTTCTCTCATCAATTTTCAAATCCAGAGAGAACCTCTCCAAGGAGGTCAAGAAGATTGGAGAAGGAGAAGAGGAAGAACCATGCACTTCCTACTGTCACAAAGAAGAAGATCAGAAGCATGAAGAACACTTTGAATTCGAAATTATAAGTGAGTACGTTTTTTAATACCAAGTTAAACCTAGGGCCTTCCAAGAGACTCTGGCTTTACCACAATGTATTCAGCAGAGAGAGGAGAGAAGACCCCACAGCCATGGGATGATGAGAGGAAATGGATCACTCACATGTGTAGAAGAGGTTTGGGTGAAGAAGCTAGAGGATTTCTTCCTACTAAATCCTATAATAGATAGAGAGGTTATAGAAGTTCCAGCGCTACACCTTGAAGGTGAAGAAAATATTTGGTGGATCAACCATCTAAACCATGTAAGGGTTTCAACTCTTGTTGTGTTTTCTCAAAGAATGATCAGGAGATTTGGAAAAGGTAGGGAGGAAGCCTCACCACCAGTTGATGAGGCATGTACCAGTGTTGTTGAGACCATGGAAGAGCAACCTTCATGTTCAATAGTTTGGGAGGTCAACACTTATGAGGAAGAAACTCTTGCAGCCCTTCAAGGAGCTTCCACATTTCACCAAGGTATGACTAAAAATCCATCTCTTGTCATTTCAAAAAAAAAAATTGGATATGTATACATCATTGCTGCAGTTGAAATAAATTATCAAAGTAGCACTACGTTGCACAAGAGCAGTGATGGATAAAAGAGGAGCCATTCCTCATGTGAGCACTCAAAGGACAGCTTCATTCAGGAAGCCATGAAGGAAACAATGAGAAGGAGTAGACATCTGGAGATAAGAAACTCTTTCTCCTCTCTAGATGAAACTATCTCAATGAGCATGCCACAACTCAAAGAGAGACTTCTACTGGAATTAGATCGAAGGCCTCTTTGGTTTTGGAGGACCATGCATGAGGAGGAGATCTCAAGGAGAGATTTTAGTGGAGGTGCACTCCCACACATCATGGAGTGTAAGATTATTCAAAAGTTTGAGGAGGTTCTTCCCTTCTCACAGGAGCAGATAGAAGATGGAGGACATCTTCAGATGGATACATCTCTCATGAATGCATTGGAAATTTCTTGAGCCATGCACATCATGATGGGAGGTTTTTTCCTACCACCTATTTGGGTCCTTATAGGGTCAAATTGATCCTTGGAAAGATTGCATTTCAAGATCCCATGAAATGTAGAAATCTGATTTGGGATGATGGTAGCCGTCATGGGAGGAGTACCAAGATGAAGGGTGGAAGGAGACATCCACAATTGATTGAGTGGATGTGGATGGTGAGCAAGAATCTGGTAAGCTACTTGAAAATTTATGATACCGAGCAACATGAGGCTTGGTTGCATTGGTTACTCTTGAAGGAGTTTGGCCATCACTTGACATACACTCTTTCCAAGGGTATGAGGATGGAGAATATGTGGTAGGATGCTGGCATCATGAAGCAGCAAAGAGTATGGATGCATAGTGATGATGCAACATTCATATCATTAACTATGTCTTCATCACATGTCTTGTGTGATGAGAGCATAAGGAGGCAGCAAAAATATTTTTGTATTGGGTTGTCCTTCAGAGAGCAAGGGAAAATTTGCTCTCATTTCTTATATGATGTTGCAGGAGTAGGAGATGGCACTATCATGGTGCAAAGGGGATGCTCCTTGGCCTTTGAAGATCAGGAATTATTTCCACCTTGGGAGAAATTCCATATTTACAACAACATTATTGGAGGGCTTCCCATCCATGTTAAGGAAGTTGAGGGCAACAACGCTATTTCATCTAGAGATTATCCAGTGCCTCATGCAAAGGAAGGAGGAGATCTTGCTCCAAGTAGAGGGATTCTTTCATCTTTGCAAGGAAGTCCCTAGGATCTCATATGTGGAGATCAAGGCACAACTCATGTTCTACATGTGCCATTGATGGTGAGGTGTGGAACCATGGAGATACCAGGAGGAGAGAGTGAGGATGACCAACATCATGTGATGAGGAGCACAGACCCCTATCTATTCCATGAGGTTGATGCACTTGAGAGGGAGAATGGATTGCGCAGTGAGAGCAGGGACAAGTTTTTCCATTCATGTATACAATATAATCTTTATGATGATGTCTCATTGCATGGAGGCATTTCACCAAGGAGATCACCAGAACATCAGAGGATGAGAGATGATTCACGTTTTGAGGAACCATTCAGTGATTTCAGAGGATTGGAGACCTTGGGAGGTATTTTTACAGATCTGAGAGCCTTGGGTAGGCTCAAGGAGGAGAGAGGCATTCTCTCAACATCATATTTACCCACACTCATTTCAGAATCTGCGTTGTGGCAGAAGCAGTAGGGGAACGATAGCAGCCTTCCAACTTGCATATTTGGCATAGGATATTTCAAAGGAGAGGAGGACCGTGTGACAGATGTTCTTCATAAGGAATTATCGGTGCTGTCACTTTGGAGGATAGATCCATGTTGGAGCTCCGGGTTGTTGGTGGAGTGTTCCAAGGATCATTTTACTTGCATGATATTGACAGATAAGCATATGAGGAGATGCATGGATCATGTGCAGATGGAGGAGATACATAACTCTTTGTAGGAGTTAGCACAACCACCTCTTTTCTCTTTGAGGATGAGAGGAGACTCATCTTTGGGCCACTCCATTTTCATGAGCAAGACTTATGGTAAGGGTATTTTTTATTTTCATAATGATTTGTATATTGTATATATGCATCCCTTAACCATACATGTACAAGATTTTTCTCCAAGGAGGAACATTAATTTTTCTAGACCCCATGGTCTATTTGAGGCCATGAGAAATATTGGTGACCACTCCCTAGGAGGACTTGGGGAGGAAATGTATTTTGGAGGACATGATTACCTTGCACCATACATCATTCAATTCCTCCATATGTATGAGGAGAGTGGGACAACAAACAAGTGGTTGGGAAGCCACACTTTTTATCACACTCCTTTGCAGTTGAGGGTCAAACTAAGTTGGTTACAATTGAGGGACCATTGTCCTTCTCCCTCGCTACACATGAAAGCAAGAATGGTTGTCATTGTGGTTCCTTATGTTGTTGTTGTTTTTTATACTTGTTGGGAGCATGATTGGGGTAATGGCACATTGGTTGGATGTGTCCCTTGGGGGAGAACTCTCCCACATTATTTGCATTGCATGTTATAATGGGAGCATGAGAGATTTTTTGGCCACTACAACAAAACATTTGTTTCCATTTGAGGTGAGCCATATGATTGATTGGATGCCATATGATGATGACTTCTAACTCATCACATATGAGATGGTTTTGGACACCATGTTTCATAACGTTGGAGGAGAGATCCTTGGAGGTCTAAACTTCATCTTGCCACTTGAGGGAAACATTATTGCAGCCCAAGATCAACATATACTCTGCACTTATCCTAAGTGGAGAGGAAGACAGCAGTGGGGTAGGGTATTTTTTCTACCATGATCAGATTTCCAGCCCACCTATATTGCAGGAGCCAAAGGTGGAAGATGATTTTCAGGAGTTGCCATGTTGGGAAGTAACTCATTTTGTATGGATGATTTCTTGGGGGATGGAGGATCCACATAGGGAATATGTTCCTTAACATATTTTAAACTCCATGCCTTGGGTGGATATTTTTCAGTTCTATCCTTGGAGTTGCTTGAGGACAAGCAACATTTGGGAGGGGAGGACTGTAATATTCCCATTTTAGCACATAGCTAAATGGAATATTAAAGTTTTGTTTTTATCACCTAGCAGTTAAATAAATGGTTAAGGGGGCCCATGCTTATTGAAAAAATAAATAAAATCCCTCACATGTGAAAAGGTATAGACATAAGAACTTGATTTCACACCCTTATGTGTGAAAGGGGACAATTGCATGAAGACAAGGTCAAGTTTGACCAAGTCAACATCGCTGCCATAGGGGAGTGGATCACTTTGGAAGACAGCGCAATGTGAATGAGGAAGAGGATATTTGGTGGAGGAAACCCTAATGAATGGGACCCATGGGGAGAAATCTTTCACTTTTTTAAAAGGAGGGCAAGGCAGCCATTGTTATTCATGAATTGGATTATTGATTTCATTGTCTATTCAAACATTGTGCATTCTTCTGCTATTTAATAGAGTTGTCGGGGAATTCCTATTTAGGATTCATTCTCCTTCTTGAGAGGCTTCTTGAGGGATTCTTCTTCATTCTCCACATTTCTTGGCTCAAGGCCAAAGCCACCTCCTTCAGTCACAATGTTATTCCTAAAGCAGGATAACTTTGTGTTGCAGGGTGTTGTAGGTGGGGGCTCCACAACACCATTTCCTTGGCTCATCTTTAAGAGGAGGGAGCTTATATTACTCTGGGAGGTTAGTGAGGGATATTCATGAGCTTATTACAGATCATTTGGATCAGGCCAAGTACTTCCCTTCACCCACAGCGCATTCTCTTCTCTAGATTGTGTTATTTCTGAGTGTAATTGCAATGGGGAGTTGCTCCACTATTTTGGAGGGTGAGATATTTAGGGATTGGATCAGCCTTTCACCTGAAAGATACTTTGGATGAGATTTAGCCATAATTTGTAGAATCATCAGCTATCTTCATGCATTTCCATTTTCTGAGTTGCAGCTGCTACCCAACAACTCCGACATTTCTAAAGATTTGCCATTTTGTGTATATTTCAGCCAATCCTTCTAAGGATTGTGTATTGTTGTATCCAGGGGTTGAGATCTTGCTCCCCCATATATGTTTGAGCTCTATATTTTTATATTCTTTTATTGACAATATTTTTTAGCAATTCTCCATAATAGACTGCGTTGTCATAGCCAGGGCTTCTTTCATGTAGTAGTATTTCTCCATTTATCATGTATATGTTTTATTGAGGCTGCATTGCCTAGCTTGAGAGATCATTCCCCCAAGATATTGTATACATTATTTCTGCTATAATCTAATGTAATGGTTATGTGAATCTTCCAAAATTCTTGGTATTAATGTATCATTGCTACTCCATTGGCATGTTTATGTATGGTTGGGTCTCCAACTTTAGAACATCTTAAGATATTCTCATTGTTGTAGAAATTCCCTAATTTGGGATATTACACTTTGGAAACCTTTAGATATTTTCTTGAGTAACCATGTCTGATTATTCCAATACCTTTGAACCAAATTATAACCAAGAAAAATAGTGTCTGAAACATCAATGATTTAGCTTGGAACATATGGAACCCTACTTGCCCTAGTGGAAAGATTCTTTGACCTGGTCTTTGACTGAAAATTGGCTTGGATTCTTCAAGTGTAAAACAAAGTATTTGTCAAAGTGTTGTATTGAAGAATAAAAATCCAATGTACTTTATTTATCTAAAGAGGCAACATAGATTATTTTGAGACCATCAATGCTTGAGGAGCCTAGTGAAAAATGGAAAGGGGTAGGCTATTGGAAACCTAGATGGAAAGTGGAGTTACGTGCAAGGGAAAAATAGAGTAATGAGGTCATAGTTAGGAAAAAGGATGGAGATGAGTGGCATAAGCCCATAAGGAGTTTTTAGGACTGGCAGGGTGACCATGAAATAGCAAGGTTGACATAATAGTGAAAATTTTCCTATAAGGATAATGAAGGCAGTGAGATTTCTAAAACTCACAATATTCAGGGAATTTTGTTTTTAGAAATCTATAACCAATATATAGTCATCTAAAAATAGTAAAAATTATTGATAACTAATAGTGGCTCTACTTGAGGAGCACAACTCCTTTTCAGGAGTTGTCCAGGACCTCAGATTTCAAATCTATGATTTTTGAAGACCATTACCTTACTTGTACTTGGAAGATCCCTCTTCCTTCATTTTTTGATGCTCTCTTGAAGCTATGGTCTCAAAAATTTGAAAATAAATGAATGCTTCCATATCAGTTCTACCTACCCATCATACTTTGCCTAACATTTTTTCTTCTTCTGGGTGCACTTGGACTAGCAAACCCTTGACATCGTATTTTCTTTTGAAATCATAAAAACCATCTACTTGTACCCTTATCACTTCCATGAGTTCAGATTAGGCTAATGAACTCTCTTATTCTCTACCTAGTCTACTCATCTATCAATACTAAGATGTTTGACAGACTTTATTCTCTAACCTACTGACATGAAATTCAAAATATGACCAAACTAGGATTAAGAAATCTAATTTTCCATGGGTTGTGGCATTTTGGACAAGCTGCAAAAAGACTTTATTTTTGTACAAGTGAAATCTATAAAATTGAGGGCTATGATTCAAAATTGGTTATGCATCCCTCTCATTTCTCTTTGGTTCAGATTTAAACTTTGGGAACCAGCATCTTTTCCTAATCTAATCTACTAGCAAGTCAAGCTTAAATGGTTTGACAAGTCTTCTTTCACTAACCTATCAACAAGAATTTAAAACATGTTCAGTCATGATCAGGCTAGATGACTAAACAATACTTTCCTTTCTCAAAGGTAGTGGCATTTAGGCTTGCACACTTTCAACAATACTCTTTTTTGGTATGGGATTGTACCTTTTCTTTTTTCCAGCCCTCTTTTTCTTCTTTTATTTGTTTTTTTTTTTTTTTTTTCTAATCTTTCATCAAAAAATGTTATGTACAATGAATGAAAGCTTCAAACTAGGAATTTCAACAAAAATAGTTCTTGAGCATCCTGCCATTGATAAGACCTCTAAAAAACTCTACTCCATCCAATTCTTGTAGGAAGAATTAATTGTTACCTCTAATTGAATGTATGATGTAAGGACCCTTCCATAGATTTTCAAATTTTCCATGCTTGCCTTTGCCCTATCTCCTTGAATCCCATTTCATAACTTTGTCTCCAATCTAGAAATCATTAGCCTTGGTTCTTCTGTCAAAGATCTTCTTTATGTTCTCTTGCACTGCTTGTTTTCTATTGTAAACTTCTTCCCTTGACTGCTGCAAATGAATGTTTTGGCTCAAGCTCCTTTTCATATCATTATCTTCTGATTATACCTCTTGAAGATGCTTCATAACTGGAACTCCCAAGGATGTTGGGAAAACTGCATCCATGCCATACACTAGATGATAGGGAGACATATTAATTGATTCTTTGGTTTCTATTCTATCAGCCCATAGTGCATGCGTTATTTTTCTATGCCATGACTTTTTGTTCTCTTTCAACAGCTTCTTGATGATATTCACCAAAATTTTGTTAGAGGACTTAGCCAACCCACTACCTTGAGGGTAATAATCTGTAGAGTTCCCTAGCGTGATGTGGCACTTGTAGCGAAATTCCACCATTTTCTTGGACTTAAATGCACTAGAATTATCGGTGATTATCTTTCTTGGACAGCCAAACCTAGAAAAGATGTTGTTTTCAAGGAATTTGATGATTACTAAGTTAGTGGAATTCCTAGAGGGGATGGCTTCTATCCACTTGGTGAAATAGCCAGTTGCAGTGAGGATCCACTTATGTTGGGTAGATGAGGCAGTGTATATTTCTCCAATGAAATATAAACCCCACTTTTAAAAAGGAGTTTCAACACTGATAGGATGCAAGGGCAGAGGCAATAGTTTTCTCTTGCCATCAAAGTTTTGGAATTTATGGAAAGTTGCAACTAGCTTGTGTATGTCAGGGAAAAGAGTGGGCCAATAGTAACCAACTCTAATGTTTTTTTTGGCTATGGTTTTCTAGTAGAGATGAGCTCCAAACTCTCCTTCATGAAACTCATGCATGATTCTATCTGCATCATCTTCAAGAAAACATTTAAGCAAGATACCAATAGAATTTTTCCAATACAAATCTCTATTTAGAATGCAGAAATTTAAAGCCTTTTGTTTCAAGAATCTAGCCTTTTTTTTGGACAAAGCAGGAGGAGAATTTATATTAACAAGTACATACAATATATCGGCATACCAGAGTGAGTTCATGAATGCTTATTCAATGGGTGGAGTCGGTAGTTATTCTTGTTCATCCAAAGAATGTATCATGTTTATGTCTAGTGGTTTAAAATTTTCTTCAGTGATGAGTTTGGAAAGTCCTTGTCCTTTAATCAGTTTAATGGGTCTAATTTCTAAATCATATTCTAAGATGATAGCAATCCACTTACCCCTTTTACCATCAAGTTCCTGATTTAGAATGTCTTTAACAACTGTATGTGGAACAAAAGAAATGTGGGAGTGAAAAATGTAAACTCTGAAATCCTTCAATGCTTTGATCAAGGAAAAGGCTTGTTTCTCCATGATGTTATATTTTCGAGGTGCATCACTCAATGCCTTGCTGAAGAAAGCTATGAGTTTTTCTTGTCCCACCACGTTCTTTTGAAGCAATACTACAGCAATAGTATGTCCTGATGCAAAGGATAAAATGAAGAAATCCTTTGTAAAGTCAGGGTTGATTAGAATTGCTTTTTGGGTAAGGGATTGTTTTACCAGTTCAAAGGATTGTTTGGCTTCTGTGTTCCATTTGAATCCTAATTCTCTTTTCAGCATTTTTGTGATTTTTCTTAGGAGTTCAGCCAAGTTTGGTATGAACCTTCTTAGGAAGTTGATCTTTATAATGAAAGATTGCAGCTATTTAATGTTCCTAGGGTAGCTGATATGTAATATACCTTCAATATTTTTGGGGTCTATCTTTATCCCTTCTTCAAATATGATGTGGCCTAAGAGTTTTCGTTTTTGAAGACCAAAATTTTTTTTCCTAAGATTCAAGATAGACCATACTTCCTGCATTTCTCAAAGACCTTTCTCAAGTGAACTAGGTGTTCTTCACCAATTTTAGAATATATAGTGATGTCTTCAAGGTATATCAGTATGAAGTAACCTATGTCTTAAGAAAAATCTATGTCCATGGCTCTTTTGAAAGTGGCCCCCAAATTCATTAACCCACGAGGCATTTTAACATACATGAATGTGCACCAAGGTGTTGTGAAAGAAGTTTTGTGTTGATCACTTGGAAGTACTCGTACTTGATTATAACCTGAAAAGACATCAAGAAATGATATTATTTTAGAGCCTACCACCCTTTGTAGTATATGATCCATCTTAGGTAAAGCGTAGTTGTCTTTCAGGGAGGCTTTGTTCAGGTTTATAAAGTCTATGCATAGCCTAATCTCCCATGTTTTCTTTCTTACTGACACAAGGTTTGAAACCCATTTTGAGTACCTGAGTGGGACTATGATACTCGCATCATACATCTTCTTTATTTCTTTTTCAAAAAGAGGCACTAGGATGGGGTTTATTATTCTCAATTTATGCTTGAATGGTTTCTTGTTTTCCTTGAGAGGAATCTTATGTTAAATAATGTTTGTGTCATCAGAATTCAATTCCTCATAACCCCATGCAAAAACATCTTTAAACTATTTGAATAGCTCAATGTGTTTCTATTTTATGTGAGTTGGTTGAGTTTTGGACAGCTTTATAATTTTGGGTTCTCCTACACTGCCTATGTTGCATTCTTCTACATCAGTCTCGGTAGATTCCATTTTTGGCTTCCTAGCAACATCATTGAAATCAAACAACTCTTCTAAGGTAGCAAGACCTCTTGGTAATGAGTTACCTTTTCATTGCAAAACCTCAAGGTCTTTTTGATCTAAATCTTCAAATAATTCTGCCTCAAGAGGATGTTCTAGCATATTTATATCAGCAGTACAAGGTAGCTCTATTTTGTGGGCTTGTTCTTCAGCAAAACAATCCTCTTGATGGTTTAAATATGATTTTGACATTTCAAACTTGGTTTTGGGCTGCAAAAGGTCTTCAATTTGTTTTTCATTTTAAAATACTTACCAATAATATATTTTATCAGGGACTGCTGGTCTACACTTTACCTTTACTGTGTGTTATTCATTGGTATAAGGTATTAGGCAAGTGATGGCAGCAAAGGCAAGTTCATTGACAAGGCTGTTTTGAGCACTAGGGATAGAGGTAAGTTCATACTTCTCAAAAAATTTCAGGAGGTCTAAGGAGGCATTCCTATATTCTCTTAGCCTAGGATTTTTGGTTGAATACTCTCATTTTATTTTTCTAATGATCAGCTTGGAATCTCCTTGAACAAAAATCTTCTTCACTTATATGTTTTTTAGCAAATGTAAACCAAGGAGAAGAGCCTCATACTCTAAAATATTATTGGTACATTGAAGCTTTAGTTTGTAGGAATTACCCTCATTGGTGTTGTGTATCCAAAGATTAGCTCCTGAACCAACTTTGCCACAGGAGCCATCAAATCTCATGTTCCAAAGTGTTTCAAGTTCATATTAACGATTATGTTGGTGTTCAGAGCTGCAAGATTTTTGGTTGTCAAGTTGTTCATTTTGTGTTTGGTTTGACTGTTTTGGTAGGCCTAGATATTTCTCATTTTCATTTTCTTGTTCATTAATGTCATCTTCATTGTACAAGATAAATGAGTCAAGGTCTGAATGGATAGAATAAAGAGGGGTGTTGTTTGGCCTGTCTTGGTTTCTTACTATGTATTTCATGTGAGATTATCGGTACAATATCCTTGTTTGATTAAAGGCCAAGATGGTAGCATATGTCATGTCCATTTGGAGGTTTCCTTGGATTTTGGCTCCCCATGATCTAGATAAGAGCATGCCATACTTCGGGGGAATGTCAGCCACTACAATGTCCATGACTAGGCTCTTAGCTGTTATTTATGCCAGATTGACACACAGATCTTTGATTATACCTAAACACTTAACTCTATTTGAATCAAAAGAGTACAATTCTTTGTAAGGTTTGGTTATCTCCAGGCCTAATATCTCCATCACTACCTTTGGCATGAGATTGTATGAGGCACCGCAGTCTAGCATAACATTGTGCAAGATTTTTCCATGAATGTTTAACCTGACATAGAATGGAGGGACAACTCCTTCTTGATATATTCCCTCTACCTCAGGTCCAAAAAACAACGTTGGCTTGTCATCAGTTAGATTCAGAGTGTCGGTGTCATTCCCTATGTTCAAACATTTCAAAACTTGGGACCTATATACATCTTGAGTTACCAGTTTAGTAAGGGGTATGGCTATTTTGATCTTGGAAATCTCTCCCTCAAAACTGAAAGGTGTTGGTGTTTTGGCATATTTACATCAGTTTGATCACACATGGTCTTTTCAGCTACTTTAGTTGGCTGATTTTTATTTGGACTATCATTTAGAGAATTTTTCCCAGGGCCACTAGTTGATGTACTAGGGCAGCTTTGGTCACCATTTGATTGGCTGGTTTTTTCTTTGTTTTGATTAGGAGTCTTAGCCATCATGTTGGTGTTTTTGTTGCCTTTTTAAGGATGTTTTTCAAGGGTTTTCCTAACAGCATTTTCTAGTTTTTTTTTCTTAGAGGCATATTGGGTTTTCTTACTCCTAAGGTCATACTTCCTATGAACCTCCATACTATAATTTTCAAATCCTAATTTTTACTCTTCATAATCCTCATATGTTCTGTCATCATGGTTTGAGGAAAATGGAACTTGTTACTCTTCTATGAGAAAAAAATCACCCTCATTATCAGAACCTATCAAATTTACATGGTTTTCTTCCGGCTCTTCAGTCTCTCTTTCCTATTCATCTACATAATTGTCTCAGAAAGGAGGTCTAATTTTTAGGTCATTGTCTCTTGGTCTGTTTTGAGGGGGATCTCTTCTGAAGTTTTGGTTTCTATTTATGTTTTGGGGATTTCCTTGTCTAATATTCCCAATTAGACCAAGCTAATGGGAATATAAATTTTGTTTCATTTTCCTATTTCATGAATAAATGTGTAAAGGAGGACAATAACAAGTCCTAAAACAGAAAAATAAATCAATGCCCATGTGAACAAAGATAAATCTGGGCCATCTTAATAAAACACCCTTATGTGTGAAAGGGTTTGAGAAATTTGACTGGGTCAACCATGACCAAATCAACAGTGTTGTCTAGAGGTGATGAACCTCATGCATGCACAACACAGTCTTGGTTGGAGGTGGTACATGTGAAAGGAGCTAAATCGTTGAGATGGTTTAGGGTTTTGCAAGACTTCTATCTTAGAAAAGGAAGAGGAGGGTAGCAGAAGAAGGTTGCTGAACATATTATATTTCTGAATATATTGTCTGTTTATACATATATCATTCTCTTGTCGTTTATCTGAGAATAGTGTTGTTTAGCACTGGGTGTTCCTGATTGGGAATCCGACCTCCTTCCTTGAGAGTCCTCTTGGAGGAGTCTTGCTGATCTTGTCCACTATCAGGCATTTTTCCAAGCTTCACCTTCTAACTACAACGCAAATATTATTGAGGGTTTGGTTTTCCTTGTAAGCTGCAGCAAGTGGAGGCTAGATCTACTCAGATCTAGGCCATTCTAGTTCATCTTTTTAGTGGGAGAGCCTTCTATCCCCCTGATAAGAGACTGTTAGACTTTTGGCACTGCCTTTTCAAATCTTGGCATTCATCCAAACCAGTACAAGAGCCTACAGTGTATTTTTCCTTCTAGGACTGTGTTATTTTCAAGTATACAATTGCATGGTGTTTTGGCATACTTTTGGAGGAGAGATCTCTAGTGTTGGGGTTCTTCCCTTCACTGTGGTGATCCATGGATTACAGATCTAATCCATATCATGTTCAGATCTGATCTACTTATTATTATATTTACTTCAGAAATTTCTAAATATTACTATAGATCAGCAACTTTAGATCTCATATCTACTCTTTGTATTTCATGTTTTGCTCAAAACCCCAAGGGGAATTTGTAGAGGAGCTCATATAGTGTATAGATCAAATATATATCTAGATTTTTTTACACAGAACTGATATAGATCTAAAGTGTAATATACAACTACTACAACTCTTTAAAATAATGTTGTCAATCCTTTTTTCAGTTTAATACATTGTTGCAGCACCTCTTTTTGAGGGTTTTCTTCATAAAAGTCTTCCATTTTCCTCCTGTACATTGTATGGGCCACATTGTAAATCTGATTTGTTGAGGTATAAGTAATATTTTAGCCTCCATATTATCCTCCTTATCTTACTTTCTGAACTACATTATTTTTTTCGCAGTATTGTTTAATATTGTTGTTGTTCCCATTTTGGGATATTACAGTGGTATCGAAGCAATCATCTTGGCACAGCCTGTAAGAAGCCAATATGTCTTCAAAAGAATATGAACCTCTTACTGACAGAGAGAAGAGGTATCTAAAGGGAAGACACAAGAAATTTTATTACACCAATGATGATCAAGACAAGGGTAAAGCCCCTGAATCTGGAAGTGATGTAGAAGGAAAGAACTTTGCAAGGATCCTTTTTAAAGCCATGAAAGATCTTTCTAGAGAGATCAAAGAGATGAGAATGGATAGAATCAAGGAATCTGCTAAGATATTTCATCCTAGAGAAAGCTCTAGCATGTCTCATCACTGGAATGATCAACCAGTGAACCAACCACAAGCTCCACAACGCTCTACCATGCCTACTTTTTTAGCTGTGGAAAATGAAGGGCCTCAAGAGCAAGCATCTCTTGAAGACTAATTTGAAGAATATGAGTCTCAAAATTAGAGATTAAAGGATCACTTGAGTTTTCAAGAGTTTTTTCACCTCAAGGACAAAAGAAGACCAAGGCATCAGCATAGAGATGGTGGATTCACTCAGAATCATGATCAACATCACTCTATGGGCAGATTATTCTTACCTAAGTTTGATTGGTCATCCACTTGTTCTGCAAAATCATGGGTAGAAAAACTTGACATCTACTTTCAGTTGAACAAGGTCCCTGAGATGGAAGCTATCAAGATTACAGCGCTGCACTTTGAAGGTGAGGCACACAACTGGTGGTTCCATGGCTTGTCTACATTGGGTCATGCCAATGTGACTGCTTATTCTGAGTTCACTAGAAGGCTAGTGAAAAGGTTTAACATAAAATATCCAGAGGCACCTTTCATGAGCCTTGAAAAGTTGAAGCAATTAGGTAATACAGAGTCATATTTCTGAATTTCTGAGATTATCTGTTATGGTTCCTGATTTGTCTGTAGCAAGTGGGGTGTACATGTTAATCGATGGTCTAGATGAACCTCTTCATGGGTTGGTAAATTCTACTAATCCCAATACCTTACATGATGCCATTGATAGGGCTAGAGACCTTCAAGATTCTTTTCCAAAGGCAAAGGTAAACTTTCAGGACAAGCCCTCTTTTCCTTCTAAAGGAAAGGAAGAGAAAGTTTATCCTTCCAAGGAGAGCTCATACAAGAAGCCTCTTGATGATGAAGTCTGGAGAGATCTAAGGAGAAAGAAGCTATGCTTCACTTGACAAGAACCATGGGTACTGGGACATAGATGTGTTGCTGGTAAGGCATATTATATAGAGGTCTTCTTAGATCTTGAAGAAGATGAAGATGATGAACCAAGAAGGGGTCACAGTGCTGAAAATTTTGAAGGAGATCCAACACCATCAGGAGATGGGAATGGAGCATTTTCTCCTATTGGAGGGACTCTTGCATCTTTGAGAGGAGTACTTAACTACTTAACCTTAAGAGTTCAAGGTTCAATCATGAATCAAAGGGTTTCTATATTGATTGATAGTGGGGCTACCCAAAATTTCATTGATGCCCATCTTGTGCAAAGGAGGGAAATACCCACTGATACTTTTGAGGGATTCTCTGTTTTGGTCCTAGTAGATAGAACAATGCAATGCATGCGTTATTTCCCGTCACTTTCAGTCACCGTGGGATCCTAAAGCTTGGTGGATCACTTCTTTGTAGTTTACATACCAGACACCAATTTTATATTGGGTGTTCAATGGTTGATTACATTGGGGAAATTCACCACTGATTTGGAGGCTTTGCAAATGAAATGGGTGGAAAAGAAGAGTGGTGAGCCTCAAATGATCAAATTAATGCATAATTACTCGTCACATAACACTTCCACACAGAAAATAGAGATGGATTTGCGTAGTGGAAGCAAGGACCTCACAATCCCATCTATTATGTTCATGAGATTTCTGCATAGGACACTCTTATGTAGTGGCAAACCACCTGGGAGGCCACTTGATTCAGTTTTGGTGGGAGATATCTCACTACATGATGCTCCAAGATCAGATCCAGGAGGGATGGGAGAATTAGAATATATAGCTACAATGTTGGTAGGCTTGGGCAAGCACGAGGAGGGAGATTTTATTCTCTCATCACCATCACCCACCTTCATTTATGATTCTGCGCTGTTGGAGGATAAGAAGGGAAGGTATGTCCTTCCAACATATACCTTTTCCATAGGAGATTTAAAATAGGACATGAGAAACATGAAAAACATTCCTGTTGATGCATCATCAATGCTGTCATTGTTGGGGAGTGTATTTCTATACTGGAAATCCCAGTTGCTGGTGGATTATTCCAAAGATATTCACACTTGTATGATGCTTGATGACCAGCTGCATGAAGAGGGCTATCTAGTCTATAAAGGAGTCATATATCATCATGGTAGTGTCTTCTTGCCTAGATCCTCCAAGCTCAAGGAGAGGATGCTACAAAGGGCCTACAAAGAGTTATGTTTCAGCGCTACCTATTCTATGAAGATCTACAACACTATCATGGGATGCTTTGAATGGGTAGGCTTTGGAGGAGAACTACATCAGAATTTTCAAGAATGCATGAACTATGTGGAGTTTTCACACCCATGTGACTCTATGCAAGAGTTATTTCAGCCATATCTTCCTTCTTTTGAAAGAGGAGAAAGATCCATGCACAACTCCATATGTATGAGAGGCATTGTTGGTGAAGAATCTGATCATGTAAAGCAAGTTTCATTTTTTTATTTTTCATATTATTTCACCATGTTTATGTAGGCCATGAATCCAAGGAGGAGTGATGTATCATGTAAATCTCATGGAAAACATTGGGCCACTAAAATTTTTGAATTTGGCCACTCCCTTGTTGTGAAAAGGGAGATTTTCTTTCATGATGGGTGCTTCCCAAAGGCACCAAACATATCTCACACTTTCAGCCATGGTGAGATGACATGTGAAGCAAGTAAGTGGTGGGGAAACCACTTGCCACACCTTGATCTGATGCAGGCAGGATATGCCCTGCACTGGTACCATATGTGGGACTATGACCCACCTTCTCATGCTGAATTTTTTTTTTGTATATATGTAGTTTTGCTTTCATGCTTGGATGTTATAGTTGTAATTTTTATGGGATTGTATGGAGGGAGGATGGGAAGTTTGCATGTACCACATGGGATGGAGAATCTATATGTACCTTATGCTACATGTTTCAAGGAGAGTATTGGTTCAGCCATGTTTGTTTCATTTGAGTTCTTAACTCCTTGTGGGATGGATTATGCAGATCTCATAATGACTTTGGAGGAACAATTCGTGGAGGGTTGGATTGGTGAACACTTAGCTTATGTAGAAATATTAACTCATGATGGTGTCACCAATGGGGGAGGAGAAAGGTTGCAACACTCACCTTGTCAGTTGCTTGAGGACAAGAAACATTTTGGAGGGGAAGACTGTAATATTCCCAATTATCCCAAGCTAATGGGAATATACAATTTTGTTTCATTTTCATGTTGCATGAATAAATGTGTAAATGAGGACAATAAAAACTCCTAAAACATCAAAATAAATCAATGCCCATGTGAACAAAGATAAATCTGGGCCATCTTGATAAAACGCCCTTATGTGTGAAATGGTTTGAGACATTTGACTAGGTCAACCATGACTAGATCAACAATGCTATCTAGAGGGGATGAACCTCATTCATGCACAACGCAGTCTTGGTTGGAGGTGGCACATGTGAAAGGAGCTAAATCATTCATATGGTTTAGGGTTTCGCAAGACTTCTATCTTATAAAAGGAAGAGAAGGGCAACAGAAGAAGGTGTTGAACATATTATATTTCTAAATACATTGTTTGTTTAGACATATATCATTCTCTTGCTGTTTCGCTGAGAATAGTGATGTTTAGCACTAGGTGTTCCTGATCGGGAATCCCACCTCCTTCCTTGAGAGGCCTCTTGGAGGAGTCTTTCTAATCTTGTCCACTGTCAGGGATTTGGCCAAGCTTCACCTTCCAACTACAACTCAGATCTTGTTGAGGGTTTGGTTTTCCTTGTAAGCTACAGCAAGTGGAGGGTAGATCTACTCCAATCTAGGCCATTCTAGTGCCTCTTTTTAGTGGGAGGGTCTTCTATCCCCTTGGTAAGAGAGTATTAGACCTTTGGAGTTGCTTTTTCAGATCTTGGCATCAGGCCAAACCAGTACTAGAGCCTACAACATAGTTTTCCTTCTAGGACTACGTTATTTGCAAGTATACAATTGCAGGGTGTTTTGGCATAATTTTGGAGGAGAGATCTCTAGTGTTGGGGTTATGCCCTTCATTGTGGTGATCCATGGATTATAGATCTAATCCATGTCATGTTTAGATCTGATCTTCTTATTATTGTATTTACTTCAGAAATTTCTGAATATTACTACAGATCTGCAACTTTAGATCTCATATCTAGTCTTTGTATTTCATGTTTTGCTCAAAACCCTAAGGGGAATTTGTAGAGGAGCTCATCTAGTGTATAGATCTGATATAGATCTAGGTTTTTGTACACAGATCTGCTCTAGATCTGAAGTGTAATATACAACTATTGCAGCTCTTTAAAATAACGTTGTCAAGCCTTTTTGCAATTTAATACATTGTTGAAACACCTCTTTTTGAGGGTTTTCTTCATAAAAGTCTTCTATTTTCTTCTTGTACATTGTATGGGAAACATTGTAAATCTGATTTGTTGATGTATAAGTAATTTTTGAGCCTCCATATTTACCTCCTACCCTTACTTTCTGAACTGCATTATTTTATGAGCAGTATTGTTTAATATTGTTGTTGTTCCCATTTTGGGATATTACACCTTGGTTTTCCATAGGGGGTGCTCCCTCATTCAAATTTATTCTCTCCATCATCCTTTCCATTGTCCTAACTAGGCTGTCAATTTTAGCATCATATGTGGAGGTCATAGTTTCCTCTTTGTATGTAACTTTCTTTTCTGCCCTCATCCTAGCCCTCTTCTCAATTAGATTGGCTTCTATACTCAAAGCTCCCCTCTGCATGTCTTCTAATGTTAGGGGATCTCTTTCTCTTAATTAGTAGGCCATGTCTAGATCAAAGCCCTCCTGAAATTTTACTAAGGCTAGGCCTTGTGGGGGTTTCATGCTAGGTGGGAGTGCATTATATACACTATTTAACCTAGTGCAGTAGTCTTGGAGACTTTCCCCAACATTTCTCTTAAGGTTGTTATACTCTGAGAGGATTTGAAGAGGGTTTTTCTTAATCTCCCACCTGTTTATGAATGTTCGATAAAGAGAAGGGAGGTCATGTATGTTGTTAGGAGTTAAGTTTTCGAACCATTTATTTGCTTCTCCTCCTAGACTTTGGGCAAACATTCTCATTTTTATGGTCTCCTCTTCTATTTCTTGGTAATCAAATGCATCATTCATATTGTCTACATGTTGTTGGGTAGTGGTAGAGTCATATCCAGTAAAATTGGGGATTTTAGATTGGTAATCTTAAGGCATAGGTAGTAGAGGTTGGGGTAGTACCAACGGGGCAAACCATCCTGCCATGATTGAAGGTAAAGGAGCCCAAGGAGGGTTTGTGAGAGGAGGTGGAGGATGAAATGGAGTGGTTTGCACAGCAGATGTGTGAATGGGGGTGGAAGATGTACTTGGCCCAGCAAGCTGAGATTGTGCAGATTTGGAATGAAAGGAGCCAAATTTTTGGAGAAGCTGAAAATCAAGAGGAGTGGAAGGAGAGGCTTCTCTACTAGGACTCTGGTGCAAATTTATGGGCTCAGGCTATGTCTGGTATATCCCACTTTGAGAATTAGTTCTAAAAAGATCTCTTATATGGTGTAAGTAAAATTGGGGATCTTGCAAGGCTGTGAGGTTTTCAGGGACAAAAATTTCTTTGTGAATGGTCCTAACAGTGGTTGAATCTTCAGTCCTAGAAGTCTTCCACAAGATATTTTTTGGGTCATCAAATATGGGAGGATGGTTTGGGTTAGGGTGAGATCTAGTGTCAATCCTTTGTGAAGCCATATTTCAGACCCAAAGCACAGAGAGGCTCAAAGTTTATGACTATTTTTGAAAATAAAGATCTCTCTTAATAATTATTAAACTCATATAGTGTGTGACTAGGCTCTAAACTACTAAGACTGATTGAAACAATCCCAAAGGAGTCTATGAGAACTAGTGGAGTTAGTAGGCCTACTGGAGGCCAGTGGAGTCACCAGGTGGATAATGTTTACTTCTTTGAGGGTTTTCTTGTTGTCCACCATGAATAATTTTTAAAAAAATCTAGAGATGTTTTGGGTTTTCTGAGTTTCTTTATGTAACACTAAGATTTCCAATGGGTGTTCTCTAGTTGAGTCATAATTTTTCTAGTATGGTGAATCAATTAGATACTTCTCTTGGCTAACACTTGATTTTCTATGTTTGACAGGGGTTTGAGAGTTTTTTAAGGAATACTTATGATGTTATTGACTCAAAGGTCCCACAATGATCACCATTATGTTAGGTCCCCGTAATTTGTCAGATTGGAAAGAAAAAATGTACAAGGGTAACATCATACCAATCTTTGGAGTCCTAGGACCTATACTTCCTAGACTCAGAGAGGGCTCTCTCTATGTTTGCATAAAGGAGGTAACTTATATGATTTTAGGGTTTTTATTTTAGGCTAGTTATAAGGATTAGGGTTTGTTTGTTTATTTGTTTGGTTGGATAGGTTGTTAAGAAGAATAGGTAGAGTAAGAGAAAATAAATCCATTGGGATATGGAGTCTACAAAGGTCTTGAAAAGTACAATAATAAGTCAAGGGTGTTTCATAGGGCAAGTTAACAAGGCCAAATGGATCTAAGTAGGTTTAGTGAATGAGAAATAAACATGAAGTTATGAGTGCGGTAGTTTCAAAGGGAAATTAAGGATCCTTCAAGATACTAAGAACACGAAAATTTTTCAGGATGATAGCATAGCAAAAATTAAGAGCAGTAAAGGATTCTTCAACTAGACTTTTGCTAAACAGACCTTAAAAACAGCAGGCAAGTAATCCTAGAGAGTAGTTAAGAATTCTCTGAAAATTACTTTCAAACAAATAGAGATTTTAAAATAAAATTTTAGTGAAACTAAGGAGCATTCAAGGATTCTTTAATTAAACTTCAAGGAAGAAAACATAGAGATACAAGGATGCAGATAGAAGTAGGGTGCCAAGAAAGCATATCCTACTCTAAAAATTTTGTCGTATGATCAAAGAAAACCATGAAACATAATGAAAATTGAAGTAAACAAATACATGAGTGGAATACCATCACCATCTAATAGAGCTCATGAATCATAGGAATGTGCTTGATCCATTGATGCTCCATCCAAAACCATCACAACACACCAAAGCCAATTTCTTCAACAAACTCAAACTCTAGATCATATTAAGCTCATCAACCAACCAACATTTATAATGAGGCCTCAATGCAGTATTTAACTTGAAAAGAGGAAAAAAACCATAACTAGGCTCTTAGAAACAATTAACTACTCATCAATGCCAACTTTTTCCTATGAGACCATGCAAGTCCCAAGGCACAAAAAGTCTACCTTAATAAATGCAAAATAACTTTAAACATAAATTCTGAGCTAACTAGGAGTGATTTGCATTAAAAGTCCTCAAAAATATATTTTTCCAATAAATTTGTGTCTTTTTTTGAATTTTTAGGCAAAGGCACAACATTTAGGTCCAAGGCCATAGTGCCAGGTCAAGGGCACAATGCATGCACTGGGAAAATTTCCTATTTTATGACAAAGATTTGGAGGCCTTCCAGGTGTCCAAATGAGCTCCATGATAGCTCATTCGAAAGATTGTCCAGTCTACCTTTCAAAAATTCCTTTAGTTTTTTTATTGGAATTCATTTAAATTCTAAAAAACGCAATCTCGCAAGACTACTGAGGGAACAACACCATCTCTAATAATAAGGCAGAAAGGTGATTTTTTGGGTGTTTTTGGCACTTTTGGAGTACCAGTTCTGCTCCAAATGAGCTGAAATGTTTTTTGGATGATGTAGTTGGCCTAATTAACTCAAAAATGTAAACAATTACTCAAAATAGTGCCCCAAAAAAGAACGAAACACCAGTGGCGTTGTGCCTTTGGCCCTCCGAAATAGTCAAAAACCAAAATTTACAAAAAGATGTCAAAATTTGAATTTCCCTTGATAATTATGTTTAGGATGCCTGGAGGGATGCATCAACAAGGATTTCAAGGTTTTATTTTCCTTTTGCCTCCTTGAGGGCTTGAAGCTTTGCAAGGGCTCTTTTGAGCTTGGCCCTTACAATCTTGTTTCTTAAGGCATAGTGCCTTGCCATCTTCTTTTGGAGGTCTAGGCCCCTCTTGGTCTTCTCCAATAGACCCTCTAAGTGCATGTTTTCCCTCTCAATCAAAGGTTCTGGATCATAGTCAATCTCCATGTCAAGCAACTCACTTAGAGTGATCTACTCTGCCAAGGCTGCCTCTTGCTCTCTCTCCTTGGCTAAGGCCTTCTTTAAGCAAATTTTCCTTAGCCTCCTCCTAGGAAGTTGTTCTTCCTCTTCATCAATGTTCCCAAATATATCTAAGGACTCATCTAGCTTAGCCTTGCCTTTTACAACCTCTTTCTGAGCTCTGATAGCTTTGATCTCATATATAGCCTTCTCTGCCTCCAACTTCTTGTTTTCAACCTCATAGTAGTGAATCACATTCCTAGCCCTACCTAGCTTGGCTTGCAATTATTTAATTTGGGAACCTTTGCTTTTGAGAAACATGCTTGAAATCCTTGCCTCATTTTCATCATCACTGTCAACATGAATGAGTTCAAATTCTTGTTCAGTCTCATGCTGGTCTTCTTCTTTTTCATCCATGACCTTTTCCTTACCTTTATCAAGCTGCTTGGTTGATGTAGAAGGCATGGCCCCTTGCCTTTTAGAGGCAGCAAACACATGCCTATTTCCCCTTTGGTAGGTCAAAGAAAAGTGCTCAATGTTACTTATCTCAGTTCCATATGTCTTATTTCCATCATTGTTGTAATCTTTACTTTCATCATGGCTCTTATCATCACTGCTCTCGTGGCTCTTATTAGCGCTTTTGCTTTCTGCCTCATTACCCTTATCTGATCCATTGATTTGTGCCTTATCACAATAATCATGGCTTTTTGACTCACTTTCATCATGCTCAATGCTATGTGTTTCATTATTATTTGCCTCACTACCCTCTTCTTCATTGTTTTCTTCTTCATTTACATTTGTCTCACTAATATCTTGGCTTTCCGACCTATTGTCTTCTTCATTGTATTCTTCTACCTCACTTGTATTTGCTTCATTAACATCAGCTTCATTTTCCTTACATTCACTGCTATGTTTTTCATCACTATTTGCCTCACTTTCATCTTTGTTGCTTTCTTCATTGCTCTCATCACCAAATCTATGTGCCTTACTGTTTTCAGACTCATTGGCATCTTCTTCCTTATTTCTTGATTCATTATTTCTCTCTCCCTCATTTACATTTGATTGCTCATTTTCATTTCCCTCATTGGCACCTTCTTCACTAATATCCTCTTCTTTTCTTTATTCTTCATTGACATTAGCCTCACTACTATTTTCCTCATTGACATTAGATTGATTTTCTTTACCTTCACTGCTATGTGCTTCATCACTTTTTGCCTCACTGTCATCTTGGCTTTTTGACCTATTTCCATCATCATTTCTGCTCTCTGTCTTATCACTACCATCATCATCGTTGCTGATCTCTTCCTTATAGCTCTCTATATCACTGATATCTTCCTCCTCATTTCATTCCTCTTCGCTGTTGTTTGCCTCATTGAAATCTTCTTCACTGATATCCTCTTCTTTCATTTCTTCTTCACTAACATTAGCCTCACTGCCCTCACTGTCTTAATTTTCATTTTCATCTCCCTCTTTTTTAGATGCACTAGTATCATGAGGTGAAGGTGAGGGTTTTGAGAAAGTGGTGAAGGAGGGTCATTATCCTTAGTGAGTATATGGTGAGGTGGAAGATTCATCATGAGGTGATGGAATGTGAGAAAATGGTGATGGATGTGTAGTGGGGTGTGATGGTGAAGGAGGAATGGGAGGCTAAGAATATGAAGGTACATCTTGCTGTTGTTGGCCTTGTGCATTGGTGAAAACCTCATGGGAAATGAAAATCTCCCATGGAATGCCCTTCTGCTACAATTGATGCATAACAACCATTTTAATAAGAGAGTGGTGAAAGAGGCTTTGCATCTGTTGGGGGTAGTCTCTATTTTGTACAATGTAGGACCTTTTGTCAATGCTTCTGTAGAGGTAATAGGGTAGGTGCAGCATCCTAACCCAAGTAAAGTGCATAAGCAACATAATGTGATAGGAGTAAAGCTTGGATAACCTTCTGTCACATGTAAATTACTTCATAATTTTCCTCATCATAGGTGCATATCTCTCCAGTAAATGTGAGAATGGAAAGATGGATTTGCAGTGGTTAGTGTACCTAGGTTTTAAAAATGGCTCATAGTGGCTCATCTCAAGATTGGTCTGTTTGAACCATTTCTCCCCTACACTAGGTATGCATGTGGCATTGGTAATAGAATCTATAGATAGCTCAAAAATGACCCCTACAAGGTTAACTTCTTTGTCATGCAAGTTAATGATGAATAATCTAGTCAGCCGAGGGTGGTTTTGCACCTAATGTACCTTCTCACAAAATTCATAGAAGCCTACATGTTTGAAGCAGGAAACATTTAAGGGAGATGTCATTAGCTCTATTGTGTTGAGTGGTTCAAACCTGTCGATCTTTCGACCTTTTTGCCCCTGCCTCCTTGGAATTCAGCCTTCTTCTCCACTACCATTATCCTCTCTTTCTGACATTTTGACCACTCTACCTTTGAAAAACCCTAAGACAGTAAATGGAAACTGATATGGAAGAGGATAATGGAATGGTGATGAAAAATTCAGCTCTAAAAGTGACCGAGATAAATGAGTGAGGGTATATGTATATTAGGGTGAGTGAGAGGCAAAATCCAATGACAAGCTCAGCTACTTGTTTAAACTTTGTGTTGAAAACTCCTTGCACTTATGTAAAACTAATAGGAAAGAGGGCATGTAATGTCAATGTTTTTGCAATGTAAGGGACAAAGCTTATGAGGGAAATGGAGTTTAGGGACAGCTCAGGGGAACGGGCAACCTCCAACAATGTAACCCTCTATTTTTCACTAAATCTCTTTATAAGCAGATGAAGGAAGCTTTAATAGTGGTTTTAAGTTCAAATATATGGTTTTTTCTTAGGTCTTCAATTTATTTTAATTTCAAATCATCAAAATGCTTTGAGGATGAGTGGATGGCATCCACTTACCTCCTTATATGCTAGGAGGATCCCTGGCAGAGACTTGGAGGATTTCTGAAATGGTTTGTATTTTTGCAGGGTGCAGGAGGCCCTCCTGGCCAAGGGCGCAATGCCTATGTCAGGCATGCAGTGCCAGCCCTAGGTGCACATCGCCAAACCTAAGCACGCAGTGCCACAAGAAGATTGGCTGTGAGTGTCGGCCAAGCGCGTAGCGCCACCTCTCGGGCGCACAACACCTGTGTAAAATACATGGGGAGGAAATGAGAAATGCGTAGCACCAGTTTCCAGGGGCACAACACCAACTTGAGCATGCAACGCCACAATACTTAGCCAAATTTTGACTTGAAACTCCCAAATATTTTGCTCCTGAATGCTCCACTGATTTAGGAAGACAATTATGATTTTATTAAAGTGTGAAGTGAGCTTTATAGGCAAAGGAATCTTGATTTAACCTTTTGGAAACCCATTCTCTAAAGTTCACAAGTCTTTTTCTTTTCTCACTAGCTCTTTTGACATTTTTCTTGCAAGTTTTCCTAAGTCATAAAGTTGACTTCTTTGCAGGTGACTAAAAAAACCTTGACCTTGCCCTTCTCACTGATATCCTTTACTCCTTTGCTTGTAGGTGACGGAAGACATTAACTTGGTTCTTCCTTTTTCTCCTTGAGAGTTGACATGTTCATTTGATGATTTTGTGATGATTACATATAATAGCTTCTTCAAAATCCTCTGTGGTTTCCATTATTCATTTAACCTCAACTTTCACCTCTTCTCACTGACCTTTTTACACTGTTTGCTCTACAGGTGACTAAAATGATAAAATAGACTCTCTTTTGGTTCCTTAAGGCATAAAAAGTTCATTTTGACACCTTGGTGATTCTTCCACACAACAGTTTCTTCAAATTGATGTGTAATCCCCACCATGAAACTCATCTTAACCCTTTCACCTTTACAGATCCTTTTTCATTGTTTGTATGCAAGTTGATAAAATGATGAATTTTGACTTCCTCTTTTGGTCATGGAGGCATGACAAATTTCTCTTGACACCTTTGGGACTCAAACACAAGGCAACATCTTCACAACACTCCTTTGCCTACACCATAGAGTTCGAACCATATTTTCACCTTCTTTGGCCATTTTCCAAAAACCATAGGTGTATGGAGTGCTTTAAGACAATCATCATTGTTGTTTTCTAAGTTCTCTATAGCAATTTCCAGTTCATTCATTTATGTCCAGTTCACCTCATATTTTTCCCTATTTAACAACAATCTCTGAAATAATTTTCTTCATGTTTGGTTTTTTGGTGTACCTCCTCCATGGCCATTCTGAAATTTATCACTGTTTGGCATTCTACTTGGTTCATTAAGCTCAAAACCATAGTTTTAATAAAGACCAAGTGGTTCTCTTTCTTCTGCTGTGAGTTGTCTTGAATTACGAGCATACCTCCTACCTTACCAAGTTTCTGCTAATAGACATTTTAACACTCCTGCAAAAGTGTCAAAGTTCTCATTTACCTTTTGCAGAACTTGAATTTGATAAGGTAGTCTTCTTTAGAAACCTTTAGATATTTTCTTGAGTAACCATGTCTTATTATTCAAATACCTCTGAACCAAATTATAACCAAGAAAAATAGTGTCTGAAACATCGATGATTTACCTTCGAACATATGAAACCCTACTTGACCTAGTCAGAGGATTCTTTGACCTGGTCTTTGACTCAAAATTGGCTTGGAGCCTTCAAGTGTAAGACAGATTATTTGTCAAAGTGTTGTATTGAAGATAAAAAATCAAATGTACTTGATTTATCTAAAGAGCCTACATAGATATTTTTGAGACCATCAATGCTTGAGGAACCTGGTGAAAATGGAAAGGGGTAGGCTATTGGAAATTCTAGATGGAAAGTGGAGTTATGGGAAAGGATAAAACATAGTAATGAGGTCATAGGTAGGAAAAAGGATGGAGATGAGTGGCACAAGCTCGTAAAGATTTTTTAGGAGTGGCAAGGTGACCATGAAATGCCAACATTGATAGAATAGTGAAAATTTTCCTATAAGGATAATGAAGGCAGTGAGATTTCTAAAACTCACAATATGCAGGGAATTTTTTTTTTAGAAATCTATAACCAATCTATAGTCTTTACAGATAGTAAAAATTACTGGTGAATAACAACTAGAAACCTCCAATTTTATGCACAACATGGGTATGGATGAAACTGGGGACTTTTCCCTATATTTCTAATCCTGTGACCCCAATTTATATGCCATTTTTTTAGGATTATAGCCCAGGTCACAACCTAGAAATCCATGTAGCTTTTAGAAATTAAAGATAACATTGAAATAATGATTTAAATGAAATCATTTGAAGAAGGACTTGACTAAACCCCTACTAGCCATGAAAGGAATTTCATGAAACATGTCACAAACATGGAATATGCAGGTTTAAATAATAGATCTGAACATAACGGTCTCACACATATTTCATAATTTCTAAGAAACATTTTTTCCTCATCACATTGACTACATTATCTTCTATTTGGTCATATATACATTGTTCATTCATTTACAAATCAAAACGTGATGAAGGCGATACATCATTACTAACATAGAACACCTTCATAACCAACATATAAACAACAGAAATTAGAATCTTAAAACAACCATATAAGACACATAATAAAAAATATATTTACCCATCAATACAAAAGGAAAAGAGATCTTATTTCCATAATAAAAATGAAACCAAGTCTGGGACTTGCACGTACCACCCAACCATAAAAACGGCTGAGCCAAATCTCTCTTATACTACTCACCCCTGTGCCATATTCCAACCACGAATGTGGGATCTCATAAAAAACATCAATCAAAGGAAAACTAGGGCTTCCAGAGGCCAAACCACCTGAACCGTCAACTAGGGATTCCACCTCACAGCCAGACCATCACCATATTGGTCTCCATCCAATTTTTCCTAGGCTCTGAAGAGTTTTTTGTAACCAAGGCTCTAGGACTAGTAGATCAACCTAAAATTGTTGTTGGGCTCCAGAGAATTTTTCCAACCAAGGCTCTAGGAATAGTAACTCAACCCATCAATGGCTCTAGAGCATCCATCCAACCAAGGCTCAAGGACTAATAACTCAACCCAAGTTTTCACAGGGCTCCACAATGTTTTTCCAACCAAGGCTCCAAGGACTAGTAAATAAAACCATAGCTAATGGAAAATGAGAACCAACCAGAAAATAAATAAATGATGAAATAAACCCATAATACCATGGCTATCCAGGAAATTTAAAGGTTAGGAAAATCCACTCTCAGTCCATGCAATCCTCCATTCCAATGACATATCATGACCAAGAAACCACATGCATATACCATGCATTCCAAAACTAGTGAGGAAAACATACATGCATCTTTGTACCTACAACAAAAACCCATTGTAGTTGTTGATCGTGATGCGCTCTTGCACTTTCCTTCTATTCCTTTTACTTCTTGCTCCAAATCTCTAGGTATACCACACTCTCCAAGATTTCTCACAGAAATCTATAAGTGTCCAAGAGTATGAGAGAGAGAAAATAGAATGAGAGCTCCAAAATTGAAGTCACAAAAGTCTGTGAACTGATCCTCATAAGCCTTTTTATTAATGAGGCCTCTAATTTCTTCAATTTTCCATTATTTTCCTTCATTTTCATCCTCACATTAAACTTGTTCCCTTTCACCTGCCTTTTCTCATATTTTCTGTTATTTTCATAAACAAATGCCAATAAATACCACCATTCCGCTCGAAATCCTTAGCCATTGACTTTGCCAATTTACATAGCCATAATAAAGTGTGTGAACACCCGCACTAGGGATTTTTCCCCAACATTCAGCTTGGAATACATCTCTCATGACCTTTGTTATTATTTCTCCTTTATTAACTTTTATTACATGGAATTTTCACTAGGGTTGTTACAAGTACCTTATTGTTATGTATTGTTGGTTATATTGGTAGAATAACTCTTAAGTGTTTAAGTAAAACTTGATATATATGATAAATATGGTGATTACCCATGGTAATATACTTTATTGGGTATATATATTGTCATTTAAGTTGCAACATCATGTGGGGCAGGAAAAAGCATGTTTGAGGGTAAATCAGGAACCATAATTCTATATGTCTACATTTATATTAGATGGAATCTGTACAGAATATACTTTCCTAGCCATGTATTGGAACTGGACATCGTAGAACAAGTTTCCAGTTTACTTCCACTATAGAGTATTATCAGAATGAAGATTTAGAGGTGCATATGATATGTTAGCAGAGCAGTTATTCATAGTCGTATCCCATATGATATATGAGGTCGATCCTCATGGCATGACCAATCAGGTGAATGAGCCAGTACGTTTTATCAAATATTGGTTTACAGCGTCATAGGATAATTACATCGGGCTTTTTTGATGTAATATCTCCCCTCTCCTCATGCCACAATATGTGACCAATAAGGTCATCATGGAGGAAGAAACATATCAGTTGGACAAGGGGTTGGCAGGAGTCCTTCATAGGAGGAAGAAAGCCCCTCAACCCATATTCCCTTTGAGGATCATATTGTATGAACTAAAGATCCACAAGATGGTGGTTGTAGAAATACACAAGTTAGATCGTTTCCACTTTTCAACTAAATACATTCATGGATATGATTCTAAGAGCATCTGTAGGTAACATTTTGAAGGGATAAATTTCAATTGGGGATATTCATCAATGTCCATAGTAGAGGATGAGAAGGTGAAGAAGTGGGAAAATGAAGTTAGAAGGACTCATCAAGGGATAAAGACTAGTTCACCCCAATATCCACCACCTCAATATATGTAGGTACCATAAGTATAATATTTTACTGATAAAGAAAAGAGTGTAGCTCCTAGGAATAGGATCAAGTCTAATTTGAGAGGAGAAAGAAAAAGGAAAATGAAATTTGATCCTTTGAACACATGAGCTACCAAGAGGAACAAGAGAGGAGAGAAGTAGAAGAAGAGGAGAAGAGGAAGAAAGATTAGTTTCTTTGGAAGCAGTAGGAAGAATAAGAGGAAAGGAGAATAATAGAAATGGAACAATAAAGGAAGTCCTAGGAGGAAGAAGTAGCTGAGAGACTGGATTAGGAACAATTGACTCGCAAGATAGAATAAGACTTGGAGGAAGAGGATACCAGCCAACCCATAGATGATGAACCAGGTTCTCTAGAAGAACCTCCTCTCACAGGTGGTCATATTACATTTCGACAAATTGGAATCATACATGCACTTACAGACAAAGTAATGGATCGGTATAGTGTCATGTTTGATCAGCTCAAAAATAGGATCATGAAACAGAGGCAAAAATGTTGAGATTCAATAAGAAATTTTGATCCTAGTGAAAATTAAGTACCAACACTAGGTGGGGCCTCAAGCTATTTTTGGATGTATGTATATTTATAGATGTATGTTCATAATATTTTTATAGAATTCATGTATATTTATAGATCAATAAAATATAATATATTCTCCCTTATTTATATTTATTATCCCTTAATTAAGATGGACAATAAACTATAATATATTCTCAATGTGGACTTGGAAATAGTTAACTAAAGTGGAAAATCAATTGGCTAAGTTAATTTCGAGTTAAGTGGTTGGTTGGTGGGACACGCAAGTTGACTTTATTTGTAACAGAGCGATTTGAGTTGTAACAGAGTTGGAAGTGCAGTGGTGCATGAGTTGTGCAAGTTGTAAGTAGTTTAACTCAGTTAAGTGAGTTAAACTCAGTTGTGCTAGTTGTAACTGAAGATACACTAGTGAGAGATCAAATGAAATAATTATTAATTAATTCATGATTAGTGGTCTCACATGAAACTAAAGATTTACTATTATTAACTCCATGCATGTTAGATCCAGTGGAGACGCAGTTGAGTTCTATGTGAAAGGGAAGTAAACTATCAGTTGTGACATTATCTGCTTGCACCATTGAAAGCACACACACATTGGATGTGCCCATGAGGATTTCACAGTCAAGGCAGGAAAGAAGGTATCAATTCATGGATTTCTTTCAGCAGGGATTACGTAATGAAGGCAGGTTTTCTGGAGACAATAAATTAAGCAAGTGATTTACCAATTTCTGTATGAAAGTGTGAGACAATTAGTTGATGTACTGAGAGCTCTTGTGATTGGGGTTTTTTATGTAATTGTTTCATGATCCATGATATAATATAGAATAGAAGATAATGGGGTTTTTTAGCTATAATATTTCCTCGGGAAGTTATTTGTGTTGTGTGTGCTTGATCTCTCTTCATGATATTGTAATTGGCGATTGTGTTCTCCATTCCAAAAATATTTGTAGAAGAGATTCAGTATTTAACTTTAGCATATTGTTATATCGGGTGAATCCAAGATATATATGCATATTGTATAATTTATACATGGTATCAGAGCACAGGAAGTTGCAGAAGTGAAGCATGAGCTGAGTTTGTTGGTGGATAGAATTCAAATTTGCAGAAAGAATTTCTTAGTGTTATAGCTAATTCAAGATAAAAATGGCTTTCAATGGCTCGAGGTTAGAGTATGAACTCGAGGGCAACTTGAACTACATTAATTTGAAGGACACAATGGAGGCAGTACTCGAAGACAATGGCTTGAAGGAATTCATTGAAAAAGATGTTCCTAAGCCAGATGCTGCAGATGCTTCCAGTCTTGATGCATGGAAATAGAAAGTGGCAAAGGTGAGGAGGATCCTATTGCAGGGAGTACAAGACCACATTGTCTCAAGCCTCCATGGGAAAACCACACAATATTCTATGTGGAAGGATTTGACAGATCTATTCCAAAGCAAAAGCTACCATAGGAAATTGGCGCTCAAAGATAAACTCAGGAAGATCAAGATGGAAAAGGGAAACACCATTGAAAAGTATCTCACAAAGTTTGTCCAATGTCAGGATGAACTGGGGAGTGTGGGAATAATAGTCTTTGATGATGATTTGGTGAGTTTGACTCTCTTAGGACTTCCTAAGAGTTAACACAGTTATGAAGACTCTGTCAATGGATGGAAAAAAATTTTGGATCGGGAACGAGTGTGGTCAGATCTAGTGGAGGAGTAGTTCAGGTGGAACACCAGAGACAACTCTTCATCAAAGCATAATGATGAAGAGGATTTTTATTTTGCTGCCAACGAGAATAAGGGGAACGGGAAGAAATTCCATTCTAAATCTATGTCTAAAGGAAAGAAGAAGGAATTTCCAAGCTGAAGTATTTTCACTGTCATAATCATGGGAATTTTGCTACTAACTATCCACAAAAGAAGAAGAACAAGAAGGTTTTTGGACCTGTAGCTGGTGAGACCCTTGCTTCACAATTTGATCTTTACTTCTCCTTGATTGCATGCATGGTGTCAAGTGCATTGGGATTGGTGTGGTATTTGGAAAATGGTGCTTCCTTTCACATGACGGGAGATAAGGAACTTTTTAGTGACTTGGAGGAGAAATATCTCCAGATGCTTATTGAGATGGGTGACGACGGACATTATAGTGCTACTAGGATTGGTACCATTACCTTTCAAAGGGAGTCAGGTAAAGCATTTCAATGAAAATATGTTATGCATGTACTAGGTCTAAAGAAAAAATTGGTCTCAGTCGCAATGTTGGAGGACAGATGATATGAAGTTGTTTTTAGTGATGGAAAACCTTTCCTACAACATAAAAAAATGGGTCAAGCCAAGAGGATAGAGATTTGAGTTAAGAATATCTACAAGCTGGAGGTAGATGGCTGCACTGCCATGTTGGAAAATTCGGATAAAGTGGTGAGCCGGGATGAGGGAAAATTATATCACAGGCGATTGGGTCATATTCATCATGGAGCCTTGAAATTCATGCAAAAAATATATACTGGAATTCTAATGGGAACACTTGCTCAGTTAGATCAGTGCAAGGGTTGCACCATGGGGAAGTATGTGAAGTACACCTTTCATGAGAAGGAGAACCGTGCTTTGGGGATCCTTGAGAGAGTTCGCACAGACATTTTTGGACCATTCTCAGTTGCTTCAAAAGAAAAACATAAGTACTATGGAATATTTGTTGATGACTTTTCTCTTAAATGTTGGATCTTCTTCATGCAGAAGAAAGATCAAACATTCTCTAAATTCTGTGAGTTTAAGGCATTGGTGGAGAAATATTCGGGGAAGCAAGTGAAGGCTCTTAGGAGTGATAATGGTGGAGAATACATCTCTAACGGATTCAAGAACTTATGTAGAAAAGAAGGAATCTGAAGAGAACTCATAGCGCCTCATAACCCACAACAAAATGGGGTCACGGAGAGGAAAAATAAAATGATCATGGGTGCAACACGAGAGATGTTGCATGATCAGGTCCTACCAATGCATTTTTGGGTGGAAGCATGCAACACTACGGTTTATGTGCAAACCATTGTCCTCATAGAGTACTTGGCATGAGTACTGCTGAAGAAGCTTTCACTAGTAAGAAACCAGATGTTTCACACTTTAAGATTTTTGGCTGAGGAGCAGCCCACGAGGCAGAGGCAAGACAAAGGTTAGCTGAGTAGATGACAAAGGCGTGACGAAGATCTGCAGAGAATGAGAGACGAACATGCAAATGGGAATGAAGACTCGAGCCATCGGCCATAAATGGCCAAAGTGCAAATCGCAGGAGTCAAGGTGCAAGTTGCAGGATTAAATGCTGTAAGTGACAACATCCTTCCTAGATTTGTGAGTTTAAAGCCTTCACGCGAGAGGCATGTGTGGCTACATGGTAAGACCAAATGCCTTTGCATTGAGATGCCAGGTGGCCACGAAAATCAAGCATATTAATCACCTGCATCCGGAGAAATTCCAAGATTTTTATTATACAAAATCATAAAATTCAATTAAACAAAATTGCAAAATAGTAACTTATTAAAATGGTTAGAGAAATATTCTAAGGATGAAAATTTTCATTTAGGTATTTTCATTTAATAAATTTCATGTTAAAATTAACTCTGAGACATTTTCTAACATAAAAACAACAACATATAATGATCTGACTCAAGGCCAGTTTCTAACATCAACCAACCCATATAATGAGCTGATGATTTTATCAAAAAAATTACAAAATTAGTTGGTGTTTAATTTCATTTAATGTCATATGCATGTTGCGATTTAATTGTCTACTAATATTTGCAGGCCCAAACTTTCTAGCATTGTGTGCATTATTTAAAAGTTTGTATAATGTATTGACTTGATATGGATAATATAATGGATATCCATAAAGCCTATAATATTATAGGTTAGTTGTTTAATCTCATATGACTTACTTGTTATGACATGGTAGTATATATCACATACCTAAGGAAATAGCATCGGATCAATTTCACAATTGGAGTGGTTAGCATTGAAAAGAAAACTATAAATTTTGATTGTATTGTGTGGTTGAAGTTATGCCATAATATAAATGGTTATGGAACCTAATAATTTAGTAGAATCAAATTATTATGACACGTAGTAATTTAGTCCTGATAATTTAGTTAAATAAATATTGTATTATTCAAGAAGTGATTTTTGTTTCCATATGCCAATTTCGTTATTAACTCGTGATGAGTGTTTGCTAGAGTCTGGTATAAGTATTGTAACACGAAGATATTTGGTCTCTAGTTGGAACAAAGCTGTAAGTGCTCCTTGACAATCTATAATAACATCTCCAAAGTTGTAAGTCCTCCTTGACAATTTATAATAACATGTGTGTGAAATATTTATGCCATTTTTTCTATTTGGTTTTGGATTTAACATGTAGTGTTGGGAGAAAAAAATTATCTAGCTTTTTTTTTTGATTTAACATGTATTAGAGAAACAACATCCTCTTAATATATTTGAATGTCTCTCCTCATAAAAGAAATATGGGTGAATGTTTATATGTTTTTTTATGAGATATATTTTTAATTTATTTTTAATTTTGGTTTTTAATGTTTTTTAAATTCATGATTTTTTAATTGGAAATTTTATGGTTTAGAAAGTAGAAGATACTTATATAGTTAGAGATTGGAGTTAAAATACTTATTATGGGTATCAATAACTTTTTTTTTAATGGGTCTCTAACATTAAATATAACTTTGATAAATTATTTTAATTTTAATTGGTATTTGTCATATAGAATAATTAATATTTTTCTCTAAATGTTTCTTTGTTACCATTTTCCCATTCTTAATACCAAATAAATGTCATGAAAAAATAAAATTGATTTTAAAATAGAATTGGTGTCTTCTTCAAAATTCAGTATTCACAAATTTTAATTTATCCTTACAACCTTAAATTGAATGGTTCTATTCATCTCCCTATCCATTTTTTAGCTTGAATATTTTATAGCCAATTGAAATTATACAAGGAAGTAATAGTTCTGAACATATAACTAAGATAAATGATTAAATACATTTACTTGTACTAAAATCATCAATAGATCTTTACGTTACAAAATTATTCGAGAACTTTGGTCCATGAATTAGATTATGAGAGAATATATTTTGATATAAATATTATTTATAAATTTATCATTTAAAATAAGTTTTTGAAAGTAAAAAAAATCTTCAACTTAAAAATCTCAAAATAATAAATATAGAGAAAGAAACAAAAAGAAATCAAGCTATGCAGTTTTGGTAAAAAAATCAAATTCTGTAGGAGTATGAAAATTATTTAAAGTGTTTCTACCTAAGTATTCGTGTGAGGGGCAATATAAAGGAAACATAAACAAATAAAACATAACCATTATAAGTAATAAAAAAAAGACATTAAGTAATATTTTTTGTTATCCATTAACCTTATATTATTATAAAGATAGAAAGAAGTATGCAGATAAAGGGTGGTCTTTTGTCATGTAAGATAGAGTCTAGTGAGATTGAGAAAAAGGTTACTTTTTTATTAACATCTTAATGTGTGGTACAATTAATAATTTGTTTGTGATTTCATAAAATGTTTTCATTAAGAACTTAAAATCAATTAAACTAAATATTAACCATAATTTTTAACTAAATAAAATAAAATATTAATCATAAATCTAGAAAAAGAGTAAATATGATTATGAATTTAGTATTTGAAAATGTGGGATAGTATCACAAATGATGTCACATGAATCAAGAACCCTCATGGGAAGGGGAGATTGGATTAAAATTAAACCTCCTAACATAAGATTTAATGGCCCTAAAGGATTCCAAATTATTTCCTCATGTAGCTTATAGAAAATCATAGTGGCAAGGAGCACCTTGTTCACTAGCAATGTGATGAAAGGAATGGAGGCATCTTCTTTCGCTTTATCTCAAGAATTATCCAACACTTCAAAAATGTATTAAGGGATATTATATTGATATTTTATTTCTATGTTCCAAGAACATAAAATTGAGAGATAGACACAATGTCAAATAGATGTTGGAGGAAAGGACATAACTCATCTACAAAATGAAGGAGACATGAAACATCACCAATTTAAAGCATGATAAGTTACATATACAATGTTATCAACTTCATCTTTCCATTTTCATACCAAATTGAAGTATCAAAAGGGAGTGTAACCACCCTTCTTGATGAAAAAAAAATATGAAACGATTTAAGGTTTCCTTAACTACCTACACTTCAACAACTCCATTATATTTAATTCCATAGGATGACGTATGGGGATGCATGATATTTCTCCATTACAAACACCAATTCTCCCTAACATAAATTATTCATTCTACTCATAAATTGAAGACTACTTAGCTCACTTGGTCTCATAAGGTTGGCTTAGGAGCATCTTTTACACCCTAAAATTCCTTGCCTCATTAGGTGGGCTCTGAACTTTATTCTAGGTGACCATGTTGGTGACACTTTTATTCTTGGTATCATTTTCTTCTCTGTAATAATTCTAGAGGCTTTTAGGAATGTGTTGTCTTCTTTATTAATTAGTGATCCCTAAATAGTTGATGGATCCACCATTATGGAATATCTCTTGGTGTCAAAGTGCTTGACTTATATAGAAAATGTTTGTTACCACTACTACATAGAAAGCACATTAGAAACATATCTCAAAGTAATTCAAAAACGATTGAGGTAGTATGAGAAGGTATTGACAAAACCATATTTTGCAACCTCCCATTCCTCCTTGATGGAGCAAAGCTACAAACAAAGACTCGATGCTATGGATTTGGGAGACATGCATGAGAATTTTGTTGGTCTTTGGGAAATTTATATCTAATACACCACTTATGAGCCTTGGAATGTTAAAAGTTGTTTGAGTGAAAATCATGGAAGGAAAAACTTCTTTCAAGGTCTAGATTTATTAACATCTCCACACCACTAATTTAATGGATCCTCCTCAAGCAGCACCTACAAAAAAAACCTTAGAAAATTCTAACATATATGTACAAATGAAATTGATAAATAATATCGTATAAATAATATCGTACTAAAATTTGTTTAATATTATTTTGTCATATCAGACCAATATGTTAAACAATATCCCTCCCATATTTTCAAAATGATAACTTAACTTTTACTTTTTTTACTTTTGAAAATATTAATAGAATCAGATTTCATTGTTGAAATCCATTTTATACTTATACATTATTTATAATACTACCAATTTCTTTTTTATATAATAAAACATCTAATTAATCTAATAAACAATTGATTGAAACTTTCCCTTAATAGAAAATTTCAAATATTTGTCATCATGAATTAAATTGTTTTTGCTCTTACAAAAGCTCTTGACAATAACATACTATATATTTCATTTAGCCTGCCCACCCTCTCAAAGTGGCTAGTATAGCTTTATTTTTATGGTGCAACACGCTATGACCAATTCCTTGTCAATGTAACCTTGGAATTTCTAATAATCACAGAGGGAAATTGGCATATACTAGGTGGTAGTGGAATCAACTTGAGGCTGTCATTAATTTTCTCCACCAATAGAATATTATATATAGTGGTTGGGCATGCGGAGCGGCTGCGATTGGTGTACGCCGCCAAACAATGACCATAAATTAATTATGACACATGCATAATAATACAAGAATGGATGGATGGAATGAAAAACAAAGCAGTAATATTAATATTAGGATAATAATTTAACATTATTATATTTACGAGGTCGGGCGAGTTCTCAAATACACTCGACATTTGCACGTGGGCAAGCGTACGATCCACATGGCACAATTATGCAAAGGGAGTTGTCTACCAAGGCTGTGTTTTGGCTCGGATGGCAGAAATCTGTCGGTATCTGGTCAACTAAATTTTAAAAAATCAGGTAGTTGCAATGCTTGGAATCCATTTTTGATAGTGGAAATGGATTCAGCACCATCAAAAACTCCTGGGGCACTCAAAATACTAATGTTTAACAACTGTAAACAAGTTTCGGGGCAAATCTTTGCCGGATTTTCTGGAAATCGTTACCAGATTCTGGGTCAAAACGCTGCCTCGGTAGACTACGCGTTATGCAAAGAGCCAAAATGCCATGTCATTTTCCACGTCATCTTCAAACAAGGAACTTCGCCGTACCAATCACCAACTTGAGAGACAACATGGATATGGGAGAGCCAGCGCAGAATAGGGTGGCCATACTCCACGTGTTTATGTTTTTGTGTATATTTCGCTTGCCAAACTTTTAAACCAGTATCTCAATATTTTTAATTAGTATTTGAAAAAGTAGCTGTATCATTTCTTTTTATTTAACTACTTACTTTGAAAAGTAATAATTTTTTAATTCTTTTTTCCTTGGTCATCATTTTGGAACATGTGGCGAGGAAATATATGCAATCCCTATGTATCTATTTTATATGTAATCTCCTTTAGTGAATATATGTAATTAAACAATATAAAGTACAAGGAAGTGAAAATAATATAGCTAGATAATATAAATAATAATTTATATCAGAAAATAATGAATTTAAAACGCATTTAATATAATATTAGGGAATTAAACAAACTATATAATACAACGACATAACTTAAATAATAGGTTACATATAATTGAAAATAATTAATTTAATTAATTTTTTTAATTGAATATAAAATGAATTCAATGATAGTTTGATTTAAATAAATGGAGATAACTTTTTGAAAATATACTTTTGATTCTAAAATTATTTTAAAAATGCCAATCATGAAGATAATTTTTAATTACAGTGACAGTCTTTTAAAAGCTTTCGGGTTGTACACGATACTTTGATTTATATTTATATTGCAATTTGTGTTTGCTTTAAAGAAGACAGTGAGAAACATCCTTCGTATAATAGAAAGAAGGTGGGTTGATTTTCATGCAGGATTATATGCTTTGAATATGGATTAAATTAATTTAATTTAGTAAAAATTATATTTATAAATTTAATACGGTTTGATAAAAAAAATATATTATAATAAAATAATTTAATATTATAACCAGAATGGTATATAAGAAATAAAAAATAAAAAAAATTATTTAATATTAAATTAAGTTAAATTATTTAAAATTTACAAAAATTCTAGTCAATTACTAAGACTTTTAATTTATTGTTCAAGATTTTCTTTGGGATAAAAGCATGTTGTCATATTATAAAAAAAAAAAATTTTAATTTTTACAATATTTTAATTTTACTTAGTTTAAAATTATTTTTTATTCATAAAAATGTTTATATAACGGTTTTAATATAATATCTTTTAAAATTTATTTTAAATTTACGTACATATGATTACAAATAAGTGAGATTAAATTTTTTATTCAGGGAAAATGATGATATTTTTAAGTAATATTAATGAAATTAAATATTTGTTAAAATATCATATTTATGGTGAAGTATATTGTAAATGGAAAGGCTAGAGTTATTAGGGATAAAAATGTTTTAAATATATGTTAAGTTATAAAATAAGTAAAAATAAAAATGTTTTAAATATTTGTAGTTATAGAAATAAGTAAAAATAGATAATATATTGATTAATTATAAAAATTGGTTTATGAGATTTGCAAAATGTAAGAGATTATTTGTGAGATTATTTAAATTATTTTATAATTTTGTTTTTAGACTTGAAAATTATGAAGACACTTGTTTTAATATCAATATAAGTTAAAAGATTACAAAAGTTGGTCTTATGTCAAATATTTTGAAATTAAGATATAATTTCATTATATGTATGAGATTTTTTAATTTATTTTGGAGTTTCTTAGTATCACAAAGTTGATAGAATCTTCCATTCAAAGAAGTTTTAGAAATTGACCAAAAACTAGATCTGGTCTCGAAAGTGTTAAAGGAATTGAACCCACGACCTCTCACTAGCAAAAGTATGTGACTTCTAAATAGCAAAAATACTTTAATAATAGAGAATTCAAACAATTAAGCTAACCCTCTTAACTTACCAATACACATTTTCATTATAAAAATCATAAAAGTGAATTCAAATTTTAACAATATTAAAAATAAGCACTATACCAAAAAAAAAGTCGTACATTTTCAACTATAAATCCATTTATTCTAAAGAATTTTGAGATGAAATTATAACTAATAGAAATTTTAATAATTTTAATTTAATTGTTAAAATTCATAATATTAAAAAATAAATTTGCTATGTAAAATAATAATTATAAAGTTCTTATATTATTTCAGTTTTATATTTTTAAAATTTTTTAATTGAAAAAAACATCAATATTAATAATTTAATCAAAATAATTAAATTAATATGTAAACCTTTTTCCAAATTTTCAATGAATTTGTAATTACTATAAAAATTATAATAATAAAATAAATCATATCGATTATTTTTTTTGGTTGAGTTTTTTTTTTTTAAGTTGAGTTTACGGTGATTGCTACTCATATTGGTGAAGAATAGTAAAATATATATGCTTATTCAAGTTAAAAAGTTTATCTATATATTTTTAAATTATAAAAATAATCAAACACTGTTATAAATTTATTTATTAAATAAATAGTTATATATTTTACATTTAAAATATTATTAAAAGAAATGTATTATTTATTTTTTTAAATATTTATATCCCTTTTTATTACCTTTTCTTAAATATTTTTCTTAACACTTTTTTTGAAAGTTCAACGCCTTTTCAATTAAATATCTTTTTCTTTCTCTTTGTTTGTATTATATTTATTCAATTAAATTTAATTATATATATATATATATATATATATATATATATATATATATATATATATATATATATATAATTTATATATATTAATTAATTAATTAATTAATTTATTATTATTATTTTTTTTTTTAATTTCGCAGTTTCTTACCATTTTTATTTATAAAAAAAGAGCAAGTTGCAATATATATAAATTTAGTAGTCTCAATCTGCCATAAGGAAATCAGGCTTGTTGGCCACCTTAAAGCATTAAACGCCATCCAATATTGAAATAGTCTCTTTTGTCTACTAGCTGCTATGTCCATTTTACTGTAAAAGAAAAAGTATAACTAAAAACATGACAAGTAAAAGCTAGCTGCAAAACTCATGGAAATTTAGAACATCATTTGTTAACTGTCTGACAAGTCTATAGGTGTCGGGTCTTTTGTAGTTGAGTCCGGCATGTTGACTTGCTGCATAGATTGAGGCTGCTTTTGTATTATGCCAATACGAGTTGTGGCATGATACTGTGACACTCTAGTATCTTGATTTTCTTTTTTTATTTCCTATAGAATTAAGACCACTTTGTGACTTCCTTCATTTTCCTGTAAACTTTGTAGGGCTATAGCCAACACACATTTAAGAGTCCAATATGTATGGGTGAATTGGTGAAAGAGGGATAATCTCCCTCTTGTGTTCCTGAGGTCTGAAACAAAATCCATGGATTCCTCCTGAACCTCTATATCTTCTTCCTTGTTATTACTTTCCCTCTCCCAACCTTGGATTACATTGCAAATCTGTGGTAGATTGCCTATGGAAAAAACATTGAAGAGATTGTCCATGACCTCTTTCTTCGTCTTCCTGCCTTTCTTTCTTGGCCCGACTGTGGGTTTTGAAAGCTTCTACTTTCCTTTTTCTTTGGGTTTTTGGTTGACAGACTGACCTTTCACCATATTTATTCCCGAGCTGACAAGAACTGACAACAACTGCACTAAAATTGTGAGAAATATAAGCGAGCCTGTATAGGGTGAGGGAAAATCAGAAATAGAAAACAGGGGAAATCTGATGGGACCCTCAATTTCCATCACAGTGGAGTTGAAAAAGAATATTTCCATACAAATAATATTACTGAGAAAGGTGGCTACCCGTTTAAAGAACTTGGAGATTGAAAAACTATAATTCTCCCTATCGAACATGCGACAATTGAAATTCAACAAAATTACATGAATAAACACTAAGAAAGGTAAATGATGGACCAGACTTCGCAAATTACACAGAGAGGGGGTTTTGGTTCTCTGACTACCACAATAGACGCAGGCTGACTTATCTTAGCGTGCCATGCAAGTGGACTCATAGAATTGACATACATGTTCAAGGTCATAGAGGCACCACACAAAAGCCTGAGAGGAATGAACCGAGAGACTTGGATTGACGACGAGCAAAGGCCAGCAGGGGATTCTGAAGCATGGCTCAATGGCCTTAGCTAGGATAGCCAAATTCTGGTGAATTGACATTCTAAAAGGAAAGTCATAACATAGATAATGATGCCTACCCTTCTAGCAACAATTATCATACAATCCCTCTAACCTACCCATGCAATTGCTATCACCATTGTTATTACATTGAGCAGGATGGAAGTTAATTATGATAAGAACCAGAGCCATTACATACCGAAGGAGCTGTAGCCGTAACCATTGTAGACCTGTCGGAGCGTTGCCCTTCGATCCTCTGTGATTTTTTCAGTCGTGAAGAATTCCCTGCCGACTATTCTCTTCATTCCTTAACCAACGGTTTTTTTGTTTCCAATGTCATTCTGACATAATTGGTTGGCGCTCTTCTACTGCCATAATCATCTGGCATGCGAAGGTACCTACCAACTTCCAACTGCAGGGTTTTAAAGATTGAGGGCAACGGTATGGTACACGTCGTCTCATGCCTCCAACTGTCAATATTCATTTTTCACTTGGCACTCGGATCGAAGGTTATATATATTAATTTTAATTTTAGTATTCATATTAATGTTTAAAGTACAAATATGATTAATTATAGATAATAAAGTATATTATTAAAATAAATATAATTAATTACAAATATTAAATAATATTAATAAAATAAATATTTTAATCTTAAACTTTTAAATAGTAAATATTTTAAAATACATAAAATCCTTCTATTGCATTTTAGATCAATGATTACTAGAAGTGCGGAGAGAGTCAATAAAAACTCTTTTGACGATCCTAACAAATTTGATATAGATATAATTACATAACAATATAATTAATAATTTTATATAAATTTATAAAATAAAATTAATAAATCTATATTATACCAATATTTATTTATAAATATTATAATTTTATTTATTTATGATATAAACATGTAAACCTCTTGAAAGAGAATAACCTGATAATTTTATTAACTTTGACTATAAATTTTGAAACACATAATTTGATATTATAACGATAACATGTTGACAATAGTGTGTAGTTACTCATTCCCACTCATAAGAACCCCATTAGAGTTAGAGAAACAAATTAATTTACTCTAATTAATTATTTTACTAATTGTTCCATAAATAATTATGGAAAAATTATAGATATTTAAGTGTTGAGGTATATAATATAATTAGAATATCAATATAAATAATATAATATTACTATTTCTTTATATTCTTATAGCATAGAGGATGATTAGTGTTGATTTTTCTTTATTTATTTATTTTTTAAGTATTTTGAAATTTAAAATTTATATTTTTCAAATTTTAGCAATATATTTTTTTTTAGAATATGGGTCAATGTTATTTGTATTAAATTAATTTGATTTGGTTGATTTGACCAGTTTGAAGACCAAATTGGTTTATACTAGTGATGTGAATTTTTTTTGGCTAGTTTGGTAAGCCTGTTTTTGTAAAAGCTAGATCGTTTGGTACTGAATCATTATTTTTTCACTGAATGATTGGGGTTAGTAGGTTTTTCACATTGTTTACAAAGACCCTTTAAACACATTCTTTTCAAAAAAGCAATGATTTATGATAGGGTAATCCTATTTTTTAGCCATAGTTCCCTATTAATAAAATGAAATTCATGGTCATGTTAGATTCTTAATGTAAAAGTGGCATTTTCTTTTATCTTTGATTTTCATTGTTTTACTTAAATTGTGATATTTCCATGACATGGCTCAATATGATTGAGAGTGGTTATGACCTCACAAGCCTACTGAAAAAGTACCCATCACTCAAACAGAATCTTGACTTGACATGCTATTATTTTTCTAAGCTACTTTAAATCTTAGAGGGTGATCTTGATGACAAAGATCTCAATATATGCAATGAATTTGATCCTATGTAAGTTTATTTTGATGATATGTAAGTATTTTTTGTACCATGATTTTTTTTGGATGTTAGAGACCACTTTCTTATTGATGTATTTGTAGTTTAGAAATGGATTGCAGTTAAAGATATTTTGGTTATGTGTAGGCTTACATGCTATATAAATGAAAAAATTTTCTTATGTGTATACATGGTTTGGATTCATATAGATGGGCATGAATATATATGTTTTTCTTTAAAATTTGAATATTTTATGTGATCCTCTTCTAGAATTGCCATGGTTTCCCATGGAGTAAAGGTCCTATGTTAAGTTGGATCCCGAGTGATATTGATCTTATTATTTTAGTTAAAACTTGGGAACATCACGAAACTAAGGTCCCTCACCTTGACGAATTCACTCTTTGGTCAGCTTGGAATAATAAATCCTCCCAGAGGGGTTTTGGTGGTATAGCTTGTGATATAGAGAACATTGTTTCCTCTCACATCCGACTTCATAAAATTGATCCCTTCAATCAGTACATTTGGATCGAGATCTCTGATTCTACCACCAATACGATCTTTCTTGCAATTTCCTATTTCATTCCTATCAACTCTACATCATATAAGAAAAATAACTTGGATAAGAATGGTCCTTTCAATACCTTACAAAAATACATATGCAACCTAAGGAATGAAAGTAATATCTTTTTTCTTGGGGACTTCAATCCTATAACTCGTACTAACCAATTTATTATGTTAAGTAAAAACTTTAACCCCAAACCCTCGTTGCTTGATAAAGATAGTAACTTTACTAATAGATTCAAGAGAAAATTTTAAGACATAATCGATAACTTATATAACTTATTCGACACCGATCTCCTCAAAATTTGTAGTTCCTAGGACCTAATAATTTGTAATGTTATTAACAAGTGGCCTCTCTCTGGTTAGATGCATGTTTCCATGGGCTGGGTAGCAGTGTCACGGATTATGCGATTTCTAGCACCCATGTCCTCAACTGTATTACAAACTTTGAGCTACTTAATGGGTATGAGCCTCACTCTAACCACAGACCTCTGTATTTATCCCTCAATCTTGTTATGGATACCACCCACATAAAGGAGACTAGTGAAAACAAAATACACATTTGATTTGATAGAAGTAATGTCTACCTTTTTTTAAGGTATTTAGAAAGGGATTTAGGCTCCCTGACTTATAATAACAACATTGATAAAATTTATTACAATTTTACTACTAACCTTTCCACTACCATTAGCAAGTTCTCTAATTAGACTTCGTACAATAAAAATAATAGAACTTCCAATCCTTGGTATGAAAAAGACCATAAAATTTCCAGGAAATTGATCAAAGACACTCCTAATGAAATCATTGAGCTCTAGAATGTAAGTATATACAATTCTTTCATCAAGAGGAAGAAGAGTTCATATATTAATAAGAGACAAGAGCATCTTCTCTTTTTCCGTGAAATTTTTTGTGGAATGTTCTTATTTGTAAAACTAAAGATAATCATTTTATCCCCTTAGAAAATTGGGACAAATATCTTAAGAATTTGTATGAATCTTCAGACACCATGGACACCATCCTAAACACTCCTATTAATGAAGATATATTTTCTCTGGAAGATGTTGAGTCTGAGATTAGTAAGCTCGTTAATGGGAAAGCTAAATATATTAAAGAATACCAAGTTGAGATCTTTAAAATGGTAAGATTTATCTTCATTCCTCATCTCGACAAGCTTCTCAATTTGGTTTTACAACATGGCTTCCCTAAGCTTTTCACGCAAAGCCGTATTGTTCCTATCTTTAAAAATTGGAACAAAAGTGTTCCCTCTAACTACAGGACCATTATGATTAGCCTTATCCTAGCGAAGCTATATGGGGTCATTTTGTTAGGTCCCTATAATAATTGTGTATCCCCTTATTGTTGTTAGTGTAGCCCTTTTATTGTTATTGTTGTACCTGTGTAACCCCCATATTGTTATTATTGTGACCTTACATTATTATTGTTAGGTCAGCTACGATTATATTTTGGCCCCATTGACTCCTATATATAGAAAGGAGGTTTTGTCATTTGTATCATCCAAGAATTGTCCATTTATGTAATGTAAATGAGGTTTCCCCCTCGAAGTGGTTGAATTCTAAGGCGTTTATCTCTCTTTTCTTCTATTTTTGGAGCTGGTCTCATAACATTTGGTATCAGAGTTTTAGATTCTAGGGTTTTGCTACTCCAAAGAGGTCATCGTGAAATTTTCACTATAACGTTTTTTCTACGAAGTTTCAGAAGCAAAAATTTTTACAGAGTGAAGTCAAAATCCTAAGGAACGTCGTGTAAAAATTTCAGATTTTTATTCGCAATATTTTTTAGAGATATGATCTGTCGAAGTTAGGTTTTTTTCAGGCTCCAGAATTTCACCTAAATAGGACATCGTGGAATTTGTGCTATAATTTTTTTTCTATGAAGGTTCAAAAGCTAAAATTATTAGATAATGAAGCCAAAATCCTGAGGAACGTAGTGTAAAAATTTCAAATCTTGGTTCGCAATATTTTTGGAGATATGATCTATGGAATGTAGGATCTTTTTAGGCTCCTGAATTTCATCTCGAAGAGGTGACTGTGATAAAATCATCATAACTCTCTCTCTAAGCATCTGATTGGAATTCCGTAAAAATTTTCCAGAAGTAAAGGGACTCTAGTTTCCCGTGTATCAATTTGAGAGATGGAGGAAAAAATAGTGACATGTGGCACACCGTACAAGTTTTATCTACTCAACCAATACATAATTAGGTCATTGTGGTATATTGGACATAACTTTGCCTTGAAAAATCCAAATGAGGTCAGACCTGTGGAATTCGAAAGAAGATTCAAAGGGCTGCTACAACATCAAATTTTATATATTGAATATCCGAAATAATAGAGATGATTCAGTTTCAATATTAAGCTCCTCAAAAGCAAGAAAAATGTGTGTATTTGTTAAACAAGTTTGCATAGAATTTGTTTGAAAAATTAGTTTGAAGTGATTCAAAAGGAATATTGAAGCATATATATAAGTATTGAGTTATATAATGCCTCCCAAAAACAATTCCACACCCATTAAACCCTTAGAAAGCTATACTATGATGCATGAAAAGGAGGAATTGCGGTATGATATATCAAAATTATGGTAGCAAGGGCCAAAAATTTTGATTTTACAAAGAGAAATTAAAGATGACATAGATGGTTTAAAAGAAAAAATGGAGGCTAAGTTGGATGGTTTGAAGGATCAAACGAAAGCTAATATGGATGATAAAATAATGGAAGATCACATCGAGCATCAACAACAAGTTTGCCAACTCTGAAAGGATAACCTAACTTTGGTGCAGAATCAAATGAAACAACAAGAAGATCAACATCGCAATGAAATAATTTTTGAATCAGTCACAGAAACAAGAACTCTACAACTACCAAATCGATCAATTTCAGAGTATATCAGCAAGGGGAAGAACATACCCGTTGAAGATTCCACATGGGAGGATGAAATTTTCTTACAAAAGCATCCATAAATAATCAAGCGTTGAGGGAAACACTTGTTTGAAGGAGAGGGGCATGTTAGGTCCTTATAATACTAGTGTATTCCCTTATTGTTGTTAGTGTAGCCCCTTTATTGTTATTGTTGTACCCATATAACCCCCATATTGTTATTATTGTGCCCTTACATTATTATTGTTAGGTCAGCTAGGATTATATTGTGGCCCCATGGACTCCTATATATATAAATGGGGTTTTTTCATTTCTATCATCCAAAAATTGTCCATTTATGTAATGTGAATGAGGTTGCCCCCTCAAAGTGGTTGAATTCTAAAGCATTTATCTATTTTTTCTTCTATTTTCGGAGTTAGTTTCATAACACAGTTTGGAAAATATTCTTAACCTTTGGCTTGAAGGCCATGGTAACATAGATAAAGGGAAAGATGGTTTTAGGAGACATCAATCGACTATTGACCATCTTGTCACACTCTCAGGATCGTCGCACAGGAATGTCACAATAGTAAAACCAATCCCTTATGTTGTTTTGTGGAATTTATAAAAGCTTTCGGTATTGTTCCTCTAGATAAGATCTGGGAGAGACTTGAAGAGATCATGATTCCTACTAAACTGAGGATTGTTGTGATCCACCTCTACGACACTGCCATTTCCAAGCTTAAGACCAACAAAGGGTGGTCTAAAGATATTAAATGCAATATCAAGGTTAAGCAAGGGTGTCCCCTATCCCCTACCTTATTTGGAAGTTATAACAATAAGCTAGAGGAGTGTCTAGAAACTGCAGGTTGCAAGGGCATCGAGCTTGATAGTATAATCATTACTCTTCTCCTTTATGCTAATGATATCGTTCTTCTTGAAAAAAGACATGATGACCTAGAAAAGAAGCTTAAGACTCTTCATGTGTACTACTCCAACATGGGTAATGATATTTAATACCAAACAGACTAAAGTCATGACCATTAATCCAAAAACATCACCAATGGTAGTTTCGACTATGATAACCATTACTTAGAGCAAGTTTATTCCTATAAATATTTGGGTATTGACTTTCCTCATTAGCTCAATTGGAATTATAACATTGAGAAGAGCATTATTGGAGGCTAGAAACTTAATTATGATCTTGAAAACAATTGTAAGTCTGTTGATATTTACATTTGGAGTAAAAAAAGGTTCCTCTTTGAGACTCTCATCACCCCTCCTGTCTTATATGAAGGTGAATTTTGGGGTTGTAGTATATCCAAAGAGTCATGGAGAAAGATATCTCTTAAATAAGAAGAAAGATATATGATGTATAAGAAGAAGCTTTACAACATGGAATCCAAGAGGCTCCCAAAAATTGATTCTAACTTTAGTCAAAATCTCCACCTTCTCCTCAAGCATAGGAGGCAACCATTGTGGGATTTAGGAGGATATCATCATGAAAAAAAAGAATAGTGTCAAAGAGACTATTTCCTCCAATTTTAAGGACACGTTGTGGGATGATAAAGAGGTGGAGGGTAAAAAGAAGCTAAGATACTATAAGGAGATGATCAACCCCATGCTTGATAACTAGAATTATCTTTGTGTGTTGATCAACACTAAGAAAAAAATAAACATCGCTAAGATAAGAACTAATTCTCATGAGCTTCAAAGTCAAACCATGCGATGGTCTACTCCCAAGACTCCCTCGGATGATATAATCTATCATATTTGCGATACTAAGAAGGAGGGCTATGAAAAACACTTCCTTTTACACTGCACGACTCTTACTCACATCCAATCCCAATTCCATAACATTTGCCACACTTCCAATCTCCTTGAATTATTAAGCCAACCCAACTATAGCGATCTTGGAGCATTTCTTTCCCTTCTTTTTATCATAAAAACAAGATTTCGAAAAATCACAATTAAATATTTTAATTATAACTATAAACAAGTAATTGTTAATTAAGAGCCTTATACTTAAATTTTCAATATAAATTATAATATTAAAATAAATATACAAAATTTTCCTTATTAATTATATATCAATAAGTAATAAAAATATGATTATAAATATTTTATATAAATTTTATATATGGAAAAAATATAGTATAAATTTAAATGATTTTTAGAAATATTTAGTTAAATTATAATTAAATAATTTACATTTTATAAAATATTATATAAATTTTAATTTATTAAAAGAGAAAAATCTTTATATCGAAGCAAACATGGTCTGAAACATAAACAATTTTCAGAAACATTCGATTAAATTAAAATTAAATAATTAATAAATTGTGTCTTATAAAATTCATATATCAATTTTAATTTAAAATGACACCTTTCCAACACCATATTATAATAAACACTTTAACAAGAAGTATGAAAAAGCGAGTAATATTATTCTTACTCATTGGTATAAGATAATATTGCATAAAATAGCATTCAAGGAATCGGGTTCTTTAATATTTATATATTTCTTGTTGTATTAGATTTTATTGTTTTTAAATTAAAATTGTTTGATATAAAATCATAGTGTTATAATTTAATAAATAATAATTTTTAATTTATATAAATTATTTATAGGTGTTCAATTTAATGATTAATTTTTTAAATAGTTATATAATATACTATAAATAAAAAATAAAACAACGATATTTTATTTTATCAGTCAATAATATATTGAAACATCATATATTTATATATATTAAATTGAAAGTTTAAAATAATAATTATACTTTCATTAAAAAAATCCATATTCATTATTCAAGATAAAGAATTCAAGCGCCTAATTCCTTTTATATTTCATCTTTAACTCCAAAATATTGGGTGGAGGGTTTAAAAAAGATTTGATATAAATTATTAGAATTGATTAATTTATCATTAATGGTTTATTGTTAATGGTGAGTACATTTTAGATAACCTTAAAAACATCAAATAATTTAAAATTTTTAAATTTATATTTATTTATTTGAAATTTGCATGTTTTTATGATAATGTTGATAAAAAAATGTTGATAAAAAAGGTGAGAGGTGTTTTATCACTGTTAAATATTTTTTAAATATAAATATTTTCATATTTTCCTTTACATATTTTCAATATAAAAATTGTTTATGTATAAATATTTTAAATATAAAATTTATTGTTATTATATAATTTATAAATAATTTTAATACAAAATGGTTGTTACTTTTTTAATAATAAATTATATTATTTTATTTTAAATTATTATTACTTTTTTTCATGAAAAAACTTGTATTGGCATGATATAGGCTGATTCCTAGTACTACCACTAAACTCATGCACATCCCAACACATACCCACACAATTAGTCAAGAAGATTTGAACCTCAGAACATATATTTCATAAAAACTCTATAACAAGATGATTTCCAATCAAACTATCCATAAAAACATTTTAAAAATAACTTATATTTCATATTCTATAAATTTAATTTAATTTCAAAATATTTTAAATTTTAACTATGTATTACTTTTTTATTTTTAATTAAATTTTATTGATTTTTGATATAATTTAATATTTTTAATTTTATCGCTTTTCAAATACCATGTAAATAATATCTTTACAAGTTTAAACATTTTATTTTCCATTCTATACCCTCAATTGGATTTTTAGTTACAATTTTATGCTTCTCTTTTACATTATGTAACCTCCATTCTCAAACCATTACCCCCCATGTGATCTTATTTTCTTCTATTTTTGTATAAAGTAACTATCAATATATGTTATCTTATTTTCTTCCTTTTATTTGTATGAAATAATTCTCAATCCAAAGTCACGATACGGTATATTATTTTCTTCTTTCTATTCCGTCTAAGGGCAATGGGAAGAGTCTGCTCTTAGCATGATCGGGAAATATGGGGAAGAGTTTGCTTTTAGAATGATCGTTTCCCCTTGCTACATGTGCCTTAAACAATGAGTGCATTGTAAAATTAATGTGACATTCGTGGTGTTTGAGTTTTGAATGGTATAATAAAACATCATATAAGGATTTTATGCCATATTTGATTTACGATATAATTAAAGCATTCAAATTTGCCCAATATCTAGTAAGGAATTGCCACAATAGTGAGTTTCGGTTGCCAAATTTAAGTAATCTTAGTGAAGTTGAATTTATAATATTTAAAATACATTTTGAAAACCAAAAATTAAAAATTGGTCAAAAATTGTATCCACATATTGTAAAAAAACCAAAAACTTAGAATAGTTAAATTACTCCTTATTTTAATATGTTGTTGTTTGTGGTACTTCTTATTTTAATAAAATAATAATTGTAATCTATTTTCCAAATCATTATTAGGTCATATATCAATTTTGTGTATGAAACCTCTTCTTTGTAGAATTTTTTATTTAAATCAATAATGATAATAATTTAATGTTAAGGTGAAAGGTTAGTGGAACACCCTGTCTATGGGGTTTTAGTTAAATGGTGATGAGGCAGGTTGTTATAGCACTCATCACAGGTTCAATTCCCTTTCCCAATAGAGGTGATGTAAAAAAACGAGAAAAAAAAAGTGAAAAATGAAAGAAACTACAAAGCTTACAAAAAAAAAGAAAGGCAAGTGGAACATCTAATTGGTGTATAAGACACTCTTGTTTTTAGAATAAGGAGCCCATTTTTACACAACTATTTAGAATAAAAAATAGTCTCGTTTCTAGAATAAAAGACCAACTTTTACACAACTATTTACGTGTTAAAGTTTATAAAGAGACACATACTTTTCCCTGTAAATTTGAACTTTTATTTTTTTAAAGAAAATAATCATATTTTTAACTAGTAAACTTAATTAAACCATATTAATAAATAAATAGAATTTTTAATAAATATTTTATTACTGAATTTTGTATTTGATGTAACAAAAGGAAATTCACCTCATTTTTCAACGATTTGTTTCTTTAGATAATGTTTTTCTCAACATAATTAATATATTTAACTCATTTTATTTTTATTTTTAATATATGAAATGATATGTTAATGATTTTGTTTTCTTCTCTTTTTTTCTTAATATATAGAAAAAAGAAAAATATTTAAGAAAATTTAGTATAAAATATATTCTAATTAACATTAATATATGTAAATATTAAGTCCCAAGGTCTTTCCTGTTGCTAAATAACTTGCTAGTTGGGTGGTCATGGGTCAAATCTCTTGTACGCCTTTGGGTTTGGGCCCTATCTACGGCTCGATTTTCCTTTTTTGCGTGGATATGTTAATATTAATATATATATATAGATAGGTAATATGAGTTGTCATATGGCTCACAAGGATTTCCGTGTATCTTAAAGCATATGTTAATATTAACACACACACATATATTTCTTAGGTAATGTGAGTTGTTATATGACTGACAAGGATTTCAAAGGATGCAGCTGAAAAAATATGTTAATATTAACATATATATATATTTCTTAGGCAATGCGAGTTATCATATGACTAACAAGCCTCACAGGTTGCTTGAGGAGCTATGGCATCATTTAACCTATCAAAATCATTTGAATATTATAACCTTTCAAAACAATAAACTTTACACCAGAAACCTGTCACTACTCTACGGTATATGCTACTTAAATCAATTTCATTTCTTTAAATATTATAAATATATTTTAAATTTTTATTAGATAAATCAATAATATTTTTATATTATTTTTAATATTATAAATTTATTTTTACACACAAAATATTCATTTTATTAAAATATTAATTCAACTTATTTTTATAAATTCTAAAACTATATTATTTTTTTGAATAAGTAAAATTTTAATTATATATCTTAATGAATTTGTTAAAATTAATAATAATTAATCTTTAATTATTATAATTTGATATTAAGAAAAAGAAATTCCCTTTCCTTAAAAACTTTAAACATTTAAAATTATATATATATATATATATATATATATATATATATATAATACAATTCTCATCATTCTTAATTTTATTTTAATCTTAATCGGCGTAAAATTCCATTTCATTCTCCTCTTCTTCTCCAACTATTAATTTGTAATTTGTGCAAATAACAAAAGAAGTACTTCGCAAGTCCTTGACCAGATTCTTATTTAGTGAGGTTTTGAGAGACACAAACTCCTCCATCTAAGAGGCGCGTGTTATTATTTGTATTTACTTTCCCTATGTTGAGTTGGCCGTGTTGGAGTATTAGGCAATTAATTGATCCGATGAAGTTTCATGTGCTTAGGTTTTAATAGCTTCATTATATCGAGGAAGACTTAGGCCACCTAAAGGGTTATGGGGTGAGTAAAAGGAAAAAGTGAACCCATAGTTCCAAAACCTTTCATCACAAAAGACCAAGTTATTTTTTTAAGAATGTTTATTACCGTTTATCCTTGTAAATAAGCAATCTAATCAACCTTTTATCACAAAAGACCAAGTTATTTTCTAAGAATGTTTATTACATTTTTTTCTTTTAAATAAGCATTCTAATCAACCTTTCATCACAAAGGACCAAGTTATTCTTCTAAGAATGTTTATTACATTTTATCCTTGTAAATAAGCATTCTAATCAATTGACTAAGTTATATTACTATTGAATCCCTTTAGAAAGAACATCTAGTTTTACTTGATTAAGAGTAATTAGTATAATCATGTTCCATTAAATTATTGCTAATGCAAGGGCCACCATATTAGTCATGGAATCAATTAGCTTGCCTTTTGCGAGTTTTGATGAGGTCATGATTTCGACCCACACCTTAGCAGAAAGAGGTAGAGGACAAAATTGAAGCCCCTTGCAAACTCAATTAGGGGGGGACCTCACTGCACGTGTCAGTGTGAGACGTTGTTTGAGGAAAGCTCTGGGAAGTTATTTTATTTGACTAAGAGGGGAGTGGATGCTCTACATTATGTTTTTAAGGAAGAGTTGGAACCCACTTAACATTTAGTAATGTGTTTGTCCCCTTAAGGCAGACAGAGAGAGGATGCCTCGCCAGTGGACCTTGAAATCACCCCTAGAAAGTTACTCACATAGATCACACGTGACTGCAGGGCACTCTGGCGTGGGGGTGGATGGGAATTCAAAGTAGGAGAGCTTGCAGAGGAGTATTGGGTGACAATTTAGGTATTTATTGGGTGGTATAAGGCTAGTGATGGTAAGAGTAGTTGAGGGGACGTTAAGGGGTCTAGTGGGATCATGGGGGATATGAAAAGAGATTAGTCTAGTCTCTCTCTAGATGTGGAGTTGCCTAGGGTTAGAAATAGAAAGAGAAATACATTGGGAGTCGATCGAGAGAGAAGAGACAAGAACGAGGTCGTGGTCCCACTAGCCCACGCGCACGCTGCCCCACACTCTAACCCTAATGTCAAACCAAATTTCAAAACCCACTCGCATCAATCAATAAATAAATAAATCAATACCACTTTTCGAAAAATCCGGTCTTAAACTCCGGTTTTTCATGGTACCGTACCCCACTGGTTTTCTTCCTCGCCATTATTTTTACTTCAGTTGATTGTCTCGTTGTTGCTGCGGATCAGAAGCGTGGAGTGAGGCGTTTTGGGCGAGTTTTAATATTTTGCTCTGTGAGAATCGAATCCGCGACCGATTAGGGGGTCGATGGAGAGGTAGAGGGAGGGAGGGAGTTTGGAATTTTATATGTGAAGGTCCGGGAGGGGTAGGGATAGGGATAAGGAAAGGGAAAGGGGAGGGGAAATTTTAGTGTGGTGAATTCGAAGGACGCAGTCCTGGCAAACCGGTGGTGGGCAGGGAATGTGCCGATGGGGGGAGTCGATCCGGGGGGCGGGTCAGGCCCCGGGTCTGGACATGGGCCTGGGCATGGCCACGGTCTGCAACCCAGAGACTTGCAAACTTCTGAAGATGAGAATAGTGGGAACAGCGGATCGAAGAAACGAGGGCGGGATGATAATGATTGCAACGCTGGAGGCAAGTCTCAGGAAGGTCAGGACGCCGGGGGGGAAATGAGCCGAAGGCCTCGTGGGAGGCCGCCCGGTTCGAAGAACAAGCCGAAGCCCCCTATAATTATACACCAAGACAGCGCCAACGCCTTGAAAGCTCATGTAATGGAAATTGCCAACGGGTGCGACGTTGCCGAGAGCGTTGCGACGTTTGCACGCAGGCGGCAGCGCGGAATCTGCATTCTGAGCGGGAGCGGAACCGTGACGAATGTTACCTTGCGGCAGCCAGGCGCGCCTAATGCCATCGTGACCTTGCACGGAAGGTTCGAGATCTTATCCCTGTCCGGAGCGTTCCTGCCACCGCCTGTGCCGCCCGGGGCAACAGGCCTCACAATCTATCTTGCAGGCGGACAAGGACAGGTCGTGGGAGGGAGCGTAGTGGGCGCCCTGGTTGCCTCCGGTCCTGTCGTTGTCATGGCTGCGACATTCCGTCATGCCCCCTATGAACGACTGCCCCTAGAAGAAGACGAGGGGCCGCCGATGCCTATGCAGCTTCACCCCCCCGGAGGACTTTCCCAATCACCCAATCTAACCGCGGCGCAACACCAACAAAATCAACAGCATCACCAACAACAACAACACCAGCAGCAGCAGCAGCAGCAGCAGATCTCTGATCCATCCAGCACAATCTACGTTCCCCCAAATCTGCTCTCCAACGGCCAACTGGGCCATGACGTCTATGCCTGGGCACAGCACCCCCCGCGCCCCCCTTATTAGTACAAGTACTCTTCGTTGCCTTTGCCCGGCGGTCCCTTGGGTGCGCCCTCCCCCACGAGGTCAGCTCATTCATAATTATGTGTACAAATTATACCCAGACCCGGACTCGTACTGTGCTGCCTACCTTCATTCTGAAACTTTTCAGGGCAACTTAGACTCGGCCGCCGGCAGAGCTGGGTGATAAATTCAGTGATCGTCGTCTTCATCATCAAAGGGAAAGAAGAAAAACACCAATGGAGCATCTCAGGTCTAATGAAAAACAGACTTTCTTTTGTTTTCTCAAAGCTTGTTTGCCTTGTACAATTTCCTTCTTCATGTGTAATGCTAGAACTTTAACTTCATGAATTTATGCCTGCTTCGGCTTGCATTAATCCATTAATTGCACAATTTCCTCTTCATGCAGTTTCTTTATATCGACTTCAGTTTTTTACAGTGTTCATTCTACAAATAAAACCCAAATGTCTGAAAATTTAGCTGCAGGTTAGCCCTTCACATAGAAACACTTCAAAATAAACATAGAGATCTATGTATACATATATAGTCCTTAAATCATAGTTCAGAACAGAACTGCAGTTGTGAAATTAACAAAATTGCTTTAGATTTTTTGGCATTAAACTTAATTTTTTTTTCTCTTCTCACAAAGCAAAATCAAGCATTTTCACCATAGAAAACCTACCATGACGAGCAAGTAGTTATTATTATTGCTATTGCTATTACTATTATTATTTTGGGAGTGTAGTAGTTGACTGCAGGTATGGATCATATCTCGTGACTATAGAATTTTGAAGACTTCAACACATCAGAATATGGGAAAAGACAGAATATAAAAGTTGGATCCCATGATTTGGAGGTGAGACATGAAGGCCATGGCCAATATTCTTACTGTGACTTCCATTTCTCGTCTGCATATGCGGTACTAGAATTTTACTGAACGCTTCTGCTTTACTGACTGGTGTTTTCATTCTATGAAACAAACTGACCGGTATTTTCATTCTATCAAACAAACAGACAAAAGGACATATTAAATAACAAGTTAAAGAAGTCGATTCTCGAGATCTTAGAGCAAATATTATTGAATTAATGAAGCCAACTCTCGAGTTCCTATACAAGTTATTATATTATAGTATGGGGCATAAAACAGCAGACTGAAATTGGCTGAGTTGTCTACGGGTAAGCCCGCGCTTAGTGATTGTGGCATGGAAAATAAATGCTTGCAGAAATAACCGATAAACGATTTAAAGCCTGTTTCAAGGATCTCAAAGAAATTCAAGCCATAATGATCTTTCAATAATAAGGGCCAGGGAACAACAAAAAAAAATTGTTCACTGACCCAGATGATTAAAGGACCATTATGGCTTCAATTTCAAGCTCTTGATAGTCTCGTAATTTATATCTAGGAAAGGAAAAATATTGGACAAGTTAGCTACTAACAAACTGGTCAGTTAGACCACTAATGCACTGTTACCTCTATGTCTTTTACTAGAAGCAATTACCAGATTGGTATGCAGCATGAAAAACTATGACAGATGGAAAGCTCCAAAAATGATATAGCAACAAGAGGGAAAGGGTCATTCATTATTCTAAAACGATGAGGCTTCCAGTGCTTCAGTTCCAGTGGTTGTCCCTCATAGGGTCGAAACTCTTATATGCAACATTGTCTATCAATGGCAATTTGTTATTATTCTAAAACAAGTTCTTGGTGGTATTTTACTATTACACATCATACTTCCACATCAATTCAAAAAGCAAGCTTGAGGATCTCCAGCCCTACAGGCTTCATTTCCCCAACATGACCTAGATTTGAAGCTGCTTAATTTCACTTAATATTTATGATCTGTATTTGAAGCTACCTAATGTCTCTTAATCTTCTTCTTGATACAATAACTTTATTCTGCTCTCTTGGTTTAATAGCCATTGCAATAAAAAAAATTTGGGGTGTGTAACACTACGATCCATTCGAATTGTTTTGAGCGAAGACGAAATGATAAATTGCATCACAGACATGGGAAGAACTCCTACTAGAAGAGTGGATGGTAAGGTTGCTCTACTGTTACCTAAAATGCAATTAATGCATTTGAAGAGCTCTCAAGAACCAGGGATTTTAATGCATCTGAAGAGCTCTCAAGAACCAGGGATTTTAATGCATCTGAAGAGCTCTCAAGAACCATGCATGAACATAACTCTAGATTCCTATTTTGTCTTACTAAGATCTGAGTCTAAACAAGTCAACCCCGGGAATAATTCTCCAGAACCCTAGCTTTCTAATTTCTCTGAATGACAGCTTAGTCTAAAGGAGTCAATCCTGGACCATCTTCAATTCTAGCTTCCTATTTTGTCTAAATGGCATGTTAGTGTAATCAAGTGAATCCCGGAACATATGTAGATGGAAATTTTCCAGACCGAATGCTATTTTATATGGCTTCTACGGTGTCAACAGCCTGAGTAGACAGCCTGAGTAGAGAGCATATTTCGAGATTTCAATCGGAGATCAATAGTATCTTTAAAAACCAAGAAACCAACTGAATAAACTAACTTTGAGTTTTCAATCGATCCCCTGGTTCTATTTCAACTGTAAACTAATGAAATGTATATCTCGGTCTATTCCAAGTATTGTGACCATATCTAATAAGTTCAACATAGATGATTAGTGTATTGCTAATATATTCAACTAAGGATTTACTACAGGTACCAATATGTTCAACCTTACTATTATCTTATTTTATGTTCAATATTTGAATTTAAATATGCGTTTGAAGTAGAGGGGCTTGCTGGGTGAGTAAATCTTATTTTATCATCATCAATTGAATTTCCAAATGCCATTTGAAATCAAAGGCCAGGCAGTGTTGGTGGAGTTAAGCGTATTAATATAAAGCAGCTTATACTCTCGTCTCAGGGTTTAGTTTTTCCCATTAAATCCAACCATAGGCATAAAGCTGCTTATACTCGTCTCAGGGTTTAATTTTTACCAGTAAATCCAACCATAGGCATCGAATACCATTAAGTGCTAGAGCACTAGCAGGTATCATATTTAAGTGATATTACGTGATAAAGTATTATTAACACCTTCGAGTACAAGAGCACTTCAAGGTATCATATTTAAGAGAAATTAAGTGATAAAGTATTAGAGGCTGTCTTATTGAAATATCGATTTAAGTTTCCAAATCAAACGAAAGGTGAAACACCATCATCGTTAAGTCTACTCGAGAGTATCGTAATGATTACGAGGGTCATTGTATTGAGTATAAGGGGTACAAGGTAGTATTAAGTTTGAGTATAAAGGTTTATTGTATAAGAGGTTGAGTATAAAGGTGTATCGAGTACAAATCTTTATTATATAAGGGTTTTAAGGTGAAATATAAGTAGTACGAGGTAGTGTAATTATAAGGGGTTTTAGGTGAAATATCATGGTATTGTAATTATAATTATAAGAGTTATAATCATGGTATTGTAATTATAATTATAAGAGTTATAATCCATTGAAGGTGAAATGTCATAAATAGTAGAGTTTGAAGGTGAAATATCATAAATAGTAGAGAGTATGAGTATTGCAATTATAAAAGTTTTAAGGTGAACAATTATAAATAGTACAAGGTATAAATAGTGTATAAATAGTACAGGGTATAAATAGTACATTGTACGTATAAATAGTGTATAAATAGTACACGGTATAAATAGTATATTGTACATTCAGAGTTTTAAAGTGAAATACCATAAATAGTATATAGTATTTTGAGCGTATTGTGGGTATTTAGGTGAAATATCATTAAGTAGTATGAGGTATTGTAATTTTATTAACTACAAAGGTTTTATTGAAAAATGGCAAATTGGGAGTGTTTTAGTGTAAAATGGTGAATTAGTAGAGTTTTATTGCACACCTTTTAATAAATTCTCTAAATATAGAATTAGAAAAATAATAAAATGACAAGTTTTATTTAATCATAATTGAGAAAAATGAGAAAAATAATAAAATGATAAGCTTAATTTAATCATAATCTAGTTTTCTCTAAATCTAAAAATGGTAGGTTAAGTCTCTAAAAATGGTAGGTTAAGTCTCTAATACCATTAAGTACTAAAAAAATGTTATAAAGAGGCACTAAAAGTATCTTGTGATAAAAAGGCACTAAAAATGCTTTTAAATACTATAGTTGTCTACTAAAATGGTATAAAGGGGTGCTAAAACATTTTAAAGTATCTTATTTAAATACTATAGGTGTCTACTAAAATGTTATAAAGGGGTATTAAAACATTTTAAAATATCCTATTTTATAAACTACTATTTAAATACTACAGGTATTTTATAAAATACTACAAGGCATTCATTTTATGGATTAAAAAGGATACTCTATTCATTTTACAAGGGTTTTAAGGTGAAATATCATAAATAGTACATGGTATTGTATAAGGGTTGTACAAAGGTTACTCTATTGATTTTACAAGGGTTTTAAGGTGAAATATCATAAATAGTACAGGGTATTGTATAAGGGTTGTACAATGAAATATCATTAAGCGGTATAGGGTATCTTAATTTGATTATTTACAAAAATTTTATTAAAAAATGGTAAATTGAGATTATTTTATTGTACAATGGTGAATTGAGAGAGTTTTAATGTACACGTTTTATTAAAATGTGATAAAGATAGAGTTAAAAAAATTAACAAAATAATAAGTTTCATTTAATCATAACACAATCTTCTCCCCAAAAAAAAATAGTAGATTTATTTTAATCATAAGTCTGTACCATTAAGTACTAAAATGTTATAAGAAGGTACTAAAAGTATCTTATTTAAATACTACAGAGTGTCTTATAAACTATTGCTAGGGATTTTATGGATTACAAAGGTTACTTTATTGATTATTGATTACAATTGTTTTAAGGTGAAATATCATAAAGTAATATAAAGTATCTTATTAATTAGATGTGTTATGTAATACAAACTGAGTTACTTATAAAATAATATTACTGCAATGTATTTTATGTATTAAAAATGTTAACTTATTTATTATTGATTACAAGGATTTTAAGGAGAGTATCTTATTAATTAGATGAGTAATGTAATACAAAGTATTTGATTGTGAGTATACAGAGTATTTGATTATGAGTCATATAATACATAGTATTTTATTTGTAACAGGGGTTTTATTGGAAAATGATAAATATAGAGAGAAACTTAAAAAATGTAAGAGAGAAACTTGTTAGTTACAGGGGTCTTATTGAAAAATGGTAATTTGATTATAAATTTTATTTTAAAAAATTAAGAGAGAAACTTTATTTATTGATTATAAATTTTTATTTAAAAAATGTAAGAGAGAAAATTGTTAGTTACAGGGGTCTTATTGAAAAATGGTAATTTGAGAGTTTTTTTATTAACTCTATAATTATTATTAAAAATTAGTAAATATAGAGTTAAAAAAATGATAAACTTAATTTAATATTAAGCCAATATTTTTTGACAAATGATAAATTTAATTTAATCATGAGTCTCTAATACTATTAAATATTAAAACACTATAAGGTATTTAGTAAATATTAGAGTTTCTTATTAAAATGCCAGTTTAATTTTTAAAATAAATATAATAAGATGTCAAAAATATTATTAACTGTTATAGATTTCTTCAATATATGGGATTGAAAATTTTTCTTAAAATATTTTATGGGAAAGTAGTAAGCTTAAGTATTTAAATGTATATTTTAAATGGAAAATAAACTGGTTTGGTTGTTAATTTTAATTCATAACATTAAAATAAATTTTAAACAAATAGATTAGCTGAATTAAAAAGAGAAGATATAAATGGATGAGTAAAAAAAAGAGAAAACAAAAAACTTTCCTCACTCAAAAGTAAGTTCTGTGGATCAAATACAGTTCTTGTAAGTGAGTTCTGTAAATTAAATGGAATTAAGTACAACATAGTGTGCTCCAAAGTGGCCTTCAATAATAATAAAAAACCATGCAGGAATACATAATGTCCTATAAGTACAACATAGTGTGCTCCAAAGTGGCTTCAATAGAGATAAAAAGCCATTAAAGTTAAAAAACCATCTGAGGACTACATAGTGTCCTATATGTCCTTTATGTTAATTTGATGTTTGTATATGTTTTTTTTAAAGTAAAAGTGATTTTTGGATCAGTTATATTAATTTTTAAATAAAATACACTTTTTAAGTTAGAAGGTTGGTTAAGTTAAAGGTTGGTTGGGTGAGAGAATATAAAATACTAATGAAATTACCTCTATTTAAATCATGTGATTTAGACAATGGATAATGTATCTTAGGATAAAAGGATAAGGCTGTATTTCATCATATTAAAATTTTCCCCTTAAGTTTACTTAGAAGTCATTTGGAACTATTATCCTCCAAGGAGTGGATTTAAAGATGTATTTTAAGTTTGAAGGATGGACTGCTATTTCTCTTGTTAAATTTTGTTTTTTTAATTGAATTTAATTAAAAATAACACATAATTAAGTATAACATGGTGTTTGTTGTAGTGGTAGTTCAATTGGTTATCCGAGAAATGTGAAATTGTTGTAACTTGAAAGAACCTTGTTCAAATCCCCTTGTTATGATATGGGCTACTATGAAGAGGAAAATTCGTAGCCCCCCAGAGGTTTCCTGGTAGTTACGTGTCAGGCGGGCTACTGGGTTCCTCTGGGTTACAGAAAAAAATATAATATTGATATTAATATTAAGTCCGGCGGGGAAAACTCAATTAGTTATCAGAGAAATGCGAAATTGTTATAACTCGAAATATCTAGGTTCAAATCCCCCTGTTGAGATCTGGGCTGCGGGGAGGAGGACAATTCGTAGCCCCTAGAGGTTTTTTAGTAGTTATATGTCAGGCGGGCTGTTGGGTTCCTTTGGGTTACAAAAAAAAAAGTATGACATGGTGTCTTATTTAACGATAGTGAATTTCATTATGTTTTTGAAGTCAAAGAGGTTAGTGAAAGAAGGTATTGATATTGTTCCCATTAAGGTTAAGTTTTGTTACTAAATTTAAAATAAAGTTCATACATTGCTAAGTATAATATTATGCCTTCTTGAAAGGTGATGGCATTGAATATGCATTTCATGTCATTGGAGGCTTATTTCTTTCTTGAAAGGGGATGGTATCCAATATGCATTTCAAATCATTAGAGGCTTATTGGGTTAGCTACAACTCTTTCATCACTAGATTTCACCTTTCTAAGTTAATCCAACCAAATATCAATCATTCAACATTAAGTACATTCAAGTGTGTAATAGTATAATTTCTAGATTAGTGAGAGCAAATAGTGGTTTTGTTAGCCGTGTATTAGTAGATTTGATATACTAGTTAAATAAAAGAATGCATTTTTCTTTTATGGTATTTAGTTGCTATGCTAGTGAAAGAAAATAATGAATTTCCACTTTCTGCTATTTAGTTTTTAAAATGAATAAAACAGAATTCACACAACATTATTTATTTTGAAGCGTATTTTTAAAAGTTGATAAATGTTGAGAGTATTTTTATTATTTTATAGAAATTTAATTCTTAAATAACTAAATGAAGAACCATATATCATTGTTCAGATAGTAAAATGGATTATTATTATTATTATTATTATTATTATTATTATTATTATTATTATTATCAAAATGAGGTTTATTATTTTAAACATATCTAGTATTTGAGTAAGAGTCAAACAACATTAAATATGTATTTTAAGTTTGAAGGATAGATTATTAGTGTCCCTATTAAAGTCTATTTTTTCAACTAAATTTAATCAAAGATCAGGCATCATTAAGTATGACATGGTGTCTTATTTAATGGTAGTGTATTTCATTATGTTTTAGAAGTCAAAGAGATTAGTGAAAGAAGGTATTGATATTGTTCCCATTAAGGTTCAGTTCTGTTACTAAATTTAAAATAAAGGTCATACATTGCTAAGTATAATATTATGCCTACTTGAAAGGTGATGGGATCCAATATGCATTTTAAGTCATTGTAGGCTTATTCGGTTAGTTATAAGTGTTTCACTACGGGATTCAAACTCTGTATGTTAACACAACCAAATATAAACCATTCAAAATTAAGTACATCCAAGTGTTAAATCATTCAAAATTAAGTACATCTAAGTGTGTACTAGTATGTTGCTATACTAGCCAAAGAAAAAAATGATTTTTTCCTTTCTGGTTATTAGTTGCTATACTAGTGAAAGAAAAGAATGGATTTTACTTTTCTCGTATTTAGTTTTAAAATGAATATAACTCAATTCACACACCAATATGTATTTTTAATTGTATGATTTTCTGAAAGTAGAGTATTTTTATTATTTCACATAAATTTAGAATGAAAAATCATAGACCATTGTTGACATAGTAAAATATAATATTACTATTATTATCAAAATAAAGTTAATTATTTTAAACATATCTAATATTTGAGTAAGAGTCAAAAAAACATTAAATACGTATTATAAGTGTGAATGATGGATTGTTACTCTCCCTATTAAAGTCTAATTTTTCAAATGAATTTAATCAAAGATCTCAAATCATTAAGTATGGCATGGTGTATTATTTAATCATATTGGATTTCATTATGTTTTTGAAGTCAAATAAGCTAGTAAAAGAAGGTCTTGATATTGTTCCCATTCAAATTCAGTTCTCTTATTAAATTTAAAATAAAATTCATACATTGCTAAGTATAATATCATGCCTTCTTGAAAGGTGATGGGATCAAATATACATTTTATGTTATTGGAGGCTTATTGGGTTAGCTACAACTGTTTTACCACCTGATTTCAACTTTCTATGTTAATCTAACCAAATATCAATCATTCAACATCAAGTACATTCAAGTGTCTAATAATATGATTCCTATGTTAGTGAAAGAAAATAGCGGTTTTGTTAAGTCTGTACTAGTAGATATGTAATAATTGTGAAATTTCTGGTATTTAGTTTCTATACTAGTGAAATAAAATAATGATTTTTCCCTTTCTCGTATCTAGTTATTAAAATGAATATAACTGAATTCACATACCATTATGTATTTCTGAGTTCCTTTTTAAAATTTGATAAATTTTTTGAGTTGGGAAAGTAGAGTATTTTTATTATTTTATAGAAATTTAATTCCTAAATAAATGAATGAGAAATAATACATCATTGTTGACATATTAAAATAGAATATTATTATTATTATAAAAAATAGGTTAATTATTTTAAACATATCTAATATTTGAGTAAGAGTCAAACACCATTAAATATGTATTTTAAGTTTGAAAGTGGATTGTTATTGTACCTATTAAAGTATATTTTTTCAACTAAATTTAATAAAAAATCACACATCATTAAGTATGACATGGTGTCTTATTTAATAGTAGTGGATTGCATTAGGTTTTTGAAGTCAAAGAGGCTAGTGAAAGAAGGTAATGATATTGTTCCTATTAAGGTTCAGTTCTATTACTAAATTTAAAATAAAGGTCATACATTGCTAAGTATAATGTTATGCCTTCTTGAAATGTGATGAGATGAAGTGTTCATTTTAAGTCATTAGAGGGTTATTCGGTTTGCTACAACTATTTCACCAACCAATTTCAACTTTCTAGGTTAATCCAACCAAATATAAGTCATCCAACATTAAGTACATTAAAGTGTCTCATAGTATAATTTCTAGGTTAGTGAAAGAAAATAGTGGTTTTGTTAAATATGTACTAGTAGATTTGCTATACTAGTGAAGAATGATTTTTTCCTTTTTATGGTATTTAGTCGCTTTACTAGTGACAGAAAGGAATGAATTTTCCTTTTTTTATATTTAGATTTTAAAATAAATATAACCCAATTCACACACCATTATGTATTTTTAAGTGTCTTTTGAAATATTTGATCAATTTTTTGAGTTGGAAAAAATAGAATATTTTTATTGTTTTATAGAAAATTAATTCTTAAATAACTGAATGAAAAATCATATATCATTGTTGACATAATAAAATAAAATATTATTATCATTATCAAAATGAGGTCAATTCTTTTAAACATATATAATATCTCAGTAAAACTCAAACAACATTAAATATTACTTAAATATTATGTATATGCGTGCTAAGCTAAATTCATGATCGTGGATCTATTCCATATCAAAGGTAGTATTTAATTCAAACTCCACCTATCACAATTGGTCATAGATTTTCTTTTAGAACATAGACATACTACAACTCAAACACAAATACAATAGGGATAAAAAGTGCTTTCTAACTCAAAATAATTAATATTTTAAAATAGAATATTATAGAGGAAAATCAACAATTTGGCCAAATAATGTGTGAAAAAGTTTCAAATCGAGGTTTTCAAGGCTTACAAGATCATAAGGCATAAAGAAAAATGTCTTTGAAACTTATAGTATTGATAGTATTGGAATTATATTGTAAGAGTTAAAATAGGTAAACTTTTAAGGGAGTTTTAGAGAGTGATTATTTACTTAATTTTTATATAGGAATTATGTTATTGTAGATGTAATTTTATTTTTTAGAATTTTATATTAAAAAAATTAACTTAAAAAATCTAATAATGAAAACTAAAAACATATTCACGAAATGATTATGCCTAGAAATTTTAATAGAGAAAATACTTTCAGTAAAAAAAAAAATTCATAAGGTATTAATATATCATTTTTTTGAAATACAAGTTGAATAAAAAAAATACAAAATCATTTTTCTCTTGATATAATGTTGAAAGTAAATATGCCATTTCTTATTTATAAAAGGTACTATAACTTTGTTTCCTTAACTAAAATTTGGGACTTATCATCCTTTTTTTTTTTGAAATACATTTTAATTCTCAAAAAAAAAAAAAGTTTACGACTATGTATATCTTATTGATTATTCATAATTTGTAAGTTTTCTCTTATATCCTTCACAAATTGGATATTTCCATCTGAGCAATTTTTTATCCCAAAAAGGTTGTCAATTTTGAAGATAAATATATTTTGGATATCTTTCCCTCATTCCTCCATTGTGATTGATAAATTTACTTTAATTTCACATATGAAACTAGTGCATGAATATTTCTTTCATCCCTTTTTGTAAGGGTTCACATTCTATATAATGTTCTATCATGCACAAGTTCTGGTCTCTTTTGTAATTTTCCACCCTTGTCTATAATATCATATCCTATACAGATTTTTGTTTCTTTTCAAAGTGTGAACCTTTCTCCATAGTGTTGTACTATGCACTATATTAATTTACATATCATGTACTAGCTCCTAAACAGTAAGAAGTATGGACTAAAATGATCTCTTATCATTAATTACTATTGGTTCATAACCTAATGTTTTTAGTGTTCACCATGGAAATGATATCCAAATATGATGGTAGTTCCAACCTAAAAGTTTTTATTCCAACATGTTGTATGATGTTGAAACGAGGATACCGATGGTGGATCACCTTCTTCTCTCCTCAAAACCTCTCATCTCTTATATGTAGTCATGAAAAATCCCAATATTGGAAACAATGGACTTATATATGATACTTATGCCTTGTTTTATCATTTGAATGTGATCGGTGAAGTTGTTTTTATACCTACCTTTATAAATTTTTTATTCTTTTGATCAATTTTAGTCCCTTGCTTGAATCAATGTATGAAAACTTTTTTGATTACTAAAACTTTATGAAGTGAGTCCAAGGTTAAAAAATGTAAATAGGTCCCAAAAGGAGTTTGATTGTTTGAGTTATGACTTTATTGTAACATCGCTAATTATAGGGAAAATATTCATCACATATTTTCTGCAATTCCTGTTTATTTCCTCTTCGAATATTTTTTTTGATGAATTTTATAACTATCTTCTCTATTGTTTACTTAAATATTATGTGAGTCTTCAATGATTATAGGTTTGATTATGTGTGACAAATTTTTAGTAGAAACCTAGAAAAAAACCATTGAAATTAATGAAAAAATAAATACATACATCATAATTCTTAGTGACAACATTTTTAACTAGAAAATTTTCTTTCAAGAATAAGACTTGATAATGTGTTTATCTATAAAAGAATTTAGATATAAATTAATAGATAGAAAGAATAATATATTACTTTGTTTTCATTTTCTAGTTCTTATAGTATTTTATTTAGGCATAATCATTTTTTTTTAAGTCTAAAATGAAATATTCTACATTTACCCTCTAAAAATACCCTAAAGTTTATGTCCTTAGCCAATCCTAGAGATCTAACCTAATTTTTTCTATACTTTTGTTTTTTTCCAATTATTCGCAAAGTTTTAGCTATCCCTATATTTAATTTATGGATTATTCAAAATTTATAAATAACCTTTTAAATCATTCACAAGTCATACCTTCTCATTTGAGAGGTATTTAGTCCGAAAGGAAAATATCAAATTCAAAGAATATGAGGATAATTTTAGTATATTTCTGTAATGAAACAACTCCAAAAATAGAAGGAAAGAGACATCAACGCCTTAGAAATCAACCACTTCGAGGGGGAAACCTCCTTTTCATTACATAACTAACCAATTCTTGGATGATACAAATGAAAAAACCTCCTTTCTATATATATGAGTCCATGGGGTCACAATATAATCCTAGCTGACCTAACAATAATAATGTAAGGGCACAACAATAAAAGTAAGGGGGTTACAAGGGTACAAAAATAACAATAATGGGGCTATACTAATAACAATAAGGGACTACACAAGTAATATAGGGACCTAACATGCCCTCTCCTTCAAAAAAGTTTTTTCCTAAATACTTGAGTAGCTCTAGATGCTTATGTATAAAACTCTCATCCCCCCATGTAGAATCTTCAATGGGTAAGTTCTTCCACTTGATGAGATACTCTAAAATTGATCAATTGCATAGCTGTCAAGTTCTTGTTTCCGTGACTGCTTCAGGTTCCAATATCATTTTTCCTTCCTCATCAAGTTCTCGCAATATTGTTTGAGCTTGAAGTTTGTCACCTATAACCTTCTTTAAGCATGAAACATGGAAAACTAGATGCACTCGAGAAGAAGTAGGAAGCTCAATTTTGTATGTTATATTACCAATATTTTTCAACACCTTGTAAGGACCATAGTACTTTGGAAATAATTTGTTATCATTTTTAGCTTGCTTGAGGGAGATTTGTTTGTATGTTTGTAGCCATAGAAATACCTAGTCCCCTACATCAAAACTTATCTCGCTACGATGTTGATCTGCTTGTTGTTCCATTCAATTTGTGACAAATTTAGGTTATCCTTTAAGAGTTGGAGAACTTATTGTTGACGCTCGATGTGATCTTCCACTCCTTGAACCTTAGAATTTTCTCTTAAAGATGATGTGATGGACGGTGGATGATATCCATAAAGTGCCATAAATGGGGTCATTTCTGCTACACTATGGAAGGAAGTGTTATAACACCAGTCAGCAGAAGGTAACCACTTGACCCATTGTGTTTATTTATCAGATACAAAACAACGAAGATATCCTTCCAAAAATTTATTCACTATCTCAGTTTTCCAATCAGATTGAGGATGATAAGATGAGCTATGAGCTAGTTGAGTACCCAAACAAGAAAATAATTCCATCAAGAAATTTCCAGTAAAAATGGGATCTCTGTTGCTTAAAATAATCTTCGTGTTTCCATGTAGCTTTTGAATTGTTTCCATAAATTCAGTAGCAACTTTACTTGCTTTAAATGGATGAGATAATGCACAAAAGTGTGCATACTTTGTAAGTCTATTAAATACCACAATGATGAAACTCTTTCCTCCGGACTTAGGTAAACATGTGATAAAATCCATTGAAATATCTTCCCAACGTTGACTTGGAATGTATAAAGGCTATTAAAGACCCGTGGTATTAATTGTCTCAACTTTATTTTTCTGGAAAACAAAAAATTTTGCAACAAAATTTTGAATATAAGATTTAAGGCCATCCCAAAAAAATTATTTCTTCACCCTATTGTAAGTTTTTAAAAATACCAAGTGTCCTCCTAAGGGATAAGTGTGCAATTGCAAAAGAAATTTTTGTTCTAGTTGGTAATTCTTACAAAGATATAACCGATCTTTGTACCATAAGGGATCATTTTTACAACTAAATCTATCAGATGTGGTAGGATCTTGTTGCAAATTTTGAATGAGTATGCACACTTTTTCATCCCCTTTCCATTCATCCCTTGCTTTGGTCATCAAATCTGATTAGATAATAGAAATGGCACAAAGAAATTCTTCCACCTCTTCATCCTTTCTTAAGAGTGGATTTGCAACAACATTTAGCTTCCCTTTTTTGTAGATGATTTCAAATTCATAACCTGAAATCTTTGTGACCCATATTTTCTGCTCTTCTGAAGATATTATTTGTTCCAAAAAGTATTTAAGACTATCATGATAAGTTTTTACCTTGAAGTGTCTTCCCATTATATAAGGTCACCATTTCTTTAGTGCATATAGTATTGCCAACATTTCCTTCTCATAAATAGCTTTCTGTAAATACTTTCCTTTGATTGGACGACTTTAAAAAACAATGGGTCTTCCTTCTTGCATTAAAACAACGCCAATTCCATTTCTTGAGGCATCACCTTCCACAATAAAGGTTTTTGTGGAGTCTGGTGTAGCTAAGACCGGTGATAGGCACATTTCTTCTTTAATATGTTCAAAGGCCTTAATTGCTTCAGGATTCCATGAAAATGCATATTTATTCAATAATGTTGTTAGAGGTGTTGCTATTCTCCCATAATTCTTAACAAACTTGCGAAAATACCCTGTGAACTCGAGAAATCCTCGCAACTGTTTTATGATTGTGGGGAATTTCCATTCATAAATGGCTTTAATTTTTTTAGGGTCTACCTTATCACCCTCACGAGATACAATATGACCAAGATATTCCACCTCTTGTACTCCAAAGAAACATTTGGAGGTTTTTTCATATAATTGTTTCTCCTCCAATAGTTTGAGCACCCTGTCAACATGTGGAACATGATCCTTCCAAGACCTGCTGTAGATCAGTATATCATAAGAAAAAAATAACACAAATTTTCTATGGAAGGGTTTGAAAATGGAATTCATCAACCCTTGAAATTTAGAAGGTGCATTGGTAAGGCCAAAAGGCATGACCAAAAATTAGAAATTTTGTTTTTAGAATATCTTCAGTCTTCATTCTAATTTGATGATATCTTGAACGAATATCCAACTTGGTAAAATAAATTTCTCCATGTAATTTGTCCAGTAAGTCATCAATCATAGGAATGGGAAATTTATCTTTAATAGTGAGCTTATTGAGCTCCCTATAATCCAGACACATGTCCCATGATTAATTATTCTTATGCACCAATACTACTAGAGAAGAGAAAGAACTTTGGCTCGGTTGAATTATACCAGCCTCTAACATTTTTGCAATCATAAGTTTAATTTCTCTCTTTTGGAAATAAGGATATTTGTAAGGCGTGATGTTTGGAGGAAAACTTCTTGGAATCAAATTAATAGCATGGTTATGACCACAAATAGGTGGGAGTCCTTTGGGAGTTTCAAACACCTTCGAATGATTGTCAAAGACTTTTTGGAGATGTGGAGAAATATAAGATTTTGATGTTGGAACTTCTAGTCAGCATAATTGTGAAATTACGCCTCCTTTTTATTTTTTCAGAAGTTTTTTCATGACATTAGAGCTTATTATCTTTCCCGGATTCCCCTTGATACCCTGCAGTTCAACTTCCTTTCCTTCCGAAAAACAATTCAAGAAAAATTATTGAAAATTAAAAGCTATCGTCCCTAAAGATTGTAACCATTGTACTCCTAGTACAACATCAACAAATCCCATTGGAATGGAAAGAATTGGAATATTCAATACATATTCCCCCATGGTTAGCTTGATATTATGGTATTTTCCAGAGAAATTTATAGTTCCTCCATTTGCAACCATCACCTGACATTTTGGTTCTCGGTATAGGAAGCAATTCAATTCCCTGGCTACCTTAAAATGAATAAAATTATGCGTACTACCCGAGTCAATCAACACTATTACCTTTCTCGTCTTGATATGTCCTTCTATATTGAGTGTTTGAAGAGTGGTAATTACTGCTAATGCATTACAGGATATGGTTGGACTCATTCCTTCTTTCTCTAGGGTTAGTTCCTAGTGTATATCCTCTTCTTTTGAAGTTTCTTGCTCATTTTCTTCCGCCTCTTCACAATTTATGTAAAATAATTTTTTCTCAACACACTTATGACCTTTAGTGTATTTGATATCAAAACTGTTGCAAAGCCCTTTTTCTCTTTCTTCTTCAAATTGTTATGGTTTCAACCTTGTAGGTTGTGGAAGTCTAGGAGTAGCAACACTTCCCTATTTATATATGTGAGTGGTAGCCTTCTCGGTTGCCATAATTTTACATTCAATTTTTGTTGCCAACCTGAATTCCTTCTCCAATGAATCAGGTTCCCAAAGGCGAACCTCATGTTGGATGTTATCCTTTTAAAGTCCCTATGAAGACATCAATCATGTGTTCCTCTGGAATATCAACTACCCTTATAATAAAATTTTGAAAGTCCTCAATGTGCTCCACCATTGAACCTTTTTGTTTGAGATTTATCAATTGGCTAAAGAAGGTGTTGCTCTTTGTATCCTCATAATGTGCTATCATTTCCTTCATAAAAATTGACCAAGTGCCAATTTGTTTACGAGATAAAATCCATCGATACCATACAAATGTATTTTGTTCTAAATGTAAAGTTGAAATACGTATCTTTTGTGTGTTTTTGACATCATGGAGATCAAAATATCGCTACATATGTAGTAACAATGTTACGTGATCCTTTCCATCAAACTTCGTGATATCCATATTTGGAATATGGTGGGTCTTCCATCCAACATTATAGCTTATGAAATCACAGTTAACTTTTATTTTGTTCTCATCATGGGCTTCATCTACTATATTTTCTCCATTAGGAATCATTTATTGTATAAACTTTGTCAAACCTTCCTTCAAACCTTTCATGTCTTCTTTTAGATAATTCTTCATGTATTCCATGTTGTCTTTCATTTTTTTGTTGATGGCATCCATCTTAGCTTCGATGCCATCAATATTATCTTCCATTCCATTCATCTTAGCTTCCATGCCTTTCTTCAAACCATCCATATTAGCTTCCACGCTTTTCTTCAAAACTACCATTTAATTTTTTGATTCTCTTTGCGAGAGAAAAATTTGGTGCACTTGCTCTTGTAATTTTGATATATCATGTTGCCCTTCTTCCTCTTCACGAGTCATAGTAGAGTATTTTGAGGGCTTAATGGGTGTTGAACTATTTTTAGGGGGGCATTTTAAAACCCAATACTGATATATATGCTTCAATATGACCTTGGAATCACTTCAAACTGATTTTTTAAACAAGACTTATGCAATTTGAAAAAAAAAATACACACATTTTTCTTTCTTTTGAGGATCTTGATATTGAAATTGAATTATCTCTATGATTTCGGATTTTCAATATCTGACATACGATCCTGTAGGAGCCCTCTGAATCTTATTTTGAGTGCCACCGGTCTAACCTGATTTTGGTGCTTCAAGACAAAGTTTCACTTAGTCTCCCACAATGACCTAATTATGGACTCCTTCAGTAGAGTGAACTTGTACGGCGTGCCACGTGTCACTGTTTCTTCCTTCGTTTCTGAAATTGATGCAAATAAAACTATAGTCTGTGTAATTTCATCCAATTTTAACAAAATTTCACTCTTATGCTCTGAGATAGAGTTATGACGATTTTCCCAAGGTCACCAATTTTAGATGAAATTTGGGAGCCTACAACAACCCTAATTTCCACATATTACATCTCCGCAATTATTGCAAACCAAGATCTGAAATTTTTAAACGAAGTTCCTCAGGAGTTTAGCTTCTCGTGGTAAAAATTTCAACTTCTGAATAATCGTAGAAAAAAGTTATAGCGCAAATTCCATGATGACTAGTTTGGAGCTGCAAAACCCTAGAATCCAAAGCTCTGATACAAAATTTTATGAAACCAACTCCAAAAATAGAGGAAAAGAGAGAACAACACCTTATAAATCATTCACTGAAATGGGGCAACCTCCTTTACATTACATAAACGAAAAATTCTTGGATGATACAAATGACAAAACCTCCTTTCTATATATAGGAGTCCATGGGGTCACAATATAATCCCAACCGACCTAATAATAATAACATAAGGGCGCAATAATAAAAATATGGGGGTTAGAGGGGTACAAAAATAACAATAAGAGAGCTATATTAACAACATTAAGGGGCTAGACTAGTAATATAAGGATGTAAGAAATTCATACATGTTATACTACTTCTCCTTACCAAGGATCTCACAAAGTAAACAAATATATAAATATTCCTTTTGTCCCTTCCTGCAATTTTTTACCATTTTCTATAATAATGTATCTGACAAAATTTTTGGTCTCTTTATGTAAGTGTGCACATTTTTATATAATATTGTATCTTATAGAAATTGATTTTTCATACCATGTAAAAAACATAGAAAACATTGGAAATATAGATCCTCATTCTTCATATTGGTAAAGTATGAAGGGTCTAATTAAGCATTCATGTATGAGGGTAGATCCATCCTCAAATAAGTTACTCTAATATGTTAGAAGATATTGATCTAATAAATTTATTGAAAGGGTTCAACTTCTTTCCTCCTCCTTGGAATATATCATCACTTAAAATGTGTTTGAAAAAATATCCCTAATCTAATAACCATGAGAATAAGTTTTGTGAGTCATGTGCATTTTTATAGTTTAACTAAAAGTTGTGAAGTTTTTTTACACCTTGCTGTTTAATTGTTTTATTATTTTTAAGAATTTTATTCATTGTTTGAATCTCCTTTCACCTAGAGATTAATTTTCCATTTTTCAAGTTTTCTTTAGTCTATATAGAATTTGTTAATTATTAAAAAAAAATCAATGACCTTCAATATCATTAATATATCATACCTCTCCCTCTAAGTGGTTTCTAGTTTCACAAAACTAGTTTATTTTGAAGAATGTAAAAATACTTAGTTCCTCTATTTGTACTAGTAATACTTACAAATGATCTCACAAAGTAAGCCAATATATAATTAAACCTTTTGTCCCTTCTGATAAGTTTTTACCATTCTATATGATAATGCATCTCACACAAGTTTTGAACCCTTTATGTAAGTGTGAAAATTTTTCTATAACATTGTTCTCTACAAAGGTTTATTTTGGATATTTCATTTTAATAACATTCTTTCCTATACATATGTGAAATTTATTAATTATTCAACATTTCTAGGTCATATCTTAAATCATTTACAAGTCAATCATCCACAATTGGGAGACATTTCATGCCATGGAAGTGATTCTAATTTGGGAGACTTTTCTTTTCCATGGAAGTCATTCTAATTTTGAATAATATAATAATATATAATTTAGTTTATTTTCATTTATTTCTCATTGCCAACATTTACTTGAAATTTTAAATGAATTTTCAATTTTCTTGTAACCCCTTCCTGTAATTTTTTTTAACCCTTTTCTGCAACATTTTATAATATAGAATATTTTGTCCTTTTCTAAAGTTTTAACCTTTCCCATTATATGTTGTATCTTGTATCAGTTTAGTTTTCATGTTAAGTACTAGATCCTCAACGAAAAAAACAATAATGCTAATGCTTTATCTTCTTTTATTTTCTTAATGGATGGTTAAAATAAATTAGTTTTTGTAATACTCAATATGGAATAAATAGTCATGTGTGACACTTTCCTCCAAGAATAAAAATAAAATCTATATTTCAAATACAAATTAAAATATACATTGTGTTGTTTCTATTTAACACCCCATGGGAGCTAATTTAATGTTTTTATTTTATAAAGGATAGATAGAAAAACCATCATAAGGTTTTGTCAAACTATTACATTTTTCAAAAGAAATGTAGGCTTGTTATCATATACAAATTCATAAAAACAATAATTCGTATTCACATATTTATAAAATTTTATGTCATTGATTGCATTGAAATATGATAATCCTTGAATAATTGAAAGATGCCTCTTCAACCAGAGGCTCGACTTCATTTTTTTGGTTTTCATTGCTAAACATTCTTGAAATGATAGTTCTCCTTTGGATAGATAGATATAAACTTAATCAAGTTGAAAAAATACATGGAAAAACATATTTTGTTTTTCAAAATATCCTCCAACTTCACCTTTCCATCGTTGGAAGGAGATGGAGATGTTCCAAATTTTCCTCATACTTTTCGCACTCTATGAGAATATTACCACATCCGAAAACCTACATACTTGAAATCCCTCTATTATTGGCTAGAGTTAACAATAACTATAATGCACATAGCTCTAATTATTCCCAGGATTTATAAGGATATGAATTAAAATCCTCATAGGATCTTCTCCTTTAAGAATTTCTATATTGTAACCATATATAACTTCATGAGATTTATTAATATGTAAAATGTCTCTCACTTAGAAAATTATATCATTTCTAGTTATCTAGCCTTCCCACACCATATTCTAATATAAGGATTTATTCGTATTCTTTTCTTTTGAATTATTATTAAAAGAAAAAAACTATACCATTATTTGTTTTATGGATTACCCTTACCACTTACTTTCTTATTTTTAAACTAGTTCATTATTTTATACTTATCTCGTGAAGGGGTAGAGAAATAGAAAACCTATTTTATTTATTTATTTAAATTTTTTTTGGGCATATAATGCACTTTCTTCAACTTTAATGTGATATTTTTATTAAAATTCCAAGCAAAGAGTTTGATAAAGAGAGCTAAACTTCAAAGGATTTTCATTTTTAGAGATATCCTAGATTCTTATATCTCTTCCACATCATACCTTCATTCCCATAGTCTATTTTTCTCTTTTCCTCGTATCCTAATTTGACTATGAAATTTCCATAATTTTTATTTCGTTGTCCAAGTTACCTTATAAACTTCATATTTTATCTTTAATCTACTATGTTTAATATTTCACAAGTATTTCTTCCATTATTCAATTAGTGTTCAATGTAAACTGAGTTGTATATAAGCTTTCTATCCTTTGGCTCTTGACCCATGGTTAAATATAAATGTTGAATTGTGTATTTTTGTGTTGTGTATATAGTTGATTAGAGTGTTGAAGAAAATATAAGTTTTAGGTTATACCAACGAAGGGTTTCTCCAATTTTGACATTATTCTTTCTCCATTTCCCTTCAAACAAATGAGGCCCGTCTAATTATCTTTGTGCATCTTTCAATTCTCCACCTCAACTTCTAAAATCTCATTTTTTTTTGTTCATCTATCATTTTTTGGAAGTGAGAGGATACCTGTAGAATCATTGGTACATTACACCCTAAGGGATCCTAAAATGAAGATATTAAGTGATTTATTCCTTGATTTGAAATTTCCTAAAATATGTTATCATTAAAATCATCATTTTCTTCTATCTTCCATATGGTGTTGATAATGTTACTATGTTTTTCATATATTTGAAAACAAATTGTATTTCCATGTCCCTTGGCCAATTGTATAATCATACACTTCATGCCATTTCTTATTTTACTTTCATCCTCCTTTTGATTTCTTCCTTCCATTCTAAATCAATCTTCTCATCTTCTATGAACACTCTTCTTTTCTTTTCTCATACATAAGCTTAATTTTACATTAACTCTATTAATTTTTATTTTCATTAAAAGGTTTAATTTTCTTTCCCATCCTATTAATAGTCTCTTAACTAAGCTAATAATTCAAATAATGGTGTTTCTCATTCAAATAATGGTGTTTCTCTTATATTTGGATCATATTTTTCTTAATCCAAAGGGACCAATATTATGATTTCATCTTTTCACAACTAGGGTGATTGAATTTGAAAAGATCTAGGGATTTTCATACTCCCTTCTCTTTTTGAAACAATAATCGTAGATGGCGATAGGAACATCATTCTACAACCCACTATTTTAACATGGTTTCTTTTTCTAAAATCCTTTCGAAAGCTAAAAATTATTCCAAGCATCTTTATGCCCAGTCTCTTCCATTCTTGAAATATCTTTGAGATGAAAATATACATATATATACTTCCCAATGGTTGACGCCTTAAAACCATTATACATAATACCTATTGAGGGTATATAATGTAGCTCCTTATTCCTAGGTTCTCCTACTCTCATTGTTAATTTTAAGTCACCTAACAACATTGCACTGTCCACTTTGATTCCTTTAGATTCTTTAAAGCTTTATTATAAATATTTCTTTTTTCCATTTGGCCCATATATATTGATGATGGAATATTCCTTTCCCACTTATTTATATTTTAAAATAGGAAATTTATATTTATGATGGAGAATTATTTTTCGACTCTTTTATATTTTAAAGTTGTCCTAATTCTTGTTGGTAAGAAACATGTATTTGTGAGATAAATGGTATACTTCTTGTTGAATAATGTAACTAGTATGAGTATTCATAATTGTAGTTGTCAAAAGAAATTTTATTATTAAATGAAATGACTTATTAAAGCATGGGTTGCATGCTTGGGTCACCAATTTATAGGTAAAATACTCCATTGAAGTCTTCTAGGTTTTGTATTGAATAAATAGAGTCCTTGTCATTATATTAAACTCTTCTTGGGATTTTTTATCATGTAAAAATGTTTATTTTTTAGTCAAAATGTTCATTTGTCACCTCCACACTAGGTCAACCTTTCCCTCATCAAGTCAACCTGGGTTACAAAAATTCAACATCAAAAGAAGCCTATATATTGAAAAGATTTAGTTCATTTGGAGAACATAATGTCAAGTTCTATCTCTAAGAAGGAGTAGAAGAAGAAGAGTGAAAAGTTGCAGAAGGAGGAGAGAATATGGAAGAAGGAAAAATGAGTTTTTGGGCTACCTTTCTCTCACACGTTAGGCCTGAAGATATATCGAAAGGAGAATAAAGAGTGTCAAGGTTAAGTCACAAGGAGTATAATATATAAATATGGTCAAGTCAATGTAGGTCAATGTAGGAAAATAATAAAATATAATGAGCCTCTAGCTATATGGAATGAGAAAAAAGGATAGATGTTATCCTCGAAAAATAGAAAGTATTTATTCTTGTCCAAGGGAAAGTAAACAAACCAACATATGAAGTAGAGAAAGAGAAGTTTAGAGAATCTGAAATTGTAGCTATGAACCTAATAGTTGATGGAGTAAAGGAAAACTTAATTCCATACATTTCCAGCATATAATATGCTTAAGAAATGTTTGAGGCTCTCTCCAATTTATTCACAATCAAGAACATTGGTCAGATAGCAAGCCAGGTATGGATTAAGATGATGAATAATTATACCATTTCATCATATTTGGTAAGAATATCCAGACTAAAATACTAACTCCAAGCAATAGATGAAATCATATCGGAGAAAGAGCTTGTAAGTATTTCTCTTCTAGGACTACCAAAATGTTCAAGCAGTTTTTCATTAGGAATCAACAATTTGAAGGATACTCCAACGTTTTAACATATTTCGAATGCAGGGATTCAAAAATAAGCTCGAATATCATTATTAAAGTGAAAGGAGGATGACGAAGAAAATACTTGAAATGCATATTTTTCTCATCACAAGAAGAAGGGAACCTTCAATAAGTTCAAAGGAACAAAGAAGAAGTTGACCTATAAAAAATGGAATGTTATAATTTCCATAATATGGGTAATTATAAAAGTAACTATCATGAGTTTCCAAGGAATAAGAAGAGAGAAAGAGAACATGTGAATGTTTTTGATGAAGGTCCACCAAAGAAGAACAAGATAGAAGAACCTGAAGTCAAAGAATTAGTTTCTAGAGACTATTAGGGATATTATCCCTTACATATTCTTGCATCTTAATTTTCGCATTATTTTATTTTATGTATTTATTTCTAGAGTTTGTAGGTATAACATGTCTCATTAATTATTTTTTGAATTATTTTGATAGATTGTAGGTATCCCTTAAAAGGATTGGGTTAAGAGGTATCCTCCACTATTTTACCAAAAGATAAGTATACTATTATTTGTTTCAACTTTTCATGTTTGGTTTCCTCCTCACATCAAGAATTTTTTATATAGTATACTAATAAAATTTCTTGTTGTATTTTCCTTGGTTATGAAATCTTGTTGAATTAAAAAAGGTTATGGAGGAGACTTGAAATGATAGACTTGAAGCATGAAAGAAGTTTTGTTGCAAAGGAAGCCCTTCAAGAATTTATTTCCTACAAGGTTTGTTAAGGAACAACTCAAGGTATTTCTTAGACTATAACATTTGATTTAAAGTTCTCTTTATCTAAAATCTATGATCATTCTTCTTTTGAAATTTTCTTCACATTACTAACATCATTATTTCTAAGGTTTTGAATCTTAAATATTCTTTTTAAGGGTAATTAATAATTATATTGAATATATCCTAATGATATTATTTGATCATTATTGTGCAAACCTAGCCTTTAGGGTTCACTATGAAACTGTAGCCTCTTGTTAATATGGGTATGTTAATATTAATTATGGAACCCTATTTTACTTATGTTTGTTGGTAAAATTATTTGATATTTATGTTTTGATATTTTTACCATAGAAACCATATCCATTTAGTTTTTTATATTAATGTCTAAGTTATATATTGAAACCCTATATATTTAGGGTTTGATGAAGTATTTTTTAGAATCAAAACTCTTGTAATGGTTATAGTTAGATCCTCAGAATGACATCCCAGGTGTATATTTGTTTGTATGATCAAAGCCCTAGCCTCGTCAAAATTGTGGTATATATAATTTTGATGTATAAATGTTTTTGTCTTGGGTTTACCTCATAAATATTTATTTAGATATGTATATGTGATTATGTTAACTTAATTATTGTTTCTCTTGTTTTATTTTGTGAAATATAGGGTTTATGAAAAAACCCTAGTAGAGATTGATGTTATAGGATATGATCATATTATATGATTCAGATTTAACGATGAAAATCTAGTGTTTGCAACAAACCCTAGTAGAGTATGTCATAAAGTGTATTTTTAAAACCTTACATGTATAATACTATTATTGGATTGTTGGTTGATGGAATCTAAGGTATTGTGTCTTGAAAATGTAATATATGGTTTATGACAAAACCGAAGCACGAAATTGAAGTCTAGAATATAAAATATATAGCCCTTACTTTTTATGAACCTAATTAGGTTTAGGTATTTTATGTCTAAAGTTTGAATGTTTTAAGTTTCAATTATAATGATATATAGTTAAATTCATGCTTCTATATGTTTATATTGGGTTGTACTTGCTATTAAAGTTTTCCAAGTATATAATATTAAAAATGTTGAAGACGTCTAAATATGAGCATGATGAAGGAAGATATAAGAATTATGACATTCAATATAACCTTGATGCAATGAGGAATAATGAAGCAATGAAATACTACAGTTTCTATGATTTTATAAAAGAAGGAATTTATTGATCTCCCCAATTTTAGAGGGAGTCTCGATAGAAGAAATACTACATATTGACAATTGAGAGGGAGGTCATAGTGAATACCTTGAAGAAATAATGAAAGTAGTAAATATGGATTTAAAAAATAAGAGAACAAAAAATATTTGGTGTTGCTGAAGAAGTGAAAGAAGGAAAACTTATGAAAAGTTATATTTCGAAAATGTATGAGTAGCATTAGGATGATAGAGAACCCTGAAGCTTTGTGCTCATTTGTATATATATTTTAAATTTTTTACTGATTGGGGTTGTATTTGTACAAGTAAATATCTACACAAGAATATTGAACACTTTGGAAGCATGCTTAGACAAATGGATATATCTGGTTTAGTTTAGAGGAGAGATGAAGCATCTAATGGCAAGATGCTTGGGAGGATATTTGGTCAGACTATATGTTGATGTCTATATCCTAAAGAGGGAGGGTGTCTTTGTCATGGAGCTCCAAAATTGGATACATACCTAGATACCTGGGTTGGTGGTAGAGCTTAAAACCCTGATGGTACCTAGATTTGTCGAAAGCTTCAGTCCCCTTCATCCAACCTCGGTAAAATACCATGTTCAAATACCTAGTTTGCAACACTGAGTGAGCTATAACTCTTCGTATTTTGTATCATTTTGAAATATTCCATGTAATTTTATATGTATGAAATTATGAATACCTCCCTAGTTAAGAGAGAGTGTTGAACAATGTAACTAGTAATGGTCTTCATAATTGTACTTGTCAAAAGAAATTTTATTATTAAGTAAAACGACTTATTAAAGCATGGGATTCATGCTTGGGTCATAATTTTATAGGTCAGAGCCTCCATTGAATGCTTCAAGGTCTTGTATTGAGTCAATAAAGTCATTGTAATTTTTATTATACCATTCTTGGGATTTTGTATCATGTAAAATATTTATTTTTTAGTCAAAATGGTCATTCCTCACCTCCACACCAACTCAACCCTACCCTCATCAAGTCCACCAAGGTTAGGGAAATTTGACCTTGAAAGAAGTTTGTATATTAAGAAATTCGGCCTTATTTTCAGAGAATAATCTCAAGTTCTATCTCTAAGAAGTAGTAGAATAAGAAGAGTGAAAACTTGCGGAATAAGGAGGCTTAGAAGTTGGATGAAGGAAAAACGTGTTTTTGGGATGGCTTTCTCTCACACGTGCGAATAATATAGGTTGAAGCTAGGGATAAAATTATGTTTCTTTTGCATGACTGAAGTTCTGAAGCTGGGGAAAAAATTACATTTTTTTTGGAGGAATGAAGCTCTCAAGTTGGGGCTAAATTATTATTATTTATTTACTTTTTTTTTTTTTTTGTAGGGCCAAATTTTTGAAGTTGGGGCCAAAATTTTGTTTCTATTGCAACGTAAAGTTTTGAAGCTTGGGGTAGAAAGTTTGATTGGAAGCTATATTCTGAAGAGTTGACACAAGGAAAGTTGAGCAAAGGATCTCTACAAGGAGGAATGGATGACTTGGTGATTGGAGGAGATTATTTTCTAGGTTCAAGAAGTCTGGACGTGTCTTATCTTGATTTGAACTTACTGAAGGAAGAATTTTGATTGGGTTTTCCCTTATAAAGGTGTTTTAGCTCTGGCCAAGTGCCTACTTTTCGTGTCCCTGATATTGATCTTTTTTATTTGATGATTGATTGATTGATTGCTGAAAAGAAGATAAATAAAGAACATAAAGACGTTAAAAAGAACATAATAATATTACAAGTAATTATCAACATAAGAGAATATTTTCCCCTTTCTGATTTTCTAACACACCTAGCAATAAATATATCCCATTTATCTCTTGATCGAGTCTATTTATCTAAAGCATCCATATTTTAGGAATTTCGAAAGTATTTTATAACATCTAGCTTATTGTTCACAAAGCACATCTAAAGGGATGATATTATATGAACCTAACCCTTTCAAATTTAATGATAGAATTATCATGGTTTGACCTCTATGATACTTTTGATGATCTAAGAGTACCCTTTATCACCATTTCCTTTTCTTCTATAACCTCCATGATAATTTTCGTCCTTGCAATGGCTATAAAGTAATTCTAACCTAGTGATATTGTAGAGTCACTATCATCTTCTTTTGTATCCATGAACTTGTTCTTACACCCTTTGAGATATATCTCTTCTAGACCTAATATTTTATCTAGGTTCATATCTTCCATCAACTTTATATATATAATCCCTCATCTCTAGGGACAGAAAGATATAATAGGGATTATTTCAATTACATTTTATATGAAGTTATTTTCATGTTCCACCCAAATTGATATTGAGAATGCATTTTTTATTTACATTGAAATATAATGATATATTTTCAACTCTATTATAATCACTTCCAAGAATATTGGAAATTTCGTTTTTCCGTCATATTATCTACATAATCTTGCTAAATATTACATTTTGAAATTAATTGTGTTTGTCTACTAGGAAAATTTATGCTCATATTTATTGCATATATCAATTCTAGTTCTAACTCATGCAGGTTGAGATTTTGTTCTTCTCCTATGTATTTTTGGAGCTCCTCTTCATAATATTGATTTAATGTTGGGTTGCTATAATGGTAGTGTAGCCACCTTACTGTTATTATTAATGTATCCCCCTTATTGTTATTTTTTTACCCATGTATCTGCCATATTGTTAATGTTGTGCCTCATATAAGCCTAATAATTTTATTTTTTTTTCCCTTAAATTATTTTTTTTATGTATGCTATGATTATATTTTGACCCCTTAGACTCCTATATATACCAAGGAGTTATTCTCATTTGTATCATCCAAGATTTTTTCATTTATGCGATGTAAAGGAGGTTTCCCCCTCACAAAGGTTAATTTTCAAGTCATTCATCTATAGTTTCTTTTGTTTTTTTATCTGCTTGCTTAATATTTGGTAATAATGCTTGAGATTCTAAGGTTTCTCTACTTCAAACCATTCATTTTGAAATTTTCGCTATAAGTTGTTTTCTATGTACCTTCAAAAGATAAAATTTCAACCACATGGAGAAAAAATATCAGTGAGCAACATGTAGAAATTTCCGATCTTGGTTTACTATATTTTCTGAGATATGGTTCGAAGAATGTAGGGTTTATGCATGCTCCCAAATTTTGTCTCAAACACGTGACCTTGGGAAAATCACCATGAATTTATTTTCAAGAATATAATTTGAATTCCGTAAAAAGTGACTAAAATTAAACAAACTGTAATTTCACTTATGTCAATTTTAGGCCTGAAGGTTGAAACAATGAAACATGACATTTGGTACAAGTTCGCTTTACCCAACTATTCCATAATTAGGTCATCTTGGGAGATTTGAAACAACTTTATGTTGAGAAATCCATTATTGGTATGAATTGTGGCATTGGAAAGGAGACTTAGAGTGCTACTACAGGACCAATTTTTAGACCTTGTGAGACTTAAATTTAAGAGATACAATAGTTTCAATAGAAAGATCCAAAATGTAAGAAGAAAATGGTGCGTGTTTTTTTAAATTTTCATAAGTTTTGTTTGAGAAATTAGTCTCGAGTAATTCAAATCAAATAGTAAAGCATATATATCATAATTTAGTTCCAATATTCCTTGAAACAAAAAATGGATACTCCCAGTAAACAACTAGAAATATCAATTGTGGCACATAAATAAGTGGAATAATTGCGACATGATATATAAAATTCATGCAACCAAGTGAAAAAAATTTCACTCTTGCAAAGAGTAACCAAAAATGAAATGGAAGCTAAGATGTATGGTTTGAATAATGGTTTAAAATAAAAATTGGAACGTTTGAAGGAAGGATTACAAGAATAAAATGAAGGGTTGAAGGAAGGTTTGATAAAGTTTATACAAGAAATTCTTCCTAATGGCGAAAAGTTATTCCATGAAACTCATGATGAGAACAAAGAATGTTAATGATGATTTTAGAGAATCTAAATTTGGATTGAATACATGCCACATTCAAAATATAAATATGAGGAATTTTTATGGCAAGGATCTGGTAACGTGGATACTACAAATGGAGCAATATTTTGATCTACATGATGTGCAACACACACACAAAAGTGCGCATTACATATTTATATTTAAAAATCAATTCGTTTGTCTGGTATCAATGAATGTTTTCTTGTAAAACACTTTTCACTTGGGTCAAACTTTACGGAGGAAATGGTATCACATTATGAACATAAAAAAAGCAAAAAATGTTTTAGCCAAATGATATATCTCAAACAAATGGGTTGAATGGAAGAGCGCATTGAGGACTTCCAAAAATTGAATATCACGGTAACTGATATTCTAGAGGAGAATAGTATTGATGTCTTCATAGGGACTTTGAAGGATAACATCCAACATGAAGTTTGCCTTTGTGAACCTGATTTATTGGAGAGGGCATTTATGTTGGCAAGAAAATTTGAATGCAAAATTATAGCAATAAGGAAGTCTACCACTCATGATGATAAAGATGGAAGTGTTGCTTCTACTAGCCTTCCACAACTTAAAAGGTTGACACCACAAAAATTGGAGGAAAAAAGAGAAAATGACCTTTGTTACAATTGTGATAGAGAATACACTATAGGTCATAAGTGTGTTGAGAAGAAATTATTTTACATAGATTGAGAAGAGGAGGAAGAAAAGGAACAAGAAACATTAAAAGAAGAGGATATGCACCATGAACCAACTCTAGAGAAAGAAGGAATGAATCCTACCATATCTTGTAATGCATTGGCAGGAATTACCACCCCTCAAACTATTAATATAGAAGAATATATCATGAAGAAATAGGTAATAGTGCTAATTGATTCAGGTAGTAACCATAAATTTACTCATTGTAAGATAGCCAAGGAATTGAATTGCTTTCTATATCAAGCACCAGAGTGTCAAGTGATGGTTGCAAATGGAGGAGCTATAAATTTCTCTGAAAAGTTCCATAATATAAATCTAACCAAGGGGGAATATGTATAGAATATTCCAATGATTTCCATTCAAATGGATGATGTTGATGTTGTACTATATGTCCAATGGTTACAGTCATTGGGAATGATAGATTTTAATTTTAAAGAACTCTTCCTGAATTTTTTTGGGAAGGAAAGGAAATTGAGGTAAGGGGTATTATAGGGAAACCAAGGAAGATAATTAGCTCTAATGGAATGAAAAATATTTTGAATAAATAAAAACATTGTGTAATTTCACAATTATACTCACTAGATATTCAAACATCGAAATCATATATTTCTCCAGATATCCAAAAATTATTGAAAAATCATTCCAAGGTATTTGAGAATCGCAAAGGCCTCCCACTTATTCATGATTATGATCATGCTATTTATAATATTCCATGAAGTGTTCCTTGAAACATCAGGCCTTAAAAATATCATTATGTAAAAAATAGTGAAATTGAACGCATGGTTTCAGAAATGCTAGAGGTCGGTATAATTCACCCTAGTCAAATTTTATGCTCCAATAGTATTGGTGCAGAAGAAGGATGAGTCATGGCATATGTGTCCAGATTATAGGGAGCTCAACAGGCTCACTATTAAAGATAAATTTCCCATTCCTGTCATTGATGAATTGTTTGATGAATTACATGGAGCAATTTACTTCACCAAGTTGAATCTTCGTTCAGGATAACATCAAATTAGAAAGAAGACTCAAGACATTATGGAAACAACATTCATAGCTCATGAAGGTCATTATGAATTTTGGGTCATGCCTTTTGGCCTTACACTACAAGGAAAATACCCTCTAGCGGAGGTTATAAAGGAGGTTTTTAGTGTTATAAAATTGGCCAAAATTGTCAAAAAAACATGTGCTACCACATCCGTTTATGGTTACGGAGGTTTGGGCGGAGCTTTTAATGGAAATTCGGCACCACAAAAAAAAAGGGTGGCCGGAGGTTATTACGAATGTTTTTTTCATCGGTGCGCTAATCAGGATTTAACGCACCGGTGCATACATGTGGACAACACCCCGGGGCAATCTAAGGAGAATGCATGTTGGATTGAGGGGTCCTAACCCAGGTTCGGTGTGAAAGGTTTTCCAACAAACCCCTATACTATTAGCCCTTTCAACAGTGACCTAATTTTGTAGGTTACAGTCTCACCCGAAGTAGTATTGGTGGGTGTTGGAACCAGGTTTCCGCACCCTGAGAAAGGAAGGGTAAGGCAAGCAGGGCTACGTTCTATTCATATTACCTTGTTTCTTTATAGGGTTAATTATGTATCTAATTTCATCCATGTGCACTAGATCTATAATTATATGCTTTCTATAACATCAACACAACATTATATACACAGAGCGGAATAGATCTAGATCCAAGCATTTAGTACACATACCTTCGTAGCGAAAAGACATAAAATACATAACACAAAAATTATCATCAATTCATACAATAGTACTCATAGATTCAAATCTTGAATAATCCTTCGCATTCATTCATTCTTCAATCCTCCCTTACAATTCCCTTCCCAACCTGAGCACATAGCAGTAGGGTCCGCACATAGCTGGACTAGGATCTCCGCGCACACAGCCAGCAGGAGTCCGTTCCCCAAAACCCAAACATATAGCTTAAACCATAGATCGCATCAATAGCTCATCAATTCCTATCCTTTATAATCCACAATGCATCTCTATTTATAACAATATAGCCTCAATGTTCCTATGGTTTAAAACCCATGGTTTTTGGACCCCTAGTTTACCCCTTGACCCATTACAATATGTTTGGGGCTTTGACCTGCCCCAAAACACCTGCGCTATAATAAATATAATAAAAAATATCAAAATTGGACCAGTTTCGCAGCTTGTTAGGAGCCCCCGTTACAATAGTCCCCCAACATAATATTGTGACTCATCCCGAGTCACTGTACTGGTGCATATTCGATCTACATAAGAAAAGTATCTAGAGCACAGACAAGCAGAGGGAGTACCGCCTAAATTTGGGACGCAACATCCTGTGCAAGAGTGACCATCTTCTGGGAAGGTGGATCGTCAACAGCCATGGTAACTCTTGCTAGAAATTGATTAAGTCACTTGGTTGCGTCATCAATGTCATGTGTTAACTAGAGGGCTAAGGTAGTCCAGGGCTTTAGAAGTTTAGTCAGGGTGTGCTATTTCTACCATAGTTTTGTAATCTCGTCTTGGAGGTCATTGCTGGTTTTCAATCGTTCCAAGCGCTGGGCAGGAAGCAAAGTAGATAGCGTAGCATTGATCTCTTCAACAGCCTTTTCACACTGTCGTAAGTCCTGAAAGATTTGTTTGAGGACTAGATCACGCTGGACCCAAGTCCAAAGCTGTATGGCTGAATCCATTAGAGCGATACCTTGAGTAAGTTTCTCCGTTATTGTAATTGTAGCTTCTGTGATAAGGGCGGTATGCTAAGTACGGACTTCTGGGGGTGTTCCGGGCTATAGCCTGGACTGTAAGTCCGAATTCTCCAGGAGGGAGGCTTTGAAGGCAGCAACCAATTTCTCCACTTTTCTCTTAGACGTATCTTTAGCTATGATGTCCTTTGTCACTTCCGTGCAGAGTTGGTGGATCACAGTCTCAAGTTCCGCTTGTTGTGACTCAGCCCAGATCACTTCAACAATTTTCTACGGAATGGTGTGCTGGGCAGCCGCAAGATGTTGGGTTGTGGACTAAGTGCATTCACTAATCTCCCACAAGACAGTGTGAAAAAGACTGTCTAAGGCTGCATAGGGCAGCCGAGGGAAGTCCAGATGAATTCCTGTGCCTGCAGGGGGCTGCGTTCCAACTAAGGGACTGGTAGGGATACTCTAGAGTCGACCAGCCTCACTGGCTTGTGCCAAGCTGCTATCAACTGACAGAGGTGGTGCCTAGCCTCCACGGGGTGGAGGTTGATGTATTTTTATCTGGAGAGCATGGAGGTCTTCCTGAAAAGAGTCGAACCTAGCCTTCCACTGAGTCGTGATAAGTGCCCACTTATCCTCTGTAGCCAGAGTGACTACATCCGCGATCTGCTCCAGGTCTCTGCCCGTTAATGTGACTGTCACGTCATAGTGCTCGCAGTGGGCTTGCTGCTTCTTCCTTGGTCCTGATGCTGATGGCCCCATCCTCTTAGTATCGGGACGAGGGGGGTGGTAGTAGCTACTGGGTTTGGAGCTGTGTCTGACTGCTGCAGCTGTAACTGATGCTAGAGTGTTGGGGAGACCTTTTTCCCACTTGGGGGGCCATATTGTGATCACTAGATCAATTTCCTCATCTGGTACCATATAAGGGAGTTTCATCCATTTCTAACTGGTAAGACTACGAATCTGGACCTGGTGCATAGTGATTTGAAATGCAGCAATATGCTTGTATTTGGCATATATGTTGGGGGATAATCGAGGGCGGGAGTTTATGGAAGTGGAAATATTGCTCTAGAAGAGGACCCAAAATTTCTTGTTATCCTCAATCCGCTTCTTATCTTTAGAGTCCCATAAGTGAGAATACCGAGCGCCTTCGTACATCCTAGAAAGAACCTCGGGAACGACTGATTCCTCTGGCTTGTACCATGCGACTAGTGATATGAGGAATAACAGCCATGAATAGAAGAAATATGTCCCATGCTCTTGAGACTCGCAGACATTAGTGAGAAATTCCTCGCACAAGTACTAAGACCAATTAAAAAACACACCCTTCGCACACTACCTGGCTAGCTGGATTACATAGGTGGGGACAGTCGCAACCTAGCACCTTCGCGTGATTTTGCAGGCTAAGAGTCGAGCGCCCATATGCGTAGAAGGGTCATTTTTGGTTTGGATCACAAACCCTCGTTGATTTCGCTGGACCGCATAGGTCTCCCTGACATACAGAGCGACAGAAGCTTCATACTTCTTTTCAACTTTTGCGAGCGGGTGCAGCCCCTACATCGGGAGGCCCGTAATTTTGTGGATCAACTCAGCATCAATAGGGACCCTGTCGTGAATCCATAAGTAGCCATTGTGAATGAGGGAAATTAACTGGGGTGCCAACTGATCTGTAATGTTGTAGCGGCCAAAGTAGCGCATACAGAGCAGATTCAGAATTTCGGATCCCGCCAAGCCATATACCAAGTGTTGAGGTACCACCATGATTCCATCATCCTCATGGATTGTATCAAAATATAATGCAAAGACAAATTCCGAGAAGGCTTCCTGGCCTGCTAGATTATGATCCTTGAGCTTAACCTCATGGAGGCATCCGTAGGGATCACCGAGGAAGGGGACCTCGCCTGGGGTCAGTGGAGTCTGCAAGTAGGTGATCAGGCCATCCAAGTTTTTTGGTATCCGCGTAGATGGTATTTGTGGTCGAACAAAGGGGGGTAACCAATTAATCGGGTTTGCCGACAGAGCCCCCTCCTGGTCATCCTGTGCTGAGGGCGGAGGCCTGGGATGTCTTGGGGAACTTCGGGGCCTTTTTGCTGCGTGTGGGTTAGCCTTCGAACTTTGAGCTTTTTCCTTGCCTTTCCTTGTGGCTCGCGGAGGGGGGGGGCAACTTCTTCCAACTGAGGCTCATCTTCTAGAACTTCCTCAACCTCAGGTCTAGTTGGGGCAGAGGGTTCGACAGTAGTAGTCGGCATCCTTGCGCGAAAAATGAATCCTGGTTCTGGGTGATTATTTACTGATGGAGAGGGTTGCTCAATCATGAGAGGAATGTTGTAATTGTAACAAATTTTGCTGTTGGGTTGCTTCCACGAGACACTTAAAGTAGGCCGCTTGCCTTCATGAGGCCATACCACTGACCAGACTACACTACCCCTTTCTATGTAATGGCCATTGGATGATAGGGAGGTTTATTTTATGCAGGGCGGGTTTCCCCAAGAATGGTAAAATTTTCCCATAACTTGACCCACCAGTGGCTCAGGAGCCGCTCCTTTCAACGGTAACTTCTACTTTTTACCAGAGGGTACACTTCCAATGGCTACTTTTCATGTCCCTAGTGATTTGGGCGTACCTGTTACACTAAGGTTAAAGCTCTATGACGTCTGCCTATATTCCCCCAACACAGGTGTGATTCCTAAGTAGCTCTTAGCCTGAGGCCACAAGACTTTTATTATTTTTTCTACTGAGGCTTTAAGGGGGGCTGATGTCAAGACCAATTTCCTGACTCCTAGTTGCGTTATCGTTGTAGAGGTGGTTTGGTGTATGGGACCACTATCTGCGGAAGCTGCATGTGGCATAGGGAACCTGTTTCTTGCTCGTGGGTCGATCAATTCTTTTCTCAGGATGGGTATGCCACAGATGTTCAGGCCTGGCCCTACTTTATTCCTTCCCTCAAGGACCTTACAGAGGGGGTCCTTTGTGATACAAAGATACTGCAATGTGGAGGCTTCCCCTAACTGGGTCTGCCAAGCTTCTAGATCCTTACTGGGATCCTCAATATCTTCCCCGTAGCATAGTACAACGTCCTGGGTCAAGCTGTCCTTATTTCAAGCTGTCAACTTATAGATATATTCCACCCCTTCGGTATAGGCCCTGTATAACATTTGCCTTCTACCCAGTCTAGTGGTACAATGACCTGTGTCCCCTTGTTTTTCAATATCATGCTTTCCAGTAAAGTCTGCATAGTTTGTACCACTTGAGGGTTGCGCAACAGCCTCATGCATGATTGTAAGAAAGGTTTAATATCCTCAGTTGGATCCACATCTCCTCGGTGTGTAGATGGTGAATTTTTAGCCTCAGAGAAGTCCTTTCGCACCTTCATAAACGTTTCCCTTACTTTGCTCAAGTCTAGTCCTTCTCGGTTGCTAACTGCCTTGCGGATTAGTGTGTCTGATTCATCCTTCTCCTTAGCTCCCCTAGTCTCTATTCCACTGCGCGTTACTACATTTAATTTTTCCTCTTGTCCCAGTGGTTCGGTTTGGATGCTTCGCATCTTCTGTGCAGATAAAAGCTGCTTTCCCTATACCTTTGCTTTTAGTGCTAGGAAATCTTCTAGTGTATGTCCCCACTGTCTATAATACCTGCAGGACTATTGTAGGCAGTCCTTCGCAAAATACCCTGCAATCCCACAGTTGTAGTAGATCAATTGACCCCAACCCCAACCTGTGCTTCCGCTTTGGCTCTCATCCCTTCTCTCATGGAGGGGATCATCCCTACCCGAGGGGGTTCTTGGTGAGGTAGGGTCTCCTTTCCCATTCACTTCTTCGTCATAGATTTGGTAATCCTGCTCCTCATGGCCAACTGATCGGCAACGTCGGTACCATCGTTGCTTTGATGCGGAAACGGGGGTGCCCAGACATGACCATTGGTTGACATTATGCCACCTAGATGCGCAGATTTCTTCGTGCCAGAGCGGAGGCCCCTTTGAGAACCACTGTTTCGAGCTACATGCTCCTAGTCCTGAGTAGCCTGCTACGTGACCTTGTTCCACGCCAACCCTTCTCCTCTTCTCTCGCTGTAGGTTCTGGATTTCCTAGTACATAGCCTCAACCTGTACTTGGATCTATTGTACTTCTAACGTAGCACCCTCTAGAGGCGTAGCTTCCAATCTCATAGCAGCTTCCAAGGCCTTACCTTGTGAGTCGAAATTCTGGCGACTCATGGGTATGCACAGGTGAGGGAGTAGCATGGCGATAAACCATTCCGTAAGTTGTTTGTCTTCATGCTAAAATATCCCTTCTCTAATAGCTTTTTTTAGGCGTTGATCCGCTTCCCATACAAACTCAACTACCCCTTGCTTGAAGTCCTTTACTTCTAGTACTAGCTGGGAGTAAGATTTCGACTTTTCGAATTATTGTCTCAAAGCATCCTTGATATCTTAAATGGATGCGTTCCCATTTTGGGCAATGTATTGCATATACCAATCTAGGGCTCTGTCTTCGAATGCTAAAGACAATTGTGCCCTCTTTATTGTGTCACTTGCCACATTCTGCGCAGTCCAAATAGAGTTTGCCATGAACCAGAACCGGTCCAGATCCTCATCCCCTATCGCCTTGAAGGTGGGTAGTTCCAGGTGCACCATCATGGTTCCTTAGGTGTCCTTCTCTTGTCTTCGCCTGTCAGTACCCAACCCTTTTCTCAACTCCTTCCAGTCCTGCCAACAGAACCATTTGTTGGCTTGAGGGGTCCTGACCCAGGTTCGGTGTGCAAGGTTTGCCAACAAACCCCTATACTACTAGCCCTTTCGGCAGTGACCTGCTTTCACAGGTCACAATATCACCCGAAGTAGTATGGGTGGGTGTTGGAACCAGGTTTCCGCACCCTAAGAAAGGAAGGGTAAGGCAAGCAGGGCTGCGTTCTGTTCAGATTACCTTGCTTCTTTGTAGGGTTAATTATGTATCTAATTGCATCCACGTGCACTAGATATATAATTATATGCTTTCTATAACATCAACACAACATTATATAAATAGAGCGGAATAGATCTAAATCCAAGCATTCAGTACACAGACCTTTGTAGCGAAAAGACAGAAAATACATAACACAAAAAAATATCAGCAATTCATACAAAAATACTCATAGATTCAGATCTCTAATAATCCTTCGCATTCATTCAGTCATCTATCTTCCCTTACAATTCCCTTCCCAACCTGCGCACACAGCAGCATGGTCCGCACACAGCCAGCAGGAGTCCGTTCCCCAAAACTCAAACAGATATCTTAAACAACAGATCGCATCAATATCTCATCAATTACTATCCTTTATAATCCAAAATGAATCTCTATTTATAACAATCTAGCCTCAACGTTCCTATGGTCCGCAACCCATGGTTTTCGGACCCCTAGTTTACCCTTTGACCCATTACAATACATTCAGGGCTTTGACCCACCCCAAAACCCTTGCGCTATACTAAATATAATAAAAAATATCAAAATTGGACTACTTTCGCAGCTTGTTAGGAGACCCCGTTCCAAAAATGCACCAGGCCATTAAGGTATAAAACAACACCGGGCATAGTGTTGGTGATACAATGCACAAGGCATTTATACTTGGTCTTGGGAATTGAGCAGTGCCCATAGGTCGTATCAACGTGCTGATGTGTAGACTTATAGAAACGCACCAGTGCATCCCTTCACACAAATGCACCGAGCATTATAATTGGTATCGGTATTCATGCGGTGCACATATGTCATACAAATACACCGGTGCATATAGACTCTTAAATGCCCCAGTACGTAGTATCACACAAATGCACGAAGATTTATAATTGATATCGGTATTCGTGTGGTGCGCATAGGTTGTCTAAACGCACTTATGAGTATAGACAAAAAAATGCCCCAGTGCATAGTATCACACAAACCTACCGAGATTTATAATTTGTATCTGTATTCGTGCGGTGCTAGTAGGTCATAACAAGGCACCAGTGCGTAGATAAACATAAACGCACCGGAGACCCGTACCACACAAATGCCTTGATATTTTTAACTGATTTTGGTATTTGTGCAGTGCCCATAGGTCGTAAAAATGCACTGGGGCACTTCAAAATACAAGCACACTGGTGTAAGTATACACGCATCGATTTTCATTTTGTATTTTTTAGAAACATCGACCTGTGACAGTGCAATTATTGTGATTGTTCTAAATTCATTATTCATCAAAAGTCGACACATCTTATAACAATATTCATATTAATTAAATTTTTATTAATGAATTTGAATGTGATGTTTGGATTGATTTGTTATATCATATCAAAATTATTGTGGTTTTTTAAAATTCATTACTCATAAAAATTCAACACATATATATATCTTATAACAATATTCATATGAATTAAATTTTTATTAGTTCATTTGAGAACGACAATGGAGAAGGAAATAACGACAATAGAGAATGCAATAGAATAAATTAAAACATTTTTTATTATATATATATATATATATATATATATATATATATATATATATATATATATATCTGTGTGTGTGTGTGTGTGTGAATAATACATTCTTTGTCATACAAAATGGGACAGTTATTGGTATCCCTTTATCTTTCAATTGGGGCACTATGCCCATTACATTAAAGAAAATGTCTGATTTCATAGACATTTTTCAAAAAATACAATGCCTTGCTTTTATATCCAAACATAATGATCATCATTCTTCGCTTGAACTGTTGTCACTACTAGGGATACTTCCATTACTTGGGTTATTTTCAGAAATGTTTTGTTCATGGTGTTGGTTGTTTTCTTCTTCTTCACCTTCTATCTACAAACAATATAAAAATAAACTTTAATGAGTGTATATACATTGGTGAGAATAATGAAAATTGCAATATTAAATAATATACATCAATGTAGATGATCAAAAAGAGATGAAGTACCAATGAAAAAATTGACTCATAAACTATACACATTCTTTCAAAACCATGTAACGTGCCGTCTTTCAAGATTTGATCTGTTGGTGCAGTGCCATACTTTGTTTCCTGCAAGTTTTATACCCCATACAAATCATATATTTAATATAAAAGAATTATTTTTTCTATTAATTATAGACAGAGCAAAGTAAAACAAGATCGATAGATGCTTACAAATTCCACAATTAAGTTATGATATGCCAACATATACGCACAACCCATATTTAGCCCAATTTCAATCAATTCCTCTGATGGTTCTTCTTCCTATGTTAGCACCCGTTTGAAGACATTCAATGATGATTTTTTAAAAACAACTTAAAAGATACAAAAATTAAACCTAGTTAAGTTTTTATAAGTAAAAATTACTCACAAACATAGATATCAATCCTTTTCTTCCTTTTCGTCCTCTTTTATGTGCTGAATGGACTCCATTTTCTTTTATTTTCTACAAGAAAATACTTGAAAATTAATATTTAATGCTAAATTGTTTATTTATTTTACCTAACGATCTAAAAATTCAATGATTACATATTACATTTGAAGCAAGTTGTTGTTGAGATGGCTCCTCCAGTGATGCAATTTTGTCCATTTCTTCGACCATATCCTTGTACACCTTTTTGGACATTCCTACTAGCATATTTCTGATATCAACTCGTTCATCTTTTGAGATTTTCATAATCTTCCTGAAAATGTAACATGACAATAAACTATTTAATTTTTATATCGATATATGAAAAGTAAGTATAACAAAAGTGATATTTATAAATAATTCTAGAAGAACATCTAAAGGAATATTACCTTTTCATTCCTTCTTTTTTTTTTTTGTACATTTTTGCTATTAAAATTCTGACATGTCTCATTGACCAATTCTCTGGAAACTCTTCTTGTAGTTTACATAAAATTTGGTTCTTGGAATAATTGGATTGGTTTTTGTATTGTAAGTGGAAAAAACGTCTATACATTCGTTCCACTAGATCCCTCAAAATTTTGTAAAAGTTTTTCCCCCTTTCGTTAACCTCCAGCACCACTCCAGATGAGCTAAGGACCAGTTCATTTTCATTTTCATGTTCTTATTTTTTTCTTTTCTTAGAACAACATTCATTTTCTGAGTTGTTGGTCCCTGTAGAACATTAAACATATGTGAATTAATAGAATTTTTCACACATGTTATCTAATAATTTTAATTATATTATTAATGAAAACTAAAAAAATAAACTCATATTGGATCAATAGTATTTTTTCATTCACCTGATTCATCCTTTTGCAATTTTTACATCAAGATTTTATGCTCTTCTGGTCCTAGATCAGAAATAATATTATTTAGCTTCGTCATTTTGTGGCTCTGCATGATACACAGTAAACAATACATATTAGTTAAATTTATATATAGTTCAAAAATATTTTTTTTGTAAAAAAATTACAAAGAACTTGCATTTTTTTGCTTTTCTTGATGTGTTATCAGTATTTTTGTTACTTGATCTTTTTTCACTCATTGCTTTATCAATCTCAAACCTGTACCATATCATTCAATAATATATTTATAAATAAATTGTCAACTTTTCAAGTAAAAAAAAATCTCAAAAAATCGTTGCGCCATTCATGGTTTACGCACCGACGCCGGTGCGTGTCTCTCTTTCAAACGCACCGCCATAACAGTGAAATAGACCATACACTGCTCTATGTCAACAAGGAGCACCGGTGTGTTACATGTCAATGACTGCACTTGTTAACCATGATAAAATAATAAAAATTGTCCAGTGTTAGTTTTTTAGCAGAAATTGGTGCCATATTTTACATATGCCGCCCCGATAAAAAAAAATTAACTTTTGATCACATTACATTTTGTGGAGCACTTGTAAAATAAAAATCCCCAGTGCGCTACGTACTCCAGGTGCACCAATCAAAAATTCTGTTTTTTTTAAATTCATGCCAGGGCCCACATGGATTGGGATTCAACTATGGTAATTGTCCCGTCAGTTGGATGTCTTAGGTCTATATTTAGCAGTAAAAACCCTATAAATCTAAATTGAAAAGCCCTAATTTTGAAATCATAGAAAGAGGAAGAAGAAAAGGGAGAAACAAAAATAATGTAAGGTTTTATCTTTTGAAAGTATTTTTTTTTTCAAAACAGAACGGTCGCGGTGTGCCATAATGAAATAGCGCACTGGTTGCATATTTTACAAATGGCACATTGAAAAAATATTTTTTCTTTCTAATTTTTTATCACAGTACTTGCGCGGTGCACTGGGAGAACAAAGCGCACTGGTGCGGTATTTCGCATAGGGTGCACCGACAATTACTTTTTATTTTTTATTTTTTTATGCAAGGGCCGACATGGATTGGGATTAGGCTATGTAGGTCCTCCCATTGGTTGGATATATTAGGCTTATATCTATCAATACAAACCCTATAAATATAAATTTATAATCCCTAATTTTGAAATCACAAAAAGTGGGAGAAGAAAAGGCAAAAACAAAAAAATGGAGGGTTTGTTTCTAAAATGGTTTTTTTTCAAAACATCACGTTTGCGGTGCACCATAATGAAATAGCGCACCAGTGCCATATGTTACATATGGCGCACTGCTAAAACAATATATATATATATATATATATATATATATATATATATATATATATATATATATATATATATATATATATCACTGTACTTTCATGGTGCGTTGCTATAATCCCGTGCACTGGTGCGCTATGTTACGCAGGATGCATCGACGAAAAAAAAGTCTATTTTTTAAAGATTGACGCAAGGGCTGACATGGATTTGGATCCGACTCTGTAGTTCCTCCTGTTGGTTGGATGTCTTAGGCTTATATTTAGCAATACAAATCCTATAAATATAAATTGAAAAGCCCTAATTCTGAAATCACAGAAAGTGGGAGAAAAAAGGGCAGAAACAAAAAGAATGTAGGGTTTGTTTCTAAAATGGTTTTTTTTTTGCAAAAGAACACGTTTTTTTTGCGCCATAATACAATAGTGCACCGGTGCCATATGTTATGTATGGCGCACTGATAATTTTTTTTTAATTTTTTTTTCACTATAATTTCACGATGCGCTACTATAACGGAGCGCATCGGTGCGCTCTGTTACGCAGGGCACACCGACGAAAAAAGAAACTATATTTTTTTAAGATTGATGCAAGGGACAACATGGATTGTGATACGAATATGCAATTCGTCTCGTGGGTTGGATGTCTTATGACTATACAAACCCTATAAATCTAAATTGAAAAGAAAGAGGGAGAAGGAAGGGGAGAAACAAAAAGAATCTAGGGTTTTGTTTGTAAAAATGGATTTATTTTTTATTTTGTTTCTGAAAACTGCAGAAAAGGTAAAAAAAACTGCAGAAAAAAAAGTTAAAAAAACAATAAGGTTTGATTTTGTTATTTTACTTCATATAAAAAACTACAAAAAATATTTCTTATTTTACTGCATAAAAAAACTGTAGAAAAAAATACAAAAAAACAATAAACTTACTCACATTGTTTGAAATTCTATGGTACAGGGTTTGACTAACTAGAGGTTTGGAATTCTGATTGTCTGAATGCTTCTGTTCAAACGTATTTCCCCGCTCCATAGTGCTCTCGTGATTTGTTTGCTCTAGGTATGCATCCTGCAAATCTGTGGCTGAATTGTTTTGTAAAAATAGTGAAATAATGAAAACTGTTTAGTATTTAAAGAAATGTTTTATGAAATGAGATTTTCGAAAATATTTTGCCGTCCATTTTTCAATTTACCGCTTTTTTCTTCACTTAAAGAAAATAGGGTTGCGCTTTTTTTATTTGCAGTTATTCGTTTACCAGTGCATCCTTTAATTTAACCGCACCAGTGCGTCTTTTTATAAAATAGAACTGGTGCACAAAATAAAAAACTCACTGGTGCGGTTATTTATACATTATGCACCAGAATGACATTGAAGTTTGTGCACCAAAATTTATTATTGTTTTGCTCAAATGCAGGGAGAAAATATCATATATTATATGGAATGGACAATTCTTCAAAATCCAACTCGTTCCATAATATTTTTCAAAGTCCATCATGAAGTTCTCCCTATCCATGTGGAGACGTAATATTTACTTTAGATTTGTTTTATTTTTTCACTATCTAATTGAATTTATATATGTTTTTTATCCATGCAGTCAATCACGCACAACCCAATTAAATTTATAATGTATACAAATTTTTAGGTTTATGCAAATTCATCATCGAGTTTAGATGCACAAAATATTCGAACTGCTCCAAAACATCAGAAGTTTTTATCATGCACTGCATACTGCAAGGCGCATTTGGTAGATGAAAATGGAAAACTACTTCACCTTGCCGCCAATTGTAACAATATTGTATCTTCCAGCCATAATCATAGGACAATGATGATAATTATAATTACAATTGTTTGGTATATATATTGATTAGTATGTAATTATTTCAATGTCAAACCAATTTATAATCATGCAATATTGTCAACATGGTTACTAATTGATATCATATATTTTGTACTAATCATGTTCAATTTTTATTTTTTAATTATTATGATTCTAGTGATGATGAATGACCTACCTACCATCTTTCTTTGCACCCCATGACAATTTAAAATCAAGAGAAGACTGAATTAAGAGAAAAAATTGGAGAGGAACGATACCAAGAATGGTTGAATCAACCACCGATTCAATTCCCACTACATCTAGATTCACCAATTAGGAATGACTACAACAATAGTACTTCTTCACAAGCTGGCAATGGAGGCAATCAAATAGAGGTTGGCATGGATGATTACTTAAGGGATCTGACTGCCATGGAGATAATGTTGTTAGTTGCATTCCAAAGTGATGATCAGCTAGGGGATGATGCTCAAATCACTGACACCTTTTTCGAAAGCCTTAAATTTGCTTCCACCACCCATGCCTTTGGACCTATTGGTCAGTCAAAGTCTACCAAATTGGGGACAAAAATGTTACTGTACAACTTGAAAGAAAATTTTGGCTTGTCGAATGCATGTTTCTCAAAAATTTTGAGGTAATTTACCATAAAGTACTCCCCTTATATAAGTTTGAAATATAATCAGTACACTACAATGAACATTACAAATGTTAAATTTTATGAACGTTAATAATTATATCGACATTAATGTATATTTAATATTAATATATTTTTCCATGATCACCAACTACAGGTTATTCAAAGATAAGGTTCTTCCGAGTGATAATGTCTTGCCCGGTAGCTGCGAAGAGGCAAAGAAATTGTTGAAAATGTTGGGTGTTGAGTACATATCATATCATACATGTCCAAATGATTGTATTCTATATAGAGGAGAATATGCAGACAAAGATATGTGTATGAAATGTGGGCATGATAGGTATGATAAATAAAAAAAGAAAGGTAAATCACGTATTGGTCGTCCTTTTAAGATATTGAGGCACATGCCTATAATCCTAAGGATTCAAAGGCTCTTTCCTTACAAAGAATTAGCTATGTTGCAGGGATGGCATGCCTCACACATAAGTGAGTTGGGAGTTATGCAAATCCCAACTGATTCAATAGCCATGAAGCATATATAGGATACATGGCCCGAAAAATTCAAGAATGAAGTACGAAGTCTACGATTCAGCATAGCCATGGATGGCATCAACCTATATTCCCTCTAGAACACCAACTATTATGTTTGGCATATAGTAGTGATCAATAAAAATATCCCCCCATGGTTGTTTGTGAAGAATGAACATCTTATATTGGATCTCATAGTCCCCGGTAGAAGACAACTGAAGAATATGGATGTCTACTTACAACCACTGGTAGATGAATTGAAGGAATTATGGGATGGGATAAATGTATACGATGTATCAAGACCCATCGCAACAGAGAGGAGTTATATGTTGTATGGCATATGTGCTTACAAAACACATGATAATCCAGGCTTAGGAGTTTGCTCTGGTAAATTACATGATTAATTTATTGATTTGTTTATATATAGTGTAACAATATTCTTTCACATATTATTTATTTAATTTGTTGAAATAATATTTGTTCTGACCTTCATGATATTCTTTAACATGCCATGCATATTAATTAATGTATAGAAATATAATCTCGCAATTCTTGTAACAAAAGGGTATTTTGGATGTAAATGTTGTGGACCTTCTCTGAAAGCTAGATGGTCCAAGGACCTACGAAAGCCAATGTATGATTGCTACATGATATTCCTACCAGAACAACACCCTTATAGAAGAGCAACATCCGATTTCAATGGTAAACGAGAGAGAACCCAAAGGCCTCCAATAATGACACCATTTGAATGGCTTAGAGCATATGAGAGAGAGAAGGATAAGGAGTTCATAGAAATGTTCAATTCAAATGGGGAGCCTAAGTTCAATGATCCAGATTTCTTCAACGCCTATGTTGAGAAATTTCCCATTGGGATGAAAAGGAAATCTATCTTTTATGACCTCCCATATTGGGAGCATCTTAAGATTGCCCACTTATTAGATCCCATGCATATATTTTAAAATGTTTCATATTCTTTATGGAGGCACATATCATCGAAACAAAGTGACACATTGGCTGTTAGGAAAGATCTTTTTACTTAAAAAAATAAAAATAAATATTTTCCAAGACGATTAGAAAGTACGGGATTAGAGGCAGGTGTTGGTCCCTCCAATTCATGGTTTTTCAAAGAAGGTGATGTCCCATGGATTTAAAAAAAATATGATATATCTTTGGAAAAGGAAGTTATAATGGACGTGAGGGTGCCAACTTCATACGGGTCTTCACTACGGCGCTGCTTCACTGTGGATGACTATTTGTCAGTGTTGAAATCGCATGACCATTTGAATCTTCTAAGAGTACGTATAATGTCAAAAGCATGATTTTATTAATTTTTATATTAATAAATTTTATCCCATGCCGGGATCATAAAACATAACTAATTTTGTATATTATTTCATGTGTTTATAACTTTACAGTGTCATTATCCTTTGTTTTTGCGTGGGTGTGTGAAACATGAATTCCCTCAACACCTAGGATGTGCCATATCTAAATTATCTGCATTTGTACATTGGATCACGCCAAAGGAGATTCATGTGGCTAGCATTCCACGGTGGCGTTAAGAGATAGTTGAGATTGTTTGTATGTTTGAGAAGGAACTGCCGACGAGTTTGATGGACTTATAGGTTCATCTTATAATCCACTTGGTAGATGAGGTTGAATTAGTTGGGATTGTTTCTTATCATTGGATGTTACTCTTAGAGAGGTACATGAAGAAATTGAAAGGTTTTGTTCGACAAAGGGCAAAACCCGAGGGGTCTATGGCACAGGGGTACATATCGTATGAGTCTTTCTACTATGCCAGTGAGTACATCAAGAAGATCGAAAATAGACTAGGTGTGGTGATTTGGGATGATCAAATGCATGAAGACAAAAGAGAAGGAGAGTTGCTCCAAATGAGTGGAAAAAAGTGCTTGATAAAGAGTAAGCGACTTATAGTTTTTCAAATTTGAAAAAAGTAATTAATACTCATGTTGAACTTCGATATAATGTATATTTTGATCTCTATGTACTATATAATGTTGGTTTGATTTCATCAGTGAATGCAGAAATTGAAGAAATCAATAAATTCATTCTTTACAATTCTGAAGTGACACAACTGTCAGTCACATTGTATGAACAAAACAGGATGAAATGGGATAGTTACAGGAAAGAATTTAGACAGTTGAATGGTAGAAGTGGGCCTTATCCTGATTATTTAAAAGAAAATATGCCAAAAATATGCCCCAACAGTTGGGTTGCTGACCAAGTTAGAGAGAAATACAGTGCTATCGGTCGTTACGCGCGTGTTGAAGAGGATGCACCAAACATAGGGATTGGGTGCAGCAACTCGGTAATAATATTTTTAATTATGTAAATTTGAAACTTATATTAAGACATCTACATTTCATATTTTAGCTACTATTGGATTATTATTTATAAGACACATGACACTATGATTTTTTTAACTTTTTTTAATAGGTGCATTTGTTCCCATCTACGTGGGCATATGGACACCATTTTCGCACAGAAAATGCCGATGCTAGAAATATCACAGAAGAATATGGAGTGGAAGTCGAGTTCGATTAATCTAGTCGATCTAGCCACTGTGATAAAAAACTAGTACGAGCGACATTAGGTTATGTTGGAAAGATACAAGAGAAAATTGAGGTGGATTTTTCTTCTTTCCAATGTGTTATTTTTGGGTGCAAGTGGTGGGACACCTTTGATCGGAATAATGTAAAGGAAGATCGTGATAGTAGGCTGATATATATCAACTCTAGAAGATGTGGGATGAAGCTAAGGAGCCCTATTTTTTCCCTAAACACTGCAGCCAGGTGTTTTTTACGCAGATGTGTTGGATAGGGATTGGTGGTTTGTATTGACACATGACCCTAGATCAAAACATATTTTTGAGAACAATAGCATTATCATGCCATGCGAGCTAGAAGATAATGAGGGTGATCATGAGAACCGAGAGTGATATGGTACATGTGTTATTTCATCAATATTTATACTTTTTAAGATGGGTTTTTTGAAATATTAATATAATATGGATTTTGAATTAATTGGTAATTTGCATTGTGTTAATGTTAAAATCAGTAATTCACTTGATAATTTGGTATTATGTTGAGCTTGAAAACAATGGCATATTGTATAAATAAATTCTTTTTTTTTTGTATCTAAGATCATAATAAAATAGTTATAATTCTAAAGTACATGAATTTATTTGCATTATTTTCGAAACTTTATTATGTTACAATAAATCATATTATTCTAGATTTATTATTTTACAATTATTTAAAATTTACAAATTCACAAATTTTAATAAATTAATTTCACATTAATATAATTAAAATTTTACAAATATTTTACATACAATTACAATTACAATTACAATTTTACAATTTCACATGCAATTACAATTACAATGACAATTTTAGAATTTTACATATATACAATTACAATTTTACAATTTTAAATACAATTAGAAATACAAATATTACAAATTTACAATATCATGATCATTTGGTATTAAATTAATTAATAAACATCACGTTCATGATAACCATTGTACAAACATCATATTTGACTAAAAAACACATTCAAAATCGCTAACTGCATCATCGTGATCATGATCATCTAACAAAACACAATTAACATTATATATTAACATCATCAGTACAACACAAACATCAAATATACATCTCATGCTATCACATACACATCTATTTGCAAGCTACACATTAAATGAACATATCTAACATGACCTAACAACATACACATCATGATGATCACCAACATGTAAATTAAGTACAACTGCAACATGAACATAAAATACATGGACCATATATATATATATACACACACACACACACACACACACACACACACACACACACATATATATATAACTGAATAATGTTAAAAATATACAATTTTAATATAAATGTCATGGATCAGCTAGTGGTAGTACAACATCAATATAAGTACAAGTGGTCGATGGTCCAGCCTCATCTCCATGATGACTGCTAGTAGATGCTAGTGGAGGCTCATGCAAATTTGGCGTGGCGCGAGGCTGTGAACAATCATGAGATGATGGTACGTTGTGCCTCGTAGACTATCCATCATGTTTTGCAGCTCGATCGTAACGTGCAATAGTCCTCGTCAGTCGTGTAAAAGTTGTCATAACTCCTACGACATGCCACATCAGGCTGTACATGTCACGCAACATGCCTCTCCACATCCATGTTAGCCTACCATCGGCCTCTGTGTCTCTGAAATCAGCAGGCTTGATGCCCGCCTTAACAATCAATGCAATGAGTTGGTCACCCAACTCCATCCTGTATCTAGCATCACTAAGACGTCGACCGCGCACCGGCGCACCAGCAGGAGTAGGTCTCTGATCTGGACCGGCCTCCTGATGATCCTTAGAAATATTTGGCATGCCATCATCCTCATCATGAGGATCCACCCCTAGATCGGGTGGTGGTGGCAGAATCTCCTCGCCATCAAAAGAGCCAATGTCTTCAAAATATATACAAGTACACAACAATAATTAGAGGATTTTATTACACAATTTAATAAAAACAAGTTAAAGAACATGTTAGAATAAATTTAAATAAAACAGTAATATTACCTCTATCATTTGGCGGCTCATCAGCTGTGAAGAGGATGTTGGCACACCCTCACCAATCCAACCCCGCATAAGGACAGGGAACCAAAATGAATGGATGCTCATCAACACTAGCTAGCAACTCTAGTGCATCATCTGATATCCTCTCTAGAAAAAGAGTCTCCTCCCTCTTGGGCATCATTTTCCCCCACATGTGCATACGTGCCTCAGTAATCGGCCTACGAGGCTGCTGAAGAAAAGAAGGCCTCAGATCTGGAAACCTCTCAAAAAATAAACAAAAAAGCTCTGAAGCAAAAGGGAAGTTGACCCTCCCTTGTGCATGAGCATGAAATCTATCTAATGCTGTACAGAACTACCACAAAAAAATGGCAGACCACCTGACAAGTCGTGGCTGCTGTAGTAAAGAATCAACATAATATAAAAGTTGGCAACTAATGTGTTGCCCATCACTGGTGTTGTGCGAAATGGTCAAAATGATAATTGAGAGACACTGGACCTCCTCACGACCAAACACACCAATACTTAACTACCCTCCAATGACCTGAAACTTTGCAAGAGATACTAAATTTTATCCAGTGTATCTTTGGGAGTAAACTAACTGACTTCCTACCACACAGCCAATTGTAACCTCGGGGAACAAGGGAAAATCCACCCCTCTCCTTGATAGCCCTGTAATAAAATATACATCCTCCTCAATGGGCGTGTACCACTGGTTGTTACCAACCCGGAAAGCCTGTTGCTGGGCGTTTCACCTTCGGATAAGATGTCTAAAAAACAAACTACGGGACTTTAGGGAATTAGCCTCCTCATAGAACTTGGAGGCCTACTTGCCTAAGGAGCCCCTGCGTTGCTGCTGTAATAGGGCGAGGGCACGCATCTCTCTCCCTCTCTCTTGCCTCCCATAAGCGAACCATGTTATACTATTTCGCCTATTGTTGTTTTTGTTGCCCCTCTTCTCTCCTTTCACGTCTCTGAATGATTGATATATTAAACACAATTTTTTTATTAAATAACACATGTATTTACAAATATAGGTATATATTTATTTTTTGAAAAATAAATAAAACAAGAGTCCAGGTGTGTAAAAACACGATCCATAGGTCCTAGTGCATCACACCACATAGTGCTGCATAGATACGTGGGATACGTGCACCTCATGATATCAAGCTATGATAAGAAAGCAATTTTCAAAAAATATTTTAGTGCAGCATTCCTTATATTAGTGTTAGGAGGTCGGTGCACTAACTTCACTGCTCCCGTCAGGAAGCATAACTAAGTTAGCACACACTTCCCTCACATAGTGCACATGATCGTCGGTGTGGTATTTTAAGATGTCACACCATTGACATAGGCTCCAAATAGTAAGGCGTACCTTGACAAAATGGCAGGCTCGAGACATTTATTTCAATCAGTGCAGTCCAACACAATTGAACTAGGTCAATGGTGCGACGGTGTTGGCCAGCACCACTCCTTTTAAAGAAATTTAAGTAACACGGTCTTTGTGGTATCATACGGAATCGGTCACGGATTCCTTGGCAAACATTTTCTTGCTTTGACAGTTATTGATCGGGTGTGGTTATGGGTGCCTAAAGAGTCTTTAGGGGTGGGTAAATCGTCAGTCTCTTGAGTTACGCGATACACCATTGTCCAACGGTCGACAGCAGTAGCAGACGACATCAACTTTATATAAAATTTTTTAAAATAACATGGTGCGTTGCGCGGTACCATGCGGACCGGTCTTGGAGATGCGTCGACAGTTTGTGGTGCGCTCCCATATGTATTTATGGCGCCTTAGCAAACCGGTGCGAACAAACGGCTCGGCGCACATACGATATATATATATATATATATATATATATATATATATATATATATATATTTATATTAATGGTTAATTTTAAGGCTTTTTCAAATTCTAATCCGCTAAAAGGTTTAATTATGGAAAAACAATAAAAATACCTGTACATTTACCTGTCGAGGAGGCATATTGGCTGTACAATTTGCAAAAGAAAATTTTCCACTGTTTTATAAAATTCAAGCTGGAGGATTGATGGAAATGCACAACAACAGTGCGTACAATAAGTGCAATGGGAGCAAGGATGTTAGTGCAGCTAAATCAAGGATAACTTGCACTGGTGTTTGAGAGCTCTGTAGCACTGAAAAAAGTGAAAAATGCAGTTTTTTGGCCGTAATTTTTTTTTATTTAACCCTATTTTGGTGCGCGGGGTTTTTTATTGGCGTACCGGTCCATTTGAACTATGCTGCCCCAGGCGATTTCTATTTTTGCACGCATTTAGGAGGCACCGAGGCGGTCTTGCGGTAGCACATCGGTGCTCTACAGTAATAAGACGCACCGGGAACGTTGTCCGGTGAAGCAATGATTTGTGCGGTTTTTTGGCCGTAATTTTGTTTTTTTTAACCCTTTTTTGGTGTGTGGAATTTGGGACCGCAGTGCATTTTGGTTAGTTATCATCGGGTGGTTTATGTTCCGCATGCTTTTTATGAGACACCGTGGCAGCTTAGAGGTAATGCACTGGTGCTCTACAGTAATAAGACGCACAGGTAATGTTGTCTGGTGAACCAATGATTTCTACGATTTTTTGGCCGTAATTTTGTTTTTTTTAACCCTTTTCCGGTGCATGGTATTAGTGGAGCCCTAGTGCGTTACAGTAATTCCGCACTGGGCAGTTTCTATTCCATGTGATTTTTACGAGACACCGGGGTGGCTTAGAAGTAACGCATCGTTGCTCTACACTAATAAGACGCACCAGGAACGTTGTCCAATGAACCAATGATTTGTCTGGTTTTTTGGGCGTAATTTTGTTTTTTTAACCCTTTTCCGGTGCGCGGCATTTATGGGGCCCTAGTGCGTTTCACTCATTCCAGCCTGGGCGGTTTTTGTTTCACGCGCTTTTTATGAGGCACCGGTGCTGACACGCTGACATGCATTGGTACTGCTACTTAATAAAATGCACCAAGCGGGTGTGTACGGAGTGCACAGTTTCTAGTGTGCCAATTTTTTATGCAGTTTTTTTCCTTTATTTTTTTTATTTAACCATCTACAGGTGCGCGCGTTTTATGGATGCCTCGGTGCGTTTTCTTGATTCCACGTTGGTGCAGATGTTATGTAAAGTATCGGTAATCTACAGAATTACAACGCACCGGGTGTGTGTGTACGGAGCACATGGTGTTCGGTGTACCAAATTTTTAACTGCATCGATGCTTTGTCATCTTGAATGCACCGACACATTTTTATGTGATAAGAGCACCAGAAGAAATACATCTGAAAAAACCTCCACCTACCAACCTCCTCTAGGAACCTCCGCTAGAAAAGGATGTCTGGGGTAGTTTTATAAGGGGTTCCTCAAAAACATCCGCTAGAGGGTATTTTCCTTGTAGTGTTACTAATGAACCTTCCACATTTAAAGGTTTAATGAATTCCATTTACAAACACTTCCTTAGAAAATTTGTGTAAATATTTTTTTATGAGATACTAATCTACAACAAGCCATGGAAGGATCGTGTTCAACATGTTGACGGGGTGCTCAAACTATTGGAGGAGAAACAATTATATGAAAAAACCTCCAAATTTTTCTTTGGAGTACAATAGGTGGAATATTTTGGTCATATTATATATTACGAGGGTGTTAACATAGACCCTAACAAATTTAAATCAATTAAGGAATGTAAAATCCCGATAACCCTAATGTATCTTCGAGGATTTCTTGGGTTGATAGGGTATGGTCACAAGTTTGTTAACAATTATCGGATAGTAATAATGCATCTAACAAGACTACTGAAGAAAGACAAATTATCTTGGAATCAAGAAGCAACTAAGGAATTTGAACATCTTAATGAGGCAATGTGCCAAGCACAAGACTTAACTACACCAAAATTCATAGAAACCTTTATTGTTGAATGTCGTGCAGTAGTAAATGGAATTGATGTTGTTTTAATGTAAGAAGGAATACCCATTTCTTTTAAAAGTCATCCAATCAAGGTAAGGTATTTAAAAAAACATATTTATGAGAAGGACATGTTGGCAATACTACATCCACTAAAGAAGTGACCACCTTACCTAATGGGAAGACACTTCAAAGTAAAAAAAGATCACGATAGTCTTAAATGCTTTTTGAAACACATGTTATCTTTAAAAGAGAAACAAAAATGGGTCAAAAATATGTTGGGTTATTATTTTCAGATCATATACAAAAAAGAGAAGTGAAATGTTATTGCACATGCACTCTGAAGAAAGGATGAGGATGTGGAATAATTTCTCTGCGTCATTTCTATTATCCAAACTAATTGGATAATTTATGCAAGGGATGATAGAAGAATGATGAAGAGGTTTGGACATTCATTCTAATGTTCGAGAAATTTCCCAGTACATATGACACATTTATTTGGAAAAATGATTCATTATGATACGAAGATCACTTATATATCTGTATGAATTATTAAATAAAACAAATTACTATTTTGAAATTTCACACCTCCCCCTTAGGAGGGTACTCAATATTTTTTAAAACTTACTGTAGGGTGAAGGAGGAATTTTTTTAGGATGGCCTTAATTATTATATTCAGAAGTTTGTAGCATAATGTTTGGTTTTCCAAAAAAAAAAGTTGAGACAATCAAGACCCCAAGTCTATTAAAACCTTTAGCCATTCCATGTCACCATTGGGAGGAGGTGTCAATATATTTTATCACTGGTTTACCCACGTCTAAAGGAAATAGTTTCGTCATGCTAGTAGTTGATAAACTTACAAAGTATGCACATTTTTGTGCATTTTATCATCCTTTTAAAGCTAGAATAGTTGGTACCATGTATATGGAAACAATTAAAAAGCTACATGGAAACCAAAATATTATTGTAAGTGAAAAATATACCATTTTAACTGGAAATTTTTGGATAAAATTATTTTCATGTCTTGGTACTCAATTAGCTGATAGCTCATATTATCATCCTCAATCTAATGATAAAACTGAGATATTGAACAAATTTTTTGAAGGATATATTTTTTCTTTGTATTTGATAATCAAACACGATGGGTTAAGTGGTTACCAATGAATTAATGGTGGGATAACACTTCCTTCTATAATACAATAAAAATGACCCCATTTATGACACTTTATGGATATCATCCACCATCCGTCACATCATGTCTAAGATACAATTCTAAGGTTCAAGCAATGAAAGATCACATTGAGAGTGAACAAAAATTTCTCCAAATCTTAAAGGATAAGCTCACTTTTGCACAAAATAAAATGAAACAATAGGAAAATCAACAACACAGTGAAAGAAATTTTGATGTAGGTGAATGAGTAATTTTAAGGCTACAATCATACAAATAATTGTCCCTCAAGGATGTTAAGAAGGATAATAAATTATAACCCAAGTATTATGGTCCTTATAAAGTGTTGCAAAATATTTGTACCATCGCATAAAAATTGGAGATGTTTGCATCTTCTGAATACACCCATTTTTCCATGTTTCATGCTTAAACAAGGTTATCACTCATAAGATCTTAGTTTAAACAATATTTCTAGAACTTGATGAAGAATGAAAAAACATATTTCTGCCTGAAGCAGTCATGGAAACAAGATCCCAACAACAATGAAATCGATCAATTTCGGAGTATATCATTCAGTGGAAGAACTTACTCGTTGAATATTCCACATCAGAGAATGAAAATTTTATATAGAAGCATCCATAACTACTCAAGTGTTGAGCACAACACTTTTTTGAAGGAGAGGTTCATTTTAGGTTCCTATAACACTAATGTATCTCCCTTATTTTTATTCATACTGTATGGCAAACATTCTTATTGTTGTGCCCATGTAGCCCCCATATTGTTATTGTTATGCCCCATAGAATCCCATTGTTGTTATTTTTGTGCCCTTACATTATTATTTTTATGTAGGCTTGGATTATATTGCGACCCCTTAGAGTCCTATATACATCAAGTAGGTATTATCATTTGTATCATCAAAGAATTGTTCATTTATGTGATGTAAAAAAGGCTAACCCATAGAAGAGTCTAATTTTCAAGTTGTTGATCTATATTTTATTTTATTTTGTGATCTAGTTTCTTAACATTTAACTCTTTGACCACTACTTCTCATGGTACAATCCTCGAATTGTTTTTCCTCCATAGGTTTCTTGTTATTTTTTTATGGGAATTTTAATTATCTTCTTAATTTCTCAAAAAAATAATTAGAAATATTGTGCATTTAATTGTCAACTCGAGGGTTATATGGAAATTTCAAGTAATGATGCATTGTATGCGAATGTCACTATGTACATTCATTGGTTTGTTTTTTTACTTTTGCAGAGAGTAGAGATAGTTAAGAATTTTTGGCAAGGTTATACAAACTATGGATATGAAATCACACTTGTAGAAAGTAAAGTGATTAAACCTACTTGCAAGAAATAAAATCCATTATTTATAGAAAGAAAATCATTATGTATTCCCAGAAATATAAATTCCAAATCATTGAAAAAAATGAAATTCATACTTACTTAAAGTAAATTAATTAATGAATTGTAGGAAAGAAAATTATAACTAATAAGAAGAAAGATAATTTACACTTGTTGAAAGGAAGTCAATTGACTACGTGCTCGAAAGGAAATCGTGTTTTTTGGAAGGAAATATATTAGCTAATTCCAAGAGTTGAAATATTAATTTAGTCCTTTCTAAGATGATCACTTTTATTACTTAGACAAACAAATGTATTTATTACATTAAGCACATTTGTTGAAAAACTTAAGTGGGTGCATGCTTTATGAAACCTAATATAAAATGAAACTATATCATCTAATAATTAGAAATAAACAAGTAAATGCAATCATGCGTGTGCATGTTTCCACAACTTGTGTTCATGTTCAATATCAATTTTTGGTTTTTAACTCTGTGAATCCCCTAAAACTAAGATGGATCCAATGTTAGGTCCTAGACTTTAAATAACTCCCTAATTTTTTGGCATGTCTCTTATTGTCCAAACTAGTTTGTCTTTTAAAGTTCATTTGAAAGAGCACTTAGCTAACCCAACCCACAATTGTGTCATGAAGAGTGCTCTATTTGAACATTCCTTCAAAACCAAGCACCTCATAATACTTGACCATACTAATATCCTAGCCCTTGATCCTTTCTATTCCATTCCATTCACCCGATTTAGGAATCTCTTGTTATTGAAGAGAACCCGAAAAATTTCAATAGAGAAGATGGATACAAACTTAGTGACTCTTGGAAACCTCTTATATATTTTCGTAGTCAATGACTGACCCTCCTCTATCTCTTTCTATTTTCTTTCCCTTTCCCCAACCCCCTCGCTCGCTCATCCCTTCCTTTGTTCTCTCCTTTCCCTTATTTTTTACCTCCTCCTTCTTGAAATTTTATCTCTCCTACTTGATTCTCCACCCTCCCCCTCGCCCCCCTCTCTCTAGGCTTATATACCTTTCATGTTTTGGCCCTTTCACTTTAATTGTAACTCATTTTGTTTCTTTCTAAGGCTCCCTATCCTTGCCCTCCCCCTTGTAGTTTTCTCTTTTGGCCTACCTTAATTGGTCATTGATTCATATTGTAATTTCCCTTTATTTCTTATTTTGTGAAATGTCAAACATAATTATTACATTATGTGGCTTTCTCTCTTTCTCTCTCTTTACTCTTTGCATCATCTATTTCATCTTTTCATGGTTCAAAATTTCTTTCTAGAATAATTTTTCTTTTATTTCTATCTATTAAGAAGAAATGAAAAAAAAATTAATAAAATAATTATACTTTTTCTCTATTCTCCTCAAAATTTTCAAATTTCCTTGGATCATACCTTACCCATTTTATTAGTATCAAAAAAATATTTTATTTTATTGATTCCATTTTCTAGAATGATTTTTCTTTTATTTCTATCTATTAAGAAGAAATGAAAAAAAACATTAATAAAATAATTATACCTTTTCTCTATTGTCCTCAAAATTTTCAAATTTCCTTGGATCATACCTTACCCATTTTATTAGTATCAAAAAAATATTTTATTTTTATTGATTCCATTATTAATTCAACCCCGTGATAATATTATTATTTCTTTATATGTTTATTATTTTGAATAATTCAATTTTCAAAATTTTTTCTATAGCTCGGTCAAAGATTAACCATCATATACTTCTATTCTATTTAATTAATTAATTAATCTATAATTTAAATAGTTATTAACTATTCAACTTACATTTATCTTTCCAAAACAAAGTTAAGTCTTAAAAATTTATTATTATTTTTAATCTATTAACAATATAAAATATCTAGATCAAATGCCCCTAAGAGGTAATATTATATCATATTTTGAATGTTAATACTAACTTTCATATTAGCATTGCTAACACTTATCTTTTTTTACAACCATCTTAACACTCTTTTCCAGTTCACTATGATTTGCGTGATGATGAGTTGTGACTCTATGTGAAATGTTGGATAATTTTAAACATTCACACAATTAAAATTCAAAATTTGATAGTCAACACAAGTGCAATCCTTCATGAATAGTCAATTGAATAAATAAATAAATAATAAGTAAACACAATCCCACATGAATAATTAATTCCCCAAATTAATTGAATCACAAAACATAATTAATTACATAAATAAATAAATCACAGTGAAGTAAATAATTGCAAATCTATTTTACATAATAAAAATTAAAGAAAACTACTTGGAATAGGCATCATTCTATTTTATTGGAGTGCGTCTTACCCTTGTAGATCAGAGTGATGCTATTAATCTGTGTAATCATTAGCTACATCTACAACATAAAATACTTCAATAAATTAATATACAAATAATTTATAATATAAATAAACTAATTCTAATTACATGTTACAAAATTTTTATTACACTAATTTAAATGAAAATTATGTTAACTTATACTTGTGCCCAAAGAGTCCTTCGCGTAGAATGGAGAAGGGGCTCTTTTTATATATAATATTCCCCTTTTGTAAAATAAAATACCAAATAATAAATGAAAATCAGCTATTTTCTCATGTGGGATTCTAATAATGAGCAAATAATTAATGTTAGATATCTTTTTTGGGGATATCAATACTTGAATAATAATCTTGTTAACAAAATAATTGAATGATGTGGAAGAATTCAAAATTGATCGTTAACAACTCAAACTGATCTGGAATTATTATTGATGCAAACGAAAGGTCGAGCTACGAGAGATGTCACGATGAAGTCTAGGGTTTTTCTTTATTGTGGATCCTCCCCTCCGACCGCCGTGAACCAAAGCATCAAATCGCAATCTCTCGAGACAATGAGCCTCCAGGTTTTTTGCACCAGATGAACACACTTTTTCCATTATTTCAGCAGATTGATCCTTCTTTTTCCATGATGCTTCATCAGTTAATCTTTTTGTTAATCTTCATCAGTTAATCTTTTTGTTTTTCCATGTCTGCATGGAAGGTAAAGATCTTTTTTTTGATTAAAAAATTCTCAAAGCGTGCTGTTATGTTTTGATTACACTTGGGTTGAGGCTGGAACAATGGTATTTAATATATCACTGCAGTCTGCAAATGTATTACGAGGATGGAGTTAGATTTTGTCTCAAATCTGGACCTCATCTCCTTGCGCGTGTAACCTCTTTTCTCAGACCAGTTTACTACAGATCTAAAACACTTTGCAGATTCGGCCTTATCTAAAACACATTGTAGATTCCGCCTTCGATGCTGATAAACCCTATATTTTCTTTCCATATCTTCATTTTTACGGGTATTCTCGTTGTGTTTCATCTCTAGATCTAGACAAAAGACAAAGGAAAAAAAAAAAAAATATCATCTTTCTATCAAAAAAAAATTAAATGGTAAGGAACTTTCCCGATGGATTTGGGGATTGGAGCTATTTGAAACTTGAAGAAAGGAATTCAAAGTAACACGAGAATACCAAAAAAAAATAACAATTTTGTTTTAGGAAGGAAGGAAAAGTGCTCCGACATGCCTCCATTTGAAATATTATGGTGTGGTATGAGATTCTATCATAATATTAAATTTAAGGCTGTCAGAAACCCTAATGCAAATTCTAAAAACTCTAATTGATCCATATCATCTCATTCAAGGATGCAATGAAAGGGAATATTATAGCTGAAGAGGATATGTTCCAAAATCTATTAGGACATTATAATGTTGAGCAAATGGACAAGGTATGGAAAATGGATGTAAAACTGACAAAGGTAAAATTGTATTTGGCTAATCTACAGGCTAAGGAATTAATATGAGAATTTAATCTTTTTTGGTGTGGAATGAGGTTTTAATGGTTTGTGGTTGGTCTTTTCTTTTTGGAAACAAAATTATACTCTCTACTTATGCTCCAAAAGCTTTTTCATAATGCAATTTGACACATAGCAAGAGATGGAAAATATTCTTAATGAAGGCGTTAAAGAATGTAATCTCAACCACCTGCTCGTTGTCAAAACCTTTAGTCCAAGTGTCTAGTTCAGTTTCAAATTAGTCCACTTTAGTCGAGTTACACTACAGTCATTTATTTCTGATGTTTCCAATATAATCCTATTTAAATAATTCTTAATATTGAGATGAACAATCTTTTGCTCCACTTCTTTTCAGTTTTCAATTCTTGTCATGGTATCGGAGCTAGTTTGCATAAGTCTCCCTAGAGAGCAGCAACAGAGCCAAGTTGGAGTAATAGAGAGGAGAGGCGAGCCTACATAAGACTCTTTGACAGAGGAGCAGAAGATTGAGGAGAGCTAAAAACGCCTCCTGCGAAGAAGTAGAAAAAGAACGAAAAAACCGGGCAAAGCCCACCAATGAAACGAATTGCTAAAAAGTTATTCGAGAAGAAATCCAAATTAAAAAAATTGGTGCACTAATGCACTGTTTGATAAATTCCAGAAGTGAAAGAGCCGCGTTAGCATTTTTGTGTTAACGCTCTGTTTTTGAAGAGTTCCAGCATTATAATGCACCAGCCAAGAGGAATACGTCGCGTTAAGTTGCAATTAATTACAGCGATTGAAAGTAACGCGAAGCCAAAATGGATCAGCTGCGTTAAGATAAACGTGGATCGAGAGTCAATCAACTGCGTTACGGTATTTCTGTTCGATTAAAAGGATCAGCTGCAAGGAAATCTGTGAAAGCACGGTGGAACAATTGCGTTAAGGTATTTTTCGTTAATGTAATCTCTGTGATGTATTAATGTGATACATGAAGGTCAACCTATTCAAGGTTTTTAAAAAGAAAATATGCATGAATGTATGGCATGAAAACGTATTCAAAGTATACATGTGAAGGAGTGTTAAAATGCTTTATATGAAGGTTTTATACCAAGGTTTCAACATGTTAATGGAAATTTTTTTTTTTTGTCTATAGAAAAAAACTTAAAATGTGGAAAGGTTTTTTAAAAAGCTGCTTTATGAAAGGAAAAAGGGGCAAGCTTTATTTTAAGGTTTTTAAAAAGGGAAGAAGCCCATTTAAAAAAAAAATGGGATTTTAATTATTTTTGCCATGAATTTTTAAAAGAGCTTGTGTGAAAAGATTTTATGACATGTGAAGAATTTTTTTTTGGAGTTAAAAAAAAAAAAAACAACGAAAGCCTTGTAAAAGAGAATTTTTTAGAAGCAAGGTATTTGATGCATATATAGACTCGTCTGTTTGTGGAAGCTAGGCAACGAGGTCATGGGAAAAGCCAAGAGGCTAAAGAGGAAATAGAAGATGTTCAAGATATTTTTAGATCTCGAAATAAAGAGGCAAAAAGATGCCTATGTGTTAAAATTCATAAAAGAATCTGTCGATAACAGCATTCTCCCTCTGATATGAGATGCCAAGACAGCCAAGGAGGCTGGGATACCCTTAAGAGATGTTTTGGTGTAAGGGGGAGCGTACAAATTGAAGATGAAGGTGGATCTGTAGCAACAGATCTACAGCGAGATGAAGAGTGAGAAGTAGTAGAGAGAGAGCACGAAGATTCTTGTGAACCCCACTGTACACAGTTACATGTGAATGATGATTTGTTGATTCCAGCAATGGATCTTGCTGACGAAAAATTTATGATACCAGCAACATGGCTTGCTGACAAAGATATGATGATACCAGCAACAGAGCTTGTTGAAGATGATATGGAAAATCCAGCAACACATCTTGCTGATGAAAATTTTATGGTTGATGTTAACTTTGATAATGAATTTTTGGCTAATGATGACCGGTTGCAGATGATGCAACAAAAACATGATATTGACATGATGCTATTTGGTGAGATAACCCCACTTCAGTTAGTGGAAGATAACCTGATTGCACCAGCACAGGTTAGTGAAGAAAATACAAAGACAGAAACAAACATAAGACAGTTTGCAAAGCGAAAGAAGAAACATAGAAATAGGCAGAGAAGGAAGCGCAACAAGAGAAAGCTGTCATTACAAAGCAGAAGGAAGAAACAGAGAAAGAAGCAGAGACAAAAGAAAATAAAGAAGTCTGCAAAGGGAAAGCAGAAACAGAGTTGAAGGCAAAAGCAGAGAAGGAAACACAATAGGATAAAACTCTCACTATAGAGAAAAAAGACCAGAACCAATGTCGTTCTGAAAATATTTTTAATTCTAACATTGATTTCAAGTGTGCAAGCACATAGATTGACTATGAAGAAGAGCTAAAATTTATTGAAACATGGCTTGCAACACCATGTCTAGTTGAGGTCTACACAGAAGTTGTAGATATGAATGATGAAGACAACATACATGATGAAAACGTGAATGAAATTTTCATGCATTGGAGTTATGAAGAGATAATATATTATTCTAATCTTATGTTGCAACAGATGGCTGATGAAAAGTGTATTACAAAAGACAATATGTGGAAGCAACCCACATTTCTTGAAGAAGTCCATGACATGCTTATACAACCTGGAATAGAAAAAGACCTGCACCAGAAAATCAAGAAACTGACATTTGAAGGATACAACAAAGAGAAAAATATGAAACAATTCAGAGGCTACAGAATCTGGAAAAAGAGAAGAAGAAAACCAAATCTAATTGAAGTCAATTTTTTTAAATTGTAAGCCTCGCTGAGACATAGACCAGCAGGTATCTGAATTAAATTTTTATGTGGTTGTAATTAAAGGGGAGTGTTAAAGAATGTAATCCCAACTGCCTGCTAGGTGTCGAAACCATCAGTCCAAGTGTCCATTTCAGTTTCAAACTAGTCTAGTTTAGTCGAGTTACACTACAGTCATTTATTGCTGATGTTTTCAATGTCATCCTATTTAACTAATTCATAATATTGATATGAACAATCCTCTGCTCCACTTCTTTTCAGTTTTCAATTCTTGTCATAAGGGCCATGGTTTTGGCGTAGAGCTCGGATTTTTATTACACCATGGTTCCTAGAATTTAATGCTACAAGCATGGTGGTTACAAAATTCCAGTGTGGGTGAGGTTACCGAAGCTCACTCTTCCCTTTTGGCACTATCATGCAGAATATTGGAAATACCCTAGGCAAGTGAAAAAATTGATATGGATTGAACAAAAAAAGCTATCTTTACATTTTCCAGAATATGTTTAGAGAGAGCCCTTAACATGGTCTCTTTGATCGTTCTAAAACTTGAAAAAATTCAATGGACACAAGTTTTAGATTATGAGAATACAACTTTCAGTTGTTGAACCTATTTTCAAATAGGACATCTTCATAACACCTTCTAACAAGTAAAAAATACTTCATAAAAGAATAAGAGGCAAGCCCTAAAGCCAAGGGGTTGGTAATTTCTTGACATTTGTAAGGAGGAAGAACAAGAGGCCATGGAAATTTCTCCAAATTCAGATGCAAAGAAACAATCTAGTAGCCAAGAAAAGGGAGGACCTAGGGAATAGTTAGGAACAATTCCTCATAGCGAGAAGGGTATTGAACCAATAGAATTCATAGAAATAGAGCAGAAAATTGAAGAAACACCCACAGAAAAGGAATCCTAGGGCATAAAGTGATCCCATGCCTCCAGGAGATCCCACTCAATTAAAGAAGTTCCTTTGAAAGAAGAACTAAATCACTTGGCAATAGTGATAGTTTCTCCCAAACAAGGAGTTTGGAAAAAAGTGTAGAAAAATAAAGGGAAAGAGGGGAAGCTAAGTGACCTTTATTATACATGAGCTATTAGGATTACATGAATGAATGCTTAACAACATACGAATAATGTAATTTATTTCCTTGTTTTCAGGTTCAATAAGATTATGATTTTTCCTTCAGAAGAAATGATTAAACTAATCTTGTCTTATAATTCTAAAATTTTTATATATTTAAGACAATCAATGATATTCCAAATCCATTGAATCTCTTAGTGGTTTTGAGCCGATATAAATTAAAATGTTGCACAAACAACTAAATATAAACAACAATATAATGTTAATTGTGTAAAAGCAACATTGTAGTATCAACTATGTAACAACAATAACGTAATAACATCTTTGCAACAACAACAATGTAGTAGCATATTTATAACAACAACAATATAGTAGAAACTATGTAGTAACAATAGTGTAATATCAATTGTGTAGTAGTATTAGAATAATAACAACTTAGAATCATCAACAGTGTAATAGAAATTACATAAAAACAATAATATAACAACAGTTTTGTAGAAGAAACTCTATAACAACAACTATGTAATGGGAAAAATTTGCAACTTTATAGTAGAAATAGTGTAACAATAATTGTGTGATGTTGTACAATAACATAGTGTTGCAACATGACACTCAAGGTTCTAGCGCCCCAACAATGAGTAGTGTTGAAGGATGACACTCAAAGTTATAGTGTTATGAAAATAGCACAATGTTGCATGATGATCCTCAAGATTTTAGTGTTGAAAAGTAAGCTTCAGGTTCCAATGTTGTAGTAGAAGCTAAAGGTTCCATTGTTGTAGCTAATAATAAAATTCATAATTCGAAAAAAGCGTGATCTCGGTTGTTGAGATATTTAGATAATGGACTTATGTCAACATGATGACTCCTCATGTTAAAAATATCATGTACACACATCATATATTTTCTATTAGAGGAGTAACGACAAGTGGACACTAGTTCTACACTAATCAATAAAATAATCCATTTTTAATGATAGTTGCAAAATATGACAATTATTTAATATTTAACCATAATTCATTTGAAATATTAATAAAATGCAATGGAAATATTTTGGCTCTAAATCTTATATATAAGCTTCAAAATGGATTAATATATGGTCATATATGGTAATAGGTAAGTGAAAAGGGATTTAAAATAGGGAAAAATGATATAAAAAGATTGAATTTATGTTTCCCAACACTTTATGTATACTTGTTTATCCCAACTTAATAAAATTATTCCAAATATGTCCTATCTCATAACATGTAGAACATATGAATGGTATTTTCTCATAATCAAGCTTTTAGAAAAATTATCTATTTCCCCACTTGATGTGCATCTCCTTAGGTAAGCCTTCCTCAAGCCAATTTCCACTACAATTTATATCTTTATTCTATCAAATTTTGAGTGGAATAATTATTATTAGCCAAAACAATTCCCTATACTATCTCCAATTAGCTTCAAAATTTTCTCATTCCAACTAGACATTATCAAGTTACTATCTCCAATTAGCTTCAAAATATTCTCATCCCATCATTCCAACTAGACATTAGAAAGTTTGAGCCCAATGAGCTAAATGTACAAGTGTTCTTACCTATGAGCTTATATATCCTAATGTTAATGAATGATGGACATAAAAAATACATTTTGGTGAATAATTTCTCCATATCAAGTTTGTACCTTATTTTGAAGGTAATCAACCCTCTTGTGAGGATTTAGTAGTTTGGCATATATACCAACAACCCTAGCTATTTCTACTTTAACTACCACTTTCAACCTCCTTCCAACACTATTTTTCCCATTATTCAACTATATAGTACATTTATTATTAAGGTTTTAATTTATTTTAAACCCATAAGTTCTCTGAATACAAGATCACCCTTTCTCTATGTTCCTTTACAATTTTTTTCTTTCATTTTATTTTAGCATAAAATAGATATTATAATTTCTCGTAAATACACCTAGACCATATCTTTCCAAATTTTCTAATAACAAGTCAAAAAATCAAATCCCTATTTAATAATTTGTAACTAACCTCTTACAAAGTCCTCTTCCTTCCTTTTTCATGAAAAACTTTAAGTTATTTTTATTTTCATTATCAGAGCCTATAAATATATCCATCCAAGTAAAAATTCCAATATGAATCACATTCATTGACCATGGTTAAATTATAAGCCCATATGTTGTTGTATATTACTAATCATCCCAGTATTCATCCTTTCCTATAAAAATTAATCCTTTAAAATATTACACTTTGTTTTTTGATGTAGTTTGGAATGTATTCCTCCATCCTAACTTCCATCGTTAGTTGACCTTAAATTCACCTCTTGAAGGATGATAGTATGTCCACCTTCAAATAATTTTGTTCCAATTTTTTTTAAAACATTAAAACACAAATTTTGATAAGAGTTTAATTTATTTCATCCTCCTTATAATCACTCTGTTTTGAAATATTAGAATAAGATATACCGAAATTGAAAATTACGGACAATTCTTTTATAATCCTGCTTTCTTGTATGGATCATATAAGTTTTGATAAAATGTTGTTGTGTCTTCTTATCAATTCGTTTTATAATTTCAATGAAAATTTCTCCTTTGCCTGAATCAACATGTCCATTTTTTGTTGTTCTATCAGATTCTTATTTAAATGTAGAAATGAGTTTAAGGTAGAAAATAAATATTATTTGAAATGGGTATTAAATGTTTGTGTTAAATATTATGATATCGTAACACTAAATATATAAAAATAACAATCTCATGTTTATGGGATTTTTTTATTTTACCCTAAATGTACTAGGATCACCTTCATCAATATTATAAGGCTTAAATTTATTTATGTGAAATAAGGATGGTGATATGTCATGTGGTCACGTGGGATTTTTTTATTTTACCCTAAATGTACTAGGATCACCTTCATCAATATTATAAGGCTTAAATTTATTTATGTGAAATAAGGATGGTGATATGTCATGTGGTCACGTAGCTTTAATATTCAAGTGACATTGTGAATATTTATGAGTACTCTAAACGATCATTCAAAACATCTCAATAAATAGCTATGGAATTCCACCTGGTGGCTTGAATTACTCTCTTAAACATATGTAATGCCATGTTTCCAACTCAAAACTCTACCTCTTATCTATCATGATATATTAATGCTTCATCTTTTTAACCACAATAACTAAATGTGATGCATCTCCAATATGTCTTACCATCACTTCATGAACCCCAAGGCTAATGTGTTATGGCCATCGTAGCCTTATATAATTATGTGGGGTGTCAATGTTTATTATCCATTTTAATAATCAAAGGGAATATATCTCGTTGTAGACCATTTTTTTATGTTGTAATTAAATTAGGCTGAAACCAACAAGTATGGCTAGTAGGGTTGGTACATGAAAAAAATAGCTAAGGTAATCCTCCAAAATTAAGTTGAAACCAACCAGTATGGCTAGTAGGGTTGGTACATGAAAAAATAGTTATGGTATCCTCCAAAATTCCATTATACATTCCATCTTTCCATTTTTTTATGGATGGTTACATAAATTCATCATACAATTGGTTCCAATAATATTGAAAATAATTATCCAAAACCACCTTCTCATCCTCATAACTCTATAGGTTGTAAATATCAATGGGATAGTTGAATACCTCATAATATTCTAAAATAGAAAATTTATAACATTTTATATTGCGTAATCCACCTTCATTGGAAAAAATAATTTATAATTATAAAATTTGTTATCATCTACCACAATCGCATTATCCCCTTGTGAAAACAAAATTTGAATAACAAATTCAATAGACACACTTACTCACGGTATCTCTAGCCCCAACAAAGGATGTAGTGGACCAACCTGTATTCCAATTTCTACCTCATATTGTGGTAACAAAAGATAATTGTATATGTCTTCTTCCATGCATCACCTCATATATTCCCAATGGAATCTCACTCTAACAATTCCATTGTCCTTTCTTGTCCTAGGTGGCTTTCCAAAAGATAATTATGCCACTCTAAATAGTTTCTTCCAAATGTTGCATGTCATAGGCATGTAGATGCTATTAGAAAGTACAAAATTCATTTTATGTCGAAATTTTCAGTATTTTTTCCTTCTTAATGTATTTCATGATGTTCAAAGATATGGTATAATTATGCAATCATTCTTCAATGGTATCTTGTATATTTGTGAAAAGCTATACTTCAGTTATAATGGGCACCAAAAAATCATCCTCCTCTAAGGATGTATGTTTTTCCTTACTAAACAAAGCATGAGCTATTGTATTCAATTTGTCTATTTTTTAGTCAAAACAAGTCTTTCCATAAAGTTTACTTAGTTGAAAATTTTATTTTGGTGGAAAAGTAACATATGAGCACATTGTACCTCTCCATAATGAACAATGTTACTAAAAAGTAGTTCTTCCATTATTATAGGAAATTTACGACTATATTCATATGTTCCTCATTAATGGAGTTCTTTATTCATGATCTTATATTTTTATAAACCCAGAGGACAATATATGACTTTCCTATGAAAAAAATCCTCTGATGGAAAACTCTAATTCCTCTATTTTCATTTGAAACGATTACTCAATTCTAGCACCTTCAACATAAGTCTACAGTTTAGTTTATAGAATGTTGTTGGGAATTTTCCATCTATTTTTTGTGTTTTTCATTCTTTGGAAAAATGATAAGTGGTGCTAAACTATTATATTAACCTTAAAACAATATGTAGTAGTAGTTTTCCTAACTGTGAGGCCAGGAGGTAACTCTAACAAAAATGAATTGATTTGCATTAAAGGATGCTCACAAATATATACATGGATGGTGTGACTCCAGGGATTCATCTCCCAGTGTCTCTTCATATTTCACCTCTCCTTATTTTCTATTTATAATAATTTTCAAATTCACCCAATCCCTCGAATTAGGTTTCAACATTCCCCCCCTTAATCCGAAAGGATATTGGTGAGTCCAAGCATCATTCTGATTCTTTCAAAATTTTCTCTTCCAAGCACTTTGGTGAAATTTTTTTATATCTTCTCACTTGTGGAACAATGATGTACATGGATTGTATTTTCCTCAACATGATGTTGAATAAGATGGTATTTTGTATTTATGTGATTCGTTTGATCATAGAAATTTGGTTTCTTGGCCATATTGATTGCAGAAGTGTTGTTGATCATGAGTGGACTTGAATGCACCTTTTTCTTCTAAAAATATTCTAGTATTTTCCCGACCCACACAATTTCCTGTGTTTATTTAGCTGTTGCCACATATTCTGCCTTAGTTTTGGAATCTGCTAGAACTAATTGTTTGCGTGATCTTCATGAGAAATCTCCTGATCCAAGACTCATAGTATAACCTGAAGTAGATACATTAGTTTCTTTGTCTCCATCAAAGTCCAAATCAGAGTATCCAATCAAGCTGAAGACTCCCACCTATTTATACTTGAGTCCAAAATCTTGAGTCTCCTTCAAGTACTTTAAAACTCTTTTCACAATAGACCAATGTCCCTGACAAGGATTTTGCATAAACTTGGAGATGATTCAAACAAAAAATGAAATGTATGATCTGGTAGTAGTCAAGTAGTTGAGGCTTCCTACAAGTTGTATATACTTTGTTGCATCCTAAAATTATTTTCCTTCAATGGATGTAAGCTTCAATTTATGTTCCATTGGAGTAGTCAAAGGATTGCACTCAGCCATTCCAAACCTTTTCAATACATCTCCAATGTACTTCTTCTGAGAGAGGAATATAAATTTAGGATGCTGAGTTACTTAAATAGCAATATAGTAGTGAACATAGCTGAAATATGTCATTTCAAATACTTTCCTCAATTCCTTCTTTATGGATGCAATATAAATCTCATTGTTCCCTGTCATCAAAAGATCATCTACATACACCACACAACATAAAATTGTTTTTCCAAATTTATTGACAAACAAAGCTGCATCATCAAGATCACAATGTTTGAAGTTAAGTTTCATAAGATGCTCAATTAAATTCTCATACCAGGCTCGTGATTCTTGCTCAAGTCCATACAAGGATTTTAGAAGCTTGCGTGTTTTTTATTCTTGGCCCTTCACAACAAATCCTTCTAGCTAGGACATAAACAAATTCTCCTTTAGATATCCATTCAGGAAATCAGTTTTTGCAGCCATCTTATGGACTTTCCAACCATTTTGAGCTTCCAAGGCAAAGAGTGTATGGATGGTAGCCCATTTTGTTATGGGGGGCAAACGTCTCCTCATAATCGACCCCTTCTTTCTGTGCAAAACATTTTTCCACAAGCCCAGATTTGTGCTTGTCAAGTGGGCCATCAAATTTGTACTTGTTCCTTTAGACCCACTTGTAGACAACATGTTTGATTCCCAATGGAGGATCAACCATCCTCTAAGTTCCATTTTTTACGAAGGCATCATATTCCTTCTCCATCGCTTCATTCCATTCATCGTGGGAAGCGACTTCTTTAAAGGAAATTGCTTCAAAATATGTAGACAAATTCAATTCAAAATTATAAGAAACATCCATATCAACAAGTGAATTAGAATCATCTACATCACCCCCATTTTACCTAGCGGAACTTCTTGTTCCTGTATTTCCAACATCATCAGGACAGACATTTTCAATTTCTTTGTCAGCCATTTTCGAGTACCTTTCTAAGATGGCACAAGATTCTCAATTGAATGAGTTGGGGCTCAACGAATACTTAGTCCTGTTAGGATATTCCAACACATAGGAAATAGTTAAGAATAACTTAGTCTATTATAGAGTTAGGTAGAGTGTGTTTCTTTACCATGTACATTTGTAACTTATAATCCGATGGTCACAATTTGTAGTGATTAAACGATTATCTCTCTCCTCGATATTGACAACACTTTATCCATGGATTAACACTCGATTGGTTCATGATCTCTATTTAAAGAGCATGGAGGGTCATTTTTATGGTAACCGTTTATGAGAGAAACATATGTAACTTCTCTTTTTATATTAATAAATTGCCTGAAGTGGCCGCGTTGGCTTAGGCCATGGACTCTTTCCCTCTTCAAAAATTTTAACCACATGATTATACTGGTGTACTTATTTGTTAATTGTTCGTGAGCGGTGACCTATGGTTCTTGATCTAAGGAACTTACCCTGTAAATTCCTATATGGTATCAGAGCCAGGTTCCGATCATGGGACCTATGAAGAAGCCTCCGGTCATCCAGATTGGAATGAAGCTATGAATGAAGAATATCTTTCCTTATTGGCGAATGATACTTGGGATCTTGTTCCTCTTCCAAAAGGAAGAAAACTTGTTAGATGTAGATGGGTTTACACACAAATTTTGGACTAGATGGAAAAGTGGATAGACATAAATCTCGTCTTGTTGCTAAATTATTTTCACAAGTTGAAGGCATTTAATATACCGACACCTTCTCCCCTGTTGCCAAAATGAATTTTATCCACCATGTTCTTTCCCTTGATGTCTCCTTTAAATCGGAAGTCCATCAGATGGATGTTAAATCTGCCTTCTTACATGGCGATTTGCATGAAGAAATCTACATGGAACAACCCCCTGGATTTATCCAAAATGACTCTAGCCTTGTTTTTCGCCTTAGGAAGTCTCTCTATGGTATCAAAATAGCTCCTCAGGCTTGGTATGCCAAAATGGATGGATGTCTATTAGATAATGGCTTTTGTAGGTGTCATTTTGACAACACTATCTACACCAAGAAAGTGGGTAAGTCCTTCACCATCCTTGTTCTTTATGTTGATGATCTTATCCTTACTAGTAGTGATCCAAACCATATAAACCATGTGAACTCTAGCCTCAAAAATAAGTTTGAAATGATAGACTTAGGAAACTTGCATTATTTCCTTGGTCTTCAAGTCTTGTAATCCAAGGAAGGCATTACCCTCTCTCAGTCCAACTATGTGTGTGATCTTCTACACCACTTTCACATCGAAGATTGTAAGCCAGCCCCTTCTCCCTTTCATTCTGGAGTCAATATTTCAGTCACTTTTTCTACACCTGAAGTTGATGCTACCTTATACCGTCAACTTGTTGGCAAAATTCTATATCTAACCCATATTCATCCTGAACTTTCCTTTGCCATTGATATTTTGCTAAGTTTATGCACCAACCTCATGAAAGTCACTGGAAAGAAGCTAAACGAATGCTTCGATATATTCAAGGTATAGTTCATTTCGGGATTCATTATAGTGTAGGAGCATCTCCATTATTTATTGGTTTCACCGATTCTGATTGGGCTCGTGACCCTGATGATCAAAAGTCTACTACAAGATATGTATTCACTCTTGGTTCAGGACCTATTAGTTGGTCTTCTAAGAAAAAAAGTGCCATATCTCTTTCTTCACCAGAAGTAGAGTATCGTGGTGCAGTTGAAGCCAGCAAGGAAGCCATGTGGCTTCATCAGATCCTGTCTGAATTTGGTCTTCATCAGTAGCATCCAACTACACTTTGGTGTGATAATCAGAGTGCCATTCAACTATGTAAAGATCCAGTTCAACATCAGCGTATGAAACACATTGAACTCCCCATACACTTCATCAAAAAACTCATTCATGATCGTGTTCTTGAAGTGCAGTACTGTCCAACCAATGATCAAGTTTCCGATATCTTTACGAAGACTCTCACAGAACCGAAGTTTACCAAACTTCGATCCATGCTTGGAGTTCAGGAAATTTGTCATTAAGGGGGGATAGGTTCTAATGCCTCCTTCCTTCTCCTATTGTGTCACCTTTGTAAATCCTTCAATCTTATCCCAATTTGTTCTTAAGGGGGGATGTTAGGATATTTTGACACATAGGAAATAGGCTCATTTTGTGTCACCTTTGTAAATCCTTCAATCCTATCCCAAGTTGTTCTTAAGGGGGGATGTTAGGATATTCCAACACATAGGAAATAGTTAAGAATAACTTAGTCTACTGTAGAGTTAGGTAACGTGTGTTTCTTTACCATGTACATTCGTAACTTATAATCAGACGGTCATGATTTGTAGTGATCCAACGGTTATCTCTCTCCTTGGTATTAACGACACTTGATCCATGGCTTAACACTCGATTGGTCCATGATCTCTATTTAAAGAGCATGGAGGGTCATTTGTCCAGTAACCGTTTATGAGAGAAACATATGTAACTTTTCTTTTTATATTAATAAATTTCTTGAAGTGGCCGCGTTGGCTTAGGTCGTGGACTGTTTCCCTCTTCGAGGGTTTTAACCACATGATTATACTGCTGTACTGATTTGTGATATGTTTGTGAGCCGTGACCTTTGGTTCTTGATCTAAGGAACTTACCCTGTAAATTCCTACAAGTCTCCCCATTGTGTCAATCACATCACTCAAAGAGTCATTCGTGGCTATATCTTCATGTGATTGAGAAAGTGCTTCAGAAGAAGATTCCACAGATTGATCTAGTATAGGAATCCCTCCTTCAAGATGTGGATTTTTATTATTAAATTCTTGAAATTACTTTGCATTCCCGAATCTATCCAAGCGATTAAGTTTGCGATCAATAACATTGCCACTCTTGGAAGATTCAAGAATATGACATCTCTAGATACTAAAAACTTCTTATTAACTTCATCATAGAGACAATATACTTTGGAGGTATTTGAATACCTAAAAAAGATACATTTATGACTCCTTGCACCAAGTTTGTTTATTTTTTCCTTAGGTATCAAGGCATAATAGGTGGAACCAAAGACCCTGAGATGCTTTATCGAAGGAATGTGGCCATGCCACAATTCATAAGGAGCCTTGTTTCTAATTTCATTAGAAGGACACCTATTATTTATATACACAACACATGGAACTTCATCGACCCAGAACATCAATTTTATATTCTTGAAAAACATCATGGAGCATACCATATTTAAAATTGTGATGTTCATTCTTTCAGCTACATTGTTCTGTTGGGGATTGTAAGGCACAATTGTTTGATGTTTAATCCCATGTTGGAAAAGATATTTTTCAAATTAATTTTAAGTGTATTATTTTCCATTATCAATGTTAATAGATCCAATATGTGTTTGTGGATCATTTTCAATCCATGCATTAAAGTTCTTGAATCTATGTAAAGCATCATATTTATTCTTCAATAAGTTTAAACCCAACATATTCTGGTGTAGTCATCAATAAATGTCATCATATATTTATTTCCATTTGCAGAAGGATGAGGCATGGGGCCACATAAATCTGAATGAATGAGTTCACTTTTTCTATGTTCTCTCGAATGTGAATCATGAAAATATTTTTTTCTATGCTTACCCAGAATACAAGAATCACATTGCTTAGGCTTCCAAGGAATTGTAAGCCAACGAGTAACACCATTTTTCTTTAATAATCAAATTTTTTCATAGTTAAAGTGTCCAAATATAGCATGAAATAAAAGACTTGATGGAAGCCCTCATCATAGTGAGAAATGAATGCAAAGTTTTGTGCATGAGTAGAGGTACCTGGCAGCTTTAGAAGGCTTTCTTTTTTTACCCCGTCATGAAAAGTGAGTGATATGATGCTTTTCTGACCTAAAAATTTCTGTCAAGCATATGAATGGAGTGTCCTCGCTGATGGATATGGAAAAAGGACAAAACGTTTCTCCTCAACCCTGGGAGGTATAGAATCTTATGTAGAAGAAAGTGTGGATGTCCAGCAAGTTTAAACCTAATTGTGCGAAGCCCTGATGACTTGAGTTTTGATTTTTCTACAAATTATTGTACTCCAACTATGTCAGTGAATTATTCAAAAAGGTAATTTCGAAAATTCATGTGGCATGTTTCTCTTGAATCAAGCAACCAATCATTTTTCCAAGAATAAAGTGAAGAATTGAACAAGTCTTTAGTTACTCCAATATTACAATGTGCCACAACATAATGAGAGGATTTAGGGGATTTACCTTTCTCTTTCTCACGAGTTTTACCTTTGGCTACATTTCTTTCCTACTCTATTCTCTCCCAATAAAACTTACATTTGGATGCATCATGTCCATATCTATTGCACAATGTGTAATGAAGTTGAAATTATTATCCTTGACCTTGTCTGCCCTCTACCCTTGTAACTCCCTCATCCATTCTGCAAAATTTTCTTTGCATTTTTTTATAGACTGTCACCTCTATCATAATGAAAAGTCTTGTGTATTATTGCTGCCAAAAAATTCCCTTTCCCTCACTGAGTCGATTTCCTCATTATAGGATAACAATTGACTCCTTTCCCTTAATACAGTCAACTCCTTATTCTTTTTGGTGGTCCTCTACGCAGTCGACTACTCTACCACTCATGCTCACACCAAGTCACACCTTACGCTGCTCTAAACGCTCTCAATACAATTGCTCTAAAAAATGGAGCTGACTCTGATACCATGTCAGGACAGGACGTAACTCCAGAAAAAATGAATTTATTTTCATTAAAGGATGCTCACAAATATATACATGGAGGGTGTGACTCTTGGGATTAATCTCCCAATGTATCTTCATCTTCTGTCTCTCCTTATTTTCTATTTACACTAATTTACAATTTCACCCAATCCCTAGGATTAGATATCAACACCAACCAATGAAACTCCTTAACTCATGAAAAATTATCGGGTCCACCTAATCATCAAGTGTTTTTATATTCATAGGATTCATATAAATTCATCATTTTCCAATCCAGTGGCCCTAGAATGGAATTTTGGTCTACCCAAATATACACTTAGGCTTTTTCAAGTATATTTTATTTTACCTTAGTCCCTTAAAAACATCTCCTAAATGTTATTTATGGTCTTCATTATTCTCACTAAGCACCACAATGTCATCTAAATAGAGAACCACTAACGTTTTTGAGAAACATATAAACACATTTTTCATCACGATGGAAGAAATCGCTATGCAGTATGTATTATTCCTTTACCATTAAAAACCATAACCAAAGACATATAGAGTATAATTGAAATAGCTATATATAAGAGATAGTAATATGAAAGATGTAATATATACTCTTTTATTAATATAATTTAACCAAGGACATAATTCTCATTTTCCTCTAAGGTAGGGAAACCATTCTACAGGTAAGGCACCAAATACAACAACACAAGATAACACTTCAATTCTCTCAAATATCTTTAAAAAGTTTTCAATAGAAAAAACCATAACTATTTGTGGTCCCACCAATAGTTGGCACCAACTACCTTTTTAGCCTTATAAAGTAGACCATTTTACATTAAGTAAATATCCATTATTACACAATGGTCCTTATTCAAAGAGAATGGACACATGAAAGAATTAACTAACTCCTATATATCCTATAGTAGGGAGGTTAGAGTAGGACCCTAACATGCCATAACCCTTCAAAAGAAACATTTTCCTCAATGTCGAGGATGAGGAAATTATTGAATTAATGTGGTTGGTTCCATTGTCTCATCTTTGGGTGGGATTACTTTCCACTATTTTAGTACTTCATTGATTCTGCATTGTCACAGTTCCACTACCCAGAAACTGGAAGTTAATAGTAAACATGAAATCAATGGAAATAGTTTTAGCCATACATATATTAATAAGAGATCACCTTTGTAGTTCCACAATAAGAGGAAAGGAAAATTTTAGGGGCTAATATTCTTACTTTAATATTTGTTTGTGTTTTCTACAAAATAAATGTTTTCAAATTTCCATTTTTATAAATATATTCACCCAAACTTTATGGCATAAAATCATTTTTCTTTAAAAATAATTTTTTTATTTTTATATTTTTTAATTTTTTTAATTAATTAATCTATATGTAATATATAAAATTATTAGAAACTTGAATATATTTACAATAATATCATCAAAATTTTACACTTTCGGTATTAGGGATTAGTAAGAACTGTTAAGGTTTTTAAACTTTAAGATAAATTTTCATCTTTAAAATTTTCCTCATAATCGGTATTAAACCACAATTATATAAGGGAAGCCATTTCCCCCATTAGTATGGTTTTTTTAGAGGTAAAACATCTAAAATATGTTTATAGGAAATTGTTGACTTCTTTGGTTTGATCATCTATTGGGTAGATAAATTTTATATTTAATTCAAGACAACGAATCCAACTCACACATAAATTTTTAATCCAGGTCGGATTTTTGTTTCAAGGCTAATGTGAAAATATTTGTAGGAATATATGGAAACTAGCGCTAACCAAATATAAAAAACAGTCATTGTAAGCACCACTCTAAACACTCCATGACAATTGTCGTTGCACCTGAAGCCTTGTTCACACCTTAGGAAAAAAAACCACACATTGCGAAGTATATCACACTCTATTACAATGTCACTAGATTATTAAAAATGAGATAACGCTCCTAGAAACCATTCAACACTCAACAATTCCTAAAACATGCATTCAATGAAATAGAAAAACAAAAGAACTATACCAATAATCAAAGAAACATCATATTAATGAAGGGAATGGTCCAGGACCTATGTTGTTACATAATAATATTTTTTACAATTTTGTAACTAAGAGGAAATAAATATAAAACTACGATACCCCTTCTAACCAATGATCCTTGGTAAGAAGGAGGGTCATTCCTCCTTAGCACGGGCCAGTGATTTACATACCACACAAGCTAATTAGGAAAGAGATGCGAAGTCATGGATTGTGAAGAGTTTTATTGAATAGAGTTACAATACATTATTATAATGATAGTGCTCTCCCTCTTGCTACCCTAACTTACTCACTTTAACTTAACACCCAACTTCCTATTTTTCCATACATTTATACATGAGAAGTATAGGGGGGCGAATTAGAGCTAATTCCCCCAAATATGGATTGTAATATCTATGGACATATTACAAAATATTGAATCTATTTTCTTGAGAGATATTAGTTTTATAACAACTCAATATTATACTACATAGGATTAATATTTGATAGAATCGTCTTAGAATATGTTAGAGTTCTTTTATTTGATAACGTTTTTCTTTATTTAGGACACAATATATATACAACCTGTTAACTCCCTATATGACTAGTATAGTCCCTTATTGTTGTTAGTGTAACCCCCTTATTGTTATTATTGTACCCTTGTAACCCCCATTTTGTTATTATTGTGCCCTTAAATTATTATTGTTAGGTAGGCTAGGATTACATTGTGGCCCACTAGGATTACATTATGGCCCCATGGACTCCTATATATAGAAAGGAGGTTTTGTAAATTGTATCATCCAAGAATTGTTCATTTATGTAATGTATTGGAAGTTTCCCCCTCGAAGTGGCTTATTTCTAAGGCGTTGATATCTTTTTTCTTCTATTTTTGGAGCTGGTTACACAACATTTGGTATCAGAGCTTTGGATTCTAGGGTTTCGCTGCTCCAAATAGGTCATCGTGGCATTTTCGCTATAACATTTTTTCTACGAAGTTTCAGAAGCTGAAATTTTTAGGGTGCAAAACTGAAATCCTGAGGAAGGGTTTCTAAAAATTTCAGAGCTTGGTTCGCAATATTTTTGGAGATATGATCTGTGGAAGTTAGGTATTTTTTCAGGCTCCTAAATAGGTCATTGTGGCATTTTCACTATAACGTTTTTTCTACGAAGGTTCAGAATCTGAAATTCTTATGGTGCGAATTTGAAATCCTGAAGAAATTTTTGAAAACATTTCAGAGCTTGGTTCGCAATATTTTTGGAGATATGATCTGTGGAAGGTAGTGCTTTTTCAAGCTCCTGAATTTCATCTCAAAGAGGTTATCGTGGGAAAAGTTCAATACCTCTCTCTCTGGGCATTGGATTGGAGTGCCATAAAAATTTGTCACAAGTACACGGACTATAGTTTCTTGGCTATAAATTTCAGATACATAGGATGAAACAATGACACGTGACAAGTCATACAAGTTTGCTCTACTGAACCAGTCCATAATTAGGTCATTGTTGGCGATTGGACACAAATTTGTCTTGGAGAATCCAAATCAGGTCAGACCTGTGGCATTCGAAATATAATTCAGAGGGCTACGTCAGTACCAAAAATCAAATATTGAAGTGCTGTAATCACAAAGATAATCCAATTTCAATATCGAGCTCCTCAAAAGAAAGAAAAATGTGTGTATTTTTTTCTGAATTGCATAAGTCTTGTTTGAAGAATCAATTTGAATTGACTCCAAGGGCATATTATAGAATAGATATCAGTATTGGGTTCTAAAAGATGCCCCATAAAAATAATTCAACACCCATTAAGCCTTCAGAAGGCTCTACTATGACTCATGAACATGAAGAATTGCAACATGATCTATCAAAATTACAAGAGCAAGTGCAACAAATTTCACTCTCGCAAAGAGAAACAAAAAATGAAATGGAAGTTTTGAAGAAAGGAGTGGAAGCCAAGATGGATGGCGTGCAAGCTAATATGGATGGCGTGGAAGCTAAGATGGATGGCATGGAAGTTGGCATGGAAGCTAAGATGGATGACATGAAGAATGATCTAAAAGCATACATGGAAGGCTTGATGACAAGCTTAAAACCAGAAATGATTCCTAATGGCGGAAATATAGGAGAAGAACCTCCTGATGAGAACAAAATAAATGTTAATCATGATTTCATAAACTCGAATGTTGGCGGGAAGAACAACCATATTCCAAAAATGGATATGAGGAAGTTTGATGGAAAGGATCCTGTAACATGGATACTACAGATGGAGCAATATTTTGATCTCCATAACGTGCAAAACACACAAAAGGTACGCATTGCAACTTTACATTTAGAACAAATACATTTGTATGGTATCGATGGCTTTGCTCCCGTAAAAAAATTGGCACTTGGTCAATTTTTACGGAGGAAATGATAGCACATTATGAGGATACAAAGAGAAACACCTTCTTTAGCCAATTGATAAATCTCAAACAAAAGGGTTTAGTGGGGCAGCACATTGAGGACTTCCAAAAATTGAATATAAGGGTAACCGATATTCCAGAGGAACACAGGATTGATCTCTTCATAGGTACTCTAAAGGATAACATCCAACATGAAGTTCGTGTTTTGGAACCTGATTCATTGGAGAAGGCATTTAGGTTGGCAAGAAAAGTTGAATGTAAAATTATGGCGACAAGGAAGCCTACCACTCAATTCTATAAAGAAGGAAGTGTTTCTACGCCTAGATTTTTACAACCTACAAGGTTGACACCACAACAATTGGAAGAAAAAAGAGCAAAAGGGCTTTGCTACAGTTGTGATAGCAAATACACTAAAGGTCATGAGTGTGCTGAGAAGAAATTATTTTACATAGATTGTGAAGAGGAAGAAGAAAATGAACAAGAAGAGGATATACACCAGGAACCAACCCTAGAAGAGGAAGAAATGAATCCGACCATATCGTGTAATGCATTGGCAGGAATTACCACTCCTCAAACTCTCAATATAGAAGGAAAAATCAAGGAGAAAAAGGTAATAGTGTTGATTGATTCAGGTAGCACCCATAATTTTATTCATTGTAAGGTAGCCAAGGAATTAAATTGTTTCCTATACCCAGCACCAGAATGTCAAGTGATGGTTGCAAATGGAGGAACTATAAATTGCTCTGAAAAATGCCATAATATCAAGCTAACCATGGGGGAATATGTATTGACTAGTCCAATGCTTTCCATTCCTATGGGAGGTGTTGATGTTGTAGTAGGAGTACAATGGTTACAATCTTTGGGGACGGTAGCTTTTAATTTTCAAGAACTTTTCTTGAAATTTTTTTCAGAAGGAAAGGAAGTCGAATTACGGGGTATTGAAGGGAAGCCAGGAAGGATAATAAGCTCTAATGTCATGACAAAACTTCTAAAGAAATAACAACAAGGCGTAATTTCACAATTATGCTCTCTATAAGTTCCAACATCAAAATCATCTATTTCTGCAGATCTCCAACAAGTCTTGGACAATCATTCCAAGGTGTTTGAAACTCCCAAAGGACTCCCACCTATTCGTGATCATGATCATGCTATTCATTTGATTCCAGGAAGTGTTCCTCCAAACATCAGGCCTTATAGATATCCTTACTTCCAAAAGAACGAAATTGAACGTATGATTGCAAAAATGTTAGAGGCGGGTATAATTCAACCTAGTCAAAGTTCTTTCTCTGCTCCTGTAGTATTGGTACACAAGAAGGATGGATCATGGCGAATGTGTCCGGATTATAGGGAGCTCAATAAGCTCACCATTAAAGATATATTTCCCATTCCTGTGATTGATGAATTATTGGATGAATTACATGGAGAAATTTATTTTACCAAGTTGGATCTTCGTTCAGGATATCATCAAATTAGAATGAAGACTGAAGATATTCCAAAAACAACATTTCGAACTCATGAGGGTCACTATGAATTTTTGGTCATGCCTGTTGGCCTTACCAATGCACCTTCCACATTTCAAGGGTTGATGAATTCCATTTTCAAACCCTTCCTTAGAAAATTTGTGCTAGTATTTTTTGATGATATAATAATCTATAGCAGGTCTTGGAAGGATCATGTTGAACATGTTGACAGGGTGCTCAAACTATTGTAGGAGAAACAATTATATGTAAAAACATCCAAATGTTTCTTTGGAGTACAAGAGGTGGAATATCTGGGTCATATTGTATCTCACAAGGGTGTTAAGGTAGACCCTAACAAAATTAAAGCCATTAAGGAATGGAAAGTCCCCACAACCATAAAGCAGTTGCGAGGATTTCTCAAGTTAACAGGGTATTATCGCAAGTTTGTTAAGAATTATGGGAGAATAGCAGCACCTCTAACAACATTATTGAAGAAAGATGCATTTTCATGGACTCCCGAAGCAACTAAGGCCTTTGAACATCTTAAAGAGGCAATGTGCCTAGCACCGGTCTTAGCTACGCCAGACTTCACAAAAACTTTTATTGTGGAATGTGATGCCTCAGGAAATGGAATTGGTGCAGTTTTAATGCAGGAAGGAAGATCCATTTCTTTTGAAAGTCGTCCAATCAAAGGAAAGTATTTACAGAAACCTATTTATGAGAAGAAAATTTTAGCAATACTGCATGCACTAAAGAAATGTCGAACTTACCTAATGGGAAGACACTTCAAGGTAAAAAATTATCATGATAGTCTTAAACACTTTCTGGAACAACGACTATCTTCAGAAGAGCAGCAAAAATGGGTCACAAAGATGTTGGGTTATGACTTTGAAATAATCTACAAAAAAGGAAAGCTTAATGTTGTTGCAGATGCACTCTCAAGAAAGAATGAAGAGGTGGAAGCATTGCTTTGTGCCATTTCTATTATCCAACCAGATTGGATAACTCAAGCAAGAGATGAATGGAAGAAGGACAAAGATGTATGGATACTCATTCAAAAGTTGCAGCAAGATCCTAGTACATCTGATACATTTAGTTGGAAAAATGATTCCCTATGGTACAAAGATCGCTTATATCTTTGTAAGAATTCCCAACTAAAACAAAAGATTCTTTTGGAATTGCACACTTCTCCTTTAGGAGGACACTAAGGATTTTTAAAAACTTACCACAGGGTGAAGAAAGAATTTTTTTGGGATGGCCTTAAATCTGATATTCAAAAGTTTGTGGCGGAATTTTTTGTTTGCCAACAGAATAAAGTGGACACAATTAAGACCCTAGGACTTCTACAACCTTTATCCATTCCAAGTCAACGTTGGGAGGAGATTTCAATGGATTTTATCACAGGTTTACCTAAGTCCGAAGGAAAGAGTGTCATCATGGTGGTAGTTGATAGAGTTACCAAGTATGCACACTTTTGTGCATTATCTCATCCATTTAAAGCAAGTACAGTTGCTACTACATTTATGGACAGAATTCAAAAGCTACATGGAAGCCCAAGGGTTATTGTGAGCGACAGAGATCCCATTTTTACTGGAAATTTTTGGACTGAGTTATTTTCTTGTTTGGGTACTCAATTAGCTCATAGCTCATCTTATCATCCTCAATCTGATGGTCAAACTGAGATAGTAATTAAATGTTTGGAAGGATATCTTCGTTGTTTTGTATCTGATAAACAAACACAATGGGTCAAGTGGTTACCTCTTGCTGAATGGTGGTATAACACTTCCTTCCATACTGCAGCAAAAATGACCCCATTTATGGCACTTTATGGATATCATCCACCATCCATCACATCATCTTTAAGGGAAAATTCGAAGGTTCAAGCAGTGGAAGATTACATCGAGCATCAGCAAGAAGTTCTCCAACTCTTAAAGGATAACCTGAATTTGGCACAAAATCGAATGAAACAACAGGCAGATCAACATCGTAGCGAGAGAAGTTTTGATGTGGGAGATTGGGTATTTTTACGGCTACAACCATACAAACAAATTTCCCTCAAGCAAGCAAAGAAGGATAATAAATTATCGCCAAAGTACTATGGTCCTTACAAGGTGTTGCAAAAGATTGGTACTATGGCATACAAATTGGAGCTTCTTGCTTCTTCGCGAGTACATCCAGTTTTCCATGTTTCATGCTTAAAGAAGGTTATAGGTGAAAATCTTCCAGTTCAAACAATATTGCTTGAACTTGATGAGGAATGAAAAATCATATTGGAACTTGAAGCAGTCACGGAAACAAGAACTCGACAACTACGGAATTGATCAATTTCAGAGTATCTCATCAAGTGGAAAAACTTACCCACTGAATATTATACATGGGAGGATGAGAATTTTATACAGAAGCACCCAGAGCTACTCAAGCGTTCAGGACAACACTTTTTTGAAGGGGAGGGGCATGTTAGGTCCCTATATGACTAGTATAGTCCCTTATTATTGTTAGTGTAACCCCCTTATTGTTATTACTGTTCCCTTGTAACCCCCATTTTGTTATTATTGTGCCCTTAAATTATTATTGTTAGGTCGGCTAGGATTACATTGTGGCCCACTAGGATTACATTATGGCCCCATGGACTCCTATATATATAAAGGAGGTTTTGTGAATTGTATCATCCAAGAATTGTTCATTTATGTAATGTATTCGAGGTTTCCCCCTCGAAGTGGCTCATTTCTAAGGCGTTGATATCTCTTTTCTTCTATTTTTGGAGCTGGTTACACAACATAACCACAATAAATAAATAAAACCTTTAAAATAACCACATGTAGCTGCCAATCCACCCACATTCAGGAAAAAATTCTCACAATTCACTTAATTGGGGATGTTTTAATAAAAACCCATGTCACTGATTTTCCAGAATCGTCTTCATTTTTCTACAAATTGTGTCTGAAATTAGTCACCCAATTTTTCTTGGTGTGAGTTGTTTAAACTATAGATCATGAGGTATCACTTAATTGAATTTACTTGGGTATGATTTAGGTAACACAAATCCATTCAACATTCCTAGGAACCAATTCCATGTTCGATAATTCCTCTTGGAGCTATGTAGATATGCCAAACATAAAGGTTGTTTACTATTACTACACGGGAACCAATGGAATAACACTAGGAAAACCATCATCATCAAAACCAATAATAATAATTTCTAATTCATTAAAAAAAAGGAAAATAATGATATTTAACTTCTGTAATATTTGTAAGCTTAATATGACACATTCAGTAAGAAACATAGAAATATGGGGAATAGACGGGAAAGTGTGGTAAAATGACCGAAATGGGTGTTTAGAATGGTGATAAAGGTGACAAGTTGTTGTCCCAATATCTCCCACACACATGCACTTTTGCATTTCCTAATGCAAAATTGTAGAATAGACAACAAAAAGTCACCCAACTTTTTCAAATGTACCCAATCTACATGGCCACAATTTTCCATCCTCACTCCATTTTACTTAGTTTCATGAATAACATCTCCCATGGTACTCCCACAATTTTTCATTCTTCCCTAAAAATTATTTGTTTCTTTTCCGTCCATTATAATTCCATAAATTATTCCATTGAATTAATGTTGATGACCTTTATCATTTCTCTTACTCCCACAACATTTTCTTGTGTAGAAACTTTCCATTCCATACCCAATGTTGGTTCTTGTGTTTAAATGTTGATTTTTCATTCAAAATTTTTTTCATTTGTTAAGTATACATACATTCTACCTCTCTGTAATAATTCCTACCCAATAGCATCTTAAAAATTTCTCAAACAATAGCTGTCCCATCTATAAAAATTGTGTTTTTCGTAAAAACATGTCTCCATTCAGCAATCATGAAAAGAAACAAGTGATCTAACTTATTATGTTTGAATCCATGGTTACATAGATTGACTTATTAGTATAATATTAAATTCCGACAGTGAACATACCTTCAAAGGTATCCTATCAAAAATTCTGGTGAAGTTTCAATAATCATATTTCTATCAATCTATACCAGGAGTTGCAAAAAAATCAACGAAATTCACGTTACACATGAATGACACTTCAAAGTAAGGTGATTTTCAGTGGGTGTGCTCATAAAAAATAAATGTCCTTGTATGCTGAAAATAGTATCAAACCATTGCAGATATTTTGATATATAATAAATAAGTTGCTACAGGAATTTCAACAAACTTTTACAGGTGTACCAACAAACTCTTATATGTTTAACAACAAAATTTGTTAACAAAATTGTAAAGCCAGGAGGTAACTCAACAATGCAAATTGTGATTTTTCATTAATGGTGATCATATATATATATATATATATATATATGGAGGGAGAGACTCTTGTGATTCATCTCCCAGTGTCTCTTCATATTCCAACTCTCCTTATTTTCTATTTACATTATTTTACATAAATATTTCCCCCCTTAATCTGAAGGGATGTTGGTGAGTCTAAACATCATTCTAAATCTTTCAAACTTTTATCTTCCAAGCACTGTAGTGAATATGTCTACAATATGATCATTTGTGGAACAATGACATAGATGGATTGTCTTGGCCTCAATATGATGTCAAATCATATGGTATTTTGTATTGATGTTCTTCGTTGGATCATGGAACTTTAGGTTCTTGGAAAAATTTATTGCATAATATTTTTCAATCATGAGTGTTGTTTAATGCGCTTGTTTCCCTTGCAAATCCTCCATAATTTTCCTGAGCCACAAAATTTACTTTCTTGCTTCAGTTGCTACCACATATTCTACCATAGTTGTGGAATCTGTTGGAATTTATTTTTTACGTGATCTCCAAGATACAACTCCTGATCTAAGATTAATAGAATAACCTGAAGTAGGTACCCTAGTTTCTTTCTCTCCATCAAATTCTGAATCAAAGTATCCAATCAAGCTAAAGTAGCCCACCTATGTATACTTGAGTCCAAATTCTTGAGTCCCCTTCAAGTAATTTAGAATTTTTTTGCAACATACCAATGTCTTTCATAAGGATTTTTCATAAATCTGCAGAGGATTCCAACAACAAATGAAATGTTGGGTATGGTAGTAGTCAAGTAGTTGAGACTTCCTACAAGTTTTCTATACTTTTTGCACCATCAAATTATTTTCCTTCAATGGATGTGAGCTTCAATTTCTATTCCATTAGACTAGTCAAAGGATTCCACTTAGCGATGTCAAACCTGTTCAACAGATCTCCAATGTACTTATTCTAAGAGAGGAATATAAAATTCAGATGTTGAGTTAATTTAATACCAAGATAGTAGTGAACATAGCCCAAGTCTATCATTTCAAAGCCTTTCCTCAATTGCTTCTTTATGGATGAAATGTAGCTCTCATTGTTCCCTGTCATCGAAAGATCATCTACATACACGATAAGTTATATAATTTTTTTTCCAAATTTATTGACAAACAAAGTTGGATCATCAAGACCATAATGTTTGAAGTTGAGTTTCAACAGATACTCAGTTAAGTTCTCATACCAGGCTTACGCTGCTCTCTTGAGGGCATACAAGGAATTTAAAAGTTTGCATACTTTGTGTTCTTGGACCTTCACAACAAATCCTTATGGAATTTTGTTTTCAGATCTCCATTCAAGAAAGCAGTTTTTACATCGATTTTATGGACTTTCCAACCGTTTTGAGCTACCAAGGCAAAGAGTGACCAGATGGTATCCCAATTTTCTGTGGTAGAAAAATTATCCTCGTATTCAACCCCTTCTTTATGCACAAAACCTTTTTCCACAAGCCTGTATTTGTGCTTTTCTAGTCAGCCATTATATTTATATTGGTTCTTGTATACGCTCTTGTATCAAATTTTTGTGGTTCCCAATGTAGGATCAACCAGCTTCTAGGTTCGATTCTTTATCAAGGAATCATATTCCTTCTGCATTGCTTCTTTTTATTCATCGCGGGAAGCGACTTCTTTGAAGGAAGTTGGTTCAAAATATGTACACAAATTCAACTCACAATCATAGGAAACATCCATATCAACGAGTGAATTAAAATCATCTACATCACCTCCATTTTTCTTGGTGTAAATTCTTGTTTCTGTCTTTGCAACCTCATCACGCCAAAAATATTCAAGTGTCTTTGTTAGCCATTTTTTAGGACCCTTATGAGATGGCCCAGGCTGCTAAGTTGACTGACCTAGGGTTGAATCAATATTTAGTCTCCCAATTTTGTCAGTCACATCACTCAAAGTTTCATCCATGGTTGTATCTTCATGGGTGGGAGAGAGTGCCTTAGAAGAATATTCCACATATTGATTGTTGTGAAACCAGCTCCAAAAATAGAAGAAAAGAGATGTCAATGCCTTAGTAATAAGCCACCTTAAGGGGGAAACCTGCGATACATTACATGAATGAACAATTCTTAGATTATACAAATTAAAAAACCTCCTTTCTATATATAGGAGTCCATGGGGCCACAATTTAATCCTAGTGGGGCCATAATGTAATCCTAGCCGACCTAACAATAATAATTTAAGGGCACAATAATAACAATATGGGGATTACAGGGGTACAACAATAATAATAATGGGGTTACACAAAGAATAGTAAGGGAATATACTAGTAATATAGGGACCTAACATGCCCCTCTCCTTCAAAAAAGTGTTTTCCTCAACGCTAGAGTAGCTCTGGGTGCTTATATATAAAATTTTCATCCTCCCATGTAGAATATTCAGTGGAAAAGTTGTTCCACTTGATGAGATACTCTCAAATTCATCTATTTCATAGCTGTCGAGTTCTTGTTTCCATGACCACTTCAGGTTCCAATATTATTTTTCCTTCCTCATGAAGTTCTGGTAGTATTGTTTAAACTAGAAGATTTCCACCTATAACCTTCCTTAAGCATGAAACATGGAAAACTAGATGCACTCGTGAAGAAGCAGGAAGATCCAATTTGTATGCCATAGTACCAATATTTTGCAACACCTTGTAAGTACCATAGTACTTTGGCGATAATTTATTATCCTTCTTAGCTTGATTGAGGGATATTTTTTTGTATGGTTGTAGCCATAAAAATACCCATTCTCCTACATCAAAACTTCTCTCACTGCAATGTTGATCTACCTGTTGTTTCATTCGATTTTGTGCCAAATTTAGGTTATCCTTTAAGAGTTGCAGAACTTCTTGTTGATGCTTGATGTGATATTCCACTGCTTGAACCTTCGAATTTTCCCTTAAAGGTGATGTGATGGATGGTGGATGATATCCATAAAGTCCCATAAATGGGGTAATTTTGGCTACAGTATGGAAGGAAGTGTTATACCACCATTCAATGAGAGGTAACCACTTGACCCATTGTGTTTGTTTATCAGATACAAAACAACGAAGATATCCTTCCAAAAATTTATTTACTATCTCAGTTTAACCATCGGATTGAGGATGATAAGATGAGCTATGAGCTAATTGAGTACCCAAACAAGAAAACAACTCCATCCAAAAATTTCCCGTAAAAATGGGATCTCTGTCGCTCACAATAACCCTTGGTTTTCCATGTAGCTTTTGAATTGTGTCCATAAATGTAGTAGCAACTATACTTTCTTTAAATGGATGAGATAATGAAAAAAAGTGTGCATACTTGGTAAGTTTATCAACTACGACCATGATGACACTCTTTCCTTCGGACTTAGGTAAACCTGTGATAAAATCCATTGAAATATCCTCCAAACGTTGACTTGGAATGGATAAAGGTTATATAAGACCCAGGGTCTTAATTGTCTCAAATTTATTATACTGGCAAACCAAAAATTCCGCCACAAACTTTGGAATATCAGATTTAAGGCCATCCCAGAAAAATTCTTTCCTCACCCCGTGGTAAGTTTTTAAAAATCCTGAGTGTCCTCCTAAAGGAGAACTATGAAATTCTAAAAGAATATTTTTTTTTAGTTGGGAATTCTTACAAAGATATAAGCAATCTTTGTACCATAAGGAATCATTTTTCCAACTAAATGTATCAGATGTACTAGGATCTTGCTGCAAATTTTGAATGAGTGTCCACACTTCTTCATCCTTCTTCCATTCATCTCTTGCTTCGGTTATCCAATCTTCTTGGATAATAGAAATGGCACAAAGCAATGCTTCCACCTCTTCATTATTTCTTGAGAGTGCATCTGCAACAACATTTAGCTTCCCTTTTTTGTATTTTATTACAAAGTCATAACCCAACATCTTTGTGACCCATTTTTGCTGCTCTTCTTAAGATAGTCTTTGTTCCAAAAAGTGTTTAAGACTATCATGATCAGTTTTTACCTTGAAGTGTCTTCCCATTAGGTAAGTTTGCCATTTCTTTAGTGCATTTAGTATTGCTAACATTTCATTCTCATAAATAGGTTTCTATAAATAATTTACTTTGATTGGACGACTTTCAAAAGCAGTGGGTCTTCCTTCTTGCATTAAAACATCACCAATTCCATTTCCTGAGGCATCACATTCCATAATAAAGGTTTTTGTGAACTCTGGTGTAGCTAAGACTGGTGCTAGGCACATTGCCTCTTTAAGATGTTCAAAGGCCTAAGTTGCTTCGAGAGTCCATGAAAATGCATCTTTCTTCAATATTGTTGTTAGAGGTGCTGCTATTCTGCCATAATTCTTAACAAAATTGAGATAATACCCTGTTAACCTGAGAAATCCTCACAACTACTTTATGGTTGTGGGGACTTTCCATTCCTTAATGGATTTAATTTTGTTAGGGTCTACCTTAACACCCTCGTGAGATACAATATGAACCAGATATTCCACCTCTTGTACTCCAAAGAAACATTTGGATGTTTTTGCATATAATTTTTTCTCCTGCAATAGTTTGAGCACCCTAGCAACATGTTGAAGATGATCCTTCCAAGACCTGCTGTAGATTAGTATATCATGAAAAAATACTAGCACAAATTTTCTAAGGAAGGGTTTGAAAATGGAATTCATCAACCCTTGAAATGTAGAAGGTGCTTTGGTAAGGCCAAAAGGCATGACAAAAAATTCATAATGACCCTCATGAGTTCGAAATTTTTTTTTCAGAATATCTTTAGCCTTAATTCTAATTTGATGATATCATAAAAGAACATCCAACTTGGTAAAATAAATTGCTCCAGGTAATTGATCCAATAATTCATCAATCACAGGAATGGGAAATTTATCTTTAATGGTAAGCTTATTGAGCTCCCTATAATCTGGACACATGCACCATGATCCATCCTTCTTGTGTACCAATACTACAGGAGCAGAGAAAGAACTTTGAATAGGTTGAATTATACCCGCCTCTAACATTTCTGCAGACATGTGTTCAAATGAATAGCATGATCATTATCATGAATGATCTTTGGAGGAACACTTCCTGGAATCAAATGAATAGCATGATCATTATCACGAATAGGTGGGAGTCCTTTGGGAGTTTCAAACTCCCTGGAACGATTGTCCAAGACCTTGTGAAGATCTGCAGAAATAGATGATTTTGATGTTGGAACTTCTAGTGAGCATAATTATGCAATTATTCCTCGTTGTTCTTTCTTTAGAAGCTTTGTCATGACATTAGAGCTTATTATCTTTCTCGACTTCCCTGCAATTTGACTTCCTTTCCTTATAACAAAAAAATCAAGAAAAGTTCTTGAAAATTAAAAGCTACAGTCCCCAAAGATTGTAACCATTGTACTCCTAGTACAACATCAACACCTCCCATAGGAATGGAAAGCATTGGACTATTCAATACATATTCCCCCATGGTTAGCTTGATATTATGGAATTTTCTAGAGAAATTTATAGTTCCTCCATTTGCGACCATTACTTGACATTCTGGCGCTGGGTATAGGAAACAATTCAATTCCTTGGCTACCTTACAATGAATAAAATTATGGGTACTACCTGAATCAATCAACACTATTACCTTTTTCTTCTTGATATGTCCTTCTATCCTGAGAGTTTAAGGAGTGATAATTCTTGCCAATGCATTACAAGATATGGTTGTACTCATTTCTTCCTCTTCTACGGTTGGTTCATAGTGTATATCCTCTTCTTTTGAATATTCTTTTTCTTTTTCTTCTTCCTCTTCACACTCTATGTAAAATAATTTCTTCTACGCACACTTATAACCTTTAGTGTATTTTCTATCACAACTGTAGCAAAGCCCCTTTTCTCTTTTTTTCTTCCAATTGTTGTGTTGTCAACCTTGTAGGTTATGGAAATCTAGGAGTAGTAACACTTCCATCTTTATAGAAGTGACTGGTAGGCTTCCTTGTCGCCATAATTTTACATTCAATTTTTCTTGCCAACCTGAATGCCTTCTCCAATGAATCAGGTTCCAAAACATGAACTTCATGTTGGATGTTATCCTTTAAAGTATCTATGAAGAGATCAATCATGTGTTCCTCTAGAATATCAGTTACCCTTATATTCCATTTTTGGAAGTCCTCAATGTGCTCCCCCACTCAACACTTTTGTTTAAGATTTATCGATTTGCTAAAAAAATTGTTGCTCTTTGTATCCTCATAATGTGCTATCATTTCCTTCGTAAAAATTGACCAAGTGACAATTTTTTATGGGATAAAATCCATCGATACCATACAAATGTATTTTGCTCTAAATTTAAAGTTGCAATGCATACCTTTTGTGTGTTTTTCACATCATTGAGATCAAAATATTGCTCCATATGTAGAATCCAGGTTACAGGATCCTTTCCATCAAACTTCCTCATATCCATCTTTGGAATATGGTGGTTCTTCAATCCAACATTAGAGTTTATGAAATCACGATTAAAATTTATTTTGTTCTCATCATGATTTTCCTCTATTATCTTTTCACCATTAGGAATCATTTCTTGTATCAACTTTGTCAAACCTTCGATTTCTGCTTTTAAATCATTTTTCATGTTTTCCATGTTGTATTTCATTTTTTCTTCCATGTCCTCCATATTAGCTTCCATGGCATCCATATTAGCTTCCATGCCTTTCTAAAAACCATCCATCTTCGCTTCCACACCTTTCTTCAAAACTTCCATTTCATTTTTTGCTGCTCTTTGCAAGAGTGAAATTTGCTGCACCTGCTCTATAAATTTTGATAGATCATGTTGCAATTCTTCATCTTCATGAGTCATAGTAGACTATTCTGAGGGCTTAATGGGCATTGAATTCTTGTTAGGAGGAATTTTCAGAAATCAATACTAAAATATATGTGCAATAGGCCCTTGGAATCACTTCAAATTGATTTTTTACCCAAAACTTATGCAATTCGAAAAAAAATACACACCTTTTTCTTGCTCTTGAGGAGCTTGATATTGAAATTGAATTATCTCTGTGATTTTGGATCTTCAATATCTGAAGTTTGGAAGTGTTGTAGCACTCTAAATCCTCTTCTTAATGCCACAAGTCTAACCTGATTCGGATTCTTCAAGACAAAGTTATGTCAAATCTCCCACAATGACCTAATTATGGACTCGTTCAGTAGAGCGCACTTGTACGACTTGCCACATGTCAATGTTTTCTCCTTTGGCTCTGAAATTTATAGATAGGAAACTAACGTCCATGTAATTCCAGTCACTTTTTACAAAATTCCAATTTGATGCTCAGAGAGAGTGTTATGAAGATTTTCCCACGATCACCTCTTTGAGATGAAATTTAGGAGCCTGAAAAATACCTAACTTCCACAGATCATATCTCCAAAAATATTACGAACCAAGCTCTGAAAGTTTTGGATGATGTTCATCTGGATTCTAGCTTCGCGCTCTAAAAATTTTAGCTTCTAAACTTTCGTAGAACAAAAGTTATAGCGCAAATTCCGCGATGACATTTTTAAGTGAAATTCAGGAGCCTGCAAAAAGCCCTAACTTCCACAGATCATATCTCTGAAAATATTGTGAACCAAGCTTTGAAATTTTGTGATGTTTTTCCTCACAATTTTGTCTTCGTACTCTACAAATTTCAGCTTTTGACCCTTTGTAGAAAAATAGTTATAGAAAAAATGCCACGATGACCTGTTTGGAGCATAAAAACCCTAGAATCCGAAGCTCTGATACCAAATGTTGTGAAAAAAGCTTCAAAAATAGAAGAAAAGAGATATCAATGCCTTAGAAATAAGCCACTTCGAGGGGGCAACCTCAAATACATTACATGAATGATACAAGTTACAAAACCTCCTTTCTATATATAGGAGTCCATGGGGCCACAATGTAATCCTAGCCGACCTCAAAATAATAATTTAAGGGCACAATAATAACAATATGGGGGTTACAGGTGTACAATAATAACAATAAGGGGGTTACACTAACAACAATAAGGGACTATACTAGTAATATAGGGGCCTAACATTGATCCAATATAGGAATCCCCCGTTGAAGATGTGGAATCTCATTATCAAATTCTTGAAACGAGCTTTCATGTCCGAATCTATGGAAGCAATCAAGGTTCCACTCAACAACATTGTAATCCTTGGAAGATGAAAGAAATATGACATCCCTAGATACTACAAACTTTTTATTAACTTCATCATAGAGACAATATTCTTTACAGGTATTTGAATACCCCAAGAAGATACACTTACGACTCCTTGCACCAAGTTTGTTTCTTTGTTCCTTAGGTGTGAAAGCATGATAGGTGGAACCAAATACCTTGAGATGCTTCACGGAAGGAATGTGGCCATACCACATTTTATAAGGAGTCTTATTTCTAATAGCATTACAAGGACACCTATTATTTATATATACAACACATATAACTACATCAACGCAAAAAAAAAAAATTACATTCTTGAATAACATCATGGAACATACGATATTTAAGAGTATCATATTCATTCTTTCAACTACTCAATTCTGTTGGGGATTATAAGGCACAATTTTTTGTTGTTTAATCCCATGTTGGCGAAGCTAGTTTTCAAATTCATTTGAAGTATATTCTCTTCCATTATTAGTGCGAATAGAACCAATATGAGATTGCGCATCATTTTCAATCCATGCATGAAACTTCTTGAATATTTGAAAAACATTTGATTTTTTCTTCAATAAATAAACCCAAAAAATTATGGTGTAGTCATCAATAAATGTCATGATATATTTATTTTCATTTGAAGAAGGAACAAGGATTGGGCCACATAAATCTGAATGCATGATTTCAAGCTTTCTATGTGCTCTAGAATGTGAATAATGGAAATATTGTTTTCTATGATTTCCTATAATACAAGCATCACATTGCTTAATATTCTTAGCAATTGTAGGCAAACCAGTAACACCATTTTCTTCAAAAATTGAAGGTTTTCATATTTCAAGTGTCAAAATCTAGCATGCCATAAAATACTTGATGGGGATGTACCTTCATCATAGTGAGAACTATATGTAATTTTTTTTGCACAAGCAGAGGTAACTTGTAGCTTTATCAGTCTTTCTTCTTCTTTCCCCATCATGAAAAGTGAGTGATATGATTATTTTATGACCTCAACCTTTCCATCAAACATATCAATTGGGCGTCCTTGCTGGTGGATGTGGAACAAAGAAATAAAGTTTCTCCTCAACTCCGAGAGGTATACAACATCATGTAGAAGAAAGTCTAGAAGACCAATCAATTTGAGCCTGATGGTTCCAAGCCGTGATGGCTTGAGTTTTGACTTGTTGCAAATAAAAATGCTCCATCAACATTGTTAGTAAATTATTCAAAAAAATATCTTCTAAAATTCATGTGGCAAGTTTCTCTTGAATCAAGCAATGAATCATTTTTCCAACAAGTGAAGCATTAAACATGTCCTAAGTTACTCCAATATTACAACGCGCCACAATATAATGAGTGGATTTGGGTGGTTTAGCTTTCTCTTTATGATGGGGTTTACCTTTGGCTTCATTTTTTCCTTTATCAATTCTATCCTAAGATAGCTTACATATGGATTCATAATGGGCATCTCTATTGTAACGTATGCAATGAAGATCCGAATTTTCTCCTTGAAATTGTCTGCCCCCACTGCCTCTAAAATTTCTTCTTCCTCTTCCTCTTCAACCACATCTTCCTCTAGAAGAATCTTGAGCATGATTCTTATATCTATGTGTAAGACACACAACTTCTTCAGAATACTGAGGATTTTTCTTCCAAAAATCATTTTCTCGTTCATGAAACTTCTTCTAAGGGAGTCAAAGGTAATATCCTTGAGATTTCCACTTGCTTGCAATGTGTTATGAGAAAAGTAAGAAAATATATATCAACGACTTAAATCAACATCTTTGAGGGGGAAATGTCCTTTACATTACATAAATGAACAATTCTTGGATGGTACAAATGACAAAACCTCCTTTCTACAGATAGGAGTCCAATGGGTCATAATATAATCCTAGCTGAAATAACAATAAGAATGTAAGAGCACAAAAATAACAATAGTGGGCTTCTATGGGGCACAATAATAACAATATGGAGACTCTATGGGAACAATAATAAAAATAAGGGGCCTATACTAACAATAACAATAAGGGGATACACTAGTATTATAGGGACCTAACATGCCCCTCTTCTTCCAAACAATGTTTTCCTCAATGCTTGAATATTTTTGGATGTTTCTGTATAAAATTATCATCCTCCCATGTCGAATATTCAGGGGGTAAGTTCAGGTTCCAATATGATTTTTCCTTCTTTTTCAAGTACTGGAAATATTTTTTGAATACATATAACCTTCTTTAATAAAGAAACATGGAAAACTGGGTGCACTCGGGAAGATGCAGGAAGCTCCAGTTTATATGCCATAGTACCAATATTTTGCAACAAATTGTAAGGACCATAATACTTTGGTGATAATTATTATCCTTCTTAGCTTGCTTGAGGGACATTTTTTTTGTATGGTTGTAGCCGTAAAAATACCTAGTCACCTACATCAGAACTTCTTTCACTTTGATGTTTATTTGTGTGTTGCTTCATTCGATTTTGCACCAAAGTGAGGTTATCCTTTAAGATTTGGAGAACTTGTTGTTGATCCTCGATGTGATATTCCACTGCTTTAACCTTATAATTTTCTCGTAAATATGATGTGATGGACAGTGGATGATATCCATAAAGTGCCATAAATGGGGTCATTTTTGCGACAATATGGAAGGAAGTGTTATGACACCATTCAGCCAGAGGTAACCACTTGACCCATTGTGTCTATTTATCAAATAGAAAGCAACAAAGATATCATTTCAATTTTTTTCACTATCTCAGTTTTCCCATCAGATTGAGAATGATACTATGAGATATGAGCTAATTGAGTACCCAAACAAGAAAATAATTTTGTCCAAAAATTTCTTGTAAAAATGGGATCTTTGTCACTTAAAATGATCTTTGGGTGCCCATGTAGCTTTTGAATTGTTTCCATAAATGCAGTAGCAACTGTACTGGCTGTAAATGGATGAGATAATGCACAAAAGTGTGCATACTTGGTAATTCTATTAACTACCACCATGATGACATTCTTTCCTCCGAACTTAGGTAAACCTATGATAAAATCCATTGAAACCTCCTCCCAACATTGAAATGGAATGGATAAAGGTTGTAGGAGACATGTAGCCTTAATTGTCTGAACTTTATTGTGCTAGAAAACCAAACATTCTGCCACAAAATTTTGAATATCACATTTAAGTCCATCCTAAAAAAAATCGTTCTTGACCATGTGGTAAGTTTTTAAAAATCCCGAGTTCCCTCCTAAGCGAGAGGTATGTCATTCCAAAATAATATTTTTTTTGATTTGGTAATTATTACAAATATATAAGTGATATTGTACCATAATGAATCATTTTCTAGCTAAATGTTTCAGATGTACTAGGATTTTGCTACAAATTTTAAATGAGTTCCACACCTTTTCATCATTCTTCCATTCATCCCTTGCTTCTGTTATCCCCTCAAGTTGGATAATAGAAATGGCACCAAGCAATGCTTTTCCACATCCTCATCCTCCCTTGAGAGTGCATATGCAATAACATTTTTCTTCCCTTTTTGTAGATGATTTAAAAGTCATAACCCAACATCTTTGTGACCCATTTTTTCTACTCTTCTGAAGATAATCTTTGTTCCAAAAATTATTTAAGACTATCATGATCTCTTTTTACCTTGAAGTGTCTTCCCATTAGGTAAGATCACCATTGCTTTAGTGCATGTAGTATTGCCAACATTTCCTTCTCATAAATAGGTTTTTGTAAATATTTTCCTTTGATTGGATGACTTTCAAAATTAATGGGACTTCCTTCTTTCATTAAAGCCAATTCCATTTCCTGACACATGACATTGAACAGAAAACGTTTTTGTGAAGTTTTGCATAGCTAAGATAGATTATTGGCACATTGCCTCTTTAATATGTTCAAAGGCATTAGTTGCTTCTCGAGTCGAAGAAGGTGCATATTTATTCACTAATGATGTTAGAGGTGCCAATATTCTCCAATAATTCTTAACAAAGTTGGGATAATACCATGTTAACCCCAGAAATCCTCAAAGATTCTTTATGATTGTAGGGATTTTCCATTCCTTAATGGATTCCTTTTTTTAGGGCCTACCTTAACACCCTGATGAGATACAATATGTCCCAAAATTCCACCTCCTATACTCCAAAGAACCATTTGGAGATTTTTTCATACAATTGTTTCTCCTCCAATAGTTTGAGCACCCTCTCAACATGTTGAACATGATCCTTCCAAGACTTGTTGTATATTAGTATATCATCAAAAAATAATAACACAAATTTTCTAAGGAAGGGTTTGAAAATGGAATTTATCAAACCTTGAAATGTGGAAGGTGCATAAGTAAGGCCAAAAGGCATGCACAAAAATTCATAATGACCCTCATGCATTCTTAATGTTGTTTTCGAAATGTCTTTAGTCTTCATTCTAATATGACGATATCCAGAAAGAAGATCCATCTTGGTGAAGTAAATTTCTCCATGTAATTCATCCAATAATTCATCAATGATGGGGATGAGAATTTTTTTTTTAATATTGATCTTTTTGAGCTCCCTATAATCTAGACACACACCATGATCCATCCTTCTTGTGTAACAATACTACTGGAGAAGAGACAAAACATTGACTAGGTTGAATTATACTAGCCTCTAGAATTTCTGTGACCATACGTTCAATATCACTATTTTCAACATAAGGATATTTGTAAGGCCTAATGATTGGAGGAACAATTCATGGAATCAAATGAATAGTATGATCATGATCACGAATAGGTGGGAGTCCTTTGGGAATCTCAAATTCCTTCAAATGTTTGTCCAATACTTTTTGGAGATATGGAGAAATAGTTTATTTTGATGTTTGAACCTCTAGTGAGAATAATTGTGAAATTATGCCTTGTTGTTCTTTATTCAAAAGATTTATCATGAAATTAGAACAAATTATCTTTCCCAACTTCCCTGTGATACCCCTTAATTCAACTTCCTTTCCTTCTGAATTTTTTTTCAAGAAAATTTCTTGAAAGTTAAAAGCTACCGTCCCCAAAGATTGCAACCATTGTACTCCTAGTACAACATCAACACCACCCGTTGGAATGGAGAGAATTGGAATATTAAATACATATTATCTCATGGTTAGCTTGATATTATGGCACTCTCTAGAGACGTTTATAGTTACTCCATTTGCAACAATCACTTGAAACTCTAGTGCTAGTTATAGAAATAAATTAAATTCCTTGGCTACCTTACAATGAATAAAATTATGGGTACTACCTGAATCAAACAACTCTATTACATTTTCTTCTTGATTTCCCATTCTATATTGATAGTTTGAGGAGTGGTAATTCCTTCCAATGCATTATAGGATATGGTCAAATTCATTATTTCTTCGTCTAGGGTTGGTTCATATTTTATATCCTCTTATTTTGAAGTTTCTTGTTCCTTTTATTTCTACTCTTCACAATCTATATAAAACAATTTCTTCTCAGCACACTTATGACCTTTAGTGTATTTTCTATCACAACTATCACAAAGCCCTTTTTCTCTTTTTTCTTCCAATTTTTTTGATGTCAACCTTGTAGGTTGTGGAAGTCTAGGAGTAATAACACATCCATATTTATATTTGTGAGTGGTAGGCTTCCTTGTTTCCATATTTTTTTTTCAATTTTTCTTGCCAAACCTGAATGCCTTCTCCATTGAATCGGGTTCCCAAAGGCGAACCTCATGTTGGATGTTATCCTATAAGTCTCTATGAAGACATCAATCTTGTGCTCCTATGGAATATCCTTTACCCTTATATTCAATTTTTGGAAGTCATCAATGTGCTCCACCATTGAACCCTTTTGTTTGAGATTTATCAATTTGTTAAATAAGGTGTTTCTCTTTGTATCCTCATAGTGTGCTATCATTTCCTCCATAAACAATGATCAAGTGATTTTTTTTTACAAGATAAAATCCATCGATACCATACACATGTATTGGATTCCAAATATGAAGTTTCAATGTGTACCTTTTGCATTTTTTTCACATTATGGAGATCAAAGTATTGCTCCATCTGTAGTATCCATTTTATGAGATCATTGCCATCAAACTTCCTCATATCGACCTTTTGAAGATGGTGGGTCTTAAATCCAACATTAGAGTCTATTAAATCATGATTAAAATTTATTTTTTTCTCATCATGAGTTTCATATAATACCTTTTTTCCATTACGAATCATTTATTGTAGAAACTTTGTCAAACCTTCCTTGAAACCTTCCATGTATGATTCTAGATCATTCTTCATGTCTTCCATGTTTCCTTTTAGTTTTTATTATATACCACCGATCTTAGATTCCATGAAATCCATGTTATATTCAACACCATTCATCTTAGATTCCATGTATTTCTTCAAACCATCCATTTTATCTTCCATTTCATTTTTTGTTACTTTTTGCAAGAGCGAAAATTGTTGCACTTGGTCTCGTAATTTTGATATATCATGTTGGACTTCTTCCTCTTCATACGTCATAGTAGATCTTTATGAGGGCTTGGTGGGCATGCAATTATTTTTTGGAGGCATTAAATAACCCAATACTTATAACAATGCTTCAATATGCCCTTTGAATCACTTCAAACTGATTTTTTAAACAAAGGTTATGCAATTTTTTTTTTAAACACGCCTTTTTTTCTTTTGAGAAGCTAGATATTGAAACTGATGTATCTATGTGATTTTAGATGCTCAAGATTTGAAATTAGGTCATGTTTTATTCCTCATAGTATTCTTCCCAACTGCATAGGTCAGACCTGATTTGGATTTTTCAAGACAAAGTTATGTCCAATCTCCCACAATGATCTAATTATGGATTGGTTTAGTAGAGTGAATTTTTATGGTGTTCCATGTGTCACTGTTTCATCCTTAGGCTCTAAAATCGATACAGAAGAAACTAAAGTCTGTGCAATTTCAACCACTTTTTACAGAATTCCAATCCGATGTATGAAACGAAAGTTATGACAATTTTCCCTGGGCTATCTATTTGATATGAAATTCTGGAGCCTACGAAAACCCTAACTTCCTCAGATCACATCTTCGAAAATAGAGGGAAACAATATCTGAAATTTTTACACAAAGTTGTTTCAGCTTTCAAACCTTCGTACAAAAAAAATTATATCTAAAATTCCAAGATGACCTATTTGCAGCAGCGAAACCCTAGAATCCAAAGCTCTGATACCAATTGTTATGAAACAAGTTCACAAAATAGAAGAAAATATAGATCAAAGACTTAAAAATCAACCTCTTCAATTGGGAAACCTCCTTTAAATTACATAAATGAACAATTTTTGGATGATAAAAATGAAAAAACCTCCTTTCAATATATAGGAGTCTAGTGGGTCACAATATAATCCTAGTCGACATATCAATAAAAATGTAAGGGCACACAAATAACAATAGTGGGCTTCTATGGAGCACAATACTATCAATATGGGGACTACTTGGGCACAATAAATACAAGAAGGGGGTTATAATAACAATAAAAATAAGGGGATACACTAGTATTATAGGGACCTGAAATTTATTCTTCCTGTTCCTCTTCGGACACCCTTTCCTCTAGAATAATCTTGAGCATGATTCTTATCTCTATGAGAAAGACACATAAATTCTTCAGAAGATTAAGGATTTTTCTTCTTCCCAAAATCATTTTCTCTCTAAGCGAAATTATTCTCAAGGGAATCAAAGGTAATATCTTTGAGATTTCCACTTTCTTATAATGGCTTAAGATAATGTGAGTAAGCGTGATATAGTGCGTTGACATAAGCTATGAGAGGTATTTCTATTTCAATGCCACTGTTTTTAATAACGTGAATGATATATCTTACTTCTGATGCTAAAGCAATAGGGTCATCATTTTTCAATTCAATACTGAACATTTTAATCATCAATTGGACAACTTCAAGTTCAGACTATGAGTCATAAAATTATTTCAAATTCTTCAAGGAATCATAAAAATTTGAGAATGGTGAAATATGTAAGCTCACCTCTTCATTCACAGATGATGCAATGAATACATATTCCTTGTTATTCTTGTTTTCCCAAATGGTGATCTCCTTGTTTGATGTGGGATATGCAGGTGCATTGTCTCCTTCTCCTTCACAAATTCCTTTCCACAACTCATTAAAAATGAGAGTGTGTTTTATCTGTCGAGACCACTCGGTATAGTTCTCTTTTCCAGAGAGAAATAATCCAACAATATATATCAATGAATTCATAATAAATACGGTGCACTATGTAAACAAAAATATACTCTACTGCCAATATATTGTGAAAATGTAGTTCTGGCAGTAATTGATTTTGTAAGAAAAAAACACTTTGATATTATGTAAAAATACAATTCCTGTATAAATAAAAGAGGCATATATCGGGAAGTTTATGTATGGGGGAGGGTTTATATAGGGGAGGGAGGTATTGAATTGGGAGGGAACTATATTAATGGGAGAGTCGTTATTGAATTATGAGGAAACTATATTAATGGGAAAATATATCAATGTATGACCGAGACCTGTGTGATAGGTGGAGTTGAAGTGTGGTATATATAGTATAGTGGTTTAGGGATCGATGGTGTAAGGTTGGTCCCAAAGCATGGGAAGCATTGTATGGGACCAAAGTGTGAGTAAATTGACTGGGAGTCGAACCAAATCAAAGCCTATAGAGCCCTTGAAATTAAAAAAATAATCAAAGGCAATAGAGGTGTGGTATGGAGAGGTACTGTTGATAGAGATTGCGGGAGTCGACTGCTCTGCCAGGGCCATGGGAATATTAACGTGAGTAAGGTGATATCGTTGGATGAGTGGGGAGTTGGGGACCAGAGTGTGTGGTCTCCCAACTATGGATTGCAGACGAGTTATACTATTGGGGTGAAAACAATCATATACCATTGGGATGCAAGGGTGGATGAGCACCAAGGGGTATCATGTGACTCTGGTTCAATCCCTAGTCCCTGTATAAACTGTGCGGAGGATATACCAGTAATAGGATAACTGTCTCTGTGGGAGTCAAACCAATGAACCAACATACACAGAGGGCAGAATGCATCAATTGAACAATCATACCCATGAAATTTCAACATACACACATTCACAGAATGCAACAATTGAATATTCATACCTATGAAATTTCAACCATACTCACAAACCAATGTAATTATGTAGTTTCGACCAACAAAAAAACATGCAGCACCATTACAAATGATGCTCCCATGAAGGTTTGAACAATTTCAAGGGAATCAGTAGATCCATGCTCACCACCGCATTACGAAAAGAAAAAAATGGATACATAGGTCAACAATTTAAATTCGGTAAAGAGATAGGGAGCATAGGAATATGGAAGACTGAAGAAATGGGGAAGACTACAGAAATGGCAGAAGGGAATTACAACTAAAAGGCTAATTTTGGGAGCTTTCTTTGATACCATGCGAGGCTAGGAGATAAATCCAAAATGTGAATTGTGATTTTGCATTAAGGGTGATCATAGATATATATATGGAGTGAGATACTCTTTGGATTCATCTACTAGTGTCTCTTCATATTACAGCTCTCCTTATTTTCTATTTACATTATTTTACATATTCAACCAATCCCAAGGATTAGGTGTCAATAAAATTTCTCACAAAGTAAAAATTGTTTTTCGATGAAAATTTGTTGGCAAGTTTCTACTATTTTAATCCTTATACACACTGAAAATCATAACCATATCATTCAAAAATCTTGAGATATAATCAAAATGGTTGTAGGTGATGATGTTTAATTTCTTAAAAACTATAAATAAATTTTTCCTAAAACTTTGCATGTTTCTTCTACATACCATAATGCTCCCCTCCTCCATGTTTCACAAAAATCCAATTCATATATCTTGAGATATCAACAAAATGGTTGTAGGTGATGATGTTTAATTTATGAAAAAAAAAGGTTTTGCTTGAAAAGTTGTGGTTTTTTCCATCTTACCATAATGCTTTCCTCCTCTGACTTGTGTTTTTATGAAACCAACTCGTAAAATAGAAGAAAATATAAATCAAAGACTTAAAAAAATTCCTCTTTGAGGGGGAAACTTCCTTTATATTACATAAATGAAAAATTATTAAATGATACAAATGAAAATACCTCCTTTGTATATATAGGAGTCTATGGGGTCACAATATAATCATATCGTACATAACAATAACAATGTAAGGGCACAAAAATAACAATAGTGAGCTTCTATGGGTCACAGTAAAAAAAAAGGGGGAATACACTAAAATTAACAATAAGGGGGATATAGTAGTATTATAGGGACCTAACATGCCCCTCTCCTTCAAAAAATTGTTGTCCTCAACACTTGAGTACTTCTGGATGCTTCTGTATAAAATTATCATCCTCCCATGTCGAATCTTCAGTAGGTAAGCTCTTCCACTTAATGAAATACTCTGAAATTATTGATTCCATAGACGTCAGGTTCTTGTTTTTGTGACAACTTCAGAATCAAACACGATATTTCCCTCTTTGTCAAGTTTTGGAAACATTGTTTGAATGAGAAGCTTGTCACCTATAACCTTCTTTAAGCATGAAATATGGAAAATTGGGTTTACTCATAAAGATGTAGGCAACTCTAATTTATATGCCATAGTACCAATATTTTGCAACACCTTGTAAGGAATGTAGTACCTGGATGATCATTTATTGTCATTCTTAGCTTACTTAATGGAAATTTTTTGTATGGTTGTACCCGTAAAAATATCTAGTCGCCTACCTCAAAACGTCTTTCACAGTGATGTTGATCTTCCTGTTGTTTCATTCGATTCTGCGATAGTGTGAGGTTATCCTTTAAGATTTCGAGAACTTTTTCTTGATGCTCAATGTGATCTTCCATTGCTGGAACCTTATAACTTTCTCTTAAAGATGATGTGATGGATGGTGGATGATATCCATAAAGTGCTATAAATGGAGTCATTTTTGTTGTAGTATGGAAGGAAGTGTTATACCACAATTCACCTATAGGTAACCACTTCACCTATTGTGTTTTTTTATTAGATACAAGGAAACAGAGAGGTCCTTCCAAAAATTTGTTCACTATCTCAGTTTTCTCATCAGATTGAGGATGATAAGATCAACTATGAGATAATTGAGTACCCAGACAAGAAAAGAATTCTGTCCAAAGATCTCTAGTAAAAATGGGATCCCTATAGTTTACAATAATATTTTTGTTTCCATGAAGCTTTTGAATTGTTTCTATAAATGCAGTAGCAAATGTATTAGATTTAAAAGGATGAGGTAATGCATATAAGTATGCATACTTCATAACTCTATGAACTACCACCGTTATGACACTCCTTCTTTCATAATTGGGTAGACCTATGTCAAAAATTGAGACCTCCTCCTGACACTGACTTTGAATGACTAAAGGTTGTAACAGACCTAGGGTATTAATTGTATCAACTTTATTTTATTGGAAAACCAAACATTCTTCCACAAACATCTGAATATCAGATTTAAATCTTTCCAAAAAAAATACATTCTTGACCTTGTGGGAAGTTTTTAAAAATCCCGAGTGCCCTCCTAAGGGGGAAGTGTGAAATTCCAAAATAACATTTTGTTTGAGTGGGGAATCTTACAAAGATATAAGTGATATTTTTACCATAATGAATCATTTTTCCAACTGAATGTATCATATGTACTCGAATCTTGCTGCAAATTTTTAATGTGTGCCCACATCTATTTTTCATTCTTCCATTCATCCCTTGCTTCTATTATCCACTCAAGTTGGATCATAAAAATGGCACAAAGAAATGTTTCCACATCCTCATCCTTTATCAAGAGTGCATATGCAACGTCATTTTTTTTCCCTTTTTTGTAGATGATTTCAAAGTCATAACCAAACATCTTTGTGACCCATTTTTGTTGCTCTTATGAAGATAATCTTTGTTCCAAAAAAATATTTAAGACTATCATGGCCTGTTTTTACCTTGAAGTGTATTCCCATTAGGGAAGGTATGTTTTTATCGTGATATGTTTTTACATGTTAGAGATTTCAGGACAGAGCGCGTTAGTTGCCATGAGTTCAGAAGGATTTTTAGGAAGAATTATTTGTGAGAGATGTACTACAATGACAAGGCCAAATAATTCTATGATCTAAAGATTGGATCAATGACAGATGAAGAGTAAATGAATAAATTATTCGAGATATTTAGGTATGTACCATATCTTGAGGATGAGAAGGCTAAAGTTCAACGATTTTTCAATGCTTTTCCATTAGAATTTAGATATAATATTGAGTATTATGAGCCTCAGTCACTTGAGAAAGTCATTTGGAAGTTGAAGAATTTATATGAACAATAAAAATGTAAGAATGCGTATCAGGAAGGATAGAAAGGGTGTGAAAAACGTAACGGTAAATGATAGCCTAGGAGAGCAAATCCTCAAAATTAAGATGAGAAAGAAAATGTGGCACTTCAAAAGACGTTTAATGAAACTAGAAAAGGACATAGACCACATCAACAACATGGAGGTAATGATATGGGATGGTTGGAGTGTTGGAAATGTGGTGAGGAGTATATTAAGAGATATTGTCCACAAAATCAGAGTGGTAGGCCTAAGATATGCCCTGCACATGAGGAACAAACTGTCAGGGATGTTGGGCAGAGAATTCCTCATATTTATACAGTTGTCGAAAACAAGAAGGTAGAGCACAGAGAATCTATCATTGAGATGGACAATAAGCTTTGTGATCGAGTTATTTCTATTTGGATTGAATCTAGATCTAATAATAGCTATTAGTCTTGACATGGTGGGTAAGTGTTGTTTGAGTAAGGAAATGCATGCAAAATCTTAGTTATTTCATTTTCTCACATGTACGAATAAAAGAGTTCACCATTGGGTAAGAGCTTGTTCATTTGAGTAAAATGGTATGCCTACACCAGCACACATCAACATATTTCCATTAGGATCATATATCATGCTACTGTTTATGGATTGGTTGTATATTCATATCACCAAAATTGATTGCTATGACAAAGCCATTGAGTGCTTCGATGAAAATGGGGAACCAAGAGTCTTACAAGGAAAGAAGAAAGCCACATTGGTTCGGATGGTGACAACCATGTAGGCCAAGTGCAGTCGTAGGAAAGGGTGTGTGCTATTTTTAGTTCATATCTCTAGTGACAAAGAATCATAGACATATTGAGATTTCATCATGTCCAAAAGAAGAATGTGTACAATAGGGATGAAAAGTTCACTTCTAAGTTTTTTGGAGGTTTTGGCAATGCGTTGGCCTTCAACACAACTTCTCATCCATAGATATATGGATAGACTGAGAGGGTCAGTAGGTTATTATAGGATATGTTGACAATGTATTTGATGCATCAACAACACAAGTGGGAAGCTTCTTCCAGTCGAAGCTTTTGCCTACAACAAAGAGTATCAAGAGTCCTTGAAGATGATTATGTTTAAGGTTGTGTATGGGTAGAGTTGAAACACTCCCATCGCTTGCAGTGATCTAGTTAACAAGGTACTAATTGGACCAACGATGTTGGCATAAATGGAACAAGAAATGCAGGTAATCAAGAAAAACTTAGAAGTGCACGATAGGCAGAAGAGTTATGTAGGCAGGAATAAGTTTTTTAAGGAGTTTCAAGTTAGGGATCAAGTGTAGTTTCATATCAAGCCCAAGAAGAGCTCCCTGCGGATTGGATCATGTTCCAAGTTTGCACCATGATTGTTTGGACCCTTCACGATCACTGAGAGGATCAGAACAATGGCCTATCGACTTACACTACCTTCTATAGTGAAATTCCATGATTTTTTTCATATGTCGTTTCTTAAGAAGTATGTTAAATATGTTGATAATTTGATTGACAAGTTTGTATTGTAGGTGGAACCTAATGGAGAATTCCAACCAGAGCCTCAGTGTATATTTAAGAAAAGGTGTTCATGCTCCAAAACTGAGAGATGGAGCAAGTAAAAGTGAAATGGAAGCACTTTGGGCTTTGGGCTTGATGAAGCTACATGGGAGATGGAGGATCAGATGCAGGCCATGTATCCTTCCTTGTTTTCTAGTTGAGGTAAAGCAGTTTTTCTGTGATGTTGGTATGTATTTGGTATATGTTTTGGTGATGTTGATGTGATTTTCAGGTATATGTACATATGTATATGGATGTAAAGACCTCCATGATATATGTTATAAATCTCCAATAAGTGGTATGGTGTCATGTAATTATATTTATCATGTTGTTGTGATGTCATGTTGGTTTTCTTTTCAGCAGGATAAGAATTGTAAGTACTGCAACGAGTTATGCTACAAATATCCATGGACAGTATTGTTTATTTTCAATGGTTTTGCTGAGGTATATGTGTGGTTGAACACCGAGGACAGTGTCCCCAAAGCAGGAGGGTTCTGTAACAACCCTGATGAAAATTCCATGTAATAAAGTTAAAAATAATAACCATGGTTGATGGGACACTTATTCCAACCTTAATGTTGGGGAAAATAGGCTAATAGGTGTTCATTTTGGTTATTATGGCAAAGGAAATGGAAAAGGATTTGGAAATGCATGAGGCATATTTGGCACATTTATTTATGAAAATAATGGAAATTACGAGAAAAGGGAGGTGAAAGGTCACATGTTTCATGTGAGGAGGAAAATTAAGGAAAATAATGGAAAATGAAGAAAATAGAGGCCTCTTCTATAAAAAGGCTTATGAGGATCACATGGTACCTTTTTTCAGTGCACTTTTGGAGCTCTCTCATTTTTCTCTCCCTCTCTGTCTCTCTATCAATCTCTCACTCTTGGACACTTAGATTTTTTCGGAGCACTTTGGAATGGGAGCAACAGGTGTAAGAAAGAAAGACGAAACAGGAAGAAAGTAAGGAGGATCGGGGATCAAGAAACTGCAACAAGATTATTTGTAGGTATTGATTTGCATGTGTGGTTTCCCTACAATATTTGGCATGAATGGTATTGAATGTGGTTCTTTTTAGTCTTGGCATGGGTTTTTTCTATGTGTGACAATGAATTCATCCTAGCTTTTCCATTTCTGTATCTCCATGGTGGTGTGGAGTTCTCATGTTTTATTTAGCTGGATTACTGGATGGATTCGAAGCTGAGTCAGGTGTAGCTTTGAATGATTATATAACTAGTTCATGTGTTGCATCGTTTTAGGGCCTAGTAATCTGGGTTTCAATTGCTGTAAATCCTAAGAAGTTGTTTGCTCTCCATTCTAGCCTAGGAATCTCGGTTTTGGGATATACTTTAAATCCTGTAGAGTATGTCTCAATTTAGGGCCTAGTGACCCCTAATTCGGACTGTGGGTTGTGATAAAGCCTAAGAGACTCGGAGACATAAAAACTCTTCATGGTTTAGGTGGAGAGAATCTCGTGATATCCATGCTTTTTTTGGCCTAGTGATCAGGTGTAGCTCACTATAAATCGTGATTTCTATTTGATGAGGGTGAGGTGGTTTAGCCTCACGATGCATTTTTTGGTTCTTTGGGTTTGAATTCCAGATTCATGCTCGGAATATGGAATATGGGTGATTGGCTGAAGAGAGATTTGGCTCATCCAATCTATGGTCAGGTGGAATGTGGAAGTACCATCTCTGGTTGGTTTTGACACGCATTAACGAAAAGCTCATTCCTTTGGTATTTGATTTATAATTGCATTGGTTATTATATGGATTCTATTGTTGTTGTATCCATGATATTTATGTTGTTATTATGTTGGTTATAAGCATGCATTTTATCAGTGATGATGTATGTCTCTATCCATGTTTTTACTTTTAAATGAATACACAATGTATCTATGGTCAAATATATTGTACGATATTTAATGATGTAGGGGATCAATGCTTCTTAGTGATTCTCAGATAAGTATGAGAACCCTTTACTATATTGTGTTGTTTATACTTGTAGCTTTCATGTTTGTGACATGTTTAGCAAAATCCTTGTCATTAGGAGGGGTTCAAATGAGAACATAATGATGTGATTTCTTTCGTATGATTATCTTGTTGTTATTTATCATCTCTAAACTTTTCATGAAGTCTTGTGCAAAGCCCTGGGTTATGGGTTTGAAATGGTGGCTCAAATCCTGAGTTCGCTGGCACAAAAATGAGTATTTTGGGCCCTTATTGTTGGCATGCAATTTTATTCTTATGGATATAACCTCCTGGCTAATGACATACAGTGTTATGCCTGCGGCTTTGGCTCAAAGAGGTAAAAATGTGTGACCGAGGGGTAAGAGGCCTGAAAGGTTGGGTTACCTCCTAGGGGATTTTTTGTTGTTGTACAAGGTCTATATGTTGTGTTTTCATTAGTTCCACTTCCTTAAGGTCACCTAGGAGGTTTAATCTCATTCTAGTAGCCTCTGGTCGCATGTTTACCACGGTTGGCTAGTTACATGGGTATATGTGGGAAGAGGGTGTTACACTTGAGTTGGTTGGTGAGTTAATGGAAGGAATGAGCCTCCTACATTTCTTTGAGTTGCTTGCCAATGTAATCCTGCACAATAAATTTTCATTTTCCTGCATATTAATCATGTCGAGACACAAGATATAATAAATAGTCCTTAATCTCCCTAATAAACATATTATATTCCAAAAAGGTGTTATCAAATATAAAGAGAGATGTAAATTTAGGTTGAAGGATGTCCATATGGGCCTTGATTTATACCTATTTAGAAGGACCACAATATTTGTCAAGGTTTCCAAGGAGAATAAGACAGGGAGATACACATCCTATTTACATATCCATGTCTATATGAGTATTTTTTAGCCTCTTCCAGTCTCAACAAACATTTATTATCAGGATAATGTTTGTAAACATGCACTGGATTATGAAAATGTCCCATTTAGATGCAAGCATGTCATGAATATGGGAATATTTTTAGAGATTTTTCTCTGATTCTGAAGGATTTACTAGAATATTAATTAACTCATAAACTAAAATAGGGTTTTGGAAAATTACCCCAAAGGAAAATGAACTTGAGACTTCAAGGAGCCACAAATTTTGATCAAAACTGTAGATCTAAAAATATTTCACATCTCTCTCACCTCTAGATGATACCTTGGTGCAAGAAGTTAATAAATCACTCCCCTACTTAGTTGGTGGAATTATTCCTAAGTCTTTTCCAGCAGAAACAGAGCTCGAGAAGAAAATTCCAAAAGGTAATTTGCAAAGTTCTCTGCCAAAGGAACCGACTAGCTCAATAATGGAAGAGGATGAGACAAAAGACCTCCTACAATACATGGATTTGAATGTTCCACACATGATTTCTCTAGAAAAGGCCTGGCTAAATAAGTATGTACAATCCATGTCAAACCATCAAAAAAATAATTCTTATTCTATTTTTATTTCTTCAAATATGATTTAGGAATTTATACACAATGTTTTATAGGTTCCCCAGACATGGTCAATGAGGACGGGAAAAAGGGCATAAGAGAATTAAGGTGTTGGTCCAATGATATGGATAAATTTTAGTGAACTCATGAAATGGCATGCTAATATCAAATTCATTTCCTCTTTCTCAACACATAAAACCTGATGTTTTCATCTTGAATATTTAGAGAATAATTATTTTAAGATTTTCTTTCAGATTAATCACATAATTAGTGTTTTGGTCAATGTTTCGTACCAGCTAATGTGGTTCATCCTTAGTACAAAGATGAACCACATTAGTTGGTTCGAAACGTCAACCATATAACTAATTATGTGATTAATCTAAAAAGCAATCTAAAAAATAAGATTGATCACAAAATCTTAAAATAAAAGAATAAGTATTTTTTTACTTGTAATTATTGTTATTTTTAGTCTATGATAGTTGTTATTGATGTGTAAATTTACTAGTACATTTGGTTAATAGGCCAAAATTTGTAATCCTTTTATGAGACAAAACAATTTCTATACTTTGAAAAACGAGGTCACATGTAATTTTTCTATAATTAGTGAGGCTCCTTTAATTCACAAAAGAAGAAGAATAAGAATAAAAACTATCTCTAAAGTTAGTCTTCTCTCTCTTATTTACATTTTTTAGAACTTAAATGTTTATACACATTATCTAAGTTAATTTTTCTAGGGATCGCCTTAGATGATTTTGATGTTGTAACTTATTAATATTAGACCTAGTATTATAACTCATATTATAGATATAAAGATAAATAAATAAATAAGAGGGAAAGGAAATTTGAACATGGTTGATGGTAGAGTTTGGCTCTTCAATATTGTCCTTAATATTACGGTTTTCTAGACATCTTCTCTTTCAGTTGAGTTTTTTCTTTTCTTTTCCTTAGATTTAATATCAAGCATTGCTTTTAACTCTAATTGAATTTTGACTTCTCCCTTTTCTTTGAATTTTTCTAAATAATTTATGTGTTTATACAAATGATATATGTTGGAAGTAATGGAGAAAGCCATAATTAGATTGCTGTTATGATGAAGATAGGATTGAGATTCTGATCTTAGATCTCAAATCCTAATATCTAGGGAGTGGTTGAAACCATCCCGTTAGTATGAAAGCCTATATAATTGAGGCTCATCTGACTTAATAGTCAGGGTGTGTATGAGTGTGTATACACTCCCTAGGTTCTCACCTGGAGAGCTATTCAATCAATAGTTAATAGATCCAGTTTTTGACATGGTATCAGAGCCATCCGCAGTTTCACAGTTTGAATTAGTTCATACTTAGACATGCATGGCTTAATATTTTGGATATTTGGTTGCGACATTCAGAATTATAGTGTACATAAATTCTGCTTTCTTGAGGCCAACTAGAGGCCAACCGATGCATATGATATCCCACCATATAGAAATTTTGCTTTCTTGAGGCCAACCGATGCATATGATATCCTTGCAGTGGCAATAAATCTCAAATTTAATAAGTAAATATGAAGGCACTGCTGGGATTCAAGGCTGGGATTATCAGTGAACACATCTTATTTTCGGTGAACGATGCCTGCATTGGATCATTACAGCAAGAGTCGTGGATCGTATCTCTATGAGGATCAGACCGAAGGAAATTTTTCTCATCAGCTATCCGTGCTTCACATTGGTGGTGTTAACTCACATTAAATTTTTTAGCGTTGATACTTTCCGTTTGAAATTTTTTAATATGAGTGCTTTGGAAGGCTCATACACTCATAGAATTCCCATACGAGTGATTTGAGAAGTGCTTAAAGGTTTTTCAAAGGATTTTTTTTTAAAGGAATTTCTCATACGTGAATTTTTCATACATGGAAATTAAAAGGTGCACATGATTTCATGTTTAAAAGAGATTTTTTTTTTAAGATTTTTTTATGAGTGGAGCTCATTTAAGAAAAGAGATTTTCTGCGTCCTTTTCTAAGGCCGTGGAGGGAGCATTCGAATAGCAACGATCCGGTGTTGTTGTCAACGTCATCTAGTAGATTTTTCCTTGAAATTTTATTGTTTGAAAAATCATAGAAGTTGCAGGTTGTGGAGATCCCAAAGCCAATTGGGTAAATTTTCTTCTAATTTATTTTGTGCCACAACGAAAATGTGAAAGTTCTTGCTGATTTGAATCCATCTTCAGAAATATGTGTCATTACAAATTGCTAAGCACATGCATCAGAATTAGACATTGATAGCGTTTCCAACTTATTGAGAGGTCGTTTGTTGCTCGTCACAATAGTCGAGGGCACTGAGACCCATGTGGCATAGAAGCCGTAGTCTACAAGGTTCTACTGTTGAAGAGCTTCCAAAGGGAGGTTTCCCACCTGCATGGTAACGGGTTTGTTGGAGCTCGTCAGACGACTAAGTGGAGTTGAAATCTGGAAGCAATACAAAACCAGATAAGCTGGACCTTTAACAACATGTCTGTATTTTTAGATATTTTTGATTCTGATGATGATGATGATGATACTCTTATGTTGGCATTTGGAGACATTATCATGAGTAGTATTTTTAAGTCCGAAAAAATTGCAGAAAAACAATGTGGTTCTGTTGATGACCACTAGAAACAAGAGGCACAATCTGTTGTGCAAGATCCTGATATTGAAGAGTCATGAGTTAATCTTCAGGAAGGATGTAAAGATGAAAAAAGTGTTGAAGATCAATTGGACGAGCCACATGAAGCTGATGTTGAAGACGTGGCAGAAGAAGACAGAGATGGAGAGAATTTAAAATGTGATGATCTCATGAATATTTATGTGTGTGCAAATGTTAACAACAACAAGGAAGAAAAAACAGAGATTGAAGAGGAATTAAAGTTTCATGAAGCATGGCTTGAAACACCATGTCTTTATGAAATCAACATATAATTTTCATCCATAAATGTTGAAGACAACTTCATGGAAGTTCACATGCGTGACACCGGAAGTACTGAGAGAAAACATTCTCCTATTAAGTCTGTCATAACTTTGAGAAGGACAAAGATAAGTGTTCAAGCTTTCCATCACTGGGGAAGAAATGAGGTGCAAATACATCACTACCTCATGGCGAGGAAAGTGAAGATGAAGCCTCGACTCGGAATGAAAAAATATGGACTCACAAGCATAAAGACCAAAATGAAAACCTCTTTTACCAATTTGTTCATATTTTATAATTATAAGCCTAGTTGAGACTAGACCAACAGACATATGTTATTGTTCAGTACCCTTTCTCTATTAAGAGGGAGTGTTAGAAGTAATGGAGAAAGCCATAATTAGATTGCTGTTATGATGAAGATATGATTGAGATTCTAATATTAGATCTCAAATCCTAATATCTAGAGAGTGGTTGAAACCATCCTATTAGTATGAAAAACTATATAATTGAGGCTCATCTGACTTAATGTTCAGGGTGTGTATGAGTATGCATACACTCTCTAGGTTCTCACCTAGAGAGCTATTCAATCAATAGTTAATAGATCCAGTTTTTAACAATATAGGGTTATTTTGCTAGGTCTTCCATATTTTCATATTTACATAATTTTGAACTTGGTTGATCATAGAGTTTAGTCAATTTGGCTACTTTTGAAATCCTTCAAATTACAGAGACAAATATTTCTTACCACCTAGAGTTCTAAATATATTTAGAGCAAAAATTGCATGTTTAGAAATATTAAGTAGTTGAAAATAGGAAAAAACAAAACCATGCCTATATATGTTCCTAGATTGTATGTTTAGAAGTATAATGTAGTTCACAATAGGAAAAAAAACTATATATATATATATATATATATATATAACGTTTCATTAAGAGATTTTGAATATAAAATTATATGTCTACTCCAAAAAAATATGTCAAAATCGACATTCACTATAAAAATATATGGAAAAAATATTCATAATAAGGCAGTGTGCCTTGATATACATTTATAAAAATATTCAAAGTAAAAAGATATGTCAACAGATATTCACAATAGAAAAATATACACCCAATATATAAATATATAATTAATAAACTAATATATAATGTAATTCTGATTAAATATTTATATTTATTTTGCTATAATATCCTTATACAAATTATGTAATTATATTTATTAAATATTCGTTGCAAAAAGATATAAGAAAAATATTCGCAGCAGAGAGATATGCATCCGATCTATAAGTAATAAACTTATATATATATTAAATACTAAAAATTTCAATACTTAATACATCTAAAGTTTTTAAATCACACTTAATATGTTACAATAGCGAAAGTCTGCTTGCATTCTTTCGGAGACATGAAGCTTGCTTCCCCTGTTTCATTTAAAGCATACACAAATTATAATTTCAGTTAACAACCTTTTAAAACATTGTGCAAACAAATTGAAAAATAATATTCAGCTTCATCATTTGCACTTCTGAAGAACCCCATATTCAAAAGAATATGTCGGAATGTTTTATATATGTTTATTTCAATCACGCAAGGAATGATGCTAAACCATCATTTCCACCTTCCATGCTCTGTGAAGCCTTTCATATTATAAATATACATTTAACTTCATTATCTTCCAATATTAAGATTGTGGAAATATTATTTTCTTTGTCGTGTTACTTCAAAGTCCACATCCATTGTTGTGTGTTTAATTATGATGTAAAAGAAAACACATTTGTCCCTTTAATAATATAAATATAAGTTGCTTTATTTTTAAAATTTAATTATTATTTTTAATATAAATATTTTAATAAATATTTATTTTGAGTTTTATAAAATTGATTAATTTTAAGGAATGATTAAAAATATATTGTTTGCTGTTATATGTTTTGGATTTTTTAGTTTAAATGGTGAAATAAATTTTCTTTGCATAATAATTTTTTGGTTATTAAAATTTCATTTTTGAATATACAAATAAATTAATTCTCTAAAAAATCTTTGGAGCACCTTAATTTTGCAGTGTTTATAAATCAAATTAGTAATTCCAAAAATATTCTTATCAAATTATAAGAAAATAAAAAAAAAATGCTCCAAAACTTCATATATATATATATATATATATCGGATGATGATGATAACTAACATCCACTAAGACCAAATGTGGCCTATTAGACCTTAATAAAGTAAGTGATTAATTGTGACTCTGTAATATTTTATTTCTATGATAAAAATGAGATGAACGTTCCTAGGTCACTATAGTTTTGTTGACTTAGCAAGTCAAGGAGGTTGGTGGTGTGGCAAATGTTTTGGAAATGTGGACTAATGTCTGAGTTGGGGTCACACAATCCAAGATAAAGTGTTTTTCATCTTCAACCATTTTATTATGGCAAACATGAATGATTCTTTCAACCTAAGGTGTTTTGGGGATAGACAAAAGCCTGGTGTCACTTGGGACCTCATAAGAATTAGTTCCAATCTTAGCAGTGTTCATTTTCTTCTTAGCACTCATCAAGACATAAAGATAATTTTGGTCACCAAGTGTGGGGTTCATCATCTCCTTATAATATCTTAGGTTCCTTTTCCCTTTTTTCTCTTTATCATCCCACAACTTACCTTTAAATTTGGAAGTAATAGTATTTGAATATTATCCTTATTCTCCAAGATGATCTCCTTGTTTATCCCCTAATGTTCGAGTCTAGACTGGGCATCCTTGTGCCACCCTTGCTTGAGGAGGTGGGGGCTTTAGCTAGAGGTAGAAGCAATTTTGGGGAGCCTCTTGGCCTCCATGTTGTAGAAATTATATATATATATATATATAGATATATATATATATATATATATATATATATATATATATATATAGACACACACATACACACATGGGCAAGTAGTCTAACTTATAGAGGAAATGGTCTTTTTGAAGAAATTTTTCCTCGTTCAATTTTTTTTTTTTTTAACGAAATGGTTATGGGACTACCGAGTAGAAGTCGTTTATATTGTTTTTTTCACAATTTTCACCATATAGAGCATGTCTCTCGAGATTTGAACCTACCACTACCAAAAACACAATATGTGCACATTTTCCCTGTTTAATTTTAACCAAAATCCCACATTGATTTTTTAAAAATTGAGTTTAAGTTGTTTAATCGGTAGAATTAGAATGCCCCAAAAGATTTTTAAGGTATTGAATCCATTTATATATTCAAAATTCATCTTAAATAACAAAAAATCATATTCTTTCTTGAAATTGTTTTACCAAATTAAGATGAAAAAATCTATTTTATATATATATATATATAATTAATTCAATGTTAAGGTCACGGCCAAGCTAGACATCAAATTGATGTATAAGACCCTCTTGTTTGTGGGAGAAGGGACCCACTTCTATTTCACTACTAAGTCTATAAGACATACATACTCTACCCCTCTAATTTTGAATCGATAACCTCTTGAAAAAAAACCAATAATATAACATAATATAATATAAAATCATTACTTTTCTAAAAATTAATAATAAATGTTAACTTAAACTTTATTTTAAATATATCTCCCCCATTATATGGATAAGACCGAGTGCATTGACGTTCAATTGTCAATGCAACGGATAGTTTGAGATTTGGCCGCTGAGCCGGATTGACCGGTGTCTTATTCTACGAAACGGCAATGAAATCTATACCGTCCGATGGGGTTAACGGAGTCCACCTACGGGTAAGGATGTGGTGGTGACGGCTAAACGTCCTCAAGTCATTCAAACCGGATCTTGCAACTGGCCGCTGGTGGGACCTGGCGATGTGACCACGAGGTAAGAAAACGACACACCAACCTTCATTTGCCTTCCGTTTGAACGGGTCGAGTCTGACTTGGTTGGGCGCTTTGAAATCTGGGGGTTTTGAATCATGATTGTAGTTGGAATTGAAATCTGGGGGTTTTGAGTGATGATGGTGGTTGGAATTTGATGGCTATATGGCGCGTCATAGAACATTTTGCGCGTCGTGTATGGCTATATTTCTTGGTTGAGCTCTTTGAAATTTAGGAGGTCGGTTTTGTTTCACGTGGTGGTTAGAATTTTATGGGTTCAAGGTTTCTTGTGATATAAGGCTAAGTTTATTTTTATTATTATATTTGTAACTATATTTTCAAACAATCTAATTGTTATTGAAAGATCTCAAAGTTTTTTTTAGAGATTTTTAAAAGTATAAGTTTAAGTTGTTTAATCTATATCAAAGTGTTATGAATTTATGATGTGTTGAACTTATTTATATATTTAAAAGTGCATTTTAAATAATAAGAAATCACAACCTTATTAAAAATTGTGCTAAAAAGTCATTTTGTGTATAGACTCGTTGAAATTTAATTAAAAAAAAATTAAATTTTATTTATTTTTTAATTACCAATATAATTTTGGATTTTTCGTTTTATTTAAAATGTGATAATAGAATAGTTTTAAGAGAAGCTAAATTGGTAATATGTAATGTAAAATTTGTAAAATTTGAAAAATTCAAAGTTCAATTTGTGATCTAATTTACTAAGAAAAAAAACATATCGTAAACAATGATTTACGTAATTGTGTCAAGTGAACTACTGAGCTCTTCTTTTGTGCGGATTGTAGTTGTCCTGGGTTGGCAAACTCCTGTACATTTCACGAATTTTATAATCAAATCGGCTGCTTTCCCAGGAAGTTGTGGCCCATACTCTGCGCTGAGATTAATGCTAGGGTGCATAAGTGTCGGCAAGAGGAGATTAATGCGTAGTGGAAGGTTCTCACCTCGTATGGGCTGACAGGTGATTCCAACCCGTTGGGCTTCTCGAATGTAGTGCTTCCGTACGAACCGCTGCGGCTTGTACATTGCGGAGGTTTGAGTGATTGGAAGGATATATATTGGTGATTGGAAGGAGAAAATAGAGGAAGTGGTGATTGGAAATTAAATTTGGAACTTAAACATAGATCACAAGTCAATTTATTTAAGTTTTGAGTAGTTTTTTTAAGGCTTTTATGGTGACTTGTTACGGTGTAATTTCTCTAAATTCTGGCAGGAATTTATTGAAAAGAGAAGTTTGATTGCTAACTTTGCACAATCGAAGTGTCCTAGAGGTTTTTGAGGGTGCGGAATCCATATATAGAGTCAAAAAACCAGTTTGAAAAACAAAAACCAAGATTTTACCTCAAAAATTTTCACCGGATTTCGTCACCTGAAACTTCAAAAAGTCGCACTAAAGACAGCTCCTTTAAGTTTTCTTGGATCGTGAAAGAAGCAATTAGGGTAAAAAACTAAGTGTGTTTCACAAAATCCCTCAAAGGGAAAAATTATTTTGACTTCGAGAATCATAGTACCTTCAAAATAACTCTAGAGAGGCTTTTCGAGAAGGAGGAAATCTCATTTCATGGCCTTCATAGTCAAGGATTAACATATTTAATTCAAAGTGCACATGCTGAGTGCAAAAGACAAAAAATTAAGAAGTCAGAAACAAATTGATGCTTGGTTTGACGAGGAATGCAAAATGGCAAGGAGAAGGTGGAAGGAATCAGAGAAGGATAACATAAAGGTCAAAGCTTACAAGCATATAGTAAGAAAGAAAAAGGTTGATTTCATGGTTTCGAGGAGAGAATGACTAATCTTCCTTGGGAAAAATAACCCCAAATTATTCTGGAAGGAGCTCCGACCAAAAAAGGTGCAAACTGAAAACAACATCATAGCTTCTAAATGGTTCAACTATGCAAGACAGCTTTATGAGCAGGAACCCAAGGTTCACCCTCCTCCCTTGGTCAACACAGACACAAAACTCTTCAGGGTGCAAGAGGTAGAGATGGGTATCAAGAAATTGGGTGCTGGAAAAGAAAAATACTTAGATGAACTCCAAGCAGAGTATCTAAAGTGGGGCTTAAAAATTCTTTCACCTCACATCACAAAAATTTTCAACAAAATAGTACAACAGGGTTTCGCTACAGATTGGACAACTAGTATGGTAATACCTCTTTTCAAGAGTGGTGACGTCAATAATCCCTCCAATTATAGAACCATAATGATAAACACCTTGTTTGCAAAGTTATTTGGAAGCATGTTAGAAAAGAAAATCAGCAAGTGGGCAGAAGAAAGAGATAAACATGCTAAAGGGAAAGCAAGTTTTAGACCTTAACATTCCACAGTTGATAATTGTATAACTTTACGGAACATCATTGTAAAAGTTTGGGAAAAAAAGGAAGAAGTTTTTTGTTGCTTTGTTGATTTTAGAAAATCTTTTAACACAGTTTCTAGGGATAAGCTTTGGGGCATAATGGAAGAACTCGGGGTTCCTAGGCATTTGAGAGCAGTTGTGCATAGGCTGTATGAAGAGGTGAAAGTCAAAAGCAGAACTTTAGCAAGCATTTCTGAAAGTTTTAGAAGCGATATTGGGGTCAAACAAGGTTTCCCATTGTGTCCTACTTTTTTTGGGTCATATATTGGCAAGCTTGAAGAGTGGCTAAATTCGCAAGGGGGTGATGAGATCCATTTGGGAAAGTTTGTTATAAGGCTTCTTTTGTACGCACATGACCTGATATTGATTGCTAAATTGGCTCTTGGTTTGCAAGAGCATTTACGTTCCCTTGAGCATTTTTGTATAAGGGTGGGGATGCAAGTCAATATTAGCAAAACGAAAGTAGTGGTTTTCTCTAACAAAAGAAAGCATAACCAACATAAGTTCTACTTTGAAGGAAACATTCTGGAAGAAGTTGCAGACTACAAATACCTCGGAATTGACTTCAACATAAATTTAAGTTAGGATGGTTGTAGAAAGAAAAAAACTTTAGGGGGTTGGAAAGAATTTTATGCTCTTCAATACAGGTGTAAAGAGGTAGAGTTGTGGGATCGGAAAACCACTCTAACTCTTTTTGGGCATCTAGTGATTCTGGTGATTCTCTATGGTTTTGAACTGTGGGCTAGCAGCATAATCGATATGCAGTGGAAACAAATTGAGAAAATTCACAAGTGTTTGATTACAAACAAGTTCAAAATTAAAAGTGCATTTCTTTATGCTATCCTGTTATGTGAAACAGGGGTTGATCTTATTGAGGCGATTGTTATGGTGTGATTCATAAGGTATTTGAAAAAAATTAAGCAAATGCAAGAGGGTAGATGGCCTAAGGTTGTGTTTAGTGACAAATTGTGCAAAAGAAAGAAGAGTTGGATGCGGCAAAATAACAAATAGTTTAGTAAATGGGGTATTTTCTTGATCATGTTTCCTACAAACAGTAAAGAGATAAAAACTTTGTTAGGGATAAATTCCACAAATGTACTTGTGAGAAAGAGCTATGAATAAATAAGAAGTACTACATTGAAGAGTTTAACCCCACTAATAACCATCATCAAAAGTCGTACATAAGGGCCAATATTTCTTGGAGATCTAAAATTATTATTGCTCAATTAAGAACTGATTCTCATCAACTCTATTGTGAAACGAGGCACCAGAAAAGGCCGAAAGAAATGTGGGAGGAAAGAGTATGTATTTTTTTTTGTTCCGGAAAAGTGGGAACAGAAAAACATTTCATTTTAGAATGCGAGGCCTTCAAAGACAGCAGGGAAACTTATGCATGTATTTTGGCAGTTAGTTCTTGTGACAATTTATTCAACGAAGAGTCTGTGGAGAAGCTGGGAGCGGTTATTGTAAATATTCACAGGAAAAAGGGTCGAATACAAGAGCCAAATGGAGAAGCAATCGATCCCATAGGCTATTTTTAGCCTCGTGAACGTTAAAAATACTTTCTTTCTTTCTTTCTTTATTTCTATGGTTAAATATGGTAAATTTTAAGTACCATGTAGAAAGTTAATGAAAGCCTTGTCAGTTGATGAACGGTTAGAACTTGTGTATTTCGTATTGAGTCATCCTATGAAGTAAATATTAAGCATTTATTGGCTTATTTCCTTCTCATCTTGTCCATAGAACATCCCTTTATTCTTATTCAATGAAGATGTAAACACAACAAGCTAATTATTACGTTAAGGGGTAACTTTTTGGATATTTTAGCTAGTGATTTTTTTGGTCAAACATTTATTTTTGTTGCTTAAACTGAGTTGAGCACCCTAAAAAACCTCTAGACTGTAAATATTGTGGAGATTTCACAACTAAAACTTATATTCTAGCTATTCTCGGTCAAATCTTAGGCCAGAAAAAATGCAGAAAAACCCTCCAAAAAATTTAATAAATACCCTATGGATATATTTAATAAATTTCAAAGCATCTTTAACCATGCTTTAAATTTGTTACTAAGCTTTTTTCATTATGCCCTTAGTTACATAATTTATTAAATTAGGCTGTTGAAAAAGTGTGGGTTAAATTTATTTATTTATTTTTTTGTAAATTTCGTAGTGCCTTTCTATTTTCTATTTTTTAAAGAGAAAGTTGCTATACATATTCTATTATATTTTGTAGCCTCAACCAGCCTGAAGAAAATCAAGTCTGTTGGCCACCTCAGAGTATTATAAACCAACCAAAATTGGTATTGTTTTTTCCTTCTACTCACAACTAATATCCCTTTACTATGTCTATAAAAATTACAAATAAAACAAAAACTATACATACTATCCTACAAAAACATAGAAAACTATAAACTAGGAAGTGTCAACCATCTGAAGAATCCATAGGTGTTGCGTCCTTTGCAGTAGACCCTGTTATCTCTACTTGCTGCATGCTCAAGAGATGTTGTTCAATCATTCCTATTCACGCATTTGCTTGTATCTGAGCCTTGGCCATTTCACGCATATCCTGTTTAAACTGCTGAAGTTCAAAGAGCAGTGAGGAATGGGCTTCCTTTTCTTGCATACTCAGCGTTGCCTTTGCTATTACACATTTAAATTTCCAGTATGCCTTAACTAATTGTTGAAATAGAGAAACTCTGCCTCTTGTATTTCTTGGGTCGAAAATAAAATCCATTCTAGCCTCTTTTTCTTTAATATCATCATCATCATCATCACTGTGCCTCTTCCAACCTTGAATAGTTTTACGAATGTGCATTGGAGTCCGTGAATCATAAATATTTTCTATGTTTTCAAGAGTGTTCTTGTTACTCTTTCTGAGTCTTTTACTTGGAACAACAGTCTGAGTTGGTTGTAGCTTCTTCCCTGTACCTGTGTTTTTACGATTACCATTTTTTCCTTTTGTCATTCTGCCCTGACAGAGACTCTCTATTATTGTGATTAATAGGAACCCTGTATATCAAAAGGGAACAATTATATAAACTTATATTCAATATTAAACTCCAGATAATTCTCCATTATCTGAGCACTCAAATATTGCTTGCCCGGTTCAATCTTTCGAAAGTTAACAATCTTTTCTCTCCCATTTCCTACATTCATCCACCATTGAACTAACAAGAAAAGGTTTTTACTGAGAAAAACCAAATTATACTCAGCGGCATGATTATTCAGACTGAACCAATGAAATTGAGACATAAAAGAAGAGTAAACAATGTTTGAATTGACCTCCCATTCCAGACAGAGACACATGAATAAATTTCATTATCATAGGATTGTGATTTTTATTAATTTTTCTTTGAAACTTGAATTTATCTGAAAGCTTTTGGGAGTAGCATTCTCTTGCTTCAGCCCATTGACTTGATTAGCATGCATTTACTCCTACTAGATTAAGCTTTTTCACTTAAGATCTATTTATAATTTAGTTTTAAGTTACAATTTACAAAATTCAATTTATATATTTTAATAGTATTTTTGTGTCTATACGCGTGTATTAAATTTTATTTATATATTTTAATAGTATTTCTTTTTGTTTAAAGTGTTTTCTAAGATTTTTTTTTTTATGTATAGTAGTGGTAGATATATTATAACTTAATGTAATGTAAACATTTTAATTTAGTAAATATAAAATGAAATTAAAAATAAAAATAAGCTTACAAGAATAAAATAATAATATAAATGAAAATGAAAATGATGAATGGTATTAATCCATGATATTCATGTGGAATATAGCTAGGGGGAAATAATGATGCACGGTATTAACCCATGGTAATCAGGTGGAATATAACCTATTTAAAGGGGTAAATGAAACCATCTTAGATCCAACTTAACTCTACATCAAATTTCTTGAGATGCAAACCTCTTTTAGAGTGGAAAGAGATTTGATCTTGATCAGGAGTTAAATGGATCTAGGAGAGTTAAATTGGTTATTAAGTTTTTTTGTATTATGACTTTAATTACATGTACAGTTAGATTATGAAAAAAATATGTTTAATGTGAACTTGGGTTACACTTTTTGCCCTTTTTTGAGAAAAAAGTATCATTTTTTTCTGTTCTTCAACTTTCTGCAAGCCAAAACAATTTTTATGTTTAGAATTTCATTTTATGATTAAAATCAAACTTGTCAGAAATTTTATTAGCTTTCTATTACTTATTTTTTGGAATTTTTTTATACACATTTGATATCTCAACTTAACATTTCTCTGAGTGTGTTTTCTTTAACAATCAAAGGATTCATAAAAATTCATGTTCAAACGGGTTCGTGTATTATTTGAAAACTTTGTGTTTTTGAGAAAAAAATGTGTTACAACAATCCAGAGAGAGTCTACTTCGGTTTCATTATATTTACGAAACCAACTGATGCATATCATAATTAATAGATTTTTTTGAACTGATCCAATATGAAAAAACTGCATATTTTGAATATGTTTCGTCTCGCATAAATTTCTCAACATATTAGTTATAAGCTAAAAATCTAAAAACTACCTATCACAGGTGACAGACTAATGTAATGCAGCATAATTTTTTCAAATTTTTTTACTGTGTATTTTGGAAGGTACATAATTTTGATTTCACTGAATCGTAATGACCATGAGAAATTGTTTGCACCCATTTTATTAAAAAATTAATTAAAATTAGTAAATATTTATGAAATTCCATAAAAGTTATATTTCCTGAAAGTAGATTGAATTCTGCAAATGCTTGTCTTGGTTCGGACAATTAATTCATAAATTTTCATGGAGTTTAATCATTTCAAAGTTGAAGAAATGTGTTCACAACCGAGCTGTTGCATAATTGCAGACGTGTTAGATCGACCGAACTTTAAAAGTTTGACCAAATTGTTTTTTGTCCCGACGACCGGTTAGTTCTAATGACACAAAAGTTCGGTTGAAGTTTTTACATAAGTTCGGCCAAAATTTTAATCAAATTTACATTGGCCGAAAAATTCGATGAAGTCCCTCCAAAAAAAAAATTCGCGGCTATATAAAAAGCTGAAAAAGGAATCATTATTTATGCATAATTTCGCACATTTCTTCACTTGGGATGATTTTGCAAAAGAATTTTTTTGGGCTTAATTTTCAAAAGACTCTTTTTGAATTAATATTGAAAGGAAATTTTTTCGAGCTATGTGATACTTTTTTAGAGGCTTTTTGGCTTAATTTTCAAAGGACATTTTTTGGGGTATTTTGTTTTTAGAGATTTTTGGCCTTAATTTTCAAAAGATATTTTTTGAAGTTTTTTTGGGCTTAATTTTCAAAGGATTCTTTTTAGGCTTAATATTCAAAGGAAATTTTTTGTAGGTATTTTTTTGAGTGATATTTTTTAGAGGATTTTTGGGCTTAATTTTCAAAGAACATTTTTCGGAGGTATTTTGTTTTTAGAGACAATTTTTTAGAGGTATTTTGGCTTAATTTTCAAAGGACGTTTTTTGGAGGTATTTTTAAAGTGACATTTTTTAAGAGGTTGGGCTTAATTTTCAAAGGACATTTTTTGGAGGTATTTTGTTTTTAGAGACATTTTTTTAGAGGTAATTTTGCTTAATTTTTAAAGGAAATTTTTTGGAGGTATTTTTAAAGTGACATTTTTTAAGAGGTTGAGCTTAATTTTCAATGGAAATTTATTGGAGTTATTTTTTAGAGTGACATTTTTTTAGAGTCCGTGTTTTGGGTTGAAGTAAATCTTGTATAATGATTTTTTAAAATGAGTTTTTGTCTAACTTTTTAAATGAAATTTTTTTGCAGGACTTGGAAAGAAATATTTCGAGCTTCATTTCATTTTTAGAAGACATTTTTTTGGCATATTTTTTAAAGTAAGTGTTTTGGGTTGAAGTAAGTAATTTGTGCAAAATTTTTAAAATGAGTTTTTTTTTTTTTTTAATTAAATCTTTTGTGATGCTTTTTTTAACTGAGTTTTTGTCTAAATTTTTGAAGGAAATTTTTTGAGCTTCATACTCAATTATCATGTGAAATTGAAGGAATTGCAAGAGAAAATATGATCGAACAAGAGACCCCGAGGAATGTAGAGAACAAGGGAGAGAATATCGCAAAAAAAAGAGAGAAGAACACTCAAATATTGAAAGGGAAAATAAACCTCAACTAGAAGTTGAAGAAGATATGTAAATGTAAATATTATAAATTTGATATTTAAAATTTGACTAGTGTATTATGAAACTTAATTTTTATTTTATGAACTAATTTGAAAAATATTTTGCAATGTAAATAGAGATAAATATTCCTCAAAACATTGATGATGAGATACAAAATTTTGAAATAGAAAGTGAAAGAGATATTGAACCAATGATTGAAGATGGTGAAAATGTTGAAAGAAATTCAAGTGAAGAAATTGAATCACCAGGTATATATATATATATATATATATATATATATATATATATATGTTGAATGTGTATTATTGAAATTATACATATTTATTAATTAATTTATTTATTGAATATGTAAACTTATTATGTACATTTAATTCTAATATGTACAAATGAAATCAATATCGATGATGAGATGTTAGAAAATTTTGACACTCACACATAAGGAGATAAAAAGGTTGACCATGTTTTACGATATCGTGTTAATCACATTATTGATTCATTATTCAAAAATGAAATTTTAGCAGTTCAAGACCAAATGTTTAAAAGTCTCTTAACATCAGGGAAATTAAAAGAAGCTACGCCTTTATTTTGTATTTGAAAATCAACAAAAGGTAAAGAAATGAAAGAAAATGTGATACAAAATATAGATACTGCTCTAAAGAAAATTAGAAAATATAGAAAGAAAAGTGATTCAGGTGCACATAGAGCAATACAAATGGCATTGGTTTCATCAAGTAATAAAGAGAATCACCTAGTAAAATCTATGGCACGAGCATTAGGAACCTCACGAAAAAATTTGCACAAACATCATAAATTTCAATTAAAAATAGATGTTAATTATGAACTTGCTTGTTGGACAACTATTTGTAGGAAACTATACAAAGATAGACTTAGAGAAAATGCTAAAAAATAATATATTAATATTGGATGAAAAATTCACGTGTTTAACCAAAAGAAAGGGATGTGATGTGAAGAAAAATAGCACGAAATCAATATGAAGAACATGCAAAACATTTCTTGGACAACACTCAGATAGAGTTGTTCAAAAAGTTCAAAGAAGAGACGTGAAATTGATGTCTTAATCTATGCTTTTGTGTAAAAAAAACCATGGTATGTAAAACCTATCATTATACGCGACACTTGTTGTGTCATTATCATGTGGAATTTCAGTTATATTATGACACATTCCTTTATTTTGGTAAATTTTTTTGGAAATAATCACCTCCTCCTTCCACTATCCATGATTTCATATCTTAGATTCTATGTGGAAGAGAAAGCCACGAATTATTTTACCAAAAGAAATGTGTTGGTAGTAAAAAAAGTGATGATTGTGGAAATTTGACTAAATTTCAAAACAAATATCGTACTGATATAAATGATCAATCATTGTACAACATGAAAGTGAAATGGAAGAATATGAATATGTCCATATATCGATTGGTTCAAGTAGTACTACAAGTGCTAAAAGAATTGTTTTACAAGAAGAAGAAATTTTTGTGATAGATTTTTTGAGAAAGTTTGAGGATGAAATTTATAAATATACCAAGCATTCCCATAGAGCTCGATGGAAGGACTTGCAATTCAAAAAATACCGTGAATTTTTTCCACGAGGGACCATTTTTTCAATAGTTGATTTTGCAGAAAACTACACATTTGTTCCACAAAAAAAAAATCAGAGTGAATACTATCATTTTGACAAAGTCTCCATGCTCGTCCATATTCTATATAGACATGGTGAATAAAATTTTGATCATATAGAAAGAACTAGTGAAAATCGGCATGTTATTAAAGAATATCACTTTTATATCAGTGACGATCGTACACATGATACATATTTTGTACAACACTATTTTGAAAAGATTTATGGCTCCTTGAAAATTCGTGGAATAAAATTCGATGAACATTTGATATGGTCAGATGGATGCACATGTCAATTCAAATCTTCATGATCATTCTTTTGGTTGTGTCATCTTCATATGAAAACCCACACTAAACATTATGGAATTTCTTTGAGACTGGTCATGGAAAATGAGAACATGGCGATATAGGGGCATGTATAAAATGAGAACTTTGAATATATCAAATGGACCACTATGAAAACCGACTTGTATCAGCTGAAGAATTTATTGAATGGTGCATCGCTGCACTAATCCATGAGACTAACCCATCAAGGGAAGTACAAAGGTACATTCATTTTAATTTTTATTGGATTTATAATTTTAAACAGTGCATTTATCACAATGATTTTCTTTTATGGTATTTTGATATCATATTTATATTCTTCTTTGAAATTTCCATATAGGTTTTTTTGGCATATTAGGGTCCAAAATGTAGATAGATCGATTGGAGATGACGTTGAAACAAAAAAAGGGATTCAAAAATTGCACTAAATTAAAACAAATTTGTCCAAAAATGTGTTTGCATTGGATAAAAGAAAATATTCTTTTTTTTGTCATGTTTTCATAGACAACACATAATCAAAATATGTTTATGAAAACAAAATGGATGTAAAATATTGGCAAAATAAGGAACTAAATACAAAGGGGAAAATGTACGTTGCAAGATTTTAAGAAATGAAATGAGAGGAGACTACAATATCATTTGAAGGTGATCGAGTTTCTAATATTGTTACAGAAGGTAAAATTTCAATCGCTTTCAAATGATAGAGATATAGAAATAGATAATAAAATCAATTACACATGTTAATTTTAAAGTTAATTTTTCATCTTAATTATGATCTAAATTTAAATACATAAGTTTGTTTTATTGTGCAGGAGATGTTTTTGTTGTAGTTGCACCTACTATCAAAGATGAAAATGTGAAGTATTATTTGATGCATAGCACTGAATGAAAGATGAAATTATTAGAAAAGTATGATTACAACGGGTTTACATATGAAACAGGGTCTATTATACTGAAATGTTATTTTTAACAACAAACTAATCAAAGTGGGGATTTTTTTTACTTTCAAGACTATGAACCTGATGTCATAAGTTGCCAATATAGTCACTTGGTGTGTGCAACACACATAGAGTTGATAGAAGTCCAATCAAAGAAAAACATGAAAATTAAGAAATGAAAAATGTCAAAACCCGATCATGAACGGATCATTGAACATGGAATTCCATTGGAATTTTTTTGATTGAAATTCCCAACAATTTCTTCTCTTTGGATTCATATTTCAGAACTTCCAAGACTCAACTAAAAATTGAACTTCCTTTTTATGTTATATGTACAAATGTTTGCACATGTAGATTGTTTTGGTACATGTACATGGGTAATTTAAACATGTGTAGACATACACATGTCTATATTATCTGGTCTTAAATGATTTCATACATTCTTTGGTACAATTTGTCACAATGTCATTATTGAAAAATGTACATATCTGTGTATCTAACATAGTTGATATAATGCAAATTTGAAGTTGCACGATTTTGTTTTAGATGTGTCTATTAAGTAAATTATAATATTCATTCTTGAATGCGAAATGTGTGGTACATGTTTTGTAATTTCTAGTTTACTATCAACTCAAAGTAGCTTTTCTATGTACATTAATGAAAAATGTCGTGTACTGGATATATATGTTTTAATGCAATTTTAAAATTTTATGATTGTTTGACACATCTAAGAACACCTAAAAATTTATGATTGTTTTTATATATATACATTGATATGTATTTTACTTCAATCATTTTTATGTACATATATTCATGTGAACTTTTTTTTTTTGTAACTTGGGCTAAAATATATTAAAAGCATGAAAAACTGTACATAGGCAATGGGTAGAGATGCCAAGAAGTGCTTAGCCTATCCCTGCCTTGGTAGTGTCAAAAATAAACCAAGTTTGGGGCTGCCTCAAAGGAGGAAACCAACCCCTTAAGAGTGTCATCCAGTCTTGTAATACAAAATATTCAGTGGCCCATATAAAAATAAAAGAGCTGAAGTACAGCTTGAGGTGACAATCATGGAGTTCATTCATCTTTGTCTGTCACCTGGTCCTCTTCCTCTATGAGACACTCATATTCTATAAAAATGGCGTCCTCCTTAGTTGTGGGAATTTGAGGAGGCTTTGAAGGGGTCGCATGGACGATGGGAGCGCCTGGGTACTCCACATCATAATCTCCAGTCCATACATCGTCTGAGTGCATAACCCAAATTCGTTTCTCCTCCACTATGGGCTGATAACCTGGAATCAGGTTGGTTTTCCTCGGTAAAGGCTGCACATATTGTGGAATAGTGGATTTCCTGCAGCCTCTTGTACCCTTCGGCTTCTCCAGAGGCAAAACAGTCTCCCCATAAATGTTATCAAATTATTGAGGAACCAACACCTCATGAATATCAGATGCAGATCCCTCGGTGGATTCCAATCGCTCGTCATGGCCACGGTGAGATCAGCCTGAAAATGCACCCCTGTAGCTGCCTCTCATGGGTTTCTGACGCTGGCGCGGGGCCATGGTATGGCTTCTGACCTGTACATTTTATGATTGTTTTTAGATTTTAAAACATCGGTATTTATTGTACTTAAATATCACCTAAATAATAGACGTACATCCTAAAATTATATAACATTCACACAGATGTTCAAATGCATAACATGTACCAATATACATGTGTTAAATTTAATTTGAAATTTCCATCTAGGTTCATTTTATATTTAACAAATAAAATTACAACTTGAGTTTTAAGAACAAAACATTATATCACAACATGTGAGCACATGCAAAATGTAGTTAAACTATCCAAAATATACAGATTTATGTGTAAATTGTAATTTGAAATTTCCATCTAGATTCATTTTATATTTAACAAATATAATGCCAACTTCATTTTATCTTTAAAAAATCTAGTGACAACTTGAGTTTTAAAAAAAAAACATTATATCACAACATGTTATCACATGCTAAATGTAGTACAACTATCCAAAATATACACATCTATACATGGTTTGTAATTCAAAATTTCCATCTAGAGAGATTCATTTTATATTTAACATTTACAAAATGACAACTTGAGTTTTAAAAACAAAACATTATATCACACCATGTGATCACAGGCCAAATTATGTAGTTTAAATATCCAAAATATACACATGTATGTACATGGTTTGTAATTCAAAATTTCCATCTGGAGAGATTCATTTTATATTTAACATTTATAAAATGACAAATTTTTAAAAACAAAACATTATATCATAATCACATGCCAAATGTAGTTCAACCATTCAAAATATACACCTTGTGAAAATGTAATTTGAAATTTCCATCTACAGATTCATTTTATATTTAACAAATAAAATGACAACTTGAGTTTTTAAAACAAAACATTATATCACATGTGATGACATGCCAAACGTAGTTGAACTATCCAAAATATACACGTGTTTTGTAATTTGAAATTTCCATCTAGATTTGAATTTTATATTTAACAAATAAAATGACAACTTCAGTTTTAAAAACAAAACATTATATCACAACATGTGATCACATCCCAAATGTAGTTGCATATGTGTTTTGTAATTTGAAATTCCCATCTAGATTCATTTTATATTTAAAAAATTAAATGACAATTTAAGTTTTAAAAAAAAAAAACTTGAGTTTTAAAAACAAAACATTATATATCACATGTGATCACATGCCAAATGTAACTATATAAAATTTAAAATCATTCTTGATAAAATTAAATGTAGTTTAAAGCTATATCCAAATAGTAAAATATGTCCAAATGTATAGTGTTACAAGTATCAAGTTATATAGAAAAGTAAATATGACACAATAGATAATACTATATATAAAAAAGTAAATTTAAGACAAGATTTATCAAATAAAATGTTGCACACATGTGCATCATCAATCAAATACAGATGGATCCAGTGTCTTTGTCAGCAAAGTCCTGAGACTCGTGCTATCCTCTAAAGAATGGGGAACCTATACACAATGTGTACAAACATTAAAATTCAATTTTTTAAAATTAAACAAGAATATATAAATTCATGTTAAAAAAAAAATGAAAAAAAAAAATTATGCAATACCTCATGTGGTTCCGTCTCAATTTTTTTTTGTTGCTCTTCCATGAAAACAACATTCACAGTAACATATTCCATAGTAAATTGTAAAATATATATATATATATATATATATATATATATATATATATATATATATAGAGAGAGAGAGAGAGAGAGAGAGAATTTTTTCAAATGAAAATGCATATAAACTAATTTTCAATGATATTAAAAAAAAAGTTAGACAACTTTCTCAAATAGCGTGGATGTTCCTATTTCCTTCATACACTCCATCGATAGAGACCTTGGAGAATGGAAATCATCTCCAAAAACCTAAAATTCAAAAATTTTAAAACTATAAAATAACTCAAGATCTAGATCTCATTTTATAATAAAACTTTTGAACTTCAATTTATAACTTAAACATATAAGTGAAAAATTAAATAATTGTGATGGTGGATTCGGAACATCTCCTAAGGGTGGCTCCGAAAAAAAATCTCCAAAAACCTAAAATTCAAAAAATTTAAAACTCTAAAAGAACACAAGATTTAGATCTCATTTTTTAATGGAACTTTTGAACTGCAATATATAACTTAAAAACAAATTTAAGTGAAAAATTGTTCATACTTGTGATGGTGGATTTGGCACATCTCCTAAGGAAGAAGAAGATATCTCCATCGCAAAATCATTGGACGGAATCATAATCTGTTAAAATTTAATTATATACATGTACATGTGTACACAATTATTTATTTTAAAAATATGTCATCATGTTTCTATATATAATAATAGATTAAAATAATTGTACATAATTATGTTCATTTGAAAAACACTAACATGTGCCAACGTATCATCTTGATGGTGAGAACCATCTTGATTGTGTGAACGTGAGGCTTCAACCGTGATATTAACATCTTTGTTCATTATGCGCGAGAATTGCAAATTGTGTTCACATATATGATATATTTTTATTATATTAATGTATACAAATAAATATATGTATATATGTGTTTATTATAAATTGTACATGTGTTAAAATAATCACCCTAATCATTAACACATACCAATTCCATGCCCTCTTCCTCGTGAATAATTAGGTCCTACCAACCAATGCAACAATTCTTTGCATATATTCTGAGATATTCAACACTCATTTTGTCTATCTCATCATCTGTATGATACACAAAATTAACATGTTCATTCTCTCTTGTTCTTTGTTGATTCAGAAAAACATAAATTGTACCCAGTCCATTTTGAATATTGACAATGATGACATCCCTTTCTTCTTGACTAATTTGAGAAGTGACATCTATCTATGACCACAAATTTTCCACACGAAGAGGTCAAATAACCAATGGTGGCTCGAGGTGAGGAAACTTAGCATCACACTTAGCATCCCTATGGTCACACAATCGACCTTTCTCAGGACAAAAAAATCCAGAGGGAAGGTCATTATAATTGGGTTTCATTCCCAAAAAGAATTCAGCATAAAATAATTTCACAAAATAAAGCAGAACTTCGTCGTTCTATGGTAGCCTTCCATAGGCAGGAAGGTGCCTATCATAAAAATGGCCAACTATATCAGGGTGCTTGAAATATTGCAACTTTAGAATCTTTCTTTTCATCCCTTCTTTGAAATTAAACATAGACTTGGCCATTTCTGTTGTAACTCTTTGTTGAACAACCTCCCATGTATCAGGACCCATCATTTTTTCCTTTCCTTTTCTCATCAATTCTATAAAAGTATCAGTGGTTGGCCCAATCATTTGGTACACATCTAATAGTTTGCTTAAAGAGTGAGTAACTATTTATAAGCTTTCTCAACTCTCAACAGGGAGTTTCAAAGACACAAGTTTTTTCTTCAATTTTGAATAAAGATGTTGACACCTTTGTAGTGTGCATTGCTACATGTTTATTTCCAAAGGTATATCATAAATGTGAGATGGATAAGTCATGGTTAGTGTATAACCTTCTTCTTGAATAACATGTTTTGTCTTACGTATTTTTGGAGCAACATTTGGAGAAAACTTTTCACCCTCTGCATCAATATATAAAATTTTGTATAAATAAAAAAACATGTGAACAAATTTGTACAAATTAACCGAAAATAATATTCATATTGATGGCCACCTCGATATGGTTGGCTAGCATCATGCCCACCCTGAAGCTGTTGAGAACCAGAATGACCACCAATTGGTTGAGAACCAACACCACCACCCATTGATTGGCCTTTGGGGGAATGCATATCACCACCCTCATGCAATTGGCCACCACCTATTGATGGGCCTCCAGGGGAATGTGTACCAACACCAACCTCACACGATGAGAGGGAATCTTCATAAAAAAATATGAATTTATAATCAATTCAAAAACACATTCATACATATAAATACATGTACATATGATTGATTAAATTGCGCGAGCCATACTACGATTGTGTGAACCATGGCCATGATCCATTGATGGAGTAGATACTCTTGTCCTCCTAACTCCTAAGAAATAAAAAATTAAATTTATTAAAATCTAATTTAACTCGCAAAATTGATAAAGAAAAGAAATTCCATATGTATACCTGTATGTACATGGGGATAAAATTATATATATAGTCAATAAAAAAATTATTTCCACATGTATACACACATGTAAGTATGGAGATATGATTATATATTCAAATTTCATTTAAAAACATGCACATTTAATATAAATACCATGAACATCCCTAGATCCATGATCCCCCTCTCTCGTAGAGTCATGGGATTCTATTGCTCTTCGCTTTTCATCCTCCATGATATATATGGATATCTATAGTGGACATTTACAATTATTTTTAAATTACTATTTAAAATAAATTCAAAATATTTCAAAAAATTAATGTAATTTAGTACACAAATTATGTAAAACATGACATTCAAAGCAGTCATTGATGTGTGAAACTCAATTTAAACAAAAAAATATTGAATTCCTCACATTTTAATTTTAAAAAATGTGAAGTTCACCAAGTTGCGCTTACATGGTGGGAGCACACTTAGAGCACACTTGGAGTATAATTGAAAAAAATATGTTGTCATTAAAAATGACGCATTTATAAGTAAAAAACACACACATATCAAAGTTATGTTACAATGTCCATCAATAAATTTTGAACGAGAGTGTCTCAACACTAATTCATCTTTGAGAGATGAATCTTGAATTTTCATTGCGCTATATAATTCTAATTCATCTATTAATTCAAATTTGATAGATAAATCTTGAATTGGAATTTCCCCACCTAATAGATAACAAGACATCTTATTAACATTTGCACAATGTCTTATACTAAAAAATTGAAATTTTCTAACAATATCATTTGCTTTTCCATGCAATTGTTTTAGCCTCTCCTTCTTAACTTGGTACATGCCTTTCATCTGGTTGCACACAAGTTCAAAATTGGTGAAAACTACAATTCCATTTGATCCATACTCCCTAGCCGTTCCCAAGCCTTCTATCAATTCAATATAATATGCCTCGTTGTTTGTTGTTCTTCTCGGTATATTCGTTTTCCTTTGGATGACCTTGTTAGTTGCAATATTGCAAAGCACATATCTAATAATTTCTTTCCATCGATTGGGATAGCAGGAAACATATATGCATAATGTCCATTTTTAACCATATTTAGTGGGTTTTTTTTATCGCGGAAAAAAACAAATTCAATAAATTATATTAAATTAACATTTATTGCAAATTCATAGGAGAAATGACATGTACATGATTTTCCTTAAAGTTTATGGGTGAAATTACATGTACACGGTTCCCAAAAACATAATAAATGCCCTAAAATTTATGGGAGAAATGACATGTACATGGTTTCCAAAAACACTTGCATTTTTCTTATTGCAAATGTCTTAAATTAACACTAGCAAATGCCTTAAAGTTTATGGGAGAAATGACACATGTACATGTTTTGCCTTAAAGTTTTCCTTATGGGAGAAAGGATAAATGAAATGTACATGATTTTCTTTAAATTTTTCCTTGAGTTTATGGGATAAATCCTTGAGTTTGTGGGTCAAATGACATGTACATGGTTTTCCATAAATTTTGACTTAAAGTTTATGGGATAAATCACATCTAGAAATTACATGCCTTAAGGTCTGCCTTGCCTAGAGTTTAAGGGCGAAATGACATGTACATGGTTTTCCTTATAGTTTATGGGAGAAATGACACATGTACATGGTTTGCCTTAAATTTTTCCTTAAATTTTATGGGAGTAATGACATAGAAATGACATGTACATGGTTCCAAAAACACTAGCATATGCCTTAAATTTTATAGGAGAAATGACATGTACATGGTTATCCTCAAAGTTTTCCTTGAGTTTATGCGAGAAATGGGAGAAATTATATGTACATGGTTATCCTTAAAGTTTTACTTACGTTTTATGGGAGAAATGACATAGAAATGACAAGTACATGGTTCCAAAAACACTAGAAAATGTCTTAAATTAAAGTTCTCCTTAAATTTTATGAGAGAAATGACATAATTTTATGGAAGAAATTACATAGAAATGACATGTACATGGTTCCAAAAACACTAGCAAATGCCTTAAAGTTTATGGGAGAAATTGCATGTACATGGTTATCCTTAATTTTTTCCTTAAGTTTATGGGAGAAATGACATAGAAATGACATGTACATGGTTCCAAAAACACTAGAAAATGCCTTAAAGTAAATTTTTCCTTAAATTTTATGGGAGAAATGACATAGAAATGTCTTGTACATGGTTCCAAAAACACTAGAAAAAAGCCTTAAAGTAAAGTTTTCCTTATAGTTTATGGGAGAAATGACATAGAAATGACATAATTTTATGGGAGAAATGACATAGAAATGACATGTACATGGTTCCAAAAACACTAGCAAATGCCTTAAATTTTATGGGAGAAATGACATGTACATGGTTCCAAAAATACTAGTAAATGTCTTAAATTTTATGGGAGAAATGACATGTAAATGTTTATCCTTAAATGTTGCCTTGATTTTATGGGAGAAATGACATATAAATGACATGTACATAGTTCCAAAAACACTAGAAAATGCCTTGGACCAAGTATGTGCATAAGTTTAAATTGGTATGGTTATTTATGAACTTAAATGAAATAAATATGTTATTAAAAAATGAAAATATAATGATAGGTTCTACAATATGGAGGCAGACTAATGTTTAATATATGCATGTATGCATGTATTTCCGGTGGAGTTGTATGTCTGGTGGAGTTATTGTGTGCATGTGAAAGTTGTGTGAAGATGGAGTTGTTGTGTGCATGTGAAATTTGTGTGAAGAAAATGAAAATATATTGATAGGTTATACAATATGGATGTAGACTAATGTTTAATACATGCATGTATGCATGTATCTCTAGTGGAGTTTTTGTGTGCATGTGAAAGTTGTGTGAAGATGGAGTTGTTTTCTGCATGTGAAAGTTTTGTGAAGACAATTATCCTGCACACAAAAATGAAAATATACATGGTTATCCTTAAATTTTTCCTTAGAGTTTATGGAAGAAAATCATTAAATTTTATGGTAGAAATGACATGTACAGGGTTATCCTTAAAATTTTCCTTGAGTTTATGGAAGAAATGACATGTACATGGTTATCCTTAAAATTTTCTTTAAAGTTTATGAGATAATGACATAAAATTGGCACATGTACATGGTTCCAAAAACACTAGAAAATTCCTTAACGTTTATGGGAGAAATGAAATAGAAATGACATGTACATGGTTCCAAAAACACTAGCAAATTCCTTAAACCAAGTATGTTCATAAGTTTAAAGTAAATTTTGCCTTAACTTTTATGGGAGAAATGACATAGAAATGACATGTACATGGTTCCAAAAACACTAGAAAATGCCATAAATTTTATGGAAGTGATGCAGGGGCATCCGGACAAATTTGAATTAAGTCGAATCTGAAGCTGGGTATGCGAACGACGATGCAAAATTGGGGCGAAATTGTTAAAATCGATGTTGAATTTTATGCAACTGATTAATAATTAAATTTTCCATGTGTGTGTTGAGAAGATGAAGGGTTTTTTGAGCAATTCGGAGAGATTTTGTGTATCTCAGCCGATTCACGAACCTTTGTAACATCTATATAAATGAAAATCTGCATGTGCGTGAGGACAGAGCGAGCAGTTGCAATGTAATAGTAGAGGGATTTATGTATAAGGCTGAAATGCCTTAGTTTTGTAATCAGTTCTGTATATAATTGGGATGTGTGGATTTCTATGTATCTGTGTATTCGAAGTTGGTTGTTTATGATTAGATTATGTGTTAATGTCGTGTTGTTTTATGGGATTCGTGTTATGAATTGTTTAATCGACCATCGATCACTGTGAGGATCGATGGCGATCCAAGCCTAATATAACGTCATTTGTATGAGTTAGACGATGGCAGAGTAATTGGGTTTTTAAATAAACTCACTCATTTGTTTTGAACAGTGATTCTGAATACCATTGGGATAGTTTGAATCAATTCTCTTTTTGCAGGGGTGAAGAGGTGATAAGAAGGCGATGTGCATTAATATCACTGTTAACCAGTCAATGAACTTGAAGGAATGAAAGGAATAGTAGTTAATGGAATTACGAATGTGATTGAGACATTGGGTTTTGAAGTGCAGAAAGGTTTAGAGAAAAGAAACTCCATTTCTTGTTGAATTCGGTTAGTTGCTGGGGATCTTGTTTTAAAGACTGGGTAGTGGTATAAGCCCAAGCCTATTGATATTTCAGCAGAGCTGAATTAAAATTTGAACTTGGGGAAATCCGTATTAGACACGATCGAATTCAAAGAAGTGCAGTCGAGTGGTTTTTGGTGCGAACCACTGGTTTCGCACAGCCTCAAGATTGCTATGCATGCGTTAAACGAGCAAAGAGATAGAGATGGGTTGTATGCTCATAATACATGTGTAGATTGTATGTGGGCATCAGATTGGCGAAGTGGAAGCAGAGTGGACCATAACCCACAGGTCCCAAGATTGAGGTATTGAATAGAAGTATCGGGTCTATGAAGCTGTATTTTGATGCAGTTTTGAGTTTCAAATGCACAGTTTGTAAAATTAAAGGCACACCTGATTGTAGTGGGGTTCGCTCTTCATCAGGAAGAAATGACATGTACATGGTTATCCTTAAAGTTTTCCTTAATTTTATGGGATAAATGACATAGAAATGACATGCACATGGTTCCAAAAACATTAGAAAATGCCTTAAAGTTTATGGGAGAAATGACATGTCTATTGTTATCATAAGTTTAAATGACATGTACATGTAAAGTAAAGTTTTCCTTAAAGTTTATGGGAGAAATGACATGTCTATTGTTATCATAAGTTTAAATGACATGTACATGTAAAGTAAAGTTTTCCTTAAATTTTATGGGAGAAATGACATAGAAATGACATGTACATGGTTCCCAAAACACTAGAAAATGCCTTAAATTAAATTTTTTCTTAAATTTTATGGGAGAAATGACATAGAAATGACATGTACATGGTTCAAAAAACGCTAGAAAATTCCTTAAATTTTATGGGAGAAATGACATGTACATGGTTATCCTTAAAGTTTGCCTCGAGTTTATGAGAGAAATGACATAGAAATGACATGTACATGGTTCGAAAAACACTAACAAATGCCTTAAAGTTTATGGGAGAAATGACATGTACATGGTTATCATAAGTTTAAAAGACATTTACATGTAAAGGAAAGTTTTCCTTAAAGTTTATGGGAAAAATGACATAGAAATGACATGTCCATGGTTCGAAAAACACTAGAAAATGCCTTAATGTAAGGTTTGTCTTGAAGTTTATGGCAGAAATGACATAGAAATGACATGTACATGGTTCCAAAAACGCTATCAAACGCCTTAAATTTTATGGGAGAAGTGACATGTACATGGTTATCCTTAAAGTTTTCCTTGAGTTTATGGGAGAAATGGCATAGAAATGACATGTAAGGGAGAAATGACATATAAATGGCATGTACATGGTTCCAAAAACACTAGCAAATGACTTAAATTTTATGGTAGAAATGACATGTACATGGTTATCATAAGTTTAAGTGACATGTACATGTAACTTAAAGTTTGCCTTAAATTTTATGGGAGAAATGACATAGAAATGACATGTACATGGTTCCAAAAACACTAGAAAATTCCTTAAATTTATGGGATAAATGACATAGAAATGAAATGTACTCGAGAAATGACATAAAAATGAAGTGTACGGGAAAAATGACATAGAAATGACATGTACATAGTTGGAAAAACACTAAGTATGTGCATAAGTTGAAATTGGTATGTTTATTTATGAACTTAATTGAAATAAATATGACGCTAGAAATGAAAATATAATGATAGGTTATACAAGATGGATGTAGACTAATGTTTAATATATGCATGTATGCATGTATATCTGGTGGAGTTGTTGTGTGCATGTGAAAGTTGTGTGAAGATGGAGTTGTTGTGTGCATGTGAAAGTTGTGTGAAGACAATTATCCTGCAAACAGAAATGAAAATATACAAGGTTATCCTTAAAGTTTACCTTGAGTTTATGGGAGAAATGCCTTAAGGTTTATGGGAAAAATGACATGCACATGGTTATCCTTAAAATTTTCCTTGACTTTATGGAAGAAATTACATACACATGGTTATCCTTAAAGGTTTCCTTAAAGTTTATGAGAGAAATGACATAGAAATGACATGTACATGGTTCCAAAAACACTATCAAATGCCTTATGGGAGAAATGACATGTACATGTATTGGAAATACTGAGAGTGGGGGTGAATCAGTATTCCTTTCAATTTGTATTATTATTAATCTTTTAGAGCTTTAGTTAATATTCAACTATTATCAGTGTTTGTACAATGATAGAAGTAAGAAAAAGGAACACAAATGCATACAGTTTTTAAGATGAAAAACCTCTCTGGGACAAAAAACACCTGAATTATTTTCTAATAATTCTTTAATATTCAAATCCAATTGAAAATAAAGTTCCAACTTCCTAGAATCTAGAAAAACATTCTTCTCCAGTGTTAATTTTTAACAACTAGGTCCAAACTGCATGTTGTGATGCTCAGATGAAGATGCCAATATTTTTAACGGATTCCTCTTTTAGAGAGGTGCAATATTGATCTAAATATCATCTTGATATAATGAGAAGAAAATTTATTTTGAATTTGTTCAAAATATGTGCAGGTCGACCTGTAATGAAATGTAGGCTTGAAGTCCTAGCAGTTGTGTCATTCACTCTCACTGATGGATATAAATAGGTCAACATTGGAGGTCATTTTCACTCATCCATCACATCACATTCTCTCTCCTCATATAATTGGTTCGATCATCTATTGGATTCTCTTCTTCTCTCACACGTGGGAAACAAGGAAAGGATAATTTCTGTTTTCGACCTAGGGTTTTCAACGGAGAGTTGACTAGCATTGACTTTGGTCAACGTATGGTCAAACTGACCCAAATCTTGGTCAAAATTATGATCTATGTAGTCTACATTTTCTGGCATAGAAATTGAGGTTGACCGTTGACTTTGACCTGGTTGCATTGACTTTTTGTTGCTGCTGTTTTGCATTGACCGTTGACTATGACAACGTTGACTTTCGTTGACTTTGGGTCAATTTATTTTTTTGTCCGAGATGGTTGTGTGACACTTATGGTTGGCTGACTGTATTGAGACTTTGCTGGTTGAAGCATCATGTTGACCGCCATAACACACCAACACACATATATATTTTTGGCTTTTCTTCTGTCGATCTACCGGTATGTTCTATCATCATTTTAATTTCTTGTTTATGTGAATGTTGTTTGATATTGGGGATAAAAAGTAAAGTTACATCAAGAATATAACATCTACGAAAATTTACATGGTAACGGGGCTGAGGTGAAGACAAAGCCCAAGTTTGTAGCAATTACCGAAGAAGAGCATGGGTACCTCAAAGTACAATGGCTTTAAATCTGATGACAAATTGACTGGGAGGGAAGAATTCCATGCCTGGAAGACGACATTGGATCTTATATTGGAAGACCAAGATATCATGAACTATGTGTAGTGTAAAATCCAAGAGCCTCCATCCACTGCACCTGCTGCCACCAAGTCAAAATATAAGAAGGGGGAAATCAAAGCAAAGATAATGATCAAGAACTCAATTCACAAGATTTTGGTTACCTACATCTCTGAGTTGGGCACATCCAAGGAGATATATGATAAGTTGGTCAACATGTTTAAGGTCAAAAATTCAAATCAAGTCCTCTTCGTTAAAAATCAACTGAAGAATCAGAAGAAAGGTAGGGATGAATCCGTTCAATCCTATTTTCTGAAGTAGACTAAAATAAAAAATAATATTCTGGCTATTGGGGAGACAATATTTGATAGAGAAATGGTTCTCACTGTAGTTGGAGGTCTCTCATCTGAATGGAATGTATTCAATAATACCATTCTCAATAAAAATGTGATGCCTGATTTTGATGAAGTACTATCGAGATGTGTACAAGAAGAGGCAAGGATGAAGGAATACAAAAATTAAGGAAATGTTGCCTTCACTACTCGTGCTAAGAAGAATAACTTTGGTGGTATGAGGAACAAAGGAAGAGAAAGGGCCCAAGGAAAGAAAGGAAAATGTTACACATGTCACAAGTCTGACCACTATGCTATGAATGCCCTTGCAAGAAAGATTCTCTCTCGATGATGAAAACAACAAAAACCGAATGAATGGTAATCAAAGGAACAACATGTTCAAAGGAAAGAGGAAGGATCACTCTAGTGGAAATGGGAAACCTTACAAAAGTTCAAGAAATTCCAGGTATGAGGAATCTAATGTTGTTGATGACACAAAAAATGAATTCATTCTTGTATATGCCCTCTCTGCTACATCTCCACTCGACACTATGGATGTATGGTTGATAGATAGTGGTTCCTCAAGGCACATCACTGGGTTCAAGGAAGAACTTTCTAACATGGTTGAGAAGAATGTAAATCTGAAAATTATCCTTGGATATAATTCCACATATCCTGTAAAAAGGACAGGGACTGTGACCCTCCACTTGTCTCACAGTCAAGTCCTTTGCTTGCAAGATGTACTATATGTACCTAATTTGAAGAAGAAAATTGTGTCTATTTAGGCCATGGAAGACAAAGGTTTCAATGTGGCATTCATTTATGGGAAGGTGCATATCTGGAAGAAGAGCTTCAAGGAAGCTATAACGATTAGGTTTAGAGTTGATACACTCTACCAAGTTGGAGGAAGGCCGCTGGAAGCGATGACATCTGATACTATCTGACAGATTGAACTATGGCACCGGAGGTTTGGACACCTTCACTACAAATCCCTTCCCAAAGCAAGGAAGGTGGTGACAGAGATGCATGAGTACACAAATGATCATGAAGGTGTATGTCAGGCTGTGCTGAAGGAAAGAATACAAGGGGAGCTTTCCCGTCAAGTGTCACAAAGACATCTGATGTCTTGCAATTGATACATTCTGATATGTCTTGTATGCTGCCCGTGACATCCTTGGGAGAATGTTCTTATTGTATGACATTCATAGATGACATCTCTCGCAAAACCTAGATATAATTATTGAATAAGAAGGATGAGGCTTTCATGTGGTTCAGTACCTTGAAATCCTTGGTGGTAAATTCAACAGGGAAGAATATCAATATATTGAGAACCGATAATGGCATTGTATATGAGACGAACAACTTCAAGAAATTTTGCAGAGAATCTGGCATCAAGAGGGATACCACAACTCTCTATACTCCTAAGTAGAATGGTGTTGCTAAAAGAAAGAACAGGACCATTTTGGAAGCTTCTAGTGCCATGCTATGTGACCAAGTTCTTTCGAAGTTTCTATGGGGAGAAGTTGCGAACACTGTTGTGTACATACAAAATCGATGCCTGAATTCCGCTCTGGACTCCAAAAATCCCGAAGAGGTTTTTTCTCGTAAGAAGCCTGATGTCTCACATTTTAGAGTTTTTGGATGTCTTGTTTATTTTCATGTACTGAAGGAGAAGAGGAGGAAGTTGGATGCTTCTGGGAAGAAGGGAATGTTTTTGGGCTACAACTAAACTTCGAAGGCCTATAGAGTCTATGTACCTAGTCAAAGGGAAGTGAAGATATGCCACGATGTCACCTTTGATGAAGATGCTTCCCTGAGGAAAGTAATCAATCTTCCGAGATCTAAGGAAGATCATGAAGCAAAGCATGGAAATGAAGAAGAACTGAAGGATGAGACAATGCCTGATGTCGAAGGACCAACGGACCCTATTTATCCACCTCATTCAATTAGGAAAATAGTATCATGGCTCAGGGACACTCTCGAGTATTCCGAGAATCATATGGCCCCAAGGGGGACATTATGTGAAAGCAAGAAGTCGAATAGATACCAAGGTTATCTAGGAGCCATGAGTACAATCATACAATATGAGCCTAGATATTTTTAAGAAGTTGTAAAGAATCAAGTTTAGAAGGATGCTATGCACGAAGAATATGAGTCCATTATGAAAAATGATGTCTAGGATGTGGTTCTGAGACCGAAGGACAAAGAATTTGTCACCTTGAAATGGCTCTATAAGATCAATCATGGATTTGATGGTAGTGCTAGAAAGTTCAAGGCAAGATTCGTTGCCCATGGCTTCTCTATAAAGGAAGGCATAGACTATGATGATATATTTGCACCTATGGCCCGATATATCACCATCCGATCTATCATAGCCCTTGCTGCCACACAAGGATGGAATCTTCATCGGATGGATGTGAAGGCCGCATTTCTGCGTGGTGCGATAAAGGAAGAGGTGTATGTGGAGAAACCTCTGGGGTTCGAAGTTCAGGATCAAGACACCCATGTTTACAGGTTGAATAAATCCCTCTATGGGTTGAAGCAAGCCCCCAGATCTCGGTATGAGAGGATAGATAACTACCTGATGAAGCTGGGCTTCACTCATAGTAATGTTGATCTGATCCTTTACTTCAAGGTTGATAGAGAAAAGCCTCTCATTATGGTGATGTATGTGGACGACCTCTTCCAGACAGGTGTTGACCCTCTCATTCATCAGTGTAAGAGGGAGATCGTCGTTGAGTTCAAGATGCAGGACCTAGGACTGATGCATTACTTCCTAGGCTTGGAGACCTGACAGAGACCTAGCGATATTTTTATTTCTCAAGGAAAATATATTGTGAAGCTTCTGGAAAGATTTGGAATAGTGGAATTTAAGTTTGTGTTGACACCGATGGAGCTCAAATTTAATAAGTTGAGTGGCAATGCTGCTGGGCCTGTGCTAGTAAATCCCAACGAGTATCGTCAACTTGTAGGGGCTTTGATGTTCTTAGTGAACACCCATCTAGACATATTGTTTGTAGTGAACACTTTGAGTCAACATATGGTTGAACATCATCACATTCACTGGGTTAGTGCCAAGAATCTGTTGAGATATCTTCGAGGCATGATAAACCATGGGATGAGATACACTTATGAGAGCGTGACACTCCATGGATATCCTGATGCCGATTGGGCCGGCAGTGTGGTGGATCGTAAGGGCATATCAAGATTCTGCTTCACACTGGGGTCTACTTCCATATCAATGATGAGAAGGAAGTAGAAGTCGGTGGATTTGAGCACCGTGGAGGATGAATACATCGCAGCAAGTATGGCCTCTTGTGAAGTAGTTTGGTTGCGGAATCTCTTCACTAATCTATTCGGGCATGTGCTAGATACCACCGTGATACTTTGTGATAAATAGAGTTGGATTCAGTTGTCTGAGAATCCTATGTTCCATGATCGATCCAAGCATATTAATATTAGGTACCACTTTATCCGGGATATGGTACAGTGAGGCACCGTAAGGATCGATCATATAGGAACTGATGAGAAGGTCATGGTAATTCTCATAAAGCCCCTGGGGAAGGTCAAGTTCCTAACCTTCCGTGATAATATTGGAATCGTGGAATGACCCTATGCTGAGGATCCTGTTGGACGATGAGCTCTAGGAGATTTGGGGGGATTTGGGGATAGCTTCTCGGAGCTATAAGCACACACGGGGCTAGGATTGCGTTCGTTCACCTCTAATGAGCCGAACCTTATGATATTGAGTTGGTTCACCTCTAATGATCTATGCTCCATATTCATCCTAAGCATTGAGTCTCGTACTCATGGGAAGTACCTCTCATTTAGCTAGTGAGGTGGGAAAAGCTAGAGACCAGTAGCAAAGACTAATGGACGCATCAAATATTTTTGTGCTCTCTATGTCTGGGATGGCATGTGTCCAACCACTTGATTTGGGATCAATTCTAGTGAGGTTTTAGACCACCAACTGACTTCGGGTCAGGTAAACCAACTTCGGGTTGGTATGAGACACTTTTTGGGTCCTCTAGAGTTTTCAAACCTCTCGGCTGAATCTGTTAGCTAGGAATGATTTTTTTGTGACTAACCCAATTTTGTTTCGAAATAAGCAAGGCAACGAGGAAAGTTATGACGGGATGACTCATGATGTTTGGATGGCACAGGTGGATGGATTTCTCCCTAGGTCGAGGGAGTGTTAATTTTGGACAACGAGGTCCAAAATCCATGTTGTGACGCTTAGATGAATATGCCAATAATTTTATTGGATTTCTCTTTCAGAGAGGTGCAATATCGATCTAAAGATCATCTTGATCTGATGAGTAGAACATTTATTTCGAATTTATTCAAAATATGTGCAGGTCGGCCTTAAATGAGATGTAGCCTTGAAGCCCCAGCATTTGTGTCACTCACCCTCACTGATGGATATAAATAGATCAAAGTTGGAGGTCATTTTCATTCATCCATCACATCACATTCTCTCTCCTCATCTAATTGGTTTGATAATCTATTGGAGTCTCTTCTTCTCTCACACATGGGAAAATGCAGCAAGGAGAACTTATGTTTTCGACCTAGGGTTTTTAGCGCAGAGTTGACCAATGTTGAATTTGGTTAATCCATGGTCAAACTGACCCAAATATTGGTCAAAATTCTGATTTCTGCAGTCTACATTTTATGGCATAGAAATCGAGGTTGATCATTGACTTTGACCAGGATGCGTTGACTTTTTGCTACTGTTGTTTTGCGTTGACCGTTGACTGTGACAACATTAAATTTAGTTGAATTTGGGCTGACTGATATTACTATCCAAAAGGTTTGTGTGACACTTCTGGTTAGCTGACCGTATTGAGACTTTGCTGGTTGAAGCATCTTGTTGATAGCCGTAACACACCAACACACATATATTTGTTGGCTTGTCTTCTGTCAATCTACTTGTATGTTCTATCAACGTTTTACTTTATTTTTTATGTGATTGTTCTCTAATATTGGGGATAAAAAGTAAATTTGCATCAATCATATAACATCTACGGAAATTTACATCCAGCTCCCATTGGATGGACGTTCCGACGCCCGAGATTCTCTAGTAGTTAACTGAACGGATGCTCAAACACCCAATGAGATACAACTCACCCTAGCACCACCCTACCACCCTGAATTTTTCACAGGATTGATCCTGTTGGTGAATTCATGCACTATCCAAACACCAACCTACCACCCTATAGAAGAATAAAAGAAGAATGGACTCCCGTAGAGGGGAAAATGGTCCACTTTAAAATGCTATAGAATGATGTATAAGAAGAAGACACACTAGACCATAACCCCAACTATGACACAAATAACTAATGATGAACCTAGGACTCTCGGCACTTCCTCTTAAATTCTTGGCAGACAGACACTTGTACAAATTCTACAATGATGCTTTTACAATGACTCAATACAATGATACCTTTACAATGACTGTATGCAATGCTGCCCATGTGAAGACTTCATGTGGTGAACTTCTTGCTATTGTTCTGCACCTTGATTGCTACTCTTGTCATGCTACCCTTTCTTCAGAACATTATATCATGCATTATGTCTTATCTTGATGAATATATAATACCTACAAGAAGTCTTTAAGGAAATACCCATGACATGATAATAGAAAAACTTACCTCATCCTGCAGAGCATATGTTAGTGCTAAAAAAAAAACAAATTAGAATACAAATAACCTAATGAAATTAAGAGATGAACATGCATATATAGAATATACTTACCTGGAGCCTACCTCTGTTGCGCCTTTATTTTCTTTGCTGCCCTACAAAGTCTGGTCCTTTGCAGCCCTTGACAACACACGATCTAGCTTTTTCTTTCCTTATAGGAGCTCGTTATTGAATCTGGTGTATCTATGTTATCTTAGATCCCAAATATGTGATTTTTGGTTCTATAGTAGTACTCTGGGTCTTCTTTCCAATTCCAGAGGTCCGACCCAATTTTTATTCTTCAAGAAAAAGCTATGTCCAGTCTCTCACAATGACCTAATTATGGACTGGTTCAGTAGAGATAACTTGTATGGCATGCCACGTGTCACTGTTTCCTCATTCGACTCTGAAAATGCTACACCAAAAACTAAATTCCATGCAATATCTGCCACATTTTATAGAATTCCAATCCAATACTCATAGAGAGAGCTATGATGATTTTCTGAAGGTCACCCTCTTGAGATGAAGTTCAGGAGCCTGAAAAACAACCTAACTTCCACAGATCATATCTTCGAAAATGTTGCCCACTATGATTTGAAGTTTTTACAAGATCTTCCTCAGGATCTTGAATTCGCCTCATAAAAATTTCAGCTTCTGAAACTTCATATAAAAAACGAAATAAGGAAAATTCCACGATGACTTGTTTCAAGTAGCGAAATCCCTACATGAGGAAGATATGAGGATCACAATTTATATAAATGCTTGGGTTGAGAGGGACTTAAACAAGTGAAATTGAGAGGGATTTTAGGAGCTTAAAAATGATTAATTATTGATTCTTCAATGATCACAACCAATTATTAGTGTCATGCCACAACCCCATGGGGTTTTAGCCCAATAACTAGGGTTACTAACTTCAAACATGAATATCTCTCAAACCATGAAGAATTATGTGGCGTGGCATATATCAATGGAAACATCTCGAAATGTAGAAACCATAAAAAATATCATTCACATGGAATATAGTAATTTGGTAGGTCAAAATTCCCATTCAGGGTAGCCCTTGGTGCTGCTTGGGTTGACATCAATGACAATCACTGATCAACAACATGGTTATCCTTAAATTTTTCCTTGAGTTTATTGGAGAAATGGAAGAAATGAGAGAAATGACATGTACATGGTTATCCTTAAAGTTTTCCTTGAAGTTTATGTGATAAATGACATAGAAATGACATGTACATGGCTCCAAAAAACTATAAAATGCCATAAAGTAAAGTTTTCCTTAATGTTTATGGGAGAAATGACATAGAAGTAACATGTACATGGTTCCAAAAACACTAGAAAATTCCTTAAACCATGTGACTGGAGTTGTTGTGTGCATAAAAACGTTACCACAAGCGACAATATTAAGTTATTGGGAGAAGAAATTAAAAATTAGGTAATCAATATAAATCTCTATCTCAATAAATATCAGATAAATATTAATCTAAATCCATATCCAATTCTGCTTAAAAGAAAAGGGCCTGAGAAAATTTTACATAATCCAAGTACTCAATTAAATTTTCAAAATGTTAAATATATTTCTAAAACAATATTTCACTATATTAACCAAAAATAAAATAATTACATTATACCAGCTCAATCAAGCTCAATTATGGAAATCCTCAAGAAGCCCACGCTATGCAAATAGATTTTACATGCTACGTTTTCACCAAAAATAGTTTTATTGTTGTGTTTTCATCTGGGACGAAGGTGTATTGACCTGAGATTGTTTTCTAGTTTACTGTTGTGGTTTGCTGAGGATATAGGTTGTCTAAATACGCCGGAAGCCTCACTATTTAGAGAGATTATCTTTCTTTTTATGCAAAAAATAGGTAAAGACAACAGTATTATAGTGGAATGATGTAGATTTGCATCACACTGGCTATAGGATTGAGAGACGCACCCTGTAGAGTGATGCCACTCTCAGAACTTAATAGAGATTTTTTCCACCTCTGTCTCGACCTCATTAAGATGGAACATCTATAAATCTCAGGATGTTAGGAATAATACTTGTTGAATCCTATAGAACTGAAATGACATCGGGAATAATACTTCCATCTATTATATAGATAAGCTATGGAAATGATCTGGATTTATGCAGGAATGCAAAAAAATACACATGTAACCTTAAATACAAATATGAAATGGAAATAACACTTGATTTCATTAATATCAAAGAACTAAAATTTGTTTACGGAAAGAATGGAAATAAACCCTAATGGAGGTAGCTTATCTCTAACAAGATAAGCTACAGGCCTATGAATTGAGTTACAATGAGGCTCTAGGGCCTATTTATTATTTGGAAAGAATAGAAAACCCTAAACATCGAAAACCCTAACCCTGCGAGATGAAGCGCCAAAACTATGGGCCTCGTTTGGGTAAATTGGTGTTTCAACTTCCTGGGGACGTAACTTTGGCATACGATCTCCATTTGATGTGAACCATACCTCGCTAGAAATATATATTCGAGGACTACAACTTTTTATGTGAGAAACATTGATCAATGGATTGATGTTGCTCTCGGTTTTCCCAAAAAACATTATTTAGGGGCTAAAAACAGCTTCGGAAGTTTAGGACCCGAAAAACTGCTAAAAATAGTAAGTTGTGCCCAAACTGAAAAATTGAAAGAGACAATGGTGGGGCCCCAGGTGGAATAGATGGGTGGCCACCAATATCCACCTAGATCATTCCTCCCCCCTTAGGAGGTAATGGTCCCCATTGTGTTGATTTCCTCCATGAGATGAGGAAACTTCTGCTGAACTTGGTCCCCGGTGAACCACTTGCCTTGGTGCAGGAGTTGGCCAGCTTTAACAGCCCGATACAGTTAGATCTTCTATTTTGAAAGTGTTCTTGATTTTCATGTCCATGATACAATATGTGGTGGCTTGTTCCATGTATTCTGGGTTTAACTCTTTTGGTGTCAGTTCTTCTGCAATGTCAGAGGTGTCTAGTAGAGGTGGGAAGTAGGGACGAAGGCGGTTTACATTTAATACTAGGTGCAGACCAAGGAATGGTGGAATACTAATCTCGAAGGAATTGTTCCCTATAGCCTTGGTGATGGTCTACGACCCATATCGGAGTGGGTGAAGCTTGCGGTGGGGCCCATATCGGAGTGAGGCGCTCCTTTTGCAAATGCAGCCACACTTTATTGCCCACCTACAAGTTGTGTGGCACCCGATGTTGATCATGTCGTTTCTTTTACTTATCATTGGCTCTATCCAATATGTCATGAACCTATTGGAAGATGTGATGAATGTGTTGAATCGGCCTGAGTAGATGCAAATGGCATGGCTACGTCAATGGGACATAGTGGCTGGAATCCGAAGCCCACCTGAAAGGGGTTGTGGTTGGTTGAGTTGTGGAGAGCCCGATTATAATTGTTTTGTACATAGGGGAGGCTCTAATCCCATGTGCGTGGATGCTTTTAATTGTACATGCGTAAAATTTTTACAATCATGCTTGTGATGACCTCTGTCTGACCATCATTTTGGGGATGAAAATATATAGACTTGGTGAGCTTGGTGTCTAACATTGACTGGAGGCTAGACCAAAATGTGATGAGGAACCTGCTGTCGTGATCTGATATGATAGACTGTGGGATCCAAAAGTTCACCCACACTCGTACAAAGAAGAGTTTAGTAGTGGCTTCTGCTGTGATATTCTTCTTGTAGGCTGCTATAATGGCCATCTTCAAGAATCTATCGACGACCACGGAAACACAGTCATTTCCATGCTTAGTAGAAGGAAGGCCTAACATGTAATCCATAGAGATGGATTCCCAAGCTCGACTAGGGGTAGGTAGTGGAGTATAGAGGCCTTGCTTCTATAGGTTTTAACCCTGTACAGAAATTATCTAAAAAATAATCTTAAAAATAGAAAATAAAAAATAGCGAGAGCATAAAACATAAAATGGATAAATAGAGAGATTTTCCCCTGGATCCAAAATCGGGACGACCAACTTCATTTTTCATTATATTCCTTTTAGTGTTACAACAAATATATATACATGCTGAAGCATACATAAACCCCAATCCATTAACCTTAGATTAGAAAATAACAGTAGTTCCCTTGACTGGATCTACAAAATACCAGGGGCCGAAAACCATCATGCCCCAAAACCATGTGCAATCCCATGCACAAAATCATGGGCGGGTCTGCCCACTGGAAAATAAGGTCCAAATTTTTTTCCTGGGGCGCTGCCTCGGAGCCCGACATGGGGGGCTGCCGCCCCCCCTATTACCCCCCTGCTACGCCCGACGCAACATAGAGGGGGGTTTTTCGCCCCCACTGTGACCTCCCCCCCCCGCGTGACTAGTCATGAAAAGAATATAACACATACCCAAAATTCTCCCACTTGTTGTTTTCTTTCCGCAGGGGGCCATAGGAGAGCTGAGTCACTAGCCCAGCTTTGCAACACCCATTGTTTCTCTACACCAAGAGAACTTATAAGTGCTCACAAACTTCGTCAATGCATCTGCAACATTCTTCAAAGTGTCCACCTTTACCAGCAGCACCCTTTTAGCCTCAACCATATCTCTCACAAAGTGATATTGAACATCAACGTGCTTTGTCTTTGAATGATAAGAAGGGTTCTTAGCCAAGAAAATTTCACTTTGGCTATCATAGTCTATCCTTATAGCTTTTTGCACCAACCCCATACTTGAACATAATCTCTACAACCAAAATACTTCCTTTCTTGCATGAGTGGCTACTATGTATTCTGCCTTTGTATTTGAACGAGCCAGTACAGACTGCCTTTTACTCATCCAATTGACTGCACCTCCAAATAGGCTAAACAAATACCCACTTGTAGATCTTCTTTGGTCTAGATCTCCAGCCCAGTCCGCATGAAAAAAACCATTAATGTACAATGCTCTTTCCAATCTTGGTCTCCCTTGGTAGCACAAGCCATATCCACTGGTGCCACGCAAATATCTGAAAACCCACTTCACTACAGTCCAATGCTCCTTCCCTGGGTTTGACATAAACCTGCTCAATAATCCCATTGCATGTGCAATTTCTGGCCTAGTACAAACCATTGCATACATCAGGCTACCCACTGCACTTGCATATGGAACACAGGACATATCCTCCTCTTCTTCTTGTGTCTTGGGACAGTATTCAACAGACAACTTTACACCTACAAGAATCGGAACATTCACTGATTTACTATCCTGCATATTGAAGGTCTTCAATATAGTCTCGACATACTTCCTCTGGTTTAACCAAAGCTTCCTCTTTTCCCGACCTCTCTTAATTTCCATGCCCAAAATATAGTTTGCAGCACCAGGATCCTTCCTGTCGAATTTGGAGAAGAGTTGGGTCTTCAAATATTGGATAATTTCTTTGTCATTTCCAATCAACAACATATCATCCACATACAAGATTAGATAAATAACACAGTCACCAATTAATTTAAAATAAACACATTGATCCTCCTTGCTTTTGGTGAAACTAGGTCGCCGTGTATAGGTATCGAATTTCTGATACCACATCCTTTGTGATTGTTTTAACCCATACATAGACTTATTTAACCTGCATACCAGTTCTTTCTTCCCCTTCACCATAAAGCCTTCAGGTTGTTTCATTTAGATCTCCTGTTCTAGATCCCGATGAAGAAATTATGTCTTCACATCCATCTATTCTACCTCAAAATCAAATGCAGCAGCAACAGATAAAAGTAATCTAATTGAAGTAACTTTGGCAACAAGAGAAAAAATATCACCAAAATAAATTCCCGGCACCTGGGAATAACCTTTTGCTACCAACCGAGATTTGTATTTCTCCACCTTTCCTTCTACGTTCATATTCTTCTTAAACACCCATTTGCTCCTGATGGGCTTCCTTCCAGCCGAAAACTCCACCAGATCCCATGCCTTATTTTTATGCAAGGATGCCATTTCATCAACCATGGCCTCCTTCTAGAGTTTTCCATCCTCTGAATCTACTGCCTCCCTGATGGTTCTGGGATCATCATCAGTTATAGTTAAAGAAAAATTTGAATAGAAAGAAGATGGACTATACCTTTCTGGTTGTCTTCTTTCCTGAACTGATCTTCTCACAGCTGGAGTTTGTGGCTCTTCCTCTTCTGAGTCTTCTCCTGTTGTAGAGTCTGATTCATCCTCCTTTAGCTCAAACTCTATCTTCTCACGTTCCTTTGGTAGGAATTCATGTTTAACAACATGTTTCAGCTCTATAAACACCACATCTTGGATTTACACTACCTTCCTGATTTCTGGGTTCCAAAGCTTGTAACCCTTTAAACCATCCTTATACCCAATAAAGATGCACCTTTCAGATTTACTATCCAACTTGGTCCCTTTCTCCTTTGGAACATGTACATATGCATCACATCCAAATACCCTCAGATGTGAAAGAGAGGGTTTCTTACCATTCCATACCTCATGTGGAGTGTTATCCTCCAACGCTGATGAAGGTGATTTGTTAACCAAGTAACATGAAGTCTCCACTACCTCTACTCAGAATTCTTGTCCTAACCCGGTACCACTAATCATGCTTCTTTCCTTTTCCATCAACATTCTTTTCATTCTTTTTGAAAATCTGTTTTGATGAGGTGTGTATGGAGCAGTATTCTACCATGCTATACCACACTTGTTACAGAACTCTTCAAATTCCTTCTTGTAAAACTCCCACCATTATCTGTCCTCAACACCTTTATCTTCTTCTTTGTCTGGTTTTCCACCAGAGCCTTAAATTCTTTAAATATGTGAAAGAATTTAGATTTCTTCCTCAAGAAATATATCCATGTATTCCTTGAGAAGTCATCTATGAATGAAACATAGTACATAGACTTACCTAGTGATGGAACTGACACAGGTCCAAACACATCACTGTGCACAAGATCTAATATCTTGTTCACCCTATTAGCACCAGAAGGAAAACTCACCTGATTTTTCTTCCCATATACCATATGTTCATAGAAATCAAAATCCAGGGAGCTATTAGACATACCTTCTACCATACCATTTCCATGCAGTATCAAAAGGCCCTTCTCTCCAATATTTCCAAGCCTTTGATGCCATAGGATGGTATTTTCTCTACAGACTGCTAGGGTTTCTACTTCACTTTTGGGAACCATAGAACTATTGCACCCATCAATAACAGTGATACCCTGAAGCTTGTACAGAGTTCCAATCCAAAGTCCCTGCATTAACACCAGTGCTCCTTGAACCATCTTACAGGCATCTTTCTCAAACATTTTTTTACACCTGTATCATCCATCTTGCTTACAGAAATCAGATTTCTGGCCAATGCAGGAATGTGCAGAACACTAGAAAGTGTTCTAATCCTTCCACCTTGCAGCTTCAGCTTGAATTTTTCATGTCTGATGATTCTTTCCTTCCTATAATAACCTAAGAATACATCACCGCCATCATATTTGTCATACTCGCAGAACCATTCCCTATGAGGAGTGAAGTGAAAGGATGCACTCGATTCAATCAACCATGACTCATGATCTCCATTTGTATTTGAAGAAGAAACCAAATACACATTCCCACCTTCATTCGAGGTGGTTTTTGCCTCTACAGAAGGAGCATCATCATATCCATTTCCTTTTTCAGGAGCTTTAGATCTACAGTCCTTTTTTTAGTGCCCTTCCTTTCCACATTTCCAGCACACCTTTAGAAACTTTCTAGGTGTTTTAGATCTCCCTCTAGATTTAGATCTCCCACTCGAAACCTTATTCTTGTTTATGTTCTGGGACCTTCCTCGTACAGATAAGGCATCTCCATTCTGACCCTCCATATTTCTCTATCTCATTTCCTCTGACAGTAAGGCTGAGACAATGTCATCAAAATTCAAGGTAGTTGTATTTCTACCTATTACAATAACCAGACTGTCCCACGAGTCTGGTATAGAACACAAAAAACTGATGCACTTATCTTCATCTGAGATTTCAATATCAAGAGATGACAGCTCATTTACAACAGTATTGAAGGCGTTCAGATGCTCTGTCATCAAGTCTCCATCCTTCATCCTTAAGTTATATAGCTTTTTTCGTAGGAACAATTTATTCACGAGAGACTTAGATTGGTACAAAGTCCCTAGCTTGTCCCACCAGGTCTTCATCGTAGCTTCCCCAGATACATTCAACAATACTGAATCTGAGACACAGAACCATATTGTGCTCTTTGCCTTCCGATCCAGCTTCTTACAGTCTTCATCTAACATTGCCATTGGTTTACTATCAGGATCTACTGCGATCCACTGATCTTTATCCACTAGAAAATCCTCCATCTTGAGCTTCCACAACTCAAAACTCTGACGATTAAATTTTTCGATCTCTATATTCCCGTTGCTCACCATCTTCTTTCACTACAAGAATCGAGCCCGCAGATCTCCCACTAAACAGGGTCTACCACGGGCCTGAGCAAAAACCCCTCAGTAGCAAAGGTGTCCCCTTAAAACTGAAACAACTCTGATACCACATGTAGGTTTTAACCTTGTAGAAAAAATATCTGCAAATAAATCTTAAAAACATAAAATAAACAATATCGAGAGCATAAAACATAAAATAGATAAACACATATATTTTCCCCTGGATCCCAAATCGGGATGACTAGTTTGATTTTTCATTATATTCCTTTTAGTATTACAACACATATATATACATGCCGAAGCATACATAAACCCAAATCCATTAACCCTAGATTAGAACATAACTATAGTTCCCTTGAATGGATATAAAAAATACCACGGGCCGAAAACCATCATGCCCCAAAACCATGGGTAGGTCCGCCCACCAGAAAATAAGGTCCAAAAAAAATCTCCCAGGGCGCCACCCCCCTATGACCCCCCTGTTGTGTCTGGTGAAATGTATAGGGGGGTCTACACCCCCCCGCACGTGACTAGTAGTGGAAAGAATATAGCACATACCCAACAACGTTTTGATGGTCGGTTTGGCAATGGCACAAGCAGTGCAGGATTTGATGTACTTCCCGACATCCTGTCGAAGGCTCGGCCAATTGAAATACTTCTGCAGTACTGTCACTATTTTCTCAACCCCAAAATTCCCAACAACTCGACTGTAGTGCTCTTCCCATATCATCTTGGCACGCTCACTTGAAGGAACATAAAGGTGTCCCAGGTGACATAATAGTGCATCTTGGAGGTGAAAATTTGGAACTTTCGTACCCCCCAAAAGTGCCTTGTATATGTGGTTGAATTCTGGATCGCTCTTGTAGAGAAGTGGCCAATTAGAAGTCTCGTTCCCACAAGAGTTGAGAATGGTGGTTATGGCCATGATCGATGGTTGGTTGAGGTAGTCTACAACAATATTGGTGTTACCCTTCTTATACTTGATGTTCAAATGAATTTGTTGCAGATATGTGGACCACTTCTGATGGCAATCGTTTTGCAACTTCCCTTGTGTCTGTATGAACTGCAGGGGTCAGTGGTCTTTGTGGATGACTGTTTCCTTCCCCAAAATGTAATGCTTCCATTGTCGAAAATCCTACACAATGGAATACATTTATTTTTCATAAGTGGGATACTTGAGAAATGTGTCAGACAATTTCTCACCGTGATATGCCACTGGATGCCCCTGTTGAGTAAGAACTGCCCCAATATCATAGTCATAGGCATCTATCTTGATCTCAAATGGATGTTGCAAGTCCGGTAATGTGAGCACTGGGGCAGAATAGAGGCGATGTTTCAATTCTACGAATGCATTCGATTGAGATTTTGACCAAAAGAATGTTTCTTTCGCTCCTCCCTTGGTGACTTGATTCAAGGGCCAAGTGATATGAGAGAATCCCAACATGAACCTGCGGTAGAAATTAGCAAGACCCATAAATCTACAAAGGTCTATTAGAGTGGTTGGGGCTAGCCAATCACAAATGACTTGGATCTTGGCTGAATCCACATGCACCCCCATTTCATCAATAATGTATCCCATATATTGAACTTGGGTCATTCCAGAAGTGCACTTCTCCAAATTGGCACACAACTTTTGTTGTCATAGTGTTTGGAGGACTTCTCAGATGTGGTAGAGTTTCTCTTCCCAAGTCTACCTAAAGATCAAAATGTCATCCAAGTACACCACTACAAATGAGTTGGTGAATGGACACAAGATGTCATCCATCAACCTCATGAAGGTTGCGGGAGCATTCGTCAACCCGAAAGGCATGACGAGCCATTCAAAAAGGCCCTCCTTGGCTTTAAAGGCAGTCTTCCACACATCAGAGGGTTTGATTGGTACCTGATGATAGCCAGAGTTCAAGTAAATCTTGCTAAAATATTTTTCCCCTTTGAGTTGGTCTAGAAGGTCATCAATCCGTGGGATCAAGTACCTATTCTGGATAGCGATCTTGTTTAGCGCTCGATGGTCAATATAGAGTCTCCAAGTCCCATCCTTATTTTTTAGCAACACGATCGGGTTCCCACATGGCGATGAAATTGGCCGGATGTGACATTTCTACATCAGCTCCTGAAAATGCCTCTTCATTTCATCGTTCTCCAGAAAATAGCGCTTATAGATCGGTCCATTGGGTAGCGGTGCACCTGGGGTCAGGTCAATGGGGTGCTTGACCTGACAGTGTAGAGGCACCCCTATGGGTGAGGTGAATATATCCCCGTACTCCTCCACAACCTTGTCCATTTGTTGTTGTCGTGCAGAGGAGCTATGTATAGAGGTCATGGCCAAAATCTTCTTCTTGCCTTGGGGGCGGATCATCGGGAAAAAAAATTTCCTAGTTTGGGAAAAGAGCTTACTGCATTGTTTTGAAGTAACCAAAGAGATAGTGGGAGGCGATGGGACCTCTGGTATCCTATACATCTTATTTCCCAAAGTAACAATAACGGTGCGAGGCCGGGACTCATACACACCATGTAGCTTCCACAAGTATGGTTGGCCTAATAATACATCAGAAACATCAATAGGAGCAATGTCACACAATACCTCATCCCTGAAGGGCTTGATGTTATAGGGAAGGCGACATTGTTGGTTGACGCAGAGATCCCGTCCTTGGTGAAGCCACCTAATGGTGTATGGTTTTGGGTGCACTGTGATCGGCAAGCCCAATCACTTCACGGCATTTGATGAAATGAAGTTCTTTTGGCTCCCATTGTCGGAAATGAACTATAGTGGGGAACCCTTTACCCACATCTGGGAGTGGAAGAGATGCTCTGCCTCCTATGGATCTTCCAATTCCTCCTTCTGGCTCTTTGCAGTGGCAACAATGGCGTTGGGCTCTGCATCAATAATCTGCTTCGCTTTGTCATTCCCCTTGTTAGGTTCTGATTCAGAGTTGGAGGATGCATATGATTCAAAATCCCTCATCTCGGCCACCAACGACTTCTTGGCCCAACGCTCACTTGTGTTGTCAGTGGAGTTCTTATGGAATTCACACCACTTTCCCATGTCCTTCTTTGGCTTCGCGGTGTTGTTCTTCGCTTGTGGATTTGACAGGTTGTCTTGGGCCGCCATGCCTTGGATTTTTCCTTTGTTCTGTGGTTTGGGGGCACCTTTCCCTTTCTTTTGATTCACAGATCCAAAGTCTCGCTTCTTCTGTTTGAATTTTTTCTCACTCTTGGAAACATACCAGTATGCTGTACCAAGTGAGGAGATGTCGAGGAACTCCATTTCCTCCTGAATTTATATGTGTATACAACTACGATACTCTAGCACCAAATGTTTCTCTAAATCTTTGGTACCCAACTTTTTGCGCAGGGTATAGAATAAATTCATCAGGTCATGCACATCTTGATCCCTTTGTTATTGCAGCGTGGTTCATTGTATGTACTTGTCCTCATAGCTCCCCACGGGATAGTATTGTTCCTTGATGGAATCTGGGAAAGAATTCCATGTGGGTATGGCTGAGAACAAAGATGGTTTTGTCTCATCCTTTTTCTGATAGTCGGTTTCCCACCAGTCCTTGACATGGGGGGTAGCTTTGAGGAGTGCAAAAATAATCTCCTCCTGGTCGAAAAAGTCATGAACCGAGAAATATCCTTTCTAATAGATTCAACCATCTATCTACAACATATGCATCTATTTGACCCTCAAATATGGTAATTTCAAATTTTACTTGTACCTTAAAGGGAATCGCGCCTCCAGAGTGGCTGTTGGATGCAGATGTGCCACCGATGGGCAGTCGTTGAAGGATATCGGCAAAGTTATCCATCATCACATTTCTTTGTTTTTCAAGGGCTAACTCGAGAAATATTTTGATAGGATCTCCTACTCCCTAATATTTCTTTTCGTCCCCCATGGATGGACGTCGGGGTTTCCGAGGCTGATCTTGCAAAGTTTCAACCAGATCGAGCCCTAACTCCTTATACCCCGACCTTGTTGGGGACATGCAAAAAACGATCGAGAAAAATCAAACCGCTCTAATACCACTGATCCAGATTTATACAGTAATGCAAAAAAATACACATGTAACCATAAATACAAAGATGCACCAGAAATAACACTTCATTTCATTAATATGAAAGAACTGAAATTTGCTTACAGAAAGAATGGAAATAAACTAGCTAGGGCACTGGTAGCTTATCTCTGAGAAGTGATGTGGTGGATACATGCCTCTGAACTGAGTTACAATGAGGCTCAAGGGCCTATTTATTATTTAGAAACAATATAAAACCCTAAACATCCAAAACCCTAACCCTAGGAGATGAAGCGCCAAAACTATGAGCCTCGTTTGGGTAAATTGGTGTTTCAACTTCCTGGGGATGTAATTTTGTCATACAATCTCCGTTTGATGTGAACCATACCTCATTAGAAAGATCTATTTGAGGAATACAACTTTTGATGTGAGAAACATTGGGCCATAATCACATGCTGCTCCCAGTTTTCCCAAAAAACATCGTTTAGGGCCTTAAAATGGCTATGGAAGTTCAAGACCCGAAAAACTATTAAAAATAGTAAGTTGTGAAGAAACTAAAAAACTGAAAGAGACAATGGTGGGGCCCCAAGTGGAATAGGCGGGTGGCCACCAATGTCCACCTGGATCAGGAAAACAAAGCATGTTTAGCTCATATGACAGGACCAATATTATCAATAAATAAATGAAACTAGTACCTAAGCTGCAATGATTAGGCAATTACACATATATAATATAAATAAACTATGGAAAACAAATCATGTTGAGTTCATATGACAGGACCAGTATTTTCAATAAGTAGATGAAATTGTTATCTATGCTGCAATGATTAGACAACTACACATATCTTAAGTGTAATGAATCAAAAACATCAATGCTTATTGGTTACTATCCCTGATATTGGTTACAACTTCTATGACTTATTTACTTGCCTCCAGGTAGCTCCTAGCCAAAAAAAAAAATCCAATCCAAGTTTTAGGTCTCACGAGCATATTAAAGCAAGTAAGCAATTAATGAAGTTTGTCCATGAACAAAAGGAGATTGTTTTGTTTTCCAGTTTACTGTTGTGGTTTGCTGAGGAGATAGTAGGTCTAAATACGCAGGAAGACTCACTGTTTAGAGAAATTATGTTTTTTTATGCAAAAATTGGTTGAAGACAACATTATTACAATGGAATGATGTAGATATGTATCACATACTAAATAGAGATTTTTTTCAAGTATATAACAAAAGAATGTAGTGAATTATTTTACAGCACCATTCATCTTACTACTCCTAAACAATCTACGTTTTAGAGACCTCAAGGTACGCACCCATCCAATCTCTAACAATGTTTTCCTCCTCCATTCTCGACCTCTGTTTAATTTTTTGAGGAATTAACATTTTTTTCTGTCATGTTACGCACCATACATGATGCATCATGTATCCATAGTCTTCCCTCCTCCATTCAGATTTACGTTTTAAAATTGAGAGTGGGATAATGAGATTTTCAATTGATTTTTTTGAAATGGTCATGTTCCCTTCTGGAGATGTGCTCAAGTGGAGACATTTTCTTCACAATACACACCAAAATATAGGATTGAAAACTAATTTGTGAATTTTCTCATGTGATTTGAACATGGATCATTTAGACTACTCTTTTTTATACCATGCTTTTATCTCTATGCAGTTGCAATTGTGCGGTTTTATGTAAGCCTTTCTACAATAACTCATGAAAAATCACGTTGTTATGAGACCCTTGCATTGGTGTGCGTATCAGATCATATCTTACAATTTTTTTGAAAATTCCCATGTGATTTGTGGCTGTCAATATCTCACTCGACCAAGGATTTGATACACCAAATGTTCTATAGAGACTCAGCGTAAAACAAGTACTATGTATTTCCTCTTTTCTTATATTTCAGGTTTTGGTTAAAGTTTAAAGAGGAAACGAGAAAGGAATTTAAGCTTAATTTCAAGTTTACAGTTATGTCATTCTATAATGATTGAATTTAGTGTCTTATTTTACATCACTATTCATCCATAAACAAAGGAATCACATGAAGGAATGAAGGGTTTTTTTTCTACCTGGAAATTCGAGAAACCGAGGAGACGAGGCCAGAACAAGACAAAAATACGATGAAGCCACAAAGAGAAAAAGAGATGATGAGGCCACATATCACTGAGGATGCAGATTACAAATGACCTATGAACACAGAAAATAAAAATTAACAACCAGAAAAAACAATAAACAAAAAAAGTAAACCATAAATAGAATAATTCTTACCTTTGCTTGCTCCCCCACTTGCCCCTGCAGCAACAAACATAAACAGAGAGCCCCTGCAACAACAAACTAAACAAAGCGATCCAAATCTAGAAAACAATGGTAAAATAACCGAAACATACAACAGAGAGAAAAAAACTGAACAGTTACAAAACCGAAACTTGTTCGAGTCTCGGGACTCGTATATTTATAAGAAATAGTTCAGCTGAATTATTTTCCAAAGTTCGGCCAGACTATTAGTTTAGCCGAAATTTTTTTGCCGTTTTCCTATCTCTGGCCAAAACTTTGTTTACCCATGCCTTCAATACATCATCAATGTAAACGACAGAACTAATTCAGCCGAATTAATTTCAAAAATTCGGCCTAACCGTTGGGAAAATGAAACTTCCGACCATGTTTCTCACGAAAGTGTAACCCAACTTCGCATTTTTACACTTAAGTCGTATTATCATGATTTTTATTTTGTTAATAAATTTTTAAGATGATTTTTTCCTCATTATTTTGGCATTTTGTTTCTTTACCCTCAATGGCTTGATCATCATGCAACTATTACAATTAGAGTATGCCTTTTCACTTAGGGTTAAAGATACAATTTATTACATGTAAGTAAGGCCTATTTAATCAAGTTCATTCAACAGTAGGCACACTCCGACTCATGGCTTTATAACATCCCAACAATACTTGGCCAATATTTCAATATTTAACCAACGCATAACAAAAGAAGAGACATAATATTCATCTAGGTAAAGCAACCATAACACAAAAATATAGGGGGTTCCCCCAATAGGTACCTAAATTTTATTACATAAATAATGTTACATATATATATAATGAAGTTGCAAAATTATACCTACAACTCTATTATGGATGCGCAATAATTCCAAGGCAATATTTTCTTCTACACACTACCTAACAATGTTTTACAATCAAAAGCCTAAAGAAACTTTAGGTACCTCCTACAAGTATATATTCTTATTCTTTTTACTTAGGGAGTGCAATGCATGCTATTATGCTAACCTTGAACTTAGTGAAATCGTAAAACCTTTTTTCACTCTTCGTGAAAGCTCAATGGATGATTGATACATTGACATATTTCAGGTGTTCGTTATTTATACAAGTTTTCACTTGCAAGACTTTCCAGGTATAACTGTGCTTAAGTGTCGAAATAAATAACTACAGTGATGCCACTGAATCCCCCTTCATGAATTGTTTGTAAAATTTCCAATGTCCAATATTTTTTCCTTGAAAATTCCATGCACCCAACAAGTGCAACTGATTAACCTGTACCTCGAGGATGTGTTGTATGATTATTGTGTTGCACCTAACTACTTTGGTCCACATGTAGCCCGTGCACACAGCCATATAAAAGTTCCTTAAGTTCTCTATTCTATTTTTTTCATCATGTATAGTGCATGTTGGCAAATTAGGTTGCTCACAAAAACCCTCTTTTCATTTCATTGGCAAGTTTCCTTCAAAGTTTCTATTGATTTAACGAATTAATGTGAACTAATAAGGTTTAAGTGTGGCCAAGGTATGAGAATAAGTGTCCGACATGTATATGGTGCACTTTACCAATGGTCAAGTGCACTCCAAAACCCACTCTTCTAACCATGATCCTTCCATCAAGTCATGCTAGTCAATAATCATTGAGCATGGAAAGCTTTAATAACCCTCCATAAATATTTATGTATAATAAATGGATTAATTACCTTGATATATAGGAAACTTTGAAGATAATTTTTTTTAGCAAATTTTTCATTAGATTATAAATGTTTGTAAAGTTTTGATGAATATTTTAATAAATTATCAAATATTATAAATCCTTGGAATTTTTTTTTAATGAAATATAAAACCATACTTAATAATACAAAAATATGTTCGGTAAATTTTAATATACTCATTTTTCATATTTGGAGAAAGAAACATAATTCATTCCTCCTCTTCCACAGTATTTGTCAAAGTTCCAAGGAGGTGGAAGCACCAAATTGTTTCAACAAGATTGGACTATATGTCAGTAGTCCATGTGTCATGGTTAACCCATTCTACAAGTTATGCAATGTAAGTGATGCTAGTAAGACCTTTGAATTTATGTAACAACCTAAGTAAGCCTATTGTTGTGGAAAAAAGTTTCATCCTAGGAGGTTTTTCATCTCACGAACTCATTTTTGTTTCTAAACAGTAATAGTCAGCATAGTTTTTACCCTCTAGACTCACCCCAAAGCTAGGGAGGAATTATTCGTAAAACACTTAGGTGATTCTTAGTTTTCTAGTCGAGTCTGATGTAAAAGTGATTTGGGAATAATTTAAGCTATTTGGATAAATTACTTTATTACAAATCACTTGGTCTACTAGATCATGTTGAGTCACATATGGGTTATGTGTCTTGAGGGTCTAATCCAAATGTGTATTCCCCCTTTTAGGGTTGTAAATGTAAACACATTATGTATTAGAGGGTGGAAAAATATTAAATCCCATGATGTGTAAATTAATTGTTTTTTCTGGCAAAACAAAATTAAATCCTAAGCCAAAAAATTAATTAATAAGAGTCAAAATTAGGTTGTCTTCGGAAAATTAATTATATAAGTGAAAATATTCGTGGGTCTTAAAGGAATATATTTTTAAAGGTCCTCTACCAAGGGAATAATGTATATTTGAAGAAAAATTAACCCCTCGACGTTTGTGGTTAAGTCAAAGTCAAACTTTTGAGGAAATTAGCTCAAAATAATTATTTTTGAGCTAATAAAAATGGAATTAAATGCTAAATTCGAAAATTCCTCATAAATAAATAATAAACAACTAATATTAAGATACCTTTAATTATTTATCAATGAAAAATATTATTTTGACAAGGATCAAATAATCTAGTCGTTATTTTTCCACTTGGAGGATTTATCTATAAATTAGAGAGTCATTTGAGTCTCTAGCATCTTGATCTCTCGCTAGAAATTTTTTTCTACAACATCTTTGTAAACTATTTTCGTGATGGGAAATATTTTTTCTATGATAATAAATACTTTGGGCCGCAACTCTTCATGTTCTATGCTTATTTATTTGTGGTACTGACTATGGACATTCCTATGTTGTTTTTCATAGTGGTAAGATTTGTTGTCATTGGATAGAGAAAAAATGATATTATTGATAGCTTTGGGATAATATTAGGTACTTTGATTCTCTATATGAGTAACAAACTATTTTGAGATAAATACCTAGTGTTTGCAAGTATTTTAGTCCTTGGACTCCAAGTTCACAAACTTGGGCAGGAATAATTTTTCTTGGATCCCAAACATTTTTGTGATGGACTAAATCTTTGCTAAGGCTATAGTGTGCATCGGGTTTTTTAAATTAGTTTTAGAAATTCATCGAAAAAAAATACATAAAATTATTTCCTCTAAAAAATTAAAATGTTTAAAACCCTTGTTTATATGTATATCTTGTAAATAATTTTCGTAAATATAATTTGTAAATTATTTTTATAGCTTAGGTTTTGGGGTTATAAGAATTTTTGTATATATTTGGGGTTTGGGTGTTTTATTTTCATTTTACAGGTTTTTTCAAGAGATCTAGTGGATGAAGAGATATATATAGGTCCTTGATGGTAAGATCTAGTCTCTAGGAAATTTTGTAGGACTTCCCACAAAAGATTTTTCACCAGAATTCAAGTTTTGAAGAGAATTTTTTTTTGGAAGCAAACATTTCTATTTCCCAGGCCTCCTAGGCCTACATCTAGCCCCTAGAAGGCCAATGCCCCCATTCCTAGGCCTACATCGGCCTTATTCATCCTTTGTGTCATATTTCTAGCCTTCCTAGGGCCAGCGTCGGCCTTTTAGGGCTTCGACCCTCCCTTATGGGCCCTACGTCGGGGTTTTTAGGAAAAAATTTCCTTGAACATGCATCTTAGAGGCCTTAACCTCCTTATAAGGCCCCATATAATTAGGTTTTGGCCCTTTTGGGTTCCATGCCAAGCATTTTAAGGCTTTTCTCCCCTACGTCAACCTCTTTCCCTCCAACGTTACCTCTTTTGGGCCTACTCGTGCCTCTTTAGGCCTCAATCTATCATCTTAACCTGCCCTTCCCTCAACTTTGACCCTACTTGGCCTTACATTAGCCCTCATAGCCATTTAAATACCCTAATTTTCCCTAAACCCTCCTCTAATTTTTTTGGAACTAATTCCTTTGTGGTTTTGTAGTTTTTTGAGCTCCAAAAAGATGTTCTTTAGGTGTCTTCTTGATATAAAATTTTTGAGCAATTTGGGAAATATAATTGCTTGGGCCTAGGGTTTGACCTATAAACCCTCAATTTGGCTCTGTTTAGTTACAACAGTAATAATAGTGATCGAGTAGCCCTAAAATCACATATTAGTTAAAATTTTTCAAAATTGCAAAAATGTCATTTTCCTTAATTTTGGCAACTTGGAAATCCTAGATCTAACTGCTCGAAAAATGAATTGGGAGAATTTTTTTATAAAAAAATACAGTGCTAAGAATCACTCCAAACCAGAAAAACTACGAATTTCTCACCGCCCTAATTCAGGCGCACTTTGTTTCATCGAAATCTGACTCCATATGTGAAAGTTAGAGCATTCTAATCGTTTAACAAAACAGGTAAATTTTGTGACATGGATACTGACTAGGCATCCATATAGCCTAGTAAAAAAAGAATACTCCTTGGAATATTCCTAAAATACTCCCCCCTAGGTGGACCAATGACCTGCTAACAAGTGTCATTTCTAGATTGGTTGGTGATTTCTTGAAATTTGATTGGTTGTTGGTCGAACCAAGGAGGTCACGACACATGGCTAGCCTGAAGGCCACCATGTGTTGCCCCAAAGGTCGAAATGTTATATAATTTTGTGGGTCAAAAATTTTATGGAGGCACCGGGGTTCGACCCCGTGACCTCCCCTCCACCATTGCCAAGACCTACCACTTCTGCTACACCATGTTTCTTACATATACATGCATTCCTCGTATATTTAAGTTTAAAAGAAAGTTACGATGGTGGAAAAAGAAGGCCAACCCCGAAGGGAAAACTGCTTACTACAGGACCACATGCTCATGACCACAATCATAAGCCTATCCATAATGGCCAAGGATTAGCACTAAACCAAGCTCATTAACCCATAAATTGTGATTAAAATGCTCTTATCCATTAATTAAGAGGATTTGTTTAAGAGTGAAACTACCGCATAACCCTCAGTTAAAATATACTTATCATTAATTAATCAAAACATTAATTGTGGTTTAAGTTGGTGGAGTCCACAAATTTCGGCGCGAACTCCATTTCTGGCGGAGTTAACAGGAGTTTCTCAAGTTTTACAGGAGGTTTCCTAGGCCAAAATTGACTAAGCCATAACTTGAGAAAATGTCGACCAAATTGGGCTCAGAAAGAGTCTATCCTATCATTTTTGGACATTCTGAGGAGATTTGTGTAGATTTTAGAGGCATAGGAGCACTTTTGTAAGTTATTTTTCCACTTTGAATATTAAATATGCCTAAGGCCACCAGGAGAGGAGGCACTGTTTGCTTCACCCGAAGACCATTTGAAGAGCCAGAAGAGGCTACCTAGGGGTTTTTGGGTCTTCTGAATCCATTGGAGTAGGTTGGAGAGCCAGTGTAGCATTGTAGGTCCATTTAATCAGAGAATTGACCATTAATCCAAAGAGGGCCAAGCCATTGAAGCAGGTCTAAGGAGACATAGCCGAGGAGGGGTGAACTCCTTTATCAGCTCTGTGTAATGTGCTAGTTGTGTATTATATTCTCTGCATATGCATTTTACTTGTGGTGTATGTGTTTTAAAGCTAATTTAATTCATGAATTACTCATAAAAGACACACAAATTTGACACATAAACCCTCTGATAAACATGCTATTTGAAACAATCCTTAAGCATGAATTTATTTTATATTGAAGAGGAAGCTAGCACAACAAAACTAGTTTGTCCAATTCAGATAAAGTTTGTATCAAGGCACAGTTTAGCTCATTTTAGCCCAAGTTTATCTCAAGATTTTCCAAGGTTATCTATAAAATTAGCTATTGGTTTTGTATTTGTGCAAGGATAATTTAATTGTGTGCAATTTTATGTGTGTAAAATGAAGAGAGGAGAAGGTCAATATTGAGGACCCAACTCTCAAATCACAACAAAGAAGCTTGTTATGCATTACAAGTGTGATGGCATCTTCATCAAGTGATGTTTTGAATCAATATTTCTTAGCAAGACTCTTTAATGAAGAGATGTTGCAGAATATTTTCATCATAAGAGATATGGTGCAAGAGACATTTAATGAAGATAGGAAGGAGAGAAATATGCTTCAAGAGCAGTTGATGGCCATGAAGGAGGAGAAGCAAGAAATTATTGAAAATATGCATGAGATAGAGACTCAGCTCCATATTGCAAATTAAACCCAAGAAATTATACATGAGATGGAGATTCAACTCCGTGATGTCAAGGAAACTCTAGCCAAGTATGTGCATGACAATGAGGTATGCAAATCAATTTTATCTTCAATTTCCTCTCAAGATGAATGTTTTGGTGTTTTTGAAAGACACAATAGAGTAACAGGGTCCAAATTGTTAAAAAAAAAGGGCTATGAAGGTAAAGGGTTAGGAAAACATTCAGAAGGATCTACAAACTCTATTGTTGTTGAGGGAAGGTCTAGGTACATGGGTCTAGGTTTTGGTGAACAACATGATGTAGAGCACTCAAAAACTATGGCGACTTTTTGAAATGTTTGAATAAAGGCTTCCATTACATATTCACTACCTCAAGATTGTGTTCGTGGAGAAAAAAACATGTTTACACCCACTTTTGAAGAGATTTATTTTAGCCATGCAAGTAGTGGTTATGAGCAACAAGAACATGGATAATGCTCCAAAGCCAAGGAGGCACATGAAGGTGTTCCAAGAAAGAATTTCATTACATATTCATTACCTCAAGCTTGTGAATTTTGTGTTCATGAGGAATGCAAAAGTTTTACACCCACTTTGCAAGAAGATGCTCATAACCATGCAACTAATGGAAATGGAAAATAAGAGGATGTTGAAAGCTCGAAAGCCACTGAATCCATTGTTGGTATTCCGAAGAGAGCCACTACCTCATTAAATTCACCTCCTCAATAAGGCAACAAAGTTGAATGTTGAAGGTATAAATCTACCTTTATTCAAGTTGTTTTTAATTATGATAAAGATGGAGAATCGTCACATAAGATTTGGAGAAAATTTACATGTTCCTTTTGTGTTTTGAATAACCATACTATTTTGAGGTGTTGGAAGAAGATATCTATACACAGGAAACTTTCAAAATAAAGGATGTTGAAAGCCAAAGGTCCAATGGACAATGAAAACCATTTTGAAATGAAGATGTAATTATTTTGCACTCATTTCCATAAGCAGGGTCATCTTGTAGACAAGTGTTGGACTTTATATCCAACAAGTCATCCATGACATTTGAATAAGGTGGAGAGAGATATTGACAAGAATGGGAAAGGGGATTTCATAATTGATGTGGGTCAGGATGATACACATCATGAAGTGTAGTTGAAAGAAGCACCATTGAAGTGGTTTGGAAAGTGATGGTTAGATTTCTTAACCAATTAAGGCCTTCCATTTATTTTGATAATAGATGAAAATATTTCCTTATTGATGCATTTCCTTGTTACCTAAATGCATTTCTTTTCTCTTGAAATTATGATGCATATTGCATGAAGAAAGATGTTGTAAAAGTAAAGTTATGTTGACCCACTTAGATGCAGCAAAGATGGAAATTTTTAGTTGCAATTTGCATGTGAATCCATCAATTTTTCTCTAGAATGCATGTTTCATGTTTATGCCAGGAAGGCGTTTGAAAGTGGAGTATGTTGACTCACATTGTTGCAGAAAATTTGGTCATTATAGCTATTTAAGTACTAGTACACACCAATGGGATTCTTGTACTTGTGATTGTAGTTGCGAGAGAGTTGAAAATTGTATACGTGCATGAGTTTATGTGTGTGAAAAATGGAATTTTTTATAGTTTCATTGTCTTTGAACAAGTATGAGTGATCGAATTGTGTTGGTTGATTACTTTGTTAACATGTATTTTGTCAACTTGAGAATGTTGATCATTTGCACATGCATGAGTGATCGACCTGTGTTGGTCGATTGATTGTTACATGTATTTCTTATCGACTTGGAAGATTTGATTTAGTCTCCAAGGATGAAAGGGAGATGTTCACAAATTGTTTCATGAGATATTAAATTCTTGTTGTTTTGGGAAATGAATCATCAACTGTTATACATGATTTTGTTTTACTTAAGAGTCACTGGTTTGAAGACAGATGTTTTCTCGACTTGTGTTTGGTTGATGGGTTTTTACACCAATATTTAAGAATGCATGGCAATTTTCACAGGATATGACATTTGCGACATTGAAGGAGAAAAAGGAAGAGGTCGTAATTTGTGTTTCTCGCATGATGTGTTTTTCAATTTAATGGTTTTTCTTGTGACAATATGTCTCAGGATTTTTGAAGGTCCACTCTTGAGCGAGAGGCTCATGATTAGCCTTCATTTTGAAATCATGGCATAAGCAGCATGTCAATACTGGAGGATTATGGAATCAAGAAGTTAAAAGAGTAACAAGATGACAAAATATTGCAGTAAAAACAACAGACCTTTTGTAGACCATATGATGCATGACGCCAAGAAGCAAAAGAGATGACGAAGACATTCTTCCAGACGTGGAATTTTGTACCATGGAGGTAAAAGAATGGTCATTTCATTTCTAGTGATTATTGATATTTGAATTCATTGTTGTAGTTGACTCAGATGAACTTAAATTTGAAAAGAGTTTCGAAGGAGAACATTGCAAGAAATACATGTTTATGCAAAGGAGGAACATGATTCTCAGTGGAAAGGCCATGAGTCAAGCTTTCCAAGCACAAAGATATTTCTTTATTACAGCGAGATGTTTTTCATTAGTCAGCAAGAAGCAAGAAAGCATTAGGGGAATTTTCAGGTCTAAAATGGGCCTCCTAAGGAAATTATAAAATAATATCATATTACATCATCAAATTTTAGAGGCAAAAAAGAAAAGACTACTTTTTAAACTTTCATTTCCAACTTATCTCCCTATGGGTTTACTGAAATGTCGAGTGGAAACTCTCATTGGATGCATAATTTGATTCCTCATCCAATGAGTACCCATGTTACATACTTTTAATGGACCGTGCTATAAGAAAAATAATAAATACATGAAAAACATTATTGCAATCACTTGTTTTCATGTATTTCTCATTTTTCATGTAGTAGGGTGCATTAGAAATATGCAACATGGGTATTAATTGGATGAGTAATTAAATTTTGCATCCAATGAGTACTCTTTCTTCAAATTGGAGTGGAATATTAGGGAGATAAGTTGAAAATACGAGTTGAAAAAATAGTTTTATTATTTTATTATTTTTTAATATTTTTACTTTTTTATTCCAAAAATGGTGAATCATCCCCCATGGTTGACATCATCATATTTAATCCAATTGGTTCTTATAAAGTTTATTTTGGTTGTGAAATTTTTTTAGGAGGCCCATTTTAGACATCAAAATTCCCCTAATAGGTCATCAATGAAATGAGGACATTGGTTGAAGCACCAAGCCATTTTCTAGAGTAGGCAGGTCGAGGAACCAAAGTGGTTTTCCTGAAAATTTTTCAAGTAGAATCAAGTCAGTAGAACTTGGAAAGGTGAAGAGGATTAAACTCTCATCAGATAACCAAATTTTGTGGGTCCAAAATCCTTTTAGTGGGAAGGAGTGATAAAAAACTAAATTGGGGGCTAAAATTTGATAAAAAAAATGAAAGTGTTTATAATGATCCAAAAATAGAATGATCATGAATTTCTCATCTCTCTTATTTTCACACACTTCGTTTCATCGTAAACCAACTTTGCATGTGAAAGTTAGAGCATTTTGATCGTTTACCAAAACAGGTAATTTTTGTGGCAAGGATGCTCACTAGGCATCTGTACAACTCAGTTAGCAAAAGAAATATTCTCAAAATATTCATTAGAATATTCTAAAAATATTCCTTGGAATATTCCTATAATATTCCTTGCAATATTCCCAGAATATTCCTTGGAATATTCCTAGAATATTCCCACGAGGTGGACTAGTGAGTTGCTGATAAGTAGCATTTCAGGATCGGTTGGTGATTTGTTGCAATTCGATTGGATGTTGGTCAGAACAATGAGGTCATGACATGTGGCTAGTCCAGAGGCTGCCCCGTGCCTCCTCAAAGGTTGAAATTTTATATAAATTTTAGGGTCAAAATTTGTATGGAGGCACCAGGGCTTGACCCTGCAACCTACCCTCCACCATTGCGAAGACCTACCACTTCCACTACACCATGTTTCTTACATATATATGTGTTTCACATATATTTAAGTTTAAAACAAAGTTATAGTAGGGGAAAAAGAGGACCAACCCCTTACCATAGGACCACGCGCTCATGATCACATCCGGAGGCCTATCCATAATGGAGGAGGATTAGCGCTAAACCATGCTCATTAACCCATAAACTGTGATTAAAATGCGCTTTTTCATTAATCAAGAGGATTTGTTTAAGATTGCAATTAGAGACTAACCCTCAGTTAAAATCTAATTATAATTAATTAATCCAAACTTTACTCACGATTTAAATTGGTGGAGTCTGCCAATTTTGGCGGGAACTCCAATTCTGGCAGAGTTACCTAGAGTTGCTCCAGTTTTAGAGGACGTTTCTTAGGCCAAAATTGACTGAGCAATAACTTGAGAAAATTTTGACCAAATTGTGCTAAAAAATAGTCTATCCTAGAATTTTTGGATAGTCCAAGATTGGTGTAGGTTTCAGAGGTAGACGAGCACTTTTAGAAGTGATTTTTCTAGTTTGAAGATTCAATATGCCTAGGGCCAGCAGGACAGGAGGTCATGTTTGCTTCACTTGAAGACCATTTGAGGAGCCAAGATAGTCTACTTAGGGGTTTTTGGGTCTTTTGAATCCATTGGAGTAGTTTGGAAAGACATTGGAGCACTCTAGGTGCATGTAATCAAATAATTGACCATTAATCCAAACAGGGCCAAGCCATTGAAGCAGGTCGAAGGAGACGTAGCCTAGGAGGGGTGAACTCCTTTATCAGACCTGTGTAATGTGTTTGTTGTATAATATTTTTCTCTAAAATTTAATTGTTCTTTATGCTTTTTAAAGCTAATTTATTTCATGAATTTCTCATAAAATACACACAAATTTGACACATAAACCCTCTCATAAACATTTTATTTGACACAATCCTTAAGAACACCTTTATTTTATACTGATGATGAAGCTAGCACAACAAAATTAGTTTGTCCAATTCAGCTCAAGTTGGTATGAGAGCATAGTTTAGCTCATTTTAGCCCAATTTTATCTCATGGTTTGCCAAGGTTAGATATAAAATTAGCTATTGGTTTTATATTTGTGCAAGGAGAATTTAACTGTGTGCAAGTTTATGTGTGTAAGATGAAGAGAGGAGAATGTCAAGATTGAGTACCCAGCTCTAAAATCACAACAAAGAATATTTTTATGCATTACAAGTGCGATGGAAGCTTCATCAAGTCATGTTTCTAATCAATAATCCTTAGCAAGACTCTTTGATGAAGATATGTTGCACAAGAGATATGGTGCAAGAGATATTTGAAGATAGGCAAGAGAGTAGAAGCCTTCAAGAGTAGTTGATGGCCATGAAGGAGGAGAAGCAAGAGTTTCTTGAAAAGATGCATGAGATGGATAATCAATGCCATATTGAAAATGAAACCCAAGCAAAGATGCATGAGGTGGAGATTCAAATCCATGATGTCAAGGAAATCATAGCCAAGTATTTTCATCAAAATGAGGTATGAAAATCAAGTTTATCTTCAATTTCCTCTCAAGATGAATGTTTTGGTGTTTTTGAAAGACACACTAGAGGAATAGAGTCCAAATTGTTAAAAGAATGGGCTATGAAGGTAAAGGGTTAGGAAAACATGCATAAGGAACTATAAACCCGATTGTTCTTGAGGGAAGGTGTACGTACATGGGTCTAGGTTTTGGTGAACAAGATGATGTGGAGCACACAAAAATTATGGAGAATTTTGGAAATTTTTCAAGAAAGGCTTCCATTACATATTCACTACCTCAAGATTGTGTTCGTGGAGAATACACCAGGTTTACACCCACTATTGAAGGGATTGATTTTAGCCATGCCAGTAGCGGTTATGGACAACAAGAAGATGAATAATGCTTGAAAGCCAAGGAGGCCATGAAAGTGTTCCAAGAAATTATTTCATTACATGTTCATTACCTCAAGCTTGTGAAGTTTGTGTTCATGAGGAATGCAAAAGTTTTACACCCACTTTGCAAGAAGATGCTCATAAGAATGAAAGTAATGGAAATGTAAAAGAAGACGATGTTGAAAGCTCTAAAGCCATTGTTGGTATTCCGAAGAGAGCCATATCTCAATCATTGTAAAAGTAACTTTGTAAAAGTGACTCTCACATATTTATAAAAGTGGGTCACATAAAGTAGTTTTTTTTAAAAGTGAGATTATTGTATTAAGTTTGGAAAAGAGGGGTGGGGGGGAGGTGGGGGGGGAATTTTTTTTTAAAGTACATCTTCATCATCATCTCTCAACCTCTTGCGTAACTATTCAACATCTACTACAATTTATTTTCAAAAAGGCATAACTTCTTCATCCAAAAGTCGTTTTCAAAGCCCTTTTTTTTTAACTGGCCTAATTTTTCGAGATTTGGAAATTGGAGCTATTGGTTTTAGCCTTTTAAGCTTCAGTGTTTAAAAAAAAATGGAAACTATATTCCTTTTTATTCTTAACAACAACAATTATTCCCAATAGCTATCCTACATTATAGACTTAGAAGTAAAGGGCTTTATACAATAGCCAGAAGACAAGAAACTAAACCTACTGATGGAGATAAAGCTGGTAAATGGGAAAATAAACGAGATCTGTTAGGATATTCCGACACATAGGAAATATTTAATAATAACTTAGTCTAGTGTAAAGTTAGGTAAAGTGTGTTTTTTTACTATGTACATATGTTAGTTATAATATGATGGTCACGATTTGTAGTGATCCAATGGTTCTCTCTCTCCTCGATATTAGCGACACCTGATACGTGGCTTAACACCAGATTGGTCCATGATCTCTATTTAAGGAGAATGGAGGGTCATTTTTCCAGTAATCGTTTATGAGAGAAAAATATGTAACTTTTATTTTTATATTAATAAATTTCCTGAAGTGGCCGCGTTGGCTTAGGCCGTGGACTGTTTCCCTCTTCGAGGGTTTTAACCATGTGATAATACTAATGTACTGATTTGTGATCTGTTTGTGAGTGGTGACCTTTGGTTTTTGATGTAAGGAACTTACCTTGTAAATTCCTACATGGTATCGGAGCTATTTTTAGGGTTGCATCCGTTGTTGATCCAAATCCAAAGCCAGTTTGACTGCATGTGACTGTCGTTTTCTAGATCTACTATTTTTGTACATTTTCAGGCCTAGAGAACTAATCTGTTATGTCTGGAGTGTTTTTTACAATGAGGAACCCCTTTCATTTCATGCGAAAAGGTTTCTAGTTTCTCAAGTTATGACAATTTATATTTGGAGGTTTAAAGTATCTGTTTTGCATTTATATTTGTTAATAGTTATGATTATTTCGGTTCTGTCTATTTATTTCAGCTTTTAGGTTTTATTTATTTTCCAGATCTATACCCTCTTCTCTGTGTATGCTTTTTTCTCTGTGTTGTGTTTGATCTCAAAAAATAAAAAACGGGAAGAAGGGATTTTTTTTCTATGTATGCTCTTTCCCCACGTCTTTGCGCGATCTCGAGAAATTAGAAATAGTGAAAAAATAGATAGTTTTCGGCAAGGCTAATCGAAAATCTAACGTTTTTTCATCGGGCTTGCATTTTGTTTTTTTTCTCAATTTTTTGTGTTTCTTTGTGCAGGATAAGCACACACACCGATGACCAAAAAAAAAAAAACCCTTCCTCCTTTCAAACAATTACAGAATCCTTTTACTATCTCACTTGGTGAGAATTTAGTTGATGATAATAGAGGTCTTGGGTTCAAGTCTCTTTCTCAATAATAAAGGGGCGAGATTTTTTAAAAAAAGTTGAACTTCATCAAATTTCAAACCATTCCCGTAACTATTCAGCATCTACAACTCAGTTTTTTCAAAAAGGCATAACTTCTTCATCCAGAAGCCGTTTTTCAAGATATTTTTTTAATCGGCCTAATTTCTTAAGATATTTACATTCGAGTAGTTAGTGTCAGCTTTCTTCAGCTTCATTTTTTTAAAAATTGGAAAGTGCATGCCCGATTATTGTTAACAGCACCAATTATTTCCAATGGCTACCTCACATGGTAGATATAATTAGAAGTAAAGGGATTTATGGAATAGCCATAGGACAAGAAACTAAACCTTTCGATGATGATAAAGTCCCTAAATATGAAAATAAACAAGATCAAATATGAGGGTTGATAGGAATGTCCATTACTCAAGATCTTCAATTTCATATCCTTGACATTAACACCCCTCATGAAGGCCTAGAAAAGCTAAATACTATCTTTGGCATTCAAAATCAAATCTGGGCCCACTAGCTTTAAAATGTGTTGCTTACTTTAAACCCCAATAATTTCTCCTCTATTGAAGATTTTTTGTCCAAATTCAAGACCCTTAAACTTCTTTTAGAAGGTTTTAAGGTCAAAAATGAAGATGGTAGCCTCATCTATTGCACTCTTGCTAAGACTGGCCATGTATAATCTATATGTGTTTCCACCTTCCATTCCATTAGAGAAGCCATCATTTCATTAGGAACCACCTACAAGAACCCCTCTTTTGATGCCTTTTGTGATTCTTTGATAAGAGAACAAGAAAAAATCTTACACCTTGGTCTTATCACTTCTGGAAATGCTTCTAAAAAAGCCTTAGCAGCCCAAAAACGATCATATCAAAAGAATCCCAAGAAGTAGTATCCTAAAAAGTATGGTCTGAAACCAAACAAGGGTCCTAAGAAATTTTAGCCACAAACTGAAAAATCAACTCACCAAAATGACAAGGCAAATAAAAACAAAGGGAAGAAGACATATAGACATTGCAAATTTTTTAATCATGATGGCGATATATAGTCCAAATGTTTTAACAAGATGGAAGCCTTAGAAGCAGCAATGAAGAAGCACAACATCAATTCGGAGCACTCTTCACCTTCATCTTGAGGAATGACACTTTCTTCTTGTGGTTATCAAACATCAATATCTAGTTATGCCTTAAATGTATTTTCTTATTCTCATTCTCAAGAGTGTCTCATTGATTCTGGAGCTTCTTACAACATGGCTAAAAATAAAGCCATGTTTTCTTCTTTAAATGATTGTAACGCCAACCATATTTATGTCGGTGATGATAGATCTCTTAGTGTTGTAGGATCTAGAACCATTCATCTAGATAATGGTCAGTTTAATGATGTATTATGTGTTCCTACGTTGTTATGCAACCTTCTATCTATATATCAGATAACTCATTCAGGTGAAGGGAAAATAGTAGAATTCTCACCTCATGATGTTGTAATCAAGGACCTCAAATATCCTAGACATATTTTAGCTACTGGCATTGCTGATGATTCCACAAGGTTGTATAAGTTTGAAAACTCTAGATCTTCATGTCTTGCCTTCGTTTTTGTTGGTCATAATGATGAAGTGAGGAAACTTTGGCGTGAGCGATTTTGTCACTTAAACTATCACTCTCTTCAAACCCTATGTAAGGAAAATATGGTGATGGGTCTTCCTATGGTATCTTGCCGAGATGGTGTTTGCTCCAGATGTGTACTCCGAAAACATCATCGAGATAGTTTTGATAAAAATCCCTCTTGGCACGCTTCAGCCCCTTTGCAGCTTGCACACAGTGATTTGTGTGGTCCACTTCCTGTTGTTTCTTTCTCTGGTTGCAAGTACTTCTTAACTTTCATTGTTGTTTTTCTAGATGCACTTGGGTATACTTCTTAAAACTCAAGAGTGACGTTTTTAACATGTTCTTGGCCTTTAAGGCCTTTTTTGAGAAACAATATGGACATCCAATTCTTATGTTAAGATCACACAATGGAGAAGAATATGTTAAGAAAAAATTATCAACTTCTTCACTGAGAATGGCATTCAATTGCAACATACCGTTCCATATACTCCACAAAAAAAATGGTGTATTTGAAAGGAAGAATTACACCTGAAAAGACATGGCTAATTGTATGCTTCAATCTAAAGATTTTAGTCTCAATTTTTGGGCAAAAGAAATTAACAGTGCAAATTACATAGTAAATCACACTCCTACTAAGGTTTTAAAGGATATAACTCTAGAAGAAGCTTGGAGCTCAATTAAACTAGATATGAGTCACTTTCGTGTTTTTGGAAGTGATGCTTGGGCCCATATTACAAATGTGAAACATAAAGCCATAGAACCTAAGAGTGAAAAATGCATTTTTGTTGGATATTCTGAAGATGTGAAAGGATATAGATTTCTTCAAGAAAAATTCAAAAATATAATCATTAGAAGAGATGTAAAATTTGATGAAAATATATCGTTCTGCGAGCCTAGTTCGACGCGTGTGCCACTTTTGGCCTGCGAGCCTCATTCGGAATATGTGCCACATCTCTCTCTATCTCTTCTATTTTTAGTAACATTCCTTCTAGTTCAGATGATGACAGCGAGGATGAAATCCTCCTCCACCTCTTGAAGTTATTCCTTTTACTCCACAACTTCCAAAATGGGTTCACTCTACTCGAGATGCAGTAGGTTCTCTTGCAGGTGACCCTGCCGATCGACTACGTACATGTTCTTAGTTCAAAAGAGCCTCTTCCTTATTGGCTCAAGTTACAGAAAATCCTGATCGATAAACCTTTGAAGAAGCCTCCGGTCATCTAGATTGGGATGAAGCTACGAATGAAGAATATCGTTCCTTATTAGCAAATGATACTTAGGATCTTGTTCCTCTTCCAAAAGGAATATAACTTGTTAGATGCAGATGGGTTTACAAAATAAAGTTTGGAGTGGATGGAAAAGTGGATAGACATAAACCTTGTCTTGTTGGTAAAGGATTTTCACAAGTTGAAGGCATAGACTATACTGAAAACTTCTCCCCTGTTGCCAAAATTAATTCTATCCACCTTGTTCTTTCCCTTGATGCCTATTTTAAATGGGAATTCGATCAGATCGATGTTAAATCCTCTTTCTTTAATGGAGATTTTCATGAAGAAATATACATGGAACAACCCCCTGTCTTTATCCAAAACGACTCTAGCCTTGTTTGTTTCCATAGGAAGTCTCTCTATGGTCTCAAACAAGCTCCTCGGGCTTGGTATGCCAAAATGGATAGATTTATATTAGATAATGGCTTTTCTAGGTGTCACACTGACAACACTGTCTACACCAAGAAAGTGGGTAAGTCCTTCACCATCCTTTTTCTTTATGTTGATGATCATATCCTTACTGGTAGTGATCCCAACCATATAAACCATGTGAAGTCTAGCCTCAAAAAGAAGTTTGAAATGACAGACTTAGGACACTTGCATTATTTCCTTGGTCTTCAAGTATTGCAATCTAAAGAAGGTATTACCCTCTCTCAGTCCAAGTATGCCTATGATCTTCTACACCACTTTCACATGAAATACTATAAGCCAACCCCTTCTCCCTTTCTGTATGGAGTCAAGATTTCAGTCACTTTTATTACCCCTGAAGTTGATGCCACCTTATACCGTCAACTTGTTGGTAAACTTCTGTATCAAATCCATAGTAATCCTGACCTTTCCTTTTTCGTTGATCTTGTCACTCGGTTCACTACAAGGAAAAGACCCTCTAGCGAATGTTTTTGAGGAACCACAACGAAAAATACCCCATAAATTCGTTTCTAGAGAAGGTTACTACGAGAGGTTTGTGGGCAGAGGTTTTTGCGGATGTTTTCCTATCAGTGCTCTTATCGTTAAAACTTTCCCCAGTGCTCCCAAAAATATAAAGCACCAGTGTGGCCTAAATCATTGGCATGCTGGACACCGTGCACTCTGTACACACAATCTCAGTGCATCATAATATAATAGAGCACCGGTGCCTAACAACTCGTCCGCGTCAGTGCATTATAAAACACAATGCCAACACCGAAACCACGTGGTGCGGTAGACAGAAACCACACTGTTGCATCATAAAAACCGCGCCAAAACACAAACTAACCGGTTCGTTTGCAGCAAACAGTACCAGGGCACTTATAAATAACACACACCGGTAAAGGGTTAAATTAAATGACAAAAAACCAAGATTTTTCAGTTTTCGAGTGCTCTTGAGCTATCAATTATCGGTACGCACAATACCATAGAATGCATCAGTGCGCACTAAACATTGGCACACCAGACAGCATGTGCGAAGTACACACACCTTCGAGGTGTCCAATTACTGTAATGCACCGGGGCGTCAATACTCTTCCACGCCGGTGCATCATAAAACATCGTGCCAAAAAAAAAATGAACCGATGCGTTCTTCTCCAAGAGCACCGGTGCGCCAGAAACAACACGCACTGGAATAGCGTTATATAAAAAAAAAATTAAGGCCGAAAAATTGGTGCTTTGTGACTATTACGCACCGGTGCTTTACCATTACACTGCCCCGGTGCATCATAAAATTTTTGCGCTGAAACTGAAATATCCAGGTGCGCGGTTAGGGAAACACCTCGGCGTGTTATAAACAATGTCCCAAAATTGATACCGCCTGGTGTGGTTTTCCTAACAGCTCTGGTGCCCTTATAAAACCTCGTATATCAGAACAGGGTTAATAAAAAAAAAATACAGCCAAAAAACTTCATTATTAACTTTCTTCAGTGTGTGAAGTACACACCGCTGGGGTGTCCAATTACTATAACGCACCGGGGTGTCAATTCTCTTCCCCGCTGGTGCATCATAAAACACCGCGCCAAAACAAAAATGAACTGGTTCGTTCTTCTCCAAGAGCACCAGTGTGCCAGAAACAAAACTCACTCGAATAGTGTTATATAAAAAAAAAATTAAGGCCAAAAAACCGGTGCTTTGCAACTATTACGCACCGGTGCTTTACCATTACGCCGCCCCGGTGCATCATTAAATTTTCGCGCCGAAACTGAAACATCCTGGTGCACGGTTAGGGCAACGCCCTGGCATTTTATAAACAATGTGCCAAAATTGATACCGCTCGGTGCAGTTTTCCTAATCGCCTCGGTGCACTTAGAAAACCCCGCGCATCGGAACAGGGTTAATAAAAAAAAAATACAGCCAAAAAACATCATTATTCACATTCCTCAATGCTCCAAAGCTCTCAAGCCCCGGTGCTATTTCCTTATTTTTGACCTGCCCTGCCATCGGTGCTCTCATTGCATCCATTGCAAGCACTACTGCTCTGCATTGCCAACAAATCTGTAGCTTGCATTTTGAAAAACAGTGGAAAAATTTTATTTTCCAAATTTTACAGCCAATATGCCTCCTCGACCGCGAAATGTACAGGTCTTTTTCTATTTTTTCTATAATTAAGCCTTTTACCGTATTAGATATTGAAATAAACTTTAAAATAGCCATTAAAAAAAAAAAAATCTGTCCCGCAGTGTGCTCGAGTTCTTCGGCTCGCATTGGTCGCAGTGCTACCTATAAAATTTACAGGCAGCACCGCTACCGGTGCTAACGGTAAACGCCCCGTGTCCGGGGCAGTTTCGGAAGGCGCCCCGAATAATTTTAAATTAAAAATAAAAAAATAAAAATGCGGTGCGCTCATTTATCTAGGCGCACCGTTGACCACAACAATCACAGTGCGGTGCGTTGACTGCATTTTCCGCCCCAGTTTATGTCAGCGCACCGCATTTTGCATTCCGAGGGGGTCAATAGTGTGGCCAAATAAAAGACCGCACCGTCAACTATGTCATTGTCATGAAGTCGGTGCGCTGACATGACTATACACACCAGGGTGTATATTTCAGTCAGTGCACCGCTATTCTGAATTATATACAGTTCGCGGTTCTTGAAAAATAGACATCAGCACCGAAGCCGGTGCGGTTTGTTTCTTTAGTGGCCCCGATGATGATGCACTAAAATATTATAAGGCACCGACACCAATGCGTGACTGTTTTTATGGAGCATCGACTTGTATATATGTTTTCTTTTCAAAAAATATATATGTATATTTATAAATACATTTCTATTTTAATAAAAAAAATTATTTAATATGGCAATGATTTAGAGAGAATAGGAGCAACAACAAGCAAAACATTATGACATGATTGTCCAATGGGAGGCGAGAGAGAGAGAGAGAGATGGATGCCCTCGCCCTATTATTGTAGATACCCAGGAGATCCTTAGGCAAGTAGGCCTCCTCAAGTTCTATGAGGAGGTTATTTCCGGCATAAAGACCCATAATGTGCTTTTGAGACATCTTATCGATAGGTGGAATTCCCACTAATAGGATTTTCAGGTTGGTCCTGACCAGTGGTACACACCCATTGAGGAAGAAATTTATTTTATTACAGGACTATCGAGGAGAGGGGTGGATTTACCCTCATTCCCAGACGTGTCACCTGGTTGTGTAGCAGGGAGTCAGTTATTTTACTCCTAGAGATACTTTGGAGCACATGTACTGTCTCCTTCAGAATTTTAGGTACCTGGAGGTCAGTTACGTATAGGTGCTTTTGGTAGACAGGATGTGTAGTGCCTCTCTATTATCGCTTCAATCATTTCGCACAACACCAGTGACGGGAAACGCATTATTTGCTCGCTTTTATATTACGTTGATTCTTTAGTACAACATCCATGACTTGTCAGGTGGTCTGCCATTTTCTTGCGACAGTTTTGTATGGCCTTAGATAGATGTCGTGCTTATGCACAAGGGAGGGTCAACTTCCCTTTTTCTTCAGAGATGTTTTGTTTATTTTTTGAGAGGTTTCCAGTGATGATACCAAGCTTTTTTTGACAGCCTCGTAGGCCGATGTTGCAGGCCCAGATGTGCATGTGGGGGAAAATGATGCCCAAGAGGGGAGACACTATGTTTCCAGCGAGGATATCACATGATTCCCTGGACTTACTAGCCAGCATTGGCGGGATGCATCCCTTCATTATGGTCCCATGTCCTTGTGCTGGACTAGATTGGTGAGGGTGTCCCAACATCCTCTTCACTCTTGATGAGTCGCTAGATGATAGAGGTAATATTACAGTTTTATTTATATTTATTCTAACATGTTATTTAACTTGTTTTTATTAAATTATGTAATGAAATTGTCTAATTATTTTTGTGTACTTGTATATATTTTGTAGACATTAGGTATTTTGATGGCGATGAGATGCTGGATCCACCACATGATACAGGTGTTGATCCTAATGATTTCGATCAGGAGATGGCTGATGTGCCAAATGATCGAGATGATCTTCATGCACCTCATGGTGCACTAGTACCGCCTTTTGCTAGGCGTGGTCGACCAAAGACCAGATACCGGATGGAGTTGGGAAGCCAACTCTGTGGATTGATTTCACATGCGGGCATCAGGCCCGCTCATTACAGAGATATACAGGGTGATGATAGATTGATATGGATGTGGAGAGGCATGCCGCGTGACATGTACGGCCTGATGCGACATGTCGTAGGAGCTACGATAGCTGTTACGTGATTGATAAGGATTGTCCGTAGCTATAGGTGTAGTTGAGCTACGGCACATGATGGACATTCTACTAGTAGCCACTCAGATGCATCTCATGATCATTCACCTCGCGGCACGCCTGATGATCAACATGAGGCTCCACTGCCAGCATCTGACACTAGTCATCATGGAGATGAGGCTGGACCATCGGCCATGTCTAGTCAGTAGCCTGCATCATCCACCATGAGTACTACTCACGATCATCATGAACAGGCTGGACCATCGACCACTGAGGCTGCAGTACTATTGACTGAGCAGGCCACCTCCATTACTACTGCGCCTCATATTGATCATGTTGTACTAACACCAGCAGATGCATCCATTAGTATTAGTGATCATCATGATCGTGAGCATGCTAGTCGACCATCGACTGTGAAGGCTACACCCAACGTTACTGAGCAGGCCGCATCCACTTATACTAGTGTTATTGATGTTGTTATACTACCACCAGAGCTTTATCCATGACATGATTTATATTATAGTTGTATATTTTTAACATTATTCAGTTATATATATATATATATATATATATATATATATATATATGGTCCATGTATTTTATGCTCATGTTGCAGTTGTACTTAATTTTCATGTTGATGATCATCATGATGTGGCGCATATTGTTAGTCATGTTAGATATGTTCATTTAATGTTTAGCTTGCGGATAGATGTGTATATGTGATAGGAACATGAGTTATTTGACATTATATTGAGATGTATATTTGATGTTTGTGTTGTGATGATGCTAATATATAATGTTAATTTGATGTTAATTGAATGTGTTTATTAGTCGAATATGATGTTTGTACGATGGTTATCATGATCGTGATGATGTTTATTAATTAATTTAATATTATTAAATGACCATGATATTTATTAAATATTATGTCGTGAATGTAATTATAATTTAAATTTTAATTCTATGTAAAATTGTAAAATTGTATTTGTATTTGTACTAATTGTAATTTTAATTTTAATTGTATGTAAAATATTTATTAATGTAACATTTTAATTGTAATTGTAATATTTAATTTATTGTGAAATGATTGTAATTGTATATATGAAAAATTGTAAAATTGTAATTGTAATTCTAATTGTATGTAAATTTCACAAATTGTAATTCTAATTGTAAATGTAATTCTATGTAAAATTGTAAATGTAATTGTATTTGTAACTAAAATTTTAATTGAATTGTCTATAAAATATTTGTAAAATTGTAATTGTAATTGTAAATGTAATTATATGTAAAATTGTAAATGTAATTTTATGTAAAATTAAAATTGTATTTTTTTATTTTTTTTTAAACAGTAACGGGTGTATATTTATTTATTTTGGAGAAAAATTTGGACTTACGCCATTGCAGCCATCATTACATTGCATCTATTTCTGTTCCATGTTACATGTTGCAGATTCCTGATGGGTTACAAAGATGGATTGAACTATCCCCATTTATGAGAATTTGACCTTTCCCAAGAGTGCAGCCCTTGTTTGCCAATAGATCTGCTTCGCTGTTCAGATTTCTAAGAATGTGGAAGAATTTATAGGATTCAAAATCAAGGAGGACTTCCTTTAATCTGTTCAGTTTTTTGTTAAGACTTGCATTGGTGAATAAATTCTTCGAATTTAATTTTTTAATTAAGATCTCAGAGTCTCTGAATACTTGGATTTCTTTATCCCCTCTATCTCTGGCAATTTGGCAAGCTTTAAGAAGGCCTAGGATCTCAGCTTCGTTGTTATATTTCTGCCCAATGCCCCAGCAGAAGCTGTCCCTTCTTGCTCCATCCGGGGTGTAGATGACCCCACCAGCTCCTGCAGCCCCGGGATTACCTTTAGAGGCACCATCAAAAAAGATCGTAGATGTTTTTTGTTTTCGCCACCACTCTTGAAAGATAGCTTCGGGGTCTCTTTTTCGCCATACTGGATTCACAGATTGGGGAGTAGAAAGCTGCTTCAGTGGGTAAGGGGATAGAGGACCCAGCCACCTTTCTTCTTCAGGGAGCAGCCAAGGGTCTGCAGAAAAGTATTGTTGTTGAGCAGCTTCCAGGAGGAGGGATTTCGCCTTTACAGCTACCTCAAAGGGAGTATGCTCCTTTCCATTGAAAATCTGGTCATTCCGAGCCAACCAAGTCTGCCAGCAAGTAAATTTGGGGATGGCATTCCAGATTTTCCTCCAAAAAGATTTGCTGGGGATTTTGTAGGGATAGCATTGATTCCAAGAGTCGAAAAGATCTGCTACAGAGTTATATGAGGGGACTGTGATGTGAAACTCGTGAAGAATTAGACCCCACTCATCTTTAACAAACTTACAGTCCATGAAGAGGTGCTTGGCAGTTTCTGCACTGGTTCTGTACAACTCGCATCTGTGAGGCCCAGCTATGCCTCTTTTCATCAGATTGTCTCCAGTTAACAACTTATTGTGGGCCAGTGTCCAAAAGAAGAAGTTTACTTTAGGTAAAGCAAGGGGCTCCCAAACTTTCTTCCAGAAATCCGGATTTTTGCTGCTGTTCTTGATGGGCTGGAGAGCGTTGTATGCTGCTGCTATTGTATAGATTCCAAAATGCCCCCATCCCCAACTATCCTTCGTCCTTCTGTTCACTGGGGCCGCTTCTTCCAGCATCTCTTCAAGCACGAGCATCTGTTGATTTAAGCGATTAGGAATACCATAAAAATCCCAACCATTCCATGCGCCATGACAATCCCATTTGGAGAGGTCGTGAACGCTGTTAATTCCAGCACGTTCCAACCAGTTCCTCAGCTCTGCAATTTCATCGATTTTTGAAAGGGAATCTCTGTCCATTATGCGGTCGTGCCACAGATTTGTGTGTTTGCCATTGCTTGGAATTTTGTAAACTTTCTCTTTGAAAAAATTCAGACTTCTGTTGCAGAGTTTCCATACCTGGGAGCTGTTATTTGTTTGAGTCGCCTTCAGATTTCGTAGCGGTACCTTATGGGCATACTTCATTTTCAGAGTTTCACTGACAGGGTGCTTTGGGTTCTTAAAAAGATTCCAGAGTATTTTAGCTCCCATCGCCAGATTGACCAGGGCTGGGTCCCAAATTTGCAGACCTCCCTCTGAGATTGAGCGTTTGACCAGATCCCATTTCACTAAGTGCATTTTTTGATTGTTACCCTTTCCCCCTTGCCAGAGGAAGTCACGGATCAATTTGGAGATGTGGTTCGTCACTTTTTTTGGAGCGAGGAGGAAGGCCGCTTGATAGATTGGTAATGCGGATAGCACAGACTTCATCAGGGTGACCTTACCTCCAGTTGTGAGCTAGTATCCTCCCCAGGTTGTGATTTTTGACTTGATTTTGCTGATGACTTCCGACCACAGTGCTCTCTTATTGCAGCCATTTATGATGGGAAGACCAAGGTATTTTATCCTCTCCCATTGGGCTTGGTTGTTGAATCCAAGAAGGCTAGAGATATTTGTAAGCTCATGTTGCTCGATGTTCCAGCCATAAACTTCGCTTTTCCCTTCATTAATGGAGGCTCCCGTGACCCTGTTGTAGCTTTTTAGGACTGCATCAAATGCTTTGGCAATTCTTGCAGAGGCACCTCCAAGAAGGAGAGAGTCATCCGCAAAAAGAGCATGATTCTGGGCAGGAGAATGAATGGAAGATTTAAGGCCTGGAAGGGAGGCTGCAACTTTTTCTGCTGAGAGCTTTCTACTAAGAGAGTCCGCCATCAGAATGTACAGGAAGGGAGAGAGTGGGCATCCCTTCCTGAGACCTCTTTGGGCTTGGAAAAAAGAGGTAGGGCGGCCGTTGACGAGAGGGGAAATCCAAGGGTTGTCAGTGCAGGCCTTGATGAGAGAGACAAAGTGAGGGGAGAAACCAAAGGCGAGGAGGACTTTGTAGAGGAAGGGCCAGTTGACACGATCAAAAGCGTTGGCCATGTCAAGCTTTATCAGCATCCCTTTTTCTTTTCGTTGCTTGCTTGAGTGAATAATCTCCTGGACTTGGATGACATTATCCAGGATGTGCCTGCTTTCAACGAAGCCTCCTTGGTTGCTAGAGATAAGTCTATTTAGAAGGGGCTTGATCCTATTTGCAAGGAGCTTTGCCAGAATTTTGTAAGAGGCGTTGCATAGCGATATAGGCCTGAATCTAGCGAAGGTTTCAGGGTTAGATTCTTTTGGAATGAGGGCGAGGTATGTGGAGTTGGTTCCTCCCCCTACCTTGGCTTTATTCATGAATCCTTTAATCATCTTTAAGAGGTCAGTTTTTATGATGTCCCAGCACATCTTGTAGAAGTGGATGGTAAAACCATCGGGCCCAGGAGCCTTGTCTAAGTCCATTGACCAGATAAATTTAATGACTTCTTCTTCAGTGAAGGGTCTGTTGAGATCGGTGTTATATTCAGGTCTGACCAGGAGGGGGATGTTGGAAAGGAGATCAGCGGTGTCCTCCTCATTACCTTGAATTCCTGCAGTGTATAGCTGTCTATAATGACTTTCAGCGACCTCTTTTATCTGGCTGAACCCTTTGCAGATCTGCCGTTTTGCTGTTGTGATTTCAGAGATGTGGTTTCTGGAGAATCTTGCTCGGTATTGGCGATGGAAGAAGGAGGTGTTCCTGTCGCCTGCCTTCAGCCACAGACTTCATGATTTGATTCTCTAGTACTCCTCCTCTAGCCGGAAGGATTGGAATGATGAACATTGAATTTTGACTTCTTTATCCAGCAGCGCTGGAGTGATATCTCTGCTTTCCATTTCGATTTGCAATGCCTCTAGGGACTGAACTATTTCTTTTCGGCGACTGGTTGGATTTGGGGCAGGTTTCCTGATCCACTCCTTCAGTGCCTTCTTTGTGGCTTTGAGCTTTTGCTCCCACACGTAACTGGGGGACCCTGAGAAGGTTTTTCTCCAAGATGTTTTCACTGTGTCGAAGAAGCCAGCTCTTTCAGTCCATAGAGGGTTGAAACGAAAGGGGATAGGACCCAAATCCTCTTCATCTTCTAGAGAGAGTTGGACTGGCTTGTGATCTGAAGTCAGCTTGGGAAGGATTTTGGTGGTAATAATCTTCTTATTCATCATCAGTGCACCCTGAAACAGAAATCGATCCAAACGGGCGAAGATATGTTCCCCTCCCACTCTGTTATTGGACCAGGTGAAAAGCCCTTTTGTTGGTGTGAAATCTACAAGATCCCAATCCTGGATGAGGCCTTCGACCAGTGGGAGGAAGGGATCTCTGCTGTTTATGCCTCCCCTTTTTTCTTTGAATTTAAAAACAATATTTAAGTCCCCTACAAGAATGATGTTTCTAGGGGAGTGCTGCTCAAGGAAAGCTATGACAGTGGTCCAGTAATCTCTCTTTTCTGAGTATAGAACAGGAACATAAAGATTGAAGAGGGAGAAAGTTAACTTACTTGGATTATGCATTAATTCCGTGAAGATCCAGTGCTGGGTCTCATGAGATTTGTTCAGCTGGAAGAGGTCTTCTGACCAAAGGGTTGCGAGCCCTCCGGATGAGCCTCTTGAGCTGACTGCTTTTCCTGCCTTTTTTTTCCATTTCATCTTGCTGGTGTCTAGGAGGGCTTTCCCCTCAATCTTAGTCTCTTGGAGCATGAGAATATCTGAGGGTTCCATTTTAAGGAGGTCTTTGATCGCTTCAGATTTCGAGGGATTACCCAGACCTCTGCAGTTCCAAGAGACGAGACGCATTATTTACCTGGGAAGTGGAGGGAGCCTCCCTTGGGGGGCCTGGTCCTCGTATTTCTCCCAATAGACATCTCTATAGTGGGATGGCTTCCTTGATTTTTGAGCCTTTAAGCCTCCTCTTCCCTTTCTTCTCTGTGAGATTTCTTGCCAACTTTTTTTGTGGGTTTCTCGTAGGTTTCATCCTCCGAGGACCCGGAACTGTCAATAGGCTTTTTCCTTGTGACATCTGCATATGAGGGGTTGGAAGGGCTTCCTTGGGTGACCTCAGGATGTGTCTTTTCCCCACCATCTTGATTGATAATGGGAGATCCGGGCTGGTCCAAGATTTCCTGGTTTGCTGTAGCTGCCTTATTCTGACTGTTTTCTTTGCCATTTGAGTTTTTACCTTGGGTGTGATTGGAGCTTCTTGGTGCCTCTTTCGGAGGGCCTTTCCCGGTGCCCTTTTTGTGATTGGTGGGTTTTTGGACTAGAGTCCATTGCTCTCCATTTTGATTCTTAGATTGTTCTTCTGCCTTTTTCTTGCAATGTTTGGAAAAGTGCCCGTAGCCATGGCAGTGTCTGCATTTGAATGGAAGTTGTTCGTAGTCCAGCTCTTGGACATGCGTCCATCCTGCGACTGTGAGATTGATGGCTTCTGGTAAACCCTCCTCCAGATCTACTTCGACACAGATGCGGGAAAAAGAGTATTGGTCTTTTCTTGGGGCTTGATCTATGTATTTTCCTAAGGCGTTTCTGATGATCTGGAGAGACTTTGGGTTCCAGCGGTGGAGGGGAAGGTGGAGAAGCCGCACCCACACCAGGACGGCAGAAGGAAAATCCTGAGCTGGATCGAAATCTGGAGACCATTTATTAAGGTATAGGCCTTGTGGACCCATAAAGTAAGGGCCATTCCTGAAGATTAAGCTTCTATCCTCTGCACTTTCAAAGACAAAGACGAAGAAACCTTTGCCAACAAAGTAACTTTTTACTCCCTCTTTGGTTAGCGGCTTCCAGTTCCTTTGAGTCCAATCCTCCATTGACTTGGGAGAGGGCCAGAGGCCCGTGAACTGACCTATGAGGCCACGCTCAGCAAGGTTCAGAGCTGCTTTGCAGGTTTCTTCTTTGGGAAGGGCTACTGAGGGGATGGTATCCATCTTCTTGACAAATTTATTTTGGCTCACTGAAGGCGAGCGCTTGTTGCATTGGGCAATCATTTCTTTGAAGGCGATAACCTCCGGGGGAGGAGGCAGATCCGATCCCCCAGAGGGCTCCATGGTTGTACGCAGCAGCAAAACGAAAGCAAGGGCTCGGCAGCCCCAAGGGCGCGCAGAGGCGCGGAAGCCCTAGTCCGATCGTTCCTCAGAAAACGCTCCACGACCAGAGAGGCAGAGAAAATTTCTTGAGAGAATTCCAAAATTAAAATTGTAATTTTAATTCTAATCGTAATTCATGTATGTGAAATTAATGTAAAATTGTAATTGTAATTTTAATTAATCTAATTGTATGTAAAATTTTAATTTCTAAATTTTTAATTCTATTAATGTGAAGATTTTAATTGTATTAATGTGAAATTATTTTATTAAAATATTTAAATTTGCAAATTTTCAAATAATTGTAAAATAACAAATCTAGAATAATACGAATTTTTGTAACATAAAATTTAGAAAATAATGAAAATGAATTCATGTACTTTATAATTATCATTATTTTATTATGATCTTACATATATAAAGTTTAGAAAATAATGAAAATAAATTCATGTAATTTATAATTATCATTATTTTTTATGATCTTACATACAAAAAAGAAAAAAAAGTAAAAGTCTGGTGCGCTTATTATCCTAACAGGCCCCAATGTGTCGTATTAATAAAATGCACCGGTGTGTCACATTTACGCGCACAGGAAACGAGTAAGAGCAAATAAAAAAACGCAACTCTATTTTGTTTAAGTTAAAAAAAAAGCAGCAATTTTAAAAATGGGTGGCAAAATATTTTTGAAAATCTAATTTGATAAAATAATTCTTTAAATACTAAAGTCTTTTCGTTATTTCACTATTTTTGCTAAAAAATTTCAGTCATATTTTTTCAGGAGACAGACTTGGAGCAGGAGAGCACGAGGGCACTGTGGATGGTGAAATACCTTCCAAAAAAAGTATTCAGACAATCAGAAACCAAAACTCTAGTAATTCAAGTCCTTTATCATTGAATTTTAAACCATTTCGTGATTAAATTTAATTCTTTTTTTTACTCTTTTATGCAGTTTTTTATTTTTTCCTGCAGTTTTATCCATTTTTACCCTGAACCCTTTATTTGTTTGTATATTTCCTTTCTTCTCCTTGTTTCAGTGATTTAATAATTAGGGGTTTTCATTTTAGATTGACGTACAGACCACGGGACAACTTGCATAGTCGGATCCTAATCCATTCGACAATTGCGTGAATTTTTGAAAAAATGCATTTTTCTTTATCGGTATGCCCTGCGTACTCCACCGCACTGGTGCCCTGTATTGTTACAGCACACCGCACAAGTTTTGTGTCGTAAAAAATTGAAAGCATTCTTTTAAATCCGTGTGCCAAATATGAAATAGGGCATCGGTGCTCTCTTTAACTAGGAAAGCACCATACAGTGTATTACACCATTTTTGCGGTGCATTTATAATACCCCACGCACCGTTTGGTTTATTACACTATTTTTGCGGTGCATTTATAATACAGAACGCACCGTATGGCGTGTTATACTGTTTGGCTGTGCGTTGTTAATATATACACGCACCGGCGGCGGTGTGGGTTTCATGAAAGGTGCATCGGTGTCTCGAGATTTATTTTCTAACTGAAAAGTTGAGAATTTATTTATAAATATATTAATGAATGATATGCTATAGGTTTCAGATTGATAAAGAAATCACTGACAAGATATCAAGTAGCAAAAATACTGTTAACACATCAAGAAAAGCAAAAAATGCAAGTTCTTTGTAAATTCTTTATAAAAAATACTATTTTTGAACTATCTATAACTTTAGCTAATATGTATTTTTTACTGTGTATGATGTAGAGCCACAAAATAACGAAGCTCGATATGATTATTTTTTATCTACGACCATAAGAGTGTAAAATTTTAATGGAAAAATTGCAAAAAGATGAATCAGGTGAATGAAACAATACTATCGATCCAATATCAGTTCCTTTTTTTAATTATCATTAATAATATACTTAAAATTATTAGATAACATGTGTCAAACACTCTACTGATTCACATCTGTTTAATGTTCTACAGGGACCAAAAACTTAGAAAAGGAATGTTGTTCTAAGAAAAGAAAAGAAAATAGAACATGCAAATGAAAATTAATTTCTCCTTGGCTCATCTGGAGTGGTGCTGGAAGTTAACAAAAGGGGGGAAAACTTTTACAAAAGTTTGAGGGATCTAGTGCAACGAATATAACAACGTGCTTCAAATGTAATATGTAATCATTGAATTTTTCGATCATTAGGTACAATAAATAAACAATTTAGCATTAAATATTAATTTTCAAGAATTTTCTTGCAGAATATAAAAGAAAATGGAACCCATTCAGCACATAAAACAAGACGACAAGGAAGAAAATGCCTGATCTCTAAGTTTGTGAGTAATTGTTACTTCGTTAGAACAACTTAACTAGATTTAATTTTTGTGTTTTTAAAGTTTTTTTACAAAAATCATCATTGAATGTCTTCAAACAGGTGCTAACATACAAAGAAGAATCATCAGACGAATTGATTGAAATTGGGTTAAATATGGGTTGTGAGTACATGTTGGCATATCAGAATTTAACTGTGGAATTTGTAAGCATCTATCGATCTTGTTTTAATTAGCTCCGTCTATAATTAATAGAACAAAAACATATTTTATATTAAATATATGATTTGTTATGGGGTATAAAACTTGCAGGAAACAAAGTATGGAACTGCGCCAAAAGATGAAATTTTGAAAAATGGCATGGTACATGGTTTTGAAAGAATGTGTATAGTTTATGAGTCAATTGTTGCTATGGTACATAATTTTTATTTTCGATTTAAATTGATCTATATTATTTACTATTGGAATTTTCATTATTCTCACCAATGTATATACACTCATTTCAGTTTATTTTTATGTTTGTAGATGGAAAATGAAGAAGAAGAAAACAATCAACGCTATGAACACAACATTCTTGAAAATAACCCAAGTCATGGAAGTAGCTCTGGTAGTGACAATAGTTGAAGAGAATAATGATGATCACTATGTAATTTGGATATCAAAGCAAGGCATTTTATTTTCTGAAACATGTCTATGAAATAAAACATTTTTTTTAATGTAATGGACATAGTGTCCCAATTGAAAGACAAAGGGATATGAATAATTGTCCCATTTTGTATGATAAACACTGTCTTTTATATATATATATATATATATATATATATATATATATAATCATAATATTTGTTTTAATTTATTCTATTGTGTTCTCCATTGTCACTATTGCGTTCTCCATTGTCGTTCTCAAATGCACTAATAAAAATTTAATTCATATGAATATTGTTATAATATTATATATATGTGTAGACTTTTGATGAATAATGAATTTTAAAAAACCATGATAATTCTGATATGATATAACAAATTAATCCAAACAACACATTCAAATGCATTAATAAAAATGTAATTAATATGAATATTGTTATAATATCTGTCGAATTTTGATGAATAATAAATTTAAAGCAATCACAATAATTGGAGTGTCAGAGGTGGATGTTTCTAAAAAAAACAAAATGAAACCCGATGCATTTATGTGTCTATATGCAACGGTGTGTTTATGATTCTATGGGCACTGCACTAATACCGATTCCAGTTATAAATATCGGTACATTTGTGTGATACTGCACACTAGGGCGTTTATGTATCTATAAGCACCGATGAATTTGTAAATGCTATGTGCACTCCACGAATACCGATACCAATTATAAATCTCGGATCCTTTCTGTGATACGGAGCACTGGTGCCTCATAAAGATACATGCATTGGTGCGCTTATATGACCTGTTCGGGTCCTGTGATTTGGCAGATTGGCATACCAAATGACAAGGCAACATCAGAACCAATTTGGAATCCTAGAATCTAGCCCTCCTAGATTCAGAGAGGGATCTCTCTATGTGTGTTTTCAAAGGATATATCTTTAAGGCTTATGATATGTTGTTAGGCTACTTATGAAGCACAAGGAATTTGTTTGTTTTTATTTGGTTGGGAATCATTAAATGATAAGGTTATGTGAAGTGAAGGAGGAAATAAGTGGAAGGATGTTTCAGCATGGGAAGATAGGTCAAAAAATAGTGTTAAACCACTGGGCTATGGAGTCATAAAAGGATTTACTTTCACATCAACTATTCAATGGTTTTCAAAGGGCAAGTAATCTATATCAGAAGATATTTTAAGTTGAGTTTGTGGTATGAAACATTAACAAGTGTGGTGAAAGGAGCAAAGATGTAAGAAAACAAAGGGAAACCATCAAGTAAGGACTTTTAACCTATCCTGATTTTGACATACTATCAAGGAAAAACATTTAAGATAAACATAAAAAGTATCCTAAGATCAAGAAAATACTTTTAACCTATCTTTCTTTCAGCTTAATTTTATGGGAAATCTTCAAAATAGTTGCTTAAGACTAAACAAGGGATAGGGCTAACCATAAACCTCCTTGATTAGGACTCTACTTAGCATGAAGTGAAAATATCATTCAGGAACAACACCTCAAGTTCTACTCAACAAGACATGGGCTCACCAACATTCCTTGACTGGTTATACTCTATTGAAATCATTCCCAAACACACATTTAGAAAAAAACATAAATATAAAGCTTATCAGTGAGAATTAGGGTACTTTAGAAGTAAATCCTATTCTATATTGCTGTTATTTATCAGATAATATGAACACAGTGGAAACATAAGGAGAATAACAATTACAGTGAGAATAACATCACCAATGATTTAGATCAGGATCTAGTGAATCTGCTTGTATATTGATGTGCAAGACCAGTTACATACTTCAAATCCAATAGCTTTTACAATCCAATTCTTCTCTTCCCAGCCTACTATATTACAACTACTCAGTAACTCTTACTCAATAAAAATTCAAACAATTAACAAATTTCCAACCATTACAATGAGTTTTCTGTGAATACATATAGGTGAAAGAGGAAGAGTGTTGCAGAAATGGTCTCAATGGGTCAATTAAGACAGATTAGGAGTCCTTTCGAATGCTCCAATCTGTTTAATAAATATCTCATTAACTGCTCGGACCATCTTGGTAGTTTTTCTGTCTTTGAGGCATATCTGGCAGGCTGGTAATAACTCCAATGTGTGTTCCTTTGGAAATGTCTTCTGACTTTAGTGGCTCTGTTTAGGCTTTTGGGACAAGTTAAGTGAAAGAGTGGGCTTTTAAGCTTTCCCATACTTTCACAATAACTACCCTGACAGTAGAAATGTCTTTGTTTATGGTAACTTCTAGCTTTGTCCTTAGTAGGTAAAATGCAGACCATGGGGCGGTCAGACATTCTGACTGAATTAATTGCTTTGCCCTGACATGAACGAGGTCTTCTATCAAGTGATTTGTCCTAGCTGACTATTTTGGCTTTAATTTATTTTTCTTCATGTTGTACCCTTCATCTTTTGATCACTGAACATCCTCACTATTTTCCTTGGTGTACACGTGGCTCCTTTACCGCGTTGGAGGGTTTTGTTGAATGACTAGTGTTGATGACGCACTGGATAAACTTGGAGATTAACTCCCTCTATATCCCTTTACTAGACTATGGGATAGCTTTCACATATTGTCTGCCATTAAACCTGCAACACAAACAAACTAGGTATAAAATCCTGCATTTCTTTGGCTTAACTACTTCACAAGTCTCAGCAAGGGGTTATGGAGCAGTGAGGGGGCAAGGTGAATGCAGCGGGGAAAGGTTTCATGGTGCAAAACCACGAAAACCAGGGTTGAAGCTGAGTTTGGAGCGAAGAACTGGAAAAGAGGTTTTGGGGAATACTGGAGGTGGTATTCCCGCGGGGCATGGGCGGTAAGTGATAATGGGCTAGGGGAATGTGATACACATCAATGGCTGACATGTATGCTCCTGAAAAATGATCTATTTCGCATTCAAAGTGTACGAAGGGGAATGAGGAAACAAATGTACGCGAAACGAAATCTGGGGGTGTAGATCTATGGTTGAGAACGAACGCGGAGGGATAAGAGTAGCACGGTAGGAGGAGATGGTGGGGCCGGGGTAATGCGTTCTCCAAGAAAAAACCACATTTTTTTGCGTTGAAAACGGGTTTTCAATAGCTACCGAGAAATGGGCGTGAAGATCACCGGGGGCCATTGGATCTGAGGGGGGGGATAGATGAATGGTGGAGATCACATGGAAACACAATGAAAGGCCCCAGCGTGGTTGGGTGGGACCACCGGGGTTATAAGGGAAATTGAAAGAAAATTCGTATTGCGGGGGCACTTGAGGTACGGACACGTTTGCGGGTCGGGTGCCTCCACAGTGAATCTCGACCGTTGGATCAAGATCTTCTATGGTCAAATGAGTCAACTGTGGGGGCACTCATATTGTTGACCATTTGTGATGAAAGTGCCCACGTGTGGAAAAAGAGGTGAATCAGTGCGAGCTGTCAGATCTAGGAGATGGACGGTGAATATTTACTCGGTAGATCGACAATCGGCGGAGAAGAGCGTCCGGGAAGGAAGGATTTGGAAGTTGCAATGGTCGATGGCCGATGGGAAAGGACAGAGTGATGGGCGGAGGACCGTCGGATCGGGATCGAGATCGATGATGGAGATGCGCTCAGATCTTCACACATCGGCGGTGAGGAGGGTCACGGGGCAAGGGGAATGGAATTGCCGATGAGCGATGCACTGATGCGATGGAGGGATGGAATAGATGAAGGGATGTTGGATCCGGAATGAGATCGACGGTTGGAAACTTATTGGCAGATTGGCCATCGGTGGAAAGAGTTCCAGAAGGGAGGAAATTGGAAATGCCAAAGTCCGATGACGATGAGTCGGAGCGATGTGATGAGAACCATCGGATCGGAAATGAGATCAACGATCAGGATTAAATCGGGAAAGCGCATCGGTGGGGGAAAGAGGTTTTGAAAGTGGAAATGGGACTTGTCGAGGTGCATTGGCCGATGGGGTTTAGCGCTTGGTCGCAGGACTAGGATATATGACGAAAGGAGGCTGGGGCTTAAGCTGAAAAGCACTTAAGACCCAATGTTTGAAAAGGAGTGGAAAAGGCCGAAAATGAGGTTTTTTGGGGTTCCGAAAGGTTAGAAAAAGCAGTTTTAAACCTTATAAGAGGGATTTTACAAGTTTTAAAGAGATTTTTCAGGAAATGGAGGAATAATAAAGGGAAAAAAGGGTGAAAGGAAGGGGTTTAAACAACTTATTCATGATAAGAACAAGGCTTTGTGAATATGGATCCCTTTGACAAATGGTCATAGAAAGGCTTCAAGAAGTCACAGATTTGCTTGAAATTTGTTTCATGAAGACTAATAGACCTGTTTTATCCATCATAGTGTATGAAAAATTTATGGATGGCTAACAGCAACTCCAAATTGGGGATGGAAGCTCCTTGGAGGTGTCAAGAACCTCAGAAATTTTATCTCTGGAAAGTAGATCAATGTCCTACACTCTGACCATCCTTTTTCTTTTTTGATCATGCTACTTGAAAAGATAATCAATAATTACATCATAACAAAGCAACTTTCCCCAAACAACTACCTACACATCCTACTGTCCTAACATTTTTTCTTCATAAGGTGCACTTGGACTTGCAAACCTTTAGACATCAACAATTTATTATTTTATGGAAAGTAGGAAACTAATATAAATCTACCCTTATAACTTCCATGAGTCCAGATTAAACAATTGGACTCATAAGCTTCTCTACCTAACTACTATCTGTTAGGATTAAGCTGTTTGAAAGATTTCATTCTCTATATTCTAAAATAGAATTTGAAAACACAGTCAAACCAGGATTAAGCTGTTTGATTTGATGTGATGGATATGACATCAAAAATAGACTACACATAGACCTTTATTTGCAGAAAATTAAAACAAAAACTTGGAAGGCTCAAGATCTGTAAACAATGAGAGTCTTTCCCTATTTCTTTCAGCTCTGATTTTGATCTCTTTGAGCTGTCTTCTTCTTCCTTTCCTAGTTCAAGTTTTTAGCATGTTGGAACGAGTCTTCTTGGTATCTTTGGCTCGGGTTTTGATCTGATTAGAGCCATTATTTTCTATCCTAATCTATCCTACTGATAATCCTAGACTATACTATTTGTAAAATATGATTCACTAACCTATCAGCAGTAAATTAAAATCTACCTAGCCATGATTAGGTTGTATGACTAAATAGTAGTGCTCTTTCAAATAGTGGCATTTAAGCTTGCACACTTTCAAACATTCTTTCTTTTTTTGGTATGGGGCTGTATCTCTCTTCTTCTAATCTACCCTCTTTTTCTCTTTTCTATTATTTTTGTATTTTTCTTTTTTCGAGACAAAATAAAACAATGATATTTACAATGGAGAATGAAAGCTTTAAACTGAGAGTTCAATAGAAGTAATGCTTGAGCATCCTTCCATTGACAGGACCTCCAAACAGGTCTGTACCATCCATCTCTTGTAGAAAAAATGCGTTATGACCAATGGCAGATTGAATGATGTAAGGGCCTTGCCATAAATTTTCAAACTTGCCATGTTTTCCCTTATCTTCTCTCTTGGAATCCCATTTGAGTACTTTGTCACCTATTTTGAAATCACTTGCCTTTGTCCTCTTATCAAACATCTTTTTGATATTCTCTTGTACTTTCTGTGCTCTGTTATAATCTTCTTCCCTGGTTTGTTGAAGATGTATGGTTTGATTTATCCTTCTCATCATGCTATCTTCCTATTATTGTATTTCTTGGACCAAATTCATCACTGGCACTCCTAAACTGGTAGGAAAAATTGCATCTACTCCATAAACTAGCTGATAGGGAGACATTCCAATTGATTTATTTGTTGTCAATCTATCTGCTCATAAATCATGTACTAGCTTGTTGTGCCATGACCTCTGATTTTCTTCCAGCAACTTCTTTATTATGTTTATCAGGCTCTTATTGGAAGATTCTGCTAACCCATTACCTTGAGGGTAATAAGTTGTGGAATGACCAAGCACAATCTGATATCTGTGACAGAAATCAACCATATTTTTATAACGAAATGGAGCAACATTATTAGTGATGACTTTCCTAGGACATCCAAATCTAGACAAGATATGGTCTTCAAGGAATTTTATGATAACTGATTCCGTGGCATTCCTAGAAGGGATGGCTTCTATCCATTTGGTGAAATAGTCAGTTTCTGTGAGTATCCATCTATGTTGGGTAGATGAGGCATGGTGGATCTCCCCAATGAAATCTAGGCCCCACTATTGAAAAGGAGCTTCAACAGTGATTGGTTGCAAGGGTAAGGGAAGAAGTTTTCTCTTTCCTTCAAATGTTTGGCATTTGTGGCAGGAAACTATATTTTTTGGACATCTTGAAAGAGGGTGGGCCAGTAATAGCCATCTCTAAGGATTTTATTAGCATTGGTTTTCCAATTTAGGTGGCCTCCACATTCTCCTTCATGAAACTGATGCTTGATCCTATCTGCATCAACCTCAGGAAAACATTTAAGCAATAAACCACTGGCATTCTTCCAATATAAACATTTATCTAAAATGCAGTAATTAAAACCCTTTAACTTCAATAATCTTGCCTCTTTTTTAGACAAAACAGGAGGGGCATTGAGGTTAGTAAGCACATAGAAAATATCAGCATACCAAGATGAATTGAGGAAATGAACCTCCATAAGTGGGGTTGGTAATTCTTCTTGCCCATATAATGCATCTATCATTTTTATACCAAGTGCTTGCAAGTTAGATTCAACCATTAATTGTGATAGGCCTTGACCCTTGATGAGTTTAGTGGGTTTAATTTCCAAATCATATTCCAATATCACAACAATCCACTTTCCTCTTTTGCCATCAGGGTCCTGTGAAAAAATATATTTTACCACTATATGAGGCACAAATGCAATAATGTGAGAGTGTAAGATATAAACTCTAAAATCCTTCAAGGCTTTGACCGAAGCATAGGCCTGTTTTTCCATGATATTATATTTCAGATGTGCATCTCTTAATGCCTTGCTGAAAAATGCAATTGGCTGCTCTTGTCCTTCTGGATTTTTATGTTAAAGGACAATAGCCACAGTATGTTCTGATGCAAATGAAAATATGAGGAAGACCTTAGTGAAATCAAGACTGCTAAGGACTGGTGCTTGGGTGAGTCCATGTTTTACCAATTCAAATGATTTCTTTTCTTCTAAGGTCCATTTAACTCCTCTCTTTCTTTACCATGTTTTTCATGTTCCTCTGGAGTTCTGCCAGGTTGGGTATGAACCTTCTTAAGAAATTAATCTTTCCAATGAATTATTGAATTTATTTGATGTTTCTGGGGTGACTGATCTACAATATACCTTCAACCCTTTTTGGGTCTATCTTGATCCCTTTTTCAGATATGATGTGACGAAGAAGCTTACCTTCTTGGAGCCCAAACAATGTCTTCTTGGGATTCAAGGGTAGCCCATATTTTCTACATTTCTCAAAAACATTTCTTAGGTGTACTAGGTGTTCTTCATCAGTTTTGGAATAGACTGTAATGTCATCTAAATAAATCACAATGAAGTGGCTTATTTCTTCTAAGAAAGCAATATCCATGGCTCTTTGAAAGGTGGCACCTGCATTCATTAGTCCAAAAGGAATTTTCACATACATGAAAGTGCCCCAAGGAGTAGTGAAGGTTGTTTTTCGTTGATCCTCAGGAATTACCAATATTTGATTATATCCTAAAAATACATCTAGCAAAGAAATCCTCTTGGAACCAACTACCCTTTGTAAGATGTGCTCCATTTTAGGCAAGGGATAGTTGTCCTTTAATGAGGCTCTATTCAGGTTCCTAAAGTCAATATAGAGCCTCATCTGTCATGTTTTCTTTCTTACAGCTACAAGATTAGATACCCACTCTGAGTATCTCACAGGGACAATAATTCCAGCCTCATACATTTTCCTAATTTATTTTTCAACCAGAGTTAACTGCACAGGGTTTATTCTGCGTAATTTCTGCCTAAATGGTTTCTGGTTTTCTTTAAGTGGTACCTTGGGCTAAATGGTCTATGTGTCATATGCCTTTAAATCCTCATAGCTCCAAGCAAATACATCATAAAACTCTTTAAAAAACTCAATACATTTCAGTTTCATGTGAGATGGCAATGTTTTAGATAACTTGATCATTTTAGGCTCGTCTACTGCCTATATTGCATTCCTCAACATCACATTCAATGGGTTCTATTGTTGGTTTCTTGCCAACGTCATTAAAATCAAACAAGTATTCCAGAGGTGCTTTTCCTTTGGGTAAAACTTTGTTTTTATACTGTAATACCACTATGTCTTCTTTTCATGAGTTTATGTACTCTTCTTTTTTATTTTCAAACTCACTGGTTAGTAGGTTTATCTCTGTAATGGGAGGAGGTTCTTCTTCAACAGACTATTCCTCACTAAGACAGTTTTTATCATACTTTGAGTCTGAATTTGGGAATTCAAACTCATTTCTGAACTGCAGGAAGTCCTCTATCTATTTATCTCCCTCAAAGACATGCCAATACTTTTCATTGTTTGGGACAGCTGGTCTATATTTTACTTGGACTTGAACTGTTTGTTGTCATAGGGTGTTTGACATGAACTGGAAGCACAATCTAAACCACAGGCAAGAATGTTTTGGCTTCTAGGGACAAAAAGAAGTTCATATTCCTCAAAAGTTTTCAAGAGGTCCATGGCATCATTTCTATAGGCTCTTAGTCTTGGATGTTTGGCAGTGTACTCTCAATTTATTTGCCTAATGATCAGTTCAGAATCTCCATGAACATCTATCCTACTGGATCCTAATTTCTTCAGTAACAATACTCCTAAGAGGAGCGCTTCATACTCTTCTATGTTATTTGTGCATTGGAATTTTACCTTGTATGAATGGCTTTCAGCATAGTTATTCTTCGTGTTGTGAAGCCATACACCTGCTCCTACACCAGTTCTACTACAAGACCCATCAAAACTCATACTCCAAAGAGGGCTAGCTTTAGACTTGTTGTTGTTTGCTTTATTGTCCCCTTTATCATGTGTGTTTTGACTATCGTTATGCAGTTTTATGGGTTCTGCTACATGTTTATGTTGGTCTTGTTCCTTAAATTTTTCATGGAGTTGAGGCCTTCCTTCTTGACTCTCATGATTTGCACTACACTGATGGACAGTGGGTTGTTCATACTCTCTGTTTTGTTTGCTATAATTTTCATGTTCGGAAAACTGTTTGAGAGCCTTTCCCTCCCTATTCTCTCCTTCCATGTTTTCTGTTATGTTGGGTGATTGCTCACCTTCCAACTCTAGTTCACCAAAGCTCTCGTCATTTCAAAGAATGAACGAGTCTAGGTCTGTATGGACATAATAAAGAGGGGAATTTTCAGATCTTTCTTGACTACTCACCATAAATTTCATGTGTGATTCCCTATAAATTATTCTAAGTTGGCTGAAGACAGGGATGGTGGCATATGTCATGTCCATTTTCATGGTACCTTGAAGCTTAGCACCCCATCATCTTGAAAGAAGCATGAAATATTTGGGGGGCACATCAGCCACTACCACATCCATCACTATGCATTTGGCTGGGATTTGCGTCAAGTTTACACAAAGATCTTTAATCAGGCCTAAGAATTTTACTCTACTGTAGTCAAAATAATATAAATCTTTCTATGGTCTTTTTATCTCAAGGCCTAACCTCTCCATGATCACTTTGGGCATGAGGTTATTAGAAGCCCCTAAATCATGCATAGAATTGTGTAAAATCTTATCATGGATATTCAAACTGACATAGAAAGGAGGGACCACTCCTTCTTGGAACTTTCCTTCAATTTTAGGACCAAATAAAAGGGTTGGTTGATCATGATTTAGGTTGACAGAGTCATTATTTTCTTCTATTTTAAAAGCTTTTAACACCTGAAATTTATATACATATTGAGTGACTAACTCGGTGAGGGAGGAATAGATCTCGATTTTAGCAATTTCACTTTCCAAATTGAAAGGGAATTGATTCTTTGAAAGGCTCAAATCTGTCTTGTTAGTGACTAACTTATCAACAAAATCATCTTGCTAGTTTTTACTAGGTACATCAGTTAAAGCTATTTTTACAGGGGTACTAGCTGAAGTGCTAGTGATGTTAGGGTCCAGACTCTATTTGTCAGTGGCTTGAGTGCTTTTCCCCTTATTTTTACTAGAACTTTCAGCTGTTGTTTTTTTGTTTTCAGCAGCCTTTCTAACCACCTTTTCAAATCTATTTTTAGCAGCAGTGTCATAGGTATTTTTTTGGGGAGTTTCTTGGTTCTTTTCACTCCTGAGGTCATATTTTTTATGGACGTCCATGATGGCATTCTCAAAGCCTTGCTTATAGTCTTCAGATTCCAAGCCTTCATTATCATAATATGTATATGTGGCCTGGTCATCCTCTGTGAAGAAGGAAGGGTATTCATTAATTCCTCCCATCATGTTTATAATTGTTCCCTCTGGATCTTCTATCATTCCCTCATCTTCATCAACATAATTTTCTTGGAATGGAGGTCTGATTTTTTGATCAGTATCTATTTATCTAATCTGAGGGGGGTTTCTCCTAAAGTTATGGTTTTGAGGATGGCTCCTATTCTGAGCATTTTTTTGGAAAGCTAACCTCTCCATCATCTTTTCTAACATTTCCATGTTCTTGGCTAGATGGTCTAATTTTGAGTCAGATGTGGAAGGTGCAGTGTCTTCCCTATATTTTACTTTCTTTTCAACCCTCATCCTAGCTCTCTTCTCAATCAGATTTTCTTCCACACTAAGAGATCCCTTTTGCATGTATTCTAAATTCAAGGGATCCCTTTCTCTTATTTGATAGGCCATTTCGGGATCAAATCCTTCAGGAAATTTAGCGAAAGATGAGCCTTGTGGAGGTTTCAAATCTGGGGGTAGTGCATTGTAAACACTATTGAATCTAGTGCAATAATTCTGAACACTTTCCCTAGTGTTTCTCTTGAGGTTATTGTAATATGACAGTATTTGGAGAGGGTTCTTCCTAGTTTCCCATTTTTTTATGAATGTTTGATGTAGAGAAGGGAGATCATTTATACTATTAGGAGTTAAACCTTTAAACCATTTCTTGGCTTCTCCTCCTAAGCTTTGGGCAGAGATTCTCATCTTAATGGTCTCATCTTCTATTTCCATATAATCAAAGGCATCATTCATTTTATCTACGTGCTATTGAGCAGTAGTGGATTAATTTACAGTAAAATGGGGAATTCTGGACTGATATTCATTGGGTAAAGGAACCAGAGGTTGTGGTAACACTAGGGGAGAATACCATGATGCCATGATAGGATTTTGTGGGAGGAATGGAGTGATTTGAACAGTGGGTATATGGATGACAGAAGTGCTTGGTCCAGCAAGAGACTGTTGAGCAGATTTGGCATGAGAGAAACCAAATTTATGAATGAAATGTAGATCAGGAGGTGTGGATGGAGGGGTTTCTCTACTGCTAATATGTTGGCTGCTATGTTGTGGTGAAATTGGAGGCTCAAAGTCTGTCTCATCTATACCACTAAGTGACTTGGTTCTTGGTAGTCATATTGAAAAGGGTAAGTCAACTTGGGTATCTAATAGAGCTGTAAGGTCTTCATGCACAGAGTTAGCTCTATGAATGGGTCTGACAATAGTTGGATCCCTATATACATGAGATTTCCTAAGAATTTTCTCTATATTATCAACTATTTCAGGGGGATTTGGGTCAGGATAAGCTCTAGTATGGATTCTTCTTGAAGCCAGTATGTTAATATTCAGACCCAAAAAAGAAGAAAGTTAGCCATATATGACAATATTTAGAGGCAAAATAGTCTTTAACAAAGAAAAATTAATCCTCAAATTTTCTTAGTCATGGGTTAGCACGATGTTTGAATGGTAGTGTGGGTTGCCCCAGTGGAGTATTTATGAAACTAGGAGTAATCAGCAGGCCTAATTATCACCAATGGAGTCTTTTAGTCTTTTAGAAATTGTGGAGTCGTCAGGTGGATGATTTTAAATGTTTTAAGATGAGTTTTTGTCCACTATCAGTAATTAACTACCAAACTAAGGCTTTTGTAGGTCTTTTGAGCTCTTAAGGATGTAATTAACTCAGAAGCTCCCCAGTGGAGTCTCCATTATGTTGGGGTCCTGTGATTTGGCAGATTGGCATGCCAAATCACAAGGCAACATCAGAACTGTTGCACTAAAAAACTATCACCTTGACATTCTGCTGATTGTATGAGCTCATTGTCACTTGTACTTACCTCCTATGCAAGTATTACAACCTCTACTCCTCATTTCAAGCCCTAAAACAGGAGAAAAAACCCTAAAAAGCTTCAAAACCCTGGGTACGCAAGTAATGTGAAGCTTATTTGCGTTCCTGGCTAGGGTACGTAGGTAATGTAATGAAAAACTGCGTTCCAGAACACAGTTTCTCTATGTAATTCCTGCGTACTCCCTGTCAAAGTCAAAAGGGTGAGAATTAAAGTTAAAAAGCTAATTTTTGGTCAATTCTAGAAGCTTTTGGATAATATTTTTTGGGGATGAGTACACTCTAGTAAGGTTCATGCATCCCACACCTTAAGGAGCTAACCCTTTTATGTGAGGAGCCTATCCCTTTGAAGGAGGATTCTATCCCTTCATAGTTGGAACCCTAACCTCCTCATCTACTCTATAAAAAGAGGCATTGGGTAGCCTCAAAGGGAGTTCAAGATTTAGTGTGTGATTGAGGTGAAGTGTTGTTGAGATTTAGAATTATTTCTGCTGAGATTTTGTGAGGAAAGATGACATACCTCTATGTGCTCCTGGAGGAAGAGTGCAAGACTTATCAAGGTAGAGGAGACTCCTGCTTTGAACCTCGGGAAGGCCTTTTCAACATCAAGGCTAAGGTTGTAAGGTTCTTCTATTATTTTAAGATTAATACAATCAAGTTTTGTTTTTCTCAATAAATTGTCGTTCGATTGTTTATTTCAATAAGTTGTCATTTGATCGTTTATTTCATAGATTCCTTGATCACTATGATAGGTATGTTTTATAATTATTTTTTATATAGGTGCTATTTAATATTTTCTTGTTTGTGATTGCAGGTCTTTAAATATGACACTTTGTTGCGACAAAAGACGACACTTTGTTGCAATGAAAGATGACACTTTGTTGCGACGGAAGAACTATTGTTGCGACGAAAGAACTCTTGTTGCGACGGAAGGAATATTTTTGCAACGAAAGAACTACGGTTACAGATAAGCATTTGGATCTAAGGTAGGATCGACACCTTCATAGCATTTACTTATAAAATAAATATATTTAGAGAAAGATAAACTTAGTTTTTCGTTTGTTGCTATATTGTCTTCTGACACTAGGGAGATCGATCTTGTCTGCAAGATTGATTTATTCGGCCAACAAATTGGTGACTCCGCAGGGGAAAGAACTAGTTTTGATTTTCCTTTGTTTTTATTTGAGAAAATTATTTTTTTCTGATTTTTGATTGATTTGTACGAGATTGGGTAACTTAGATTTACTTTTCTTTGAAAAGTTTTGAAGTCTTTTTTATTTTTCTTGAACTTTTCTGGGGACCGCACATCGTTGCAGACACTGTTAAAAGTCTTGAAAAAATTAGATTTCTTCTTTCATTTTAGTTTAGATTTGATTTAGAATTCCTAGTATCTTCCCAAATCTGTATGTTTTCTATCAAAAATCACTTGTGAATGAGTTTCATAGCACTTTTGTTTCGAATGATTTTCTAGAAGTTTTGCATTTTGAGAGTGGTTTTCGCTTTGTCTCTGTAGTGACCCAAAGATTAGAAGCTTGAAAGTGCCTTAGATCACTTTGGTATCTTTTATAATCTTGATGAGTCTGACTTGGTTGTGAAATTCATTATTTTTGAGAAATAGATCTAGTTTTCTCTTTGCAAATCTTTGAACAAACTTCGTTATAAGTTCTGAATTTCATTTTTACAAAAGAAAACATATCTGGATGTTTTTTGATTTATTTTTTATTCTAGGCAAATGAATCCTTAGTTTACTGAACAACTAAGAAAAACATTCTAAAAAAAAATTAAAGCTTTTATTCAATTATATTTTCAAAGTTTGTAGATCTCAAAATTTGTTTTCGTAGTTTTGAGTGCTTTTTAGAACTTGTAAATTTCTTTTGAAAGAAAAGTTGTTTTTGTAGTTTCGAGTTTTGAAAGAGAAATGGATTTATTGTGAGCATTGATTATTTGTCTCGTTTTGAGTTCTTATTTCAAAAACAAAAAAATTTTCTTTTCATTTATTCTTCATGTTCAAAGAAAGAATTGTCTCTTAAAAGAATTGCATTCTCGAACTCTTTCTTTAGCTAGAATTTCATTGAAAGAAAAACGAATTGATTATCATTTTAGGTGCATTTTTTAGTGTGTTTGGAAGTCGAGTCTTCACACCATCAAAGTTTCATTTCCATACCTATTGAGTTAAAGAACATCCCATAAAAACAACGCTTAATTAAAATTGATCTAGTAATATTTTCTATTTCTAGGGCTCTTATCACCAATATAGCTTAGGCTAGTATCTTGGAGCAGGGAGTAATTAACTCTCCAAGATAGTAAAAACAAACAAGTGGATAAATCTTGCGGTAGGAAATAAATCCAATTGTAATTGGTACAATATGGGAAGCTTCTCTTAAAGGAGTTAATCACGAGAACATGTCCGAACCTTTGAGACAATCAATTATGTTTCATTGGGAAAGATAGAAGATCTGCGCGCATTACAAATGGTAAACCTCGGATTAACCATTGTCGAGGAACCTGGGGTCACTTGTTGGTAAACCTCAGATTGACCATGTCAAGGAGCCTTCAAGGGGATTGAGCTTTTTTACTCTGCCCTTGCGCGTGGAATTGGATCGTAGACTGTTCCCCAATTGTATTTGTTAATGTTGGTAACCTTAGTGTCCATAAAATTAAGATTATTTCCTAAGGTGACGGTGAAGGAAAGATCTCACTGTACCTGGAGCAGACGTTGACTAGACTCACTTGGACTTTCTGGGGGTTCTCTTCACGCAAGATGGTTTTGTGAAGAAAATTGTGCCAGTCTGTTTCATTAAGCAGGTTGTCGGGGTAACTGTTCCAACTGCCCTTTCTGTATTAAACTTCTACTAAGTTGGATTTCATCACCAACTAGTGTTTTTAGTACAGGAATTTACTATTTGTGTGTGGTTTGAACTCTTAGATTTTTTTTTAGGCATGTGATTTAGCTGTTTGTTTCTTTAGAGACTTTAGGTGTTTTTATTGAAATTTTCTTTGCTTGCATGTGATTGATTAATATTTAATCATGTCAGAATTACCGAGACAGTCCCGAAGACTTTAGGGGAAGCCTCCTGAGTTTACACCAAGTCAAATTGAAGGGCTGCGTGCTCTAGTATCATCTAGTAGCAGTAGAATTAGATCAACAGAAGTTGGAAGTTCATCTATAGTTGTTCATCCTGATCATCAAATACCCACGACAGAACACATCCAAGAACTGATTTCAGTTTCCGAAGTTACTGGTAGTATTTCTCCTTCCAGTGAACTAGCTCAAGAACCTGAAATTTCCGAACCTAACACTGAACCTTCTGTTTTGGAAACATCCTCAGGATTTATTACTCCAACTTCTAGCGATCCTGGTTCACCTAGGGTAAGAAATATTATTACTAAAGATATTCCATCTGGCCTCATTTCTATTGAAGAACTTGTCAGTCTAGACGAAGAGGTATCTCTTCCCGAATCCCCTCATTATTTGAATATTAGGGAGCATGAATCCATTTTCTACAACCCTATTAGAAGTGACGCTTGGTATTTATATTTGACAAAATTTTTAGAAAACTCGGGTCTTGTTTTTTCACCACCTTGAATTCCTTTTCATCCTATGCCCAGAGGTTACTATCCTTCATCTATCATGTCAGGAGATTCATCTATGTTTTACCAAACACCGGAAGCATTTTTACACGGTGGTACTCATGTTCTTTCGGGGTATCAGGCTTTCTCTGGTACTTTCTCAGGAGCAGCTCCTCGACCCATGGAACAAGTATTATCACCTGGTGTTAATGGAATTAAAAATGAAACGTCGAACATAGAGCAAATATTTATGATGTTTGGTAATATTCCAAATCCTCAACCTCAAGGTAGTCAGTTACCGCCTGGGGGACAACCTCAGGGAAATCAGTTACTACCTGGGGGGAAACCTCAAGGTAGTCAGTTACCGCCTGGGGGGCAACCTCAAGGAAGTCATTTACCACCTGGGGGGAAACCTCAAGGTAATTTTTTCTCAGGACAAACTGTGGCACAATATTATTTTGGAGAACAACCTCAAGGACAATACATACCCCGGGGTCAACCCGAGACTCAATATATCCCTCACAGTCCTTATTAACCCCAGATTTAGTACGCGCCTCAGGGTTATCAACCTCAAGGTCAGTACTCAACTCAAGTTTTCCAACCACCTTCTAGTCAATCATTTGTACAAGGAGCTGGAAATTTACCTCTTAATTATCAACCCTACGTTCAACCAGGCTATGGTCCTTACATTCAACCTTCTACGGGACAATACCCTGGAATGAACATGGTGTGGGATCCATCCCAAATTCAACAGACTATGCAACCTAATGTGCAGTTACCTAGTCAACCTGGACAACCTTTGGTTTCTGGTCCAACCCAGCAACTTGTCCAGCCTACCGTTCAAATCCCTGCACCTGGTTCTGTTTAGCAGCCTAGGCCTAGTACACCTCACACTTTGCCTCAAATTGCTGCAACTACTACAACGTCTGTTCAACCTATAACACCTATTTCTGGAGTATCTGTAGTGCTGGTTTCTTCTATCCCTGCATTTGTGCAAATTCCTCAAGTCTCTTTATCCCAGTCAGGACCTGCAGTTCAAACTTCGGTCCAGATACCTACAGGAAAAGCTGGTACAAGTAGGATTTTCACGACTCAACCGAAATTCAGATATCAACCGTACCAGGGATAGTATCAATTCAGTCCCATTCCACAAAATCTCGTTTATTAGTATCAACCGTATCCTATCTATACTTATCAACAGCCTCAACAACCACAGTTTGGTCTGGTTAATCCTATTTTTCTGAGAGTTTATACCATCCCTAATGCAAATACGATTCCCAGTTATCTTGGGTATCCTCCTCCTGGAACTGCTCTTGTTACTCAAGGTTTTCGCGACCCTAACCGTCAGTTACCATTTATTGCAACTTTGGATTTACCTGATTTTTCACACCTTACAAATGATCCAATTTACTATCATCCGTATTGGCTGCCAATGCCACATAAGTTGCCCAGTGATATATCGAAATTTGAGGGTAAGTCAGGAGAGGATCCGTCAAATCACGTTATGAATTATCACCTCTGGTGTGCATCTAATTCGATAATTGATGATTCAATTTGCTTACGTCTTTTTCAACGAACCCTTATTGGTCTCGCCACCAAATGGTACATTGAGTTACCACGAGGCTCTTTTAATAATTTCAATCAGTTAGCAACTACTTTCTTAACTCATTTTCAACTGCCTGTTAGATACGACAATGGCACGGAACTATTGACTTCACTAAAACAATCCACATCCACGTATATTTCTGATCATATTCACGAATGGTGACGTAGAAGGCATTTAGTGAAAGTTTTCATTCTGGATCAAATTTTGGCGGAATGGTTTGTTAAATCATTATTACCTAAAATAATTGAAGATGTAGCTAAAGCAGGAGTTGTTACTGAGGAGCAAGTCATTGCTCAAGCTCAGTACCTTGACCTCGTCTATATGCAGTCAGGTACTTTACATGAAAAAACCCCTGATCTTCCAAAACAAGGTCAAATAACTGCAGCTCCTTCAGGGTATCATGCCGCTGACGGTATGATTGGTTCAGTTAGTACTAAAAGTAAGAAGAATTATTCTCCTATTATAACTTTACCTGATTCCTCGACAGGAGAATCTGCCACTGAAATTTTTGCCGATATTCATGTCGTAGAGTCATCTACAGCCAAATCTAAATATGGAAGTAAAAAGAAGGGGAAGAATGAAAAAAAAAAAATTTCAAAAGATAAAAGAGATAAAAATGAATCTAATGATGAAAAACGCAAACCTCGTTGTCCTTGTTTCATTTGCAACGAGGATCATTTTACCAAAGAATGCCCACATCGAGCGGAGGTTTCGTAGTTTGTTAAAGGTTCCCAACAACCTGTTGTCTTAAAGGATCATTTTCCTACTCAAGATAATAAGATGATTGGTTGTACCTAAAACACCTCAGAAGAGCCCATTCTGATGATGTCTCATATCAGGATTGCGACACAATCGCAAGATTATGGTAGTAAAAATCTTGTTGATGGTAAAGAAGCAGAATCTTCTAATTAAAACACATCAACTACACCTCCTCCTGTTTTTGATCGACTACAGATCGAGAAACCCAATCCAGACCTAGTAATCAAACTGCCTGCTAAAGGTGTACTTCGTAAATTATCTTTCAATCCACATGTGAGAGTTGCTCAGAATTACAACATTGTTGAGGACTTAGCTATTTCCCCTTCAACAATTTCATCTTTGGAAGTGTTGTAATCATGCCCAGCATAGTGTAAATTACTTTTTTCTTCCATAGGAGCTATCGATATTCAAGATTCGAACCTAATAATCTTCGATTTAGAGAATAGTACACCCTGTCTACCCCATCGAATGGTTTTCCAGATTCTAGTATTAGTCAAAACCAGATCCATTTTTTGGACTGTGATTGATGAAGGGGCTTCTACGTGTATTATGTCGATCCAGTGTTGGAAATCGCTTGGTTCTCCCACACTCAATCAGTCTCTGACAATTCAAAAGGCTTTTGATGGCTCAGGGTTCCATCCTTTCGGTATTTTGCAGGATTTACATATAGGGGTCGAAGGAAAAACCGTAAATCTAGATGTGGAGGTGGTTGATGCCCCTCTATATTACAACCTTCTCTTGGGTTGTAGTTGGTATTATGCTATGACTGCTGTTGTTTCATCGGAATTTCGGCTTATCAAGTTTCCAGATCAAGGAAATATCATTAGAATAGACCAGCTCACTTATTTCTCATCCGATCCAACCTCTACAAAAACAATCCAGCACATCGATAAAACAGCTATCCCTTACAAGGATGTTAGCGTAGGTTTGATTAAATATTCTGGTTTACTAGGAACGTTTTCCTTTCCTGCTCCTAACGTATCACCTCATATTGAAAATATTCATATGATTTCATTGAATAATATTACTTTTAATGATCCTTAGATCATACCTTCCGATTCCGACTTGGATTCATCTGATGGCGCGATGCCTTTGAGTCCCTTTGAAATTGCATGTAAGGCTGTACAGTCACTTTCTGATCCTTCTTCAACTGAAACTGATCCAACGAATGTGATCCATGAGAAATCACTTTCTATATCTAGCTCAGCCACAACGACATTTACCGATCTTGTTCATACTGATGAGAAGATTTGTGAACTTTTTCTGTTGACAATTTACCATGGGAAGATCTACATCACTGATCCTCGTTCTTACCTGAGCTGGATCATTTTGACAATTATTTCTCTTCTATTTTTACTGCTGAATATGTCAAAGAACCGCAGAATCCATTGGAAAATCCTGATTCTGAGTTAAATTTGGAAAATATCTCTCGAACAATTCCTATTGACATTTCAGTTAAGATTAGAATAATTGAAAACATTCATATAGGTTCTTCCTGTATGGATGATGAAATCCAAACTTATAAAGCCCTATTTCAAGAATTTCGTGATGTGTTTGCCTGGTCATTTGAAGAAATTCCAGGAATCGATCCGTCAATTGTTGTACATGAAATTAAGACTTACCAGGATGAAAAAACTATCCGACAATGCTTACGTCAGATACATCCCAGAAAAGATGCTGCTATCAAAGCCGAAGTTGATAAATTACTTCGTGCAAGTTTCATTTATCCAATTCCTTTAACCGATTAGGTATTCAATATGTTTCCTGTTAATAAAAAACAAGGAACGATAAGATTATGTATCGACTATAGGGATATTAATCGAGCTTGTCCTAAAGACAATTATCCAACCCCCTATATTGATCAAATCATTGATGATTGTGCCGGTAGTGAAATGTTCTCCTTTATGGATGGTTTTTTCGGTTACAATCAAATAAACATACTCCCTGCTAATCAACCTAAAACAACTTTCATCTTCCCGTGGCGAACATTTGCTTATTGCAAACTACCCTTTGGATTGAAGAATGATGGGGAAACTTTTCAAAGGGCTATGTATTATGCATTCCATGACATCAAGCACATTGTGCAGCCTTATCTCGATGATTTACCTGCTCATTCATTGCGTAGGGCCGACCATCTCACTCATTTACGAGCTATTTTTATGAGATGTAGGAATTATCGAATTAGGCTGAATCCACAGAAATGTGTTTTCTATGTAGAATCAGGTTGCTTACTAGGATTTGTTGTTTTGAAAGAAGGCATTCGCATTTATCCTTCGAAGGTTGAAGCTATTGTCAATCTACCTCCTCCTTCAACTTTATGTCAACTCCAAAGTTTGCAAGGGAAAGCAAACTTTTTACGTCGTTTCATTCCTAACTACGCCGAGTTAACAAAGGGTTTTACCAGGTTGTTAAAACAGAACGTTCCATTCTTTTGGGATGAGATCGCTAATTGATATTTTGATGCACTCAAACACGCGTTGACCCATGCACTGTTACCGCATCCTCCCAATTACAACCAGGACTATTTTTTGTACCTCGCCGCCTCTCATTCCACCATTGGGATAGTTTTAGTTTAGGAAGATGAATTCAACAGTGAACATGTGATTTACTATCTTAGTCAAAATCTACATCCAACTGAGATCAAATAAACACATGTGGAGAAATTGGCCTTGGCAGCTGTTCAAGTTCTCCAAATATTTCGTCACTACATCTTATTACGCAAAACCACAGTCATTTCTGAATGTAACCCTATGATGTACATCTTGACCAAACAATTGATAGGGGGAGAGTATTCCAAATGGATAGTTATCCTACAGGAATTTGACTTGGAATTTGAAAAATCCAAGGCAAAGAAATCTTTGGTTTTTGCAGAACTGATGTGTTATTTCCCGTCTACTGATACTAAAACTATGGCAAAGCAGCCCATTGCAGACGAATCCTTGTTTCTGATCAGTACTCTTGATCCTTGGTATGGAGATATTATTGTTTATCTCCAAACCCAATGTTTTCGGCCTGAAATCTCATGATCTCAGCGACGGAAAATACGTTTCCATTCCCAAAAATACAATATTATTGGTGATACACTCTATCATCATGGATCAGATTCTATTTTCCAACGTTGTCTTACTCATGAAGAAGCTAAAAAGGTTCTAAATGAATGCCATTCTAGAGCATGTGGCAGTCATATGTCTGGGTATGCCACAGCCCAAAATATATTGTGCGCTAGTTATTTCTGGTCGTCCTTATTCAAAGATTGTATCTATGCAGTTCGGAAATGCCACAATTATCAGGTCTTTGATTATAAAATGTGTGCACCACCTACTCCTCTTCACCCTATAATTGTTGTCGGTCCTTTTACAAAGTGGGGTATTGAGTTTATTACATGTAACCCTCACTCGGCCGGGGGGCATGCGTATATTATCTTAACAGTAGATTATTTTACTAAGTGGGCCGAGGTGATGCCTACATTTTCGGCAGACGACAAGACTGCTGCAAATTTCATGTTGAATCATATAATTGCTAGATTCGGTGTTCCTCAAGCCATTATCACAGATCATGGAAGTCATTTTCAAAATATCATGATGACTGAACTAATAGATCAACTTGGCCTACGCCACGATAGTTCTACTCCATATTACCTGCAGGCTAATGGTCTGGTTGAAGCTATCAATAAATTTTTAGTCACTATGATCAAACGAATCATTGGTATTCATAAGTTGAATTGGCATTCCATGTTATTTTTAGCACTTTGGGCATATTGGACATGAGTAAAAATATCAAATGGTTTCACTCCCTTTCAACTGGTTTACGGTTTGGAAGCTGTGTTGCCTATTGAATGCGAAATTCTGTCATTGAAATTAGCCATAGAATTACTCTCAGCTACGTCTAAAGAGGAGAAGCGTTTTTTGTACTTGGCTCAGCTAGATGAGAATCAACGAAATGTTGCAATAGCAAACAAGGCTCATGTCAAACGAATAAAAGCTTAGTACGATAGAAATGTTACACCTCGTAATTTTTCGGAAGGAGACCTAGTTTTAGTGTACAATCAAGCCAACGATAAGCTAGGGGCTGGAAAATTCGTGCCTATGTGGCATGGTCCTTTCATTGTTAAGCAAAAGCTAGCAAAAGGGGCCTATGAGCTGATATATTTTGACGATGTCCCTTTAGATAAACCCAGAAATGGGCTTTATCTGGAGAGATATTATGCTTAAATTTGGTGTGGAGATTTTTTATTAGATTAGTTTCTTTATTATTGGTGTGTTTTAGATTAGAAAAGCATGCCTAGTTTAGAGTGTGCTCTTATCACTATTCCTGCTTATCTGAGTTTTAATATTGATATTGCAGATGTCGACGTCTCTTCAGAAATACATTGGTTTTGTTGATGGTGCTTGTCGTGGTACACGGAACATTTCTTCCGCAGCTTGGGTTATCTATTCACCCTTTGATGAGTTAGTCTCTATGCATAGGGTAAGCCTCGGTCAAACAACGAATAACATTGCAGAGTATAGTGCAGTGATTGAGTTATTAGCTGAATCCATCTCATTTGGGATTCAGAGCTTGATTGTTAGGTTGGACTTTGAACTCGTTGTATTACAGCTTAACAGGGTGTATGCCATCAGGAATCTAGTGTTATTAAGGTTATTTTTGAGAGTTCGTCTCCTCGAATGTGAATTTTATTACATTTAATATCAGCATATTCCAAGACATTTAAATACATTAGTAAATGAAATTGCTTCTAGTATGATAAATAGACATTTGCAATAATCAAAACAGTAAATTAAACAACATTCGATAACATGTACACAGATAGCCGGTAATAGTGATATATCGTAGCATAGAAGTGTGTTTCAAACTATACATCTTCTTGTGTTGGATGGTTTAAAATACAAAAAAATTTAGGACTTAAAAAGTGTTGAAAATGATTTTTACTTGAATCATCCCATTGTTCTCCTGGAGGAAAAGTCATGTCTCTGTCGCCATGGTAGTCCATCCCGGTGTATGGAAAACCCTTAATGAAAAAGAGTTGGTTGTTCAACCAACGAAAATATGTCGATAGAAATATAACATTCTCAATGCCCTCAGCATGAGATTGGCAACATGTAATGCTGCACTCTTGTACAGTCTAGTAACAGTGAAGACAATAACTTTGAACTCAAGACGGATGATAGTTTTGATATCTATCCGTTTATCATTGGGGTATACTCAACCATTGCAAAACTCTGCTTTGAGAATAGCAACAGACTGGCCACCTGGTCTATTCACGAATAGAGATAAGTGTCTGCCCCTCTTGGACAAACCAGTCAAAAAATATATGTCCGCCATCTCGACTTCGAAACGGTGGCCGCCAAACAAGAAACACTGGTCCTGTGTGTCCCACCTATTCACTAGCCATATCAGGAGATCAACTTAGGCCCTCATATGGTCCAGAATTTATACAAATTACTTGGAGCTGACGGTTTTGATTCCTATGAACGGATTCTCGAGAATCTTCACAGGAAGTCTTTTTTATCCAAAAGCTCTCACTTTTTCACTCTGAATTCAAATAGTAAAAATGAAGTTATAAAAGTCCTTTTTATAAGTTTTTTCGAATAAATGAATATTTAATTTGTTTATTTTTCACTTTAAAAAGGTAATTTTTGAAAACATTTTTATTTATCTTAAATAGGTATGTGTAATTGTTTCGATTTTTTGTGAAGAATATTGGATTTTTCGGTAAAACTAATCATTTTTTCAACAAAGAGCATACTTTTATCACTTTTTCGGGCTCTTTCAAAAATTTACGAAAAAGTGAAACATTGGAGTCCTCTTTTAAGCCCTTTTCAGACTCTCTAAACATGAAAATATTGCGGAGCACTTGATTATTTGAACTCCTTAAAATAAATGAATGATCATCCCTTCAGTATAAGTTTACCCCTTTTACAGATTGAAATGGAATATTTACGAAAAAGGTATACATTGACTAATTATGGTCAATAGAGTTGTCTCCCGCATTATTTTATCCTTTTTTGGGCTCGAGAGACTAAATTTACGAAAAAATACACCGAAGGAGTTTTCTTAAGTTTTTCTTCTGACTCCCTAAAATTGAAAAACACCGAGTTTCTCCTATACTGGACTCGTTAAAATTTAACAGTAAAGGAACTGTTCAATTTTTAAGCAGGAACAAACCACTCCTTCTTAGGGTTCGAATCTTAAACTAACTTGGACTCATCTGAAGGATGAGCTTATAAACAAGAAAATGTTATCCTCCTCAAGCTTGTCAAAAATTAAGAGGTACTTGTTAGAAATGGTGGGGAAAAATAGAGAAAAACGAACCTGTTTGTTACATTTTGATTATTTGGAAAACTGTTAACCACTCTTGAACACGACACTTTTTTTCACCTGGGTTGGTAAATCCTTTACCTAACAGTTAATCAAACCATATTGAAAGTCTTCAGCCGATTTCTAGGTATTAGCTTCGGGTCAATTGTTACCAAACCATCTGCAGTGTCGTTATGTGTTCAAGAGGATAGTTCAAATAAATCATTCATTTGTGAAATATTTGTCTTCCATTTTGACCATCCCTGAGTCAGTCCTTGCCGATATATTTCTTCAAAACTTGATCTATGATTTCGTGTTGTGGGCTTGCCTACGATAGATCACTTTCTATCAACGACAACTCATTATCTAGGAAGTTGATCCAGAAATTTTCAGTACCTTGAAATCTGCATGCCTCAATGGCAGGTTTCTTGCTTTCGATGACAGGTTGCATCATTGACCTTCGATCGAATGATTTTGTGACATGTTCGACTTCAACTCATTCATTCACATTTCATGGATTGTACCGAGTACTTTGAGAGCCATTGACATTACTGGTGGTTACTCTCACACTTTTTAATAGTTTACATTATTGACTGGTAATCAAGTGGTTTCTAGCATGTTCGACTTTGACACATTTATTCACATGGATAGAATCGTACTGGTTTGAGAAACGGAAATCAAGACCCTGGATCTAGTTTCTACCATCCAAGCTGCGGGGAATTTTGTTATTTATTTATACAGTGGACTATTCATAAACAGATGGTTGCGTCCATACTGTGTCTACACATGTCTATACAGTTGATGTATTGAAAATCATTCCTGTATCAAAACAATTTAAATAAGTTTTCTAGTTAGTTTTGATCTGAGTATGGGAATGCCTACCTCAGCGATGATATGTTTACATATATATATTTTTCATTGAATTTTTTTATAGGTTTTTACTGGGGTGTCCACAGTATGATCCTTGAAATGATAAAGTACTTCACTCTTCATATATGACAGACTTCATTTTCATCTATTCCAGACTTCGCATTTTAGGGGGCAATCTGTTGCACTAAAAATATGTCACCTTGACATTCTGCTGACTGTATGAGTTCATTTTCACTCATACCTACCTCCTCTGCAAGTCTTACAACCTCTACTCCTCATGCCAACCCCTAAAACAGGAGAAAAAACCCTAAAAAGCTTCAAAACACTGGGTACGCAGGTAATGTGAAGCTTACCTACGTTCCTGGCTAGGGTACACTGGTAATGTGAAGAAAAAATGCCTTCTAGAACACAATTTCTCTATGTAATTCCTGCGTACCCCCTGTCAAAGTCAAAAGGGTGAGAATTAAAGTTAAAAATCTGATTTTTGGTCAATTCCAGAAGCTTTTGGATGAATTTTTTTTGGGATGAGTATGCTCTTGTAAGGTTCATGCATCCCACACCTTAAGGAGATAACCCCTTGATGTGAGGAGCCTATCCCTTTGAAGGAGGATTCTCTCCCTTCATAGGTGGAACCCTAACCTCCTCATATACTCTATAAAAAGAGGCATTGGGTAGCCTCAAAGGGAGTTCAAGCTTTAGTGTGTGATTGAGGTGAAGTGTTGTTGAGATTTAGACTCCTTTCTGCTGAGCTTTTGTGAGGAAAGATCACATACCTCTATGTGCTTCTGGAGGAAGAGTGCAAGACTTATCAACGTAGAGTAGACTCCTGCTTCGGACCCCGGGAAGGCCTGTTCAACATCAAGGCTAAGGTTGTAAGGTTCTTCTGTTATTTTGAGATTAATACAATCAAGTTTTTTTTTTCTCAATAAATTGTCGTTCGATTGTTTATTTCAATATGCTATCATTTGATCGCCTATTTCATAGATTCCTTGATCACTATGATAGGTATGTTTTATAATTATTTTTTATACAGGTGCTATTTAATATTTTCTTGTTTCTGATTGCAGTTCTTTAAAGGCGACACTTTGTTACGACAAAATATGACACTTTGTTGAGACGAAAGATGACACTTTGTTGTGATGAACGACGACACTTTGTTGTGACAGAAGAACTATTGTTGCGACGGAAGAACTATTGTTGCGACAAAAGAACTCTTGTTGTGACAGAAGGAATATTTTTGCGACGGAAGAACTACTAATGTGACGAAAGAACTACGGTTACAAATAAGCATTTGGATCTAAGGTAGGATCGACACCTTCATAGCATTTAGTTGTAAAACTAATATATTTAGAGAAAGATAAACTTAGTTGTTCGTTTGTTGCTAGATTTTCTTCTGACACTAGGGAGATCGATCTTGTCCGCAAAATCGATTTATTCGGCCAACAAGAACCACTTTGGAATCCTAGGATCTAGCCCTCCTGGATTCAGAGAGGGATCTCTCTATGTGTTTTTTCAAAGGATATATATTTAAGGCTTATGATATGTTGTTAGGCTAGTTATTAAGCACAAGGAATTTGTTTGTTTGTTTTTGGTTGGGAATCATTAAATGAGAAGTTCATGTGAAGTGAAGGAGGAAATAAGTGGAAGGATGTTTCAGCATGGGGAGACAGGTCAGAAAATAGTGCTAAACCATTGGGTTATGGAGTCATAAAAGGGTTTACTTTCACATCAACTATTCAAGGGTTTTCAAAGGGAAAGTCATCTATATCAGAATATCTTTTAAGTTGAGTTTGTGGTATGGAACATTAAGAAGTGTGGTGAAAGGAGCAAACATGTAAGAAAACAAAGGGTAGCCTAAAATCAGGTAATTAATTTTAACCTATCCTACTTTTGAGATACTCTCAAGGAAAAACATTTAAGATAAACATAAAAAGTATCCTAAGATCAAGTAAGGATTTTTAACCTATCTTTCTTTCGGATTACTTTTATGGGAAATCTTCAAAACAGATGTTTAAGACTAAACAAGGGACAGGGATAGCCATAAAATTCCTTGATTAGGAATCTAATTAGCATGCAGTGAAAAAATCATTCAAGAACAACACCTCAAGTTCTACTCAGCAAGACATGGGCTCACCAACATTCCTTGACTAGTTATACTCTATTGAAATCATTCCCAAACACACATTTAGAAGAAAACATCAAGATAAAGCTTATCAGTGAAAATTAGGGTAATTTAGAAGTAAATCCTATTCTATATTGTTGTTATTTATCAAAGAATATGAACATAGTGGAAACATAATGAGAATAACAATTACAGTGCGAATAACATCACCAATTATTCAGATCAGGATCCAGTGAATCTTCTTGTATATTGATGTGCAAGACAAGTTACATACTTCAAATCTAATAGCTTTTAAAATCCAATTCCTCTCTTCCCAACCTACTATATTACAACTACTCATAACTCTTACTCAATAGTAGTTCAAACAATTAACAAATTTCCAACCATTTCAATGAGTTTTATGTGAATACATATAGGTGGAAGAGGAAGAGTGTTGTAGAAATGGTCTCAATGGGTAAATTAAGACAGAGTAGGAGTCCTTTAAAATGCTCCACTCTGTTTAATAAGTATCTCATTAACTGCTCAGACTATCTTGGTAGTTTTTCTATCTTTGAGGCATATCTAGTAGGCTGGTAAGAACTCCGATGTGTGTTCCTCTGGAAATGTCTTATGACTGCAGTGGCTCTGTTTAGGCTTCTGGGACAAGTTAAGTGAAAGAGTGGGCTTTGAAGCTTTCCCATACTTTCACAATAACTACCCTGATAGTAGAAATGTCCCTGTTCATGGTAACTACCAGTTTTGTCCTTGCTAGGTAAAATGCAGATCATGGGGCGGTCAGACATTATGACTGAATTAACTTCTTTGCTCTGACATGCATGAGGTATTCTATCTAGTGATTTTTCCTAGATGACTGTTTTTTATTTAATTGATTTGTCTTCATGTTGTACCCTTCATCTTCTGATCATTGAACATCTTCACTATTTTCCTTGGTGTATAGGTGGCTCCTTTACCACGCTGGAGGGTTTTGCTGAATGACCAGTGTTGATGACGCATTGGATAAACTTGGAGATTAACTTCCTCTATATCGCTTTACTGGACCGTGGGACAGCTTTCATAGCTTGTCCGCCATTAAACCTGCAACACAAACAAACTAGTTATAAAATCCTGTGTTTCTTGGGTTTAACTTCTTCAGAAGGCTCAGCAAGGGGTTATGGAGCAGTGAGGGGGCAAGGTGAATACAACGGGGAAAGGTTTCATGGCGCAAAACCATGAAAACCAGGGTTCAAACTGTTGGAAATATGATGCAGAGTGTTGTCCTTGATGGCAACCCACTGAATGAAGATGAAGACATACGACTGTTGACATGTGTTGTCCTTGATGGCAATCTACTTGATGAAGTTGTGCTTGATAGAATATGTTCTTGATGGAGTAAATCTGATGTATCTACAGTGTGTACAGAAGGCATTGAAGAAAGGATTTCAGCATGTGCTAAATCTTGATGAAAAGAGTATGTCTCTAGGCATACGAGGATTTGCCTAGGGGAAGTCGCGTATGCACGCAGGTATCAATGTTCCAAGTCGCGTATGGGCAAAATTGCTCTTAAAATGCAAAACCAGGGGTAACCACCATGGTATTGACCCTTTGTATTGGGTAATGATTCATCTAAATGACCCCGTCCAGGAATACCATCGGAATTAATGTGGTTTTGGCTCATGGTATTGAAATTGGGTAAACCTATATAAGGAGAAGAATTTCATTGTGCAAAGCATGAGTGTGGGTGCAAGATGTCTGAGCTTGAATGAATACTTCTCTCTGGAGTATATCTGAATGGAAAGGGTTACAGTTGAATGAAAGATCTGAATGTATGATGCACTGATGAAGAAGGGGATCTAGATCTGTATTGTACTTGTATTTTCTAGATCTGTTCATGGAAGGCTTAGATCTCAGATGAGGCGAACATCTGTCAGAGGCAAAAGGGTAAATCTGAACTGAATATCTAATCTGAAGAAATATGCTGCTCTATAATAGTTGAAGATCTATACGCTAGTTCGCCGCAGAGGAAGCGCGTATATACGCGGCTTCGCTGAAGAGAAAGCGCGTATGTGCAATAAAATTGGCTCTGTAATTTATACTGAAGTATACGAAGGTTTGTGTAAACGGAAGCGCGTATATACGCGACATCAGTGAAGTTAAAGCGCGTATGCAAACTAGGGTTTGATGAAGCATGGGGTATGAAACATCTGATCTGTTCTGCTGTATTACTGCTATCTGATCTGTGTTGTCTGAATTGGTAAGTATCTGTTGGTGATGTATGTTTGAGCTTAAAAGTATGTAATGGGTCCAGTCTGAAAATATGATGAAACGTGACCTACAAGTGGTGTCCTAGTGGAAGCTTTGGATCCAGTGTGAAAATTGATGAAACGTAGTCCATATTGGTGCTGAGGGTTGTAGCCTTCAGTCAGGGGGTTGTAGCTCCCTTCCAGGAGAGGCTAGTAAACGAGTCAGGGGGTTGGAGCTCCCTTCCAGGAGAGGCTGGTAAACAAGTCAGGGGGTTGGAGCTCCCTTCCAGGAGAGGCTGGTAAACGAGCGCAGGTGGGTGCCTGCATACTGGTAGGAGTCTGCACCAGCACATATGTTGTAAGATTTTTTCTCTATAATAAAAGATTGAAGGCTAAGCAACGACAGCGGTGGTTTTCTCCCGACTTGGGTTTCCACCTAAAAATTCTGGTGTTCATGTGTGATGCTTTGTGTGATGGTTTACTCTGCTCTTACTGTTCATGTTTATTGTTTATTAAACATCTGATGAATGAATGATGGAATGATTTAAGTGAAGATCTAATAACATAATTAGATATCTGTGTATACGCGAGTTTCATAAAGGGTATCCGCGTATATACACGAGTCTGTTTCAGGAAAGTAGCGTATGGGTTTTAGAAGCAAGAAAAAGTAAAAGTTTTGAATATGCAGTAAATACTGATTCACCCCCCCTCTCAGTATTTTTCCCAACACAAACTGAGTTTGGCACGAAGAACTGGAAAAGTGTTTTTGGGTAATATCGGAGGTGGTATTCGCACAGGGCATGGGCGGTAAGTGTTAATAGGCTAGGGGAATGCGATACACGTCAATGGCTGACTTGTATGCTCTTGAAAAACCACCTATTTCGTGTTCAATGTGCACGGAGGGGAATGAGGAGAAAAATGGATGCGAAATGAGATCTAGGCTGTTAGATCTGGGGCTAAAAATCTAATGTTGAGAATGAATGAGGAGGGACAAGAGTAGCATGATGAGAGGAGATGGTGGGGTCAGGCTAATGCGTGCTCCGAGAAAAAAACGCCTTTTTTTGCATTGAAAATGGGTTTTGGACAGCTACAGAGAAACGGGCACGAAGATCACTGGGGGCCGTCGGATTTGAGGGGGAGGATAGATCAATGGTGGAGATCACACGGAAACACAATGAAAGGCCCTAATGTGGTCAGGTGCGACCAACGAGGTTAAGGGAAATAGTTAGAAAATACGTATTGCGGGGGAACATGAGGTACGGACAAGTTTTCGGGTCGGGTGCCTCCGTAGTCAATCTTGACCGTTGGATCAAGGTCTTCTATGGTCAAATGCATCAACTATGGGGGCACTCATATTGTTGACCATTTGTGCTGAAAGTGCCCGCAGGTGGAAAAAGAGGTGAATCGGTGTGAGTCGTCAGATCTGGGAGATGGACGGTGAATATTTACTCGGTAGATCGACAATCGATAGAGAAGAGGGTCCGAGAAGGAAGGATTTGGAAGTTGCAATGGCCGATGGCCGATGGGAAAGGCTAGAGCGATGGCCAGAGGACCATCGGATCGAGATCAAAATCGACGACAAAGATGCGCTCAGATCTTCGCACATTAGCGATGAAGAGGGTCAGGGGGCAAGGGAAATGGAATTGATGATGAGCGAAGCACTGATGTGATGGAGGGATGTGATGAACGTGTTGGAAATATGATGCTAAATTTTGTCCTTGATGGCAACCCACTTGATGGAGATGATGGCAACCTATTATATGAAGATGTTCTTTATGCTTGATGATTTTATTAATGATGTAAATCTGATGTTCTACAAGTAGCTCAAAAGTACCAGAGAAGGAAATCCAAGTGAGGGCTAAAGGAATAATGAAAAATGTGTGTTTCAAGGCATACGCGGGTTTGTTGAGGAGAAAGCGCGTATGCAGGCGGAAAAGTACGTGCCAAGTCGCGTATGGTCTTTTGTGCTCCAAAATTAGAATACCAAGGGACATTACCTTGGTATTGACCCATTGTATTGAGCGTTGGATTGTCTATTTGATCCCGTCCAGGAAAACCATCGAAAGTAATGTGGTTTTGACTCATGGTATTGAAAAAGGCTAAATCTATATAAGGAGAAGAATTTCATTGTGCAATGGGTGTGCAAGTGTCTGGGCTTTAATGAATACTTCACTCTGAAATATATCTGCATGGTTGAACTCTGTTCTTAATTGAAATATCTGAATCTATGATGCATCTATGAACATAATGAAGGTTCAAGATCTCTAGATCTTGAAATGGTGAATCTCTTGGATGATCTAGAAAAAGGTAATGAAGACCTGGCGCAAATCTGTTGAAGAAGTTGAAGAAATCTGGTAAGTTCATAGATCTGGTCTGATCTGCAAAATTTATCTTTTATAGATCTATACGCAGGTTCATTTCGTGAAAAACGCGTGTATACGCTGCTCTATTCAGACAAAAGCGCGTATGGGCTGTTAGGGTTTTTCTGACAAGTTGCACAAATTTATACACGGGTTCTCTTCAGCAAAGGCGCATGTATACTCGGGTATATTTAAATAAAAGCGCTTATGGTACTTGAGTTAATGGTTTCTCAAAAGATAATTGAGGTTCTGCATATCTGTTCTGAAGACTGGGTTATCTCTGATATTCTGATTACAGTGGTTTCACTATTCTGACTGATGAAATGAAAAGGGATGTTTGTTGATAAGTGAAGAATTGTGTTGAAGCTGTTTGATCCAGTTTGAAAATTGATGAAACGTGGTCTGCAGTGGTGTTGAGGGTTGAAGCCTTCAGTCTGATAGTAGAAGCTTTTTGTCAGGAGAGGCTATGCTAATATCAGGGGGTAGTAGCTCCCTTCCAGGTGAGGCTGGTAAACATGAGCAGGGGGTTGCAGCTCCCTTCCAGGTGAGGCTGGTAAACGAGAGAAGGTGGTAGCCTTCTGCAGGTGGGTGCCTGCGTGCTGGTATAATTCTGCACCAGTACATGATTGTAAGAAGTTTTTCTTTATAATAAATATTGAAGACTGAGACGACGGCAGCGGTGGTTTTCTCCCAAATTGGGTTTCCACCTAAAAATCCTGGTGTGCATGTGTGTGATGATTATTATATTCTTTCTGCACCTGTTTAATGTTTCCTGAAATATCTGATGAATGATTAATGCAATGATCTGAGTTAAGAATTGAATGCATAATTAGATCTCTGGTCATACGTGAGTTCTGAAAAGGATATCCGCGTATATACGCTAGTTGGCTTCAGCGAAGTAGCGTATGGGTTTTTAGAAAGGAAAAAATAAAAAAATTTATTGTTTGCATTAAATACTGATTCACCCCCCCCTCTCAGTATTTTTCCCAACAATTGGTATCAGAGCAGGTCCTTCTGAAAAGGCTTAGCCGTTAGAAGGAATATCAAGTAAGATGAGAAATCATTAGGGAACAACGTCTATCAAGCCCCCACTCTTCAACGGGAGCAATTTAATCTTCTGGAAAATGAGGATGAGATCCTATCTTCAGTCTATGGGAGCTGATGTATGGGCCATTGTTGAACAAGGATATCAATATCCAGCTGCTACACCAACAGATCCAACTGAAAGGAAGAATTATGAATCAAATGCAAAAGCGATCAATGCTATAACAGGAAGTCTAACTGAATCAGAATTTGTCAAAGTCATGCAGCCGAATACAGCAAAGGAAATATGGGACAAAATCATTCTAAGTTATGAAGGCGATGCAAAGGTAAAATGTGCAAAAATCCAAACTCTCAGAATTGAATATGAAAATTTAAAGATGCATAGCGATGAGAGTATTGCCAGTTTCCTTTTACGTATTGATGATGTTGTAAATCGTATGAAAAATCTGGGTGAAACAACATCCGACACTACTCTGGTTGAGAAAATTTTACGATCGCTAACGGAAAAATTTGAATCAAAAGTTTTTTCCCTTGAAGAAAAACAGGATATTCAAAATCTTTTCATGGTGCAACTTCATGGCATACTGACTGCATATGAAATGAGAAGAGGAGGACCATCCAAAGTCAAAGAAGTTGTTTTTAGAGCTTCTACAAAAGGTAAAGAAGTGCAAGGAGCATAAGGATCGGGATATATTTCGGAAGAAGATGAGGCAAATTTTGTAAAGAAACTTCAACTTGGTACAAGACGGTTTAGAGGTAAGCTTCCTTTCAAATGTTTTAATTGTGGAAGAGTTGGTCATTATGTTGCTAAGTGTCCTTACAAAGAAACACCTGCAAAAGGAAAGGAAGTAGCTAGAAATAAGAACCGGTCTAGCACTAGAAGAAGTTACTATACTCATGATGACAGTGATGGAGTATCTGATAGTGAGGAAGAATGTGAACAAGATCTTAGACTTCTCATGGCATTTGAATCTAAAGAAGAAAATGATACTTTCGTGGATGCTCTAGAGGACAATGATTTTCTTGAAGAGAACAACCAACTCAAAAGACACTTAGAAGAATATAAAATTCTCTTAGAAGAACGAAAAATAACCATCGAGACTCTGGAAAAGTAGGTTGAAGAACCAAAGAAACACAATGAGAAATTAGAATGTGAAGTGGTAAGTTTAAGAAAAGAATTTGAGAAAGTAAAGACTCTGAATTTTAGATTTGCTAAAGGATCTGAAACCTTAGATGATATTATCAAGGTTCAATGTTCTCCTCTTATAAAGACAGGTCTTGGATACACTGGAGAGTCCTCTCAAGCTTCAGCACCAAATTATCTAAAAGCAGCTACAACTGGTTTACAAAATTCTGCCACTCAACTAGGGAATAAAGAATCTTTACAGGTAAAGCATGATCATCCTAATGCAAGGAACACTAACAGGAATATCTTTCAAAAAGGCACCAATCAACAGGTAAATTCAAATAGAAGATTTCATGATCGCAGAAATTTCTTCTTCAATGGACAATGTTTCTCATGTCACAACTTTGGTCATAAAGCTGCTCAATGTGTTGCATATAAAACCATCATGACAAGAGAAGCAAGAAAGAAAAGGATTGATGTTGAAACAAAGAAGAATACCTATAACAAATTTTCTCCTCTTCTAAATGAAGTAGAATGTGCTTATTGCAATAACTTTGGCCATGAAGATTCTGAGTGCAGGAGCAAAATGCAGCCAAGAGAGCATCTTCCCTCAAAATCCAAAATATGGAAAAAGAAGGAACCACAGGTTGAAAATTGTGGCATAGCGTTATTTGCGGAAGGTGAAGAAAATCAATGGTACATTGATAGCGGATGCTCAAGACACATGACAGGTGATAAACACAAACTTCATGCATATAGTGCTCTAGAAAAGGAAAAGAAAGTTACTTTTGGAAATGATACTCCTGCTGTAATTAAAGGAAAAGGGTCTGTGTTTCTAAAAGAAAAGGTGAAGGCTAATGATGTCATGTATGTGGATGGATTAAGGCATAACATGTTAAGTGTAAGTCAAATGTGTGATCAAGGAACTGAAGTTGTATTTAGTTCAAAAGAATGTGTGGTGCGTGATCTTGATACAGGTAAAACAATTATAAAAGGAAAAAGAACTCCAAGCAATCTGTATGTATTGAAGAATTGCAAAGAACAATGTTACTTGAGTAAATCTTCAGAAAACTGGCTATGGCATAGAAGGTTGGGACATCTAAGCTTCTCTCAAATCAACAAATCTAGCAGACTTAATGTTGTTCGTGGTCTTCCCAATATTGCTCTGTCTGAAAGTATCATATGAAAATCCTGTCAATTCGGTAAGCAAACCAGAGTGCAATTTAATGCCAAGGAAGGATCATCAAGTAAGCCTCTTGAACTCATTCATACTGACATATGTGGACCTATGAGGAAAAAGTCACCACGGGGTGAAGAATACTATATCTTATTTATTGATGAGTTCTCTAGAATGTGTTGGATTGGGTTGATCAAACATAAAGATGAAGCATTTGAAAAATTTCAGATCTTCAAAGCACTAGTGGAAAATGAATTAGATCTAAAAATCAAGTGTCTGAGATCTGATCGAGGAGGAGAATATACATCAAATGAATTCTTTGAATTTTGTGAACAACATGGCATCAAAAGACAGTTTTTTGTAGCAGGCACTCCACAACAAAATGGCGTAGCAGAAAGAATGAATAGAATGATTCAACAAATGGCTAGAGCTATGCTTGATGATTCCGGAACACCTGACACTTTTTGGGGAGAAGCAGCTCGCACAGCAGAAAATATTCTTAACAAGGCACATGTTCAGGTAAACAGTGATAAAACTCTGTATGAACTATGGTATGGTAATCCTCCTTCTGTGAAGCATTTTAGAGTTTTTGGAAGTAAATGCTTTATCAAAAATAATGATGAAAATCTTGGCAAGTTTGAACCCAGATTAGATGAAGGAATATTTCTTGGTTACTCATCTACAAGCAGAGCATACAAATGTTACAATAAAAGGCTTTGAAAGATTGTTGAATGTATTGATGTTGTTATTAATGAGTTTCCTGCAGCTCCTAAAGAAGAAAAACACACAACAGATGAAGATGATGGTGAATTTTGTCCTTCTGCATCAAATGGAAATGATATAGACAATGGATCCAATGAAGAACCAGAAGATGATGTATCTGAAAAAGCTCCATCCAGATATGTTCAAAATAAGCATCCTGAATCCCAAATTTTGGGAAATAAGGAATCAAGAGTACAAACAAGGAGGACTCTTGTGGGATCTTCTAGCTATCTGGAATTTCTATCCACCATTGAACCACACAATGTCAATCAAGCTAGCAAAGATGAATGTTGGATTCAAGCCATGAATGAAGAGCTTGATCAAATTGAAAAGAATCACACTTGGGAATTGGTACCAAGACCACATGACAAAAATTTCATTGGAACCAAATGGATATTCAAGAACAAGTTAAATGAGAATGGGGACGTTATAAGAAACAAAGCTAGACTGGTTTGCAAAGGGTATACTCAACAAGAAGGTATAGACTTTGAAGAAACTTTTGCTCCTGTAGCTAGACTTGAAGCTATAAGAATGTTTCTTGCTTTTTCAAGTTATCAACAAATCAAAGTTTATCAAATGGATGTTAAATCTGCTTTTCTTAATGGTGATCTAGAAGAAGAAGTATATATAGAACAACCAGAAGGATTCATTTTGGGAAATGATGAAAATCTTGCTTGTAGACTTAAAAAGGCTCTATATGGTCTCAAACAAGCTCCAAGGGCATGGTATTATCGTCTTGACAAATATCTTCATCAACAAGGATTTTCAAAGGGGTATGCTGATAGCAACTTATACACAAAAATTGAAAATAATAAATTATTAATTTTGGTGGTTTATGTTGATGATATCATTTTTGGGAGTAATGAAGAATCTATGAGTCAGAAATTTTCTTCTGTCATGCAGCAAGAATTTGAAATGTCCTTACTTGGGGAACTAACATTCTTTCTTGGCTTGCAAGTGCATCAAACTACAGATGGTATATTCCTATCACAAGCAAAATATCTTAAGCAAATTTTGAAGATGTATGGCATGGAAGAATGCAAACCTGTAAGTACACCAATGATAACTGGATGCAATCTCGGTTCTCATGATGATTCTCCCATGGTGAATCAACTAGAATACAGATCAATGATAGGAAGTCTACTTTATCTCACTGGGACTAGACCGGACATTATGCATGCAGTTGGGATTGTCGAATGATTCCAAGCTAATCCAAAAGAGTCTCACCTTTAGGCTGTCAAAATAATATTCAAATATCTACAAGGAACTCAAGATTTTGGACTATGGTATCCTAAGAATGCTGATCTTACTCTTCATGCTTACACTGATGCAAATTGGGCTGGAAATGTTGATGATCGAAAAAGAACTAGTGGTGGTGCATTCTATATGGGGCCTCGATCAGTATCTTGGTTCAGCAAGAAGCAAAATTCTATTGCTTTATCTACAGCAAAAGCAGAATATGTAGCTCCCGCATCTTGTTGCACGCAACTCCTTTGGATGATGCAAACCTTGCAAGATTTTCAAATCAAATGTACACCTCCTATCTCCATTATGTGTGATAATACAAGTGCCATCAGTATCTCAAAGAATCCTATTATGAATTCGAAGACCAAGCACATTCCCATCAAGTATCACTTCCTACGTGAATAAGTGCTTGAACAAAAGGTGAAGTTGGATTATGTTACCTCAAAGGAACAAATTGCTGATATATTTACCAAACCTCTGTCGAGGGAATCGTTCGAATATCTCAGAAAGAAGTTGGGTGTTGTCTCTGCCTCTCAGCAGATCAGATCTGATTAAATTCAGAAGATTAAATTGGATACATGGGTTTCCTGAAAGACAACCGCGTATATACACGAGTTTAATCACATAAAGCAGCGTATGGTTGGTTGCTGGAATTTTTGGTTTGGGGTCAGCATTTTTCAGCACATCTGTAGTGTTGTTTGGTATCTTTGATGCTATTTGGAGTCACTGGTGGTATTTCAGCTCTTATTTTTCTATTTCATTCTCTGCTTTTGGGTAAAGATGCCTTGATGATTTGCTGTTGAAAGTGTTCAGGATGCACAAGCAAAAGGGGAGCTTTGGTCATATAGAAAAGATGCTTGGATGCACATTTTCAGGGGGAGCATTAGTCTTGCTGAGTATAATGTATTGTTGGCATTATGATGGTTCTGAAATGTGATCTCTCTTGAGGTTTTTCTTGTATTGGTCATAAAAATTCATATTTGTATTTTTAATGAAAAGGTCATGGTGCAACCTATGATGTAAAATTGTAATATTCAGTCATGTAAGCACCTGATCAAATATGTAAACCCACTTGGTTGGGTACTTGAGTCAAAATGTGTAAACCCTCTTGGCGGGGTATTTGAGTCTCATATGAAAATCCACTTGGTTGGATCTTTGATGTAATTATGAGTCCTTGGTGATAGGAAAGGTCATAGAGTCATATACTTCATTGAAAAATATGTTTGAAGATTCAGCATGAATTCAGGGGGAGCATGGTAACTTCAGTGCACATCAGATCTACAACGCTCTTCTCGCTACATCAAGAGAAAAACCTTGTGTTGGTTTTGATCCACCCTTTGCCCTTGATGTCAAAGGGGGAGAGTGACATGGTGTTTGAATAGGGCGAGAATATCATTCTGCTTAATGTATTTATCTGTTATGGTGATCAAACACCATCATGGTTGCCATCAAGTCCAAAGGGGGAGATTGTTGGCAATATGATGCTAAATGTTGTCCTTGATGGCAACCCACTTGATGAAGATGATAGAAACCTATTATTTGAAGATGTTCTTGATGCTTGATGAGTTTATTAATGATGTAAATCTGATGTTCTACAAGTAGCTCAGAAGTACCAGAGAAGGAAATCTCAGTGAGGGCCAAAGCAATAATGAAAAATGTGTGTTTCAAGGCATATGCGGGTTTGTCAAGGAGAAAACGCGTATGCACGTGGAAAAGTATGTGCCAAGTCGCGTATGGTATTTTGTGCTCCAAAATTAGAATACCAAGGGACATTACCTTGGTATTGACCCATTGTATTGAGCGCTGGATTTTCTATTTGATCCTGTCCAGGAAAACCATAGGAAGTAATGTGGTTTTGACTCATGGTATTGAAAAAGGCTAAATCTATATAAGGAGAAGAATTTCATTGTGCAATGGGTGTGCAAGTGTCTGGGCTTTAATGAATACTTCAATCTGAAGTATATCTGCATGGTTGAACTCTGTTCTTAATTGAAATGTCTGAATCTATGATGCATCTATGAACATAATGAAGGTTCAAGATCTCTAGATCTTGAAATGGTGAATCTCTTGGATTATCTGGAAAAAGGTAATGAAGACCTGGCACAAATTTGTTGAAGAAGTTGAAGAAATCTGGTAAGTTCATAGATCTGGTCTGATCTGCAAAATTTATCTTTTATAGATCTATACGCAGGTTCGTTTCGTGAAAAGCGCGTGTATACGCGGATCTATTCAGACAAAAGCGCGTATGGGCTGTTAGGGTTTTTCTGACAAGTTGCACAAATGTATACGCGGGTTCTCTTCAGTAAAGGTGCGTGTATACGTGGGTCTGTTTAAATAAAAGCACGTATGGTACTTGAGTTAATGGTTGCTCAAAAGATAATTGAGGTTCTGCATATCTGTTCTGAAGACTGGGTTATCTCTGATATTCTGATTACAGTGGTTTCACTGTTCTGACTGATGAAATGAAAAGGGATGTTTGTTGATAAGTGAAGAATTGTGTTGAAGCTTTTTGATCCAGTTTGAAAATTGATGAAACGTGGTCTGCAGTGGTGCTAAGGGTTGAAGCCTTCAGTCTGATAGTAGAAGCTTTCTGTCAGGAGAGGCTGTGCTAATATCAGGGGGTAGTTGCTCCCTTCCAGGTGAGGCTGGTAAACATGAGTAGGGGGTTGTAGCTTCCTTCCAGGTGAGGCTGGTAAATGAGAGAAGGTGGTAGGCTTCTGCAGGTGGGTGCCTGCGTGCTGGTATAAGTCTGCACTAGTACATGATTGTAAGAAGTTTCTCTTTATAATAAATATTGAAGACTGAGACGACGACAGTAGTGGTTTTCTCCCAAATTGGGTTTCCACCTAAAAATCCTGGTGTTCATGTGTGTGATGATTATTCTGTTCTTTTTGCACCTGTTTAATGTTTCCTGAAATATCTAATGAATGATTAATGCAATGATCTGAGTTAAGAATTGAATGCATAATTAGATCTCTGGTCATACGTGAGTTCTGCAAACGATATCCACGTATATATGCTAGTTGGCTTCAACAAAGTAGCGTATGGGTTTTTAGAAAGGAAAAAATAAAAAGTTTTATTGTCTGCATTAAATACTGATTCACCCCCCCCCTCTCAGTATTTTTCCCAACAGGACGGAGGGCTGTTGGATCTGGAACGAGATCTACGGTTGGGAACTTATCGACGGATCGGCCATCAGGGGAAGGAGTTCCGGATGGGAGGAAATTGGAATCATCGAAGTGCGATGATGATGAGTCAGAGCGATGTGATGAGAACTATCAGATCGGAAATGAGATCAATGGCCAGGATTAAATTGGGAAAGCGCATCGGCGGTGGAAAAAGGTTTTGAAAGCAGAAATGGGACTTGCTAAGGTGCGATGGCTGATGGGGTTTACCGCTTGGTCACAGGACCAGGAAAAATGAAGAAAAGAGGCTCGGGCTTAAGGCCCAATGTTTGAAAAGGAGCGGAAAAGGCCAAAAATGAGATTTTTTGAAGGTTTTTTGGGTTTCCAAAAGGTTAGAAGAAGCAGTTTTAAACCTTATAAGAGGGATTTTACAAGGTTTAAAGGGGTTTTTGAGGAAATGGAGGAATAATAAAGGGAAAAAAGGGTGAAAGGAAGGGGTTTAAACATCTTTCTTCATGATAATAGTAGGGCTTTGTGAATATGGATCCCTTGGACAAATGGTCATAGCAAGGCTTCAAGAAGTCACAGATTTGCTTGAAATTTGTTTCTTGAAGACTAATAGACTTGTTTTAGCCATCATAGTGTATGTAAAATTTATGGATGGCTAACACGACCTATGGGCACCGCTCAAATCCCAAGACCAATTAAAATGGCCCCATGCATTCTATCACCAACACCAGGCCTGGTGCTGTTGTTTTCCTTAACGGCCCAGTGCATTCTCCTTTTACCGCCCTGGTGCGCTGTCTACCAATACGCACTGGTGCATTCAAACCTGATAAGAGTATAGATGGAAAAACATCCGTAATAACCTCCGACCATCCATTTTTTTTAGTTATGTTCAATTTCCATTAAAAGCTCTGCCAAAACCTATGTTACCAGAAACAAATGTGGTAGCATATGTTTTTTTGACAATTTTGGCCATTTTTATAACACTAAAAACTTCCTTTATAACCTCCACTAGAGGGTATTTTCCTTGTAGTGGTTTATGCACCAACCTCATGAAAGTCACTAGAAATTAGCTAAAAGAATACTTCGATATATTCGAGGTACAATTCAGTTCAAGATTCATTACAATGCAGGAGCATCACCATTGTTGATTGGTTTCACTAATTCTGATTGGGCTAGTGACCTTCATATTCAAAGGTCTACTGCATGATATGTATTCACTCTTGGTTTAGGACCTATTACATGGTATTGTAATAAACAAAGTGCCATATCTCTTTCTTCAGCAAAAGCAGCTTATTGTGTTGTAGTTTAAGCCAAGAAGGAAGCCATGTGGCTTCGTCAGATCCTGTCTGAATTTGGTCTTCATCAGCATCATCCAACTACACTTTGGTGTGATAATAAGAGTGCCATTCATCTATGTAAAGATCTAGTTCAACATCAGCGTATGAAACACATTGAGCTCCACATACACTTCATTAGAAAACTCATTCATGATCGTGTTCTTGAAGTGCATTATTTTCCAACCAATCATCGATTAGATGATATCTTTACAAAGGATCTCACAGAAGCAAAGTTTACCAAACTTCGATCCATGCTTGGAGTTCAGGAAAGTTATCATTAAGGGGGGATAGGCTCTAATGCCTCCTTCCTTATCCTATTATGTCACCTCTTTAAATCCTTCAATCCTATCTCAATTTGTTCTTAAGGGGGGATGTTAGGATATTTCGACACATAGGAAATAGGCTCCTTTTGTGTCACCTTTGTAAATCCTTCAATCCTATCCCAAGTTGTTCTTAAGGGGGGATGTTAGGATATTCCGACACATAGGAAATAGTTAAGAATAACTTAGTCTATTGTAGAGTTAGGTAAAGTGTGTTTCTTTACTATGTACATTTGTAACTTATAATCCGACAGTCATGATTTGTAGTGATCCGATAGTTCTCTCTCTCCTCGGTATTAATGACACTTTATCTATGGCTTAGCACCCGATTGGTCCATGATATCTATTTAAAGAGCATGGAGGGTCATTTTCTGGTAATCGTTTATGAGAGAAACATATGTAACTTTTCTTTTTAAATTAATAAATTGCCTGAAGTGTCCGCGTTGGTTCAGGCCATGGATTGTTTCCCTCTTCGAGGGTTTTAACCATGTGATAATACTGGTGTACTGATTTGTGATCTGTTTGTGGGCGGTGACCTTTGGTTTTTTATTTAAGGAACTTACCCTGTAAATTCCTACAAGATCAAGCACGAGGGTTGTTAGGAATGTCCATTGCTCAAAATTTTAGACTTCATATCCAAGACATTGACTCCCCTGATGAAGCTATGAAAAAGATAAATATTGTTTTTGGTATTAAAAATGAAATCAGATCCCACCATCCTGAAAATGAGTTTCTTACTTTGGACTCCAATAATTTCTCCTCTACTAAAGATTTTCTCTCCAAATTCAAGACCCTCAGACTTATTTTAGAAGGTTGTAATTTCAAAAAGGAAGATGGTAGCCTTATATATTCCATTCTTGCTAATATTGGCCGTACATACTGTGTATTTGTCTCCACCTTCCATTCCACTGGAGAAGCCTCATTTATGAATGAAAAACCTACAAGCCCCCCTCTTTTGATTCCTTTTGCGATTCTTTGATAAGAGAACATGAAAATATCTTACAACTTCGTATTACTAACACTGGAAAATCTTCTAAGAAAGCGTTAGCAGCCTAACAACAACCATACAAAAGAATCCTAAGAAGTAGCATCCTAAAAAAAGGTCCTAAACCAAACAAGGGTATTAAGAAATTTAAGCCGCAAAATGAAAAAGAAACTCAACAGAATGATAAGGAAAATAAAAACAAAGGGAAGAAGAAATATATACATTGAAAATTTTGTAATCGTGATGGTCACGTAGAGTCAAAATGTTTTAAGAAGATGGAAGCCTTGGAACCATCAATGAAGAAGCACAACATCAATTTGGAGAACTCTTCAACTTCATCGTCAGGAATGGCACCTTCTGCTTGGGGTTGGCAAGCATCAAGATCTCATTATCCTTTGAATGTATCTTCTTCTTCTCATTCTCATGAGTGGCTCATTGATTCTAGAGCCTCTTACCACATGGCCAAAAATAAACCCATTTTTACTTATTTAATCGATTATAACACCAAAAATATTTATGTTGGTGATGATATATTTCTTAGTGTTGTAGGGTCTGGAACCATTCATCTAAATAATGATCATTTTAATGATGTATTATGTGTTCCTATCTTTTCCTGCAACCTTCTATCCGTTTATCAGATATATCATTCAGGTGAAGGGAAAAAAGTACAATTTTCACCTCATGATGTTGTAATTAAGGACCTCAAATATCCTAGACATATTTTAGCTACTGGAATTGCTGATGATTCCACAAGGTTGTATAATTTTGACAAATTTGGGTCATCATGTCTTCCCTCTGTTTTTTTTCTCATAATGATGAAATGAGAAAACTTTGGCATGAGAAATTTTGTCACTTAAACTATCACTCTCTTCAAACTCTATGTAAATAAAATATGGTGACAAGTCTTCCTATGGTATCTTGTCAATATAGTTTTTGTTCCAGATGTATACTCAGAAAGCATCATGGGTATAGTTTTGAAAAATGTGCCTCTTAGCATGCTTCAGCCCCTTTTCAGCTTGTGCATAGTGATTTATGTGGTCCACTTCATGTTGTTTCTTTCTCTCGCTACAAGTACTTCTTAACTTTCATTGATGATTTTTCCATATGCACTTGGGCATACTTCTTGAAACTCAAGAGTGAATTTTTTAAAATGTTCTTATACTTTAAGGCCTTTGTTGAGAAGCAATATGGACATCACATTCTTACGTTAAGATCTGAAAATGGAGGAGAGTATATTAACAAAAAATCTATTCACTTTTGCAATGAGAATGGCATTCAATTGCAACATACTATTCCGTATACTCCACAAAAAATGGTGTAGATGAAAGGAAGAATTTCACTCTAAAATGAATTGCTAATTGTATGCTTCAATATAAAGGACTTAGTCTTAATTTTTGCGCAGAAGAGATTAACTGTGAAAATTACATAGTAAATCACACTCCTACTAAGGTTTTAAGGAATAAAACACCAAAAGAAGCTTGGAGCTCAATCAAACTATATGTAAGTCACTTTAATGTTTTTGGAAGTAAAGCTTGGGCCCAAATTCGAGAGGTGAAACATAAAACCTTAGAACATAAGAGTGAAAAAAGCACATTTGTTGGATATTATGAAGATGTCAAAGGATATAGACTTCTTCAACAAAAATCCAAAAATGATATATGTAAAATTTGATGAAAATATATCGACCTGCGAGCCTAGTTCGGTGGGTGTGCCACCTTTGGCGTGGGAGCCTGATTCAACATATGTGCCACCTTTCTCTTACTCTTCTATTTATGATAGAATTCCTTCTAGTTTGGATGATGATAGCGAGGATGAAAATCCTTCTCCACCTCCTCAATATATTCCTTTAGCTCCATAGCTTCCAAAATGGGTCTACTCTACTCAGGATGCAATAGGTTCTCTTGTAGGTGACCCTGCAGATCAACATCGTACACGTTCTTAGTTTGGAAAAGCCTCTTCCTTATTGCCTTAAGTTCCATAAAGTCCTGATCTAGATATCTTTGAAAAAGCTTTAGGTCATCCAGATTGGGATGAAGCTATGAATGAAGAATAGCAGTCCTTATTAGCAAACGATACTTGGGATCTTGTTCCTCTTCCAAAGGGAGGAAAACTTGTCAGATGCAAATGGGTTTACAAAAAGAATTTTGGACCAAATGGAAAAGTGGATAAACAGAAAGCTTGTCTTGTTGCTAAAATATTTTCATAAGTTGAAGGAAATGACTATACTAAAAAATTCTCCCCTATTTCCAAAATGAATTCTATCTGCCTTGTCTTTCCCTTGCTCCTTCCTTTAAATGGGAAGTCCATCAGATGGATGTTAAATCCGCCTTCTTACATGGAGATTTACATGAATAAATCTACATGGAACAAACCCCTAGATTTATCCAAAATGACTCTAGCCTTGGTTTTTGCCTTGGGAATTCTCTCTATGGTCTCTAAAAAGCTCCTTAGGCTTGGTATGCCAAAATGTATTGATTTATCCTAGATAATGTCTTTTCTAGGTGTCATTCTAACAACAATGTCTACACCAAGAAAGCTGATAAGTCCTTCATCATCTTTGTTCTTTATGTTGATGACCTTATCTTGACTGGTAGTGATCCCAACCATTAAAACCATGTGAAGTCTAGCCTCAAAATGAAGTTTGAAATGACAGACTTAGGACACTTGAATTATTTCCTTGGTGTTCAAGTCTTGCAATCCAAAGAAGTTATTACCCTTTCTCAGTCCAAGTATGCCTATGATGTTCTACGCCACTTTCACATGGAAGACTTTAATCCAACATCTTATCCATTTCAGTTTGGAGTCAAGCTTTTAGTCACTTGTACTACCCCTAAATTTGATGCTACCTTATACCTTCAACTTGCTGGTAAAATTCTATATCCAACACATACCCATCTTGACCTTTCCTTTGTCGTTCGCCTTGTTTCTCGGTCAAAAACCTCATGAAATTCATTGGAAATAAGCTAAAATAATACTTTGATAATTCAAGGTAAAATTCAGTTCAAGATTCATTACATTGCAGGAGCATCTCTGTTGTTGATTGGTTTCATTGATTCTGATTGGGTTGGTGGCCCTGATGATCAAAATTATACTGTAGGTTATGTATTCACTCTTGGTTGAGGATGTGTTACATGGTATTGTAAGAAAAAATTTCCATCTCTCTTTCTTCAACAAAACTAGAGTATCGTGGTTCAGTTTAAGCCAGTAAGAAGCCCCATGGCTTCATGAGATCCTGATCAAATTTGGTCTTCATAAGAAACATCCACTTACACTTTGGTGTGATAATCAAAGTTCCATTCAGCTATGAAAATATCCGGTTCAACATCAGCGTATGAAACGCAGTGATATTGACATACAATTCATCAGAAAGCTCATTCATGATCGTGTTCTTTAAGTGCAGAAGTGTTCAACCAATGATAAAGTTGCTGATATCTTTACAAAGGCTCTCACAGAAGTGAAGTTAACCAAATTTTGATCTATTCTTGGAGTTTAGGAAAGTTATCATTAATGGGGGATATGCTCTAATGCCTCCTTCCTTCTCCTATTGTGTCATCTTAGTAAATCCTTCAATCCTATCCCAAGTTGTTCTTAAGGGGGGGATGATAGGATATTTAGACACATAGGAAATAGTATCCTTTTGTGTCACCTTTGTAATTCCTTCAATCCTATCCCACGTTGTTCTTAAGGGGGGATGTTAGGATATTCCGACACATAGGTAATAGTTAAGTATAACTTGGTGTAGCATAGAGTTAGGTAAAGTGTGTTTCTTTACTATGTACATTTGTAACTTATAATCCGATGGTCACGATATGTAGTGATCTGAAGGTTCACTCTCTCCTTGGTATTACTGACACTTGAATCATGGCTTAACAGTCGATTGGTCCACGATCTCTATTTAAAGAGCATGGAGGGTCATTTTTACGGCAACCGTTTATGATAGAAGCTTATGTAATTTTTCTTTCTTTATATTAATAAATTTCCTGACGTGGCCGCATTGGCTTAGGTCATGGACTGTTTTCCTCTTCGAGGTATTTAACCATGTCAAATACTGGTGTTCTTATTTGTGAGTTGTTTGTGAGCAGTGACCTTTGGTGTTTTTCTCTAAGGAACTTACCCTGTAGCTTAGGCTCTGATATCTTAGCCTCCAATACCTTAGGCTCTAATGCCTCCTTCCTTTTCCTATTGTGTCACCTTTGTAAATCCTTCAATCCTATCTGAAGTTGTTCTTAAGGGGGGATGTTAGCATATTGACACACATAGGAAATAGTCTCCTTTTGTGTCACCTTTGAAAATCCTTCAATCCTATCCCAAGTTGTTCTTAAGGGGGGATGTTAGGATATTACCACACACAGGAAATAGTTATGTATAACTTGGTCTTGCGTAGAGTTAGGTAAAGTGTGTTTCTTTACTATGTACATTTGTAACTTGTAATTCGATAGTCGCAATATACAATGATCCGACGATTCACTCTGTCCTCAGTATTACTGACCCCTGATCTGTGGCTTCACACTAGATTGGTCCATGATCTCTATTTAAAGAGCAGGGAGGGTCATTTGTTTGGTAACCATTCATGAGAGAAGCTTATGTAAATTTTATTTCTTTATATTAATAAATTTCCTGAAGTGTCCACGTTGGCTCGGGACGTGGACTTTTTCCCTCTTCAAGGTCTTTAAGCACGTCAAATATTGGTGTACTGATTTTTGATCTGTTTGCGAGCAGTGACCATTGGTGTTTTGACCTAAGGAACTTACCCTGTAGATTCCTACATGGGGTATACTCTACAAATACCAATTAAGGGAATAGCATTATCTGACCCTATGAATATAAGGGAGAATCATCTCAACCCTATGGGTAATATATAGGGAATACACTCTATTGTATAGAGTTCCCTCAAACCTAGGAGCCCTCTATCTCAATTCCTCATCCTCGGAGCTCAGACAAGGTGGAAGAGTTCGCTCAATGTCCTCGATTAGCGCTTCACTCATCTAGTATAAGTTGATTCTTGTTTATACATTACATCAAATCAAATGTTATGTTATAAGATACATAATCATGTAAATCATAGCAAGATACCAATCATAGAAAGATACCATAATCATACTCCCTCACACGGAGGTGTGAATCATAAGCCTAAGCTTCTCTCGAGTAGCTACATTGTCTCAATGAATGGAAAAATCACAATCCCATATGCATGCTTATATGATTCTCTGTCATAACAATGTATCCATATCTTATCTAGATCATGCTCAGATAACTCTGTAAGGAGCTTCTACATCATTCTTGCCAGCTACCCTTGCTAGTAGCATTGTACCCGAACTTGATCACGCTATGAACCTCTTGTCCAAGATATCATGGCAGATATCATACTAAGGTAGCATCCAAATGTGCTCATCAATACTAATACGAACCATCATCAATTCATACATGAAACTACATATCATGGGAGGAATATCTCAACCTTCAGAAAATGTTTGGTGGCAATTTTGAATGAAGCATCTCAATCATGAATTTAACCATGTTCTATACACATCATATATGGATGGATGTTCAAAATGGAACATCAATTCTTCAATCAACCACCAAATTCCATGTCATGTTCAATAAGATTTGAAATTTAAATTAGAGTGGAGAATGATTTACATTACACAAAGACATTTAAACAATATTGAAATGTGGAATTTATTTCCCAAATTCCAGAAATTGATTAATCATGACAAGATACATCATTACAAGATTCATAAGCCATCTCCCTATTACTTATGTTTTGAGAGGATCGTCACCTTTCAAGGGTACAATAACAGTATATATAAGCAAATCCAAAATCAAAATCAATGCCATACCTTGGAACTCATGATCTTGACTTCACTACATAATTGTCAAATATAGACAAATCTGAACTGAGGAGTTTGCATCAAGAAATTCTCTCTACAAGCATAATGAGCCAACATGTCCAGCCTTACATAAATAAATGTTGTGTCAACAAATTCCATTCATTATATTTTAGAGGGCAAAGAAAAATTATTATCAAATACATTGATTCCATAGTCTCAATTAATTCAACCAACGATAGGTGGAGATCATATCAAGTCTTGACTTCATTTATTTTCAAGTCAAAATGTAAATAATGCCATTGCATGTCATTTTGGTTACTAGATTATAGTGCATATATCAAGGTTAAGTGATGCATGTTCCATCTTCATACTGAGTCACAACAATCATTGTGCTAGGAACAAGGAGGAAAATAGATGACCATACTCATGAGTACTCACATACGACACTGAAGGTCAGTATGCCCACATAACATTGTCGTTTTGGAAAGTCAAATATTGCCTAAAATCCAAATGCGTGACTTTTATAAGATATATACTTCTAGACATATCTCAATCATTAAGCATCTGGTCAAAAGTCCCAAACATAGTTTATCAATATCAATCAACGAAAAAATGTAGCACAATCCTCAAACATAATGACATATCCATATGAACATTTGAGTCACCTACAAACACAAGTTCTATTTTTTCATGGTGACAAATCATACTAGTATCTGCAATACATTCGTAAACCTGAAATCTTCCAAGTGACCATATGATTTCATGCTAAATTCCACCAATTATAGAAATCAGTATACAATGGTAGGACATGTCAAAGATTTCTTGATTTAGACTATATCCTAAATTTATTATACAGAACTTCAATTCTATTTTTTTCAATAATAGTCACATATATGGGCCTTCCTTTCCACGAGAGATGCTCAGACCTTTGTTGTAGATAAACAATGCCAGACACTCATAAATCATAGAAGAGCATGCAATTTCATTTTCATTCATGTCATCAACCTCTATTTACTAGAGTCATGCAACACTAGATCTGTTAGATCATAAGCACATATCTATCATGATCATCAACATCATGTCATCAATCTTTCATCAAGGACTCCACATGAAAGATCAAGAGAACAGGTTGATGTGAAAACACAACCTTATGAACAATACATCTAGTTAAAGCATTTAATTTGACCATATTCCATACCCATAGGAAGTCATAGATCTGAAACATCAATCTCATTGATATGGATCCATCATCATGCTCGATAATACCATGCTTATCATGATCAATAGGATCAATTTAGGTTATTCAATAAACCAACAAAGTGCAGTCTCTCTATCCATGAGCCTTCAGAATTCTTATCAAAAGAATTATCATTACCATATCAGTGAGGTAAAATTCTATAGGAGATCCAAAAAAATTTATGCACATCAAGAGTCAAGAGTACCATTTACTAGAGTTAGGATTATGATCTCAATATTATAGATGTCAGCTAAACATCAAGCTATACCGCTATATCCAACATCAAAAATAAGTAGCCTTGCGGAATCAAGAAGATGATCAAGCCATTCACTACCAGGTGCACCATTTCGTCATAGGAAAAATAAATCCCAATAACTCTCATATTCATGCACGACTCATTTGCAAAAGAGACATTCTCAACATACCATAGGGCTTACATAGCCATCCAATGTTATAGTTGAAACACAAAAATATACCATGCATGCCTTGTGGTATTACCTTTTCACCACCACATAGGCAACTTGTAGTGCTCAAGTGCCTCTTTAACTCTTCCAAATCTAACCATATTTCTTGCATTTCAAAATATCCTCAAGAGGGATCCACTCATCACATCTCGTCACAGAGGTTGGAAATATCCAACTGCTCAAATATACATGCAGGAAGTAATGACTAGAAACACTAATACGGTCCATGATAATAAACAAGAGTAAGCTCATAAGTCAAGTAATACTTATCTTCAATGAGATGTGATCCTCTCCCTCTTGAACCAACCTTCAAGAGCCTTCCATATACCATAAACCAATGTTTCCTTCAATCAACAACTTTATCAATAACCAGGTCATCTGTCAAATCGATCCCAAGTAGTTGAGCACATAGGCCACGCAAGGGTTTTAAATCACAAGACTCTCCCATAAACCAGTGTTTCTCTCAAACCCTTATCGAATAACTTCATATTTTTTTCCTCATACCCTAGAATTATTTTAGATCTCTGCCATCCTCTTCTTTCTTCCATAAAATTGTCTCCATGGGGGTGATTTCCATGTATTTTCTTCAGCCCAAATTTGATTCCATGTTAATTTTTCATAGAGAAACATTATTCTTTTCTTCCATAGTTACATTTCTTCACTAACATGTTAAGGTCACCCCAAATGATTTATAATTGTACAAACATTATTTACCATTAGAATATGCAGCTATGTAGAAAGAAAAACAACATCATCGTCATATAAGAAGGTAAATGTAAAGGATCAAAGGAAGAGAAGCATGAACACATAGAGACACTAGGATTGGTCTGAGACCAGAAAAAAACCAAGTACAGAGAAAACCCTTGCAAATTATTCTTCTAGATCGTCATCAAATGATTAAGTAACAAGAGTAAAATGATCCATATATCCTTATCTTCGTAATGAAAAAAATGGCTAGCATACGCAGAATAAAACCATAAACATACTTCTATTGAGGGAGCTTGAATCTGAGAACTTAAATGCACTGATACTAGCAGAAGCATACTGATGAACATTATTGATACTGAATGAATAATGTAGATACATCTAGCAATGGAAATACATAGATAATATCTACATATAGGCATATCTAAAACATCAAGATCATGGATCTGAAAGATCACCAAGTGATCTCAACTACTGTAATCCCAGATCTAAATAAAATATGATGAAAAACACTGATCTAAAGAGACTATCACTGAGCCGAAAAAGTATGAGGGAACTGCGCAAGAAACTAACTGTGATCCAATTTAGATCTTCCCATTAAATCTCTTAGTCATGGATTTAACACACTCAACACGTGACTTAAGCCTCATTAGCTGAGACCTGGACATTATGTGCCCACGACTGAGGTTTAGCTCCACCTGAAACCCTAGCCATGATGTGAAGACTGTCTTCCTGTGGCTATACTAGCTTAGTCATGACGTCACCGCGGTTTTCCCGTGGTTGTAGCCTAGCTCATCTACTACCTCACCATGAAGTGTCTTCAGTTCTGGCCTAGAATACCTAGACAAAATGTGACCCACTTCCTGTGATCCCAATCCTTTGCGAGAGCTTCTCCTAACGTACCTGTGTGAGCCAAGGCATAAAAATATGAGCCAATACCAGGAGAGAATGAAGAAGACCTCATGAGAGAATGTGTATGAATGATATTGAGGTTGGTTCTATTTATAGCATTCATGTGTGACCGCTTGGGTTTAAGGTTATTTCAATATGTGGTTAGGTCGATCCATTCCATTTCACTTTAATAAATAAATTACTTCATAATTTAACTTTTTATTAACCGATTGGGGAGATATATAGGTCGATTTTAGCTCTCTCGAAAATAGGAATCTAATGCAATTACAATCCTGTCCATTTAAACTATCTATAGTGGAATTTGACCACAATTGCATAATTGTAACAACCCATGTCCCTTCTCCATTGCATTGAACTTATTGTAAGGAGAAACATTTTATTTCTCACTTGGATCTTGAGGTCTTCCCCGCTTCAGTGGCCACGTCCCTTTAGATTTCTCATCTCCCTTCCAATGACTCTCAAATTTAGCCTTGCACTTCATTTTCTCATAAAAATGTTTCAACTTCTCGATGGCCTCCTCCAATGATCTAGGCTCATCGAACTCAATCATATCTCTGTATGTTGTTGGAAACCCACTGATGAATATTTGAATCTTAGATTTCTCGTCCTTGAGGTAAGGTACATACCTCAACAACTCCAAGAATATGCTAGTATACTTATCATTTATAATAGAACCCATTTACAACTCATAAAAATCCTTAGTTATATCATCATATAATCTCTCATATAAGTACTTCTTCTTGAATAATCTCTCAAACTAATCCCAAACCAACTCTTGTTCTCGAATTCCATTAAAATTATTTACATCTTCCCACAAAATATATTCTTTCTCTTCAAGGCTGAAGGTGGCTATCTTGTCTTTCATGTCCTATGAATAGTTATGAAATATAAATAACTTATTCATCCTAATCAACCATGCCTCTGCATCTTCTGATTTCTCTATCTCTCCATTGAATTTAGGAGGCTTGAATTTATTGAACTCCTCTGGAAAGTAATCACTCGTCCTATAAGGATGATGGTGGTAACGATGATGATAATATATCCTGGATGAGGAACTAGAATTATTCCCACACATACCAATACTCCTTTCATTTGTATCTAGTGATACACCTCCTCTAATTATGTCCCCTCTATCCAACTTGTATACGAACTGATACCTACTCCCATAGACTCTGTTAGTTTTCTCTTTTTTTTTTCTTGCTTAATCCTCAACTATCCCTATCTCTTAAATTCTAACAATCTCTCAAGAATCATTTCATTGACTTCTACCTTTTTTTCCTGAGCCCTTGCAAGGATTTCCTGAGCCTGAGCCAACTTGACATTGTCTCCTTTACAACTTCTGATATCTTCCCTCACGCTCCTCAATGTATCTGCTATTCCAAGAGAATGTTCACCTCCTTGTTGCCCAACTTCTTTGTAGGGAGAGTCACGTGAACTATATTCTACCATTTTTCTCATCGTCTTTCATTCTCTTCTTCCTACAAGTAGGCCATGTCAGATAAACCAAATAGATACCAATATCAAAACTATACCTTAGTGACATTAAGGGGAGGATTATTTCATCTACAAAATCAGTCCATATTAGAAGGATGCATATATAATCATAATCATATCAATATAATAACATCATGCATCGACATATGAAATGTATACCATGACTGCATGCATGAAAACCGTAACCTTACAACAACATATTTTACCCAAAGAGAGCGCAACTCGCTCTAATACCACCCTATAACCATGTCTCCTACCACATTTACCCAGTTTCACTAGTTTGCACAGGGTAAACATGACCTAGGGGTCACTATGATAAGACTTAACCTCCTATATAACATTAAGGTAATGGAGTCGACAAATTATTACTTGAGTAACCTACCTTAGGTGTTACAGGACCTCCAAAAATTACCCAAACCCTCAAGGAGTCCAACCCATGACTTAACTCTGTTTTTCACTAATATTGATCCTTATTCGCTCCCTTTCCAAGGCCTCCATGTGACTTTATCCCTTCTATCGCACTCATAAGCCCACTTCACAATGAATGTGAAGTTTTACAGTAAATTATATGCCTGTGACCCCGAATTCTGAGCCACTTTTTTGGCGCTAGAACTCAAGCCCCTACCCAAAACTCAATCAGATTTCCAAAAATGATGAATAACACACAAAAAAATCTTCTAAACCAAAACCTGAACTAGGACATCACCAGACCCTTCCTAACTTGGACTGGAATTTCGTCAAACACCTGATGAACATGAAAACTACATGTCATGAATAGATATATGAAAATAGGAATTTTAAGCTTATCTGAGGTTTAACAATGAATAATTCCCTCTCACAATAAGAGTTTTAATAACACTAATTAGGCCATTAATTCATTATTCATTCATTTAATAATCAAAACATGATGAGAGCCATGACTAAGATCTGTCATAAAACATTATTATAACTAGCATATTACTAAATAATTAAAAAATTCTAGAACAACCATCAAATACACATAATAACAAGTATAGTTAATCATCAATGAAAAAAGGAACTTAGCTCTTATTAACCATACATAAAATCCAACTAATTCACGGACTTCCATGTACCACCTGATCGTAGATTGAGATGAACCAAATATTTCTTTCAGGCAATCATCACTATGCCATATTCCAAACATGAATGTGGGGTCTCATGGGATAAATCAATACATAAACAATCAAGGGAATCCAGAGGTTAAACCACCCCAACCCTCACCATTCCATGATCTCACCTAAATCACTTCCGAGATCACAAAACCAAACCAAGCTTAGATGCCTCAAGATTCCTTCACTTTCCCTTGAGGAATTTTCCTATCTCCACCCACGTGTTCAGGGCTTCCCAGAGAAATCCATCTTCACCTTCGACCCTTGGGATTTTCCCGATACCACCTCACCCAGATCCAAAAGCTTTCGGAAATACAAAGGTCAACAAAAAATGAATCCCATCATACCATGGCCATCCGCAAATGGCAAGACAACAATAAAATGCATTATGGAAACCCACCAAAATCCATGCCAATGACAACAAAAGAAGAAAATACCAACATGCACATACCCTTCTTTCAAAACTAGTTAGGAAGTCATACATGCAACATGTTACCAACAAGTATTCATCCTGAAGCTGCTTGATCCAATATTTTCTTGCTTGATCCTTGCTTTCCTTTGCCTTCATTGTCCTTCCTTTTATTTCCTTGTCCTTGCTTTCCTTTCCCTTTTTTCTTAATGCTCTTGGAGCTCTTCCCCTCTCTGAAGCCAATTCTAAAAATCAACTGATAAAATTCCCTAAACTAATGCTCTGAATCCTTTTTGTTATTGATGTCTCTAATTTCTTCATTTTCCCTCTATTTTCCTCAAATTATTCCTCACATGCAACCCGTGTTTTCTCCTAACTTCCATTATTTTCATAAATAAAATTCCAAATAATGCCTATTGTCCTTTTCAATTCCTTTTCCAATTTCCCCTTAGCTATAATACAAAACAAGTGATTCCCACTAGGATATTTTTCCCAACATTCAGCTTAGAATACATGTCCCATGTCCCATGACATTGGTCTTATTTCTCCTTTATTAACTTTATTACATCAAATTTTACCCCGAGGTTGTTAGACTTTCCCTTGGATATGGTGGTAAAAAAACTAATTGGGAAATAATGGATGTACATATTTCCTATTTAAAGTGGAGGCTATGAGTGTCTATGGCATGATAAAGTTGGAAAGGTGTTTAGTTGTGGAGAGTCAATAAAGAAAATTTTCTTTTGATATGAACTTGAGTGCAGCTACTAATTTTTTAATAATTCCTAGGGTAGTCTATAAGGGGTCCTTAGATGTATTTGAAGGTGTCTAAGGAATGGAAGAATTAAATTTGGATTGTTGTTGCAGAATAGAATGTGTAAGAGGTGGACCCATGGGTTCTTTAATGTTTACATTGTGCATAAGGCATATCAGGTATGCTTGCCTTATTCTATTTATAATTTGGTAAAAGGAGGGAAAATTTGTAGCAAAGATCCCTTACATATTGTTCTTGTTGTAATATTTTTCATAATAAAAGTTAAGGCATCCACATTGGACACCAACGAAACATCTTATGATGTTGTTCCTTTACTTGATATATGCTATTGTTCCTTGTAATTTTATATTTGATTAAGGGTTCATGCATTTTGAATAAGAGTTAAATTGTGAATTACAAGGATATCACAATCTTGTGGTTAAACACCAAACCTAGTGTTAGTGAAGCTTTTTGAAGTACTAATAGTTGTATCTTAAAGAATAGTTATGAGTAGACTCTATGAATAAGTGTTTCATGTTCGAAAAACCTGTCTAGATGACGTATGGATATGTCAAACAACATTAGGTCTTAATTGAATAAAATTTTATGGAAAAGAATGTGAATATGTCATATTCCCCTTTGGAGTGAGGAGAACTAAGGGAATGTGATTTTTATTGTTTATTATAAGAGTGTCATCATAAAAATATATTAGTTGAGAGAAAAATCATATCTTGCTTGAGAATTAAAATAATTTTAAAATGTTTCTAGTGATATCTTGATCGATTTAGAGAAATTTGAGTTAAGGGTTTAACTGGAAGTCCTAATTTAATAGAAAAATGAGATATGCGATCACAAAAGCAACCAAAACATATAAACCATATTTTATAAATAAAATAAAATAACATAACATACATAACGATGTAATGAAATTTGTATAAATGAAGTGATAAAATTACCCACATGTCTCCACCCTGCCAATATTTGGCTCCATCATCAATACCTCCCACGACCACCAATCTTTGACTTTCTCATTATTTTAGTTCAACTCATATTTGAGATCTTCTCAACAAAATCTCTTTCATTCTTTTATTTCTGTTTACTATATCTATTATATTATTTATGATCCCATATTTATGTTCCTATTATCTGAATGTATATGTCATTTTTAAATGAACAACCGTGACATTGAACCAAATAAAGAATTTATAGAAATAGTTCACTAAACAAGAAAAATAAAATATTGAATTTATTCAATTTAATTGGGATTTTTTTAGTTATTTAATGAAAGCCTGGAGTAGTAAACTAGAGTTGAAGAAATATAATAAAAAGATTTATGCCAATAAAGACAAGGAGGATGATGAGCCTTCAATTTCCATGGGTTCATATGTAACAACATTCCCACATTTTCTTCTAAGTGACATTTCTCTCTTGGCATGTCATCTCGCATATATAGTGAGCCACTTAAAAATCCATTTAATTACATGAGTCAATGAAAAAATTTGATCATTCTCTAGACACTGATAATATACATGTAACATATTAGCCACACACCCTCTTACTTGTATACTTATACAAGTAATGGAATTAATAATTTACATAAATCCAAAGTGAGACATAAATTTTAATTTTCTATTAAATTTTGAATAAAATAAGTATTTTACATAGTTATAAATCATATGTGTTGATGTATAGGACAAGTAAACATAACATCGAAGTAGGTATATTCATTTGCCTTAATATTCAAGTCAATCTAGAGGAATTTTATCCTTTGGATTTAAGCATACTATTTTTTGGAACAATGATAGCCTCCAACATAATTTAAAGAACGACATTTTAATACATATAAATTTACGTGAAGATGCGTTTATTGACTAAGGGTACCTACCTAACTCTTAGGCAATATGGTGGGTTACCCTCCCTTATCCATTTTCATGTGATGCTCGACAGGTAGGAGCCATAGAATAAGCATCTCCTGCTTAGACTAATAGGGTTGAGACCCAAACCTTGATTCCAATTGGTAAACAAACTTCCTTAATGGACGAAACATATTCGTGAATATTTTACGGTAATGTCATACGAATGATGCGTGCTTAAATAAAGTGAGCTTTGACAGCATCCTTATAACTAACCTTGCAATGGATAATACCTACTCTGCAACCCCTCGCAAAGTGTAAAGTATAATCAATGTGTAAGAAGAACTAGATAATCATAATAAACACTAACGGATAGCGGTTTTTTTGGTTTATTTTTCTATTGGTTTTGATCGAAATTTGTTAGGTATTTGTTGTAATTACAAGTTTGAGTGGTGAATTTCCTACAATTTAAAATTTTTTGGATAAATAATTAATAATATTTATTCAATTGTATGGTTTTTGAATTTATCAGTATTCTCGCTAAACCATAGGTCTTTATATTTATATATCAGTCTAGATCTTTCTTAACTCAAGAGGGATGAAATCTTTTCACTTTGAAGGAGATTTGCAACTAATGAGATTCGATACCTCTCAGTGCTTGGTAGATACATAGTTAGGATGAATCTAGGTTGGTTTAATTTCCCCATTTAAATAGATTATATTCCATATGAATATCATAAGTCAATACCATGGGTGAATACCATGAAGTTATTTATTTATTTATTGACATAGTAAACATATTTTCACATTAATAATTTTATTTTTTATTTTATTTAATTTTGAATTTGATGTTATCTGAACTACTCAAAATGTTTACAAGACAAGACATTAATGTAATTTGAAGTACTAAAAATGTTTACAGAAAAAGACATTAATGTAATTTGAAATACTCAAAATGTTTACAAGACAAGAGATTAGAGCTCTTCTATACTGAGCACAACTATTGATAATGTAAAGTAATTCATCATTATTATTGCAAGAAAACGACAATAGTTGAAATAATTTATTTGTAATTTATAAATATAGATTTTCCCTTTTAAAGGTTTAACTTATTTACTTATTTCCAAAGAAAATAAACTCTTAACAAATTAAAAATATTTTGAAATCTTTATATAAAATTTAAATATGATTTTTAATTAATAATAACTATAACAAAATTAATATCTTTATGGTTAAAACAACCTCTTAATATTCTCATTTAAAAAAATAAAAAACAAAATCTCTAAATAATGGATGAACTTTCAATTTTCTATGCCTAAATTAATATCAAATTTATAGACTAAAAGAAAAAAATTAAGTTAAATAAAAAAGAAAAGAAAAAATTAATATCCATATATTAATGGATACAAATCCTAATCTTAATGTAAATAAAAATTTGAATACAAAGAACAAGAAAACCTTAAAAGTGTTGCACAAAATCATTTGCAGCAAATTATGGACCCCGTGTTGAGTGTAAACAATGGGGTATAGCTAATATTGAGTTCTAAAGGATTTGAAGAGTATATGTGTGGGGTACAATAAATAGAGATCACTTAGATCCCCAATCAAATACTTTTATTTGGAGAAATAGAAAATTGATGCTTTTAGCTTACATTAGAGAAAAAATTTATGAGAAAAACCATGGGTGAATGCAATGATTCAAAAAGATATTTTTATTTTATTTTAATGTATTACTTTTTATTTTTTATTTTTTAATTTTATTTGCATTATTGATCATACAAGACAATATCTCTTCCATATTGATTTGGAGCACTTAAATGAGTAATTTTATTAAATATAAAAATTATTATATGATATTTTAAAATAAAAATATTATAATTAAAATTTAGAATCTAAAAAAAGTTGGGATATGTAGTTCTTATTTGTCTTTGGTTGTGAATTTCTATGTATAGAGTCTATTCCTATTCCATAGGAGTTAGCTAAATCTAAGTTCCTAGTTTGGTGTGAGGTTGAGATATTCTCTCAACCAACTTATTGTGCGTCCAAGATAGCTTCCCTATCTTGAAACAATACTTCATGTATATATGTAACTCTACTTGATTAATAGAACATAGTGTGAATAGTGAGATTTTATCTTGGTATCAGAGCCCATACGGGCCTGGACCTCGGCCCCTCCTGGGTTGAGGGAAATAAGATTATATTGTGTTTTAGTTTTTTTTTTATCCATTCGTTTGGGCGAAGGTGTATTAGAGCAACAGTGCACACATTATTTGAAGGGGGCCTTTACTCGTTTTTTGAGATGGAGATTCACAACACAACATTAATTTTGGTCAAGCCTATGTGGAGGCCGAACATTGAGCACTGTTGGTGAAGGGTGTAGAAGGTCATGAAAGAGGTTGTGGTGAGGAGCTGCTCTTTGATCGATGTGTTGGAGGTCGTCAAATGTATTCTCTGTTTCAGGTCGCCATAGGTTACTACTATGCCTTGGGCTGCTTCCCTCTTGATTCAACCACCTATTGTAATGATCATTACAACTGCGAGTACCGAATATGTGATCTTAACATAGGGACTTTCATCAAGAGTAGGAAGGATCCATTTGCAAAATCCATCGAGCGTGTTTAAAATTCATCTCATTCCCTTGTGGCAGCTCGCAACATGAGGAAATGACTGGATCGACTTTTCCACAACGGCAAAATTTTTTTAAGCTTCCCGATCCAAGTCAGTGAGCATGAAGAAATTACCAGAGCTTGGGATGAGGAGAGCTAGCATGAGGAAGAAGCGTGGCTCAATGAAAGCGTAGTTGAGTCGATTTGGAAATCTAATTGCTTCATATGTTGGAGGCCAATTGTATTTGATCTAGGAGATTTGTTGCAGCATTTGTTTCTTGGTTCTCAGTGTTTGCAAGTCAGATCCATCTACGAGATCTGCTGTAACAGAAGATAAATTCTGCATCAACTAGTTCAGGATTCGGTGGAGGCTTTGAATTTCCATAATGGCTTTCAGAATTGATGGCGTTCATATTAGTTTTCTCGGTAGAAATTGGAAAGAGGAAACCAGTGTTTTTGTTTCTATTCGTCTTTCTTGCATCTGTACAAAATAATGAAGGTGACAATGGGATATAGGGTTTTCAAAATGTTTACTATATTTTCAGTGCTGGTTTTATTGACATGGACAAAAAACGTTAATGCTTTGGTGAACCCTTTAGTGAGCCTTGACTGTGAAAGCATTGAATGTAGCTAAGCTATCTCAAAATTCTATGATGATGGGTATATGTGTCAGCACGCTCCTGGTTATGATCTTGATGTTCGTTGCAAGGCAACATGGTATCACACAACTTCAAGGACACAAAAATTGGTTTTCCTCCTATTACTCATCCATAACTTTCACTATCTAAATATGACTAAGTATTGGTTCTAGATTTCTACAAACAAAGTTCATGAACATTGTGGGTTCTAGAAATCTCACAGCCTTCATTCTCCTTAGGATAAATTTTCACTATTTTGTTATCCTATCTAGTCATAACTGGCCCACTACTCCCGGAAGACCCATTAGGTGCTCAAGCCATTCATTTTTAAACCTAACTTGTCTCCTTGGCTCAAAAACCTCTATTTTTTCTTACCTACACAATTCCCCGCCACCACATAAGCTTACCAAATAGAGCAGCCTTTTCATGCCTCCTTTAGCAACTCTCAAAAACTGAGTGTCTCTGCAGAGCCTTTAGATAGTCAAGTATGTGTGTTGCATCTTAGGCCCATAAATACACAAAGCTTGGGATGGATCCTGTCTTACACTTGTAAACCCTAAGTCTAGATCCCAGCCCAAAAACCAAGTCTAGGAAGGCCTCCAATAGATCACCTAGGGTTTCACAAAGTCATAGGATGGATTTGGTGCCCTACAGATTCTTCTTCTTCTTCTATATAAAGGGAATACATTCAAAAGAACTGGACAAGTCACTTTTCCTAGATACACCAAAGAGATTAGTCAAGGAAATTTTTATGCCTAAAGACATGAATCTTGCAAGGAGACAGTTTCTCTGTGCTCACATCTCTGCAAGAGTGGTCAAATGACATCAGGTTAGCAAAAACGCAAGGTAATGGAATAAAAATTCAGTTTCATAAATAGCATAGGGGATGTCAAAGGGACCTCCAAAAGCAACCTCTTGTTTTAGCAACTAAACATACAAAGGATAAACTATCACCTTGAAATATTTTTGCAAAAATACATTGAAGAGTAATCTGAAGCAGAGATAGAAAAAAAATGGAAGTACTTGTGAAAGAGTTCATAAGGCCATTTTTTGATAAGAGACACAGTAAAACTTAAGACAAATATAAACACCATGATTTTAATGTGAACTAGTAAAAATATTGATCATCAAAGGACCTGTGTTCAAGTAGAAAAGGGGTGTTTTTATTAGTCACAAAACAATGGTGACAAACAAGAAAATCACCACAAACACCACAAAGGAAGAAGTCACCTCCCCAAGGTTACTTCCAAGGATAGAATTAGGTCATTTGCACTGAAGGAAAGGGATAAAGAGTATCAGTATGCAGAGTCTCATCTCACCAAAGAGGCAAAAAACATAGTTTTTTCCTTAGAATAAAAATGGGACATAATTCATTTAACAAAAATGGCTTGAGAGACATTTTTGCCCATGATTTACATCTCGGCTGAAGACCCCAACAAGGGCATCCTTGTCAAGGGATTATCCTGCAAAAATATGATAAAAGTGTAAGTAAAAATTTTGCAAAAATTGTGCCAAAAAGTGTTCCACACAGTGAAATGTCAGTAAAAAGACACATGCAAGGATAGAGGGAAACATGAACTTTAAAAAGGTGGGTTTGCCCTTTCAATTTATTCTCAAAAAAGTCTATAAAGGGACCCTTCTAAATCCCCCCCTCCCCCCCCCCCCCCCCGCACCATTTTCCACTTTGAAAGGAAAGGAAACCATTGGAGGAGAGTGCAGTGTTTTTTTTTTCGGGCAAACTGTGAAAATTGATCGTTGCTATGCGCAGAGCACGATGCTACGCTCCTAGCATCTAGCGCTACGCACAGAGCTGAGCCGAGCAGTGTAAAACTACACTGACCTACGCGCTCGCAGCACAAAGCTACGCGTCTGGGTTGGCGCTACACGCAGGCCCAAAAACTACCACACGCACTCGGGAGACTGCCCTTTCTTCCCGGCACTACGCTCCGATAGCCCGACCGGCCCAACACTGCGCTCCTGGAAGCATTCTGCAGATCTTACCAAAGGCCTTCAAAATCAAATTTGCGGCGTCTAAAATTCTGCAAGTTAAATACAAGTTGGTAAAACCCCTTTTTCTCCTCCCAAGCATTATTTGCCTAAAAATCAAAGAGGTCATCCATAGTAAAAATTTTACCAAACCCTAGACTATGCAAAAATCAATTTTTATGTCTTTGAGCTAGGAGTGTAAAAATTTTGGTTTTGACTGCAAAGAAAGGACTAAGTAACTATAAGGCTGACCTCCACCACTAAGAACAATTTTTGAGAGCTATCTTCACCTTAGCTTTCATTTTTTGCAAAGAGTTGAGCTACACCACTTATTTCACTCCAAAAACCCTCAAGAAAAGCCCTAGGTTTCTTCTGCTATTTTGGACCAGCCATCATGTTAGAGGTAGACAATCACACCAGTGGTGATGAGATTGACACTCCCACCAACCCAAAACATCATCGAGGAAAAGCTAAAAGATTTGAGCCCCTAGACACCACTCCAATCACTTCATCTCCTATGATCCTTTCATGTTTCGAGGATGTAGGGTGCTACAATTTTTGTGGGAAGGTCAAGAAAGTCAACAGTTATCCAGGCTTGACTAGATTATTTTCCTATAGCCCACAAAACCACCAAGTTAATCTAGCAGGGGTCCAATTTGAGCTTTCATCTGAAATCATTTCCAAGGCAACAAGTAAACCAGACATTGGTGAGTTTTGGCTCAAATAAAGGAATTTGGATTTGGGTTATTATGGGCCTTATTTGAAACCCACCTATCACCAAAATTGTAAGGCTATTTTCCCTCTTTCTCATTTTCTAGAGAGGTATGTAGCATTAATGAGGAAGATTATCAGTTTTTTCACATGTGAGGGAAGATACTCTTGGCTCTAATCATATTATATCAGGTTGCTAATGAATTTTACCAAAGTCAAGATGATGAACCTACCTTATTACCATTTCCGGAGTATTGATAAAATGGCCTCCACTGTCAAGAGGAAAATCTATGACCACCAAATGCCTAGCCTCTTTCATCACTCCCTGATCAAGATGATTGTTCTATACCAGCTAGAGAGACAAGGTATATCATAGGAGACCTTCATCTCACATGATGTGTTTGAAAATACCTGGGCCTTCATCTAGCAGAACTTGCCTTCCACTTCAAAACCATCTACCTCCACGCATCCATCATCTCCCCATATTCCTTCTCCGCAAACAATTTCACCTATTACCTCCTCCCATAAATTACCAAGTGAAGGGGCTGACAGTAGATGTAGTGAAGAACAAATAGGAAGCAATAGTCAGGAGGAAGATGAGATAGATGATGATGGACAAGGAGAGAGAAGTAAAGAAGAAGATGATGAAAATGAATAAAATGATGAAGAGGAGGGACATTGTTGAGGTATAAAAGGTGTCTTTTTAACTCCTATTTATCTCACATTAATTATCAATCTAGGTATGATTTTTTATTTCAAGAGTGTACTCAGTCTGAGGCTACAATTCCATATAAGAGTAATTCTTTCCAATATGCAGTATAGTGTTATAAATACAAGAGTAAACGGATGCTTGGAAATGAAATCTAACTACAATGACATGAAACTAAATTCTCTAAAATCCGATCATTCACTTAGTAATCATCAGTCAAGGATGCAGTAGTAATAACTCTTTCCTTTGGCAACTGATGTAAATGAAATCAAATAAGAACAAGACAATCAATCTAAGAAGATAGGTAGAAATAACCAATGTCCTTTACAATTGATGATCTTACACTCCACATTAAAGCAATTAAATGGAAACTGAACTAAATCGCTAATGCTGCTAATGAAAGTAAACTAGGCAAGCTCTTCAAAAGCAAAACCAAACTCTTTTCATGTATGAAATAAAATGTAAAATAATTGACTGAAATGAACAACAGATCTATTTTACTGGAATTGAACAGCAATAGAAATGAACAAAAAACTCTTTATAATGGAATTGAACAACAAACTCTATCTAATGGAATTGAACAACAAATTATATTGAACAGTAATATGAAATGAACAACAATCAGAATGGAACAAAAAATTGGAATGGAATAGCAGGTGCTGAACAACGAAGCTTTGTTAAAGCATAACAAGATAAGTTATACAAGGATCAATATTCTTGTTAAATTGGAAAGGAACGACAACGCAATTCAACAATGCAACACACCAAGATTATAAAGAAATAAAATAGTAAACTATTAAACTTGGAACTTTAATGAAAATAAATGAAAATCGTCACACAACTATAATTGAAAGATAATAATACAAACGAACAAGTGGATCTACCAGGGCCAGGCCCTTAGCCGCTAGGGAAACACTGCTGAGCTACTCCAGAGTCAAGTGATGGAACGACAACTAAATCATGTATTAACCATGCATAATAGCATTTACAAATAGTCGCTCTCTGCTTGAATTAGTAGAGTCAATGAAATTATAGAATTACAAAAGAATTTTCAATGATAATCGTCCCCCCTTGATTTCTACAGGCGTTGCCTTTTATAACAACTCGGCAGACAATACAAGAAACAAAGATAAACTTTGAACAACAATCCCTCAGGATCGAAAGATCCTTAGGGATTCTCTCTATTTTCCTTTTTTAGCTAACACTTCGTCTTCTTGTGCTGTAGTCGTGTTGTTCCTTTCCTTCATTTAACTATGTGTTCTAATTTCATCCTTCTGTCTGGATACGACCCTTTGCTGGAGGAACAACAATTACTCCTACTTTAGCTTTGCCTTTCGAATGGTGGTTTCCCACTTCATTTGTTTCCTATTTAGAATAAAATAAAATATTTATCCAATTTCACAATAAACACTAATATTTCCAATTTTATCATAATCCTTCAATATATCATCTTTCTAGAATAAAAAGAGTCATGTTTGAAGGAAAAAGATAAAGAAATACATGGTGAATTCAGACCTTTTCCAATTCTCAACAGAAATAGCCATGAAGAAAGCAGTGGTGGCCATGAACAAAGCAACCATGATCATGAAAAAAGCAGTGATGATCATGAGGGAAGCATTGAAAAGGAAGATGATGTAGATGAAGAAGAAAATGGAGAGGAAGGTGGCCAAGAAGAAAGCAGCAATGGCCAAGAGTAGTAGGATAATGAAGGAGAAAAAACAGATGAAACTTGTAATGGTAGCCACAAAGATAACTTCAGTGAAAGCGGCCACAACGATGAAAGCAGTGAACATGATGATGAGGAAGAGGATAAAAATGATGAGGAAGAGGAAAATAGTGAAGAAGAGGGCAGTGAAGAGGGAGAACATCCAGATGAGGAAGATAGCTATCTAAGTGCCCAAGAAAGTCCAAGAAAGAGTCATGACAGTCATGACAGCTATCATGACTATCTTGAAAAAAATCAGTGCGTAGAAGACAAAGAGAATCAGAGTGAGGAAGGTACAAAAAATGTAGAGCAGATTGATGGAAAAAATGATGGCAACATTTCCTTTGAGACTCCCATTATTGCCCCTCTCTCATGCACTTATCACGGAGGGAAAAGGGTCATCTCCTCACAATATACCAAAGCATCAAAGAAAGGCAAAGAAAAAATGAAGAGTGTTGAGAAAAAGGCACCAGTCAGGAGGAGAAAAAGGATCAAAAAGGCTTCTAAAGGGCTTCTCTTTGTTGATCTAGATAGTGATAATGAGGACCAAGGGATGAGTACAAAATTGCTCCTCTTAGAAAAAGATGCCCAGCTTCAAGAATGGGAAAAGGACTTTGAAAGGGCACAAAGGGTCATCTACTATTATAAAAAGGAGCACAAACATTTCAAATAGGTGAAGATGGACCTTTCCTTGTAGGAAAAAATGGTCAAACACTATGCAAGGAAGAGCATGCTTGCTAATGCCAAATTGAAGCAAGCCCTCTTAGAGATAGAGGAGCTAAAAAGGCCCAAAATGCATGATAACCTCGGGATCTTGGCTGATGCTTCTCAGCAGGTGTCTAAAACCCCTTGAGGGGTCTACACACCAATTTTGAAGAAAATATGGAAACTTTTTTTTTTTTTCAAATTTTGGCCCCTAGGAGCACAACACCCTTGGCGCTACGCTCTTTTTTGGGGCATCCGCAGCTGCTAAAATTTACATTTTTGGGTTTTTCATGTCAGCAGAATTCTACCCACAAAATTTAAGGTCAATTGGAGCATTTTGTCCCCCTCAAAAGGTCAAAAGACACCTCAAAAATGACCTTTTTGCCTCCTTTTTAGGCCTGGCGCTGCGCGCTGAGCAGTCATGGGAGATTGGATTTTTGAGTAGATCAATGGAATCCATTCAAAAAAAATCAAGTATTTCTAGAAATTAGACTCTTAAAGCTAGCCAACGAGCCATCACGGGGCGAAATCCTATGTGGGGAAGGGTTCCAAAACTCAACTGCAACAGACCCCATTTTCTGCTGATATGGAGCTATGCACAGAGACAACTTTTGATCAAAAAGTCTACAAAAGACACTAATTAATGGCAAACTGGTTCTTTAATATTTTCTTGGGAAAATCACTCCTGATTTGATTTAGGAGTTATGTTTTGGTGTTTTTCATTTATTATCTTATCTCTTATGTGTCTTGGGCCTTGCATTGTCATTAAGCCCATTTATGACATTTATGGCTAAATTACGGTTTCTGGAAGCCTCTTATGGTTTCCACCCCCTCATTTTCTCCATAAATAGAGCAGAAGGCTCTTATGTATTGGTTGGATTTTGATGACTTATTCTGAAGCAAATACATAGGCTCTTGGAGTTTTTTATGGAAATTTGATGTCTTGGATCTCATGCATGCCCTAGCTTGCTTGTTGATGGAGAGAGACTGTTTGTAGGATCCATAAGCTTGGTTGATGGTGAAGTGTTCCTTATGTTCATGTCTTCTAGTCTTCCATTATGTTTTCCATCTTTTTATGTTTCAGTAGGACAAAAATTTATATTAAGAAATGTTTCCTGATGGCACCTTACTTCTGTTTGTCCTTCAATGCCTTAATGTTTTCTTCTATTGAGATGTATTAGGGAATCCATCTCTTGCTCTCTAAGACGTTCTTAGCTTGTTCATTTCTTGAATGGTTTAGATCAGTTAGTGTCAAGTATGATTTATGGCTAGTCCTTCATATTGTTTCTACTGAAATACTCTATTTTGGAATCAACTCTTTAAAGCAACTTTGCCTAGGTTTGTCAAAGAATTTTGTGTGAATCATGCTCTTTTCCTTTGCTAGCAAAATTTGTTTCAAATAACCTTCACAGATTTAACTTTAGATGTTCAAAATTTTCTCTTCTTATATGGTTATCACTACTTGTGCATCTCAAAATGTTTTTCTACTCTTGATAAGGAAATATATGAAAGTTAAATAATTTTCTTGCCTTTATACAATTTCATTTGAATGTTTTTCTTGGATAATAATATGTGTTTAGTTTGAAATAAAAAGGATTAGGTTTCACTTATGCCTTTGATTCTACTTCCATGCTTATGATTTTCTAACTCTCTTAGTCCAAAAATTTATTAAGGATTCAGTTCTGCCCTTCACTAGCTTTTATTCTCAAGTTTAATGTTCATCTCATCATCCCCCACAACCTCAAAGACCTACCAAACAAGTTAAAATTTCCCTACAGATGCTCTTGAAACCATTGATGAACTCTTGATGACCTTGTTTGACTCCATTTCCCAATGACTTAAAAATATTCCATGTTTTCTATATAAATCCATCTGAGCATCATACCCAACCAAAAACAATCAAAATACCCTGCACTTAACATCTAGCCTGAAATCAACCCTAATCAGCAAACAAGTTCATATATTTGCACCTACTAGAGATATCCCTCTCTGAATCTAGGAAGGATAGGTCCTTGGATTCCAAAGCTTGGTTTTATGTTACCTTGTCCATTTCTATCTCAGTCAATCTAGAAAATTACGAGGGGCTAACATATTGGTGATCACGGTGGGACCTTCCGAGTAAATTTCATCGTAGACATCCTTAAGACCTCGGAAAGCCCACAAACATCCTTAGATTAGTATTCAGTTTCTGATGGTTGACAACAATCTGACTTAAAATATTTGAAATCATCCACCTAGCGACTCCACAACTCTCAATAGACCTAAAGACTCCATTGTAGGAAGAACCTGAAACATGACCAGTCATCCTAGAAAGAAAAAGCATTCATGCCTAAGTTGGATTCAAGAAATTATTGTTTTTATCTGTAACTATGTTATATCCTACTTTAAGCCTGATTAAGAATACACTGATGAGATCTACATTTATTATTGGAAAGATCTCAAGCCGCGAAAAGCTAAGCCTCAAATTTTAGACCATGATCAATCTTATACACTTGTGCTTACCCCAGATTCACTTGTGGAAGATCTAGTGAAAGATGAGCCTCATGCTACCTTTCCCCCTCTTTCTGAAACCTCAAACAACAATAAATCTATTTTTACACTACCTATACCCACAAAGGTCCCAGAAAGATACAAGCCTCTGATTTTTCCTCCTATCTTTCAAGCCCTCCCTGGAAATATTGCAGATAAACTACCCATATATGATGGAGAATGCTCAAAAGTCACCGTTGAACAGCACATTCAAAATCTTGAGAATTTACTTGACCTTGATGAAGTAGAAGAAGATGATGTGCATATTAGAATGTTTGCCTTATCATTACAAGGAAAACTTAGGAGTTGGTTTAAGGACCTTCCAGCTGCAAGCATTATCAATTTTCATCAATTTACTCAAGTCTTCTTAGATATGTGGGTGATCATGGGAAAAGAAGTTCTCATCATAGAGGAATAAAAGAATTTAAAAAGACAACCAGGGGAGACAGTACAAGACTTTTCAGCGAGGTTCAATAAGGTATACAATGCAATACCTGCTAAGATAAAGCCACCTTTTGGGTGGGCACTCTTGCACTACCCAAGTACTTTTGACCCAGAGATGGACTTCCAGATAAGAGAAAAAGACCCTTCAAACCTAGAACAAATGCATAATATGGCAATTATTGTGGAATTCAACATACTGGAAAGAGAGGAAAATTTAGAAGAAATAAGGAAGGACAAAGCAGCTCAAGAGAAAATAACTTCTTCAAAGTTAAAACTAGAGATGTTGATAGATACAATCAACAAAATGATGCATATACTTGGTAGGAAAGAGGAAGAGTACATGGTTGAGATTGGTGATGATTATTCATAGTAGCTGGTACCATTTTATTGGGAGGAACCAAATAAGTCATTTCAATGCAAAGGTAGCTATCAAAAGATACTGGCTGACCAAGGTTGCAAAGAAGAAGATGCGGAAAGTTGTCAAGTAAGTACTACATGTCTTGGTACATCCTGTGCTTCACTATTTAAAGAGTATTACAAGAAAATTGAAAATAGAAACAAGGTAGAATGCTCTAAAGAATCAGTAAGGGAGGAAATGGATAATACAAACCCTTTTTCAAATCTAGAAGTTCTCCCCTCAAATCATCATGGTATGGCTATTTGGATTACAAAACTAGAAATGAAAGATGAGCCAACACCTCTTGAGTCCCTACCCTTGTGCTTTGAGTCATTTCAAATTGCTAAAGGAGAAGCTATTGGCCATGAACTCTCTCATTTTCATATGGTGGAACAATCTACTGATCAAGTGTGCATAATGGATGACATTCCTCCTGTTAATAAGTTGCCCAAATATGATCAATATGATGATGATTATGTTCTCCAAACTCAAGCCAACACTACCGAACAATCAGTGATTAGTATTTGGGACAAAGACAGTCATTCTCCATAGCTCAAGTATAGTGATCAGCAAATACCACTCAGCCATGACAGTGAAGAAGAAAGTGCATAAATTTTGGGAGAAAGGGAAGGATCTTTACCTCTTTTTTGCACTTCCTTTCAGTTCATCAATACAACCTTAATGCAATCTAAGTCAGCAATCTTTGGGTATTTATTTTAAAAACAAAGAAAACATTCAGCCCTATATCCAACCTTCACAAGAGAAAGAGAACATCTATAGCTCTTTTTAATCAAGTTTGCTAGAGGACAACATGGAAATATATATGAGTCTGATAGTGCAGACGATCATGAGGAAGAGAAGGAGTTTCTTTCCCAAGAAAGTCCCAAGCTTAGCCAAATGGAAGAAGAAGCAGTCTTGGATCAAGCTTATTTACCAAATCTTCACATTTAGGTATTGTTTCAAGATCCCTTTGCTGATTTTTTAAAGGCATTTGAAGGAGTAAAACATATCAAGAGAAGTTTGATGCAAGGTTTAAAGAAATTTTTAGGAACTACTGTTCGAAAACAAGTGAGGTGGAAGTGGCCTTTGATTTCTTCAACACTCTCAAAGAGCTAAAACAAGATCAATCATGGAATCATCTACTTGACTAGTTATATTGGAAAAGGGAGTTCACGAAATGAATGTATATCATGTAAAGGTTAAATTAGGATAGATAGGAATGCAAAATAAGCTCAGCCTTGTGAGCATATTTTTACTTCTAGGTTGTTTGGAAAGAATGAAAAAACACAAAAAAAAATAAAGGTAGAAAAATAGGGCAGATTTGAAAAGAGGTAAAGCCCCATACCCAAAAAATAGAACTACTGAAAGAGTGCAAGCTTAAATGCCACTACTGGTTGATAAAGAAGTATTGTTCAGTAATCTAGCCTAATCATGGCTGAACATGTTTTAAATTTATTGTTGATAAGTTAGTGAAAAAGAGGCTTGTCAGATCATGTGAACCTGACTTGTCAAAAGAAATAGATTAGGAATGAAGAATGCTGGTTCCACATGCTTAAAACCGAACCAAAGAGAAGGATAGGGATGCCTAACAAATAATGTATTACTGCCCTTATAATTTCTTGTTTTTCTAGTACAAAAATAATGTTTGTGTGCAGCTTTTTCTAATGCCACAACCCATGGTAAGTCAGATTTCCTAATCCTGATTTAAACCATGTTTTCAATTTCATGCTAGTAGGATAGAGAATAAAGTTTTTCAAATAGCTTAATCTTGACAAATGAGTAGATTAGGTAGAAAATAAAAGGAGTTCATTAGCCTTATCTAAACTCTTGGAAGAGATAAGGGTACAATTATATAGTTTGATTTTGTTTACAAAATGAAAAATGTCAAGGGTTTTCCAGTTCAAATGCACCCAAGGAAGAAAAAATGTTAGGCAAGTAGGTTTGGTAGGTAGAGATGATGTTGATGTTAATCATGTTTCTTCAGATTACTAAAGATCACAGCTTCAAGCAAGCATCAATAAGTGAAAGAGGTAAAAATATGCCCATTGGATGAGGCACTAGTCTTCATAAACCAAGAGATCTGAAAGTTGTGGACACCTCCTGAAAAGGAGCTTCCCTCCCCAAGTGGAGCCACTATTAGTCATCCATTATTTTCACCATCTAAAGATGACTAAGTATCGGTTCCAGATTTCTAGAAACAAAGTTCATGAACATTGTGAGTTCTAGAAATCTCATGGCCTTCAGTATCCTTAGGATAAATTTTCACTATTTTGTTATCCTATCTAGTCATAACTGGCCCACTACTCCCGGAAGACCCATCAGGGGCTCAAGCCATTCATTTTTAAACCTAACTTGTCTCCTTGGCTCAAAAACCTCTATTTTTGCTTACCTACACAATTCCCTACCACCACCTAAGCCTGCCAAAAAGAGCAGCTTTATTGTGCCTCCTTTAGCAACTCTCAAAAACTGAGTGTCTCTGCAAAGCCTTTAGATAGTCAAGTATGTGTGTTGCATCTTAGGCCCACAAATACACAAATCTTGGCATGGATCCTGTCTTACACTTATAAACCCTAAGTCTAGATCTCAGCCCAAAAACCAAGTCCAAGAAGGCCTCCACTAGATCACCTAGGGTTTCACAAAGTCAAAGGATGGATTTGGTGCCCTAAAGATTTTGCTTCTTCTTCTATATAAAGGGAATACATTCAAAAGCAGGAGACAAGTCACTTGTCCTAGATACACCAAAGAGATCAGTCAAGGAACTTTTTATGCCTAAAGACATGAATCTTGCAAGGAGACAGTTGCTCTGTGCTCACATATCTGCAAGAGTGTTCAAAGGTCATCAGGTTAGCAAAAAGGCAAGGTAATGGAATAAAAATTCTCTTTCATAAATAGCAAAGGGGATGTCAAAGGGACCTCCAAAAGCAGCCTCTTGTCTCAGCACCTAAACATACAAAGGATAAACTATCACCCCCAAACCTTTCAGCAAAAATAGCTTGAAGAGTAATCTGAAGCAGAGATAGAAAAAAAAGGGGAAGTACCTGTGAAAGATTTCATAAGGCCATTTTTTGATAAGAGACACAGTAAAACTTAAGACAAACAAAAACACCATGAGTTTATGGTGAACTAGTAAAAATATTGATCATCAAAGGAACTGTGTTCAAGGAGAAAAGGGGTGTTTTTATTAATCACAAAACAATGGTGACAAACAATAAAATCACCACAAACACCACAAAGGCAGAAGTCACCTCCCCAAGGTTACTTCCAAGGATAGCATTAGGTCATCTGCACTGAAGGAAAGGGATAAAGAGTATCAATATGCAAAGTTTGATCTCACCAAAGAGGCAAAAAACATAGTTTTTCCTTAGAATCAAAATGGGACATAATTCATTTAACATAAATGGCTTAAGAGGAATTTTTTCCCGTGATTTACATCTCGGCTGAAGACCCCAACAAAGGCATCTTTGTCAAGGGATTATCCTGCAAAAGGATGATAAAAGCGTAAGTTAAGATTTTGTAAAAACTGTGCCAAAAAGTGTTCCACACAGTGAAATGTCAGTAAAAATACACATGCAAGGATAGAGGGAAACATGAACTTTACAAAGGTGGGTTTTCCCTTTTAATTTATTTTCAAAAAAGGCTATAAAGGGCCCCTTCTAAATTTCCCCCTACACCATTTGCCACTTTGAAAGGAAAGGAAACCATTGGAGGAGAGTGCAGTGTTTTTTTTTTTTTCGGGAGAACTATGAAAATTGACCGTCGCTACGTGCAGAGCACGGTGCTACACCCCTAGCCTCTGGCGCTACGCACAAAGGCGAGCCAGGCAGTGTAAAATTACACTGCGCTACGTGCTCGCAACATGACACTATGCGGCTGGGTTGGTGCTACGCATAGCCCTATAAACTACCACAGGCGCCCGGGAGACTGCCCTTTCCGCCCGACACTAAGCTCCGATAGCCCGACCGGCCTGGCCCTGCGCTCATGGCAGCATTATGCAGATCTTGCCAAAGACCTTCAAAATCAAAATTTCGGCCTCTAAACTTTTGCAAGCTAAATACAAGGTTGGTGAAACCCCTTTTTCTCCTCCCAAGTATTATTTGCCTAAAAATCAAAGAGGTCATTTATAGTCAAAATTTGACCAAACCCTAGACTATGCAAAAATCATTTTTTATGTATTTGAGCTAGGATTGTAAATTTTTTTAGTTTTGAGTGCAAAGAAAGGACTGAGTAACTATAAGGCTGACCTCCACCACCAAGAACAATTTTTGAATGCTGTCTTCACCTTAGCTTTCCTTTTTCGCAAAGAGTTGACCTACACCACTTATTTCACTCCAAAAAACCTCAAGAAAAGCCCTAGGTTTCTTCTGTTGTTTTGGACCAGCCATCATGTCAGAGGGAGACAGTCACACCAGTGGTGATGAGAGTCACACTCCCACCAAGCCAAAACATCATGGAGGAAAAGCTAAAAGATTTGAGCCCCTAGACACCACTCCAATCACTTCCTCTCCTATGATCCTTTCATGTTTCCAGGATGTAGGGTACTACAATTTTTGTGAGAAGGTCAAGAAAATCAATAGTCATCCAGATTTGACTAGATTATTTACCTCTAGCCTACAAAACCACCAAGTTAATCTAGCAGGGGTCCAATCTGAGCTTTCATTTGAAATCATTTCCAAGGCAACAGGTATACCACACATTGGTGAGTTTTGGTTCAAGCAAAGGAAGTTGGATTTGGGTTATTATGGGCCTTATTTAAAACCCACATATCAACAAAATTGTAAGGCTATTTTCCATTTTTCTCATTTTTTATAGAGGTATGCAAAATTAATGAAGCAGATTATCAGTTTTTTCACCTGTGAGGGAAGATACTCCTAGCTCTACTCATATCATATCAGGTTGCTGATGCATTTTACCAAAGTTAAGATGATGAACCTACCTTATTAGCTTTTCTGGAGTACTGATAAAATGGCCTCCACTGTCAAGAGGAAAATATATGACCACCAAATGCCTAGCCTCTTTCATCACTCCCTGATCAAGATGATTGTCCTATACCAGCTAGAGAGAGGAGGTATATCTTGGGAGACCTTCATCTCACATGATGTGTTTGCAGACCCCTGGGCCTCCATCCAATATAACTTGCCTTCCACTTCACAACCATCTACCTCCATCCATCCATCATCTCCCCATATGCCTTCTCTGCAGAGAATTTCACCTATTACCTCCTCCCCTAAATTACAAAGTGAAGGGGCTAATAGTAGCCCTAGTGATGAACAAATAGGAGGAAATAGTCAGGAGAAAGATGAGATAGATAATGATGGATAAGGAGAGAGAAATAGAGAAGAAGATGATGAAAATGAAGAAAATGATGAAGAGGAGGGAAGTAGCCATGAGGAAAGCAGTGGTGGCCATGAAGAAAGAAGCCATGATCATGAAGAAAGAAGTGATGATCATGAGGGAAGAATTGAAAAGGAAGATGATGTAGATGATGAAGAAAATGAAGCAGAGGAAGGTGGCCAAGAAGAAAGCAGAAATGGCCAAGAGTAGCATGATAATGAAGGAGAAAACACAGATGAAACTAGTAATGGCAGCCACAAAGATAACCTCAATGAGAGAAGCCACAAGCATGAAAGTAGTGAACATGATGATGAGGAAGAGGATAAAAATTATGAGGAAGAGGAAAATAGTGAAGAAGAAAACAATGAAGAAGATGGCAGTGAAGAGGGAGAACAACCAGATGAGGAAGATAGCTATCTAAGTGCCCAAGAAAGTCCAAGAAAGAGTCATGACTGTCATGACTGTCTTGACAAAAATCAGTCCATAGAAGAAAAAGAGAATTAGAGTGAGGAAGGTACAGAAAATGTAGAGCAGATTGAAGGACAAAATCATGGCAACATTTCCTTTTAGACTCACATTATTTCCCCTCTCTCATGCACTTATCACAGAGGGAAAAGGGATGTGTTTGCTGCCTCTAAAAGGCAAAGGGCCATCTCCTCACAAAATACCAAAGCATCGGAAAAAGGCAAAGAAAAAATGAAGAGTGTTGAGCAAAAGGCACCAGTCAGGAGGAGCAAAAGGATCAAAAAATTTTCTCAAGGGCCTCTCTTTGTTGATCTAGACAGTGATAATGAGGACCAAGGGATGAGTACAAAATTGCTCATCTTAGAAAAATATGCCCAGTTTCAAGAATGGGAAAAGGAATTTGAAAGGGAACAAAGGGTCATCTACTATTATAAACACGAGAACGAACATTTCAAAGAGGTGAAGAGGGGCCTTGCATTGCAGAAAAAAATGGTTAAACACCATGCAAGGAAGAACATGCTTGCTAATGCCAAATTAAAGCAAGCCCTCATAGAGTTAGAAGAGCTAAAAAGGCCCAAAGTGCATGACAGCCTCGGGATCTTGGGTGATGCTTCTCAGTAGGTGTCTAAAACCCCTTGAGGGGTCTACACACAAATTTTGAAGAAAATCTGGAAACTTTTTGTTTTTTTGAAATTTTGGCCCCTAGGAGCGCAACACCCTAGGCACTACGCTCTTTTTTGGGGCATCCTCAGCTACTAAAATTTACATTTTTGGGTTTTTCATGTCACCAGTAGTGTAGCCAGAAAATTTCAGGTCAATTGGAGCATTTTTCCCCCTCAAAAGGTCAAAAAACACCTCAACAATGGCCTTTCTGCCTCCTTTTTAGGCCTGGCACTGTGCGCTGAAAATTCATGGGAGATTGGATTTTCGAGTAGGTAAATGGAATCCATTCAGCACAACTCAAGTATTTTTGGAAAGTAGACTCTTCAATATTTCCAACGAGCCATCACAGCGCCAATCCAATGCCGGGAAGAGGTCCAAACCTCAGTTGCAACAGACCCCATTTTCTGTTGATATGGAGCTACGCATAGAAACAACTTTTGGCCAAAAAGTCAACAAAAGACACTAATTAATGGAAAATTGGTTTTTTAATATTTTCTTGGGAAAATCACTCCTGATTTGATTTGGGAGTTATGTTTTGGTGTTTTTCATTTATTATCTTATCTCTTATGTGTCTTGGGCCTTGCATGGTCATTAAGCACATTTATGACATTTATGGCTAAATTAGGGTTTCTGGAAGCCTCTTAGGGTTTCCACCTCCTAATTTTCTCCATAAATAGAGCATAAGGCTCTTATGTATTGGTTGGATTTTGATAACTTATGCTGAAGAAAATACATAGTCTCTTGGAGTTTTTTATGGAAATTTGATGTCTTGGAGCTCATGCATGTCCTGGTTTGCTTGTTGATGGAGAGAGACTATTTGCAGGATCCATAAGCTTGGTTGATGGTGAAGTGTTCCTTATGTTCATGTTTTCTAGTCTTCAATTATGTTTTCCATCTTGCTATGTTGCAGTAGGACAAAAAATTTAGATTAAGAAATGTTTCCTGATGGCACCTTACTTATGTTTTTCCTTCACTGCCTTAATGTTTTCTTCTGTTGAGATATATTAGGGAATCCATCTCTTGCACGTTAAGAAATTCTTATATTTTTAATTTCTTGAATGGTTTAGATCAGTTAGTGTCAAGTATGATTTATGGCTAGTCCTGCATATTTTTTCTTCTGAAATACTCTGTTTTGGAATCAACTCTTTAAAGCAGCTTCGCCTAGGTTTTTCAAAGAAGTCTGTTTGAATCATGCTCTTTTCCTTTGCTAGCTAAATTTGTTTCAAATAACCTTCATAGATTTAACTTTAGATGTTCAGAGTTTTCTCTTCTTCTATGGTTATAACTACTTGTGCATCTTAAATTTTTTTCTGCTCTTGGTAATGAAATCTATGAAAGTTGAATAAGTTTCTTTCCTTTCTACAATTTCATTTGAATGTTTGTCTTGGATAATCATCCATGTTCAGTTTGAAATCAGAAGGATTAGGTTTCAATTATGCCTTTGATTCTCTTTTCATGCTTATGATTTTCTAACTCTATTAGTCCAAAAAGTTATTAATGATTGAGTTCTGCCCTTCACTATATTTTATTCTCAAGTTTAATGTTCATCTCATCATCCACCACAACCTCAAAGACCTACCAACCAAGTTAAAATTGCCTCGCAGATGCTCTTTAAACCATTTATGAACTCATCATGACCTTGTTCGACTCCATTTCCCAATGACTTAACAATCTTCCATGTTTTCTATCTAAATCTATCTGAGCATCATACCCAACCAAAAACAATCAAAATACTCTGCACTTAACGTCTAGCCTAAAATCAACCCTAATCAGCAAACAAGTTCATATCTTTGCACATACTAGAGAGATCCCTCTCTGAATCTAGGAAGGCTTGGTCCTTGGATTCAAAATATTGGTTTGATGTTACCCTGTCAATTTATATCTCAATAAATCTAGCAAATTACGGGGAGCTAACACCTCCCACTCTTGAAAACCCTTCTGGAGATGCTTCCAGTGAGAAACCAAATATTTTTTTTGTTGTGATTGGAATTAACACAACTCTCAGTAGCAGAAAATGACGAGACTCTGTACGAGAAACCTGGAGGGACGAGACTTAGTCAGTTTTAACAGGAAAAGGTAAGGGTAATTAGATTTTTCTTTGGGTGCGGTCCTATATGAAAATCCATGGAAGTCTATGCATGAACGTTGTGGGGAGGGAAATGTTGTGGTGTGGAGCATTTTGTTTTTCTGACCAGGCTATATATAGCTATCAACCAAATCAATTATTTCACCTATTTAAATGTATTGAATCTCTCCCCATGCATAGAAACAAATAGCTTGTGAAAGAGCACACAGAGTGCTACGTAAAGGGTCATATAAATTTACATTATTATTTACCATTGTTTAATATTTATTTAAGAGTTGTCATGTGAGTAATGTAAATTTGGTTGAAAGAATTTATTTATTTATTATGACATTTAGTTCGGCCAACTATTGTCACGAGCTTGAGTCTTTGTTGGAATTGGCCATTCTAACAATAAAAAAAGTTATTTGCAGGTATTATTTACTACCACACATGATGAAGACATGACAATGAAAATGGCATAAAAAAATAGTGGTTGGAGCTACATCAGAGATTGTAGGATGATCGAGTTTGTGTGTGCCCAATGTGATTAGGGGAGTAGATTATGATGGAAACAACCTGGAAGCGAGCATGAGGAGGCATGCTTAGAAGAAGTCACCCATCCTTGATATTGCGAACAGGGGAAGTGGCATTACACCATGATGTCGAAGAATTGGATACTGAAATGAGAAATTTGTGTGTAAAATCATCGAATTTTATGCATTTTCACAATGAATTTGTGGGTGACATAGGAACAGACTGCATAGTCCTGGATTCTTGTTTTGAGAGGGACAATTTTTTATTGTTTCTCTTCGTGTGACTGTGAGTTCTTATGTCTATATCATCTGTGTTGGAATGCACTACATGGAGACTAGTTGAAAAGTCGTTGATCAGTTTATTTATTAGTGGACCCCTCTGAGGTATCGTTGGAGAAAGATATACTTAGATGGTTGTTGTGATGAGGATAGTATTGAGACTCTAATCTTAGATATCAAACCCTAATATCTATGGAGTGCTTGAAACTATCCCGCTAGTGTGAAAGCTTATATATTTTAGGCTCATCTCACTGAATAGTGAGTGCTTGTATGAGGGTGTGTACACTCTCCAGGTATGTCACTTGGAGAGCCATTTAATTAATAGTTAATAGATTCAAATTTTAACATGGTATCAGAGCATCACATTGAAGATCAATGAGTTTTTGAGTAGATGGAAGAAGGGAGCCAATGTTATATCTGTGACTGCTAGATCTGCTGCTATCGGTTTTATCACACATTTGCCCTGTTTTTTGTGTCCCTACGAGGGCTGAGAGGCTGCAACGTTCATTGGTGGAGTGGATGTCAAATTGAATCGGTGAAGCAGGCTGTGGAAGAGGCAACCCGTGGATCTGACTTCCAATTGTCATAAGAGCTGGAGCTCATGGTTGCCAACGGATCCATGGTAGAGTGCGTGTTGCGTGGTTTAATTTGCAAGCAAGGGTCCACATTTACTCATATTCAAGGGACATGAAGATCGTAATGGAGGGTCATCACTGGTGGGACGTAGCTTGTCACTGGAGAATATTTAATTCATGTCAGAGTCGCTAGGATCTGATCTCGGCTCAATCGAAAAAGGTTTCAGAGTTTCTTTCACACTTAAGGATTCGATGCCAAGACTGCTATTATTCGCTTCATTGATCCGGTGGAGGAAGACTGTGGGGTCCTCTGTTGAGGATGACATAGCTGATGGTCAATTGGAGAAACAACGTTTTGTGAAGCATGGTGGTATGTGGTGTGCGTAGAGCACTGACTCCACTGTTTGGGAATTTTAATGGAAACCTGGAGAGGGAATGAAGTGCTACACCAAAAAAAAAAACATCAAACACAGATATTAAGTGATGACCTTGCTGCGTTATCCGGAGAGCCCAGAGGACGAGCTTTCTTGTGTGATCTGCTTGTGTCATCTAGCAGATTCATTCTGAAATTTTATTGTTTGACAAACCTAGAAGTTGCAGGTTGTGGAGATCTCAAAGTCAATTGTGTAAATTTTCTTCTAATTTAATATATGCGAGAATGAAAATGCGAAATTTCTTGTTGATTTGAACCCATATTTAGAAATATGTGCCATATTAGAAATTTCTATTTACATGCATCATAATTGGATATCTATAGAATTTACAACTTGTTGAGAGGTCATTTGTTGCTTGTGACAAGAGCTGAGGGCACTCAGACCTGCGTGGCATAGAAGCTACAGTCTAAAAGGTTCTACATTTGAAGAGATGCCAAAGGGAAAAGTTTCCTGCCTACATGGTAACAGGGTTATTGGAGCTCATTAGAGGACCGAGTGGAGTCGAAAAGAAATCTCGAAGCAAGATATAGAGAGATAATCTGGACTTCCCCAACATCTCTATATTTTTAGATATTTTTTTATTCTGATGATGATGATCTCTTTCTCATGTGGATATTTGGAGGTATTAGCATGGGTAGTATTTTTGAGTCAAAAGAAATTTCAAAAAAAAATGTCGTTATGCTGATGACCACAAAAATTAAGAGGCAGTGTCTATTCTGCAAGATCCTGAGATTGAAGAGCCATGAGTTGATCTTCAGGAAGGATGTAAAGAGGAACAAAGTGTTGAATATCAATTGGACAAGTCACATGAAGCTGATTTCAAAGACGTGGCAGAAGAAGACAAAGCTCGAGAGAATTTAAATTGTGATGATTTCATGAATATTTCTATGTGTGCAGATGTTAACAATAACGAGGAAGAAATAACAAAGTTTGAAGAGGAATTGAAGTTTTGTGACACCATAAATAGTGAGAGAAAACATTCTCCTATTAAGCCTATCATAATTTTGAGAAATGAGGTGAAGATACATCATTACCTCATGGCGAGGAAAGTGAAGATGAAGCCTCACCTCGGAATGAAAAAGTATGGATTTGCAAGCATAAAGACCAAAATGAAAAGCCTAGCTGAGACTAGACCATCAGGCGTATGTCATTTTTCAGTACCCTTTCTCCATTAAGGGGGAATGTTGGAAGTAATGGAGAAAGCTATACTTAGATGGTTGTTGTGATGAGGATAGGATTGAGACTCTAATCTTAGATCTCAAATCCCAATATCTAGGGAGTGGTTGAAATGATCCGGATAATGTGAAAGCCAATATATTTGAGGCTTATCTGACTCAATATTCAGTGCTTGTATCAGTATGTGTACACTCTCCAAGTATCTCACCTGAAGAGCCATTTAATTAATAGTTAATAGATTCAGATTTTAACAAAAACTAGTATTGATAAACAAATTATTTTACTTTTATTATTAATTTAATTTATTTTTATTTTTATTTTTGGTCAAAATGTTTAACATGAAAAGACATGACAAGACATCACATCATCTCTACCATATTATGTTGAAAAGTGCCTCTAAACACAAAAATTAAAAGAGATTATTTACACAATAATAATATTAAATATAAAAATAACAAAAATTGTTAGATTTTAGAATATGACAAAATTAATTTTAATTAATTAAAAATTTCAGAGTACAAGCTTTTGTGAGAAAAGAAATTTTGTTGTAGCATTTGCGGTGGTCAACCAAGATAAGAAAGGTCGATAATATAACACTAAGTAAGAAAAATTTGAGAGGCTTTAGCGAGAAGAGCAATTTTGTTATAGCGTGGTCAACACAGATAAGAAGTTCGATAATATAACAATAAGAAAAGAATGTGAATCATCAAGTCTTCCTTATCCTTAGGATAGAGATATAGAATCAAGGTTGATAGATAAATAGGTTACGTTAGTAGAACCTTGGGAGGTTAAAAATGAAATTTATTTTAAAATGGAATAACAAGATATAAATTTTTAAATAATTAATAAGAATTTAAATGTGAATAAGGGAAAAAAAAATCTAAAGGTTATAAATGTTAAGAAAAAATAAAATCAATATTTATTAAATTATTAAAAAATTGAAACTAAATAAGATAAGATATTATTAATAATATATAATAGAAATAAACTTAAAAAAAATAGATAAATAATATGATGATGATGATGGTGGTTAATGTCTACTGAGACCAAACTTTGGTCTATAGGATTTAAAGAAATGAATTATTTAGTTCCTTTTAAAATTGTACTCATATGTTCAAAAATCTTGGAGAGAAGCGTCGTGAGCTCACTATAATTTTGAAATGTTAAAAGGCTAGGGAAGTTGATATTGCAACAAAGATTATGAAACAGAGATCTAATGTGGGTGTAGGCAGGGCACTCTAAGAGGAAGTGATTTTCATCCTCAATGCTCATATTCTCACATAGATGGCAGATACTTTCCATTCATGGTGTTTCAGGAACTGCTCAATGACCTGTTTCATTATGGAACTCATGAGAGTTTGTTCTTATCTTGTTTATATTAATTTTTTTCTTTCAGCTAGTTAAAACAAAGAGATACTTTAGATCTTTTAGAGTAGGGTTGATGAACTTCTTATAATATTTTAATTTTCTTTTAGCCTCTAAATCTTTCTCACACCACATTTTCTCTTTAAGCTTAGAAGTAACAATATTTTTAATGTTATTAATATTTTGCGATGCAACATTTTCATCGATCTCCCAATGGTTTAACAAGGCCCTAGTATCTTTATACCAACCTCGTTTGAACCTTAGGTGGTTTTGGCTGGAATTTAAACCTAGATGAGGAAGTCATGTACGACAAGAGCCTAATTATAGCTTGAGTGCGCCTAATGATTAAGACGTGTTTCCTCCTAAGAGGTCACAAGTTCAAAACTAGAGGGGGGTAGAGTATGTATGCCTTCATATACTTAGTAGTCAAATCACTACAGGGAGGTGGATCACTTGTGCTACAAACAAAGGGGTCTTATACACCAATTTAGTGTCTAACTTGACTGTAAATTTAAATAATAATAATAATTATCATTAATAACTAATAAATATTTATTAATTTATAATAACTAAAATAATTTAAAATAGATTAAATAACATAAAATTAAAATAACTTGAATTATAATAATTAAAATAAAAAATTAAATTGAAATAAAAAATAAAATAAACCAAAAATAAAATAAAGTAAATTAAATATATATATATATATATATATATATATATATTTCATCCAATTAAAGAAATAATTAATTATTTAATTAACTTTAATTTATTTATTAACCACTATCATGTTTTCTTATTCTTCTTCATGTTCCCTTAGGGTCACATTTTAAATAATTAACCCTTCTTCTTTCAATTTGATGAAGCTCCCCTTATTATTATTATTTTAATTTAATATTTTATTTCGATTATTATTTTAATTTTTTTAAATTCCATTCATATTTAATTTTATAAATTAATAAATATTTATTAGTTATTAATAATTATTAAATTATGAATGTTATTTTCAAGTTTCTTAACAATATATTTTTTCTTTATTTAATATTGGTCTTGTATTTTTTGTATTTTTTTTTTTTTGCCCTTGAAGATTGATGAAATGGTCGCCCCAAAAGTCTAATAGTTCAAAGAGTGTACACATTGCTATAGGAAAATTCCTTAATAACATAAAAATAACTTCAAACTAAAATAATAAAAATAAAAAATATATTATTATTATTATTATTATTTTCAATTATAAATTTTCCCGGAAATTACATAAGGAATTTTTGGAACCGACGTGTTTCGAACTACCAACTGTAATTCATCATCAGGACAATGAAGATTTGTTGATCTGACATACACATTTATACCAGGAAGAGAGAAGCAACGGTCAAAACCTAAAGAGTAAAAAAAAACGGTCAAAATTCATAAAATAATCCAAAAATATAACTAACCCATCCTAAAAACTAAAAACGGTCAAAAATAAAATTAAAAATGGTCAAAAATAAAACTAAAAAAAAAAAAAAAAACTAAATTAACTTCCCCAACAGAAACAAAATAAACAAGTAATTAAGAGAAAAATTCAAGTCAAAGTCATAAACTCTAAATAAATTAAAAATAAATAGAATAATAAAATAAAATCAATAAATACAGTAAATTGCCCACGTGGTGTAGAACAGTCGGTGATGGGGTGCACTGTTAAGGCACTCCGTTCTGTAAGGTCACCGGTTCGAAACCCATGGGTGGCATGGGAGGAGAAAAAATGGAAAAAATTAGGATTAGTGTGAACAAGAAAATAAATAAATAAATAAATAAATAAATACAGTAAATTAATAACTAAAGGAATACAATAAAATAAAATAAAAGTAAAATAAAAATAAATTAACAACCATAAACCAATATACAAAATATCAAATTAAACTAAATAAAATAACAAAATAATAATAAAAATACCAAATCATAAAAATAAAAATAAAAACCAAAGAATAAAACGACCTAGTAAAAAGTAAAACGAAAACCAAAGAATTCAATTCAAAGTCATAAACTTAAAATAAATAATTTATAAATAAATAAGAATATAAAAATACATAAAAATAATAAAATTAAATCAATAAATTAAATAAATTAATAAATAAATACATGAATGAACAAACTTTTCTTTTTAAAAATTAAAAATGAAATAAAAATTAAAATAAATTTTTAATTTTTTTTTAAATTTTTATTTATTTATTTATCTATCTATTTATTTATATTTAAATAAAAATGAAATAAAAATGAAATAAAAATAAAAATAAGTAATTTTTAATTATATTTTAATAAACAAATAATCAAATACTAAATAAAATAATAGAATAACAACCAAAGAATAAAAGGAACCTTACAGGGAGTGAAGAGATGGAATCCCAACAACTACTAACTTTCCATCCGTCATTCCTATTCAACGTGCGGGACCTCTCCTCAATATCAATCACCTCCCTAAATTTCCGGTGATGGAAATGGTCAACTCTAGCAAGGATTCTAGCGTCCTCCATACAAATGTGATGCTTCGTCTTTTCTGCATGCTCAGCTAACGCACAGGACTTGGTTCTACCATGCCTAATATCCGCAGCATGCTCCTAGAACCTCTTATTAATCGATCGACCAATTTCACCAATGTAGGGAGTCCCGCAAGAGCACGGAATCAAATAAACACCTTTCACGTTTTTAGGGTCCAACTGGTCCTTAACTGATTTTAAGGGAGCCCCGAATGGTGTTTAAAGGTTTAAAAGAAGAAGAGATATTATGCTTCATTAAAATCTAAGTGATCTTGTGAGTAGTACCTTGAATAAAAGGTAAATGAACTTTACCAACAACATCACCACTAATCTTATTCTATCTAGGACTTTTGCTCGCATTCATGAAAGCCTTCAAACCCTGACTTATACTATAACCGTTTTCTGCGAAGACTTTAAGGAGATGGGATTTCTCTTCATCTAAATGATCATTATCAGAAATTATAAGAGCTCTTGTAGCTAAAGTATTAAAAACTCTAAGTTTCTGAGCAGGAAAATGATGAGAATCAGAATGTCGATACTATTCATTGTGCGTCTTTTTCCGAAAAACACGGTGCGAGAAAGAGCCATTATTATTTTTAGAGATGAGAACATCCAGGAAAGGAAGGTTCCCATCAGTTTCAGTTTCCATCGTGAACTTGATGGAGTCAGATTGACTATTCAAGTGCCGATGGAAAGCCTCTAATTCAAGACTACCATGAGACCAATTGATGAACGTGTCATCAACAAACCACTTCCAAACCTTGGGTTTTAAAGGAGAAGTCGCCAAAGCTCTAGATTCAAAATCTTCCATAAAAAGGTTGGCCACCACCGGAAAGAGTGGGGAACCCATGGCTACACCACATGTTTTCTCATAAAATTCTCCATAAAAACTAAAAAAGGTAGACGTGAGGAAAATTTCCACCAAATTAGCAGTATCAGGATCAGTGATATGCCTGATAACTTCTATTGCCTCCATGATAGGAATGTTCATATAGAGAGAAACAACATCAAAACTCACCATAGAGTCAGTCGGTTCGTAAACCTATCTTTCTAACTCATGAACAAAAGAAGCAGAATCTTTCACGAAAGAATTTGTCTGACCAACAAGAGGCTTTAGCTTACGGGACAAATACTTAGCTGGGAGATAGGTGGGCCCACCAATAGTATTAACAATGGGTCTAAGAGGAACACCATCCTTATGAATCTTAGGGAGCCCATAAATCCTAGGGGTGAGAGGATTTCTTTCGAAGAGCTAAAGCCCTGACCGACCTAGATCTTCCATTGAGGCTTCGAAATCCTTGCCCCTCCAAAAAATAGAGGGACAATGATAAATCAGAACAGAAAGAGTATGTCAAAATGCATGCAATAAATGTCGTTTATGAAAGCGGCTATGGTATGGGTTCGGACCCGAAGATACGCTCGGCACCAAGAACCGCAAGAAAATGGAGTAGTCCCGATCGAGGGGGATATAAAGCTTCGACGATCTGGACCATACTGCTCTTCGAAAGCAATCCTGTCACCCCTAGGATTTATGGGCTCCCTAAGATTCATAAGGATGGTGTTCCTCTTAGACCCATTGTTAATACTATTGGTGGGCCCACCTATCTCCTAGCTAAGTATTTGGCCCGTAAGCTAAACCCTCTTATTGGTTAGATAGATTCTTTCGTGAAAGATTCAGCTTATTTTTTTCATGAGTTAGAAAGCTAGGTTTGCGAACTGAATGACTCTATGGTGAGTTTTGATGTTGTTTCTCTCTATACGAACATTCCTATCATGGAGGAAGTAGGGGTTATCAGGCATATCACTTATCCTGATACTGCTAATTTGGTGGAAATTTGCCTCACGTCTACCTTTTTTAGTTTTGATGGAGAATTTTATGAGCAAACATGTGGTGTATCCATGGGTTCCCCACTCTCGCCGGTGGTGGCCAACCTTTTTATGGAAGATTTTGAATCTAGAGCTTTGGCGAATGCTCCTTTAAAACCTAAGGTTTGGAAGGGGTTTGTTGATGACACGTTCATCAATTGGTCTCATGGTAGTCTTGAATTAGAGGCTTTCCATCGACACTTGAATATTCAATCTGACTCCATCAAGTTCACAATGGAAACTGAAACTGATGGTAACCTTACTTTCCTGGATGTTATCATCTCTAGAAATAATAGTGGCTCTTTCTCGCACCGTGTTTTTCGGAAAAAGACGCACACTGAGCAGAATCTACATTCTGATTCTCATCATTTTCCTGCTCAGAAACTTCGAGTTTTGAATACTTTAGCTACAAGATCTCTTAGAATTTCTGATAATGATCATTTAGATGAAGAGAAAGCCCATCACCTTAAAGTCTTCGGAGAAAATGGTTATAGTAGAAGTCAGGTTTTGAAGGCTTTCATGAATGCGAGAAAAAGTCCTAGACAAAATAAGATTAATGGTAATGTTGTTGGTAAAGTTCATTTACCTTTTATGCAAGGTACTACTGACAAGCTTGCTCGGATTTTAAGGAAACATAAGATCTCTTCTTCTTTTAAACCTTTAAACATCATTTGGGGCTCCCTTAAATTGGTTAAGGACCAGTTGGACCCTAAAAACGTGAAAGGTGTTTATTTGATTCTGTGCTCTTGCAGGACTCCCTACATTGGTGAAACTGGTCGATCAATTAATAAGAGGTTCCAAGAGCATGCTGCGGATATTAGGCATGGTAGAACCAAGTCCTTTGCGTTAGCTGAGCATGCAGAAAAGACAAAGCATCACATTTGTATGGAGGGCGCTAGAATCCTTGCTAGGGTTGACCATTTCCATCACCGGAAATTTAGGGAGGCGATTGAGATTAAGAAGAGGTCCCGCACATTGAATAGGGATGACGGATGGAAAGTTAGCAGTGGTTGGATTCCATCTCTTCACTCCCTATAAGGTTCCTTTTATTCTTTGGTTTTTATTCTATTATTTTATTTTAGTATTTGATTATTTATTTATTAAAATATAATTAAAATTTATTTATTTTTGTTTTTATTTTATTTTTATTTCATTTTTATTTAAAAATAAATTAATTAATTAAAAAAAAGGAAAAAAATAATTTATTTTTATTTATTTTTATTTTTATTTTTATTTTTAAAAATAAAAGTTTTTTGATTCATGTATTAATTTATTAATTTGTTTTATTTATTGATTTTATTTAATTATTTTTATTTATTTTATATTTTTATTTATTTATAAATTATTTATTTTTAGTTTATGACTTTGACTTGAATTCTTTGGTTTTCGTTTTATTTTTTACTGGGTGGTTTTATTCATTGGTTTTTATTTTTATTTTTATGATTTGGTCTTTTTATTATTATTTTGTTATTTTATTTAGTTTACTTTAATATTTTATATATTGGTTTATGGTTGTTAATTTATTTATTTATTAAAATAAAATACAACTAATTTATTTTTATTTTTACTTTTATTTTTGTTTTATTTTATTTTATTTTATTTTATTCCTTTAGTTATTAATTTATTGTATTTATTGATTTTATTTTATTATTGTATTTATTTTTAATTTATTAGAGTTTATGACTTTGACTTGAATTTTTCTCTTAATTACCTTTTTATCCTTGTTTCTGTTGGGGTAGTTAATTTAGATTTATTTATTTACTTTTTATAGGGTTGATTTCATATGAAGGGGTAATTATGACTTTTTATATATTTTTATTTTTAGTTTTATTTTTTACCGTTTTTTATTTTATTTTTAACCGTTTTTAGTTTTTAGGATGGGTTAGTTATATTTTTGGATTATTTTATGAATTTTGATCGTTTTTTAACTCTTTGGATTTTGACCGTTGCTTCTCTCTTCCTGGTATAAATGTGTATGTCAATCAGCTAATCTTCATTATCGTGATGATGAACTACAGTTGGTAGTTCCAAAAGCGTCGGTTCCAAAAATTCTTTATATGACTTCCCGGAAGATTTATAATTGAAATGTTATGGATCATAGAAGCTTGCACTATCAACTATTATTATTTTATTAAATTTTGTTAGGTAGTAAAGGTAAGTTTGACTCAGGAAAATTACTAGTGATTTTTGACCTCCACTAATTCATCTTAACTCGAAATCTAACTTAAAGTGATAAAATCTCTTTTAATCTCTATTGGCTCTTGATAGATATACAGTTAAGTTAGATCTAGACTCGTTTTGTTTCAAAAAATTTGTGCCACAAGATTGATTTTACAACCTAATATAAGAAATATATCTAATTTCTTTCAAATCAACCCTAAACTAACACATATCTCTTTTAAAATAAAATTAAAATATTTTGGAAATTAAAAAACAAATATCTATTATAATAAAAAAATAAAAATAAATATATTTATTAAATTATTTTTAGTATAATTTAATAAATCTACTAATGGAATAAGAACTCTTTGTTTTTTCTGTATATGTTTAAATTTGATGTTAAATTAGTTTAAACATTCATGTTTGAATATTTGATTTATAACTTATATTGAATTTTCTTTTTGTTATTAATAGTTTTTAAATGTAATAAATATTTTTTTTTGTAAGTTGATGTTGTTTCTTCCCGTTAGCCAAAACAAATTACAATGTGAGGAGAGGTAACCTAGATGTCCTCAACCTGTCCATTAAGAAAGCAGATCTAATGACCATCCAGTTGCTAAATAAAATTGCTAAGTAATCAGTCAAAAATAAGTAAATTTACATGTAAATTTGCAAGAGTTTCAAAATTACGAAAATAAAGCCAAGTAACATTGCCCAACCTCCAACCTCTCGATTGAGGCTTTCAACCAAACAAGAGATAAACTATTTATGAGATAATTCGATCGGAACCGTGAGGAGTTGAAAGAGAGATACATGGTATATGCTTGTCAATTCTAGCCATCCTATTTTTCAAACGGATCATATGGAATATCAAGTGTTGTTGATCGTTCCTGATACCTTTCGTGCTATCAATAATACTCAGTGCATTTTGATACCCTCCCTACAGAGCTCTAGCTAAAAGGTCTTAGTTTTCCAATATAAGGATAAATTCTGAACATATAGAGTGTGTCCTCCACTAGTAGACACAGATTCTTCCTAGTCTCTATCCTGTTTTGAGCTGAGGAAGAAGTGATTTTGGCCATGACCTCTACCATGATCATGACGTTTGAAGCCACGACCACTGTTGGAGCCGCAACCTCCACGCGATGGTGGTCTCACCATCTTTTCAAGTGATATGCCTTAGATTAGGAATTGCCTCTTGGAGCTGCAACCTGCAAGCCAGGGTGGTCTCACCATCTTTTGAAGCAGAAATCCCTCGCACTAGGCTTTCTAGTTGGGTTTTTAAATAATATATATATATATATATATATATATATATATATATATATGTATGGGAATTCGATTATACAATTTTTTCCATATTTTCACTAAGTAGGACACATATTCGGAGATCGAATCACAGTTGGGATATATTACTTGAGATATACTTCTTTGACTTTAAAGTGTTACTTATTTACTTCATATTAAGAATAAAATAAATTACACATTTAGGTCACAATAAAAAGTGATAATAAAATATTATATTTGAATGTTTTATTTATGATAGACACTATTTTTTTTTTATTAATATATTTTTGTTTTATATATTTAGCTTCCACTTAACATGAAATGAATTATACATCATGTAATATCAATAATATTGTTTTTTACATTTCATTTTTCAACTCCATATTAAGTATTAAAGAAACTATATATATCTCAATTATTATTTTATTATTATTTTCAATTACTTTATCTCTATATAAAGTTTATGTGCCATTAATATGAGAATTTAATTATTCATTTATGTGTAGGAATTTATAGGGTAACTTCCTTAGATCAAACAACAAAGGTCATCGCTCACAAACAAATCACAAATCAGTACTCCAGTATATCACGGGTTAAAACCCTCGAAGAGGAAAACAGTCCACGATGTGAGCCAACGCAGCCACTTCACGCAATTTATTATTAAAAATAAAGTTTACATACGTTTCTCTCATAAACAGTTATTGGAAAAATGACCCTCCATGCTCTTTAAATACAGATAATTGACCAATTGAGTGTTAGGCCATGGATCAAGTGTTGTTAATACCAAGGAGAGAGTGAACCGTCAGATCACTACTAATTATGACTGTCGGATTATAAGTTACAAATTTACATAGAAAAGAAACACACTTTACCTAACTCTACAGTAGACCAAGTTATACTTAACTATTTCCTATGTGTCGAGATATCCTAACATCGCCCCTTGAGAACAACTTGGGATATGATTGAAGGATTTAGAAAGGTGACACAAAATGATCCTATTTCCTATGTGTCGAAATATCCTAACATCCCCCCTTAAGAATAACTTGGGATAGGATTGAAGGATTTACAAAGGTGATACAATAGGACAAGGAAGGAGGCATTAGAGCCTATCCCTCGTTAATGGTAATTTTCTTGAACTCTAAGCATGGATTGAATTTTGGTAAAATTCGCTTCTGTGAGAGCCTTTGTAAAGATATCGACAGCTTGATCATTGGTTGAACAATACTGTACTTCAAGAACACCATCATGAATGAGCTTTCTGATGAAGTGTATATGAAGATAAATGTGTTTCATACGCTGGTGTTGAATTGGATATTTACAAAGCTAAATAGTACTTTTATTATCACACCAAAGTGTATTTGGATGTTGCTGATGACTACCAAATTCAGAGAGGATCTAACGAAGCCGCATGGCTTCCTTGCTGGCTTCAACGACACCACGATACTCTCCTTCTGCCAAAGAAAGAGAGATGGCACTTTTTTCTTACAAGACCAAGGAATAGGTCCTGAGTGAAGAGTGAATACATATCCTGCAGTAGACTTTCGATCATCAAGGTCACTAGCCCAATCAGAATCACTGAAATCGATCAACAATGGAGATGCTCCTACACTGTAATGAATCCTGAATTGAATTTTACCTTGAATATATCAAAGTATTCTTTAAGTTTCTTTCCAATGACTTTCATGAGGTTGGTGCATAGCTGAGCAACAAGACCAATGGAAAAAGAAAGGTCAGGACGAGTATGGGTTAGATACAAAAGTTTACCAAGAAGTTGACGATATAAGGTAGCATCAACTCCAGGCGTAGTACAAGTGACTGAAAGTTTGAATCTAAACTGAAAGGGATAAGGGGTTGGCTTACCTTCTTCAATGTGAAAGTGGCGTAGAATATCACAGGCATACTTGGACTGAGAGAAGGTAATACCTTATTTGGATTGCAAGACTTGAATACCAAGGAAATAATGCAAGTGTCCTAAGTCTTTCATTTCAAAGTTTTTTTTTATGCTATAATTCATGTGGTTTATATGGTTGGGATCACTACCAGTAAGGATAATATCATCAACATAAAGAACAAGGATGGTGAAGGACTTACCCACTTTCTTGGTGTAGACAGTGTTGTCAGAATGACACCCAGAAAAGCCATTATCTAATAGAAATCTATCCATTTTTGCATACCAAGCCCGAGGAATTTGTTTGAGACCATAGAGAGACTTCCTAAGGCAACAAACAAGGCTAGAGTCATTTTGGATAAAGGAGGGGGGTTGTTCCATGTATATTTCTTCATGAAAATATCCATGTAAGAAGGCGTATTTAACATCCATATGATGGACTTCCCATTTAAAGGAGGTAGCAAGGGAAAGAACAAGGCAGATAGAATTCATTTTGGCAACAAGGGAGAAGGTTTCAGTATAGTCAATGCCTTCAACTTGTAAGATTCCTTTAGGAACAAGACGAGCTTTATTACTATCCAATTTTCCAGTTGGTCCAAACTTTGTTTTGTAAACCCATCTGCATCTGACAATTTTTCTTCCTTTTGGAAGAGGAACAAGATCCCAAGTATCGTTTGGCAATAAGGAATGATACTCTTCATTCATATATTCATCCCAATCTGGATGACCGAAAGCTTCTTCAAAGGTGTCTAGATCAGGTTTTTTTGAAACTTGAGCCAATAAGGAAGAGGCTCTTTCGAACTAAGAATGTGTACGTCGTCGATCTACAAAGTCACCTACAAGAGAACCTGCTACATCCAAGGTAGAGCAGACCCATCTTGGAATTTTTGGGGTAGGAGGAATATCTTCAAGAGGTGGAGGAGGATTGTCATCCTCGCTGTCATCATCTGAACTAGAAGGAATACTATAAAAAATAGAAGAGATAGAGAGAGGTGGCACATATGCCGAATTAGGCTCACAGGCCAAATGTGGCACACCAGCCGAAATAGGCTCGTAGGCCGATATATTTTCATCAAATTTTACATCTCTTCTAATGATTATATTTTTGGATTTTGGTTGAATAAGTCTATATCCTTTGACATCTTCAAAATATCCAACAAAAATGCATTTTTCACTCTTAGGTTCTAATGCTTTATGTTTCTCATCTAGAATATGGGTGCAAGCATCACTTCCAAAAACACGAAAGTGACTTACTCTGGTTTGATTGAGTTCTAGGATTCTTTTGGAGTTACATTCCTTAAAAACTTAGTAGGAATGCAATTTACTATGTAATTTGCACAGTTAATTGCTTCTGCCCAAACATTGAGACTAAGTCCTTTAGATTGAAGCATACAATTAGCCATTTATTTTAAGGTGTGATTCGTCCTTTTAGCCATACCATTTTTTTGTGGAGTATATGGAATATTATCTTGCAATTGAATGCCATGCTCAGTGCAAAAGTTGATAAATTTGTTGTTAACATATTCTCCTCCATTGTATGATCTTAACTTAAGAATTTGATGTGTAGATTGTTTCTCAGCAAAGCCCTTAAAGGCCAAGAACATGTTAAAAGCTTCCCTCTTGATTTTTAAGAAGTATACCCAAGTGTGTCTAGAAAAATCATCAATGAAAGTTAAGAAGTACTTGCAACGAGAGAAAGAAACGACAAGAAGTGGACCACATAAATAACTGTGCACAAGCTACAAAGGGGCTGAAGTGTGCTAAGAGGCATGTTTTTCAACACTATCTCAATGATGTTTTACAAGCACACATCCAGAAAAAACACCATCTCGGAAATATACCATAGGAAGACTTGTCACCATATTTTATTTACATAGATTTTGAAGACAATGATAGTTTAAGTGACCAAATCGATCATGCCAAAGTTTTCTCACTTCATCATTATGAGCAACAAAAACGGAGGGAAGACATGATGACCCAAAGTTTTCAAACTGATACAACCTTGTGGAATCATCAATAATGCTAGTAGCTAAAATATGTCTAGGATCTTTGAGGTCCTTGATTACAACATCATGAGGTGATAATTCTATTATTTTCCCTTCCCCTAAATGAGTTATCTGATAAACGGATAGGAGGTTGCATGAAAAGGTAGGAACACATAGTCCATCATTAAAATGACCATTATCTAGATGAATGGTTCCAAATCCTACAACACTAAGAGATCTATCATCACCAACATAAATATGTTTGGTGTTACAATCATTTAAAGAAGAAAACATGGCTTTATTTTTAGCCATGTGGTAAGAAGCTCTAGAATCAATGAGAAACTCATGAGAATGAGAAGAAGAAGATACCTTTAATGCATAACTAGAGGCTTAACAACCACAAGTAGAAAGTGGCATTCCTGAAGACGAAGTTGAAGAGGTATCCAAATTGATGTGGTGCTTCTTAATTGCTGCTTCCAAGGCTTCCATCTTCTTAAAATATTTGGACTCTACATGGCCATCACAATTACAAAATTTTCAATTTCTATATGTTTAATTCCCTTTGTTTTTAGTTTCCTTATTACTTTGGTGAGTTGCTTTTTTCAGTTTGTAGCTGAAACTGCTTAGGACCCTTGTTTGGTTTAGTACCATACTTCTTAGGATACTACTTCCTAGGATTCTTTTGATATGGTTGTTGTTGGGTTGCTAAGGCTTTCTTAGAAGCATTTCTAGAAGTGATAAGACCAACGTGTAAGAGTTTTTCTTGTTCTCTTATCAAAGAATTACAAAAGGCGTCAAAAGAGGGGTTCTTGTAGGTTGTTCCTTGAGAAATGATGGCTTATCTAGTGGAATGGAAGGTGGAAACAAACAAACAGTTTGCAGGGCTAAGCTTAGCAAGAATGGAATAGATGAGGCTTCCATCTTCCTTTTTTACCTTACAACCTTCTAAAAGAAGTCTAAGTGTCTTGAATTTGGACAAATAATCTTCAATAGAGGAGAAATTATTGGGGTCCAATGTAAGCAATTAATTTTTGAGCTGGTGGGCCCTGATTTCATTTTGAATGCCAAAAGAAATATTTATCTTTTTCAAGGATTCTTCAGTGGTGTCAATTTCAAGGATATGAAATCGAAGATATTAAGCAATGGCCATTCCTATCAACCCTCATGCTTGATCTTGTTTATTTTCCCATTTAGCGGCTTTATCTCCATCGGTAGGTTTTTTCTCTTGTCTTGTGGCTATTCTATAAAGCAATTTACCTCTAAGAAATCTACCATGTTAGGTAGCCATTAGAAATAATTAGCGCTCTTAAGAATAACTAGGCATGCACTTTCCATTTTTTTTTTTAAACTGAAGTTGAAAAGAGTTGAAACTAACTGCCCCAATGGAAAGAAATCGAAAAATTAGGCTGATTAAAAACATAAATGGCTCGAAAATCGACTTATGGATGAAGAAGTTATGCCTTTTTGAAAAAAAGAGCTGTAGATGCTGAATAGTTATGGGAACGGTTTGAAATTTGATGATGAAGTTTTACTTAAAAAAAAAAAATCACCCCCCCCCCCTTTTAAATTTTTTTTTTTTACAAAAAGAAACTTGAGAAAGAGACTTGAACTAAGACCTCTATCCTCATAAACAAACTTCACACCAAGTGAGCTAGTAAAAGGATACTGTAATTGTTTGAAAGGAGGAAGGTTTTTTTTTTTTTTTTAGTCTTCGGTGTGTGTGCATTTTCCTGCAGAAAAACACAAAAATACGAGCACAAAAAAAAGAAAAGAAATGAAATCCTTACGGGAGAACATTATATTTTCAGTTCACCTTACCGACAACTATCATTTTTTCCGCTATTACTTATTTCCCAAGATCGCACAAAGACGTGGGGAAAGAGCATACATAGAAAAAAGGAAAATTCATCTTCCTGTTTCTGACTTGTCGAGATCACACACAGCGGAGAGCAAAGAGAATACACAGAGAAGAGGGTATAGATCCGACAAACAAATACAAAAAATATAAATTGAAATAAGCAGAGGGAACTAAAATAAGTGGAACGATTAATAAATAAAACTGCAAAAAAGATACGTTATACCTCCAGATCTAAAATGACATAACTCGGGAAACCAGAAACCTTTTCGCATGAAACGAAAGGGGTTTCTCATTGTAACATATGCTCCAGACACAATAGAGTAGCTCTCCCGGTCCTAAAGTGGCAAGAATTAATATATTTACAAAATGACAGTCGCATGCAGTTAAACCGGCTTCGGATTTGGATCAACAATGGATGCGGCCCTCAAAATGGCTCTGATACCATGTATGAATTTAGAGGGTAAATTCATTAGATCAAACAGTAAAGGTCACCACTCACAAAATTATCACGAATTAGTACACCAGTATATCACATGCTTAAAACCCTCGAAGAGGGAAACAGTCCACGACCTGAGCCAACGCGGTCACATCAGGAAATTTATTAATAAAAATAAATTTTACATCGTGGAAAATTTTAGGGGCTAATATTTGCAAGTGGGCTAATTTTCCATGATTTTTCCAAAAAAAGATTCGTCAATTTCAATTTTTTTATAAAAATGATTCGCCTAAATTTTACAATATAAAATTATTTTATCTTAAAAATAGCCAAAATTATATAGAGAGTATATATAAAATCATTATAAATTTGATTAGTTTACAAATGCATCAATAAATTTTTTATAGTCTACATGTTAGGACTAGTGAGATTTGCCAATATTTTTAAACTTCAAAATATTTTTTTATCCTTAAAATTTTCCCTGGTTTACATATGTTTCTCTTATAAACGGTTCCTAAACAAATGAACCTCCATGCTCTTTAAATAGAGATCATGGATCAATTGAGTGTTAAGCAACGGATCAAGTGTCGTTAATACCGAGGAGAGAGTGAACCGTCAGATCACTACAAATCGTGATCGTCGGATTATAAGCTACAAATGTATATAGTAAAGAAACACACTTTACCTAACTCTACACTAGACTAGGTTATACTTAACTATTTCCTATGTGTCGGAATATCCTAACATTATCGCCAATAAATTTTTTGTTAATACTATTTTTAATTATTTTTTTTTAGTGTAAGTATTATTTTATTATTTTCAAATGTAGGTGACAACGTCTTCTTCATAATGGGTTGTAGAGTGTCTATTGGAAAAATTAAAAACTTTATAAGACTTTAAATAAACAAGTTAAATGTTCATATTAAGTAACATAATTTTATATAAACTTCAAAGATGTAAAATAACTAAAAATGAAAAAAAAACATTTAAAAATATGTATAAGTTGTATAATTATTAGAAATATTTTCAATAAATGACTTACATAACTATTTAAATATCTGTCATAACTAATTATTACAATCATAGGTTTGGCTATTTTGATGTAAAGTTTAATTATCTAACACATATTAGGTGGATGGTAGGGATTTAACCTTGATGGAATATTTTAGAATATTCTTGGAAGTAGTAACACATCAAATGTTAAGATTTATTGGAAAAGTAGTTCTAATGTTTTCTTGCATTATAATTAAATTGATTAATTAAAAAAAATAAGTTGATGATCATGATGATGTTTAACGCCCACTATGATCAATATGGTTTAATTAACCTTATGAAAGTAAAATATTAATTGATATTCTTTAATATTTTATTTCTATAATAAAAAACAAGGGAGAGAACATGAACATGAGTTATGGATTTTTAGGCACACTGTATTAATAAGGCATGGTTTTGTAACAAAAATTATTTACAAGTTAAGAATCTTCATGGTAAAATGAGGTTGAATCTCCATGGTTAGGAATATTGTTAATATTTTTTTTTAAATCTATATATGTTTAATTCATATAGTAAATATTTTTATTAATAATAATAAATTAAAATTTATTTAATTCTTATGACATTTTTAAATATTGACAATATGAAATGTATAATGATGTAAGTGTTTTGATACACTCTGAATAAAAGAAGTAATTGAAAAAAAAAATGTTATTTCATTATAAGAGAGAGATGTGTAATTAATTTATTCTTCATCTAAAAAGTATTAATAATAATAACCAAATTAAATGTGATATATATATATATATATATATATATGGTTAAGTAATATATATAGCTACTTGGGTTTGATTGTGGGGAAAACTCCACAGTTAACCATGTTTGAGCCAGAGGAGTTCAGGGATGAGTGACCTCCAACGAAGTCTTAGTTAAAATTAATTAATGCACTTGAATCTCAAAAATAATATCTAATATAATGCACTATGGAAAACCCTCAAAAACATTTTAACGATACTTCGACAAAAAAAACATTTTAATATGGACAATGTAGTTCATAAATAAAATATTTTAATGTCATTCACTAAAAAATTTCAATGTCAACTATGTATACATTACATATGATTTAAAAAAGAAATGCCTATATTATACAAAGCAATTGAAAAAAATAAATTCTAGTGGTTAAAATATTCCAAATACTTAGGTCAACATTTGTTAAATTGCAAGTTTAGTTAGTCTATTCTACACAATCCTAGTATACAAGAGGATTTTGAAGGTGTTGAATAAACTTTGCATCTCTATATATTTTATCTTCCTCTACACTTGCTATATTTATACTGAAAGTGGCTCCATTGAGTTTATAATTGTGTTTATAAAATATATTTAAGAAATATTATCAAAATGAATTAACATGATGGTTCGAATATTTTTGAATATTTTTTTTAAATTTTTTTAAGAATTAAATTTAAGTTAGAAGAATAACAATCATTCCTCTTAATTAATCAAAATTATTTGAATTAAAAATTACTTATAACTTATCATCATAAGAAATTTGTTAAATTTTTTTTATCAATATTTAAATATTTCAAATTAATTTTGCAACTTCCACATTTTAATATTGCATTTTCTATTTTTTTTTCCCAAAAAAATACCTAGTCTTAATATTGTAGTTTTGGATCACATCGAACAGATTTATTAGCAAATCTTAACATTGAGGGAATCCAAGGGAATTGACCTCCTAATCTCTTTTTAACTAAATACTTTAACCACCAAAACTTGATCAATTAAACTAACCCTCAAGACTAATATTGCAATTTCTATTATCTAAATTTACAATTCAAAATATAAACTAGAAAAAATAAAAATAAATATATAAATAGATATATTCTAATCTATATATATAGATATATAAATTTTTTAATATAAAAATAAATTTAACACTCTCTAATAATTTAATATAACTTAATTATATTTCAATTATTTAATAAATTATATTACTAAAACCTTGTGATGAGTCTCCCATAAATTTCATGGGATTAATTCAAATTGCAAATTCTTCACTTTAGTCAGCTGAACAACAAAATTAAGATGTTTGGCAAGGCATTGACTATCATTAATTTTTTTAAATTTTTTTAATTTACGGAACAAGCGATTTTCCAGAAAACTATTTTTTTAATGTTAGTATTCGATCTCCTCTATGTTGTAATGTTATATTTTATAATTAACTTCTTTCGATGGTTAGCGTATATAAACAAACGAGTGGAACTGTAGAACTCATGAAATCTGATGCATAATATTCTCTCCATTGTTGAATACGATGAATTAAAAAACAATATGATTGAAAGTTAAAATGATTTGTTAGTAATTGTTTGTTCAATTGTTGGGATTATCTAAACAAATGTCCGTTATCTTCGATAGATCATACTTTTGTTTTTGGCTATGAATCACTTTCTTTATTTTTAATTATGGTTTAAACATTGATTGAAGCGAAATAACCTTTTATAAAATATATTCGTATATTAATTATGTATTACATAATAGGTAGTTAGTTTAAATACAAACAATGCATTTAATATGATGAAAAAACTTTGTAGTGCAAGTTTTCTGTATAGTTTAAACATAATCTGTATATTTAATATAATGACAAACTTTGTATTGCAAGTTTGATTTGATAATTTCTTGAGAATATTTATATTTGAAATGTGAATAATCAGACAGCCATGATAAAAATTTATATGCATTTTCAATTTTAAGATTTGTTTTTTCATGTAAAATAAATAAAAAAATTTAAAAGAAAAATATCAAAATATTGGAGAAAAAGTTAACATATAAGAAGACATATTTTATTTGTCTTATATACAAATTTTATATGTACTACCAAAGTAAAGAAAGCCTAATTTGTATATGCATTACTTATGAATAAATATATTATCATGTAGAATAAATGTTTATATATATATATATATATATATATATATATATATATATATATTATATTTAAATTTATTGTTTTTATAAATAATTATGTTATTATGTTTATTTTCCTATATATATAATTTACATTGGAATTTGGTTATATTGATATGATAAAATATAAAAAATGATAAGAATATAAAATATTAAGATTAAAAAAAAAAAAATTGTATTAGATATTAAAAATTTATATTTATTTTATATAATAATTTTTAAACCTTAATTTAATTATAAATGGAGAAAAAATCATTCATATAGTTAATATCAAAATTTAATTTAACATTTTTTTCATATAAAAAAAGTTGATGTAAGGTTGGAAACTTATCCTTTTAGAATGTTAACATTAATAACGAGAAAAAACAAAATCACATATGCACTACTTAATGTTGGAATTTGATTTTGTTTTGGCCCAAATTAATATTAGTATTATTATACCATATTTTTTTATAAAATTAAAATGAAATTAAACTAATTATATAATTACTTAAAATATTAAAAAAAATACAAAATAAGATATGGAGACATTATTCTTGCTATCATTACAAAATAAAACCTCAAACCAATCAGATTGAAGTTAAATAAAATAATTACTATTGAAACAAATAAGAAATTTTAATATGCAATGTTAAACTATACAAAATGAGCAAAATTTATTAGTCAAACTCAAAATTATATGAAATTAAAGAAAAAAAATTGAAATATATAAATCATATATCTATGTACTAATCTAGTTGAAATTTATAAATTGGATATCTATGTACTAATCTAGTTGAAATTTATAAACTGGATATCTTTTTTTTTCCACAGAAAAAATCAGTAACTTTTTATTATAAAAATGAAAAGTTACATGGAGCAGATGCATTTAAGCATTTCAGACAACTTCCCAAAGGGCTCATGTGCTTTGGCACACCAATCGTCTAGCAAGGCTACCATTGCAAAAGAGATAACAGAGTAAGAGAGAGAGAAAAAAGAGAGAAGAGTCGAGAGAGAATGCTAGAGAAAAACTAGATGGCCCATAAAAAGAACCACTGCTGCCAGAGAGTGAGTAACTGTCCCAAAACTCAGGTTTTCCTCCCCTTCTTCTTCTCGACCTTGCGCCACTCGGTCTAGGGAGGCGCAGTCGTTACAAGGACTAACTGATTTTCTGTTATCTGGGTTCCTGTATCCTTGTCCGAATCTGAAGTATCTGAGGAGTGATGTCGTTTGACTCCTCTAGTACCCATGTCCTCGCTAGTCCTTTCTAACTGATTCTGGTGCTGCTGAGGGTCCTTTTGGCCTAATATTTCTTTCCTTTGGATTTCTTGTCCTTAAGTAGTCTCAATATTTCTGGTGGGAGTGGGATCCTCCTCTGCTTCAGATTCTTCCTCCTCTGAATCTGGAGGGGGATATTGCCACCCTTTTATTTGTTTCCCTTTCGGTTTCTTTTTATTGTTTTCTTTCTTTGCTTCTAGACATGTGCTTTGTAAGTGTCCTGTCATCCTACAAATTCTACATCTGAATGCAGTGTTTTCATAATCTAGTCCCTACAGCCAGTTCTGTTGCTTGTAGGACAGCATAATATTTTCCGGCAGTCCTTTACTCAGATCTACCTCAACGCAGATCCGTGCAAAGGTGTCGATCCTCTCCTCAATTCTTTCTGTATTAGTTTTGATGTATTTCCCAATGCTGTTTCCAATTCCCTCCAGGACCTGATCACTCCAGAAGTGGAGAGGGAGATTATATAGGTGGACAAATACCAGCATTCTGGCGACCGTCATGGTGTTTGGGTCAAAATATAGAAACCATGGGATCATGAATAGACCCGTAGTACCCCAAAACCAAGGTCCTGCTCTAATGATAATATCTCTGACGTCCGTAGATTTAAACTTAACAATGAAGAACCCTTTGGAGTAGAGGTGAATATCACATTCCATGGTCCATTGGTTTTGGCCAGAAGCAACTAAAGCGGAAAATTAATTCCTGCGTTTCATATGTCTTGACATAATCCTCTGTTCCTGAAATATCGATTTTTAAAGTAGGTGTTTGTCCTAGCTATTCCACAATGTATGGCCGTGGTACAGCTCCTCCTTGAGCAGGCGGTGGCCCTGCAGTTTTGTTTCCCTGTAGGATATTTTTGTAGGAGAGGCCGCCATTTGATTGGTACTGAGATGTGGCTTTTTTCCCCTTATCTCCTCCTGCAGAACTTGGTATTCCCTGATATGCAGCACCCCCTCTCAGCCGAAGGTTCAATGAGATGGTCATTTAAGCTTTAATTCCATATTCCTTCAAAGACCTATTGTCCTGAAGAGAGTGTCTGCCACTGACCAAGTGTTGGATTGGGGCAGGGTATCCCATTAGTTTCCAGATTTTTTGTTTCAGCTGCAGAATGGAATTCTCTGCTTGTATCCAGACTAAATAAGATTTTCCCGTAGGAGATTTGATGAAAATATGAAAACGATTTAAATTTACCTGTTGCCGGAGATCTGAAAGTGGTGACAATCCATGTCGCAGTTCCAGATTGGAATGTGAGTATGCAGGATGCTTCCACATTATAGGCAGGATGGACCACTTCGTTTCCCGACTCTGGATCCGTTGGGTTCTAGTTTGCCCATGCCCCAGTCTGCCAAGGAGCTTTGTCTTATGTTGTGAAAGGTCTTCGTCTGCCTATGCGTTACTGGTCAAGCAATGGCCTGAGAGAGGGATGTGTGGGCTGCACTTATGTGTATCATCACTCTCCATCCCAACCTCCCCAGTCATCAGCGCTGCCTTGAATTTCTTCTTGCATAAGGAGAAAGCTTCCAAACCGACCTGAAGCTGATTTTCCAATACCCACTGGTCGCTGGTCAGGGCTGTGTTTTTCTTATCAGAAAAAGCAAAGGAGCATTAGATGCAATCACTGGTTGCTGGATATTGACAGAGCGGTGTCCCAAAAGCCTAGATCTAAAGATAAAGCCAGATCCATCTCCAGCAATGCTTATATTCGTAAGCCCTTGTATATTCTTGCAGTTTTCGATGGGCGTTCTTCCCCAAACTGCGCTGATCTCCTTGCCCTCATTGAAAAGGCCCTGCACCTGATCATTTTTAGCATCTTCGTTGCCTAGGAGAGACCGATCTGATTGGTCTATCTGGCGATTAACCCATAGTCAAATCTCATCCCTCTTATTAGATACCAGATCTATATACACGGCTCTTGGTTTGCGATTTTTGGCTCATGGAGCTAAGAGCCAGAGCTCCAGGCTTGTGGCAGAAGCCAGAGCCGCTTCTAGAGCTGCGAGGGTTTCGGGATCTCTGTATATCCTTGAGATTGCAAGATTTAGTGTTGAGACCACTAAGTTTGCACTGAGGTAGGACTTCACCGGGCCTGTAGCACCAAGATCGGTGCTCAGGACTGAACCTTGACTGAAACCCTTACTATCGCCATCGTAACCTCCATTTTCTGTTCAGTAAATTCCATTACATTTTCTATAAACTGGATATCTATGTACCAATCTAATTGAATTTATTTCAAGTTTAATTTTATATTCTAGAATGTAGATTTAACGAGTCAATGAATTTTTTTTCACACTGAAAAGTGAGCTTATATTACATAATATAAAGTATCAAAACATACAGTGAATACTCATCACAGACATATCCCTATCAATACCACACAGTCCACCTAATCTCGTCAAAATTAGTATTTCAATATTACATTCCACATCCTCCCTCCAAAATACTATAGCAATAATATGTACTAGATGTAAACCATAATTACAAGAAATAAAAACACAAACTATTCAATATTACAATCTTCTAAAGAGAAATGTAATTATGATAAACTAGATCAGGACCATGTCCAGCAGTGTAGTAGATTTTTCCTTTCTCAGCCAAAAGTGCTTTCTTGGAGAGTTGATTAGCTTCAATATTGTATTCATGGTAGGTACGACCATCGGGAATATAGCTGAAGGAAAAATATAGCTCGCGGATCTTTACCATCCAGGATTCCAAATTCATAACATGTAAATATGCATAATTGCTAAACCAATCAATAATAATCCAAGAGTCCCTTAGCACATTCAACTGTGTAATCTTTAGGAATCTAATAAAATAAAGCAAACACCAAATGGATAACACTTCCCCTCTAGTATTCGATCTCGAGCCACAGTTCATCATAACACTATAAGTACCAATACCCGAACAATGCAAAAATGCCCCAGCCCCACAGATTCTCCCATGATCATGTGAGGTGCTATCAAAATATCCAACTGCGCTGAGTACATCAACAATTGGAGGGCGAAATATTCGGAACTTTGTGGTCTTAGCACCACCGGCACATTCACTAAGTACCCTTATCACTTTTAGGCTAACCTTCTAGTAATCAGCTTTGATACTTTCTAAGATCATATAGTTCCCAACTTACCATATCTCCCAACATGTGACACAAGGGACATTCTTCCAATTACTATGTACCAAAAACCACTCCTTGAAACAATCAGACAAAGTCAATGAAACCCAGGAAGCATTGATAGAAAGAAGATGTAAAACCGAGCTCCATACTAGAGTAACAAATGGAAAAAGTACCAAAATATGATCCACAGTCTCATCCGCTGAACAACAGAAAGGACAAACACTTGGACCAATGAATCCTCTACGTATCAAGTTGTCCCATGTTAAAATATGATTCGCCATAGCAAGGAGATAGAATAACTTAATGCGCATAGGAATCTTAATCTTCCATATAGTATATGTCCAAATGACCTCCCAGTACTCAATAAGATTCTCAATGATGAGATCATAAGCAAGTGCGGTGGTCACTAAACCATCCTGAACATTAAGTCCAGACTAGAGAATCAGGTTTATCAGATAGTGAAATAACAGCATGCATAAGAGAAGGTATATAGTGATTCCAATCATCAATATAGGTCAAAGGAATTTGAAGATTAGTCGTTGACTTCCACTGGTTGCGCAATCCATCCAGCCCCCCACTATCCACCTGAGCCAAATAGACAATATTCATGTCCTTTAGATGACCAATAAGTCCCATAGGGAGAATATAATTTGAAGCCCCAACAATTGGGTCCTAACCCAACCTAACCAATCCTGCATCCTCAACCTTCCATCCAAGCCAATGCACAACAATTGGATATGATGATATCAATGCCTACCAACTGTTAGACCCCACCCTAGCCATATGCAACCCTTGACAAAACCAGCATTCCACCAATTCATTCTTTAAATATTTACTACACACAATATCATGCCACAGTCCAGGATTCATATGGCACCACCAATGACTTTTGGCCACCAAAGCACAACCAAAATGAGACACATTCTTAATACCCTAGCCAGCATAAAATTTGGGGAGGGCCAGTTTCTACCACCCAACCAGATGATATCCCGCCATATCCTTACTACGAGACCAAAGAAACCGAAAGCAAAGGCTTCGAATCTGATTAAGAATAGACTTAGGTATTTTGGCCATAGATAGCCAATATACTGGAATATTCTCGACAAGTGATTTAATCAATATGAATCTGCCACCCAATGACAACCACCGATAACACCAACTACCAATCTTTTTCTCGACCTTATGAACTAACCACATCCAATCCACCTTATTATAACAATGCAGTTCCATGAAAAAACCCAAATAGCAAAATCCTTTTGCTAGTGCTTTAACAACAATGGGAAATATCTGTTGTAATTGTGCAATATCTCTAGGATCCCAAACTTCCTCACAAAACAGAGACTTAGGTACATTGATCTCCATACCAGATATATAATAGAAAAGATCAAGAGATTCTTTCATCAAATGCCACTCCAGCAAGGAGTCATTACCAAATAGCAATATATCATCTACGAATAAGAGATTTGTGATGGTAATGTCACAGGTAATAGAGACACCCAACAATATCCCCTCACTGACCAACCTCTTTAGTATACGACTGAGGCCTTCTACAATAAGTAAAAATAATAGAGCAGATAATGGGAAACCTTGTCTCAGTCCCCGCGTGGCTTAAAATAAATCTGTAGGGCCACCATTGACTAATACGGAATAATTTTCCGAAAGAAACATCCCATAATCGAGTTAGTCGCATCTAGTCCAAAACCAATTTGGAGCATGATCAACCTGAGGAAACACCAATCTACACAGTAATATGATTTCTTCAGATCAAATTTTAAGACTAATGCTTTCACCTTCTTAGACTTAATGCTATGAATCACCTCATGTGCAGCCCCGATGGCATAAAAAATCTACCTGTTATCAAGGAAACTAAATTGTTCAAGAGACATACTCCGGGAGAGAAAAGTTTTGATCTGGTTCGCAATCACCTTGGATACGATTTTGTAAACAAGATTGCACAGTGCAATCGCCCTATATCCATCAAATTGATCAGGATTATGATATTTAGGAATCAAGGCAATAAATGTAGCATTCAAAGCTTCATTCACTTTCCCTGTTCTCCTAGAACTTTCCACCATAAGAAATAGATCAAGGATAGAATTCAATTGTCCAGCCATCCGGGTCCGAACTTTTTGAATTAGAAAATTTCTTCAGAATGTCATGAATCTCCAATGGACTAACAGGTCGGGGCAACCAATTACCATTTGCATCCTCAAAAAACTGCAGGAACATATGTATCGCCTCAAGTTATTAGACTATAGAGATGTCTTCTTGTGCAGAATAGACTGCTCGGAAATCTAAAAAAGCTCCCCTTTCCCATTCGGACTGCCCTCTCACCACAGAACCATCATCCTTAGATATATCCCAAATAACATTGTGTTGTCTTCTGAAATTGAAAATTTTATGAAAAAAATTAGTATTTCCATCAACCCCTGTAACCAAATCTCCTTTCTCTTTTAACGCCAGGTCTCCTCCTCCAGCCTAAGAAAAATCGCCTTCTGATTCTCCAATTCACAAACCCTAAGTTTCAATATCTGGTCATCTATTCCACCTGGGTTGTTCGTGTATAGTAGGTCGAGTTCCTTTTAAGTCCCACAGAGAACGTCCCTATTAACCTTCTTCTTTTTCTTTTCCCACTTGATGACAAGAGATTTAAAACATTGTAATCTATATACGAGTGAAGACATAGGGTTAGTAGAACCAAGAGCCATAGTACCAATCCAATAATCTCGAACCAAGAATTGAAATTTCGGTTCCTTGAGCCAAATAGGCTTAAATTTAAATGGATAATGGGCCCTTTATCCCCCCAATTCCATTTGTAAGACAATTGGCATATGATCAAAAATCTTTACATTAATCACCCAGGACTAGAAACGGGCAAGTCCATTCACTAATCCCTCATCCACAATAAATCTACCTAGTATTTTGACCACACAGTGAGCCGCAAACCGACCATTCCTCCAATTAGGCAGTAGATCATTAGGAACCAGATCCACCAATCCTTCTTCAATAATCAACTCTTCAAAGAAAATATCCTACGGATCCAATCTACCCGCAGTATCCCAAACATCCCGAGTAGAAGTAGTGAAATTCAAATCACCACCCAAACCAATTAGCCCATTCCACTAAAGGGATTTCCAAAAGAGTTCCCAGTTATTATAAGGCAAATAACAATTTACCAAATTAAATCTCTGATCAGTACCCCTGATCTTCCCTACCAAGAGTATACCTGCAAGAGACCACAAAGCCTCAAAATCAGCAAATAGAGGTTTCTATGAAGTGAGTAAACCCCCAGACAAGCCAACAGAATCCAACTAGCACATATCCCAATTAACTAAAAGTTTTGAGAAAACCTCTTGAGCACGAGCACCATTAACCATAGTTTGTTGCACAAACACCACATTAGGATTAATAGACGCAAACAGACGCTTAAGGGCTCGAGCTTTGGGAGCGCCCCCAACTCCCCGCACATTCAGATCAAGAAGGATCATATACACCCCCTAGCAAGGCATTTATGAGCTCTAAGTGTTCGAGGACCACCAAGCAAAGGATCTGGTGCATGAGTGACATCTATTGGCACCCCAGACAGTTTCTGGGCACTACGAGTCCTCATAGGTGAAAATTCAGGAGCCAATCCTCCCTCAATCGAACCCATTCGCGAAGGTTTGTTTCAGGAAAGTAAAGCAGCCGTACCAGCCAACTGTCAGTTTTGTTAATAGGATCCTTCACAACAGGGCCATTAAATATCTGTAAAGGGGTCTGTGCCACCATGTCCTTATAGTAGGGAAGAAAGTTACAAAGGGATTCATCAATGACTTCAGATAGTTTCGAATCATCCCTAACGTACAATTGTTCTTCTGTAAGGGCCGGACTATTGACAATTATAGGTGGGCACCGAGTTTGGCAATTAACCCTTAACCCCGCGTGAGAATAAAAAATACCATCCTATCCCAACGAGTCTCCCATAGGCAAATCCCTCGACAATACAGTTTCATTAATGGAGGAAACAGGGTATATGGTTCGGTCACAATGCATACCTCCCCAACACAATGGTTTTCCATAATCACAGTCAGTTCCCTAGTCAATGCAGTATCACCTAAGGAGGACTCAAGGACAGTAGGTTCCGTTAAAGCACATTTTTCACCAGCAAAATGTTTCTCCAAAAAAATAATCTCATCCAAGGATAAAGACTAGAAAAGTACAGGAGCAATAGTGCTCAACTTACTGAGAAATGTTGATTCCAAAGGCTGTTCAGAATCAGGAGTCCCTTCTGGAATCGAATCAATATTAGTCTGGACCTCCATGGTAACCGACGCCTCCAAGTCACTACCCAGTAGATGGTTGTCGATTACCTGAGACCGACGATGCCACGGACAGTGAGCTTTCAAGTGACCAATATGACGACATCCAGAGCAACGAAAAGGGAGTTCCCAATAGTCAAGAGGTTGTATATACACCGATCCCTGCAAGGTAATATTAATCTTCGCCGGTAAACCCTTATGATATCCACTTCCACAAGGTTACAACCCATTCTACAATCAGAACCAGCAAGGAGGCCTAGCTACACAAGGAGAAAAGGACCAACTGCACCCCCAATATCACGAAAAGCTTCCAAATTCCAAAAACACAGAGGGCATGCCGACAGTAAAACTCACAAATGGCGCAACCTAAAATTCTCCCGTGCCAGATCAAAGGTTATGTGCCACCTCTTCAACATGAGACTCCCCGATTTGCATAGCCAAATGCCATCCAGTATCGGTTATGTGTCTAGTTCTGATCGGAACCGGAAGCAATACCAGCCCTTATTAAGGGTTAATATCTCAGGAAGGAAGCTCATAATCGGACCCCAGGTCGACTGTACCCAAGAGTGAATCTCAGACTTTGAAAGGGCCCTATAACTAAATCGGTCAACCAGGGCTCTGAGGGAAAGAGCAGACACCTCACGTAAACTAATATCCCCCCTAAAACCATATTAGCAACCCCTTTCTGAGGTTTCCACGGACGAACATATGACGGAATAAGTTTCACACACGCAATACCCAGAGACAAATGCACATTATCCTCACCCGGCACACCCAAGCCCGCATCAAGCAAACCCGAAGAATGAGGAAGTGTGACCGACAGGTTAGTTTTCTGTGTTGGAATGTAATTTCCAACTGCGCAATCAGCAGAACGATGAACAGGTTGATGGCGCAGAGTTTAAACCGACAACAAGTTGACGGAGATCAACGGAGTGCGGGAGGCCGAACAACGCGGAGGTTAACAGGAAGGCACCCAGCGTAGTTGACTGGCCGATCGCGCGTTGACCGCCGATCAACGGCTATGGTTTAGTGGGGGGCCTCACCCCAGCTGCTGTGTACGGATAAAGTGGAGCCCCTGCAACCACCAGGGATGGTGGCTCCGCCCACATGCACCACCGTCGCGCCACCGAACCACCACCACCACGGACATTTGTCAAATTTGCCATAAATTCAATTTTTAAGCGGTGCCGGCAGAATTTTAATGCCATTAATGAAATTCTCAAAGCGGTGATTTTTTGTCAATGAAAGACATTAATTAAAATGAGATATTTTGTTTATATATACATAGAACAGAATTGTAATTTTTACTCTTAGTTGTTGTTGAGAGCATAGCAGTGCGTTGATTTGCTAGAGAGCAGAATTAAAATTTTACAGAGCAGTGTAAGTTTTATCAAAAAACACAGTGAGTTGTTTTTTTTGTAAAAACAGTGGCATTGAATGAAAAGAATTCACACAGCAGTTTTTTTTTTGAGAGACAGAGAAAGTTTTTTTTGTTTTGGAACTGTGCTTAGAAGCAGTCCAGCAACAGTTGTGATCCCTCTGTGATTGAGGAAGAACCTGTAACAGATTTTTATGGAATAAAAATTTTGTTTTATAGAGTTGAAAACTCTGTTTTCTGAGATTGAATTTATTTCTTTGTGTTATGGAGGGGAAATTTTATTTCTCCATTTTAATTCTGGAATTCTTCAATATTCCAACATTCTGCCCTACCCGCGAGTCTACTAAATAACCCCGATCTGCTTCATTAGCGACCCCCATCGAGGCATGGCCACATGTCCTAGCTTCCAAATGTGCCATAAGTGCCGCACAGTAGTCCAGAAACTACCGACCCCCACCGCCGCCGCCATGAAACCACTAAAACCCTACCGCCATGTTTAGGGTGATTTTGATAATAACATCTAAAAGCAGGATAACCTGTGAAGGGAGTTGAAGAATGCAAAATGGTGAATCGTGAGACGAGGGATTTGACATCCAACGTAGATGGTAAGCAATGTTGGACATTTTCATTGTTAGATTATTATGTTATATGTACGGTTTGAATATTTTAACATATGTAGGTGTAGGAAATGTTAGGGATTTTCATTAAAAACATAATCATTAGTTTAAACGTTAAATGTAAGGTAATGTTAGAGATTTTCATTGAAAACATAATCATTCGATTAAACGTTAAATCGAAGGTTTCAAGTAGTATCATTTGAAATTATATGTTTATTTTGAAAGTTTTTATATGTTTTGAAAGAGGATTTCAAAGAAAATTATTGTTAGTTTATAAATTTTAAGAGTTAATTTTTATTTTTTATTTTTTCGGAATACGGATGACTAGTTTATATTTATTAAAACTTTTCAGAAGGTATATTTTACAAATATTTTTTTAGAATTAATTAAATTATTGAAAAAAATATAGCGATGTGAATATTTTATATTTACTAAAACTTATCTAGAGGTATATTTTACGTATGTTTTGGAAATAATTAAATTATTAAAGAAATATAGAGAAGATAAAAGTCAAATTTCAAGTAGAGTTGGATGTAGTTTTTGATTATAAGTTTATATATTTTAAAGACATGATTCAGAAAATGAAATATTGGGATTAGAGACTAAATGGTAGAAAATAGAGATTAGATTATAAGAAATAGAAAAACAAACCAAAATACTTAATTTAAGTAGGAAAGCTCAATAATATAAAAAATATTAATATAAGGAATAAGATAAAATAGCTAAAATAAAATATATATATAACAATATAAGTCTAGATAGTTAGAAATGTAAATTGTATATCATAATTATTAAAGAGGAAATGAGTAAGGTTAGAGAGTTACACAATAAATGTAACCAAAAAAAATTCAACCTAATAATTTTTGGTTTAAAGTAATAGAAGTTCTATGACATGCTAGAACTAGTAATGTAAGAATTACAAAATATATTACAAGTTGAAACAAGTTGTTTCATAAAATTAAATATACTAGGAAAAATAATTGAGCATGATGAAATGTTAATTTTTTTAAAAATTAAGATCTAATGACCATAAATATGGAAACATAAATATGGAAACATAGAATTATGAGTTAAAAGGGTTATCCATATTTCTAAATGAAACTACCATTATAGGTGACCAAGTTGAATTAAGGAATAAATTCTAAAAGGTACAAGAAATAGTAAGGAAGGAAAATGTACAATAATTAAGAGTAAAGTGATAATATTAATTATAGAGACAAAAAAATAATAATAAATCGGAATTTGAATTTGGAACAATTTTGATCTTTTCTTAGAACTATTGTGACTTTCCATTGAACATGGGGTCCATGTTAAGTTGGATGATGAGTGGAATTTATTTTATAATGCTTGCTAAAACTTGGAACATGAAGAATCCATGGTGCTTAACATTAAAGGATGTATCTTGTGGTTAGTATGGATTAAGGTATCCTATTATAAAGGAATTGGAGGCATATCTTGTGACATAAAAATGAACAATGTTCTTCACATTAATCTCCACAATATTGATCCTTTCAATTAATATATGTGGAGAGAGATTTCATATATTAATGCTACTAAGATTTATATAGAAATATGTTATTTCATGTACAATAATTATAATTTTAAGAACAAAAAAAAATTAGATAAAATTTGTTTTACAATAATTTAAAAAATATATTTAAATTTTGATAAATGGAGCCAATCCTCTCTATCTAGGAGACTTTAATACTAGAACAAAAACTAATCAAACTATTATTTTAAGGATTTATTCTAAAATTGATCATTTATTGCTAGATGAATATTTTTCTTTAGTTAACATATACAAAGGAAACTTTAAAGGGTAGATTGATATATTTTTTGGTACTAAGGTAACCAATATCTATCGTTCTAAAAATATAATACTTCATAATGGTCTAAATAATTGGTCAAAATCCTACCAATTGACTTGTATTTATGGGCTTCACGGCATTTCCATAAATTATGTTCTATCCAATATATGTCTATACAAGAAAATTATAAATTTTGAAATATTAAATAATCATTAGTCCCCGTATTAATCATATATGTTTAATACTAACTCAATTTTTTTTTTTTTTTTTAAATAAAAATGCTAAATAAGAGAACTTTGATAACCAAATGCACTAGATCTTTGGCAATATTAAAGTTGACTATTTTTATGTGAATTAAATCACATGTCAAACAAGGACAATATTAAAGGGTGGTATTATAATCTTATAGAAACTGTATATAATTCCATTAACAAGTTTGTTATTGAGGTTTTTTTAGAAATGAAAATAAAATAACGAAATGGTGATATGATAAATAGTAGATCCATTTTGAAACCATTAAGGATTCTTTTGATAATTTTATAAAATCATATATATGATGGGTACAAATCCATAATTAAAAGGAAAAAAAGAGGTACTATATAAATAGAAAGCAAGAGAAATGTTTTGGCATCTCTAGGCTTCATACTAAAAAAATTTAGGAGACAAATGGTCACTCGTAAAACTAAAGAAAATAATATCATTCTCTTAAAGGATTGAAATTCCCACCTAAAATATCTTCATGAATCTCTTAATGTTGTAGAAAACATTCAAACCCTTTGTATAGAGGAATAGATTTTATTTTCATAGAAGATAGAGAGTTTGGGTGTAAGCAACTTAGAAAAGGGAAATCCAAGGAAATCAAAGACTGCAAATGCAAATATCTTAAAAGTAAAGTGACATATCCTAATTCTTCACATTTAAAAGATTAAACTTAAAGGGATAATTGTAATTCCTCACCTTAGACTGAAAGGGCCTATCCTAATTCCTCACCTTAGACTCAAAGGGCCTATCCTAATTCCTCACATTCCATACAAAACATCATTTTACATATTTTTATAATATGGGTTAAAAAATATTCCCTCTAATTATAAGATAATTATGCTTAATTCCTTTTAGATGATAAGTTTTATCGAATCATTTTGGAAAATATGATTACATATGGATAGAAATCCACAGGGAAAAGATTTAAAGGTAAATATAAATTGAGGAACTCTCATTCAACTATAGACAACCTTGTTACACTTATGATCCTTGCAAAGAATTTTCACAATAGTAAAAAAATCCTCCTATGTTTGTTTGAGTAATTTAAGAAAAAAATTTGACACATTGTCTAGGACTAATATCTGCAATAAATAAAAAGAGATAGAAGTCTCTTTGGAGGTGACAACTATTGTGATAGGGTCATAAAATAATGTTATTGCTAATTTTAGGAACATTAAGGGATGGTTGGAATAAAATTAAATTAAGCAAAGTTTTCTGCTAACCCTACCTATTTTTGACATATACATCAACAAGTTAGAGGGTTTTGTGAGAAAGAGTTTGTGTCACCTTTACTCTACCTAGTATAGTTATCATCCTTTTTCTTTACATTGATGATATTTTTCTTATAGTGAAGAATCCCTATGATCTTAACAAGAAACTATTTCTCAATGGATTTTTCTCTATTATGGGTATATTATTAATACTAATGAAAAGAAGGTTATAATAATTAAATACAAAAATATAACTTACACTATTTTCACGTATGAAAACAATAGTTTAAATGAATTTACTTCACATAGATATCTTATAATCAATTTTCCTCTTAAGTTTTATTGGAACTATAACATTAAAGAAATGATAAATGGAGGGTGGGAAGCTTGCTATGGAGGAAAATATATTAATAATAAAAGATTATTTTAATGTGGACAATGTTTTCCATAAATCAAATATCTTGATGATATTAAGTAAAATATTTCAATGTCAACTGTGTATATATTATATAAAGAAATTGAATAAAAAAATTATGGCTAAAATATTTCAAGTGGTCTATTATTATATATTTTTGTTCCTTTTCTTGTATATTTTCAATTCATTTTGTTTTCTAAAATCTAATAAATATTTGTTGTATTTCAAGTTTATGTTGTGTAGTCCACATAATCCAAGCAGAAAAGGGATCTTAGACCATTTATACATTCACAAATGCAATTGAAATAATATATATATAATAATTTCATTTTTGAATACATAAATGGTTAATTATCCCTTTTGCCCTTGGCTCTTGTAGACTAAACAACTTAAGCTTTGAATTCAAACAAATATTTATTGAATTTTAGACAAAATTGACTTGAAAATATACAATAAAAGGAAGTAAAATATATAATAATAGATCACTTGAAATATTTTAACCATAATAAGTTTTTTTCCAATTTCTTTATATAATATATATGTAGTTGACATTGGATTATTTTACTTAATATCCTCACTGAAATATTTTATTTAAGTGATAAAATTGTTCACATTAAAATGTTATTTTATTATTAATACATTTTCAAGACCATAGTAAGCTTTCCACCCTCCATTTATCCATTGAAATATTTTATTTAAGTGATAACATTGTCCACATTAAAATGTTATTTTATTATTAATATATTTTCAATCTCATAGTAAGCTTTCCACCCTCCATTTATCCTTTCTTTAATGCTATAGTTCCAATTAAGCTTTTGAGGAAGATTTATTATAAGATATCTATATGAGGTAACCTCCTTTAAACTATTATTTTCATACCTGAAATTATTATAAGTTATATTTTCATATTAATAATAAATCCATAATAGAGAAAAATATATTGAGAAATATTATTTTCTGGTCAATATCATAGGGACTCCTCATTGTAAAGAAAAAATTCATAAATGTAAAGTAAAATGATGATAACTATAATAGGTAGAGTTAAGGTGACACAACCTATTTCTTAACCAAAAAAACCTCGAAATTGTTGATGTATATGCCAAAAATAGGTAGTGTTACCTAAAACCTTTATTTAATCTAATTTTATTCCAACCATCCCTTAATGTTCCTAAACTTAGCAATAACTTTTTTTCTAAAATTCTATTGCAATAGATCTCACCTCAAACGGTACTTCTATCTCTTCTTATTTATTGCAAGGATTAGTCTTATACACCATGTCAATTTTTTTTGGTAAATTACTGAAACAAAACTAGGGGATTTTTTAACTATTGTGATAATTCTGTGCAAGGATAATAAGGATAATAAGTGTAACAAGGTGTTTTATAGTTGAATGAGAGCTCCTAAATATAGCTTGATCTTTAACTCTTTTCACCATGGATTTCTATCCATATGTTAATCATATTTTTCAAAACTGTTCCATAAAAGTTATAAAGGGAAGTAATCATAATGATCGTATAATTAGAGAGATAATTTTTAACCCATCTTCAAAAATTATGTAAAATAATGTTGTGTATCCAAGGTGATAAATTAGGATAATCCCTTTGAGTCTAAGGTGAGGAATTAGGATAATCCCTTTAAGTCTAATATTGTAAATGTGAAGAATTAGGATATGTCTTTTTATTTTTAAGATATTTTTTTGGTAGCCTTTGATGTCCTTATCTTTCCCTTTTCTAAATTGTTTAATCGCAAACTCTCAATGTTCTATTTAAAACAACATAAATCTATAGTAAGTACGGATCTAGCATGAGCGGAGAGGGATCAAGTAATTTCACATGAAATTTTTTTCAGAGTGAAAAATATAATGTGCTATTTATTATGGATTAAATTGTATTTTTGAATGTTAAATCAAGTATATATAGGACCAAATAAAATTTTTAACCATAAAAACTTAATTTTTTTCTATATATAGATATATGAAATCCATATCTACATACATTAGTTAACATGGATCTTAATATAGTTTATTTAAATCCCTTGTTGAAATATTTTAGAAAAATATAAGATTTAAACATCTAATTTACACATTTTTAAATTACTAATTACTTTACAGCATATTCAATTTTTTTTAAGCATAGGAGACTTTAACTTTCTTTCTATTTAGAACATAATTTTTAATTTCAATTTTTATTTTAAAGGGGCTTGAATGAATGGACACACATAGATATCTCCTCATACTGGGCTGTAGAATGAGTGTCTCTCCTCATATAAAACGTATTCCTCTATACAAAAGGTTTAAATATTTTCTACAACATCAAAGCATTCAGGGAGATATTTTATGTGGGAATTTCAGTCTTTTAAGAAAATCATACAATTTGTCTCATAAATTTCTTAGTATATAGCTTATAAATATCGAAACATTTCTCTTTCTTTCTATTTATATAATACTTCTTTTTTTCCATTATTTATGGATTTGTACTCATCATATCTATTTATTATGAACATGTCATAAACATCTTTAATGGTTTCAAAATAGATCTTATACTAGATTTTATTTTCATTTTTACAAAACACCTCAATAGAAAACTTGTTAATGGAATTAGAGAGAGCTTTTATAAAATTATGATAAAATCCTTTAATATTGTTGATGCAGGTCAAACCTCGGAGAATTCTTAAAAGATTGAAGATCTGAAAAAATTATTTTGAATTATGTAAATTACTTGTTACAGTGCACACACTATCCTCCTTCAAAGTGGACTTTTTCGTTTAGAGCAAAGATTCCCCTCGGTAAATGCCCCCTTTTTCTTTCTACACCCGACCTCCCATATTTAATTGCGAATGATTCTTCTACTCTTTATGAGCATTCTTAATCCTTAAGAATGTGCTTTCCAACGTCTTCCTTTCTCTGTGATTTATACAAGTTCCCCTTGTTACGCTTGTCTTAATGCACAAATCCTTTCTCTTTTCTACCAGTCTCCTTGCGTTGGGACGATAATATATTGATCCAATACTATTCCACGTACAACTAAACTTTTGACTTCCCCACTCTTCTCTTCGATTTCGTCCTCTCTGAAATTGCTATCCTCAATAATAATTCCAATGACATTCGCTTCCTCTATAGCTCGAATGACTATGATAACTAGATATCATTCAACAAACACTGAAAAAGATTCGAAAATACACAAAGATGATCAAATTACACGAAATTGTCTCTATGGTTGCAGAGAATAAAAGAAGAAACTAAAATCAAAATGATAGTGAATTTACACACATAGGAATCCGTGGATCCACCTTCCATGGCTTGGAAATTTATTTCATATCACAAAAGATTACATTCATATTGTTCCATCTTGAAAACTAGCATTAGTTTCAACAGGTTCTTAAATATATTAATTACACAGCAAATCCTGTGTATCAAGCAATTACATGACAAATTTTATTCAATATATAACCCTAGCAAAATTCTAAGACCGAGGAATGAACCACTCCATAAAATGTATTGACCTCTCTGTCAATTTTAAATAACTTTTGCATTCCCATGCATTAGGCTACCATAGAGTAAAGAAGTCATGGAATCTTGGCCATGAGTTCTTCGACAAATGCATCAGTTTTTTGTAAAAGTGTGGCAGTCATCCCTGTTGCATCTGCAACTGGATGATCTATCCATTGCACCAAAAATTCGAAATAATATTTTCCTCTTGTCCTTTTAATCAATCTTTTATCCAAGATTCTTTTAGGTTGCAAAGGTTTACTTGATGGAAATTTGTTTTCCCACTGGACTGGATGTTTATCATTGACTTCTAGCTGTGTTGTTTCAAGTGAATATTTGTAAAAATTTACTACATTAAATATCACGGAAATTCCAATTCCACGAGGAAGTTCAAGTTCATATGCATTTGCTGAAAATTTCTTTAAAATTCTGCAAGGTCCAACCTTTTTTAAATTCATCTTGTTATATTCGCCTCTTGAAAACCTGTCTTTACGCAAACGTGCCAACACCAAATATCCCACATCAAAATTCTATTCCTTCCTCTAGAGATCTACCCTGATTTTGTATTTAAGATTGTTGTCATAAATTTGTTGTTTTATCTACTCATGAATTTCTTGTATGGCTGTAGTGAAATCCTCACATGCTGCACTTCTCTGCTCTATTCTCCCAAAATTTCTAATTTCATGCAGTCCTCTACCGTACAAAATATGAAAATATGAAAATGAATTTTCCCTATACTTCTATTTGGAGTGTCATTGTTTGCAAATTCAACTTGATCCAAGACTTGATCCCAATGTTTGGGATGATCTCCAACAAGGCTGCGCAAAATATTTCCCAAACATATATTCAACACTTCAGTTTGGCCATCTCTAAATTCAATGCTAGTTTTCTCCACAATGTTCACCAGAAATGTCCTAAAAATATGGTATCTTGATCTAAGATAATAATTTTTGGAATTGCTTGTAATATACCACTTCTCTAAATATTAAATATTAAATTATAACATGAGTGGCATCACCAGTTTTTTCACAAGGAATTAAATAAACCATTTTAAAAAATCTATCCACAACCACAGACAAAAATCCAGACTCACTGAATCCCAAGTTCTTTTTAGAATCGGAAATGGAGTGTACAACGCGATGTTTTGACTTCTCCCTTTGGAATATTGATGGATCGTACACTTATTTACAAGGTTTTAGACATCAACCCTCAGTTTTGGCCATAAATAAATTCGTTTCAATAACTCAAAAGTTTTATCATGGCCAAGTGTCTTCCAATTCTCCCACTGTGTTTCTCCTTGATCAAATTTTCCCTCATGTAGCAGTCAGGAATGTATAGTTGGTTGTTATTAAACATCAATGCATCCTGGATCATACCGTCAAGCCTTGGGCTTCACTTTTGGGTAGCTATTTTGCAAGCTTCACAAGAATCCTTAAAATTGGAATCAGTTCCATACAATTCCTTCATGAAATCAAATCCAAGCACCTGAATTTGAATTTCCTGTAACGATAATTTTCTTCTGCTTAAAACATCAACACTTTTGTTAGACTACCCACGAAAATTCTTCAAAATAGATGTAAATCTTTGCAAATAATCAATCCGCTTTATATGTTTTTGACTTAGTTTAGGTTGTTGCATGATGTATTGCAAAGCATGATAATCACCGTATAACAAGTAATTCCTCCATTTTTGTAGTGCTTGATCCATTCCAGAAAAATCCTTGTCATATGTTGTATATTTCTGCCTGACATCATTTAAATTTTCACTGAAATATCTGATGGTCCTGTCATCTTGGCTGAGAACCTCACCAATAACTTCGTTGTTGGCATCACACTTTACCTAAAATGGTTTGTTGAAATCTGGTAGCGCGAGACATGGTTCTTCAGTGATCTTCTACTTCAATATTTGAAACCCCTTTTCAACTTTAGCGCTCCATTGAAATGGTTCTTCATTTTTCTGGATTATTTTTGTGATACTTGAGCACTGATATTGCTGAAATTTCTAATAAAATTAGAATAGAAATTGGCTAGCCCATGAAAGATGTAACCTTCAAATACACTTGTAGACGAATTCCATTCAAGAATTTCTTTTACTTTTCTTGGATCCATATTCAAACCCTTTTTAGAAATGACATGTCCTAAATATACCAGCTCTCGTTTTGGAAATGAACACTTCTTCAGATTTATAAGAAATTTCTCTTACTACAATTTTTCTAACACATATCTCAAATGCCACAAATGTTCCTCTTTTGACTAGTTGTAAATTAGGATTTCAACTAGGTACACTATCACAAATTTCCCTATGAATTATTTCAACACTTCATTCATGAGTCACATGAATTATTTCAACACTTTATTCATGACTCACATGAAAGTATTGGGTGTATTAGATAATACAAATGGTATAATATGCCATTCATACAATCCATCAAAATTTTTAAAATAAATTTCCCATTCATCTCCCTCTCTAATTATGATTTGATGGTACCAAATTTCAAATTAATCTTGGAAAAACAACTAGCATTAATCAAACAATCTAATAGATAATCAATATGAGGCAACACAAATCTATACCTCATAGTGATTTTATTCAAGGCCTTGGAATCTATGCACATGTGTCATCTACCATCCTTCTTTGGACTTGTTATGAAACCAGCTCCAAAAATAGAAGAAAAGAGAGATCAACGCCTTAGAAATAAGCCTCTTCGATCGGGAAACATCCTTCACATTACATAAATGAACAATTCTTTGATGATGCAAATGACAAAACCTCCTTCTATATACAGGAGTCCATGGGGTCACAATATAATCCTAGCCGACCTAACAATAATAATGTAAGGGAACAATAATAACAATAATGGGGTTACAGGGGCAGAACAATAACAATAAGGGGGCTACACTAAGAAAAATAAGGGAATACACTAGTAATATAGGGACCTAACATGCCCCTCTCATTCAAAAACGTGTTTTCCTCAAAACTTGAGTAGCTCTGGGTGCTTCTATATAAAATTCTCATCCTCCCATGTAGAACCTTCAGTGGGTAAGTTCTTCGAGTTGATAAGATACTCTGAAATTGATCGATTTCGTGTTGTTGAGTTCTTGCTTCCGTGACTGCTTCAGGTTCCAATATGATTTTTCCATCATCCTCAAGTTCTGAAAATATTGTTTGAACTGGAAGTTTTTCACCTATAACCTTCTTTAAGCATGAAACTTGGGAAATTGGATGCACTCGTGACAAAGCAGGAAGCTCCAATTTGTATGCCATAGTACCAATATTTTGCAACACCTAGTAAGGACCATATTAATTTGGCGATAATTTATTATCCTTCTTAGCTTGCTTGAGAATAATTTGTTTGTATGGTTGTAGCTGTAAAAATACCTAGTCTCCTACATCAAAACTTTTCTCACTACGATGTTGATCTGTCCGTTTTTTCATTCGATTTTGTGTCAAATTTAGGTTATCGTTTAAGATTTGGAGAACTTCTTGTTCATGCTCAATGTGATCTTCCACTGCTGGAACCTTAGGATTTTCTCTTAAAGATGATGTGATGGATGATGGATGATATCCATAAAGTTCCATAAATGGGGTCATTTTTGCTGCAGTATGGAAGGAAGTGTTATACCACCATTCAGAGAGAGTTAACTACTTGACCCATTGTGTTTGTTTATTAGATACAAAGAAACGAAGATATCCTTCCAAAAATTTATTCACTATCTCAGTTTGACCATCAGATTGAGGATAATAAGATGAGCTATGAGCTATTTCAGTACCTAAAGAAGAAAATAATTCCGTCCAAAAATTTCTAGTAAAAATAGGATATCTGTGACTTACAATAATCTTTCAGTTTCCATATAGCTTTTGAATTGTTTCCATAAATGTGGTAGCAACTATACTTGCTTTAAATGGATTAGATAATGCACAAAAATGTGCATACGTGGTACCTCTATCAACTACCACCATGATGACACTCTTTCCTTCGGACTTAGGTAAGCCTATGATAAAATCCATTGAAATTTGCTCCCAATGCTGAATTGGAATGGATAAAGGTTGTAGAAAACCCTGGGTCTTAATTGTCTCAGCGTTATTTTTCTCGCAAACCAAACATTCTGCCACAAAATTTTGAATATCAGTTTTAAGGCCATCCCAAAAAAAATCATTCTGGACCCTATGGTAAGTTTTTAGAAATCCTGAGTGTCTTCCTAAAGGAGAAGTGTGCAATTCCAAAATAATATTTTGTTTTAGTTGGGAATTCTTACAGAGATATAAGTGATCTTTGTACCATAAGGAATAAATTTTCCAACTAAATGTATCAGATGTACTAGGATCTTGTTGCAACTTTTGAATGAGTATCCACTCCTCTTCATCCTTCTTCCATTTATCCCTTGCTTTGGTTATCCAATCTGGTTGGATAATAGAAATGACACAAAGAAATGCTTTCACCTCTTCATTATTTCTTGAGAGTGCATCTGCAACAACATTTAGCTTCCCTTTTTTGCAGATGATTTCAAATTCATAACCCAACATCTTTGTGACCCATTTTTGCTACTCTTCTGAAGATATTCTTTGTTCCAAAAAGTGTTTAGGAATATCATGATCAATTTTTACCTTGAAGTGTCTTCCCATTAGGTAAGGTCGCCATTTCATTAGTACATGTAGTATTGCTAACATTTCCTTCTCATAAATATGTTTCTATAAATACTTTCCTTTCATTGGACGACTTTCAAAAGAAATGGGTCTTCCTTATTGCATTAAAGCAACACCAATTCCATTTCCTAAGGCATCAAATTGCACAATAAAGGTTTTTGTGAAGTGTGGCATAGCTAAGAACGGTGCTAGGAACATTACCTCTTTAAGATGTTCAAAGGCCTTAGTTTCTTCAAGAGTCCATGAAAATGTATCGTTCTTCAATAATGTTGTTAGAGGTTCTGCTATTCTCCCATAATTATTAAAAAACTTGCAATAATACCATGTTAACCTGAGAAATCCTCACAACTGCTTTATGGTTGTGGGGACTTTCCATTCCTTAATGGATTTAATTTTGTTAGGGTCTACCTAATTAACACCCTTGTGAGATAAAATATTACCGATATATTCCACCTCTTGTACTCGAGAGAAACATTTGGATGTTTTTTCATATAATTTTTTTTCCTCCAATAGTTTGAGCACCTTGTCAACATGTTGAACATGATCCTTCCAAGACTTGTTGTAGATTAGTATATCATCAAAAAATACTAGAACAAATTTTCTAAGGAAGGGTTTGAAAATGGAATTCATCAACCCTTGAAATGTAGAAGGTGCATTGGCAAGGCCAAAAGGCATGGCCAAAAATTCATAATGACCCTCATGAGTGCAAGATGTTGTTTTCGGAATATCTTTAGCCTTCATTCTAATTTGATGATATCCTGAATGAAGATCCAACTTGGTAAAATAAATTTCTCCATGTAATTAATCCAATAATTCATCAATCACAAGAATGGGAAATTTATCTTTAATAGTGAGCTTATTGATATCCCTATAATTCAGGCACATGTGCCATGATCCATCATTCTTGTGCACCAATACTACTAGAGCAGAGAAATAACTTTGACTAGGTTGAATTATACTAGCCTCCAACATTTCCGCAATCATACGTTCAATTTCGATCTTTTGGACATAAGGATATCTATAAGGCTTGATGTTTGGAGGAAAACTTCCTGGAATCAAATTAATAGCATGATCCTGATCAAAAATAGGTGGGAGTCCTTTGGGAGTTTCAAACACCTTGGAATGGTTGTCCAAGACTTTTTGGAGATTTGGAGAAATAAATGATTTTGATGTTGGAACTTCTAGTGAGCATAATTGTGAAGTTACGCCTCATTTTTCTTTCTTCAAAAGTTTTTTCATGAAATTAGAGATTATTATCTTTCCCAGCTTCCCCGTGATACCTCGTAATTAGACTTCCTTTCCTACCAAATAAAATTTCAAGAGAATTTCTTGAAAATTAAAAGCTACCATCCCTAAAGATTGTAACCATTGTACTCCTAGTACAACATCAGCACCTCCCATTGGAATGGAATGCATTGGACTATTCAATACATATTCCCCCATGGTTAGCTTGATATTATGGATTTTCTAGAGAAATTTATAGTTCCTCCATTTTCAACCATCACTTGACATTCTGGTGATAGGCATAGGAAACAATTGAATTCCTTGGCTACCTTACAATGAATAAAATTATGGGTACTACCCGAATCAGTAACACTAAACTACCTTTTTCTTCTTTATATTTCCTTCTATCTTGAGAGTTTGAGGAGTGGTAATTCCTACCAATGCATTAGACGACATGGTCAAACTCATTTCCTGGTGTATATCCTCTTACTTTGAAGTTTCTTGTTCATTTTCTTCCTCCTCTTCACATTCTATGTAAAATAATTTCTTCTCAACACACTTATGACCTGTAGTGTATTTTTTATCACAACTGTAGCAAATCCCTTTTGCTCTTTTTTCTTCGAAATGTTGTGGTGTCAACCTTGTAGGTTGTGGAAGTTTAGGAAAAGCAACACTTCCATCTTTATAGATGTGAGTGGTAGGATTTCTTGTTACCTTAATTTTAAATTCAATTTTTATTTTCAATCTGAATGCCTTCTCCAAGGTATCAGGTTCCCAAACACAAACCTAATAATGGATGTTATCATTTAAAGTCCCTATGAAAAAATAAATCCTATGTTCCTCTCGAATATTAGTTACCCTTATATTCAATTTTTGGAATTCCTCAATGTGCTACACCACTAAACCCTTTTGTTTCAGATTTATCAATTGGGTAAAAAATTTGCTGCTCTTTGTATCCTCATAATGTGCTATTATTTCATTTGTAGAAATTGACCAAGTGACAATTTTTTTTATGGAAGCAAAGACATCGATACCGTACAAATGTATTTTGTTCTAAATATAAAGTTGCAATGTGTGCCTTTTGTGTTTTTTGCACATAATTGAGATCAAAATATTTCTCCATCTGTAGTATCCATGTTACGGGATCCTTGCCATCAAACTTCCTCATATCGATCTTTGGAATATGGTGGGTCTTCCAGCCAAGATTATAGTTTATGAAATCACCATTAACATTTATTTTGTTCTCATCATGAGTTTCCTCTACTATCTTTTCGCCATTAGGAAAAATTTCTTGTATCAACTTTGTTAAAGGTTTCTCTGGGGAAAGGGGGCTCCACCTTATGGAAAATGACCATGATCCTTGATACCTCGCTATCCAAGCCATTTCCGCCCAAATATCCTTTAGCATCTCTTCTAAAAGGATCTTCCAACTGTTTTTGGCTACCAAACTTGGTCAACACTTTGACCAAAGGCCACGTTTAACTTTCCCATTTAAGTTTTGGGGCACCTCAAATTTTATTGGAAATAAGTTGTGATCTAGGAGGCCATTTGCAAACTTCAATATATCGTTGGAAATATATTTCAGAGAAAAATCCAACTATGTCATTTACAAGAACCTTTAAATTGATATCATAATGTAGAAAGTCCTTCAAATCCTTGTACTTCCAACCCTCATATTTATAGTATTATAGCTTCTCCAAAAAACCTGTTACTATGATGGTTCTCTACTAGAGACTAGAACAACCATGGGAACCCCCCTGAGCTTGAACCACCATGCACATCAATTCTAGCCTATTGGATTCTAACATGGTTGAAATCAATGCCAACACACTTCTTGCGACTCGCCATTTAGCCAATCCCAATTGTTGAACAAAAAGTTCCTTAGACTAAATTTTTTTTTTTGTTGAGATTTCTTAAATTAAATTTGGATAAAATCTCATGAATATGAAAACAATAGGATTTGTTGCTAAATTGACTGCATCTAATCCTGATGTGGAGTTATTGCATCATATTTTGTTGTGATTGAATTTATGTTTCAGTTTCTACTCCCAGCTATAAAATGTAAGACCGTAGAGGCAAATGAGCATGAGGGATGTGAGGTGAGTGGAAGAGAAGTGCAGATGAGTAATTTTGCTGTTCTATTATTCTGTTGATGAATGAGATTTCCGATGGTGGATGTAGCCCAGATTGGTTGGGTGAAACACGTTAAATCTGTTGTCTCATGTTTTATGCTGTGTGTGTTTGATTGTTTATTCATTTTTCTGTTGCTTGACTCTTACAATTGGTATCGGAGATTTTAGGTTGAGTCTGCATGGATGAGGTGGTTGAAACCTGGTCTGCTACGTGCGGTTGTAAGACCGTGAGGCTGGGTCTTCCATGTGCGACCGTGAGTTGCCAAGGAGCAGAAATGCTGGGCGTTTTTTAACATTATGGCGGCGGGTTTTACACAAATTGAAGCCATAGCTGTAAGCGGCCCGAGGAGCAGAACAACATGGAGCATAATTTTTTTTTTCCGCTGTGCATGTTCAATGACTATTTTAGTTTATACCACTGCAAAAAAGGAGTGTTATACAGATTCATGCCGCTAAGATAAGTTGCGAACAACACCGATGCATGATCTATAATTTCATTTTTATGAGCAGAAGCTGTGGAGAAAGCAGCGTGAAGGCCGAGTTTAGAAGTCGAGTTTGTTAACCGTGAGCTGTGAATGCCACCGCTATGAGTTGCTATGTGATGGACCGTGACTGCGGTGGAAGTTTGGACCGTAACGCGTGACTGCAGCATTAGTTTGAAAGGTTCACTTCGTTTGACGAATAAGAAAGCAAAGAACTTCATGGTTGTGTTGGAGATTGTCGATTGCCCAAGGAATACATATTGAAGCTTCGGCATTTCAAGCGTTCCAAATTGAAGCATCGTTTGCATAACAAAAAAAAAAGGGTCGTATGGCTAGTAATTTTTATGCGTTATTGCTGTGAATGAAGAGGCTACGATGCTGGTGGGTTCATGTTTTTTCGTTGGCCATTAATATTTTCTTTACTAATGAAAAATTCGACATTATTTGTTGCTGTAGATCAGACTTTACATATATGTTTGGGTTGGAATACCAGTACGCTAAGTTGCATTGCAAAGGCATGTTGCTACTGCTTAATTTATAACAAATTTATGGTATCCATTTATTATTAATTCCATGTTTGCAAAAGGGAATTTTTTATCAAATTGATTAATTTGATTTAAAAAGAAATTAAGGATCCATAGAAGAATTTAAACATGGAAAAAAAACAAAGTGCTCGATTTGAGATCGAGAAGTTCAATGGGAAAACCAACTTCGAGATCTAGAAAGTTAATGTGTATGATCTACTCGTGCAACAAGGCATGGCGAAGGCACTTTTGGGCAAAGCCAAACAACCTTTCGCCATGACAGATGAAGAATGGAGTGACATTGATGAAAGAGAATTGAGCGGCATTTAATAATGTTTGGCAGATGATGTTTTGTTTAACTTCGTGTTAGAGAAAACTGTTGTTGGTTTGTGGACAAAGCTTGAAAATCTATACATGACAAAATCCTTAACCAATAGGATTTTTCTGAAGAGACAATTGTACAGCTTGCGCATGAAGGAAGGTATATCAATAACTGATCATTTGAATACCTTTAATACTCTTCTGGTGCAGTTAGATAGTATAGATGTAAAATTTGATTCAGAAGATAAAGTTATAACTTTATTATGCACGTTTCCCAAGTCATGGGATCATTTTGTTACTTCTATAAGTCTTAGTTCATCAAAAACCCTTGAATTTGATGATGTTGTTGGAGCTTTCTTATTTGAAGAAACAAGGAAAAGGTCAAATTCAGAAACCTCTACATCAGAAGGAATGATGGTTAGAGGTCGTTCTAAAGAAGGACGATTCAGTAAGCAGAACAACTCGCGGTCAAAATCGAAAGGGAAGAAGAGTAAGGTAAAGTGCTAGTTTTGCAGCAAATCGGGACATTTGAATAAGGACTCTTGGAAGAGACAAAAAACATCCAAAGGAGACTCTTCGATAGAAAAGAAAGAAATAAACGTGACAGATACAAGTTCGGCATCCATTTCAGGTATGAGTGATGAAGTGTTATCAATTAGTTTGTCTAATCATGATCAATATTTGTTGTTATATTCTAGTGCGTCAAATCACATGTGCATTCATAGAGAGTGTTTTAAATCTTATAAATCAATCAATGATGGAGTGGTTTACATGGGAAATGATGTCTCATGTAATATTGTGGGAATTGGAAGCATCCAGTTTAAAATATTTGATGGGACAAATAAAATATTAACTGATGTAAGAAACGTGCCTGAACTCAGAAAAAAACCTCATTTCTCTAGGAGTGCTAGGAAAAAATGGATATAAAACCCTTATTCAAAGCGGAGTAATGAAAGTTTATAAAGGAATTTTACTAGTAATGAAAGAAAAGAAGGTTGGAAATATTTTTTAGTTAGAAGGAAGAATAGAGTCAGATCATGCTTCTACAGTATCTGAAAATGACAGTAATTCTATTCGTCTATGACATCAACAGTTGGGCCATTTGAGCGAAAGAGGATTAAAATTTTTATCTGATCATAAGTTACTTCCTAGTTTAAAATATTTTAAGTTAGATTTCTGCAAAAATTTTCTATATGGGAAACAAAGGAAGCAGAAGTTTAAAACTGGAAAACATACTGGTAAGGGAATCCTTGATTATATCCATTCTAATGTTTGGGATCCATCTCCTACAACCTCATATGGAGGATCGTCATATTTTGTATCTTTTATTGATGATTTCTCTAGAAAAGTGTGGGTCTATATGTTAAAGAAAAATTCTGATGTATTCACAGTTTTCAAATAGTTTAGAGCATTAGTAGAAAACATCACTGGAAGAAACATTAAATGTTTAAGAACTGAAAATGGTGGTGAGTTTACTTCAAATGAATTTGATAATTATTGCAAGGAAGTTGGGATCAAAAGACATAAAACTACTGTATATACTCCTCAGCAAAATGGAGTTGTTGAACGCATGAACAAGACTCTTTTAGAGAGAGCAAGAAGTATGCTTAGTAATGCCAATTTGCAGAAGGAACTATGGACATAAGCAGTATTTACTGCTTTTTATTTGATAAATCGATCACCATAAACTGCAATAGGATGTGAAATTCCTCAAGAGGTATGGAAAGGTCATCCTTGTGATTATTCTAAACTGAAAGTTTTTGGTTGTGATGCATATGCTCTAATTCTGAAACATCAATGTTCTAAATTAGATCCTAAATCAAAAAGATATATCTTTGTCGGATATGGTGATGGGACTAACAGATACAGGTTGTGGGATCCTACTACTCACAAGATCATCATTAACATAGATGTTAAATTCAATGAATCTTCACTCGATAATCTAGATGTAGATATGAAATTGAAACAGGATAATGTACCTAAGTTTCAACATATTCAGTTTGAAACCAGTTCAAATACTGATGATAGCCTAGATGAACAAGTTTCATATGCAGATCATGAACAAGTTTCAGATGCAGATCATGAACATGTTTCAGATGCAGATCATGAAGAAGTTCCTACCGATAATAATCAACAAATTGTGGAAGAACCAGAAACATCTTTAAGGAGGTCCATGAGAATTAGACGTCCTCCTAAAAGGTATGATGATTATGTTACTTCAGTTGATTTAACCGCTAATGATGATGAACCTTTGTGCTATCAGGAAGCTATAGAAGGTTCTAACAGTTATAAGTGGAAAGAAGCTATGAAGGATGAGATGAAGGCATTAGACAAGAATGCCACATGGGATCTGGTGGAACTTCCTAAAGACAGAAAAACTGTGGGATGTAAATGGGTTTACAAATTGAAAAGGGGTGTTGATGATAAAAAATACAGGTACAAAGCAAGGCTGGTCGCAAAAGGTTTTTCTCAGAAAGCAAGAATTGACTTTCATGAGATATTTTCACCAGTTGTAAAAATTGTTTCAATTCATATTGTGTTACATTAGTTGCTTTACTTGATTTAGAATTACGGCATCTAGATGTTAAAACTGCATTTTTACATGGAGATTTAGATGAGGATATTTACATGGAACAACCGGAAGGGTTTTTTCAAAATCGCAACAAGAAATTTGTCTGCAGGCTCAAGAAATCGTTGTATGGTCTGAAGCAGTCACCTCGACAATGGCACAAGAAATTTGATTCTTTCATGATGAGTCAAAATTATATAAGAAGTGAGTATGATCATTGTGTTTACTTTAAGAAATTTCGTAATGGAATATTCATTATATTAGTGTTATATGTTGACGATATTCTTTTAGCAAGCAAAAGCATAACAGAGATCAACAGGTTAAAGGCTCAGATGGCTAGGACGTTTGATATGAAAGATCTAGGAGCAGCAAGACAGATTTTGGGCATGGAGATTTTTAGAGATAGGAGAAATGGTAAGTTGTGGTTATCACAATATAAGTATATTGAGAAAATACTCTTGAGGTTTGGTATGAACAATGCGAAGCCTATTTCAGTCCCTTTAGCTTCCCATTTTAAGCTTTCTTCAAGTTTATGTCCTAACACAAATGAAGAAAAGGAATATATGTCTCGAATTCCATATGCCAATGTAATAGGTTATTTGATGCATGTGATGGTTTGTACACAACTAGATATTTCACATGCAGTTGGAGTTGTCAGCAGGTATATGGAAAATCCAGGAAAGGAACACTCGTCAGCAGTGAAATGGGTGCTTCGATATCTGAGAGGCACAAGTGATTATTGTATCACTTATAACGGAAGTAGTGATTTTGTTTGCGGATATGTTGATTCCGATTTTGCAAGTGATTTTCATAAGAGAAGGTCAACTTCAGGATATGTCTTTACTCTTGCAGGTGTAACTATAAGCTGGATGTCAAAACTACGAAACATTGTTGCTTTATCCACTACTGAAGTAGAATACATAGCTACTTCACATGCTTGCAAAGAAGTGGTTTGGTTGAAAGGTTTGTTTGGTGAGTTTGGTAGGTTGCAGGACAACATCAAGTTATTTTGTGATAGTCAAAGTGAAATTCACTTGGCTAAAAATCTAGCCTATCATAGTAAATCAAAGCATATACCCATCAAGTACCATTTTGTAAGACAGGTTATCACTGAATGGGGAGTCTCTCATGAAAAAGTGCATACAAAGGAAAATTGTGCTGACATGTTCATGAAACCAGTTTTATTAGAGAAGCTACGATGGTGTCTGGCTTCTCTTGGCTTGTAGAAAAGATAAAAATAATAATGGAACAGGGTGTCAGGCTAATTGTTGTCAAGGTGGAGATTTTTGAGATTTCTTAAATTAAATTTGGAGAAAATCTCATGAATATGACAACAATAGGATTTTTTGCTAAATTGACTGCATCTAATCCTGATGTGGATTTATTGCATCCTATTTTGTTGTGATTGAATTTAAGATTTAGTTTCTACTCCCAGCTATAAAATGTAAGCCCGTAGAGGCAAATGATCATGAGGGATGTGAGGTGAGTGGAAGAGAAGTGGAGATGAGTAATTCTGTTGTTGTATTATTCTGTTGATGAATGAGATTGTTGATTCCTATGTTTAGTGGATGTAGCCCAGATTGGTTGGGTGAACCACGTTAAATTTGTTGTCTCATGTTTTATGATGTGTGTGTTTGATTTTTTATTTGTTTTTCCACTGCTTGACTCTAACAGTTTTAAAATACCATCTAATTCTTCAAATCTAACTGTCGCGGATGTAAAATTCCACTCAAAGGAGAATATTGGAATTTTCCAAAAAATAACTACTTAGTCACTGATGGGAGTGGCATAATCAACCTTTCCATGATATGGAATGATTCACAATCAATATTTGATATTCAACAACGAATCTCCAAATACTCTATGAAAATGAAAGGAACTTGTTTTCCTTCGTGCCTACGGTTTGTGATAGGTCGTAAGAGAGAAGGATGGTTCTAGGATATGGTGATTTTCTCCCACAATATGGATTTTATATCTGTATTTTTAGTTTTCTATTATTACTGTAAAAATTTGATGCAAAAATATATGTGCATTGTATTTTAATAAATAAAAGAGGTCTGTGAGAATTAATGTGAAACTTTGATAGAGTTATTTGATCATTTGAAATCAATGTATATCAATAATAATTATAATTAAAATTCACATTTGTTAAGGGTATTTCTTTTCTTGTTAGGTAGATCCATATTGTTGTTTTGTTGTGCTATATGGAAAATGACGCCTTTATCGTATATCAACCACATTTACTAATGTTATTGTGCTAGCTATGAAAAAATTTGAACGAGACTTTAAAAATTAATTTTAGATCATTTTTAAAAATATATAGAATCATTGAAGTAATATAAATAAGAGAGAAGTGTCAACCTTCAAATAAAGTTAGAGGTATCCTTTGATAATATGTTTTACTTAGTGTTGCTCCTCAATATCTCTCTAGTAAATAAGACAATTTCAAGGCATTTGATGAATATCTATTTATCTTCCCTCTTTACGTTAAAATAGGATCATTTTTACCAAGGGGTATCCTTTCAAATTTTAATAATAATTGGAAAACATAGAGTCCTTCTAACGATATAATAATTGATAGATGTAAGCTACAATTTATACAAATAAAAAAAACAAAGTAGTTTGGAAAGGAAAATCAATGTACAAACATAGAATCTTTAACAATGTTCATCAATAAAGTTAATGCAAAATTGAATATTCTCATTTTTTCCAATTCACTGATATATAATAATTCTACCAACATAATTATCAAGATACTATCTTGTACCATGAAATTTTTTGCAAAAAATGTATATAAATGATTGATTAAAAAAAGGAAATTATAAATATAAAACAAAGAAAAATAAAGAGTTAAACGAAACAAAACATGGTAGGTATATAAGATATGGTTAAGTATGTTGAGGCTCAATCATAGGATAAAAAATATCAAATATGATATTGGAGATTTACACTTTATAAATATTGTTTTCAATTTCTTTATAGAAACATTGTTTATATGAAAGCACAAAACTCTAAATAAGTAATTGAAGAAAAGGAAAGTCGAGCATGTCTCATTTGAAATTAAATTTAATTATACCGTCCACTAATAGATCTAATGACAAATATTATTTAGTTATACATCAAACATTCACAAAACTGAAGAAAAATAGATTCCACACTATTATGACAAAACATGAAAATTCAAAGTGTGATTCCTTCAATAACAAGGGTAATAGTTGTAACGAAACACATCCCCTAACTCTACTGATCATTAATTGATTAAGGCCATGCTTCTTTCTATAGGCCCATATTTTCTCATTATTCAAGAATGATCACATTTTTGCAATTCGGAATTAGTTTTATGCACATTATGGAGGGAAAAATATTGAATCGATATGGTCCCTACTTCTTAATAGACTCCCTCACACACAATTGTTCTAGACACCCTTTCTCATCCCTCCACATATCACTATATTTTCCTTCTTCATTTTTGCCTCAAATCTGAATTCTATAATAGAGTTATGCAAAGTGCACAGGAAGAAATATTGAATTGAAATTCCACATAGAATTTCTTTCGCACTTCTACACCCATTTTTGTGACAATAAAAGATAGAGCAGTAGGAATTTTATCCATAATAGTATGAGAACACTCACTAAAAAAATCACGAGTTACAAAATTAAACTAATTTTTCCATGTCTCAACTCTGCCTACTCAATTAGCTGTATGCACATTGTGGAGGTGTTGATGTGGGTTTTTTGAACCCTAGTCAACAAGGGGGAAGCCACCCAAATTGAAGCTCTTTGATATCCATAGCTATTTGGTGTGGTTGTCCTCTAGCATTTTTATGGTAGTTTTGGCCTTCATATTCCTCCTTTTCCGAAGAAGAAACTAGGGGAAATCTAATCCTAACTAACTATGGCTAACTGAAAGCTAATATAAAACTAATATATAATAACTACTATTAATGTTCCTAAGACTGTAAGTGATCAATTAAATATAGTACATAAAAGAGTAAGTTAATAATACAAATGAAATAAAACAGTGGAGATGTAGCATAACTTTTAAAATAAAAATATTGTATATTTCCTCATACTAACTTATTCTAATAGATTAATGTTAGGGGTTAATATATTATACAAATAATTTCTACATAAATATATGTTATGAGAGAATGTAATAGAAAATTAAAGGAAACTATTATAGTAAAAAAAATTATACATATATGATACAAGTAGTATCACTATAGAAAACAATAATTGGACTGAAAGAAATGAAATAAAACTATTTGCAAAGACAATAAAAGATATAATTCCTAATTTTAATTTATATGTGAAATTTTAAAATATAATTAAAAATAAATAAAACAATAATCCTTGACTCAAAATGAAAGGCATACAATTGCGAAAATGCAAGTCTCTTATATTTTGAATGGATACAGATCAAACTATATATATTCTTACTGTAACAAAATTACTGTAACAATTGCTGAGAAGAAACAATCATCCAATTAGTTATTTTTGAATCAAACCAACAAGAAAATTCAAAAAATTCTATAACATATCAATTCAATTTATATGGAAAAATGACATTATTTGAATTCTTAACCATTTGAATAATACAAAAAAATTCAAACCATATGTATATTGCCAAATTTATTATCCACCTTACGACACAAGTCATTGGAGGTGATATTGACTATACAATAACATATACAAATTTAATCAATGTAAGGAAAACAAGAAATATAATAAGTCACTAACTTTTTATGGAATAAAATCACACAAACCATAACTGGTATCTGTTGTATTACGAGAAATAAAATTACATAGAAATGAGTACATGGTAATATCAATGACTATGAAACAATAAAGACACTCTAAGAAGTTAACTGAATAAAATGAAGTCTTACAACAGAGAGTGTAATTAAAAAATATTTCACGGTCATACATAGTTTATATAACGTTTAATTTCTGAAAAAAATGCTCTCTATTATACTAAAGGCATCCCCTTTTCATCTCAAAATAGGAGGTTTATAGAATATTATTTTTAATGACTGTCTAAAACTAAGTTGAAAATCGAAACCGTCTCTTAACAAAACCATAGACATTGTTTTTTTGGCCTGTGGCTCTATCACAATGGATAAAATAAAATTAACACGATAAATGAATCATTTTTGTAGTATATGTAGCATTCGGAAGTTATCCACAAATATCTGTTCCAAAAAAGTGATATCAATGTTTCAACAAACACAAAGACCCGTGACAAATTAAGAAAATGAGATTATTGTTCGACATAATCAAGAAAGAGGGTTGTTACAAAATCTTTGATTATGTAACCTTCTTTTAATTTTACCTAATAAATTCAAACCACTACATACCTTGACATCTCTAAGGGTTTGGACATACATAAGAATAAAATCATTTATTTAGAATCATTCGTGTCATCAAGCTTGGAGAAATTGTGACATTGATATGCGATGTATTTACAACAATGTCATGTTAGAAACCTGTGATTTATTTAGTGAGTTGTAAGATTTTTTTTCATGGTGTGTTTTGTTAGCTTGACAGGAAGCCTTGAGTCTTTCACTATCTTTCATAAGCTAATTAATTTCACCATTGAAACTTGGTACAATGAATAGGAACTGAAAATGCCAATATAGATCCAACAAAGCTTCAGATTAATCTTTCCCAAAGTCACTGTCAATTTCAGGTGTGTCACTTTTATTACTAGAAAATATCATGCTTGCCCGAGTCTCGAGTTTGGTATTTTTAGGCATAGGGTCTGCATTAGCCTCAAGATCAATAAATATCTCATTCTCCTATTTCACCTTAGCCTATATATCTTTATTTCTCTTTTCTTAACCTCGAAATTAGCTTTGATATTCTATTTACACTGAATATTTGTTTCTTGCCATGCAGGTTCTGTATCGGGGTCAATATCCTTGTTTTTTTGGAACTATTTCTTAACTTTTGGTTTTAATTCAGTATAATGAAATAAAGTTTCCCTTACCCTTCTCGTGATGGCACAAGACAATGAAGGTTCAAGGATTTCACCCTTGTAATTGTTGAAGGAATCAAACTATTGTTCAAGGCCAGAATGTTCAAAAAGATCCACCTCCTCACCTCCTCATCATAAGAATAAGGTGGAGATGAAACTAGAGAGGGAGGATTAAGAGGATTCTCTACTGCAACCTCAGGTTGACCTAGTTGTTGGGTTTCTCGGAAACCATTTCACAAGAGAAAACTTTCCCGTTATTTCCTGAATTTAGACAAATAAAATTTAACCAAATTTCTTAGAATACCATGGTGAAAGAGTTACCTATTTTGGTTTTACGATCTAATTTATAGGTTTTAGCCTTATTAGCTAAAATCTTGTGCAAGAAATAGAATAAATTAAGATCATGAATGAGAAAAACAATCAATAATCAGATGTGATACAGAAAATCTAGGGCATATGGACCCTGACAAGTTATATAACGATTTATGAAATACAATAAATCTCTCCATTTTGTTTTGAGATAGTTCATAGGCATAACTTTTACAAGTAGCCCTTGTCTTTATGCTCCATAATATTTTTCCATCGTGTTAGTTATTATACCACTGTTCACCATTGGTGGGGAGGGAGGTAGCTTTGACTATAAAAGTAACATCAATTTCCATTTCCAATTCAATAAGCTTAGCTCACATTCCATTGAAAGTGGAAGTGAAGGATTTGACAACACCTTCATCAAACCCTCAAAACTGCTATATAAAATTCCACCAATCCACCTTCTCGAAAACTAACTGGTATTCATCATAAACCTAACAAGGTTAGACCGTACTAATTTTTTTCTTATTATGGGCATGGGTGTTTACATAGACGAAATTTGAGCTAAGGTTTATCTTGATAGACTGAAATAAGGTGCACAGAAGGATGAAGTCTTGGAAATTTGCAGAGAGTCTGGGAAAAATGTGGATAAAAACGGAAACCAGAGAAAAATATGAAATCAAAACCCTACAATGAAATTCGAGAGATGAAAACATGCAACTTGGATAATTTAACATATTTCAATCATTAGTAGGGAATTTTTTAATGTTTTTCAGTTTGATTTATGGCTACGAGTTACGATGTATACAAGTGTCGAAAGGCGGGAGTTCCAAATAGGAAGTAAAAATTCGAAAGTTAATCATACGTAATCCATCTCACACTGCCATATATCACTCAAGGTATGGAAATGATAAGCATTTTTAATCATGATTGAAACATTATATTATCACATAAATATTACCATAGCCCAAAACGATATAGGCATAGTTTCAACAACAACCCAAAGTCATATATTCTAAAAAACCATATATACCATGGCCAATGTAATAATAAATTTAAACATGCATCGAAACATATACCTATCAAATGACTTGAAAATAGCGCAAAGGTAATATATAAGGGTTTTTTTTTAAATTATTCACCAAAATTCATAAAATCATATTAATATACGATATGGAATCATAATAATCTATGATCATATTTTGAATCAAATACAAACTATACCAAGTATATGGACCAAGATAAATCAGAATATTTAGGATCAAAATGGCATAAAAGAAAAAACAAATATTATTATTTAGTAAGAAATATCAAATTTTGTTGAAGACCACATAACTAGATTTACCATGATGCAGCTGTTAACCACAACTAAAAATGCTCCTATTTATGAATCAAACAAAAATAAAAAATCAAACAAGAGGGAGGGTCCCATATCATTTGAAAAATGAGAGGGGATTTGGGTGGGCTGCAAGTAGGAGGAAAAGATCTTGACTCAATATAGTCTCTTCTCGTTAACATATCTCTCCATGTTCAAGTTCTCCGCACACCCTTTCTCCTTCCTTCACATATAAAAAATTTATCCTTTTTTAATGCCTCGACTTAGAATACTAAATTAGTGTTATAAGAAGTGTGGATGAGGATATCTTGACTTGATATTAAAAAAACCCTTTATTCCACACATCCCGTACACCCATTTATTGGACAACAAAAAATCAGCAATTAGATCCCCCTTGGCTCTAATTTTAGCATCATTGGTAAAATAAATGCCCCAAAACTAATCGATACTCTATGATATTTGATTGCGAGGTATAAACATAAATAAATAATTTTACGCTCTCATGCTTTTGTATTTTATTTGCTAAACAACAATTAGGATTTCCATAACTCATTTTTCCTTGTAGGTTATTTACTTGAGATTTTTTTGTCACTTTTCTAAGTTCATCTATGTATTTAGATATTTTTGACACCTTTGAATTCTAAAATTTATTGAACTAAACTTGAAGTAAACTTGTCCCTTTAAAAGGATCTTTCAAAAAGAGGAATGTAGAAGGATTGAAAAGTGTGAAGCTTTCCTTATAGAAATGGTACTCTAGCCCTTACATAACACATCAATCTTGCAAAGTGAAATCCAACTTTGTGCTCCATAATGAAATATTGATCTGTATCTCAACATTCTGAATTTCCACATTTATGAAAACTACCAAAATGGAAACTTAGTAGAGCACGTGGAAAATCACTTTGGAAAAAAGTATTCAAAACAAGCCACCATGAAAACTAGTCGAGTATGTGTTGCCACCATGCATGTAAATAAACACATAATGAAAATTGAGTGAATGCAACTATGAATGTGCTACTTGTTAAAATTGTATTATGTTCACTAAGATAATTTTCATTTATGTTAATAAAATCTTCATAAATCTTATATTTCTTTGAGAAATTGTGAATTGAGCCCTTATTTTCCAACATTAAATGAAATGTTTTTTTAATTTGTGATTTGTATGGTAGAATAAGTGTTAAAAATAAAAAACAAAAGTGTGCCAGGATGTTCCACACTCCCGCATATATACTCTCTATGCACAACTCTCTCACATACCTTCTATTTTCACAAAGAGGTGGGCAAAGAAATAGTGGAATAAGCCATCATTGTGTGAAGTGAAAAGGTTTCGTTATAGACGTGGTACTCTAGCTCCTACATAGCACCTCAATCCTCCATAATGAAATCCACCTTCCTCCATAATGAAGCTTGATCTATATATCTGTATTCAGAATTGATCTCCCACAATGTTATTTACTTCTGCATGCATTCTCCCTCCACATAGTTCTCCCACACACCTTCCATCCACAAAATAATAGTTTCTAAATGATTGAAGTCACCAAAACGCATCTCAGTTCAAAACAAATTTGTGTATCTCTCAAAGCGAATATATTTGAGACAAATATATCCATTATTGTCCAAATTAATATTCCTTAACACTCTGCATATGTAATGTTGGACAATGGGTGGCTATATTAGTGTTGGAATTGATGTTAATAAGAGTTAATTGTGATTCGTTGATATCTGTAGGCTTCTGGTAGAGAGTCATCATAGTAACATGCTTATTGAAAAGACATTAAATTATGAATATGATGGTTTGGATGTCGACACAAGAAGAAGGGTCGAGAAGTAGAGCGAGGCAGGAAGTTCAGATCCATCCTTAGAGGTGGAAAATGTAATCAAGGTCTAAATAGGGCCCTAGCTGTTGGAAAGTTCTCTCGAAGAGATTTCCAACAATATGTGAAAGATCAAAAATGGGTTCCTGGATCAAAATATATGGTCTGCCAAATTTCAGGACTTCAACCCTTGATAAGTCCGAAATATCGGAGGTAGGAGCATCAGGAATCTGAGATATCAGAACAATAGAGATCTTTCAACATCGAAATGTTGGAGGTTCAATGATATCAGAGCATTAGAAGCTAGAGGTCATCACCATAGCGGAGGTTCGCAAATATCAGTGCATTAGAATATTGAAGGTCAGAAAATATCTACACATCCAAATATCAGAGATCGAAAAATATCCAACATGTTGATAAGAGGTAAAGCACTGATAAATTCTAAATAATAGTTAACATAGAAACTCATTGCAAAACAAAGGTCTGGCAGGTCCTTCTCTCTCCTCTAGTAAGATACATGTCATCATGACGTGGCGGTATGACAGGACACATGGTAAATAGATTTAGTGTGTTCGGGTGGACTAGTGGGCCGATTCTAGGTGACACGTGGCATGACCTTGGAGGTGCCACTTGGAGTGATGACACAACCATGAATTCATATAGGATATCGGCATATCATAAGGTGAAGGATCCTGCAATTCCTCCACAAGTCTCTCATAAGGAATTTTTTTATGGAGGGTTCCAATGTAATGCTAGCACACAGTCCTATGGGAAGAGTGTTAAAGGAGCTAAAAGCTAAAGGAGCCAACGAAATCAAAGAAGTACAATATCACAATGTTTTCATTTTGAGAGTTGTGACATGTAGTGCTCCAATGGTGTAAACCAGTGCATTCAATACTTTGATATTACAACACATAAGTGTATTCAAGGATGGAAGGGTGTACAATGAATTAAATTATTACACAATAGATTTGGTTCATTAAATTAATGACGAAAATAAGGTTGCGTGGTCAAGAAAACAAGGACCATGATTGTACGTGACAATTTAAGAGAAGTCTGATGTGAGATTTGGTGTAAGCCACCTCTAATATTATCATGCACACCCTAGTGACATAAATAGAGTGCAAAGAATCCATGTCAAAGTACAGTTAGGTTTGAGAATCCATGAATGAGGATGGAGAGCTTAGGTAGAGTATGAAAGTGGACAAAGAATTTAATTCTTGGTAAGAGGAAGTGCTCATGTGCCGATACGTACAATTATCTGACATGATTCATCCAACAGACACAAAGGTAGAAATGTGTGTCACACAAATAAATACTTGAGTGGTCTACACTCAAATTACTGAGATAGGACAGGGCAGTATGCAGATGTGGAACAAAACTCTCCAAAGTCATTGAGAACAACAAAAGAGAAAACATAATTGTTGAATTTTATGTGAAGGGAGAGCTGAGTGTCTGGGAGAGCACAGAGGTGGAGCTGAGGGAGAAGCAACACAGGATACGTTGAAATACAACAGGGCACTGATAATTTGATTAGCTGAGCAGAGTGTAGGAGGAGAGACTGTGCAAGATAGGTGGAGTCGATGTTTCAGCATAGGACCTAGACCAAGAGGCAGTGTTGTGACTTAGTGAATTGTTATTGTCCTTATTTTTAAAAGTCCTATGGTTTTAGTTTGAAAATTATATGAAATAGTAGAACATTGGAACCAATATGTAGTGGCATGCGTTCAAAGAATTTGGTTCCTATTGGAAAGTCGGCACTTGCTATCTAAAGGGGGTTGGTGCCTCTAGTGAGCGGGTTCTCACAAAAAAATTGATGTAATTAAGTGGGTGCTTAATTTACATATTAAAACAACAAAAAATTGGTGGTTTTCACCCTTTGGGTTTCCACATGAAAATACTTGTGTCTATGCGTGAATGTGTTGATTTGGAGAACTATTGTTGAACATTTGAATTCTTATAAATTACTTCTAATATATTTTTGAAAGAATGATCTCAGAAATAACCGACAATAAAGGAGACTAAGTAAGAACATATTAAAAAAGATATAGTTGGAAATAATTAGATAATTATTGATTCAACCCCCTCTCAGTAATTCCTTCTACAAAAAATTGGTACCAAAGCTAAGTTCCTTCGGAAATATTCTAACCACTGCAAGGTTTATCCATAAGGAATTATGTCTAGGAAATAGAATCAAGAGGATTACTCAAGAAGAATACAATTATTTGGTGGGAAAAATGTTTCCTTTTGGAAAGTAAGGATGGAAGCTTACCTAATGTCACTGGGAGTATATGTGTGGACTTCAGTACTAGTAGATTATCAAGTCCCGTATATTCCACCCACTGATGGAGATGGTAAGAAGCTATATGGAAACAATTCTAAAGATAAAAATTCTATTCTTTTTCATCTTAGTTAATCAAAACTTGTAAAATTTATGCATTGTAAATTTGCAAAGGAAGTGTGGGTAAAGCTTACCTAGAGTTATGAAGCGGATGACAAGGTCAGGTAGGCCAAGCTACAAACCTTTAGAATGAGGCTCGAGTGCCTAAGAATGGGTGAAGATGAGAATATTGTAGAATACTTCCTTACATCTAATCAAGTCACCAATATGACTAGAGGGATAGGTGAAGAAGTCAAGGAAGTAATGGTTGTACAAAAAATATTAATATCTATGCCCATGAGGTTTAATGCCAAAGTATTCATTATTGAAGAAATGGATAATTTAAAAGATTTCAAGATGGACCAGTTGCATGGTACTCTCACTGGCTATGAGATGAGAATTGGAAAGGAGAATTTGGAAGAAAATGAAGAAACATTTAAAGTGTCCAAAAAGGGCAAGGATATTAAATAAATTGGCTCTACGAATGCTTGGGAAGATTCCATTTACATTGGATCTACGAATGTAATCAATAGTTGGCTCAGTTCACAAGAAATAAATTGTGGCTCTGGAAAATGTAAATGGAATCTTCCCTTTAAATTCTTTGATTGCAGAAGAGTGGGACATTTTTCATCCAAATTACCCTACAAGGAAATCACTGAAAAGGAAGATGATCAGAAACTAGAAAATATGCCTCAAAATCAACAAAAGAAAATGTTCTACAAGAAAAATTGTTTTCACTCCAAAGAGGATAGCTCAACACCAGAATCATACAGTGAAAACCCTTTAGAGGATGACTCAGATAAGTTTCTTCTTATGGCATTCGGAACAGATTCCAAGAAACAAAGTATTGTTGACTCTGAAGAGGAAGAGGAAGAAGGAGTAGTTGACCTCGAATTTGAACTTATTAGTGCCTTTTATGAGTTAAAGAAAACAATTAAGAATAATAAGATGCTAAAGAAACATTTGTAGCATGATGAAGAAGGAATGTATAACTCAGATAATGAGATTTTGTTTATAAAAAGGAAAAAATTGAAGAGGCTATCAAGAGAAGCAATAGTCCAGTAATTATTCTAGAAGAAAAATAAGGGGCATGTGAGAAAGTAGAAGAGGATAATAATCATTTAAGATAGGAGATTCTCAAGGTAAGAAAGGAAACAATCTGAAGAACATGTAAGGATGATATTTTCTCCTTAAAAGTTGAGCTAGAAGAATCAAAGAGAAAGGAATATTTACTTCAAGATCTAATCCATGAATGGGAAGAGAACTGTCAAAGTCTTGAAGTAGAGATTGTCACTCTAAGAATGGATATAGAGGGAAGGAATATCATGAATGGACTAAATGAGAAGTTCACTGAAGGCACAGGGAAACTAGATCAGATTATAAACAACCAAAGGCCCTCGGGAATTAGAAATGGTATATTCAGAAGAACAAGATATTTCCATTAGGAAGATGAAATTCACGTCCACAGGTTTCGAACAATCACATGGCTATGAAAATAAGAATCGAGAGAAGGCCAATAAAAATTAAAACACAGAAGGATAAAGGGGAGATCATCAATGTAGATTGAATCAATCAAACAGGCACTCAAAGTACTCTCATGTAGAAACACGTAATATTTTGAACAGTAAACATGCCTATCTCTTTTATGGTCATTGGTATAAATGTCATATCTAAGGACACAAAGTTGTTGATTGTAGAATGATTAAAGTTGAAAGAGATGAAAATTCTAGATATAATAAATACCAGAACTTCAAATCTCCAATCTCTTCTCTAAGAAATCACAATGTCTTCTCTCCCCTCTTAAGTCAAATGGAATGATTCAAATGTAATAATTTTTGGCATAAAGCGAGTGAGTGCAGATGCATGTTTGAATATCTATCTAAGACGAAAAATTATAGAAATTCATCTATCCAAAATGAAAAAGGGAGATGGAAATGAAAAATAAGAAGAGCATGTAGTGTGGACTGACCCTATCATCTCATAATCGAGAAAGAAAATGGTATGTGGAAATTTGTTTTCCCAAACATATGACTAGGGAAAAAAAAATATTGTTGCTAAATAAAAAGGACAGAGGGAACAACGTCATCTTTGGAAGCAATGCTCGAATAAGAATCAAAGGTAAATGTGTAGTGAGTATTGATCGAAAGAAAAAAACACAAAATGTGCTATATGTAGAAGGTCTCAAGAAAAATATGTTGAGTGTTAGCTAGATGTGTGATAATGGATACAATGTGACCTTTCGTTCAAACTACTGAGATACACAACATGAAGAATGAAAAATTAGTGGGAAGGGAAGTCATAACCCACAATAATTTATATGTGTTTTATGGCTCAGAAAAAAATGATATTTAATCAAAACAAATGAAACACGATTGTGGCACAATAGGTTACGACATATGAATTTTTACATTTTTTTAAAATCAGCAAGATGGGAGTTGTGAAAGGACTACCAAGACTATCAAAGCCCCAAAACTCCATCTGTAAGTCATGTCACTTTGGAAAACATACTAGGACCCATTTCAAGACAAAATATTTCTCCTCATCGAGGTCCCTGGAGCTCATTCACACAGAAATTTGTGGCCCAACTAGAAAACATTCTTGGAAAGGATAAAGGTAATTCATGTTTCTCATTGATGGTTTTACTAGAGAAAACTGGATTATGCTTCTAAAAGAAAAATCAAAATAATTTAAGAAATTTAAGAAATTTAAAGCTCAAGTAGAAAATGAGAAAAAATTGAAGATAAAATTCTTGAGATGATACAGAGGAGGAGAGTATATCTTAGGAAAATTTGAGGAATTTTGTGAAGATAATGGAAACAAAAATCATTACTCTATGGACAGAACACCACAACAAAATGGTGTTTTGGATAGGAAGAATAGGATGGTCCAGGAAATTTCTAGAGCAATGTTGGTTGAAGTAGGCATGCCACACATATTCTCGGGAGAAGCAACACAGGAAGAAATATATCTTTCCGACAAAACTCAACTCAAACCTAATAAAAATAAAACTCCTTATGAGTTGTGGAATGGAATAGCTACATCAGTCAAACCTCTAAAGGTGTTTGGAAGCAAGTGCTTCATCAAAATAAATGATAAGAATATTGGAAATTTTGATTCTTGTGCCGATAAGGGAATACTACTTGGGTACTATGTTCGGAGAAAAAGATTTAAATGTTATAACAAGAAGACAAAGAATATTAAGGATTGCATTAATGTAATAGTGGATGAGATGGGGGTAGAACCTGAATCCTCCATAGAAAATATAAAATATAAGGATGAAGGAAATTCAAATATGAAGGATTTAGATCAACAAGAAACAAGATCAGATGGTGAACATGAGATGTCAAACACAACCTCAACACCAAATACACCCTCTAGGTATGTACAGAAAGAGAAGCCTGAAAGTCAAATATTGGTGGACCAAAGGCATGGTGTTCAAACCTGGAGGAAACTTGTTGGTAGTCTGATATGTGAAAATATGGCTCTGCTATCAGAGATTGAATCAAAGAATCTTAATCAATCTTGTGAGAATAAATTATGGGTGAAAACAATAAATGAGAAACTTGATCAAATTAAAAAGAATGATACCTGGGAGCTAGTTCCAAGACCTAGTGATAAAAATTTCATTGAACACAAAAGGGTTTTCAAAAATAAGATGAATGAAAAAGGTAAAGTAATCAAGAACAAGGATCATTTAGTCTACAAAGTATGTGCTCAGATACAGGGAATATATTTTGAGGAGACCTTTGCACCAATGGCTAGATTAAAAGCAATCAAATTATTCCTATCCCTTTCCAGTCACAAGAACATCAAAGTGTATCAGATATATATGAAGTCTACATTCCTCAATGGAAACCTGGAGGAAGAAGATTACTTTGAGCAGTCATAAGGTTTTATGGTCACAACAGAGGAAGGATTTGTGTGCAAACTAAAAAGGCCCTATATGGACTCAAACAAGCTCCTCGAACTTGGTATGAGAATCTCGATAAATACCTTCAGCAATAAGGATTTAGAAAGGGGATTGTGGATAGTATTTCTTACATAAATATTGAAGGTTCCCATCTACTTATTATAGTGGTATATGTGGATGACATAATATTTGGCAGTGATGTGGAAAAACTAGGGCACCAATTTGAAGAATGTATGTAAATAAAATCTGAAATGGCCATTATTGGAGAGTTTTTTTTTAATTGGGACTACATATCTTCGATCTTAGAAAGAATTTTTTATATCCCATTCCAAATACCTCCAAGAAACTATGAAAAAAATTGGGTTGGAAGATTTGAAACCTGTAAGAACACCCATGGTTATAGGTTGTAGGTTGTCTAAAGAAGATGAGACACCCCTAGTAAATAAAACAGTATACAGATCCATGATAAGAAGTTTGTTGTATATTACATCATCCAATCCAGATATCATACAGGTCATGGGACTTGTAGCAAGATTTTAGGCTTTTCTGTGTGAAATTCATTTTGTTGATGTGTGAGACGAAAAAATCTCTCTTGCGGACAAGAGCGATCTCCCTAGTATCCTAAGGATATCTAGAAACAAATAGACAAATGTAGACCATTTTCTCTAGACCATTATGGTTAAGAATTATTAATTAATTATGGAGAGATGCTCCTACTTGAAGTCCAATGCTTATTCGATCTTCACTCCAATCTCTCCAGAAGATATCGATCTAGCGTATAAGATCTGTAATCAAAGACAAGCGAAAGGGATCAAAAGCATCTGCAAGATATGATAACTCAAAATAAATAATCTATCTTAATGATCAAGGAATTCAAGAATTAAATTATTCAAAAGATACATGAAAAAATTAATGAGAAAATAGAATCCATTTGTATTAACTTTGAATGAAAAGAAGAAACCTTACAACCTTGATGCCTTGATGTTTGTATAGGTTCTTCTGGGGTCCCGAATAATCATTTTCCTCAGTTTCAAAAGACTCCAACTCTTTGAATTAGCATGAAACTATGGCCATGAGTATGTAATATTTCTCATGCCAATGATGCCAAATGTGGAGAGTATAATTTCTTCAGCAATTCACCTCAAAACAGCCAAGTTCTAAGTGCCCTTGAGACTGAAACTTGGTCTCAATTTATAGCTGAAGAGAGATAGTTTCAGCTCCAATAAGGAAGGGATAAATCCCTCTCATCATGGGACTTTAGCTCCAAAAACCAAGGGATAGCTCCATTTATGAAGGGATGAAGGTTCATGAATGCAAGGGGCGAAGCTTGACCAGATAGTGCTTCTAGAAGGCCCCAGCTAGGAGAATATTCTACCAGCTAGGCTTCTAGAACTTACATTTCTCTTTATTTTACCTTTTACGGGGGTCCGCAGCTTTAATGACCTTTACATGCGGGATGTACCGTATTTTTTATAGCAATTAGTCGTGGTACCATAGGGAATGACTAGGAAAAGTGCAGAGTTAGGCTTTTAAGGATTTTTAAGAGCTTTTCTCCAGTTCCAAGACTTGTTTCAAGAAATTTATGTTTTTAGACCTCTAAGGGAGAAATAAATAGGTAATGATGAACCCAAATAGACAGCTAAATGTCATGGTGACAAATTTTAGTGTAACATGATGTCAAAAGGATTTTCAAATACCTTCAAGGGATGACAGAGTATGGGTTGTGGTATGATAAAATAAAATAATTTAAGTTGAAAAACTACATTGATGCTGAGTGGGTTGGTAACCTAGATGATGTAAAATCACTTCAGGTGCAACCTTATTTATGGGGATATTCTTAGTGTCACAGCTTAGCAAGAAGCGCACCTCCATCTATTTATCAATCACTAGAGTAGAATATATTGTTGGTACCATCTGCTGCATCAAAATTCTATGGATGAAATAGACTTTGACAGATATGAACGTAGAGTTGACTGTTTCTATTCCAATCATGTGTGATAATGCAAGCGACATCAATATCTCTAAAAATCATGTCATGTGTTCCAAGACAAAACATATCGCGATTAAGTTTCATTTTCTAAGGGAGAAATTTGCAAAAAATGTTGTTAGACTTGAGTATGTGGCCACTAAAGAGAAACTGGAAAATATATTTACCAAGCCACTCACAAGAGAACTATTTGAATATTTCAAGAAACAAATCGGAGTTGTGACTCTACCTTCCAAATCAATTCATTTTAGTACTGAGGGTTTTTTGCAGTGCATTATATTATATATCAATTTTTGGGATTGAACTGCATTACATAATTCAATCATCTATGACCATTTCCATGAGAAGTGGTCTTAACTGAAGGATTTCTCATGGTTTTTAAATAGTCCACTTAGCACTCATTGCATTAGGTGATGCTCAAAGGGGTGAATAAGTGAGATTGAAAATATTGAAATGAATCACATAGCATCAATCATCACTTACGTGTCTTACACCTGGTAACTGGTACTTCCCAAGAGGTCACCCATCCCAGATTTCCTCTGGCTCTAGCGCACTTAACTGTGGAGTTTTCTCCACAATCAATCCCACTTAGCTTTCTACCCCATTTTCAAAACCTTAGCTAGTAAGGGATGACATCTACTCAACATGTGGGATTCATGGAAGAGTAGAATGAAATGGTTCAGGGGGATTATTCAAGAAGTACTATTAGTCATTGATGAAAAAGAGGGAGAATATAGGAGAATTCCATGCTTATCATCAGGGGGAGCTTATGGTGCTGCCATCAATCCCTAAGGGTTATATTTTTGGTTAATGGGTTTTTGTATTAGTGTCGTAATTGTTGTCAACAATAGTCAATGGTGATCCATTGATATCTATAGGCTTCTGGTAGATAATCATCATAGTAGTAGTATTATTGAAAAGCATTGAATTACGACTATGATGGTTGGGATTTCAACACAAGTCAAATTGTCAAGAAGAAGAGTGAGGCAGGAAGTTTGGATCCACCCTCAAAGGTAGCAAATGTACTCCAACTCTACATCGGACCGAACCCATTGGAAATTTCTATGGAAGAGATTTCATATGATATGTGAAGTCAAAAAATGGTTTCTTGGATCAAAATATATGGTCTGCTAACATTTACGACTTGAAGAATTGAGAAGTCCAAAATATCATTAGGTAGGAGCATTTAGACTCTTAGATATCGTAACAACGGAGATCTAGCGACATATGCATATTAGAGCTTCAACGATATTGAAGCATCAGAATATAGAGTTGATCAAGACATTGGAGGTCATAAAATATCAGTGCATTCGAATATCGGAGATTGGAAAATACAAGCGCATTGAAATATCGATGATCGACGAATATTGAACATGTTGAGAAGAGATAAAGTGACGATACATTCTAAATAAGAGTTAAAAAATAAATTGGTTGCAAAACTAATATGTGGAGGTTCCTTCCCTCTCCTCTGGAAAGACACATGTTAGCATGTCGTGGTGATACAATTAGACATGTGGAAAAAAAATTCAGTGTGTTTGGGTGGACTAGTGGGCCGATTCAAGGTGATCGACATATCAGAAGGTGAAGGATCCCGAAATTCCTTCATAAGTTTATCATGAGGAAATGTCTGATGGAGGGGCTCTGATGTAATTTTGTCAAATAGTCCTATGGGAAGCAGTGCTAAATGAGCTAAAAGCTAAAGGAGCCAAGTAAATCAGAGAAGTAAAATATCGTAGTGTTTTCGTTTTGAGAGTTGCGACATGGAGAGCTATGATTATGTAAACCTGTGGAGTGAAGTCTATGATATTACATCACAAAGTTGTATTGAAGGATGGATGGGATGATAGCGAATTAATGTATTTCACATCAAAGTTGGTTCACGAAATTAATGATGACAATAACGTCGATTGGTCAAGACAACGAGGACCATGATTTCACAGGAAAATTTAAAAGAATTTTATTCTAAGCTTTGCTGTAAGCCACCTCTAGTATTTTCATGCATTCCTTAGTGAAATAAATAGTGCAGAGAAGCCATGTAAAAGTTTATTTTAGGCCTGAGAAGTCATAAATAAGCATGGAGAGTGCAACTTGAGTATGCAAGTAGACGGGGAATTTAATTCTTAGTAAGAGCAAGTGCTCAGGTTCCCATACCTGTAATTATGTCTCTAACAAGATTCATCAGAAAGAGAGAAAGGAAATAATGCATGTCACACAAAGAAACACTTGAGTGGTCCGTGCGCAAATTAATAAGATAGGACAGGTCTGTATGGAGAAGTGGAAAAAAACTCTCCGAAGTCATCAAGAAATAAAAAAGAGAAAATATATTTTTTGAATTTGGTGCGAAGGGAGTGCTGAGTGTGTGGGAGATAATAAAGGTGGAGTTGAGGGAGAATAAATAGAGGACATGTTGCAAGAAATCAGGGCACTGATCATGTGCTGAACTAAGTAGAGTGTAGGAGGAGGAACTGTGCAAGACTGGTGGAGTCGATGTTTCAGGAGAGGACCTAGAGCAGGATGCAGTACTGTGAGTTAGTGGAAGAACTACTAAAAATGATTTATATTACTTATGGTTCAATGAGATTAATAAAAAAACCTAATTTTATTTTGTAAAATTCATCTATTTCTAGTTTGAAAATAGTATGAAATAGTAGAACAGTGGCAACAATAGGTAGTGGCCTTCATTCAAAGAGGTTGCTTCCTCTTGGGAAGTTGGTGCTTTCTATCCATTAGAGAAATTTTTAGGTCTAAAATGGAATTCCTAAGAAAAATGCACAACCAAAATAGACTTTATAAGACCCAATAGCATTCAAGGTGATGATGTCAACTATGGGGGATGATTCACCATTTTTGGGGGAAAAAAGTAAAAAGATTAAAAAATAATAAAATAATAAAACTACTTGTTCAACTTGTATTTTCAACTTCTCTCCCTAAGATTTTTATAAAATATCGAGTGGGAATACTCATTGGATGCAAAATTTATTTTCTCATCTAAGGAATACCCATGTTGCATACTTTTGATGGAACCTGCTACACAAAAAATGATAAATACATGAAAAATGTGATTGCAATCATGTTTTTCATGTTTTTCTCATTTTTCATGTAGCAGGGTCAATCAAAATTATGCAACATGGGTACTCTTTGGATGAGGAATCAATTTTTGCATCCAAAGTGTGTTCCCACTCGAAATTTGAGTAAACACATAGGGAACAAGTTGAAAATACGAGTTGAAAAAGTAGTTTTTATTTTTTATTTTTCCCTCTAAAATTTGATGATGTAATCTAATCTTATTTTATTATTTATATTATTATTCGATAACTTCCTTAGGAGGCCCATTTTAGACCTCAAAATTACCCTAATGCTAAACGGGGTTGGTGCCTCTAATGAGAAGGTGCTCACAAACAAACTAATGTAATTAAGTAGGTGTTTAATTTGCATCTTAAAACAACAACACATTGGTTGCTTTTACCCTTTGGTTTTCCACGTGAAAATACCCGTGTTTATGTGTTGATCTGGATAATTGTTGTTGAACATTTGAATTCTTATAACTTACTGCTCATATATTTGTGAATTAATTCTCTAAGAAACAACTGAAAATAAAGGGGACTAAGTAAGAACATATTCAAAAAGAGATAATTGGAAATAATTAGACAATTACCGATTCACCCACCTCTTAGTAATTCCTTTTACCAAAAATGTACAAGGTTATTGACATTATCAAATGAACTAAAAACTAGATATTGTACTTATTAAGGAATTGTTATGAAAAAATCTTGACTTAATATAGTCCCCCCTCCTTAGCAAACTCCTTTGCACTTTTTTCTCCACACACCCTTTCTCCTTCTGTCACATATAAAAAAAATAGCCTTCTTTTTATACCTCGACTCTGTATACTAAATTAGCGTTATGCGAAGTCCAGAGGAAAAAACTTAACTCTATATTCCATGCATCCTTTTTTCCGCACTTCGTGTACACCCATTTTATAGACAAAAAAATAGTTGGTGAATGAAACTATGGACACATAACTTGTTAAAATTTCGTTAGTTTATCCATACTAATTTTCATTTATGTTCATTAAAGGTTCATAAAAATTAGATTTCTTTCAGCATTCATGAATTGAAAACTTATATTCCAACATTAAATAATTTTTTTTTAATTTATGACTTGTGCGATAGACAATGTATGAAAAATAAGAGACACAAGTGTGCCATGATGTTTCAGAATTTTGCATGCAATGTCCTCTACACATTTCTCCTACATATCTTCTTGCCACACAAAGAGGTAGGTAAAATGATAGTGCGATAATATTTCCTTGTGAAAAAAATAGAGCTTTCCTTATAGATGTGGTACTCCAGCTCTTACATATCACCTCAATCCCACACAATGAAAGCCACCTTCCTCCACAATGAAAGCTTGATTTGTATCTTCACATTCTGAATTTTTCTACCGCAATGTTATGTAATTCCACATGCGTTATCCCTCTGCGCAATTCTCTTTAACACCTTTGCTCCATAAAATACTAGTTTTTAAATTACTCCAGCCACTGAAACCACATCCCAGTTCATAACACAATAGCACATATATGAAGGAAAATATTGTTGAGACAAAAAAATTCAGTATTTTGCAAAGGAAGCTTCCTTCACACTAAACGATAGAATCCATACCTCCGTACAACGTGTTATTAAAGGATATTTCTCTTTTTTATTCAAAGAATCGGTGTAAATGTTTATCTTGGTAACACATGCCACTATTAGATCATATAGACATAAACATGTTGTCCATATAATTTGTACATTTCAAACCATATACTGATAGAACCAAGGATTACTAGTAAACATTAGTGTTTATAACATATTATATTACGTATCCATTCTAATGATAACAAGTAACATACAAAACATTGAAATAATTTAGTACTATGCCATGCAAGAAAGGAAAAGTGCACAAGGCAACCATATATGGAAAAAATTTGTAGAGACAACAATGTTTGTGGAGATGTAGGAATTTGGAGTGATAGATACTAATTACATTGAAAACAAGTACACACTTAACATTGAATAATTAATTAATGCCTAGTATTACTATTAATATCTATTCAAAAAATCGATAGACAATCACATCATCACTCAAGTGATTAAGAATATTTCCTCTGATGCATTGTGTAATGATTATTTGCTGTAAATATTTCAATAAAATTCTATCTATCGATATTATAGAATACTCGTTTTGAAATTTATTAAGTGAATCAATGCATAATGAGCACATTGTTTGAGTTCTTAATAGCATTTACTATTTGTACACAATTCAAGAATATGCGTAGGTCTCTGTAGCTAGTATACCTCTTAGAAAATTGAAATGATGTGCGCATCGACTTCATACACTTATATTTACATATTTATTTTGCACAAAGGAAACTTCCTCCACATATTCACACTCTGGAAATTTATACTAATTATTGGTCATAAACATATCAAGAAGAATTTATTGATCAATATTGTAAAATAATATTTTCACCATTTAGTCAGTGACTTGACTCATAACCAACACACCTGTTGACAACTATTAATTATGGGAAAGTAAAATGATATCATTCACACACTCCTTTTTCTGATTTCCTTGTTTGTCGGCTACATTTTGGTGATTATCCAATATAAAATAATATCTGATATGTAATCATAACATCGTAAAAACCTAATTAGGTCTTAATTATATGATTAATGGATATATTTTCATATATTAATGGCAAGTACTATTGGGATCACAAGCATTTGTAGAGGATTAATTGTAAAATTATTATATATTTAGAGCTTATGTAAATTCAAGTAATTTTTCTAATGGTTTTTGTTTCTTGATTCTTTTTTATTTGAACTAAATTTCCACATTGTTATACCTCTATTCAATTTATTTACATATGAAATGTGTTTTGCGAAACAATGCAACCATGTGTATATATCTATTATCAATACCAGTTATATAGACAAAATCACATTGAATATAATAAAGCATCAACTATTATTTGTCCAAACTGCATGAATTATGGATTTTTTCCTATTGTGTGTAATCTAGTACTGTTGACTAATTTTTCTATTAATGATAGAACGTGAACACTGAATTTCTTTAATTAATAAATCCCACATATCTTCACTTTGAAAATTTCAATGTGAGGCATAACCATTTCATTATTAGCCTTAATTAAGTTTTTAATATTCAGTAATCCACACTCTAGAAAGTTTGTATGTACGGATGTGTAACATATACGAAAGTTTAAAAAAAAAATTAATGAAGGTTATGTTGGACACAATGCATTCTGGACATCATTCCACTCTATTAGAATGGAAACTAGTTGCAGAAAAATTGTTATGCATGAATTCACCGAATAAATTTCGGAAATACTATTTTATAATATTGATCTATTTATTAAATAGAAATAATCATTATACAATGTTGTTTTACCATATAAATGCTTACGTTAATTGGAAAGGGAAATAGTAAAATATGAAAATTAGTTTATTGAAATATTTTAAAATTAGGAAAATATTTTTTGGTTTGCAAAAATATTGGGAAAATAAGATTTAAACCAAAATAAGAGCAACAACTAAATCGACGATGATATACATTGAGGTAGGGTGTAACGAACAAATTAAAGAGAGGCATATAGATAAATTCCATGCATGGAAATTAAACATTTCTTATTTGTAAAATGTCATTATATGCTATCATGTTATTTTCAAATTCGATAAAGAACTAAGGTGGAACACTTATATGCTCCAATTTCAGTATATTGTGTTAATATTGGTTGCTATTTTGTAACTTTCCTTTTGTAGTCTATGACTATTCATTTAATTGTTTTCCTTTGGGACCAGGTCCTTGTTCATTGCAATGCAAGCATAAGTGGGTTGTTTCTATTATTATTGGACTCATTTTTTTATTTTTTTTAATTAATTAATTTATTTATTTATACTAGGAGAATCGGCAACGACACTGGTATCGTACTCACATGACATGCAGTCGAATCCCGCAGGCTACCACAATACTCCTAGGAGGAAATTCCACACCCACCACAACAACCCTGGGGTTATCCAGGACTTGAATTCATGACCTGCACCGTGGCATGAACGCCTTAGCAATGCGTCCGCTGGCCACTAGACCAAACCCCGACGAGCTATCAAACTCATTGTTTTGTTTAATTTAAAATATTTATTTATTTTATCCCATCCATATTATTATTATATTAGATTATTTTTCATTTTCTGGTAAAATACAAGATGGTACACGAATGCGGGAGAGTGACGCATGCAGTTGGTGAAAGAGAAGATTCAAGTTGACATCACTTGGAGATAATTGGTGAAGAGGATGTTATAGATCATATTCCTATCGATAGATATGATTTTAATGACTCTACATTTGATCAACTCAAATTCCGTAATGAGTTTCCATATCTCAAAATTCTTTTGGAGCAACTTGTTAGAAAAAAAATTGATGACTCGAATACTATAATCTCATTCATGAATGATCTCCAATACAACCAATGGTAGATGTAGGAAAAAATAGAAACTTTTTAGAGTGTTCAGGAGTATTTATAGGAAAACAAAATTTCTTTGAAGGAAGAAGGGCTCATATGGAGAAACATGTATAATTGTAGTTTCAGCTTCGGCCATTGGAGGGTTAAGGAATAAAGAATATTGTTCCATAACTACCCCTCATAGTTAATAACTTTTGGATATGTAGTGGTATTGAAATTTTTATGGATCTATGTTTATTTCCCTTTTTGGTAGCAAAGAAATTTTTTTTACGATGTTATTGACATTGTCATACTTCTTTTTTCATAAACTAATACTTAGTTTCATTTATAGACACTTCTAACATTTTTGATCATTTGATATTTCCATTTTCCTGTTATGGCATCAAAATATTCTTTTTTCCTTATTTACATTTATTTTTATTTAAATTTTGATGAGATGATTGTTTTATTTCATTGGGATGTTGTATCCAATCCCCATGTGCTCGAATTTATTTTTATAATATGTTATGCTTCACAATTTATTGACCTTTAGTGATTATTTTGATGCATCAAAATATTTTTTATTTAGAATATTTCATATCACCTTCATCAAATGTTTAAAATGGGAATTTTTTTTAAAATGAAGCCTTATTGGGGATCAATAAAAACATCACACTAATGAAAAAAACCATTCACAAAATTCTCTGAGCTTTATGTTCAATACAGAGGAATAAATCATGAAATTATACAGTCCCTACTCCTTGACAAACTCCCCCGCACCCAATTTCTCTGCACACCATTAATGTCACACTTCCCCCACATCCTTTTTTATTTCTACACAAATTAATTGCTAAGAGTAATTTAAAATCAATTATTGCAAAATGAGATATGGAGTTTTTCACAACACTTTGAATAATAAAACCCATAGTTTAATCTATTATGAGATCCTTCTTTCAACCAGAGCAAAATAATTTATTGTGTCACAAGTCTGTGCTATATTTAGAAATTGGTAAATCTTCTTATTAACTCAGTCTAATTTGGTCATAAATTTAAAGCTAATTTTGATTTTGTCATATTCAATATTCCATTAGGAAGAGCTTTCCTTGTACAGAGCGACTGGGTTTGAGAAAAAAATCCTTGCCATTTGGTCAATTGAAAGCAATGCTCAAATGCATGAATGAATAGATAAATAATTTTTAAAAAAAAGTTTATTTGGCTATCTTAAATCAGTTTATTTAATTAATTAAATAAACATTTTCATGAATTATACTATTAAATTTTGGAAAAATGCAAAATATCTAAATGATATATGTAGAGTGCGGACGTTTTCTTTATTTTTCTTCATCTCTTGCATATCAAAATTGCACAAATTACAATGTAAAGTATAGCCATTTCATTATTAAAACCATATAAGAACAATTAAAAAATCAATTTGGGAAGATAAAGTATCGCTAGTTTTTTTTACCAATACAAACATTAATGTCGAATGAGGAAATATGTGTATGAAATACCATAAAAGTTAATGATTTACAGTTTGAAAAAAGAAATTTATGGAGGAGGAATTTGTTTCTAAGAAAAATTATTCTATATTTCTGACTTATTATCTAATTTTTAGAGCTGAGTGGCCCAATATATTTTATGCGAAGCTTTTCTGGTTGTGCAAACTTATACATCTCCACACTTACTTTGTAACAAGACTTAAGTTTAAATATTGGAACCAAATATGTAACATGCATAAATGTATATGGAGATATGGGAAATTGCATTGTAAAGTGTCTCTTTCTTGCTCTACAAAGTTTTTTTCCCACACAACTATTTGAGTATACAAAAAAAGTTGTGTGAAGATTGTCGTAGCAATCATATCCGAGAGTGAACCAAAAAGTCTGCAAAAATAGTGCATGTGTGAAGCAAGGAACAAAAACATATATGCACCCTCTATATTTTGATACTTCGGTAAACAAGAATTATTTACAATGTAAATTATAGTTTCAATGTTCAATTTCATAAACTGCTAATGTCTACTCAATTCCAAATAGTAAATTTTCACATTTCGATTTTCAAAATTATAGTTTTTCGTAGTGTATATCATTTTAATAACTAATGTTACCTTATACCTCCTATGTGGAATGTAGAGGTGTAAATAACACTTCATACAATTATCATCATATATTAAAGAGAAATAAAACTCATGTTCTAACAATAATAGTTTTGAAATGCTAATTTTTCGCTTAACATAAAATAATAGAAAACATATCAGGTCAGGATAATATATTTCCTAGTGAATATAGCTAATCATCTATACCTATTCAAGTCTTGATGCACGCATAAGACAAACTTTTGATGTCATAAACTGCAACTTAATTGATTTATCAATAGTATGGTTTGTATATACGTTTTCGTGTGTAATACTTCTTCCTCAGATAGATTGAAAAAAAAATTCATTTAATATTGGATAATATGATTTCAATTGGAAAGTGAAAACACAAATCCACTTAGAATTTGAAAAATGTCAAAACGAAGGTTCATTCACTCTATTTTGGTAGAAAAAATTGGCCGATAGAAAAACAAACTAACAAAGTAATTATTCTAAATACACGTTGGCTCACAGAAAAAATGTCAAAAATACTTGTATGTATTGACAAGAGAGCTTTATTTAATCAAAATAGAACGATATTTAGGATATTAATAAAATAACTTATGTTAATATTGATTTTTGAAGTGTGCCAAATGGAGCAATCATGAAATGCAGTTGTATCAATCGGACTATATCATGTTGGAATTTAAGAAAAATAGATATGATTTAAAGTAATCGATTTCATAATAGTATTTTCTTATTAGTGATAATGAAAGCAAATAGTAGCCAAATTTATGAGGATCACTAGTTAATGGATACCATTAAAATGGATAGAAGTGACATGTCCTTTCAAAACTTTAATGTAAATTCAATATTTAGAAGAGTTATTGCCTTTGATGCTTTATATGTATACATGTTGGCTCTGAGATAGCTTATAATAGCTTTGAGAAAGTGATTTTATAATTTTCACCTTGTTGTAGACCCATTAGTAATAAATTCGCCCCTAAAAGTTCTAGGAAAACGACTTTCTTCATTTCAGGTAAAATTGAAAAGTGTTTTTAGGATTTTCTTTATCATTTATCTATTGATTTTCAAATTTAATACCAATAGTGGGACAAATGGCCAAAATAAACAATGGTAGAATCACATATCAATAAGTATATGTAGAGAGCTAATATATCTTAATGCTAATCCAATATATCTTAATACTTAGACATGATATTCTAATGCTAATGGATAACATTTAGAACTTTAGAAAATTCTTAGGTCGCTTGAAGATGAATTGGATGATGTAACAAAATTATTAGCAGAGCCATTTCTAAACATGAATAAATTAATAATGTTGGAAATTGGATAATCCAATGCTCATTGTTTATTTCGTGACATGGACTAACCGCCTCTCATGGATACTTATATCTGGCGATGCGATCATTGACTAATATCTACGGGTTTTGGTCTAACGAAAATCGTGATTCTCAAAAGGTGGTATTAGAGCGTAGTCCACAAGTTCAATACACACCCAGCTCACATTTGGGGGGAGATTGTTGGACATTGGATAAACCAATGCTCCATCTGCGTTTCGTGACATGGGCTAGTCGCCTCTTGTGGATCATTATCTATGGAAATGTGATCTTTGACTAATACCTACGGGTTTTGGTCTAATGAAAATCTTGATTCTCAATAAATTAGACCTCCATTATTATAGCATAATCAGTAGAAGCGTCAATCTCTAGGAATAATGGTCGATTAATACATAAATCATTACCGATTTTTTCTACTTTCTCAACCAGTCTTTAAATTTAGTATATGCTAAAGCCTATATATTATAATTTTATCGGCACAGTAAAAACAAAGTTGGAATATTGTGGAATATACACGTCCTTGCAACCAAGGGTGATGGAAATTCCTATGAAATCCCAATGGAAGGCACATTTCCCATAAATTTAACAGCTTCAACTCAATCTATGTACTCTAAAAAATTAAAACAATTGATTTCCCCTCCACACTTCACACTTTCTGCACAACTATTTTTCCTTCCTCTGCATGGAGCTATGAAATGATTTTAACTTTAAACAAAAACTTGGTATCTAATATTAAATGAAACCTCCTTTTAATGTGAAACTATTAACTATGTTCAATAAAATGTATCTATAATAAAAATTTATTATAAATATGTCAATGTTTTACAAAAAAATGGAAATTCATTGCCTAATATTCTTTCACTAATTATAGGATCCCCAAATTTGATAAATCCATAAGACAATGTAAGAAATTAGATTGCAAAGTCGTATATATGGCATAAGTCAATGAACTAGTTACACATTAGAATCAAAACATAATAAATAATGTTACTAAAAACATAGTACAAACATCAATACTTGAGTCACGGAGGGGGGTGGGGGGGATTGTGCAGAGTGAAAAAGAAAAAATGACTAGGTTGGAGAGGGAACAAATCCTCCTTCGCACCTTAACACAATGTATTAATGTTAATAGTTCCATGAATCATGAAAACATCTCAACATGAGAAGGCATATTATAACTATATTTATGGCCTCTGAAGTGTAAAACCTAGGTTTTAAAGAAAGCTAAGTGCAACATAAATCACATCACAAAGAAGAAGACATGACATAGGACAATGAACTAGTTACACATTACAATAAAAAAACAGTAAATATCATTAGTAAATAACATATTAAAAATATAAGTGCTTGAGAGGCTTAGGAGTGGGGTATAAATGTGCAGAGTGCGATAGCAAAAATGATAAGGTGGGAGGGGGAAAAAATCCTCCTTCGCACCTCCACATAATGTATCAACATTAACGGTGCCATGAACTATGAAAATGTCTAGAAAAAACGAGGCATCTCGTAACTATACGCATGAACTTATAAATTTAAATAAAGAGAACCATCATTATATACGTATAGTAATATTTTGATGGTTTATTGTAAATGTTTCATATGTCTTGAAACTGGACAACAAATCAATAAAAACTGATTTTTCCATACATTGTTTCTCATTGGAAAATTTTCGTAGATCGGGTAATACTTTCTCTAGTTCCACGCCTATTAGAACACAATTTTTTTCAGTCCTATCATTTGCATGCATTCATGAATTGTTGCCTTCACATATCGGTTCAAAAAATAATCACTCTACTCGATGACTCCTATTTACATAGATATCATGTCTATATAAGAATATTTGTTTTCGTACTATCACGTTAGAAGATAAAATCCAAACAAATTCACTGTTCTATTTTGATATCTTTTTCTATTAGTTCTTGCGTAGATATTTGTGGCCTATTATAAGGAAAACCCTTTATCACAAAAAACTAACATTTAAACTCGTGTTCCTTACCTTAACCATTAATTTGGAACCCTTCGGATACATTGCATTGGTTGACTTGCTGGTTGTTGAGATGATGTTGAATACGAGGTGAACGCGCAGTGCTGTGGAAAAAAATGCAACACTTTGACCAAAATCTTGATTTTTCTCAAATTTATTCTGCCTCTTTGTCGAGTCTTAAGTTTGTAAGGTACAATTCATGTGTTCATTAACAATTTATTAAGGATCTAACTATCTAACTCATTTACACCATCTCCTTGGGTTGGAGCTAAGGCATATAAACATGCACAACGTTGAATAAAGAAAACAAAAAACACACAGAGTCAATTGCATCAATTTATCATTCCAGTGTGCACTGTCTTCATCAGTTCAGGAGGAAAAAAAAAATCCAATATATAAAATGATGACATATGCACACAACCTTTTATTTTATAAAAAAAATATCAAATAAAACAGAGACTTTTTTTGGCTCTTTACGGCTTGATGACAATTTGTCATTTTTTTCTTTGCCTTCTCTAACTCTCCATCCCTCTTTTTATTTTGATATTACAATCAGAAACACATAGCACTAACTAACAAAATCCTTCTAGAAATGAATGAGTTTACTATAAAAAACATTTTCCTATGCTAACTTAATGATCTAATCTACTTGGATTGATCTCCTCACAGGGAGAACCAATTTGCCTTTTTAATTCCTATTTAGTGTAGAAATAAAAACAAACTAACATATCACAGTTAAAGATTAATAAAATATTAATAATCATTTTTTTCACTTCTTGTTAGCCACAACATGTGAACACACAATCACATTGCTGGCTAAATCTGTATGCACCTGCCTTAGTTTTTCCAATCAAGGATCTTGTAACTAGTAACTCAGCCCACAACTAAAGGAACATGAGAACCATCGATAAAACAAACAACGAATTGAACCAACAACACCATGTCTATCCTAGAAATGGAAAGGCTATAAAATCCATTTTCAATCTTAGCAATCCTCCATGACAATGAAAAATCATGACCAGGAAAACATATGCATACACCATGCATGCCAAAAATAGCAAGGAAATGATACATTCAACTCAATACTAGCAATCCAGCTGTAGCCACTAATTCCATTGTCCTATTTTGATTTCTTTCCTTTCCTTTGACTTCTTGCTCCAAATCCAAAGTATGCAACACTCCTCCAAGAGTGCTCCAAGAAAAATATAAGAATCCAAGAGTATGAGAGAGAGAATAGAATGAGAGCCATAAGTGTGAGAAAAATATTTCCAATTGATCTTCAGAAGCCTTTTTATTAATGAGGCCTATATTTTCTTCAGTTTCCATTATTTCCCTTAATTTTCCTCCTCACACGCAACTTGTTCCCTTTCTACTCCATTTTTTCTTATTTTCCATTATTTTTAATAAATAAAGTGCCAATAATGCCTCCTGCCTTTGCAAAGCCTTTGCCATTGGAATTTCCTTTTCCAATCTACTTTAGCCATAATAAATGAAATGAACACCTACTACAACGTTTTTCACACCATTTATATATTTATATGTGTCCCATGACCTTAGTCTTATATATTTTACATATATTTTTAACTAGGGTTGTTATATAACCCTCCCCCTTGGGGTAACACTGTCCTCAGTGTTTAATGACGGCTACAAACTAGAAAACTGCTAAAAGCAAAACCTATTTCCTATGGTCTTTATAACACAAATCATTACATTATTTACAATAAGAACCACATATACACCTATGCACATTTTATTCAACCAACAAATAATCATATTGTCTATGAAGCTTTATAAATCCAACAAGATACAATATTCTCAATGATATACACATATACATATATGTACATTTTCTCAACTAAAAGACAAAAGTATATGATCACTACTACAAAATTGCTATTTAGTTACTAAAAAATGACCAAAATTTATATATAAATGACTATTTCTTGGTCGGTGACCAATAATAAGTAATTTACAATATCTTATAACTCGACCAAATTTTAGTCATTTTTACCTTATTTATTAATTGGATGTCTCAATTTTGTTTTTTAATATTATATTTGGTCATTAATTTAGTCATTGATTTGGTCATTGATTTAGTCATTTATTTGGTAATTGATTTAGTCATTAATTGCCACAATTAATGACCAAATATACAACAAAATATATGAATAAATGATCACCCGAGAAAATCAACTAATGACGAAAGAAATATGACCAAAATGTTGGTCATGTTATAAGATACTGTAACTAGCTACTAATAGTCATATATATGCAAATTTTAGTCATCGTTTGAAAGCAATTAATGACAAAATAAATATGACTAAATTATATTCGTGTTATAAGATATTGAAAATTAGCTACTAATCGTGATATATATGAAAAAATTAGTTGTGATTTGTAATAAACAATTTAACATTTGCAGTACTCATTTATTGTTTTTTGTGGTTTCATTTTCATTATATAAATGACTACTTTAATAGTTTATTTTCATTTCATTTACTTTCATTAAAAGTCATTGTAATCAACTAATTTAGTCGTATATTAATTTTATTTGTGTTCATAATTAATAAACATAAGCTATTAATTTAGTAGTTTTAGATTGATTTTATGTGTTCATTATTAATAAAAATAAATTAATTAGTATGATTTTACAACTAAATTTTAAAAAATGTCATACAATTTAGATGTTAATCAAATTTGAAAACAAAAAGTTACATATGTTAATTACAATATTAAGTAATATCAAGTACAACTATAAATAATACCAACCACATAAATTATATTATATAAAAATTCAAGTATTACAATATGAGTTTCCAACCTAATATTGGTTGGAGTACAATTTACACATGAAATATTTTTTCATCACTTCAAAACATTATCATTGTCTTTCCAATGCATTGCAAGTGAATTCACCAACTCTGAAAACTTCACCATCAATCTCTATTTTGTGTATTATGCAAGATATTAGCTCTACGGTTACCACTAGACTAGTTCTCTTCTCTCTCCTTCTTCAATTCTGGATTCTTACCATCAATACTGAGTTCCTTTACTGGATAATGGGAAGATGACACAATGAAGAGTATAAGACATGCAAGTCGATTAACACTAGAATATAAAGTAAATATAATATAAAGGATTTATACGATACATACATCAACATTAGCAAGATTTTTTATGCCATTTTCCCCCATAAAAGAAAGAAAATCAAACATTTTTTCTTCAGTTGGGAAATAGTGGCCAGATGACTTCTATAAACAAAGAAAATAAAATGTCACAAATAAACACAACAAGCCTAGAAATTTCTACTAAGAATGTCTCATGATCCACTCTTTTAGTTGTATCGTTTCCTCTAGTTATCTCTAAGAACCAGTGACACTTCAACAATAAAACTGGTGAGCGGAAATATAATGGGTGGAGCAAAGTATTGCTCACAGAAGACTACAACAAGAAACTAAAATATAATAAGTCAAGACTTTGTAATTTGTCATACTAACCGGGAATATAGCTTCAATATAATTGTTACAGCATTTTTTGGTCATCTAACTTGTTACTGTTATATGGACCTAAGTACACCATGTAAGACCAATTTTACCCTATGTAAAATTTCTTTCACTATGAAAAATAACTTAGTAAACCACCTTTATTAAGTTGTTTATGGTTTGAACAGGAAACCCCGTGAGGAAATATTGAATAAATCCACATTTGTTTGCTTTTCCTCAAGGAATAATTAGATAAACAATAGTTTAATTAATATTCCTGGTCATATTTAACCCAAAACAGGAACATTAATTAGATAAATTATTATTTATCTTATTATTTTCTAGGAGTAATTATTTAAACCTTATTTAAATAATATTCCTTGTTAAATTTGACTAAATCACTCATAAATAATTAAATAAATCATTATTTATTTGATTATTATTCAACCACATCCTTAAAATAATAAATAAATCATTTATTTATTTATTATTTACAAGTAAAGGGATTTGACCCAAGTCAAATTCTTTTTCCCTCCAACAAATATAATAAAATATTTCGTAAAAGTTGAATCTTGATTTGGTTAATAATATTTTAATTACGCACCAATATCTAGACTAACTCAATATTTTGTTATGAATAGAAGGGTTTTTCCATTCATTCACTACCTTTTGTTGCCTAAAGATCACTATGGATCTATACTTTCGGTCTGACTTTGGTCCACCATCATTGTCATATTTGGCTACCATTTTTCTTGTGAGCTCCCTTTGAGTTCCATTTTTTGTCTGGGTTTTCTACACCATTGAGAGAGAGGGATTTTAGATCTGAAGTGTTGAGGACTTAAAAGAGCCCATCCCATTGAGGAGGACTGGTAACATCCTTCTATGTTCTCCTCCCAGATGCCATTAATACAAAATTCTTTAAACATATTCTTGTCTTGTCTATTGGATGCATGGCGAAACTCTTGTTTCTATTTAGTGCTTAATGTCTTTTAATGCATAGATCTAGATTTTTGCAGCATTTATCTTGGTCACCTAATTGCATATCTAAAAATATTGGCAACCATATTTTTTATTAGCGCTGTTTGTTATGCATGGCTAAAGTAACCCTTTTTCGCACACTTGCGATTAAGATTCATACTAACAACTGGCGACTCCAAAAGGGTTTATGATTACGACCTTCGTCATTTTTTAGGTCCCTCCATATCCAGCTACTTCAAACACTAGGATTTCTCTTTAACTTCTTGTTTTTCTTTTCTTGATGTTGTTTTAAACATATAAAACCCTAAAACATTAAAAATTCCAACTTCTGTGTGTTTTTGGACCTATTGCGCAGGTGACAGGCATTAGCCGCAGCTGAGACGACAGATTCTGTTGAACCTACTCCCAAGAGTGTCAGAAGTGCAGGTCACAATTTTTGGTCCATAACCTATGACCTAAACCTCTAGGGTGCAGAAAATAGGCCTAAATGTGTGACCTCTATAAAAATCAGGTCAGAAACTGCGACTTGGACATTTTGTAGGAGTTTTTCTGAAAGTTTTATGAGTTTGTTTGGGCTTCTGTTCAGGGTTGTCTGACCTCCGTCTCCACTGGTTTTAGACGTATAATTTTTCTATTTTACTCATCTATGTGGGAAACTAGCCCTCTAGGGCTTCAGTACCCTCCACCTTTTGTGGAAGAGTTTTAGCTGTTGGAGGTTGTCTGAAATTTCAGAGTGTTCAACCACTTTTGAGATCTGATACCTTATCTTCAGATCCACTTCAGATTGGCTATTTATCCATCCAAAACACCTATTTTCATTTTTTCTGGGTCTTCCTCTAGGGTCCCCTCCACTTCCCTCCAGGAAATAACCTTTTTCCACCTCATTTACAACAATTTTTCCTCTCATATTTTTCTATTTTGCTGCACCTATTTCCAGCAGATCTGACCTTTAGATCCATATCCCTCCCAAACTTAGATTTATTAGCTATTTTGGTGTGTTTTGAATATATTTTTTCCCACCTACAGACTACTTGTTGAGAGGCCTGCCTCCTTGGGTTTATATTAATGCAAAATTAGCTGTTTATTTTCTGTTATTTCAGCTTCATATACTGTTATCTGCAGGTTTATTTAAAGCTATACAACACACTTTTTCCTTTTCTCTACAAACATCTAGGTTTAAAAATCAAAATTTACACACTTAACACACACAACCTAAGTGAAGAAGATATTGGTTAACACTGCCAAGAAAATACTTTAAAACATTGAAATCAATTCATCCCGCACCTCTATGCCCTTGTTTAAACATTGTAATCAGTTGATCCTGCATCTCTCTGCCCTTTTTGGTCTCTCTTCCCTTTGTGTCATCTTTGTGCTGTCATCATTGTGCCACCAAGGCATTTATCTTGGAGACTTCTTGGCCTTCATCCTCATTTTCTGGTAGGAAGAATTACTCCCATATGCAGGATTTGAGTTAGTCCTCCACTGAGTCCACACTTCGACTCTTCTTCTGGTTCATTGGGTTCCCCTTCTGGTTCCACCCCCGGTTCTCCCCCTGTCACCTTAACCATGTCTGGTTCAGGACCTAACGCTAGTGGCGGCCCTGGCCCTAATGTTTGGAATACTAATAGTGGGACCGCAATAGGTACTACCTCGGCTGCTCCCTTGTTCCCCTATATGGCAGGCCTCAGTCTTCCTGATTTTAACCAGTTGATCAATGACCCTATATACCATGATTTTGGTTGGCCTGCTATGCCAACCAAGCTCCCTTCTGACATCCCCAGGTTTGAAGGTCTTGCTATAGAAGATCCTACAAATCTTGTTCAATATTTCCACATGTGGTGTTCGTCTAGCTCCATTACTGATGACTTTTTCCATCTTCGGTTGTTCCAACGTACGCATACTGGTGAAGCTTGTAAGTGGTATGTTGATCAGGCCTCAGCCTCTCATACCAGCTTTGCGACTCTTTCCCGGGATTTTTTTTCTTATTTCTAGCTTCCCCTTTGTTACGACACTGGTATCGAATTTTTGACTTCTTTCCATCAATCGCCTACGACCCGCCTATCCGATCATGTCCAGGAATGGTGGAGAAGAAAGAGCCTATGTCGAGCCCCTACCTTCGAAGACTGTGTCTATATGGACTAGTTCCTTAGATCCATTTTTCCTGCTATAGGAAAATATGTCGCATCACATTTCCCTCAAACTGAAGAAGCTGCTCTCCAAATTGTGTTAAAATATGACCTGATCTATGATTAGTCGGGTTATGTTTATACTGTTCTACTTGATCTTCCTATACCTGCTGGTGCCACTGCACCAGGGGAGTCTCATGCCACCGACGGTATCATTGGAGCTCTCTCTCATCCATATGCTTAGCCTCCCATGAGCTATTGTTTTCCTCAAGGGGGGCTAGCACCTCCTGCACTTTTCCCCCTCCCGGTAGCACGTATCGAGAATACGACATGCCACCTCCTGTTTACCACAATGTTATCCAACATTCTTATTATCCGTGTCTGTAGCCTGGTGCTCCAGCTCCTCCAGCATTAGCACCTCCCCCTCCCTTTCCTTCTCAACCCCCGCAACAACAGCCACCGCCCCCTTAGGGGCAGGTGTTTGTGCAGCAGGGTGTGACTAATCCTCCTCCCTCCAAAAGAAGGAGGAAAGGCACTCAAAATCGATCTTCCCCTGGTAATCCTGGACCTAATCCTAAAAATAGTGCTCCTAACACTGCTAACTGGCAATAAGGCACTCACACCAAGCAGGACAAGCTTATTCGCATGAACAAGCCTTGTTCTTGTTGTGGTTTTTATGGTCATCACATGCATGATTGTCCTCTTTTACCATAGATGAAGCACATGTGGGAGTCTGAAGCAACATTCCGAGGACAGCAAGCATCCCCTTCCATCCCTCCCAGTGTTGCACCTAGTCAGCCAATTGTGTTTACTAATCCTTTCCCTCAGCAAGGATTTATGGCTACCCAACCACCTGGAGGTCAGGTGGCCACTCAACCTCCTCCATCTGGTACCTCCGATTCCCAAATTATCATGATGAATTCTGACCAACCTATAACCGTAGACCTCAAACTTCAAACTCGGTCCCGTTAGTACAACAAGCCTCCCACTACGTCTGTCCCTGAGCCACCTCCTTTGGGTTCTATAGAGCCTCTTTTGATAACTAATGGTCGTTTACAGATCCCTCAGCCTAAGGTAGAGGTTCATACTAAGATCCCTAAGGGACCACTACGCCGAAATGCAGCTTCTAGAAAGCTTCCCATTCATATAGTATAGTAGATGATTTGGCGCAATCTATTATTTCCATTTTAATGCTGGAACTCCTTCAGTCATGCCCTTCACAATGAAAAGCTCTACTATCTGCCATGGGAGCTATAGATCCTTCCGATGATCGCTTGATCATCTTCGATGTTGACTGGTCAGAACATCCTCCTCTTCCTACTTCTGTCGCCTTCCAAATCCCATTCAAGATCCAGAACGCCAACGTTTCCCGGTGTATCATTGATGAGGGGGCATCCACCTGTGTGATGTCAACATCAGTTTGGAAGCAACTTCGATCACCTGAGTTGGCTCCTTCCATGATCACTCTCTGAGCGTGGGATGACCACACCTCCTAGCCCATTGACCTATTCCGTAATTTTCCTATTACTCTTGCGGGAAATACTGTTTTCATTTACATAGAAATCATTGTTGCCCCCTTAGATTACAACATTCTATTGTGTCGTAGCTACACCTATGTGATGTCTACTATCCCATCTGTGGTTCACCACAAGATTTCCTTCCCTCATAATGGAAAGATAGTCACCATTGACCAGTTGACATATTACAAACCGAAGTCTTAGACCTCCTCTGAGTCCATCATCTCTTCGGTGGCCAATCAGCAAACCATTGATCCATTGACCAGTGTCTCACCCGAATTTTACAAAGACTCTTATTTTCTTAGTACATTCCCTGGTCTTCCTCCTCCTGTCTCTTATCCCAGATCATCGAATTTTTTCATGATGCAATCATCTTGGGCTTCCCTGAAGCGGCTCGCCTCGGCTATTCAATAGCCTCACCCTCCATAGCCTACTCCTAGCCCTTTGATTCAACCTTCTGGACCCCCTCCTCCTAGCCCTTCACCTACAACTGGTATCCATAAGCCTCTGTACCCTCCTGGAACAGTTCCTCCAGGCCTTAACGATCTTGGATCCATCTTGCCTGACCATTACCCCTCCAGTCAGATACCATTCCTAGCTCCCCCTCTTGGAGTGTACATGGTACCTGTCATGGCTATCCTATCTCTTCCTAACTTGACCCTGAGGATTCCAGTCTGGTGCCTTGATCCCCCTGTCACTGCCCCACGTGGTCAACCTAAACCTTATCCTTCTTTGACCTCGATTCAACTGGTCCCTATGACCCCTCTCACCGCTAGTGTGCCTCAACCACCTCAATAGGAACCTCCTCCTGTTGCGATAGCCTCGGGTAACGGGGGAAAATCCAACAAGAAGGCATCTAAAGACAAGGCTACCCTAACAAACCTTTCCCCTCCTCAGCCACAAAAGCGTACTATCGAGTGAGCTTTGTGTGATGTTTTTGGTCATGCCACCCATACCTGTCCAGAGTTGCCTCACTTCAAGCCCATGGTCAAAAAAACATTTCTGGACTCTTATATCCCAGAGGTATAAGTCACTATACCCAATTCACTCCCGAAACTCAAGCCTTTGTGCAGAAATCATCCTTGTGCTTTGTGTGATTTCCATGGCCACTATACTCAACTCTTTCCCCGCCTCGAGGACTTCCGCACCTCTCTAACGGTAGTTCACCAATACTAGGCCAAGTGCAATGAGTCCACCGCTCCCCTATTTGCGCGTTTTTCTTCAGCAGAACTAGAGGACACATCGACTCCCATAGACATTCCCCCTCTGGATGTCGAAATGATAGAGTCTTTAGCCACTGTCCACTACCTGTTATCATTCATGAGATCCATGGTGGAAGCTCCCTCTGAGACTTCCCCTTCTGTTTCTCTTGACCTCCCTTCAGCGATCACCCTGGGCTCAACATCAGTGGATCCCTTATCTACTTGTCCTTATGTCACCCTTTGTGATGATGCGCATGTGAACCTTTCTTCTCATGACGATGAGTTAGGTAGCTTCACCACACCACGTGGTCATTCTTCCACCAGTCACCCCATCTTCTATTACGATGACAACATTATGGAAGCAGTCCCCACCCCTGACTTTATCTATCCCCCCTTACATCGAACCCATGCATTCGAACCACATACACCTTGTGGCCATTACATTTACACCCAATGTTTGGGTAAGGGGGCACCCATATTGGAGAGGCCAGGAGAAGTTATTATCCACAAATCTCCTAGTGTATCCTATCATGTCAACTCTAGTCCCCTTATTCTTCCCCATTTAGAAGAACCTCTAGAGTCCCATATCAATTTAGATCACTCTAGGGATGATACCCCTCATCATTCCTTCATCTTACATCAGCAACCGAGACCCATAGACATTATTGTTGACGAACTTGTGGGTTTTCTAGGAGAGCACCAGTTCATTATCTCCAAATCGACTCTTTGGGATAGTGACACCATGTATGCCAACCCAAAAACTTAATCCATTTGCTTCATATATGCAGTACTAAAAGAGATTGGTAATCCTCTATTCCCTTTCTCGAACTGCATAACCATAACAAAAACAAATGGCGCACCACATCATAAATTTTTTTTTAGATTCCCCTTTTTCTATATACATTTTGGAATGACCATAACATGTTTGAGGGAACCTATGCCCCTCAACCATAAAAAATACTAGATCTCAACCAAAAATAGCATTGAAACTCCTTTCTCTGATAGGATGCACTTTTCATGTCATTTCCTAGGACAGGTCGCAGTTTTTTTCGCAGAACCTACTACCCAAGTCGCAACACTTATTCTTAGGGCACCACTTTTCCTCCATACTTTTCCATGCTCGTGTTGATTTTATTCACGAGTAACCATATTGTACTCATTTTTTTATGGTCCCCATTGGACCTTTTCTGTGTAGCAACATCATCGAGTCGCCCTTGTTTAGAGCATCCGAGTTGAGTCATCATCGAATCCATGGAGTCTATCATGAGTCCCTTTGTATCCCGTTATAGTCATCCATCCTTCATTGCTTGGTTCCTCTCTCGTGTCACACATTATGGTATTCAGTCCTACTATCCCTTATCCCTTATGATATTGTGTCATTTGCTACCAAGTTAGCCATGCCCTTTATGCTCTAACAAGGGAAGTCGTATGTCCGCTACTCGGTACCCCCCATTTCATCATCATCCCTGGCATCGGTTTGTCAGTCGCTCTATTATTTTCTCTCATGACTTAGTTCAGGATTCCTTATTTCCTCACCTATGGCAGACCGCCTTCTATCGGCATCAGATCATTCATTCCAGAAGACATTTCTAGAGGGTGGTGTACCTTGGTTCCATCTTCCACTCTTGTTTTTTGCCTCAAATTAGGCAAAGGGACTCCTTATCGCCCTTTGATTTGATTGTTTCTCAGCTCTAGCTCCTTTCAGCATGATCAAGATCCGTATACTTGATGGTTCAGTGATGCAACAGATGATACTGGTGATTCTCGGGTGTGTGTGAGATGTTTCGGCCCTCATGAGGGGGTGGCCCTATAGGTAGCCCCTCACATACCCAAATGACCTCTTCATTATAGCCTTTGATCCAGCTCCATAGATTTCATGATGTCTACCTCAGTCGCTTGTAGCACCTTTTTGTTTGCACATATCAGTCCGATTTTCAGAGCCCTTTCTTGTTTACAAGGGAATTTGGGTTGTATTTGTATCTCATGTACTTAGATATTATTGTATAAGTCATGGATGTTATCCCAGGCACAATATGTGTGTGTCATTCATTATCATATTTTTATCTGGCTCATTTTTATGCCATCATGTACTATATATTTTAGTCCCTTGTTTACTGGGCACATTATTCTTTGTACTTTGTCTCAGCGGGTATAGGTATGCCTCCTCCACCGCGTATAGCACATGTACTCACTCATAAAAGATTCTTGTCGCACTTGTAAGTCTCGCCTATCTAGGGGATACTCCTCTAGTGCTTTGGTCTACCTTATATTTATCTCTCTCTGACTTCCCCTTCGATGTCTAGTGATTGAGTTCTTACAACGTACTTCAGTCATACGATTAGCTCCTAACGCTCGCACGCTGGGGGGTAATCTGTTACACCATTTTTTGGTCATCTAACTTGTTACTATTAGATGGACCTAAGTACATCATGTAAGACCAATTTTACCCTAAGTAAAATTGCTTTCACTTTGGAAAATAACTTATTAAACCACCTTTATTAAGTTGTTTATGGTCTAAACTGGAAACCCCATGAGGAAATATTGAATAAATCCACATTTACTTGATTTTCCTCAAGGAATAATTAGTTAAACAAGAGATTAATTAATACTCCTGGTCATTTTTCACCCAAAACAGGAAAATTAATTACACAAATTATTATTTATCTTATTATTTTCTAGGAATAATTATTTAAACCTTATTTAAATAATATTCCTTGTTAAATTTGACTAAATCACTCATAAATAATGAAATAAATCATTATTTATTTGATTATTACTCAACCACATCCTTAGAATAATAAATAAATCATTTATTTATTTATTATTTAAAAATAAAGTGATTTGACCCAAGTCAAATTCTTTTTCCCTCCAACAAATATAATAAAATATTCCATAAAATTTGAATCTTGATTTGGTTAATAATATTTTAATTATGCACCAATATCTAGACTAACTCAAAATTTTGTTATAAATACAAGGGTTTTTCCATTCATTCACTACCTTTTGTTGCCTAAAGATCACTCTCGATCTATACTTTGGGTTTGACTTTGATCCACCATCATTGTCATATTTTGCTACCATTTTTCTTTTGAGCTCCCTTGGAGTTCCATTTTTTGTCTGGGTTTTCTACACCATTGAGAGAGAGGGATTTTAGATCTGAAGTGTTGAGGAATTACAAGAACCCATCCCATTGAGGAGGACTGGTAACATTCTTCTATGTTCTCCTCCTAGGTGCCATTAATACAAAATTCTTTAAACTGATTATTGTCTTGTCTATTGGATGCATGGAGCAACTCTTGTTTTTATTTACTGCTTAATGTCTTTTAATGCATATATTTATATTTTTGCATCATTTATCTTGGTCACCTAATTGTAGATCTAAAGATATTGCTAGCCATCTTTGCTGTTAGGGTTGGTTTTTATGCACGGCTAAAGTGACCCTTTTTCGTACACTTGCAATTAAGATTCATACTAACAATAGTAATCTACAATTATCAATGTACTATTTGACAGGAAAGGGAAACCAATCCTGTAAGCCAAAAAATTACGTATTCCCTTTGTTTTCCCTATAGTTAATTCAGAAATATTAGCAAATGAAATTCCATTTAGAATCTCCGAAATTATTCTATAAATATTCAAAGCAACCTTAATGTTACTCATTCATTTTTCTTTGATGCAGACAAAACTGAATATGCCAACTTTTTTTTGAGCTGGAGATTTGTGTAATTTTTCATTTCCAAAATCAGTTCCTATTTTCATGACTGTTTTTTTTTAATGATCAAGCAACGAACCTATATTTAATTAGAAAACATATTTTTTTTTCAGAATATATTCCACTTTTCTAATTCAAAGCTAAATTTCATTCCAGTTTATGACGTTCGAACAAATTGGAATCCTTTTCCTTTAGCAAGCCACTATTGTAGTATACTTCAAAACGAAAAACTACGTAATGAACTTGTTAGTGGTGGAATACTAATAAATCACAAATAGAGGAAAGAAATAATACCACTATGTCCTAGGCATGCCAAGTCTTTATCCTCTTGGATGGAAAGATTACTTCATGAAAAAAACCTATTTAACAAAGAATTTTTTTCTAAAACTAACCAAACACCAGTGTATCCAAAAACATTTAAATTTCTATTGGCATGCCCTCAATATATGTGGAAGTATCAAACAAGTGTAGTGCAGTTCCCTATAAGGTTAAAGTTTGGAAATGGAATATGTTATCCGTTAGTGTAATCAGGTTTTAACTTTCCTTTGATAACATAGAGAGAATTGGAATCCAATGTGCAAAAATAATAGAAAGCATTTATTAATTCACACTTACCTAGATCCTAAACAATCACTGAAGCGCTATAAAAATCCAAGAATGTCTCACATGACATCATGAAAATTTCCAGATTTTGACTATAACCCTTCAGTCTTTCTTAAATGTTAAAACAAGTAACATCATAAACCTTCTCCGTGTGGAGCGTGAGAAAATATATTCATACACATGAAATTATAACATGTTCTGTAGTACATTTACAAGAAACCAATCATTCAAAATTTTATTTTCTGTCAAGATTGGGGCATGTGTTAAATTCCCATTATCTGCATCTTTGCACAATGGTGTCATTAATATTTTGAAGGTTCTTGTCTTTCTATTATAATATAATTATTTTTTTGTGCAAGATGTTTCTTCACTCCCATTATTAAATTTTTTATGTTTATGAACAATATATATTTACAATGGATGCTTCAAATAATAAAAGAGGCAATTATTTTTCCATCAATAGTGTTTAGCATTGGCATATGGTGTAAATTAGTAGTTCTACTAGTGGTTCTTGCAATGACCTCTCCCAGAGGCCTAAACCATACCTACTTTCCCATTATAAACCATAGTTTTGTGTCATTAGCAATCCCTCTTTAGACAATACAGAAGTCTCTACCTTAAATTCTCTGTAAATATGATGGAATGATATCTTCAACAACTATGCCTTAACTATCTTTGGCTACTCTAGAATTGGTTGCGAAAACAATTATTCCATCCTAAAGCTACAATTAAACCAATTTATAACCAAGGAATCCCCAAACACCTCTAATTCTGTCACCTCTCCTCTACTGGTACTGTTAAGAAAAAATTTAGTTCCTTTATTTCATCACAGTTGTTAGAGCTCGTAACAATAAATGCTTTAAATTTTGAAGATATGAGTATAATAGAATCAGTAAGGTATAGGATACCTCCTACAACATATTATTCTTTTTGACCTTGACTGGCATTTTTGAAAATTGAAATAACACCATTCCCACTCTTAGCAATAGAAGGATGGATCAATGTCCTTTCTTTACTAGTGTTAGGGGATTTTTTACTTTGAAATCTCAGTCATGACTAGGAAACAAACTAAAATGATGGCTAAAAATTTACTTGAATATCTCAGAGTTTCTAGAAATCCAAATACATAAAAACACCATAAGACATTGTGCCTTGCAACCCTTTAAGTCTTTAGTCAAAACCCAATTTTTCAAAAATTGAATGTGATACCCCCGATAGGTATATATGCATCTAGTCACTTATATTTTTGAAATTTTTTTAGCTTCTAGAGCATATTCTACTACCAGGATGCTCCTCATGAATTATCTACAAATAGAGCTTTATATAATAGCCTCAGAGTATATACCTCTATGGCAGGATTCTTTGACCAGACAAAAGAATCCTCCTTCTCTCTAATCCTGATGTAATTCTTCTCAATCTATGTAATATTCCAAATTTTTCATCTATTTATTGGAATATTAGAGTTCTTAATAAAATTAATTAATTAATTAATTAAGAGGGTGGAGGGACCCACAAACCCCATATATTAATAAAATACACTTTTGATGTGTGTATGTGGATATTTTAGATCTAGATCTAAAATCATGGAGTAGTGGAGTAACTTCTTGAAATGAAGGAAGAGTGGAGATCATGGATCTTAAATGTAGAATCATGAGGATCTTGGAGGAGGTCAACTAAGATCATAGCGCATTCATAGTAATATCACAAAGCACTTATGATAAGATAGTGGAGGAAGTAGTGCATCTAATGCACACATGGTGGAGGAAGTAGTGCATTTAATGCACACATGATGGAGAGGGTGATAATCATATGCAGACATGATGGAGGACATGGAGAGACAACATATTCAATCATGGAGACTTATGTCCACGTGTACAACATAATTTTGAGGTGGGACTAGGCTATGGAAGGGTCACAATCTATATAATGAAGGTGAAGGTACAATAGAAGGTAGATTTTAGTCTTCGATTATTATTTCTGATCTGTTTAGATTTGGATTTGTCTTAGGATATTTATATGCACACTTATGTTTTTTAACCAAGTTTGTAGTTCTATTTAGCACAAGGTGTTTCTGAGCGTAAATCCCACCATTACCCACGGGGGACTTTGAGTTCCTACTCTAGGAAGGTTTCTATTCGGCTTTATTTCTCATCAGGCATTGGTGGCATCCTCAGGAGGTTGTTTCTAGCACTCTAGCTAGGAAACTGGTGGAGGATTCATCCTTCACATTGTTCTTCACATTCAACCTTTCAGGAGCAGCAGATCTATATCTAGCATTCAGGCCATTTTTTTTTACCTCCATGCAGGAGTAGTCCCCTCAAGGATTGTGCAGTTTAGTCCTGTAGATCTACTAGAGGAAGGAAGTTTTTAGCATTTCAGCTGGAAATCCTGTGAGGGACCATCTCCTCACTTTAGTTTCAATGTTCCCATAATTCAGAAGATGATTTGACATATCTAGCAATAGGCTTGAGCCTCTCCCTCCTTTATAGCGTAGTTTTCTTAAGCTATTGAGTATTCAGCAACCACATTCAGTGTAGGCGGAAATAGTAGCTATATATTGAGCTTCTAACCAAAGGATATAGTGAAGGGATCAACCCTTCTTGCATAGAGTTGATTGCACATCATTGCAGCCATCATATCTTCAGTTCATGTAGCAGATCTACATACCTAACAGTGTATATGTACAAGCCCTAAGAGGTTGATTTCCTTAGATTGAAAGAACTGGAAAATCCTTTCTAGAATATCTTGGGTATCCATCATAGAGCCTGGATATCTATTTTCGACATCATCAGAGCTCCAATAACTGCCTAGATCTAACTTTCTATTTTTTTGTAGTTGTTTCTTGCCATTTTCCAGCAGGGACAACGTAGTTTTCCTTCCAGCAGTCTAGCAATTACGAAGTCCCTCTTGTGGGATCATTTCAGGTTCATTCTAGCCTATTCCTCTACCTTAAGTGTCTCATATTTTGAGCATTGTTGTATTGGTTTATCCACCCCCATATTAATAAAATGGCTCAACTATTCCATGCATTCTTATGTGTACTTAGATTTATTGTTTACTTTCCTGCAGTTCTTATATTATGTTTTAGTATTAGTGCATTCTCGCTCTTGGGATATTACAGTGGTATCAGAGCATGATCTTTGACTCATTTTGTAGACACTTTGTCTTTTGCAACAAAATAAGAAGTATATAGAAGAGATCTATCATGAAGGAGGATTGCATTTTTTCCACTCTTCTCTTTAGATCCCTACAAGATCTCTCCAAGGAGGTCTATAAAATGACGAGAGAAAGGGGAAGGAAGGATCCAAGAAGAATATTGGATGAGGAAAGTCCCAACACTTCCTATCAGCAACAAAGAAGACCAGAGAAGCATATATCTCCTCAAAGATCTACTATGCCCACTTTCTTTGGAGAAGGTGAATGGTATAGAAGTGAAGAAAGAAGAAATATGGAACCTGAGACTCATGAGACTCTGAGTCTATATCTAGAAGAGTAGAAGGCACAATCTAGAGCATTCAAGGAGAATCTAACTCCCCAACAATTATTCAAAATCATAGAAGAAAGAAGATCCTATAGCAATAACAGAAGAAGGAGGCACAATAGATTTTATTTGCCCACATTTGATGGATTTTCCTCAAGAAATACAAAGGCTTGGAGGAAAGAGTTAGATGCATTTTTTAGGCTACATCCTGTAGCTGAAAGAGAGGTTGTTCAGATTGAGCACTTCATCTTCATGGTGAAGCCAATGATGGGTGGTTTGGTCACATGGAGCATGCAAAGGTGACTAAATATTAATATTTCTTTCAAAGGTTAAGAAATAATTTTGATAGAAGGAAACTAGAGACATTTCTCAAAGAGACATTTCCTAACAAATCAAAGGAGAATGTCATTTTTGTCACTCTAGATAAAGAGTCACTACATTCACCACCAGCTGCAGAATTACTTGTATCAGGAGGAAAGACACTTTCATCTTTCTAAGATAGTCTTAATCTCTTGACCTACAGAGTCCCATGCATGATCTAGGAGATGCATGATGAAGAGGAGGTAGATTGTAGCACTGGTACATTGGTCGAGGAGCAACCATCACTCTTACTAGTAGCTAGAGAGATCATTGCATCTGAGGAGGAAACTCTTTTGAACTTGTAAGATGTTTCTGAGTATCAGTTGATCCAAGGTATGCATCTACTTTCATATTATATTGTTTCAGTACCTCTTATTGAAACTCATGGGAACATGCCATCAGGGCCATTGAATGACCAAGCATTAGAACAACATGTTGGTTTGAAGCAGCAACATATCGTTATGAAGAGGACCCTTGACTTGAAAAAAGAGGAGATGAAGCGCTATCTTGGTTCATCATTTGTGAGCTACATTCAACCCTTTGTGTTTAAATATGGAGTATCAAAAGAGGGGATGAGCATGATCCTATCCAGTACAGTGATAAACTATGCGTTTAGCATTGTATGTGGCCATGATACAGCACATGTATTGCCCTACATATCTACATCATTGTGACTTAGAATTAATGATGATGAGAGGGCCCCATTATTCTTAGAGCATTACGGAGGCAACTTCACTCATGAAGCCATGTAGAAAAAGATGGTAGATTGTAGACATCTTAAGGTGGGAAATATTTTCCCCTTTCAAGATGAGTCTTTCTCAATGAGCATCTCATAGCTCAAAGACAAACTTCTACTCGCATTAGGTCCATAAACTTATTGGTTTTTGAGGGTCATTGATGAGAAGAGGATTTGATGGAGATATCTCATTGGAGGTGCACTTGAAAATATCATGGAGTGCAAAGTTCTTCAACAGTTTGAGGAGGTTGGTGTTCTATAATGGGAGGATGCCAAGTTTTTGCAGAACGATATCCATCATATACATTTGGATGAATGGTTGTTGATGTGGAGCAAGGGGTTGCAAAGCCACTTGAAGAACTATGCGACAAGCCAGCAAGAAGCATGGCTATGCTGGTTTCTCTTGTGTGAGTATGGTTACTACCCAACAACACATATTTTCATGATTCATGCCTTGCAAAACACTGATATGATGGAGGAGCCATGGCTGCGTATTCTGCTCTTTGGTGAGTATGGTTACTACCCAATGGCTCATATTTCTTTGGCTCATTCCTTGTGTACTAATGATAGAATGTAGCAGAAGGAGGCATGTTCACCTTGGTTTTCCTTGAGAGAGTTTGGCCATCACATAACGTCTCTCATGTTTACGTGTTTTATATTGTTTGTAATATGGCATAATAATCTCATGATGTGTAATGGTGGAGTTTATTTGTATTGGCCTGATATGAAATTCCATATGTCATTCAATATGTTTTTTTTTCTCCATGACTCACATGATGATGTGATGAGGTAGCAAGAGTTCTTGTTGCTATGGTTTCTCTTGGGAGAGTTTGGCTTTACATACTCCCCTTCTTTGCATCATAATGATGGAGGATGGAAGCGAGAAGCATTCCTATGATGGCTCTTACTTGGAGTGTATGAACACCATACTTGGTTTGATGATGATGTGGCAGGGTAGAAGGATGCATTGTTGCGATGAATTCTCTTGAGGGAATATGGACAACTCACTTGGTATTTTTATGGTGTGGTGTGGTAGTAGGGAGCATTGTTGCAGTGGTTACTATTGGGAGAATATGGTTTAACATATTTATCTACCCATATTTCTTTACTTCTTCTTTTTCACAACATTGGGATGATGCTTGGATCCAACAAGGCCAACAGGGCTAAGGATGGAGGCATGAAGAGCCTATTATTACTTCATGTAGCATGGGATGGAGGTATAGTTTTTGAGTTAGAGATTGCCTTTTGCGAAAGGAACCACCTATCTTTATATATCTCATGTATTATGGAGGATGTTGGAAAGCTTATGGTTGTCACTTGGAGCTTCATGATTGAGGAAGGACATCTAACTACACAGTTAGAGGTCACTCTAAACATTATAGAGAGACAATTTTTTTGTTAGGCATGTATGAATCATTGGAGAAAATGGGGAGACCTTCCTTGTGTGGATGCCATTGGGAGGGGGAGAAATTGCTCCAGCATCTACTTTGGCAGTTGCTTGGGGTCAAGCAACATTTTGCCAGGGAGGAATGTAATATTCCAAAATTTTCATCTATTTATTGAAATCTTAGAGTTCGTAATAAAATTAATTAATTAAGTAAATAAGAGGGTTTAGGGACCCACAAACCCCATATATGAATAAAATCCACTTTTGATATGTGTATGTGGATATTTTATATCTAGATCTAAAATCATGGAGTAGTAGAGCAACTTATTAAAATGAAGGAACAATGGAGATCATGGATCTTAAATGTAGAATCATGAGGATCTTGGAGGAGGTCAACTAAGATAATAGTGCATTCAAAGTAAGATCACAAATCAGTTATGATAAGATAGTGGAGGAAGTAGTGCATCTAATGCACACATGATAGAGGAAGTAGTGCATTTAATGCACACATGATGAAGAGGGTTATCATCACATGTAGACATGATGGAGGACACAGAGAGACAACGTAGTCAATCATGGAGACTTATGTCCACATGTACAACACAATTTTGACGTGGGCCTACGCTATGGAAGGCTCACAATCTATATAATGAAAGTGAAGGCACAATAAAAGGTAGATTTTAGTCTTGGATTATTATTTCTGATCTATTTAGATCTACATTTGTCTTAGGAAATTTCTATGTGCGCTTATTCTGTCTAGCTAAGTATACAATGTTTTTTAGCACCCGGTGTTTCCAAGTGTAAATTCCACCCTTACCCATGAGGGACTTTGAGTGCCTACTCTGGGAAGGCTTCTATTGGGATTTATTCCTCATGAGGCATTGGTTCCATCTTCGGGATGTTGTTTCTAGCACTTCAGTTAGGAAACTGGTGGAGGATTCATCCTTCACTTTGTTCTTCACATTCATCCTTTCAGTAGCATCGGATCTATATCCGTCATTCATGCCATTGTGTTTTACCTCCATTCAACAATATTCCCCTCAATTATTGTGCAGTTCAGTCCTTTAGATCTACTGGATGAAGGAAGTTTTCAGCATTTTAGCTAGAAATCCCGTGAGGGACCATCTCCTCACTTCGGTTTCATTGTTCCCATCATTCAGGAGTTGATTCGACATATCTAGTAGTAGGATTTAGCATCTCCCTCCTTAACAACATCGTTTATGAAGTTGTTGAGTATTCAGCAGCCACATTCAGTGGAGGAGGAAAGAGTAACTATATCTTGAGCTTTTAGCCCAAGGATCTAGTGAAGGGATCAACCCTTCTTGCATAGAGATGATTGCACATCATTGCAACCATCATATCTTCAGGTCATGCAATAGATCTGCATACCCAACAGCGTATATGTGCAAGCCCTAAGAGGGTGATTTTCTTATATTGACAAATCTAGAAAATCCTTTCTGGGTTATCTTGGGTATCCATCATAGAGCATTAATCTCTCTTTTTAGCATCATCGAAGCTCTAGAAATACCTAGATGTAACTTTATATTTTTTTGCAGTTGTTGCCTTGCCATTTTCCAGTAGGGACAACGCAATTTTTCTTCTTAGATTATAAATCTTTCGGGAAATCACATGAGAATTTTAGGACCGACGCGTTTTGAACTACCAACTGTAGTTCATCATCAGGATAAATTTTCTTCTATTAGTCCAACATTTACACACTCCCTCTTGTGGGATCATTTTAGGGTCATTCTATCCTATGTCTTTGGCTTAAGTGTGTCATATTTTGAGCATTTTTGTACTAGTTTATACACCTCCATATTAATAAAATGGCTCAGCTATTTTGTGCATTATGATGTGTACTTAGATTTATTTTTTACTTTGCTGCAGTTCTTATATTGTTTTTTATTATTACTGCATTCTCCCTTTTCAGATATTACAATCTATACTAGATATTGCTTACACTATTTTTTTCCCTCAATGATAACTTTAATTCTACCTCACTTTTTTATCCTTCCTTCAAAATAGGTTTGGGAATTGGATTTGCTATTGTGCCAAGTAATGGATTCTCTGGTTCCAAATAGGTTTGGAAATCCGATCTCCTGCCTGTGCCGAGTAATGGATTCCCTGATTCTACAATGTGACGATCAACAAGAAAACCTATACGATCCAATATTTTATTGATAGTGGTTTTATATACTTATGAATAATCACTTTCCTGTGTAATAATTTCTTATAAATCAACATCTATAGACTCTTGGTTGTCTAATCCTTACCAAAGGAATGTATGTTTTATAAACCTAATACACCAACTTCCTTTAGTTTAGCTAATGATTGCCACTTTACTAAAGGGACTCCCTCTTTTTCCCTCTTAAAGGTTCACAAAATTTGAAACATTTCCTCCTAATGAGGATAGAAGTGGAAACAAAAGTAATTAAATATGGATTGCAATGACAAACCATTGGACTTCTCCAGATAGGTAGAACACCATTGAGAACTTGAGCTTGTAGGGTGAAGAAAAAAACCTCTGGATCCCTTGGAATAGTTACAAAGCCTCCAAAAACTGGGTTCACTTACATCTATGACACAAAGGGCACAATTAAAAGTAAATAAAAATTTGGAAGGTAGTCCAAAAGTTTGCAATAGCTTCATATGTCCCTAACAACCAAGTGCATGCTCTTGCTTGTCATTTTTTGTTTCCATTCCTTGCTATGACACAATGGTACTATCCACAATAAATGAAATGTTGCTTCAAAAGAAGTAAAAAATAATTCTAATTGTACCACGATCATAGAAATAATTCACCATTGTTTTATTACACCCTTGGTTGCTACACTAAGAAATACTATATCATCGCGATGTCAATTGGGCACTACCAAAACCTTCACAAGAATCACATAAGATCATCACAATGCAAAAAAAAACTTATCCATAGCGTCAAAGTACAGGAGATGAGGTGACATCTTTTCAATTTCCTGGGCTTGAGATGTTTCTCCTACACTTAGAGAGCCTCCAATGTCAACCTTTGATGAATCTACATGTCATCCAAGCTGACCAAGACACGTTCTTGAAATCCCTTCGATACCATGGTCTATTATTTATGGCGATGATGTCTTTTTTTAATAACACAAATATATTACTATTTAATGGACCAATGACAAGTAAGTCCATTCCTCATAGACACTGGGTTCAAATGCTAAAAAATTAAAATTGTGTTAGTGCCATTGCTAGATTCTGTACCTGCTACATTTGGTACCAAATTTTCAATTGCAGGTCCTATTAAATCTCTTTATTCGCATCAACTTTTGAATCCCTAACAAGAGATATATACTAAACTAGTTATTTATACACCATCCCTAAATCCTTCAATATATATGCCTCCATAGAACCAATTTCAAGCATCATTTTTGTTGTGATTTTAAATGAATGTGTTGAAAAGGATCAAATACCATCTAGACTTGAAAGGCATCTCAAAATTCTTATGTGTTGTGATATCTCAACATCTTCTAGCTTTGTTGTAGCCAAAAAATCCATGAATTCATTCGTAGGTTTCATGTGTTCTCTCAGAGTAGTACAAAGAACCCTTCTTAAAGGATATGAGTGCTTTGGTGAAAATTTCTTAAATGCAACAACAATATTATGTCCACCTGGAAATGACAATGGTAATAGGGGTAAAGAAAACAGTTGCATCTTAAACTATATACACTTTTTCTGAACAAACACCCATGTATCTATACTATGCAAAATATTCTCTAAAAGACGTGTAGAATTTCTTATATAATCTGAGAGAAAGGATTCCATGTTTGAAGACAAATTTTCAGCAGAATTATCAACCCCAAACTCATATGTCACCCTCGATGATTCATATCCATCAACGAAACTAATTCTGTTTTTTTATAAATCATTATCCATGGGAACATGCATAAAAGGGCTCGAAACTTCTTACAACAGGGAAGACACTTGAACGCCAAATCCAAGTTTTGCAATAGCATTCAATATGTCAATCAATACATCCACCCCATTCCCCCTCAAAGAAGAAACATGTCATATCATCTCATCCAAGATAGATGATAAGGACATAGGAGTGTTACATGCCAAAGCCCGTAAGTAGGCTTTTGATGTTAAAAATTTCACAAAACATCTTAGAGCACCACAATCATTAACAACTTGAAGTTTTAGGTTAATAAATCACAAAGCATCTGGTAATTTTGGTATACAAGCTACTAAATCTGTAGAAGGGAGGAAAACAACCATGATGGCATCCAAAAAATCATTAGGTAGACCAACAGAATCTAGAACAGAATAAAAAGTTGGATCTTTGTGAATAAGATCACATGTGATTGTAGTTGCAAGTGTAAAGAGTCAAATACCCCATCACCAAAGTCCTCTGATATTCTGAATATAGTTCAAAAGAAAACTAGGAAATAACTCTCTTGAGGTCATATAGTTGTGTAGTATTTCCAGGAGCATATATGTCGAGAGATAGAGCCCAAGATAAAGCCTTTATAATAAGTATTCTATGATAAGGAACCAAATTTTTCAGGTTGATATATTTGCATTACCTCTGACCTAGTAGACATGCCCTTGGAAGCTGATTGTGATTCTCTACACTGCTTCCTTTCTCCTCAAAATGTAAGACTTCAGACGTGCTATGTTGTTTTCCAAGGCTCCTAAACCCGTATAGGAGGTTGTAGCCAGATTAATATAGTCCATAAAATCCTAAATAACATGAACAATAGTTGTTACCAAGTGTATGTATTATGGATCCAAATCTTAGAGAAGAGGGAGAAACGTTGGCATTAAATCCACATCCCATAAAGAAGTGCAACCAAAAGAAGAAGAAACTAGAATTGTTATAAGAGAAAGCAACGCTTCTACTAAATATATCGAACAATAGGATGATTCACTGGAAAATTATTTTTATTGAGCTCTCGAGGATTATGGATTTATGTTCTGGTTATCTCAAATAGTGTATGAAAATCTTCAATGTGAGGCTCAGTTTGGTGATTTTCAGTCTCTGGGTCTCGTTGATAGTTTTGATTCTCTCCTCAAATAAGTAAGTTGTCACCATCACCTTTTTCCTCTCTTCCTCATGGTGTAGCAGGTATTAGGTTAGATTCTCATCTCAATTTTGGGGATCTTGATTTTGTGTGTTTCAATGGGGATTCGATCATTCAATTCAATAATTTTTAGTTCATTAATGGTAATAGTTGGGTTTCAAGCTACTTTGTCACAAGTCCTAGTTATTGGAAACCTCAAGTGTGATAAACTCATAAACGATATGAATATAATCAGAATTATGATTGCCTATTTGTTTCTTGTTACTCGTTTACATGTACATATGGCTTACCCTAGACCTTTTGGTGCTTTCTTGGATTCACTAGTTTTTTATGTGCAGGTAGCACTTATTTGGAAAATCCTAATCTAATTTCTATCTTCCTATAGTGCAAGTGACCTTATTGTGATAAGGTTCGATAGTTAATACTCCTATGAAATTTATTATTGCCTCTGTGATTTGTCTTATTTCTCTATTTATATGGATTATAGAGGACTCTAAGAGTTTCAACAGGCTCAGTGGAGACATGAGGAATAAATATTGAGTAACCTATTAGGACTCCACCAGTTCTACGAGGGTTGAAAAGGAGACCAACAAAGGTAACGAAAGACCATTTTGACCTAGTAGTTAGCCCTAATAAGTTGATAGGGCTCTCTCAATGACATCACAACCAATGATTTATCATGACATGAAATATATTAGGCTAGATATATTTAGATTAGAGTTTGGTTGATGTGATGGTTTTGTGCTGGATGGTGGCCTAGTTCTAGGAGGACTATGTCTGGGCTTTGAAAATCATATTTGCGAATATGTAATGGGGTAAGCTAGGCACACACTTTAGCACTTTAGAGATATATTTTTTTATATGGTAGATTGGTAAGGTTTCAAAACATGAATGAATCTCATGAATTCATTTATATAAGAAGGATATGAAAAAAAATGTGAAAGCTTCTCCAAAAAAGGGCATTATATCAATGAATTATGTTTATTATCTTAGAAAAAAATACATCATGCATGTAAATTTAAATGGAAGGTACAATATGTTCAAACATATGATCACAGAAGGAAAACACTGCTAAAGCACATACCACGGGAATCCCACTACAATAACTGAAAATTTTGTCTATTACTTCTTGCCAAATTCACAAGTACACTAGTATCCATTAGCTCAATTCCACAACATCCAACCTTTGAAAATTATTACAAAGTGCCTCATATAGTCACTAAGTTATAAATCCTCCCTTGAAGGTTGAATTTCCGGCAAGAAAATCCAAATACATGCACCTATCCAATGTCTACTACATACAAGGGAGGACATTACTCAACCATTTCCTCCCTTTTCTAACCATTATGAGACATTACCCAAGGAAATAAATGGAGGATAAGACACCTAAGCAACCCTATTTTTACCCATTTACATTTTCTTTGACCCCTTACAGTCATTTAATTTTACCTCTTGACTTTTACCAAAATTGAACTGAGAATTTCCAAAATTTACACAATGAAATTTCATGAAAATTATCAATAATTTGCAGATGTCTAGCGAGCTCCTGGAGGAAATTTTTGGGTGGCTTGCTAAATTTTAAATCCAAATATAATACCTTTTACAGAAACGTGGGATATTTTAGTTTTCTGTAGAGTATTTAGGCATGCAAAATTACCCTTTCTAGTCTAAGATATGGCCATTCTCCCAAGGTGTCTCTAGGTGCACAACAAAAGTGAAAAAGAGAGGTAGAATGGTGTTTTTTGACCACTTTTTTGTATTTTTCTCAAAAAATTTGCCCTGGATCTGAAAATTGAGAAAATTTGTTTTCAGAGGAGGCCACCAAATTTCCAAAAATGTAGATTTTTTTTTTTTCCATTTGGAGGCCTAGGGAAGAAGCGTGGCGTTGACCTAGTCAAAGTTTCTCACCTTACCAAAAATGCACCAAATTTCACCAAAATGAAAAAATTGGTCCAAATTTTATCAAAATTGATCCAGAGATTCCAAATAAGGTGTCTTATGCTATCATGGATTCATCAACAAGTAGGTTCAACTTACCCTTCTCCTTTTGACTAATTAGGGTTTCCTTTAATTTGGCTTGTAACTATTAGAATTTGAAGTTATAAATTTGATTTCTTGCATAGTAATGGTAAGCCATGTGGTTATGTATCCTGTTATCCCTATTTTCCTTTTCTAAGAGATTCTCCAAGTGAATTTTTACTTTCTCAATCCAAAACTCCATGTTTTCATTGATTCCATAGGCTATCCTTTCTTCAAAACTCAACTCTTCATCTAGTGGGTTTTGATCTCTTTCCTTATGAAATGGTCTTTTGAGACCCATGGTCCTTGGCCTCTTTCTTCTTACCTGTTAGTCATGTTCATCATGCTCATCAGAATATTTTGTGTTAGTCACTACTTTGCCTTTCATATCACGCATTTTTGCCTCAAACTGACTTTTCTCCAAAGACAATTTTTTTTCCTTCAGCTGATGGTTTTCTTGATCTAGGAAGGGAATGATGAAATTTCCCCTTGCCAAGTTGTGTTGGATCTCCTTGATCTCAGCCTATTTGTCTTTGATAATCCTCTCTAGGTTTTCATGCTCATCACTAGCCTCCAAGTCTACTAGGTCAAAATCATGCTCTTCATCATGCGTGGATGCCTCATGTTCTAATGGTTTTCCCTTCTCTACTGATATGGCCTTCGTCCCTTGCTCAATTTGAGGAGAAAACACAAACGTTTTTCCTCTGTGATATGTCTGAGTGATATCAGGACTAGGTTTATTTACCATTGATTCTTTGGGTGATTGAGCTTCAACCCTGTTTCATGAACCCACCTCCCACATGGTAAGTGACATGGTTTGTTTCTCGCTTGGTGTAATAATTATGGGAATTTGAAAAGCTACCTCAAGGAAGGAATCCCATGTCATATTATTTTTTTCTAACTGATTTAGAATTATAACCTTTACTAGAATATCATGTAAAAAGCTAGGATAATTCTCCCAACCTTTCACTTGCACCCTTTCAGACATTTTAATCATGCTCCTATAAATAAATTGCACAAATTGAGAGATTTAGCAGTTGTGAAGTGCATGAGTAATCTAATGTGGTATTGATACATCCTTGAAAATCCACCCTTTCATATAAATAACTTCTGATAACCTTCATTAACGGTGCATATCTCTCTAACAAATATCTAAATGCGATAACATGTGAATGAGCACCTTTCTACTGTGATTTCAAGTATGGTTTGTATTATTCAAGGTATAAGTGTGTGCCTCTAAACCAATTCTCATCATGGTTTGATATTCCTGTAGCATGAGATATGGAATCTATTGAAAATATGAAATCAATCCCTGTAATAGCAGCCTTTTCCCCTTTCAAAGTGATGGAAAAACTATTTGTGAGCTCCTCATGATAACCCACTTCCTACACCCTTTGAAAAAAACCTAAACAGTTCAAATATTCAAAGCACTTCTTGATAAATTGAGAGGAAGTGACTTCATTGCAATTGGAGGTATCAAACCTGAGTATTTTCCCCCCTTTGTTATGCTTCCTTTTCTCTGATGGTTATGAATCAAATTCCATACTTTCAAACCCTAGGTGGAAAGGAAGAAAAATAGTGAAATTTGCAGTTATCAGTGAATGAGGTGATAATATGGGTTTGGGAGTTTCCAATTTTTTGAAAAAAATTAGGAGGGTAAGGAGTGATGTCAGTGAGTAGGGGAAAATGGAAATTTTGGAAATGAGTGAGGGGAGGGGGTGGTAAATATCAAAACACAGTCCTACCCTAGAAGGACATATGGTAGACTACAGTTTATAGGTGAAATGATAGAAATGAAGGGATGAGGCTGTGTAGTGTATGGAGGTAGTATATCAACTACAAATAGAGATATCAGGGCAATAAAAATAGGGTTTTGAATATAAATTCATCATTTAGAAACTAAAACCATGAAATGTAAACAAAGACAAAGGAAATAAGTTTTTGACATAATTTCTTGGTAAACAGTGAAAGGGAGGATGTGAAATGCTTTGACTTACTTCTCGTAGAAGCTGGAGGTTGTAATGACTAAAGAGAAGCTTTGAAAACCAATTTGGTAACTAAATACCACTTCTGCAAAGCTCTACCAGATGCACAATGTAGTCTCCCTGTGCGTAGTGTTTGTGTGCGTCGCAGTTTCGCTGTGCACAACACCCTTCTTAGATGCACAATGTAGTGTCTCTGTGCACAGTACCCTCAAGTTTTTGCCAGTGAGAGGTAAAAACCCGATTTTTATTGCCAATGGGAGAGGGGAGCTCAATGTTAATAGGATAGAAGAGTGAAAAGGAGTTTCCCTTTTGTCTTTTATATCCTTCTTTGGAGTCATTTCATCAATGGGGTAGGATGTCCCACCTCATGAATCTCACTTTCTTTCTAGAACCTTCTAGCCTTAGAACATTTAATTGAAACTTTTGAACTTAGGTACTTATTACATAATAGAAACAATAAATTACATTTTGAAATAAAACTTTATTGGACAAACTTGCTTATTACCAGTCGTCCAATTGCCAGATTTTATGCACGAAATCACAGATTAGGTGACCTTGAAACCCTAATGAATTAATGGAGACAATGAACTAAATGAAATAATGATGGTGATTACTAGAATGATGATGATGATCTTGGAATGATGATACACTCAGCTGAGTGATGACAAGGACCAACATGTGAAAATTTTGGAAGGAGTGGAAATAGTCCTAGACCTAATACCCAGTGACCAAATTTTTATTTAAAAACCTAATGAAATGAAAAAAAAAATTGACTATGAAACCCTAACAAGACATGATAATAGCCCATTTTATCAATGGTGACAGGCTTTAAAGGTTGACACTAACATAACCAAATCTCATTCTTTACCACTTCTGAGAAAATCTTTGAGCAATATAAAGTTACAAACATGTCATATCCATAATTGCGAAAAAAATGGGTAACCTAATGGATAAAAAATGTTATATAAATGTGGTGGAGGAAACATATAATACACTCAAGAATATGGTAGGCATTTCCTCCAAGGGTAAGCAGTATGGAGCCTTTAACAAGGTGAAAATAACTAATTCAAATTTTGGAAGACAAAGGGAACATGATACATCCCATATACTTCCCAGATAATTTATAATTGCTCAAGCAAGCTTTGGATTCGGCCAAGGAAGTAGAAAATGGAGCATCCATCTGACATTTCTTTCGTTAAGTTTGAAGGTATTTCAAAATTCTTAGGTTTATAGGTCCGTTTTGTAGAATATATACTACTAGGTATTTATCACTGTGATGTATCTCAAACTAATTATGTTGAAAAAATTTATGCTTCTAGTTAGAAATGTTTTGGACTTTGTTGGCACTACTCTAAAACATACTATGATGTACTCTTGTTGTGAGCATTGTTGCAGATTTTTCTGAATATAGAATATTCCATTTAAGTTTATATATATATATATATATATATATATATATATATATATATATATATATTATACTAGATGAGAGTGGCTTCTAAATGTGGCTGAGAAATATGATGTTATCTGATGATTATGTAAATTTTTTTAATGCAAAGCCTTAATGGAATATCTCTATAGGGATGAATTTAAAAATATAACTCACAGTTTTTTCTAATGTTTTATGCTCATAATGAGAAATATTTTAGTGGTCCAAGGCACATAAATATGCATATTTTTCATTTATGATTGAAATAGTAAATATACTGTTTTTTGGTGGGGAATAAACCAATCATAACATTTTTCCATTTTCTTGAATAAACAAAATCCAAGATTCAAATTATATCAATATAAGAGAATGTAGGTTTTCACAGTAATTCATATAGAAAATTTTGGAAGAACACAATCTGAATATTAGTTTGTCCAACATTTCGGGTTGACACTCAACCCATCATCAAGGACTAGAAATATTGATGATGATTAGCGAGTGGTGAGAAGCCTTAAATAGATAACGACACAACGTATCCTTTACAACATAATTAATGGGTCTGTGGTCAATAAAGAGAAATTTTAATTGAAATTTTTAAAAGGTACAAAAGTAGACATTAGAGGGAACCTAACAAAGTTAAAAAAAGGAAAGTGGAATGAAGCACATTAATAAATTTTCATTATATTGAAATTATAGATAAGGAATAGCAAAAAGAAAACATATTAGAAACCATTAATTGAAATGAGGAAAGATTAGGTCAATATAGAAGTCAAATTGTAAAAATAAATATGAAACTAAGGTGTGTGTGTGTGTGTGTACACGAGGAATGAAATATGAAAATAAGGTAAATTGATTAAGAAGAAAGATAAATGGAAAGGGGGGCTATACCAGTTTTGGGGGAATCCAAATGAAGAATAATGACATAATTATGTGGGAAAACTATTAAATAAGGATATCTATACGTAAAAAAAGAGATAAAAAGAAGTCATATTAAGGGGTTAGACTTGAGGTTAGGAAGAAAGGAGGAGAGAAGGATAAAATGAAGAATAATGGAAAAGACGTAAGGAGAATAACAAGGGGAGAGCGTAAAGGAGAAATGAGGGAAGAGGACTTATAAACTATATGAGTGAGTTGATGGATGACAGGTTTCCAAATTGCTAGGATTGGCTTAGCTTGTAACCATCTTCCCTATGGAATGTTTTGGGGCTCTTCTCGATTTTGAGAGCTTCTCAGATCATCTGAGTGTTATAGAGAGAAATTATTTATTATAACAGATGATATGTGCCATGGATTTGTAAGAGTGCTCACCTAAGGAAGATTTTGACCCATTATATTCCCTCTAACTTCTGATTTTGTACTTTTAAAAAAAATAAAATAAAAATTATCTTTGTTGACATTGACCCATTATTTATCTTGTAATGGATACTTTGTGTCCTTATCTATTTAAGGATTCTCAACACTTTCTAATCATCATCAAGATTTCTATTCCCTAATGATGGGTGGAGTGTCCACCTGAAACATTGGACAAGATAATATTCAAATGGAGTTTTCTTCCAAAGGTTTCTAACTATATGAATGTATCATATATTTATTTTGACACAACTCCCACAAAATATGCTCCATTTGAAGCCAAATGGGAGTCTCCATCCCATAAAATATGTTGCATTTTAAATCAGATCAAGTCTCCAACCCAAATATTTAACATGCTATTCATTTGAACCCTAGAAACCTTAATCTACCCATGTAATATAGGCATGTTTTCAATATCCATAATAATTTACACTTTGATATGGTAATACTAAAGACATTGATTTCTCATTACTCTAAATCAATGTATTAAAGCATACAGTAGTTCTTGACTGTAATTTTATTGAATGGAAACCTTTTCACATGTAGCTACATGTTAAAAATGTGGTACTTCCAAGCTTAATTATCCTAACATGGAAGTAACACAAACAAGGCCACATTTTTAATACATTATTGATTTAGTTTTACGTAAAGGGAGAACTCCTCATTTGATGAATATAATATGAATATAACAAAAAATTAATATTTTTTCTTTAATACAATCAAATAACCATAAAAAACTATCTCATTATATATCACACATCGAATAAATGAACATATATGGACACGTCAGAGGGATACAATATTTTTTTTTTTGCAAATCAAATACGCATCCCATGGAAACCCATCCAACAATTCTCATTATTTTGAGGATGGTACCTAGGGTAAACCATCCAGTTATACTTTTGGAAACCAAAACTGGTGGGGACAAGAGTAAGACCCATAATATTCATAGAGGTAACCACCCAAAGGACTTGACTCCGAAACCTAATGCAAATTCATAGCACCCAACCACCCAAGCTAAACCACTAGGCTCAGATGCCTTAGAAAATCAACAAATTTTTTCAGGAGTAAATTATCTGGATTTTAAATGTAGACAATATCAACTATTCTTAGTCAAAACTGAACAAAAATAAAAAAATTAGAGGATATTGGAGGTATTTCATAGTATTCACTCACTAAAAAAAATGAATAATAAATATACCTTAGCTGGATTGAAGGGAAATGGCTAGAGGATCCTTCTGAGCCAACCAATTATCATATAGGAAAATATTTTGACACTTTTTAGCTATGCATCTGCATCAGGGAGCAATGAAAATAGGAGTATCATATTCCCGATAGCCAGTTTCATTCAAGGATGTAGTTCAATATAAGAAATCTCCTTCAAATAGATCAACCCTTTTTAAGCCAAATTGATACATCATGGAAAAAAATAATGACGTGAAAACATTGAAGATCTCTTAGTTGGAGGCCAATTAATACCTTGATTCATATAATAAAAAAAACTATGTATTTTTATTTTAATTATTTTTGGCATGATACATCTTAATTAATCAACACTTCCTTCAAATGACATAGAAATAATCATCAAATTTGTATTCTCATATGTCTGTTCAATGCCTTTTGGAAGTTTCCAGCTTAGTAAAAGATCAAAATCTTGTTTACCAGTGATTTTACTATCCCCTTTGGTGTCCACCTCAAAGAAAACCTTCATATACCTCTGAGTGTCAGACCGCATCATCCTTGGCCAAGACATTTGGGTGTTTCCTCCGAGACATGAAGTTGTTGCACTATCTCCAGTAGATGCAATGTAATATTCCCAATTTCCTATCAGTTAATTGGAATATTAGAGTTCTTACTATTCTCAATTAATTAAGTAAGTAAAAGGGTGGAGGGACCTGTAAACTCCATAGATGAATAAAATCCACTTTTTTTGTGTGAATGTGGGTTAGTAGATAGCAGATCAACATCATGGAGTAGTGGAGAAACTCATTAATGAAGGAAGAGTCGATATTATAGAGAGATAATGAGGAAGACGATGGAGATATTAGAGGAATAAAATTAATATCATAAAGCATTAATGATGTAGTGATAGAGGAAGTGGTGCATTAAATGCACACACAATGGAGGGAGTGGAGATTAGTTGCAGAGATCATGGAGATCATGGAGAGACAACGTAGTCTTCATGGAGATTAGTGGCCGCATGTGCAGTGCATTTATGAGGTGGGATAAGGCTACGGAAGGCTAACAACCATATAAAGAAAATGGCATCAAAGAAAATCATTCTATAATTTGATATTGTATTGTCATTTGACATTCTTTTCACGCTTCAGCTGTTTAGCTAAGTCTGTTGTGGTATTTAGCACACGGGTGTTCCCGAGAGGGAATCCCACCCTTACCTATAGGGGACTTCGAGTGCCTACTCTGGGAAGGTTATGTTGAGGAGCTATTCATCATCCGACATTGGTGCCACATTCAGCCCCTCTCTTCTGCATATAAAACTTCAGGAATTATGCATTCTCGCATTAAGGTTGGAGAGGGAAGGTAGTTTCTAGCATTTCAGCTAGGAAACTAGTGAAGGATTTATCCTTTCAGCTTGAGCTTCCATTTTAGTCTTCCAGGATTAGCTTTGTGATATCTGGAATTAGGCCATCATATTACACCTCCATGCAACAACATTTCCTTCAGGGATTGTGTAGTCCAACCAGGCAGATCTAAGGGAGGAAGGAAGTTCCAAGTATTTTATCTTGGAATCCTTTGAGGGGTATTTCCCTCACTTTGGATAGATCATTTACATGATTTTTTATCATTATTTCATCATCCAGTAGCAGGATATAACTCCAGCATCCTTGACAGTGCATTCTAGTCCAACAGATGTACAGTTTGAAGCTGGAACTTGAGCAGAGAAAGGAGGATATAGATCTCAATATTGTAGCTTGGTGATCAGGAGAAAGGATTGGACCTTTATTTAGTGAGATGAGTGGTTTCTATTGCAGCTAATATATCATTCGTTCAATCCCATATCAGCAATTTTATCCAATGAGTGTGTAACTCATCCAATAGGGGTGCAGTGTGCCACCCAAAAAGGGCCGAAAATACAAAGTTACATATGGAAAAGCCATTTCTGGGTTCTTATGGGTTTTTTTATTAGAGTCTATGGTTAAAATCTCGGATATGTATGAGCACTACAACATCCTCCCACACATGGTTCTTCTTCATAGTAGTATTAGTTTCCAGCAGCAGGAGTAGCAGCACAACATTTCCACTGCTAGTTTTCTTTAGTGCATTTTAGCCATCTTGTGGCTTCAGTGCATCTTCTTTAGAGTACTATGTACTTTATATTTGTTTTTTTTTATAATGATATGTCTTAGCTATTTCTTCTCATCATTATAATGTCTTTATGTAATTTCCAGTTGCAACATATTTCCGGCATTTTCCAGATTTTAGTGTTGTATCCCTGTTTTTCTTATTTGGAATGCTGTAAATGTTTTATATTCTTGTCCTTTCCATTTTGGAATATTATAGTGGTATCATAGCATGATATTTGGCTCAAGTTCTGGGCACTTCATGACATCAGAAGAATAAGAAGAAGAAGTAGAAAAAGAAGAAGTCTTCAATGGCAGAAGGATTAAGTTTTTCCACACTTCTCTTTGGATCTATGCAAGATCTCTTCACAGACATTAAATAAATGATAAGGGGAAGGGAAAGAGAAACCTCAAGAGGGTTTCAAGATGAGGAAGTTCCAAGCACTTCCTATCAGCAGTAGAAGAAATCGGCAATGCATAGAGCTCCACAACAATCTTCTATGTCCACTTTCTTTGAAGAGGAAGGTGAATGGCATGAAGATGGAGGAAACTTGGAGCATGATACTCTAAGTAAATATCTTGCAGAGTAAAAATCACAATCTATAGCATTCAAGGAGAATCTAACTCTCCAATAGTTTTTACAACTCAAAAAGAAAGGAGATCACGCAACATCAATTGGAGAAAAAGGCACAATAGATTCTTCTTGTCTACATTTGATGGATCATACATGAGCACAACAAAGGCTTAGAGGAATAAGTTATATGTGTTCTTATTTCTACATCTAGTAGAAGAAAGAGAGGTTGTTGAGATTGGAGCATCGCTCCTTGAGGGTGAAGCAAAGGATTGGTGGTTCAACCATATGAAACATGCAAGAGTGACTTCTTATGTAGATTTCACTGAAAGGGTCACAAAGAAGTTTGATAGAAGAAAAATGAAGACACTTTCCATAGAGACATTTTCCCACATTGAGGAGAAAGCGCATGAGGTTCTGAAGAAAGATGTCATCACTATCACTTCGGAAGAGGAGCAACTACCACCACCACCAGCTGTATAAGTACTTGCATCAGGTGAAGGAGCACTTGCATATTTTCAAGATGGTCTTGAGCACTTGACATTGGGAGTCCCATGCATGATTTAGGAGATTCATGAGGATGAGGAGGTAGATACCAGTGCTGGTACAGTAGAAGAGGATAAGCCACCACTATTAACAATAGTTGGAGAAGCCATTGCACTGGTTGGAGGAACACTTGTAGCTATGCAAGATGTTCCTGAGTTTTAGCTAATCCAAGTTTTGCAAACATTTCCATCCCATCTTATTTCAGCACCTCAACTTGAAATTTGTGAGATTATGCCATCAGGGCAATTGCATAACGAAGGATTAGATCACCTTGTTGATTTGGAGCAAAAAAATCACTGCGCAAAGGACCCTTGACTTGTTCAAGGAGGAGATGTATAACCATCCCAATTTTGGATTGTTGAGATACACACAACACTATGTTTTGAAGTGTGGAGTTTTTGAGGATGGGATAAGTATAGTAATAATCAGTCAATGCTGGGCTATGAGTTCAACATTGTGTGTTGTCATGAGACAACAGATGCACCATGATGGAGATCAGCAATGCTGTCACTGAGGAGCAGTGATGAGTTGGGGGGCCAACTATTCTTGGACCATTCTAATGACTGCTTCACTCGTGAAGCATTGGATGGGGAGATGGTAAATTATAGACATCTTGTGATGGATAACATCTCCCATTATTATGATATATATTTCTTGGTGAGCATCTCACAACTCAAAGAGAAGTTTTTTCCTACAACATATTCATAATCTTATGGATTCTACTGGGTCATTGATGAGAGGTTCTTAGTGACAAACCTCAAGGACGATGCACTTCAACATATCATGGAGTGCAAATATCATCAGATTGGGGAGGATGGTATTCTCCATTGGTTGGATACCAAATTGGAACATGATATGAGTCATCACCCACAGTTGGATGGATGGGCGAGGATGATGAGAAAGTGGTTGGTGATATACTTGCAGATATATGACAAGGGGCAATAGGAATCATGGTTGTGCTGATTTATTTTGGTTGAGTATGGTTACTACCCAACATCTCACATTTGTATGATCCATGCCTTATATATTACTGGAGTGATGTCGCAGCAGGTGGCATCACTACGCTAGTTACTCTTGAGAGATTTTGTCCATCACATGGCATATCCTATGTCAATGGGTGTGTTATTGTTTGGGACATTTCATGGCACTCACCTGATGTGGTAGGAGGGAGATTGGTTATGCCGGTCTGATGTGACATTGTACATGTCAATCAATAGTTTTTTGCTCCATGGCTTGCATGATGATGATGTGAGGTGGCAACAAGAGTCATTTATTTTTTGGTTACTCTTGGGAGAGTATGGACTGAATTTCCCCCATACTTTGCATGATGAAGATGCAGGATGATAACAGGAGGCCTTACTACGTTGGCTATTTTCAAGATATTATGGCTACCATACTTGGTATGATGATGGGGTGGTATGGAAGTAATAGGCATTCCCGGGGTGGCTATTATTGAGAGAGTATGGTTCGACATTTCACATGTCAACCCATAATTCTATGTTTCCTATTTTGCACAGTGTTGAGATGATGCTTGGAGCAAGTGTTAGCTCCCCATAATTTTCTAGATTGATTGAAATACAAAGGTACAGGGTAACATCAAACCAAGCTTTGGAATCCTAGGACCTAGCCTTCCTGGATTCAGAGAGGGATCTCTCTAGTAGGTACAAAGATGTGAACTTGTTTGCTGATTAGGGTTGATTTTGGGCTAGATGTTAAGTGCAGGGTATATTGATTGTTTTTGGTTGGGTATGAAGCTCAGATAGATTTTAGATAGGAAACATGGAATATTGTCAAGTCATTGGGAAATGGAGTCTAATAAGGTCCAGATAAGTTCATAAATGGAGTGAAGAGTATTTACAGGGAAATTTTACTTGGTTGGTGGATCTTTTAAGGTTTGTGAAGGATTATGAGATGGACATTCAGTTTAAGGAAAAAGCTAATAAAGGCAGGAAACTGAATCCTTATGTGCTTTGTGAACTGAGAGAGTTAGAATATTTGTAAGTGCAACAAGAGAATCAAAAGCATAAGCAAAGCCTAATCCATTTGATTTCAAACTGAAAATAGATAATCACTAAGACAACAATCAGATAACACATAGAAAGGAAAAAAAAAACTTGTCTATTATTTCAAATATTTTATCATCAAGAGGAGAAAAACATTTAAGATGCACAAATAACTATACCCACAGAAAGAGAGAAAACCCTAACATCCACAGTTACAGTTATGAAGGTTTCTTGAAACAAATTCAGCTAAGTGAAGGCAAAGAGCATGGTTAAGACAGACTTCTTTGACAAACCCTAGGCAAAGCTACTTCAAAAGATGATTCCAAGAACAAAGTATTTCAGTGGAAAAAATATGCAGGGCTAAACATAAATCATAATTTATACTAACTGATCTAAATCATTCAAGAAATGGAAAAACTAAGAACTTCTTAGAGAGCAAGAAATGAATTCCCTAACATATCTCAGTAGAAGAAAACATTAAGGCAGTGAAGGAAACAAACAGATCTAAGGTGCCATTAGCAAGCATATCTTAGTCTAAATTTTTTGTCCTACTGTAGCATAGAAGGATGGAAAACATAATGGAAAACTAGAAAACATAAACAAGAGAAAACTTCACCATCAACCAAGCCTATGGATCCCGCAAACAATCCTTCTCCATCCATAAGCAAATCAGATCAAGCATGAGCTCCAAGACATCAATTTCTGATCAAAGGCTTCAAAGGGCTATGTATTAATCTATAATAAGTCATCAAAGTCCAACCAAACATAGAAGAGCCTCATGCTCTATTTATGGAACAAAAGAGGAGGTGGAAACCCTAAGAGGCTTCCATAAACCCTAATTTCAGCCATAAATGTCATAAATGTGCTTAATGACCACGCAAGGCCCAAGACAGATAAGAGATAAGGAAATAAATGAAACACATCAAAACATAAATCCATAATCAAATCAGGATTTTTTAATCCAAAAAAATATTTAAAAACTAATTTTCCATAAATTTGTGTCTTTTGTTGACTTTTTGGCAAAAAGTTGTCTCTGTGCGTAGCTCCATATCAGCAAAATTTGGGGTCTGTTGCAGCTGAGTTTTGGACCCCTTCCCGGAATCGGATTCAGGACCGTGATGGCTTGTTGGAAATATTGGAGAGTCTAATTTCCAGAAATACTTGATTTGTGCTGAATAGATGAAATCTATTTGCTCAAAAATAAAATCTCCCATGACTGCTCAACGCGTAGCGCCAGGCCTGAAAAGGAGGCAGAAAGGTCATTTTTGAGGTGTTTTTTGACCTTTTGAGGGAGAAAAAATGCTCCAAATGATCTGAAATATTTTTTGGAGACTTCCGAAGACATGAAAAACCCAAAAATATAAACTTTAGCAACTTAGGATGCCCCAAACGAAAGCGTAGCACCTAGGGTGATGTGCTTATATGGGCACAAATTTGGAAAAAACTAAAAGTGTCCGGATTTTCTTCAAAATTTGTGGGTAGACCCCTCAAGGGGATTTACACACCTACTGAGAAGAATCAGCCAAGATTATGAGGCTGTCATGAACTTTGGGCCTCTTTAGCTCTCCTAGCTCTAGGAGGGCTTGCCTCAATTTAGCATTGGCAATCATGCTCTTCATTGCATAATGTTTGACCATTTTCTTCTACAAGGCAAGGCCCCTCTTGAACTCTTTGAAATTTTGTGCTCCTACTTGTAATAGTAGATGAACCTTTCTGCTCTTTCAAAATCCTTTTCCCATTCTCGAAGCTGGGCATCTTTTTCAAGGAGGAGTAATTTTGTGTTTATCCCTTGGCCTTCATTGTCACTATCTAGATCAACAAAGAGAGGGCCTTGAGAAACCTTTATAATCCTTTTACTCCTCCTGACTGGTGTCTTTGGCTCAACACTCTTCATTTTTTCTTTTCCTTTGTCTGTTGTTTTGATATTTTGTGAGGAGGTGGCCCTTTGCGTTTTAGAGGCAGCAAACACACTCCTTTTCCCTCTATGATAAGTGCATGAGAGAGCGGAAATCATGGGAGTCTCAAAGGAAATGTTGACATCAGTTTGTCCTTCATTATGATCTAATTTTTCTATGTCTTCTATGGACTGATCTTTGTCAAGACAGTCATGACAGCTGTCATGACTGTCATGACTCTTTCTTGGACTATTTTGGGCACTTAGATAGCTGCCTTCCTCATCTGGCTATTCTTCTTCTTCACTGTTTTCCTCTTCTTCCTCTTTGTCATCTTCCTCTTCATCATAATTTTCATTGCCCTATTCATCATCATGTTCACTGTTCAAAAATGGTAGCACCCTACATCCTGGATGTATGAGAGGATCATAGGAGAGGAAGTAATTTGAGTGGTGTCTAGAGGCTCAAACCTTTTAGCTCTTCCTCCATGATGTTTTGGCTTGGTGGGAGTATGACTCTCATCACCACTAGTGTGACTATCACTTTCTGACATGATGGCTGGTCCAAACAGTAGAAGGAACCTTGAGTTTTGTTTAGGGTATTTGGAGAAAAATAAGTGGTGTAGGTCAAACTTTTGCAAAGAGGGAAGCTAGGGTGAGGACAACTTTCAAAGCTTGGACTTGGTGGAAGAGGTCAGGTTTATGCAACTCAATCTTCTCTTTTTATGAAAACCAATCTTTCTTATAACCCCAGTTCAAAGACAATGAAAATTTGTTTGTGCATAATCTAGGGTTTTGGGTAATCTCTAATCATAGATGACCTCTTTGATAATCAATATTTGCGAGAAGGAAAGAAAGGTTAACTACCCTTGTTTCAACTTACAGAGGGTTTGTGGAGGAAAAAACCGATCTTGAAACCTTTGGCACAATTTTCTGAAGCGCTGCCAGAGTTGTAGCGCCTATGCCAGTCGGGTTGTCTGGGCGTAGTGTCGAGCGTAAAAAAACAGGCTCCGGTGGTCGCTCTTGTGCCTGCATGCAGTTCCAACCCAAGCGCATAGCGCCACCCCACGAGCATGTAGCGCAGTGTAATTTTACACTGCCTTCCTTGCCTCTGCGCGTAACACTTGTTAAATTTTTACAGCTTGCCTGAAAACTCAAGAACTTTCCTCTCAACAGCTTCTTCTCCTCGGTAAAGTGCAAATGATGCACGGGCAAGGTTTACTTGGCCTTTATACTTGTTTAGAAAAAAATTTACAAGCCCAAACCCACTTTTGTAAGGTTGAGGTTTCTTACCTTTTAATGTGTAATTTTGCTGTGAACATCCTTTTTAAATATTTCTTGGAAAACATGTTTATTCCTACCTTTGCCAATCTTTTGGGGAGAAATATTTTTTGGCATGGAGGCCCTTTGTTGGGAGCCTATCATTGAGATGCATAAATCGAGGTCACATTTGCCCTTTCTTTGACAATAACTCATAATCTGACCTTTTACCTTAAAAAATTTGTTTTCCTATCATTTGGAAAAAAATTGTCTTCTTTAACCTGATACTCTTTGTCTTTCTTCTCCTAGTGCAGGTGACGCAATGTTATTTTGGAAAAAAACCTTTAGGAGGAGGCTTCTGCTATTGTCATCAATGTTTTCTTAATCCTCCAAAGAAATCTCTGATACTCTTTTACCTATATGCTTGTTTTTTTTGTCTTGTTTCAGTCTGATTCTTGGTGATGATTATGCTCTATTACTTTGCCTCCTCTGGTTGTTGAAGGTCATCTTCGCTAAAAAAAAAAATATGTGAACAAGGGTAGCTGTCCCTTGCAATGTTTTTACTCTCAGCTAAGGGGGGCACTTTGAGTGAAATCCTCTTTATGCAGGAAGGAATAACTTGCTGGGCACCAAATGCATCCTATAACTTAGTGAAAACCTTTGGTGACCTAATGGGGACCTTTGGATTTGGATTTTGGATAGGCATTTAGACTTTAGGGATTACCAAGTGTAAGATAGGACCTGTGATAAGCTTAGTGTGTGTGAAGACCTAGGATCCAACATTTTGATTATCTAGAGGGTTTGTAGAGACAATTAGTTTCTGGGAATATTATGGAAGAGTCATCGAGACTATTGGATTAGTAGGTTTGATCAGTAGTAGGGAATCTTGCAGATAAGAAAAACAGAGGATTTTGGGCGAAAAGGCAAGACATGGTGAAACATGAGTGACATTTGGGGTAAAATAATATGGCTTGAACCCAGGATGGGTCTTCCAGGAGTGCTGGGCTAGTGATGGCTAGATAAGATGATGGAAAAATAGGAAAAATTATCCTAAGGGTAATGAAGGCTGTGAGATTTCTAGAAATCACAATGCTCATGAACTTTGTTTCTAGAAATCTGGAAATAATGCTTAGTCATCTTGAGGTATGAAAATTAGGGATTAATAACAGTGGCTCCACTTGGGGAGGGCAGCTCTCTTTCAGAAGGTGTCTAGAACTTTCAGATCTCTTGGTTTTTGAAGACTAGTCCCTCATCCATTGGGCATATTTTTACCTCTTTCCCTTGCTGATGCTTGCTTGAAGCTGTGATCTTAGTAATATGAAAAAACACGATAAACATCAACATCATCTCTACCTACCCAACCTACTTGCCTAACATTTTTTCTTCCCTGGGTGCATTTGAACTAGAAAACCCTTGACATTTTTATTTTTTGAAAATGAGAAAAAACTATCTAATTGTACCCTTATCTCTTCCAAGAGTTCAGATTAGGCTAATGAACTCTTTTATTCTCTACCTAGTTTACTTAATTTTCAAGATTAAGTTGTTTGAAAAACTTGATTCTCTAAGCTATAAACATGAAATTGAAAGCATGGTTCAAATCAGGATTAGGCAATCTGACTTACCATGAGTTGTGGCATAAGAACAAGCTGCACACAAACATTATTTTGCATGAAGTAAAATAGAAACATAAGGGTTGTGATTTATCATTTGTTACGCATCGTCATCTTCCTCTTTGGTTCTGTTTTGAGCATGTAGAACCAGTATCTTTTCATTCCTAATCTATTCTCTTTTGATAAGCCAATTTTACATGATTTTGACAAGTTTTTCTTTCACTAACCTATCAGCAACTAAATTGAAAACATGTCCAGCCATAATTAGACTAGATTACTGAACAAGACTTGTTTTTCAAAGACTAGTAGTGGCATTTATACATGCACACTTTTAGAAACATCATTTTTTGGTATGGGGTTGTACCTATCTTTTCATTCCTGCCCTCTTTTTCTCTTTTCTATTTTTTAGGGTTTTTGTCTTTATATCCTTTCATCAAACAATGGAATGTACAAGGAATGAGAAAGTTTTAAACTAGGGTCCTTGAAAAAAGTAATGTTTAAGCATACTCCCATTTACAGGACCTCTAAAAATTCCAATTCCATCAAGTTCTTTCAGAAAGAAAGCATTTTTTCCTCTCACTGAATCAATGATATAGGGAAATTTCCATATATTTTCAAACTTACCATGTTTTCCTTTGTCCTCCCTTCTTGAATCCCATTTCAAAACGTTTTCTCCAATCTAGAAAACATTTTATTTGGTTCTTCTATCAAATATTTTCTTGATTTTGTCCTAGATAGCTTGGGTCCTTTTTTAAACTTCTTCTCTTGATTGCTGAAAATGAATGGTTTGGTTCAGCTTCCTCTGCATGTCATTTTCTTCTGATTGAACCTCTTGAAGAATATTCATGACTAGGACTCCTAAAGATGTGGGAAATACTGCATCCATGCCATACACTAGTTGATAGGGAGACATACCAATAGATTTCTTGGTGGTTAGTCTATTAGCCCATAGTGCATGCACTAGTTTGCTATGCCATGCTTTTTTATTTTGTTCTAAGAGCTTCTTAATGATGTTTAACAAGCTCTTGTTGGAGGACTCAGCTAGTCCATTCCCTTGTGGATAATAAGCAATGGAGTGACCTAGGGTGATGTGATATTTGTAGAAAAAGTCAACCATTTTCTTAGATGTAAAGGTAGCAGTGTTATCGATGATGATCTTCTTAGGACAACCAAACCCGGATAGGATAACTAAATCAGTGGCGTCTCTAGAAGGGATGGCTTCTATCCACTTGGTGAAATAGTCGGTGGCAGTGAGGATCCACTTATGTTGGGCAGATGAAGTAGGATGGATCTCTCCTTTCAAGTCCAAACCCCACTGCTGAAAAGGGGCTTCAATAGTGATGGGGTGCAAGGGTGAAGATAAGAGCTTTCTTTTGCCATCAAATATTTGGCATTTATGGCAAGTTGTGAATAGTTTGTGAGTATCGGAAAATAAGGTGGGCCAATAGTAGCCAGCTCTAAGGATCTTGTTAGTTGCGGTCTTCCAATAGAGGTGACCCCCACATTCTCCTTCATTTAATTCATGAAAGATTTTCTCTGCATCATATTCAAGAAAACATTTAAGCAGTAAACCAACAAAATTATTCCAGTTCAATACTCTATCTAAAATGCAGAAATTTAATGATTTCTGTTTTAAGAATCTTGCTTTAGTTTTTGACAAAGAAGGGGGAACATTGAGATAAACAAGTACATAAATAATATCAGCATACCAAGGTGAATTTAGAAACATTTCTTCAATATATGGTGTTTTAATTTCTTGAGTTTCTTCTAACATGCCAACCATATTCATGTCTAGAGCTTGGAAATTTGAGTCAGCCATAAGTTTTGCAAGTCCTTGTCCCTTAATCAATTTAGTGGTCTGATTTCCAAATCATATTCTAAAATGGTAGCAATCCACTTGACCCTTTTACCATCAGGGTCTTGAATAAGTATATCTTTGACAACTGTGTTTGGGACAAAGGCTATGATATGTGAATGCAAAATATAAACTCTAAAATCCTTCAAAGCTTTGATTAAGGCAAAGGCTTGTTTCTCCATAATGCTATATTTCAGAGGAGCATCCCTTAAGGCTTTGCTAAAGAAAGCTATGGACTGCTCTTGACCTACGATGTTTTTTTGCAACAATACTCTTGCCACAGTATGTCCAGAGGCAAAGGAGAAAATGTAAAAGTCCTTGGTGAAGTCAGGGTTGATTAAGACTAGCGTTTGCATGACTGCTTCTTTTACCAACTCAAAAGATTGTTTTGCTTCCATATTCCACTTCACTCCCACTTCCTTTTTCAACATATTGGTGATATTTCTTAGGAGCTCAACAAGGTTAGGGATGAATCTTCTTAGGAAGTTAATCTTTCCAATGAAATATTGCAACTCTTTAATGTTTCTAGGGTGGCTGATTTGTAAGATTCCTTCTATTCTTTTGGGATCTATCTTGATTCCGTCCTCAGAGATGATGTGACCCAAGAGTTTTCCTTCTTGAAGGCCAAACAAATTTTTCTTAGGATTGAGGGACAGGCCATACTTTCTAAACTTTTTGAATACTTTTCTCAAGTGGACTAAGTGCTCCTCATTAGTCTTAGAGTAGACAGTGATGTCATCAATGTATATGACTATGAAGTAACCTATGTCTTCCAAAAAATATATGTCCATTGTCCTTTGGAAAGTAGCCCCTGCATTCATTATACCAAATGGAATTTTAACATACATGAATATACCCCAAGGTCTACTGAAAGCAGTTTTAAGTTGGTCATTTGGAAAGACTAGAACTTGGCTGTAACCTGAGAACCCATCCAGTAGTGAAATTATTTGTGAGCCAACTACCTTTTGAAGTATGTGATCCATTTTAGGCAAAGGGTAATTTTCCTTTAAGGAGGCTTTGTTCAAATTTCTGAAGTCAATACAAAGCCTAATTTCACTGGTATTTTTCCTAACTAACACAAGGTTGGAAACCCATTTCGAGTATCGGACCGGGACTATGATCCCGGCATCGTACATATTTTTTATTTCTTTCTCAACTGAGGGTAACAAAAGGGGGTTTATTCTTCTCAACTTTTTCTTAAATGGTTTCTGATTTTCTTTTAGAGGAATTTTATGTTGAATGATTTTGGTGTCATAGGATTTCAAGTCTTCACACCCCCAAGCAAACACATCTTTAAATTCTCTAAAAAGCTCAATGTATTTCTGTTTTGTGAGAGATGGGAGAGTTTTGGATAGCTTGATCATTTTGGGCTCTTTCATCTCTCCAATGTTACACTCTTCTACATTTTTTTCAGTGGATTCCATCTTGGGTTTTTTAGCTACATCATTAAAATCAAACAGCTCTTCTAGTGGTGTAAGGCCTCTTGGCAAAGTGTCATTTTTGTACTGCAAAATTTCAAATTATTTTTTATTAGATTTATCAAATAATTGTGCTACACAAGAGTTTTGAAGGTGTTTTATATCATCATCAAAGGGCAGCTCTGTTTTGGGAGTTTCTTTTTCAGCAGAAGTATTTCTTTCAAATCTCAAACTCTGTTTTATATTTGCAAAGTCATTTCTGGATTGTAGAAAATCATCTATTTGGTCATCATTGTCAAACACTTGCCAATGGTTTATGTTGTCCGGTACAGTAGGCCTATTCTTTATTTTGATGAGGCATTGGTTCTCTTCATAAGGTAAAGAGAAATTGCTGGCAGCAAAGGCAAGCTCATTGGCAAGGCAGTTTTAGGCCCTAGGGATGAAAGTGAGCTCATATTTCTCAAAGGTTTTGAGAAGGTCTAGGACAGCATTTATATATTCCTTTAACCTAGGGTTTTTCGCTGAATACTCTCCCTTAATTTGATTTATGATCAGTTCTGAATCTTCTTGAACCAATATTTTCTTAGCCTTGAGGTCTTTGATTCGGTGTAAACCAATAAGGAGAGCCTCATATTCTGCAAAGTTGTTGGTGCATTGGAAATATAGCCTATAGGAATGACCTTTATTTGTGTTTTGGATCCAAACCCCTGCTCCTGAACCAACATTACCATAGGAACCATCAAAGATTATATCCAAAAGGGCGTCAATTTCAGTTTTGTCAACATTATGCACTTTGGGGCTGTTAGGATTTGGGGTGTCATTTTCTTGGTTAGAGGATGGGCTTGGTTGTTCTAAGGGGCTTAGTCCTTTCGCCTTGTTATCTATTTGTTCATATATGTAATTTTCATTGTATAGGATGAAGGAATCAAAAGAGTACAAATATTTGTAGGGTTTTATGATCTCTAAACCCAATCTCTCCATCATGACTTTTGGAATAAGGTTGTGTGAGGCACCAGAGTCTAACATAGCATTCTGCAGAATTTTATCATGTATGTTCAGACTTACATAGAAAGGAGGGACAACTCCTTCTTGATATTTTCCCTCTACTTCAAGACCAAACAACAATTTTGGTTTATCACCAGTTAAGTTTAAAGTATCTGTATCACTCCCTATATTTAAAACTTTGAAAATCTGGGATCTATATACCTCTTGGGTTACCATCTTAGTGAGGGGTATGGTTATATTGATATTGGGAATATCCCCCTGAAAACTGAAAGGTGTAGGCGTCTTTGATGCATTTACATCAGTTTTATCAGCCATGAACTTTTCTACACTTCTAATTTGCTGGTTCTGATTTAATGGTTTGGAAAGCAGGATTTTTTCAGGGCCACTAGTTGAAGTACTAGGGCAGTTTGAATCTTTGTTCGGTTGACTAGTCTTTGGTATGTTTGGTTTAGTTTTCTTAGCCACAGTATTTGTATTTTCTGCTATATTTTTAGGGATAGGCTCAAAGGTTTTTCTTACAGCAGTGTTTGGCTGACTAGTTTTAGGAATATCTTGATTCTTTTTACTCATAATGTCATACTGCCTATGGACTTCCATTATGGCATTCTCAAATCATAATTTATAGTCTTCGGAATCTTCATATGATTTCTCATGAGTTTTGGAGGAAAACATCCTTTTTTCTTCTTCGGTAAGGAATGTGTTATCCTCTTCGTCTGAACTTATGACACTTACATGGTCTTCTTCCAACTGCTCAAGCTCTCTTTATTCTTCATCTAGATAGTTAGCTTGGAATGGGGGTCTGATTTTTTGGTCACTCTCTCTTTGTCTGAATGGAGGAGGATATCTTCCAAAATTTTGATTTTTATTCCTATTTTGAAGATTGGCTTGATTTTCTCTAGCAGGTGTTCTCTCCTTCAAATTGAATCTTTCCATCATCCTCTCCATTGTTCTAACTATGGTGTCAAGTTTGGTGTCAGAAGAAGAGGGTGCAGGTGTTGTGTCATCTTTATAAGTCACCCTTTTTTCTGATCTTGCCCTAGCCCTTCTCTCAATCAAATTGACCTCTACACTCACAGCCCCCTTTTGCATGTCTTCTAGAGTTAGGTAATCTCTCTCCCTTAGTTGATAGGTCATATTAGCATCAAAGCCTTCAGGATATTTCACCAAGGCCAAGCCTTGTGGAGGTTTTATGTGAGGTGGGAGAGAATTTTAAGCACTGTTAAATCTAGTGGAGTAGTCATGAACACTTTCTCCCGGATTTCTCTTAAGATTTTTATACTCGGACATAATTTGGAGGGGGTTCTTCTTGATTTCCCATTGGTCCAAAAAGGTTTGGTATAGATTAGGGAGATCCTGAATGCTATTGGGAGGTAATTTTTTAAACCATTTCTTGGGTTACCCCCCTAGGCTCTGAGCAAAAATCCTCATTTTTATGGTTTCTTCTTCTATCTCCATATAGTCAAAAGCATCATTAATTCTATCCACATGTTTTTGAGCAGTGATGGATTCAGTCCCTAAGAAGTGAGGGATTTTGGACTGAAAGTCATTTGGCAGAGGTAATAGTGGTTGTTGTAGAGCTAGTAGAGCATACCAGGCTGCCATGATGGGAGGGAAAGGAAACATGGGCTGATTTACAACGGGAGGGTTTGTGAGAGGTGGAGGAGGATGGAATGAGGAGGTTTGTACATTGATGGTATGGATGGGTGTTGCTGAGGTACTTGGACTGGAAGACTGATTCTGAGTAGATTTGATATGAAAAGGGCTGAGATGATGGAGAAGCTGAAATTAGGTGGAGTAGAAGGAGACGCTTCTCTACCGGAGCTTTGTTGCAAATCTATGGGCTCAAAGTCAGCTTGGTCAACCCTACTTTGTGATTTGGTCCTGAATAGGTTCTTGGTATGGTGAAAATCAAACTGAGGATGTTGTGAAACTGTAAGGTGTTCCGATGCAGAACTTGCTCTATGGATGGTCCTAACAATGGGTGAGTTTCCAGCTTTAGGATTTTGCCAGAAAATCTTTTATGGGTTGTCAACTACGGTGGGAGGATTTGGGTCCAGGTGTGATCTGGTATAGATCCTTCGTGAAGCCAGATCTCTCTATTCACACAAGGTACAACTACGCCATAAAAAAATTTTGGACTGATTTGACACAATCCTAGAACAACCTATGGGACTAGTGGGATGAGGAAGGCCTACTGGAGGCTTAGTCGAGTCACTAGGTGGATTTTTTTGAAATTTTGAGGATATGTATACAATGGTCCACCACCAAATTCTTGATAAAAAATCAATCTAGGGAGTATTTATTTTTGGGTTTTTAGTTTCTTTATGCAACCTCAAGGTAAATGAGTATTCTCTAGCTAAATCATCATCTTGCCAGGATGGTGAAGTAATTAGTTTCTACTATAGCTATAGGTTGGTTTTTAAGTCAAACTGGGGATGGATATGAGTCTACAAGAGTTTTTTTAGGCTACTATGAACTCAGTCCCACCGTGATCGCCATTATGTTAGCTCCCCGTAATTTTCTAGATTGATTGATATACAAAGGTACAGGGTAGCATCAAACCAAGCTTTGGAAACCTAGGACCTAGCCTTCCTGGATTCGGAGAGGGATCTCTCTAGTAGGTGCAAAGATGTGAACTTGTTTACTGATTAGGGTTGATTTTGGGCTAGATGTTAAGTGCAGGGTATATTGATTGCTTTTGGTTGGGTATGAAGCTCAGATAGATTTTACATAGGAAACATGAAATGTTGTCAAGTCGTTGGGCAATGGAGTCTAATAGGTCCAGATAAGTTCATAAATGGAGTGAAGAGTATTTGCAGGGAAATTTTACTTGGTTGGTGGATCTTTTAAGGTTTGTGAAGGATTATGAGATGGACATTAAGTTTAAGAACAAAGCTAATAAAGGCAGGAAACTGAATCCATATGTGCTTTGTGAACTGAGAGAGTTAGAAGATTTGTAAGTGCAAAAATAGAATCAAAAGCATAAGAAAATCCTAATCCATTTGATTTCAAATTGAAAATAGATAATCAACTAAGACAATAATTAGATAAAACATAGAAAGGAAAAAAAACTTGTCTAATCTTTCAAATATTTTATCATCAAGAGTAGAAAAACATTTAAGATGCACGAATAACTATACCCATAGAAAGAGAGAAAACCCTAACATCCACAGTTACAGCTATGAAGGTTCCTTGAAACAAATTTAGCTAAGTGAAGGCAAAGAGCATGGTTAGGACAAACTTCTTTGATAAACCCTAGGCAAAGCTGCTTCAAAAGATGATTCCAAGAACAAAGTATTTCAGTGGCAACAATATGCAGGGCTAACCATAAATCATAATAGATCCTAATTGATCTAAATAATTCAAGAAATGGACAAACTAAGAACTTCTTAGAGATCAAGAAATGAATTCCCTAACATATCTCAGTAGAAGAAAACATTAAGGCAGTGAAGGAAACAAACAGATCTAACTTGCCATTAGCAAGCATATCTTAGTCTAAAGTTTTTGTCCTACTGTAGCATAGCAAGATGGAAAACATAATGGAAAACTAGAAAACATAAACAAGAGAAAAATTCACCATCAACCAGGCCTATGGATCCCGCAAAAAATCTTTCTCCATCCACAAGAAAATCAGATCAAGCATGAGCTCCAAGACATCAATTTCTCATCAAAGGATTCAGAGGGCTATGTATTACTCCAGCATAAGTCATAAAAATCCAACCAAACATACAAGAGCCTCATGCTTTATTTATGGAACAAAATAGGAGGTGGAAACCCTAACAGGCTTCCAGAAACCCTAATTTCAGCCGTAAATGTCATAAATGTGCTTAATGACCATGCAAGGCCCAAGACACATAAGAGATAAGGAAATAAATGAAACACATCAAAACATAAATCCCTAATCAAATCAGGAATGTTTTATCCAAAAAAAATATTAAAAAACTAATTTGCCATAAATTTTTGTCTTTTGTTGACTTTTTGGCAAAAAGTTGTCTCTGTCCATAGCTCCATATCAGCAAAATTTGGGGTCTGTTGCAGCTGAGTTTTGGACCCTTTCCCGACCTCGGATTCGGGCTCGTGATGGCTCGTTGAAAAGCTTGGAGAGTATAATTTATAGAAATACTTGATTTGTGTTTAATTGATTCCACTTACCTTCTCAAAAATAAAATCTCCCATGACTGCTCAATGTGCTACGCCAGGCCTGAAAAGGAGGCAGAAAGGTAATTTTTGAGGTGTTTTTGGACCTTTTGAGGGGGGGAAAATGCTCCAAATGATCTGAATTATTTTTTGGAGACTGATGGAGACAAGAAAAACCCTAAAATATAAACTTTAGAAGTTGAGGATGCCCCAAACAAAAGCGTAGCGCCTAGGGTGTTGCGCTTATAGGGGCCCAAATTTGGAAAAAACAAAAAGTGTTCGGATTTTCTTAAAAATTTGTGGGTAGACCCCTCAAGGGGTTTTAGACACCTGCTGAGAAAAATCAGCCAATATTCCGAGGCTGTCATGAAATTTGGGTCTCTTTAGCCCTTCTAGCTCTAGGAGGGCTTGCCTCAATTTAGCATTGGCAATCGTGCTCTTCCTTGAATAATGTTTGACCATTTTCTTCTGCAAGGAAAGGACCCTCTTGACCTTTTTGAAATGTTTGTGCTCCTGTTTGTAAAAGCAGATGACCCTTTGTGCTCTTTCAAAATCCTTTTCCCATTCTTGAAGCTCGGCATCTTTTTCTAGGAGGAGTAATTTTGTGTTTATCCCTTGGTCTTCATCGTCACTGTCTAGATCAACAAAGAGAGGGCCTTGAGAAACATTTTTAATCCTTTTAATCCTCCTAACTGGTGCCTTTGGCTCAACACTCTTCATTTTTTCTTTGCCTTTTTCCCATGTTTTGATATTTTTTGAGGAGGTGGCCCTTTGCCTTTTAGAGGCAGAAAACACACTCCTTTTCCCTCTATGATAAGTGCATGAGAGAGGGGAAATCATGGGAGTCTCAAAGGAAATATTGACATCAGTTTTTCCTTCATTATGCTCTGATTTTTATATGTCTTCTATGGATTGATCTTTGTCAAGACAGTCATGGCAGCTGTCATGACTGTCATGACTATTTCTTGGACTGTTTTGGGCACTTATAAAGCTGCCTTCCTCATCTAGATGTTCTTCTTCTTCACTGTTTTCCTCTTCTTCCTCTTTGTCATATTCCTCTTCATCATCATTTTCATTGTCCTCTTCATCATCATGTTCATTGTTTTCATCTTTTTGACTATCATCACTGGTTTTATCTTTGTTTTACTGTCTTGCTGCTCTTGGACATTGCTGCTTTCTTCTTGGCCACTTTCCTCTTCTTCATTCTCTTCTTCAATCTCCTCTTGATCATCTTGTTGCCCTTGGCCATTGCTGCTTTCTTCTTGGCCACTTTCCTCTTCTTCAATTTCTTCTTTTTCATCTTCTTCTCCATCATCATCTTCTTCACTGTCCTATCCTTCATCATCATTATCTATCTCATCTTCTTCCTCACTGTTACCTCCTATTTTACCTTCACTAGGGCTACTGTCAGCCTCTTGACTTGGTAAATCAGGGGAGGAAGTAATAGGTGAAACTATTTTTGGAGAAGGCATGTGGGGAGATGATAGCTGTGTGGAGGTGGATGGTTGTGAAGTGGAAGGCAAGCTCTGCTGGATGAAGGCCAGGGGGTCTGAAAACACATCATGTGAGATGAAGGCCTCCCAAGATATACCTTGTTTCTCTAGCTGGTATATGACAATAATATTGATTAGGGAGTGATGAAAGAGGCTAGGCATTTGGTGGTCATAGCCTTTCCTCTTGAAAATAAAGGCCATTTTATCAATACTCCAGAAAAGGTAATAAGGTAGGTTCATCATTTTGACTTTGGTGAAATGCATCAAGAATCTGATATGATATGAATAGAGCTAGGAATACCTTCGCTCACATGTGAAGAAACTGATAATCTACCTCATTAAAGCTGCATACCTTTCCAGCAGATAAGAAAAAGGAAAAATAGCCTTGCAATATTTCTGATAGGTGGTTTTCAAATAAGGCCCATAATAACTCAAATCCAATTTCTTTTGTTTGAACCAAAGCTCACCAACATCTGGTATACTGGTTTCCTTGGAAATGATTTCAGATGAAAGCTCAAATTGGACCCCTACTAGATTAAATTGGTGGTTTTGTAGGCTACAATCAAACAACCTGGTTAAGTATGGATGGTTTTCAACTTGCTTGACCTTCTCACAAAAATGGTAGCATCCTACATCCTGGAAGTATGAGAGGAAGTAATTTGAGTGGTGTCTAGGGGCTCAAACCTTTTATCTCTTCCTCCATGATGTTTTGGCTTGGTGGGAGTATGACTCTTATCACCACTAGTGTGACTATCACTTTCTGACATGATGGCTGGTCCAAATAGCAGAAGGAACCTTGAGTTTTCTTTAGGGTATTTGGAACAAAATAAGTGGTGTAGGTCAAAGTTTTGCAAAAAGAGAAGCTAGGGTGAGGACAGATTTCAAAGCTTGGACTTGGTGGAAGAGGTCAGGTTTATGAAACTCAGTCTTCTCTTTGTATGAAAAGAAATCTTTCTTATAAGCCCAGTTCAAATACAATGACAATTTTTTTGTGCATAATCTAGGGTTTTGGTTAATCTCTAATCACGGAGGACCTCTTTGATAATCAATATTTGGGATAAGGAAAGAAAGGTTGACTAACCTTGTTTCAACTTGCAGAGGGTTTGTGGAGGAAAAAACCGATATTGGAACCTTTGGCACAATTTTTTGAAGCACTGGCAGAGGCGCAGCGCCAACGCGTAGCGCCAGGCCGATCGGGCCGTCTGGGCATAGCGTCGGGTGTAAAAAACAGGCTCCGGTGGTCGCTCCTGTGCCTGCGCATAGCGCCACCCCGTGAGCGCATAGCACAGTGTAATTTTACACTTCCAGCCTCGCCTCTGTGCGTAGCGCCGGAGTCTGGGGGGATAGCACTGTGCTCAGTGAGTAGCGCCTGTCAAATTTTTACAGCTTGCCCGAAAACTCAATAACTTTCCTCTCAATGGATTCTTCTCCTCGGCAAAGCGCAAATGATGCATGGGGAAGGTTTACTTGGCCTTTATACTTGTTTTGAAAAAATTTAAGAAGCCCAAACCCACTATTTTAAGGTTGAGGTTTCTTACCTTTTAATGTGTAATTCTGTTGTGAACACCCTTTTTAAATATTTCTTGGAAAACATGTTTATTCCTGCCTTCGCAAATATTTTGGGAAGAAATATTTTTTGGCATGGAGGCCCTTTGTTGGGAGCCTATCGTTGAGATGCATAAATCGAGGTCACATTTTCCCTTTCTTTGACAATAACTCATAATATGACCTTTTACCTTCAAAACTCTATTTTTCTATCATTTGGCAAAAAATGGTCTTCCTTAACCTGATACTCTTTGTCTTTCTTCTCCTAGTGCAGGTGAAGCAATGATATTCTGGAAAAAAACCTTTAGGAGGAGGCTTCTTCTATTGTCATCAATGTTTTGTTAATCCTCCAAAGCAAGCTCTGATACTCTTTTACCTATATTCTTGTTGTTTTTTTCTTGTTTGGGTTTGCTTCTTGGTGATGATTATGCCCTATTACTTTTCCTCCTCTGCTTGCTGAAGGTCATCTTGGCTAAAAAAAAAAATATGTGAACAAGGTCAGTTGTCCCTTGCAATGTTTGTACTCTGAGCCAATGGGGCCCCTTTGAGTGCAATCCTCTTTATGTAGGAAGGCATAACTTGTTGGGCACCAAATCCATCCTATAACTCAGTGAAAACCTCTGGTGACCTAATGGGGACCTTTGGATTTGGATTTTGGATAGGCATTTAGACTTTAGGGATTACCAAGTGTAAGATAGGACCTATGATAAGCTTAGTGTGTTTGAAGACCTAGGATCCAACATTTTGATTATCTAGAGGGTTTGTAGAGACAATCAGTGTTTGGGAATATTATGGAAGAGTCATCAAGACTATTGGATTAGTAGGTTTGATCAGTAGTAGGGAATCTTGTAGATAACCAAAACAAAGGATTTTGGGCCAAAAGGCAAGACATGGTGAAACATGAGTGACAGTTGGGTAAAATAATATGGCTTGAAGCCAAGATGGGTCCTCCAGGAGTGATGGGCTAGTGATGGCTAGATAGGATGATGGAAAAATTGGAAAAATTATCCTAAGGGTAATGAAGGTTGTGATATTTCTAGAACTCACAATGCTCATGAGCTTTGTTTCTAGAAATCTGGAAACAATGCTTAGTCATCTTGAGGTATGAAAATTAGGGATGATTAACAGCAAGAAGGGCCAAAAAGGCTAATGATGAGAGCATGGAGAGGTAAATCCTACTCCATGTAGCATGGGTTGGAGAGATAGTTCATGAGTTGGTAATTTCCTTTGGGGGGAGGAACCACTTTACTTCATATGTCTCATGCAGAGACGGGGCTTTGGAATAATAGATGGTTTCCACTTGGAGGATCAGTGATGAGGAGAGGAATCTAGCTATACATTTGGAAGCCATTATAGACATTCTAGAGAGGCATCTATGGAGCAGTGCATTCATTACACATTGGAGCAGATGGGGACACCTTCCATATGAGGATTCCATTTGGAGGGAGGAGGATTGTTGTAGCATTCACTTTTGTAGTTGCTTAAGGACAAGCAAAATTTTGGCGAGGAGGACTGTAATGTTCCCAATTTTCCATCAGTTAATTGGAATATTAAAGTTCTTACTATTCTCAATTAATTAAGTAAAGAAAATGGTGGAGGGACCCATAAAGCCCATAGATGAATAAAATCCACTTTTGTTGTGTGAATGTGGGTTAGTAGATAGTAGATCAACATCATGGAGTAGTGGAGTAGCTCGTTAATGAAGGAAGAGTGGATATTATGGAGAGGTAATGAGGAAGATGATGGAGATAGTGGAGGAATAGAAGTAAGATCATAAAGCATCAATGATGTAGTGATGGAGAAATCGGTGCATTAAATGCACACATGATGGAGGGAGTGGAGATATATTGTAGAGATGATGGAGATCATGGAGAGATAAGGCAGTATTCATGGAGGCTAGTGGCCACATGTACAATGCAGTTATGAGGTGGGCCAAGGTTAGGGAAGGCTAACAACCATATAAGGAAGAGGAGGGAGACAAATCAAATCTATCTAGAATTTGAAATTGTATTGTCGTTTGACATTATTTGCACGCTTTAATTGTTTAGCTAAGTATGTTGTGTTGTTTAGCACATGGGTGTTCCTAAGCGGGAATCCCACCCTTACCCATGGGGGACTTCAAGTGCCTACTATGGGAAGGCTAATTTTAGGAGATATTCATCATCCTACATTGGTGCCACATTCATCCCCTCTCTTCTACATATACAGCTTCAGAAATTACGCATTCATGTCTTAGGGTTTGAGAGGAGGAAGGTAGTTTTTAGAATTTTAGCTAGGAAACTAGTGGAGGATTAATCCTTTTAATTTGAGCTTCCATTTTAGTCTTACAGTAGAAGCTTTGTGATATCCAGCATCAGGCCATCATATTACACCTCCATGCATAGAAGTTCCTTCAGGAATTTCGCAGTCCAACTAGGCAGATCTAGGGGAGGAAAGAAGTTCCAAGTATTTCAGCTTGGAATCCTGTGAGGGGTATTTCCCTCACTTTGGAGAGATAATTTACGTGATTTTTGAGTATTATTTCATCATCCAGCAACATGCTACAAATCCAACGTCCTTGAAATCATATTCTAGTCTAGCAGTTGTGCAGTTTGCAGCTACAACTTGAACAAAGAAAGGAGGAGATAGATCTCAAGCTTCTAGCTTGGAGATCAGGAGAAGGGATTGGACCTTCAATTAGTGAGATGTGTGGGTACTATTGTAGTTTATATATCATTATTTCATCCCCATATCATTAGTTTTCTTCAGGGACTACGTAACTCAGCTAGCAGGGGGTCAGTGTGCCACCCAAAAAGGGCTGAAAATCCGAAGTTAAAATTTGGCCAAACCATTTCTGGGTTTTGTGAGTAGAGTCCTTGGTAAGAATCCTGGATCTTTCTTAATACTACATCAGTGTCCCGCACATGTTTCTTCTTCACGGCAATGATAGTTTCCAGTAGCAACAATAGTAGCATCACAACATTTCGAGTGCCATTTTTCTTTAGTGTATTTTATCCATCTTGTGGCTTAAGTGCATCTTCATTGGAGGAATATGTAATTTATATTTTCTATTGTTTATAATGATATGAATCAACTATTTCTGTTCATGATTATAATGTCTTAATGTAATTTCGAGTTGGAGTATATTTCTGACATTTTCGATATTTTAGTGTTATATCCCTTTTTTTCTTATTTGGAATTCTGTAAATGTTCTATATCCTTGTATTTTCCATTTTGGAATATTACATAAAAGCACACTTGATTTTCTATGTCATTTATCTATCTAATTCTAGTTACCCAAAGCTTAAGAAGGTCCAACCAGTATTGGTACAAGAACCATAAAAAATGAAACATTGTTGACCAAATACAAAGGCTCGTAAGATACAATCTATTTATATTGAGAGACGGTAGCAGAAAAAACATCTCCACTAAAAATTGAATTTGAAGAAAAACCATTTCCATTAGGAAGCATGCATTTAACATCACTTCGTCCTACAGATAAGCTGGATTTTATGTTATCTTGTAGGGGTTTTTATTGGGTTGATTTGGGTAGATCCATGGTCAATCTATATTGCGCACTAGCAAAACCCTTCGTCACTGGCCCTTTCGGCAAGGACCTACAAGTATATCCCAGTCTCAGTCTAAGTGAATATGGGACGATGTAGAACTAGGTTTTTTCAGCCTTGAAGAACTAGGAGATGTAGTATTATTATGTCATCATGTTTTTAGAAATTTTAAATCACTTTGCTAAATTAGACTAATCACTTAAACATGCCATATAAAACCATAAACCATCACTCTGCTGAAGTAAAATGAAACTGTAATAACTATTACTCCACAACAGATAATAAGAAATATACACATCAATCACACAAAAAACATGAAATTAACGTGGTTCACCCCAGTGTAGGGCTACATCCATAAGAACTGTTTCTTAATATGACGAATCTTTGACAATAACTAGTTCTTGGCCTGTGCACTAAGTTGTAGGTTATCTACGCACTCAGATGTAAAATATTCTCCAGATCTCTATGCACATAGTTGCAAACCATCTTATTTCCTACCAATTTACATATCACAATAATAATTCACCCATAAATCTGATCTATATCATAATTGATGATTCTCCTCTTATTATTTTACCATATATATATATATACTTTTAAGTATGACGGGTTTCCACACTACATTATATTAGATATCATTTTTGGGATTCAACTGTGTTACATAAGTCATTCATCTATGAACATTTCCATGAGAGGTATTAGTAACTGACTAATTTGTCGTGATTTTTGAATATCCCACTTAACACTCATTGCATCGGGTGATTCTCATAGGGGTGAAGAAGTGGGATTGAAACTAGTGAAATGAATCACATAGTGTCAATCATCACTTCCTACATATACTATCACATTGTAGGGTTACATAATCAAAATACCATGGTTCAAATAACATAAAATCCTTAAAACAAGAAACTATGGTGCAAAAATAATTGATCCCTTACAAAACCATGCGCTTTCACAAAAATCAGGCCCTTCGACCCACCCTGGAGCTCTTATGACACCACGCGGTATATTTAATTCCTCAAAATGTGCTTTGTTTCATGCTCTACTGTGTGCTCCACCACACAAAATGTGGAGTCTTTTCCAAAATCTAGGCTAAGTTCGGTTACACCCAATAGGTCCCCAACACTAAAATGTGACTCGCCCTGATATACTTAGCTGATTTGCCTCTAATTTTCAATGCAATGCTGTTGTAGGCACTATTGACTTGCTGCAAAATATATGTGACATGCTTCTCTTCATTTCAGACTTCCTTCGACAATTCTTTTGTCGTTGGTCCTGTATCCTTCTATCTCACTATCTTCTCTCTCCATCAAAGCTCTTTAAGCTTCTCATCCACTACATGGGACAGTTGGAGAGCCTCATTTTTCCATGGCTAATTTCTCTTTGTTATATACTTCTCTTCCTTCCTAAGCTCCTCTATCTTCTTCTGGAGGGCATTTCCCTCATAAATGCATCTTTTTGCATGTTTCAATGGCAACTATTCTTTTTAATGGTCATATTTTCCCGGCGAACTTCGATGCATCCCATATTGTAGTGAAGAGACCCTTCTTACTTTGAGGCTGCTACGAACTTTGAAATAATCTAGAATGTACCGAAGTAACTTCCTATGTTGCATCTCTCTCACATTTTATATTCATTTCTTTAGAATAAATAATGCAAGCTATCCTATCATACTTCTGGAAAATAAACTATTTACTCATCCAATGCGGAAATTTTAATTATGTTGTAGAAAGAAAGCAACACAAAATTAAAATAGTAATATATATATAAGACAAAGTATCATCCCGGAAACAACCCCAACCACCAAAAGCATAATGTGTTTGAAAAAACTTAGATCAAGACATCAATGAGTGAAATATGAAACAAAGTAAAGAAATTTATCATTATTATATTTGAAAATATCATTACACTCAATACTTCAAGGTTACCATTGGTCTCAAATTACAATTCTTCATAATCTTACTCGAAGTAAGTCATGTATTTTTATATTGCAAAAAGGGGATTATAATTGAAATTATTGTTGATAAGGGACGAAATAAGAATCAAATATTCTCGGGACATCCTTTCTAATTAATATATATTTAATATCTTCGACCAAAGAAATTGAGAATCATGTCCGTCAATTGACTCCTTGGTTTAGAAAAACCTTGCTTGACATCTTGCTAAATCTCCTTGAAGAAGCCTTTGGTCATCCTTGTAATATTTTCATAATAAGACTTCTCCCAAAAAATTATTATCTCTTTTTAGAAATAAAATATCCTTCATTAAAGCACAATCAAATGAGTTGAATAAACCTATAAAATTCAAAATTTATCAAACAATATGACATCAATTTAGAACAAAAGGATAATAAACCATCATAGAAGCTAAGAATTGAATGAGATAAGTATACAAATTCTGAGACCCTTAAATAATCTCCAAGTTTAAGGGATGTCGGCCCAAATGTAGAAGCTGGGTCCATGGGCCCTTCGGTCAAACCTCCACAATTGTGGGACCACTAACCACTATAACTTTGCACCTAAGTTACTCATTCAAACACAAGCAATCATGTGATGGATTTGTAAACATAGTCTTGGTGGAGGGATTGATTTGAATTTTATAGTTGTTTCAAGTAACGGTGAAGAGCCTTGGCACTTTATTCTTTTTATCATCAATTGAACACATATTTTTAACCTATTTTATGGACATAGTATGGTTATGCCCATAGTGTACGCCATGTCATCATTTTTTATGATTAAAAATGTAATATATATTGGAATATGTTGTGATATGGTATCATAATGTTTGGTATGAAGGAAATACCATCACTTTTATTTCAGATCATAGTTATCACAAATTTATAAGCCTAGGTTCACAAGTCTGACAAAGAACTCAGTTGGTGGAGTGAAAATATTGTATTGGACGAGACCATGGTTCAAGTCTTGGTAGTGCTCAGGGAAGTACTTTCTTTTAATATTATAGTGAATCTATTTTGTAGAACAATTACCAGACTAGTGATGGCCATTCTATCACACTATTGTTGTAATATAAGTATTTTGCACAAGTGCGATTGGATTGGCACATTTTGTAGATATCTTAATATAATATAATGTTCTATTTGGTTTTTGTTTAATTTCGGGCTCAATATTACTCAAAATTTGATTCTAGAAAAACAGAGAAATTAAGGCTTGGAGATTGGACATAACCAAGGTTATGTAATGTGTTATTGACACTTATTTATGGTGAGAATCTCATTTATGTGTTTTGAGGGAGTCACATAAGTTTTTTTAATATGGAATATATCAATTCCAAAGAAAGGGTACAAGTAACTACATTGTTGAATGAGCTAAAGTAAAGTATGGGAAATATTATGAAAACTAGTTATAGTTTATTATATGATAGTTTTTTGAAGTGTTTGTAAAAATGGTTACAATAAAAATGGTTGCAGGTTCTGACAATGACTGTAGTGAGAGTGGTTGTAGGTTATAGCATTGATAGTGATTCCATGTTATGGCAGTGATCACAATGGAAGTGTTTGTAGGTTGTGGCAGTGATCATGTACTATAGAGTGAAAATTATTATACGCTTTATATTGTGACATTACTTATGATTCAGTGATATATGATGATAGTGGATCTAGTTTGAAAATGATATGAAATATAGGTCCACAAGAAGTTCAATAAAGTCATGGGTGCCTCAACTAATGTTGGAGCCTATAACAGGTTGGAGCTCCCTCATCTTCAAGGTTGGAACCTCAATAAAGCTAGACCGTCGAGAAATTTGGAGCCTTCTCATCATCAAGTTTTTTTCCTTAATTAGGTTGTAGCCTAGAGTCATAATTTTCTTGCATATTTTCAAGGTTGGTGCATCAATCGAGTAGTAGCCTACCTGTTATGAAACTTGCTCAAAAAATAGAAGAAAAGAGAGATTAACGCCTTAGAAATAGCCACTTCGAGGGGGAAAACTCCAATACATTACATAAATAAACAATTCTTGGATGATACAAATGAAAAAAACCTCCTTCGATATATAGGAGTCCATGGGATGAAAATATAATCCTAGCTGACCTAACAATAATAATGTAAGGGCACAATAATAATAGTATTGGGGTTACAGGTACAACAATAACAATAAGGGGGTTACACTAACAACAATAAGGGACTATACTAGTAATATAGGGACCTAACATGCCCCTCTCCTTCAAAAAGTGTTTTCCTCAACTCTTGAGTAGCTATGTATGCTTCTGTATAAAACTATCATCCTCCCATGTAGAATCTTTAGTTGGTAAGTTCTTCCATTTGATGAGATACTCTAAAATTGATCAATTTCGTAGCTGTGGAGTTCTTATTTTCATAACTGCTTCAGGTTCCAATATGATTTTTCCTTCCTCATCAATTTCTGGAAATATTGTTTAAACTAGAATATTGTCCCGCATAACCTTCTTTAAGCATGAAACATGGAAAACTGGATGCACCCGCGAAGAAGTAGGAAGCTCCAATTTGTATGCCATAGTACCAATATTATACAACACCTTATAAGGACCATATTACTTTGGTGATAATTTATTATCCTTCTTAGATTGTGTGAGGGAAATTTGTTTGTATGGTTGTAGTTGTAAAAATACCGAGACTCCTACATCAAAACTTCTCTTGCTGCGATGTTGATCTGCCTATTGTTTCATTCGATTTTGTGACAAATTTAGGTTATCCTTTAAAAGTTGGAGAACTTCTTGTTGATGCTCGATGTGATATTACACTGCTTGAACCTTAGAATTTTCTCTTAAATAAGTTGTGATATATGGTGGATGATATCCATAAAGTGCCATAAATGGGGTCATTTTTTCTGCATTATGGAAGGAAGTGTTATACCACCATTTAGCGAGAGGTAACCACTTAACCCATTGTGTTTGCTTACCAGATACAAAAAAACGAAGATATCCTTCCAAACATTTATTCACTATCTCAGTTTGACCATCAGATTGAGGATGATAAGACGAGGTATGAGCTAGTTCAGTACCCAAACAAGAAAATAATTCCATCCAAAAAATTCAAGTAAGAATGGGATGTCTCTCACTTACGATAATCTTTGGGTTTCAATGTAGATTTTGAATTGCTTCCATAAATACAATAGCAACTGTACTTGCTTTAAATGGATGAGATAATGCACAAAAGTGTGCATACTTGGTATGTCTATCAGCTACCACTATCATGAAACTCCTTCCTTTTGACTTAGGTAAAAATATGATAAAATCCATTGAAATATCCTCCCAACGTTGACTTGGAATGGATAAAGGTTGTAGAAGACCCGGGTTCTTCATTGTCTCAACTTTATTTTGTTGGAAAACCAAATATTCCACCAAAAATGTTTGAATATAAGATTTAAGGCCATGCCAAAAAAAATTCTTTCTTCATCCTTTGGTAAGTTTTAGAAAATCCTGAGTGTCCTCCTGAACGAGAAGTGTGCAGTTCCAAAAGAATATTTTGTTTTAGTTGTGAATTATTGCAAATATATAAGCAATATTTGTACCATAAGGAGTCATTTTTCCAACTAAATGTATCATATGTACTAGGATCTTGCTGCAACTTTTGCATGAGCGTCCACACTTCTTTGTCCTTCTTCCATTCATCCCTTGATTTGATATCCAATCTGGTTGGATAATAGAAATTGGACAAATAAATTCTTCCACCTCTTCATCCTTTCTTGATAGTGCATCTGCAACAACATTTAGCTTCCCTTTTTTGTAGATGATTTCAAAGTCATAACCCAACATCTTTGTGACCCATTTTTGTTGTTCTTCTAAAGATAGTCTTTGTTCCAAAAAGTGTTTAAGACTATCATGATCATTCTTTACCTTGAATTGTCTTCCTATTTGGTAAGGTCGCTATTTCTTTAGTGCATGTAGTATTGCCAACATTTCCTTCTCATAAATAGCTTTTTGTAAATACGTTCCTTTTATTGGACAACTTTCAAAAGCAATGGGTCTTCCTTCTTGCATTTAAACAACACCAATACCATTCTTTGAGGCATCACATTCCATAATAAAGGTTTTTGTGAAGTCTGGCATAGCTAAGACTGGTGCTAGAAACATTGCCTCTTTAAGATGTTCAAAGGCCTTAGTTGCTTCAAGAGTCCACGAAAATGAATATTTCTTCAATAATGTTGTTAGAGATGCTTCTATTCTCCCATAATTCTTAACAAACTTGCGATAATACCCTGATAACCCGAGAAATCCTTGCAACTTCTTTATGGTTGTGGGGACATTCCATTCATTAATGGATTTAATTTTGTTAGGGTCTACCTTAACACCCTCGTGGGATACAATATGACCTAGATATTCCACCTCTTGCACTCCAAATAAGAATTTGGATGTTTTTTCATATAATTGTTTCTCCTCCAATAGTTTGAGCACCCTGTCAACATGTTGAACATGATCCTTCCAATACCTACTCTAGATTAGTATGTCATCAAAAAATACTAGCACAAATTTTATAAGGAAGGGTTTGAAAATGGAATTCATCAACCCTTGAAATGTAGAAGGTGCATTGGTAAGGCCAAAAGGCATGACAAAAAATTCATAATAACCCTCATGAGTTCGAAATGTTGTTTTCAAAATATCTTCAGTCTTCATTCTAATTTGATGATATCCTGAACGAAGATACAACTTGGTAAAATAAATTTCTCCATGTAATTCATCCAACAATTCGTCAATCACAGGAATGGGAAACTTATCTTTAATAGTGAGCTTATTGAGCTCCCTATAATTTGGACATATGCGACATGCTCTATCCTTATTATGCACCAATACTACTGGAGCAGAGAAAGAACATCTTTGACTAGGTTTAATTATACCAGTCTCTAACATTTATGCGATCATACATTCAATTTCACTATTTTGGACATAAGGATATCTATAAGGCTTGATGTTTGAAGGAACACTTCCTGGCATAAAATGAATAGCATGATTATGATCATGAATAGATGGGAGTCCTTTGGGAGTTTCAAACACCTTGGAGTGATTGTCCAAGAATTTTTGGAGATCTGGAGAAATAGATGATTTTGATGTTGGAACTTCTAGTGAGCATAATTGTGAAATTATACCTCACTATTATTTCTTCAGAAGCTTGGTCATGACATTAGAGCCTTTATATTTCCTGGCTTCCCTGCGATACCCTGTAATTCGACTTCATTTCCTTCTGAAAAGAAATTCAAGAAAATTTCTTGGAAATTTAAAGTTACCATCCTCAAAGATTGTAACCATTGTACTCCTAGTACAACATCAACACCTCCCATTGGAATGGAAAGCATTGGACTATTCAATACATATTCTCCCATGGTTAGCTTGATATTATGGCATTTTCTAGGGCAATTTATAGTTCCTCCATTTTCAACCATCACTTGATATTCTGGTGTTGGGTATAGGAAACGATTCAATTCCTTGGATACCTTACAATGAATAAAATTATGGGTACTACCCGAATCAATCAACACTATTACCTTTTTATTCTTGATATGTCCTTATATCTTGAGAGTTTGAAGAGTGGTAATTCTTGCCAATGAATTACACGCTATGGTAAAACTCATTTCTTCCTCTTCTAGGGTTGGTTCCTGGTGTATATCCTATTCCTTTGAAGTTTCTTGTTCATCTTCTTCCTCCTCTTCACAGTCTATGTAAAATAATTTCTTCTCAACACACTTATGACCTTTAGTGGATTTTCTATCACAACTGTAGCAAAGCCCTTTTTCTCTTTTCTCTTCCAATTTTTGTGGTGTCAGCCTTATAGGATGTGGAGGTCTAGGCGTAGCAAAACTTCCATATTTATAGATGTGAGTGGTAGGCTTCCTTGTCGCCATAATTTTACATTCAATTTTTCTTGCCAACCTGAACGCCTTCTCCAACAAATCGGGTTCCCAAACGTGAATTCATGTTGGATTTTATCCTTTAAAGTACCTATGAAGACATCAATCCTGTGTTCCTCTGGAATACCAGTTACCCTTATATTCAATCTTTGGAAGTCCTCAATGTACTCCACCACTTAACCTTTTTGTTTGAGATCTATCAATTTGATAAAGAAGGTGTTGCTCTTTGTATCCTCATAATGTGTTATCATTTCCTCCGTAAAAATTGAACAAGTGATAATTTTTTACAGGAGCAATTCCATCGATACCATACAAATGTATTTGGTTCTAAAGGTAAAGTTGCAATGCATAAATTTTGTGTGTTTTGCACATTATTGAGATCAAAATGTTGCTCCATCTGTAGTATCCATGTTACGGGATCCTTGCCATCAAACGTCCTCATATCCATATTTTGAATATGGTGGTTCTGCAATCCAACGTTAGAGTTTATGAAATCAAGATTAACATTTATTTTTTTCTCATCATGAGTTTCCTCTACTATATTTCCATCATTAGGAGTCATTTCTTGCATTAACCTTGTCATCAAACCTTCCATGTCTACTTTTAGATCATTCTTCATGTCTTCCATGTTGTATTTAATTTTTTGATCGATATTAGCTTCCATGTCATCCATATTAGCTTCTATGTCATCCATTTAGGTTCCATGCCATTCTTTAAACCATCCATGCCTTTCTTCAAAACTTCAATTTCATTTTTTGTTGCTCTTAACGAGAGCGAAATTTGGTGCACTTGCTCTTCTAATTTTGATATGTCATGTTGCGGTTCTTCCTATTCATGAGTCATAGTAGAGCCTTCTAAAGGCTTGATTGGTGATGAATTATTTTTAGGTCGCATTTTAGAACCCAATAATAATATCTATGCTTCAATATGCCTTTGAAATCACTTCAAACTGATTTTTCAGACAAGACTTATGCAATTCGAAGAAAAAAAATACACACATTTTTCTTTCTTTTGAGAAGCTCAATATTGAAACTTAATTATCTCTTCAATTTCAGATCTTCAATATCTGAAATTTGGCCCTGTATTATCCATATGAATATTCTTTCGAATTCCATAGATCTGACTTAATTTGGATTCTTCAAGACCAAGTTATGCCCAATCTCCCACAATGACCTAATTATGGACTGGTTCAGCAGAGAAAAATTGCACGCCATTCCACATGTCACTGTTTCCTCCTTCAACTCTGAAATTGATACAAAAGAATCTAGAATCCATGTAATTGCAGCCAATTTTTACATAATTCCAATCTGACACCCAGAGAGAGAGTTATGATGATTTTCCCACGGTCACTTCTTTGAGATGAAATTCGGGAGCCTGAAACAACCCTAACTTCCACAGATCATATCTCCAAAAATATTGCGAACGAAGATATGAAAATTTTACAAGAATTCTCTCAGGATCGTGGCTTCGCTCTATAAAAATTTTCAGTTCTGAACCTTGGTAGAAAATAACTTGTAGTGCAAATTCCATGATTACCTGTTTTAGGTGAAATTTAGGAGCCTGAAAAAATCCTTGCTTCCACAGATCATATCTCTGAAAATATTGTGAACGAAGGTCTAAATTTTTACACGTTGTTCCTAAATATTTTGGCTTCGTTTTGTAAAAAATTAAGCTTCTAAACCTTCCAAGAAAAAAATATATAGAAAAAATTCCATGATGACCTGTTTGGAATAGCGAAACCCTAGATTCCAAAGCTCTGATACCAAATGTTATGAAACCAGCTCCAAAAATAGAAGAAAAGAGAGATCAATGCCTTAGAAATAACCACTTCAAGGGGGAAACCTCCAATACATTACATAAATGAATAATTCTTGGATGATACAAATGACCAAAACCTCCTTCTATATATAGGAGTCCATGGGGTCACAATATAATCCTAGCCGACCTAACAATAATAATGTAAGTGGCACTATAATAACAATATTGGGGTTACAGGGGTATAAAAATAACAATAAGGGGGTTACAGGAGCACAACAATAAAAATATGGGGGTTACAGGAGTACAACAATAACAATAAGGTGGTTACACTAACAACAATAAGGGACTATACTAGTAATATAGGGACCTAACACTACTAGAAGTGGAAACTTTCATTTTTTGGGGGTAGTGTCCTTTAGCATGCCATAGCCTAAAAATATGTATATTGAATTGAGGATAAATAAGAATAATATTTTTTGTTTCCTCTTGTATGGGTTTCCATGTAAAATCATGTGTATCTTTGTTATGTGATGTGTTATTGATATTTTGTGATATATTGTTGTAGTTGATGATATGATTCTGATGGTTGTGATTCATGATGATATGATTGCTCAATTATGAAATATTATGAAATAATAAAATTGATATCTTACTGATTTACCCCACCCCGCCTTGCAGAGTGAAATTTAGAACAATGTATTCAATGGTTCCTTTTATTGTCTAGAATTGATATATCAGGCCTTTAATAATATCACTTCAAGTGAGAGAAAAGGTAGTTAGCAACACTACCTATTATGTTCCCAATTCATAAAAAACTAGAAGTGTACACTAACTATACAAACATGAACATGGAACACAACTACAATATATATAGGAGAGATCAATTGCACAATATTACCTCGTTAAATTAATGGAGCACGTCCTCCAAATACCAAAATACATTCATATATCCAAATCCCCTGTCTTTAATAATTGCTACATGATCTCTATATATACATATTCAAAAATTCCACGTATGGCCCCATTATTATTAAGAAACCCCTATTACATATACATTTACAAATTACATGCACATTTAACCCCATATATGCCCCCATTGGGCTCATATCATAAACATATAACCCCATCTATGCTTCCCAAGGTTATATCACCAACTCTCACATTTTTCCTTTCTTCCTTCACTTATTTATAATCCCTAATTCAAATTTTGTTTTCCATGACTCTCCCTGCTCTATAAAATCCACTAAAATTTCTGTTTTTAGAAATTTAGTTCACTCAAATATTGAGATGCTCATACAACATTCCCATCATCAACTCCCACATTTTCTTAAGTCGAAATATTAACCTTTTAGCATTAATTCATTATTACGTTACAAATATCTTATTCGCTATATAATTATGATGTTCCCTTCATGATAATGATATTTGTCACACTTATGTTATGGTCTAGCTATTATTATGCCAAGATGGATGTTTTAGTTAATACGACTATATTTCACTAACATAGGAGAAATTTTTTCTTGTTTTTCATATCATAATTTGGTTGTTATATTTCTGACATGATAGTTATATTTATTGAGTATCATAAATAATTTTCATTTAAATTTTATAATTTTTCCTCTATCTTGTATTTTTTCTTTCTTGCTCCCCTATCATGACTTTCCTAGTTATCATGCATCTTATGCATATTTAAATTTATTTCTTCTTTATATTATATATACTAATATATATACTAATATCATATTCCATATGGAAGTTTATGGTTTGTTTACTATTAATGGTGATTAGGAGGGAATATGGTATTTTATTGCACAACTTCGGTACTTAATAGAAGAAAATGACTAAAAATTAACCCATCACCATTTATATGAATATTATTAGGATAGAAGTGAAATTACATGCATGCTTTATTTTAAAAAATTTCCACTCTTATATTCATTTTGTCCTATTTTACTTTTCCTACCTCTCTCCTTACACAAAACTTGCCACTATTCCCATTTTATAGATAGTAGCTCCTGTAAGATGGTCAATATTTTCAATATGAATTTATGGCATTATTATTCCCATGTGCCTAACTACTTGGAAGTTTTTCTATATGGATCACTCATATGAAACATTCATGCATTACCCACATGATGATGAGATTGTACTTCCATAGATTCCTTTATGTTACACATCAATATCTTTCAGTCCCCTTATCATAGCCTATACATATGAAATCTTAAGAATTTATAGTTCTTTCATAAGGTCCCCCACTTCCATCCCTCAATATTCAGCCCTCGGTCACCCATTCATCTCTTCTTAATCCTTAAATAACTAAATTGGTGTATTCCCCAACTTTATTGGTTAATTTTAAGGTGAAAACCATCAATTAGGTTTGGAGTTACCTAGGACTTCATTATGGGTTCATGATGAGCCAACATTATTTTGGGTTTATATCACTAAGTCATCTATATTCAAACCCGTTGATACCTACATGATGCATTTCACTAGAGAGATAAGAACTCCCACCCCATCCATTGAAATGACTTTCACGAAGTATTGATTTAATGTATATCGTTTCAGTAAATATATCATGATGGAAAATGTATTTTTAAAAATAAATAAATTAATTCATATGTTCGAAGGATAAAGTAATGGTTGTGCACTTTGGTATTAAAATCCCATTGGCATGGTCTTATTGAACTATCACGTAAAAATATATGATATGATTTATGTTGAAGAGGGTAAATTAAAGATCTAAATGATTGTATAAGTTTTATAGTAATTAATTAAAAAGTGGTGAGTTACGAGTTTCATGACTCTTATTATACATATATTATCATGAGGCAGATTTTGATAATAAGAAAACTATTGACATTTTTTATTAATTATGTTTAGTATTCAAATTTATTCTATCACATTGAGTAATATTTTATCTTTTTTTTTTCAGAAGAAAAAAACGCTGATTATATTATAATATATATCAGTACATTTTCAAATAACATTTTCAGCTGAAGAGAAAAGCTAGATTTTAGACATATAGCCAGAGTATGTACTGCCCATTCAACGAAAGTATAAAAAGTGGAGAGCAGAAAACTGGCTACCACATTTTGGGGAGGAGTAACCCATCCCAGCCTTAGAAATTTATGAGCAAACCTAATAGACATAAAGACTGAGAAATTTTTTTAGAAGTTTGTGCATGCTATAGAGCTTTACAAAAAGGAAACTATTAAAAGGATAGCAGAGAAAAAGGATATGAGGTGCCATTCAGTCATTGAAAGAAAATATCGAAAATTAGCACTTCCCTCCAAGGAAAGAAAAGACTGGATCAGGATAAAATAGAAAGAGACATGCTCGGTTGAAATATTTAGATATAAACAAACATTAGTAGCAGGAAGAAGTGGAAAAGAGATATAAGCAGGCTCGCTTGAAAACTGTCTCGATTCGGCTGTGAAAGATGAGAGCAGGCTCGCTTGTTGGGAACTGATACCGTCCTTGTTTGGAAAAAAGCATAGAGAGCCATTATGCTTGAAGAAACAAAACAAGTTTGTTTGAGTGGAAAAAAATATGAGCAGGCCCACTAAAACAATATCTCCAGAGAAATAGATAGAAACATGACAGCCCAAAAAAATGAACAATATAATTCTAGCTCGCTTGATAAAACGTCAACAGGCTCGCTTGAGGATCATCGACAGGCTCGCTTGCAAACAGACCAAAACATAGAAGAGTATACACGAAACAGGCCCGAAAGGATCGAAAGATTAAGCCAGATCACTTGAGGAAATAACGACCAATGGCATGTGATAAAAGACTACAGAGTGTCGCCGATTTGTAGCAAATAGGAATGGATACATACCAGATAAAAATAGCCATATATTAAGTGAAGACTAGCGAAGAGATATAAAAAATAGCAAAAACGATATTCAACAATGAAACAAAGGAATGAAAGCCCAAAAAAAGAGAAGACAGAGAAGAAGAACGATGAATCATGGAATGGGAATGGATGACTCCCATATCTGCAGCCCATCTCTGAAGTGTGCAACCTTCATATTTCCATAGTCAGCCAATAAACCTTTTTTAGACAGGCCATCTGCACGAGTGTTATTCTCACGATATATATGATTGATAGTAGGGCAGTCCATTCTCCTCCAAAGTCTGCAAGCTCTATCAATCCATCCTTGAAGACTCGGACACATCATGTGAAAATCGCTGGAAACCCACCCAATGACCGATTTAGAATCCCCATATAAGCTGCTATTTTGGATTTAAAAATCAGAAGCAGCCAGAAGGACCCCCCAAAGAGCCATGATCTCGGCTTTGTTATTTGACCCAAGACCCCCATTCCAAAAAATGTGAATCCGCTCCCGGTTGGATAGCTTGATCCAGACACCACATCCAGTGATTCCCTCCGATGAATCACCATTGAAGAACACCGTAGGTATGGAGATCTCGTGTGGCCTAATATGGTGAGAGCCATCCAAAATCGTGGGAATATGATGAGGATGATCATCCATCCAGCTTTTAATGGCCAAATAGACATGGTGAATCAGAAAGGGTCGGCCTTCAAAAATGAGGATATTCCTAGCCAACCAAATCTCCCAAATGAGATAAAAGGGAAGCGAGTTGTAGTTAGACTTTAATTTGTCCCAATCATATGTAGAAGTGATGAAATCCACCGACGTTCAAGACGAATTCATGAAAAAAGGGGAAAACAACTTCCACACAGCAACTGAAACATGGTAGGAGAAAAATAAGTGAGAAATGGATTATTCACCCAAACCGCAAAGAGCACAACGACTGGGTCCCTAGAAACCACACTTCAAAAGATTATCCCATGTAAGGATCTTCCCCCGCCAGACCAGCCACCCAAAGAGAATGATCTTGGTAGGAATATTCTGATGCCAAAATGGAGAGAACATGGTGTATGTACCTATTGTGATATGGCATTGATATTTCAATAAATATCCTGAACAACAAGCATTTTCTCCTTGAGAGGTCCATTCCAAACAACCTGATCACCACTAGCAGCATAGAAAAAACCTGCGCATCTGAGCTGGTCATGAAGCTGATCCCACTCAATAGAATCCACATCAACCAACCCCAATTGAAAAGATGTTTTGAAAATTGGGGCTGCAGCAGACCATGTATATATAGTTTGGGATAAATACAAAAAACCCCTCTGAGCCATAGTGTGGATGAGGTGATGCAATGGGGCGACTTGTAATGTGAGTTATAGGATGTTGAGAGCACCAATCGGGATACATCCGCCATCACGAAATTACCATGTAAGGTGAAGGGCCACATGAGACACAATTTTTTTGAAGCTGCTCCCGATGTAGGAAACACTACGCGAGAAATACATAGAGTTACAGGTGATTAAATAAGGAATATCCCCATCAGTATACTTGGCTCTAATAATATCGGTCCAGATGCGTGTCCCACTTATGGCCCGCCAAAATGATTTAATCAGAAGGGCACTGTTAAAATTCCTGGTATGCAATATACCCTAGCCATCCATATCCTTTGGCCTACATAAGGGAGCAAGACGACAAAGATGAAGTTTATTTTCCATATTAGACCCTCCCCAAAGGAAACGGGAGATAATACCATTGATTTTGTCAACGATGCCCACCGGCAGCAAAAAAAAAAGATGACCCCAGTATACCATCATCTTAGATAAAACAGCATGAATCATGATGAGGCGACCCCCCATGGACAGCTAGCGATGAGTCCATCTGTTAATCTGGGCTCTGAATCTATCGACGAACCAAGTCCAATCTCTGATTTTATAGCCACATGGTTTAATAATACATCCCAGATATTTAAAGCCCATAGAGGCTAGTCTATACTCGACACCCAGGAAATCCATTATGAACATAACCTCTTATGAGTCACCATATTCATAAATGATAAAAGATTTACCAATGTTAATACCCAGACCCGAAGCGGATTAAAAACGCATAAACATAATATGAATGTAGAACCAGTCATTACGAACCAAATAGCCGAACAACAAAAGATCATCAACAAAAAGGGAATGTGATGATGACACAGTGTTTGAAAAGGAAAAACCCTTAATGAAACCCTTATGCTCTACACAGTGCATTAAATTGCTAAAACCATCCATTATGAGAATGAATATCAACGGCGATAAAGCACATCCCTGTCTCAAACCACGACAGCCTCAAAAAACTTAGTGGGGATACCATTGACAATGACAGCATATCTAACTGTGGAAATGCAGGACATAATCCACCAGATAATGCGAAAGGGAAGACCAATCTTGAGCAAAACGATTCTGACATATGACCAATCAAATGATTCATAAGCCTTATGTAGATCCACCTTCATAATCAGGGCCTCCTTTTTACCCTGGTGCATAGAATGAAGAACTTGTTGAGCTATGGCAATAACATCGTGAATTGACCGGCCCTTAAGAAAACCAAATTTTTCCTTAGATATATGGACAGATAAAACATCTTTTATACGATTTGAAATTATCTTTGAGGTGATCTTATATATAAGGTTACAAAGTGCAATGGTCCGAAAGTCTGAAAAGGATTGTGGATCAGCAAATTTCGTAATGAATGCAATAAACGTTGAGTTCAAATTAGCTGGCATAACACCCTGTGTACGAAAACACTCCAACAAGTCAGTGAGTTCAGCACCAAGTAATTCAAAAAAAAGGATGAAAAATTCCGCAGGCCACCCATCTAGCCCTCGACATTTGTCATTAGGAAAGTAATTTAGGACCATAAGAACCTCATTCCCAGTGATACAATGATCAATCATAAAATGGCCTCTTCGTCGAAGAAACGGAAAATATGCTCCAATACCCAAGTTTGATTCTCCAGGCTAATAGATTGATCCTTCTAATAAAATGAAGAAAAATAGGCAAAAGCTTCCTCTTGAATCTCAGCAGTAGAGACAACATAGGAATTATCATCCCTTCTAATGCGCCAAATAGCATTATGATTCCTCTTATCATTTTCCATTTTATGAAATAAATGACTGTTGCGGTCACCTTCTTTCAACCATAAAATTATGCTCTTCATTCACCAGGAAACCTCCTCAATTCTTAAGATCTCCCGCTTCCTGGATCCAAGAGAATTTATTGATTCCAAAATAGAATCATCAGGAACAGAGTCAGAATAAGAAGCATATAGAACCTCCATCTAACAGGAGATCGCCCATAGCTCAGATTTGAGAGCCTGTTTTTTTCGGATCTCCCACTGTTTAGAGAACTTCTTAAGGTTTTTGAGCTTACAGTGAAAATGACTCCATCCAATGAGGTCTTGGAAATCCTCCTCATTTTTCCAAATCCGATGAATCATATTGGAATAATCTTCATCCTCTAGCCATATTCTATTGAATTTGAAGGGTCTACCTTTAGTCTCAGCAATAAAATTCCAGGACAATATAGTTGGCATATGATCTGAGATGTCAGAGACAAGGATCCTTGAGGGAGGCATACCCCAATTATCCAGCAGAAAATCTTTAATAAAATCTCGGTGTAGACGCTTGCCAATGAAATTAGCCCCAGCACGTCTGTTTGACCAAGTAGGGAGAAGAGGATTCGGGTGAATATCAATCAAGTGAAGATCCGAGAACAGATCATTAAAATAAGTGGAAAGAGGATCCAGTCTCACTGCATTACCCCATATCTCATCAGCATGTAAAGTAGAATTCATATACCCCATCAATATAAGATTAGGCAGTGAAATAATTCCTGACGCAGCCATCCGCTGCCAAAAGGATAGTCTGCAATTGTATGGAGCATAAATTTTGATGATATTTACAGACCCCTCCAGACCCTGAAATTGACCCGAAAGTAGAATGCTACCAAAAAAATTATAAGCTTTAAACTTTACCCTGTCTGGGTCCCATATAGCTATCAAACCCCCTGATTGTCCCACAGCATCCACAACAGCTGCATGCCAACCCGACTTAAAACTAAAAAAAAAATTGATGGGATTCTCTCGACAACACATAGTTTCCTGGCCGAGAAAAATGACCAGTTTCTCAGTGAACAGTAGATCCTTTAGGCAATGTGCTTTGGAGGCATTGCCCAATCCCTTTATGTTCATGGAAAGGATGTGAGTCATGGCGACAAATGCTCAGGGTAACTTGCTCTAAGCACCCTAGAATTTTCCCAAGTACCTTCACTCACCGATATGGGAATATTAGTGAGATTTTCATCAGCCTCTGAGAAAAGAGAAATAGCCTTTAATTTTCCTCGGGAGTATTTTTTGACCTCCTTCGGCTTGTGTCTTGGAGATGAAGGCGGCCGCTCAAAAACAGTAAGAGCAGCGAGATCAATATTTGGGTTGGCCAAAATGGGCTCCAAATTACTCCCAATAGAATTCGTAGGGGAATCCGAAAGGATGACTGGGTCGACAGGCTCAGGAGATATATCAAGAGATAGATGGGCCCCAAAGGCAGAATAACTAGGATCAGACGACTCACCGATTGAAAAGTTGGACGATGGAAAAAGTGGGGGGTCAACAGGAGACTTTCGAAAGGAGAGCTCAGAAACATGAATATAATGATTGGAATCTGGCGCAACAGGATGATGGTGATCCATATGAAGAGGATCCGATGAGACTTTTTGGCCATCAGGCAGGTCAATCCCAACCCCCTGATTATCGGGAGGAAAGATATTAATAGAAACACTATTATGCCCCAAATCTGGAAAACCAAGTGTAGTGACATCATCCGAAGGAAACATATTAGATTCTGGTTCCAAGACACGAAAATTGGCAGTTGGGGCACTACAGAAATCAAAACCTGATTCGACCAAACTATTCAAAAGAATATTCCTATCAAACTGACCTTCAGCTGAGACATAGGCATCTTCATCTGAAATAGGGGAGCTAGGATTACTAGATTCAAGAACAACAGAGGAGCTGGAACCCGCATTAGTCCTGCTCCTATCAGCCACCCTAGCCTCAGCACATAGCCGTCGAGCATCAGCCAGTCTAGCCACCACATCCCCCGACCTGACCATACGCATGTGATATGGGCAGTGCTCCCAAAGATGAGCAGTACGATGACAAATGAGGCACCAAAAAGGAATGCCCCAGAAGTCCATACGTTGATGGTGACGCCTCTGACCCCAAACTAGATCAACATCTCTGGGCAGGCCGCCCGAGAAATCGAGCTCAACCAGTAACCAAGAAATACGCTTGTCACAGGAACCCAAAATATATGGATCAATGTACTTGGTACTGCCTATAGAGTCGCCAATAGCCCTTAGTGCTTTGAGAGTCCAAAATTCCAGAGGGGGACCCGGCAACTTCACCCAGATGACCCGCCTGCGAGGAGCCTCCATGACCGGATTAAAGCTAAGATACCATGGAATTAGCTGCATAAAACTTAATCACACACCCAGGTTTGACTGATAATCTTATGAACATATTTTTCATCCATAAAGTGAATATGGAACCATTCATTAATAAGGAGACTTACTTTAGGATTGTAACCAACAACAGGGTTCCATTGTTTGCAAATCCATGAGGACGTATGAAAATCACAATTATCCGGAAACAACTAACGACTGATGACCACCCGCTTCTACAAGCTTTTGACGTGCCCACAGAGGTCATCATATTCTAATACCACTTCTTTTATTTCCATTTTATGCTTGAAAACTGGTCTCTTATTTTTACTGCGGCCACCATGATTATTTCTGTTTTTACCACCCTGCGAACCAGTCACCACCTTTGGAATGGAGCTGATACCCTTTCTGATGATAAGGTTGTCAATATTGTCCAAACCCTCCGAGAAGAAACCACCAGCATCTTTAGGATTAGAAAGTACCGCCCGATTAACGGAGATATCCATATTGTGATCGTTCGTGACCGCCATATGGCAAAACGAAAATTAGATTGAAAAGGGAATGTGCCAAAGAAGAAATGGAATGATAGCAGCTGGAAATCTGAATGCCGCCACTGCAAGAAAATCAAGACAACTGAGCAAGACAATGAAGTAAAAGATAATAACAATTCTATAATCAGATAGCCATCACTGCAACAAAGTCATGACAACTGGACCATAAAGACAAAGAAGATCATATGTGTCACATAGCAGCCCCTCCACATCAGAAAGGATCGATTTGAGAAAATCGACATCAAAGATAGTCCAATTTAAATTCTGTCAGAAGCCCTCAGAGAAGCATGAGAGAAATCTTATAAAATTATTTGTATATCCCAAAATACCACCATCACAGTACGATGGAACATTGAGCAAGTATCCACATATCGAGGACAATAAGAGCCCAAATGCCGTCACCGACCCAAAACGGCAAAAGGATACATAGAAGAGGGGAGTGGATTTATGGCCAAATGAAGTTAACTAAGGACCGGATGACAACATACAACAGTCAATGAGATGGATGAGAGAGGATAGACATGGAAGGATAGATACGAAACCCAAATCCCCATACAGACATATGCCCTATCAGGAGAACAGGTGAGACATTGTAGATGGTCGCCGATTCGAGAAACCCAATAATGTGATGGATTAAAAAACCCAAAAGATAGGACAGAAGGATCAAAAGAGCTAAAGCCAGTCTAAAATGTCACCTAGAGAGTATAAAACAAATCAATCCACCCAGATCAGATAATCAAATGCCTCCTGACAATAACAGAAAGACCTAGAGAATGTAGAAAAAGGATATTACCACGGATAAAGGGTGGTTGACATTAAAATCCAGTCAGAGTTCATGCCAGAGATAAAATAAGGGAAACCCGAAAAATCAATTCAAATTGGTCGAAAAGTGCTCCAGAACCATCCAGAGATAGAAAGTTGATCAGAAAAACTAGAGCCCATCTAGAGATGGAAACAACAGCAGCATAGACAACCCAGAAATGCCCACCATCTTTTACAAAAATGAATACCAAAACTCTTGCATGGTCGTGAAATTATGAGAGAATCCACCCATTTACACCATAAATAATGCCATCTACTCGAATGAGAAGATGCATTTGAAGATGTCTCCAAAGAAAAGCCAGACGAAGAACTTTCATTTTCCAGACGATAGCACTCTGAATTAAGAATCAGACATGATATAAACACCTAAAACAATCATCCACCCCTAAACGTAGCCAAATTCATAACCCCACCCTATACCACCCGAAGCATAAAACACTTAAGTTCGAAAAATGCTATTCAGTGGCAACCAGAAAAGACCCGATAAACAAAGTGTTTAATCAGAAGACTTATGATGGACAAAAAATTGCCAAAAGAATATAGACGGAAAATATGATAAGAACTATTGTTTCACAAATCTCAACGATATCAGAGACATTCACATTGCAAATTTCAGGAACATAAGAAGAGTGTGTAAAAAATGGTCCCAATGCCAAACAACAATCGACATAAACCTCCGAAATCCCTGTGAGCTACAGGAAAAGGAAGTAGTGTTGAATATAGAATCTCGAAAAGCATTGCTACAACACCAAAGGCTAATACATCAGACATAAGAAAGACCAACCCCACCCGCAAACCAGCAAGAAAGAGTTATTCTAAACATGGAGTGCAGAAGGAGTGTCCGAAAAACACTAAACAACAACGCCCCATCAGTCAAAGAAACATCCACACCCGCAAACCAGCAAGAAAAATATATTCTCAACTAAGAAAGCAGAGTTCCCATAACTGGATGAGTTCCCTTCATACAATCCATGTGCATGTGCAGCTATGACCGGGCACCTTACCATCGATCTCATTCCCTTCTGTCTATGCTCTCTCTAAACTAATTATATCGAGTGATATTTTATCTATATACATTACATTCCATCTCCTAAGAAAATTATTCAACCGCAAAGCATGGGTAATGATGGTTGTATCGATATTAATTCTCCATGTCGTAAATATGAATATGGATGAGTGTATTGATATCCTAAGTAGAGTTATCTTTCAAATTGTTCATCCACTTGATAACACATTCAATGTCTCTTCAATAAAGGAATTTCCCTACAACCTTTAATATTCCTTTTTTTCTAGTTCTAACCTTCCCTTTTCATTGAAGAGGGGACTTTGTCTATGTATTATTTCACTAAAGCTAGAAATATGAAATAAATCATGTGTCATCACTTTTTTCGAATATCTAATGCATTGTATAGTTGGCCTACATGCTTCCTCATTTGATGGGGAATATAGAATCTTTGTCACTTTGACAAACAACCTCCAAAATTTTGCTCACATCTAAATTTTGGAGCCTCCTAATGGTCGTGTGATATTTCAATTATGTTGATCAAATGTTCAAGCCTTTTTGTGGGAATTCTAAGTGACGAACTACTTGATTTCACATGGCTAACTCGTGATGTCTTCACAAGCACACTTTTTCTGAAAAGGCCCAACAGTCCATGTATCAAGCACTATGAAATCCTTCAAAAAAATGTTTGTTCATTTCATGATGATAGTGATTGTGCATTTCCTTGAGGATGATGACTCTATGGTTCTTTAAGATATTTCTTATGTAGTATTTGAAGACAATGCATTCCACAGTTCTCAGAGGTAATGACTACAGAATCCTAATGGATAATGACAATATAAGGGAATCCTTAATAGATGGTGACTGCACATCTTTTGATGATAGTGAGAATTTATTTCTTCAAGTCAATCAATTGTTTCTGGGCTCCTAGTTTTTAGGCATGCACAAATCACACTCACTAATCTTAACCCTAATTTCATGTATGCTCTCCCTTTTAAAGATTCCACCCCAGATATCATGTTAGAATTCTTTCTTCTCTTTCGATATCTATGTATTTTTGGAGTATAAGGAGCATTTTATCACACGTGGTTGCAAATATCTCATCTTCTAGGTTAGTTTCTCAACTGCCTATTTTTCTTTCGCATGTGTCACTTTCACTTTCTTTTACTCTGACACATGCCACTTTTCCTTGATATATATTTTACAAGTGTCATTTTTTCCTACTTTCATTATTTCATGTGATACTTGTGTTTTCTTTATGTTAACACATGTGTCACTTTAGGTCATTCATGTCTCATTTTCAGTTGTTTTCAGAAATCTTGAAGAGCACCATGGCACAACTTCTAGAGGGAGCTCCAACACACTCACTTTAACTAATTTATTTTATTCCTCATTAGAGCATGTGTTTAACACATTCCTATGACATGGTGCACATTTTGATTATTGTTGATACTTGTGTCGTAAAGGTACATATTAAGTGGAACACTTGGAGATAAGTGTCACTTTATGATTTTTTCATTGTAAACGTGTTGATGTTTGGTACTAAACATATTATGGTAATGTGTTGGATTGTATATGTGTGTTATCATGTTTATTACTTGTCGTATTCTCTTACTCTCTCTTTCATATCTCACTGGTCCCACACTTAATCAATTTTTGAGTTTTATTAGTCCTCTCAACTTGCATAATTCATGAATGATCCCTGAGCCTCCTCCAACTGTGCACTATGCATTTCCAAGCCATAGTGGTAAACCCTCACCTCCTCAAACTACACACTATGCAATCATATAGCACAACTTCCTTCAACTATGCATTAATCTATCTCAGAGATCAATCACTCCATCTTGCAGACTATACTTTCCCAATGCAAAGTCCTTGACCAACACAACCAATTTTTATGGAATACACACTTTTAGAGGATATTCGGGTCAGTATTGGACCCTTCCCATGCACAACTTCACACTGTGTAATCACAGTACTAAGGCATGTCACTATTGTCTCCTATAGTGATCAAACTCCCAATTCCTTAATCAAATATTACCTATAATGTGCATTGTGAATTTATAGTGATAGTGGGCTCATCCCTCATTCCCTGCATTTCTCAATTACAAAATACATGGATGCTCCATCTATAGAATTGTGCACTAGATAGTTACAATGCATAAGCTTGCTCTCTTTGCCTTCTAGATTTGCCAAATGTGAAATCCGCACCTTTCCTCTCTCTTACCACTGTGCATTGTGTAATCATACTGTCTAGACCCTCACTTCCTACCTCCTAACTCTGTACACTCCATTCCCAGGCTTCTCCTCCAATTCTTATGCATTGTCCCATCATAGTCTATCTCAGTTGAGTAAACATGATAGAATAGGTGATTTTAGGACTAATGTTGCCTTATCATGAGAAAATTTACATTGTAGGTATTATCATCCTGACATGGCAAGATGACGATAAAGGAGTTTAGTAAGAGAGGTTAAAAAAAGGACACTTGTGGAGACCAGTCATAAAAATACTATCATGTAGGAGAAAAGGAATGTTGGACCACTACTGAGAAATGACAACTCAAATTTACTTAGAATGTTCCAGCACTCGTCTAGACCCTTTGGAGGGTGAATATGAATCACATCCTAGACCAACATTAAAAAATTCAATACATAGTAGCTGACAAAGGAAACTCACATATATACATTTCTATCAAGTCTCATGTCACAATCACCAAATCGTTTTCATTCAAAGCTCCAACTCAAGAGTGTTTTTTGGTCCCATGTATTTTGCCACATTATTGGTGGAATTTAATATTGTACTTTCAAAATATGAGAAAATTTAAAATATTTCGAAGCCCAAGGGTCACACATTGAACATGAAGAGTCACTAGGAAGTCCTAGAGTCATGTAGAAGCTAAAAGGCTATATATAATATCAATATTCATGAGGGAGGTCAATATTCACACGGGAGGTGAATAATCACCCTATTTGTTATAAATAAATGCTCATGCCTCAAGAAACTAGAATTTGAACTTTTCATCTTGGCTCCTCTAACTTACCATAGGAGAGAATATAATTCTTTGGAGGATCAAGTGGTGACTTAATGTTCCAATATTGGGGTTAATGTCACATCATTATATTCGGGTAACTTGGGACTCTCAATTAATATATGAATTTCTTGGATCCGACACACTTTCATGCATATGTTGTGAATTATTGTGAGACTATTCTTTCATTATATATGGTGTATGTTTATGTTAACAAGTACTAATGAAAATTAACTATTTCATTGGATTTAACATGTATCTTGTTGAATGTACATTGTTACCTACTTTTATGAGTGTTCATAACTTGTGAATTACTTGGCAAGTTAATCACTAATTTCCTCTAAGCTATTATGTGTCTATTTTAGGATATTAGCATTAGTTTTCTTCTATAGGTTTACTCTATATTTTCTCTTCCGTGAAATTACCTTATATACATTACAATTGTATTACTTTATAGTGTCAATTTAATTTATTTTTTCAAATATTATTTCCATAATATCTTATGTTGATAATTGTAGCCAAGGAAAATCTCTAAGGATAATGGTACCCTGAACTAGTGTTTGGATGGGGCTCCTACTCCAAATGGTGTGAGCTCTTGTTGGGACATTATTCCGAGGAGATCTAATGTGTTGGTGGAATTCCAACACCATCAAAAATTGGGAACTAGAAGGAGGGAAAAATGATAACATGAGTTCATTGAATCTATTTTGAATCTTAATCTTGAAATGGCCAATTACAAAAGTATAATCTGGGGATGCTCTAATAATAGAGAAAATCTTACATTCCCTGCAGAAGTAATTTATAACTTGTCTCAATTTAAGTTTGATGGTAAGGGTGAACTAACTATCCTTTGAAATGCAATTCAATTTCTTCAGTTTTTTCTAAGGATGTCATGGCCAATTTTTTCACCCTGACCCCTGATGTTCATGTCAAACTATGGTGTTGTATAATACCAATTGCTTTTACTCTTTCATTTGAACAAATTGTTAAGTAGCTTCGTGAAGCTTTTGATAGGTATGATTATAGAGATACATGTAAGAGGATCAACAAGCCTATATTTAAGTCTGATGAATCATTAGAGGATTGTATTGATATTTTTTTTCATATTTATTATAAATTTCCGAAAGAGGATGTGGATTGGGATCTCATGGGTGAAACGTTTTAGGTTTTGCCTCAAATCTCTTTGAATCAATATGAATTTGAATTCCTTGTTGATGGTGGATATTATTATAATGGCAGTAATAATCAAAAATCAAATCAAGCAAGCCTCATCCCAAAATTTATTTTTCAAACCTTTCTCGGTCATAGGACACCTCAAATATTAGAAGAGGAATCTGCCACACCTTTTGTTCCTTCTCCTCCTTCTTCTTGATTACAAAATAAAGTGGTCTCTTATGTTGATTGATGCTGCTGCAGCAGTAAAACCTACAATTGCATTCCTAATACAATCTAATCAATTTCAATACTGAGTATTTCCATATGCGGAAGCTTTTATTTACTCCTATCTAAAGTATAAACCTTTATGACTTTAAATACTCTTAAGCGAAAGCTATTTTCCTTTCTCATTTACCATATAAAAACGCCCATTTTGATATTTCATTTTTAGGAATTTGACTTAGGTTAAAATACCCAAGCACCAACATAATATCATATCCGCTCATGATTTCAACTGTATGGTTTAAACCCCAGATAAACCATATAATTTTTTATGATCCCACAACTTTATTTCACCCCGCATATCAACAATATCCTTCAAAGCTTAAAATTTGGGTTAAAAACTCAAAAATGTCAATAAATAAAACCCTTGGACCCACCTTATTACTCACCTTATGGAAATTTGATATATATGAAATTGGTTTTAATTTAAAACCCATGGATCTTAGCATATATTAATGTTTAGCCCCATGCTTTACCAATCTATTCACCTTTCTGATAATCGACATATATTTGAATTTGGATACAAACCCAAACACCAACATAATATTAAATTTGGGTCCCACTGCATTTACAACGTACCTTTTTTCTCTGCCATCAGATTTAATTTGTTTTCGATCGGACGGTGTTCGCACTCCAACCCTCTACAATTTATGTGAACGATAACTGCGCAATAAAAGTGGTTTGAGGGTGCGATGTGTCGACTCCTCAACTCTATCGCGTGCCTTTGAAGATTTACCACTCAAGGCACAAAAGTTGTGTGATAAATATTTTGGTGGTTTTCAAAGCCACCTCACCGTTCCACCTTGACTCATGTTTCCAAAAGCGTGTGGTTCCGAAACCTACTTCACGATTCCGGTTCTTCTGCTCAGGAAAATCGAAAACCCTTTTATCGAAATCCCTTCCTTTAGGGATATCCCCACATAATTCATGAGATTTAAACTTCAATATGGATTTAATTCATCCACCTTTCCTCCTTGCGTTGACCCATTATTGAATTCTTCTTTCCATAATAAATCTGCTTTCTTTCACAATAACAAATCTGCCTACGTAGTTCTGAGATTTAACACTGTCACACCGCCCATGGTTCGAGTTGAATTACCCAAAATCAATAAATCATTTATATGTCAAACTCGTTTGATTTGATTGTATCAAACAGAAAAATAATTAATCATACACAGATTTCACAACGCATAGAAGAAGAAAACAAATCACACCATATTCAATCCTTTATTAATCAATAATTACACAAATATCAGTAGAACATTCTTTACAATCAGGATTTGGCCTGATATGCCCTTATATGGCCTTTCTCCCCTTTACATTCTATGCCTGTAGGCTTTAAAATTAAATTCCATATTCTATATCACTCTCGTTCCTCTCTGTTCCCTTTTATGCTTCAAAAGCTCAATTTATAAAACAAAAAGATTCATGAACCAGTTTAATTCAGATCCAAAAATATCTCACTGTCTCGTAACGTATCTCTTCAGCTTCACTCTTTATTCAACAGAATCCTAGATTAGATTTCTAAATCCCTCAAATCCTCACTATTCCTAGGATTCCTTACTCATCCCTAAGAATTTACAAATCACGAGATATTCTCTATAAATCAATTAAAATCAAACTAAACTTAGTAAAATAATTAAAATTATTAAGGGAACCCACCACCTTTAGTAAATATGGAATAAGACTCATGGGTCTTATACGGTTTGAAGAATTCTCCTGCATCAGACTCCCTAGGTTGAAAAAATTCATGGACTCCTATTCATGAGTCACCCGACTACTTTTACTGTAAAATTCATCAAGTTTCATCTTCCAACTGGCTGTCTGTCCTCTTTCAATTGCAGGTGAATTTTTTGCCTTCTCTCTTTCTCCTGGATGCCAAACTCTGTATTGTGGATGTCCTTTTTCTCTGCTGTCATAATCATCTCTTCTGCATAATTTTTGGATGTTGATATCCTGCATAAACAACTTCTCAAAAAATATAAATTTATGGTCCCTGGTCTACTGCTGTCTTGCCATTATCTCAATAAAATTGAGTTCCAACTTTATGTATTTTTTCCCTGCCTGTACCTGACTTATCATCTTAGTAGTTTCCATCATCCACCTATCCAATAATTTAAGTAGCATTCTCCCAATCTCAAAAGATGATTATTTCTTAATTGATACAAGAAAATATAATCTTTCAACCTCATACTATCCATCAACTGCAAATAATTAAGTTATTTAACTTCGTTCAAATACCTCCATATTCATATAAAATATGACTGAATTTTTCATCCAAATTTTTAATTGCAAACCCAAGATAAAATCTTGACATTCAAACCTCCTTTGAATTAAAAACAAAATCTGTCTGTGGATTGTACTTTTACATCTTCTGCAACCTTCTTTCTCTTCTACAATGATTTTTTTAAGAGTTATACCAACTCTCATTCCTTCATCCTGAACTTTTAAATCAACTAGCTTCTTACTATCATCCTCTTGTTCCCGTAAGGAAAACTGGCTTTCTACATTTTCATAATTTACATATTTCTTCATGTTTGCATGAACAAACATATCTCCAAGGGTAGTTTGTCCTTCATCCTGGAAAACACATTCAAAAATTAATAATTCAAAATCAGAAAATGCATTACATTTTCCATCAATTCTACTCCATAATTTCTCTGATTTGTCATCCTCTTGATGTGCATATGACATATCGAAATTTTTATATCTTCCTCCATATTGACTTGTCCTGAGAAAGTCTGCTTTGTTTTCACTTTGTTCTGAATGTTGTATAATTTCATAATTGTGTTCTCTTCTCTTCTCTTTATCCTTCCTTCCTTTCACACTTCTTTTCATTCTTCCTTCTTCTCCCTTACCAATCTGTAAGTTACTAAATTGTCTTTTCCATGCCTCTTCCTTTTCAATCAAAATCTACCAATCTCTAATCCTCTTTGTTTCTTGACATGAAACAAAATCATATGCAATAGATTTTTCTTTCCATGATAAAGTTCCTTTTACAATGAACATCATTTTCAATATCATAAATATCACATTCCATTGAAACCATTTGCTGCTCACTACAAATGCATCATTCATGAAAGCATCCTTGCCTCCATCCTCTGAAATTTCCTGTCTCTCACCAGTTTGTTGATTAAATTTACCTTTATTATTTTTTCAAGCTGTACAAGTAACACTGTCTTCCAATTTCTGCTGTGCACCAGCCTCTGCCAACCTATTCTTGATTTCTTGGCCGCCTTCTTTTTCTTTTCTCTTCATAGCCTTTTCTAGACTAGATATACCTCCTTGGACTGAATTCTCTTTATAAATCCCTGTTCTAGCATCTTCCACAATATAATCTTTAGTAAGATCCTTTTCCATTAATGCTCCAATATTTTCTTCCAAGAAAATTTCTTGTCCATTAACTATCAACACAAGTCCATAATTTTTGAGTAAAAATGAAAGAGATAATCCCATTACCTCAAATGGTTGCACTGTACACATAATTTTGGTTGTTCCTGTCAAAAGGCTATCTTCATACCTCTCTTTGGCTTCTTCTTTTGCAATCTGTAATTTACTTTTATCTCCAGACTATTTGTCCTTCCTTTGCCAAATCTTACTAGGTTCATTACCTCTATATTTCATGGTAGTTTTCAACATTTGTACATCTGTAGAGTCTTTGAACACATGTTCATCCAAGAACTGTTCCATTAAATTCACCTCTTCTAACATCTTCATTTCTTCAGCAACTTGCATAAACATATCTTGTAAATATTGTTCATCACATGCATACATGCAAAAATCAACAGTTCCAAAAATACTAGGCTTTTCTTTCTTTGATGTGTTAATCATCACATATCTCTGCTGATCCGAACTTGTCCAACAGTTCAAAAATTCATCAATGATTCCTTTCTCAGCAAAGTAATCTTCTTGCTCAGGTCTATATTAGTCATCTTCCATCTCTAACTCAATTGTTCTGAGTTCCTCTCTTAATCTGATATACATTCTTCTGTTTATCTGCTTTTGCAACAACTTCCAATTTATCTTCTTTCTTCTCATAGTCAAACCATAACTTTGGTCCTTCATACTCTTCTCAAGTAGCACTATTATTGCATCAACACTTGCTTTCAATTCTGCAATTTCTCTATCAAATACTTCTTGACTCATTTACTTACCTTTGCCATTTTCCTTGGCATATTTATTTCTTATGTTGTGGCTTCTCTCTAAATTCCTATTATGAATATCAGTAGTCACTTTCTCCTCCATATCTGTGAGCTCCTCACTCACTATGAGTTTCACTAAGCCTCTGCAAAAACAAGTCCTCCTTGTTTCCACTTACCTCACCAATCCCCTCCCTGGACTTGGTCTTTTGGTAAGCATTGGTTCTCTATTTCTAGAACCTATTGAACATTCTTCTTCTGCTCTTCCTAGGCTTATATCCTCCACACATCTTCTCTTGAGAACACTTCAGCTTTTCTCCCTATCCAACTTTTAGCTGGAATATTTAGGTTCACTGCCACTAACACAACTCTTCTCTCTCTTTACACAACCTTCTACTGTGTGTTGATGCTATAATTTTATTTCTTATAGAAACAATTCAAATGGTACCAACATCAAAATATGGCTCATACCTAAGATATATTCAAATGATTGATCTCTTTGAGCTTCCTCTGGCTTGGACAATACACATGTTGCTTTACTTTTCATTGTCTGCACTTCAATTCTTCTGTCAACTAAATTTCCCTTCTTGCTAAGTACATCCATATTCATTTTATTTCCTTACAAAATTTCTGTTGTAATTTCTTCTTTCACTACTTTGTAACAACTACTTGGCTAAAAATTCTGTTACTGCTTTCATCACATACACATATCATTGAAATTCTACAAAGCTTTTACTTGATACTGTCTTCCTCGAGTACTTTTCACAATATGCCTCTGATGAAGTGTTGAAGGTCTCATTGTCTACAATATTTCAGAATTCCTCTTTGCATACAATCTCTTGTGTCCTATTCTTCCTCTGTATTAGATCCATTACAATGAAAATCATATAAATGTTGAGAATAAAATACAATCATTTTCAATCAACTCCACAGAGCATTAGTCTAGATTTGATACCACTAATGATGCTGCCGCAGCAGAAAAACCCATAATTGCATTCCTAATACAATCTCATCAATCTCAATACTAATTATTTCCATATGCGGAAGCTTTTATTTACTCCTATATAAAGTCTAAACCTTTATGACTTTAAATACTCTTAAGAGGAAGCTATTTTCCTTTCTCATTTCCCATATAAAAATACCCATTTTGATATTTCATTTTTAGGAATTCGACTTAGGTTAAAATACCCAAGCGCCAACATAATATCATATCCGCTCATGATTTCAAATCTATGGTTTAAACCCCAGATAAACCATATAATTTTTTACGGGCCCACAACTTTATTTCACCCCGCATATCCACAATATCCTTCAAAGCTTAAAATTTGAGTTAAAAACTCAAAAATGTCAATAACTCAAACCCTTGGACCCACCTTATTACTCACCTTATGGGAATTTGATATATATGACGCTGGTTTTAATTTAAAACCCAAAGATCTCAGCATATATTAATGTTCAACCCCATGCTTTACCAATCCATTCACCTTTCCGCTATTCGGCATATATTTGACTTTGGATACAAACCCAAATGCCAACATAATATTACATCCACGTCCCACAGCATTTACAACGTACCTTTTTTCTCTACCGTCAGATTTAATTTTTTTCTGATCGGACGGTGTTCACACTCCAACCCTCTGCAACTTACGCGAACGATAACCGCGCAATAAAACTGGTTTGAGGGTGCGACGTGTTGACTCCTCAACTGTATCGTGTGCCTTTGAAGATTTACCACTCAAAGAAAAAAAGCTATGCGATAACTATTTTGGTGGTTTTCAAAACCACCTCAGGGTTCCACCTTGACTCATGGTTCCAAAAGAGTGTGGTTCCGAAACCTACTTCACGGTTCTGGTTCTTCTGCTCAGGAAAATCGAAAACCCCTTTATCGAAATCCCTTCCTTTAGGTATCTCCCCACATAATTTCATGAGCTTTAAACTTGAATATGGATTTAATTCATCCACCTTTCCTCCATAAGTCAATCCACTATCGAATTCCTCTTGCCACAATAAATCTGCTTTCTTTCACAATACCAAATCTGCCTATGCAGTTCTGAGATTTAACACTGTCACGCCGCCCATGGTTCCGGTTGAATTACCCAAAACCAATCAATCATTTATATTTCAAACTCGTTCGATTTGGTTGTATCAAACAGAACAGTAATTAATCATACACATATTTCACAAAGCATATAAGAACAAAAAAAATCACACCGTATTCAATCCTTCATTAATCAATAATTACACAAATATCAATAGAACCTTCTTTACAATCAGGATTTGGCCTGATATACCCTTATATGGGCTTTCTCCCCTTTACAGTCTATGTCCGTAGGCTTTAAAATTAAATTCCTTCTACCATCTATATCACTCTCGTTCCTCTCTGTTCCCTTTTATGCTTCAAAAGCTCAGTTTATAAAACAAAAAGATTCATGAACTAGTTTAATTCAGATCCAAAAATCTCTCACTGTCTCCTAACGTATCTCTTCAGATCCACTCTTTATTCAATAGAATCCTAGATTAAATTTCTAAATCCCTCAAATCCTAACTATTCCTAGGATTCCTTACTCATCCCTAAGAATTTACAACTCACGAGATATTCTCCATAAATAAATTACAATCAAACTAAACTTAGGAAAATAATTAAAATGATTAAGGGAACCCACTCCCTTTATTAAATATGGAATAAGACTCATGGGTCTTATACGGTTTGAAGAATGCTCCTGCATCATTGATGTTGGAATTGGGAAATATGGAAATAAAATTGTTGATCCATTTATAACACCTTCATTTTCTTCCCATGGTCAAGGTCTTATCAAGTAAATATTTGACTGTTTTAATAGATACATGGAAGCTAAGGTGAATGTTGGTCCCTTGATTACTTGAGATGAAATCAATGTACAAAATCTAAATATTGAATCTAATATCATCAAAGTATTATTTCTTCAAGGGATACCTGTCACCCCCTACCATTTACATTTCACAACTCTTTGTACCTTGATTTGATTGATCAATCCACTCCAGCAAAAACTTTTATAGATGCTCTCGATTCTTAATTTGATGGCCCAAATGGTGATCATGTGCAAGGTGGTCATATTCCACAGGTAGCGATGTAGAAGGATGAAGATTCTTGTAGTCTATCGAATCTTTTTCAAATTCCTCCATGTCAATATAATTTTCCTACATTCTCTATTAACCAAGGATCTCTCACAATCAGTAATCATTTAAATGGAATCAAATCCCTTAATATGAATGGATCCTTGGGAAGCCACCACTCTGAAGATAATGAATCCACTAGTATCCTTGTTTATGAATTTCCAAGTACATTGAATGATCTCATGTTTACAAAATAAGACATGGATTTTCGAAATTTTGATCTGAAATACAATTTTATCATAGAATATTTTCTCACATAAATTTATTCCTCAACTCACCAGCCTTTTTATGGGGATTTGAGTAATGAATTAATTGATATATCATGTTCTTATAATTCACATTTTTATGAATAAATATGAATTACACAAAAGGTGATAAAATTTACCATAATGAATAGCATGATATAGTAATCATTGAACACGTCTTATAATTTCGGTAATCTATTTAGTGATGTTGAGACATCTGATGAGATTTTTTATTCTAATAACCACCATGTAATGAATAATTATCTTGTTGAAATAAATGGTGATATATGTATTTAAAAAAAATCTAACTTCATCATGCTTCCAAATTTCAATCATTCAACATTTGAAAGTTTGAGGAGTTTTCAAGAAGTCGAGGCACTTAAACATCGGTTTATGGTTATGTTAGGATCTCATAATATTGATGAGGTATCTCAACTAGGTAAAATTAGAAATATCTCACATAATTCTTCCCTCAACATCGTTCCATTGGATTTGAGGTCACTCCTGAAATATTTCTAGTGTTTTCAATTGTTTATCTTATTTATCGTGAAGATAGAGCTAAATATTTATGTTTGGCGGACTCTTATTTATGTAAATACCTTGTATTAAATTCAAGATTGGAGCACATACCTTTTATACATGTACATATTTTAAATATGGAATCCTAATTATCGAGACAAATATCATCAGTCCTCGAAAGATCTCTTCCTATAAGAACCTTCCACAGGTAATCGATTGCTTATCTTCCTTTCATATGATTTGGAGTTGGTCGTTTTTGCACTAGTACAATGTTAGGTCACTATAATGCTAGTGTAGTCCCTTATTGTTGTTAGTGTAACCTCCTTAGTGTTATTATTGTACCCCTGTAACGCCAATATTGTTATTATTGTGCCCCTACATTATTATTGTTAGCTCAGCTATGATTATATTGTGACCCCATGGACTCCTATATATAGAAGGAGGTTTTGTCATTTGTATCATCCAATAATTTTTCATTTATGTAATGTAAATGAGGTTTCCCCCTTGAAGTGGCTTCTTTATAAGGCATTGATCTCTCTTTTCTTCTATGTTTGGAGCTAGTTTCATAACATTTGGTATCAGAACTTTGGATTCTAGGGTTTCACTGCTCCAAACATGTCATTGTGGAATTTTCGCTATAAAGTTTTTTCTACGAAGTTTCAGAAGCTGAAATTTATATAGAGCGAAAACGACATCCTGAGGAACGTTGTGTAAAAATTTCAGATCCTTGTTCACATTATTTTTGGAGATATGATCTGTGGAAGTTAGGGTTTTTTCAGGCTCCTGAATTTCACCTAAAACAAGGTCATCGTGGAATTTGCGTTATCACTTTTCTTCTACGAAGGTTTAGATGCTAAAATTTTTATAGAGCGAAGAAGAAATCCTGAGGAACGTTCTTTAAAAATTTCATATCCTGGTTCGCAATATTTTTAGAGATATGATCTATGGAATTTAGGGTCTTTTTAGGATCCCGAATTTCATCTCAAAGAGGTGACCATTGGAAAATCGTCATAACTCTCTCTCTGAGCGTCAGATTGGATTTATGTAATAAGTGGCCTCAAGTAAACGGACTATAGTTTCTTGTGTATCAATTTCAAAACCGAAGGAGGAAACAGTGACACGTGTCACGTCGTACAAGTTCACTCTACTGAACCAATCCATCATTAGGTCATTGTTGGAGATTGGGCATAACTTTGCCTTGAAGAATCCAAATCATGTCAAACCTGTGGCATTCAAAATAAAATTTAGAGGGCTACTACAGGGATGAATTTTAGATACTAAAGAACTAAAATCACATATATAATTGTGTTTCAATATCGAGCTCCTCAAAAGAAAGAAAAAGGTGTGTATTTTTTCAGAACTACATAAGTCTTGTGTGAAAAATCAGTTAGAAGTGATTCGAAGGGAATATTGAAGCAAAAATATCAGTATTGGGTTCTGAAACTCCACCTAAAAAGAATTCAACACCCATTAAGCCTTCAGAAGGCTCTACTATGACTCATGAAGAGGAACAAGCGCAACATGAGATATCAAAATTAAGGTATCAAGTGCAACAAATTTTGATCTTACAAATAGAAATCAAAGATGAGATAGATGGTTTAAATGAAAAAATGGAGGCTAAGTTGGATGGTTTGAGGGATCAAATGAAAGCTAATATGGATTATATAATAGCAAAATATCACAACGACCATCAAAAACAATTTCTCCAACTCGCAAAGGATAACCTACTTTGGTGCAAAATCGAATAAAACAACAGGAAGATCAACATCATAGTGAAAGAAGTTCTAAAGAAGTCACAAAAACAAGAACTTGAAAAATACCAAATCAATCAATTTCAGAGTATCTTAGCATGTGGAATAACTTACCCATTGAAGATTCCACATGGGAGGATGATAATTTTATACAAAAGCATCCAGAAATAATAAGGCATTGAGGGAAACACTTGTTTGAAGGAGATGGGCATGTTATCTCCCTATAATACTAGTGTAGTCCCTTATTATTGTTAGTGTACCCCCTTATTGTTATTGTTGTACCACTGTAACCCTAATATTGTTATTATTGTGCCCATACATTATTATTTTTAGGTTGGCTAGGATTATACTATGACCCCATGGACTCCTATATATAGAATGAGGTTTTCTCATTTGTATCATCCAAGAATTGTTCATTTATGTAATGTAAAGGAGGTTTCCCCCTCGAAGTGTCTTATTTATAAGGAGTTGATCTCTCTTTTCTTCTATTTTTGGAGCTGGTTTCATAATATATAATATGTCCTTTTTGAGGTCAATGAACATTTTAATCGTTTAGTGGATAAAAATTCTCATGCTCATATAGATATTAGATTTGATATAACATATGTTTCTAATATTTTTTCTTCTTGGTATACTAATTGGTTTCTGAGATTCATAATACCAACAATTGTTTATAATTCTTAAAACTTTTATGTTATCGGTCCAGTATGTAATCGGATAAAAAGGGATCCAATGGAGAATCGAGAATATTATATGCCAACTCATAAATATGATCATAAAATTGACTCGAAAAAATGTCACTCAATTAATCATTTTCCTATTAGTACATTTGATGATAGTTCTCTTATATTGGTTGACCTTGACAATTCTCTTTATAATATCATTTCCCTCATTGCAAGTTCTTTTTACCAAGAGTTTCAATTTTTCAAATGGGATTTTCTAAGTATTGTGATATACTTATGATTGGATAGAGGAATCTTACCTAGAAATCTCCATTTCTAGTAATAAGTTACGATGTTTCTTGATATTTGATAAGACTAAAAACATGGAAGAATGTACATTCATGAGAAAACATCAACGTTTGTATGATAATGGTTCTAATAAATGAGGTAATATTGCACACTAGCTAAAAGAAGTATTTATGGCACATTTTTCTTCATGTAGGCAAGACCTTTAGTGTTTTGATAAACTATGAAGGTAATTCTTTATATTTATGGACATTGTTTCATCTTGGTGCTAATTATTTGTATCTCTATGTTTGAAGGTGAGGAGAAATTTGAATGATTAAATTTGAAACTTTGTTTCAATTAGCCCAGGATTTCTAGTTGTTAGATTAGGTTTAGGTTTAGTCTCATTTTAGTTTCCTTTTGCATTACATTTTGAGTCTACATTCTGATTTATGTTTCAAGTTTTCATTTACTTTTTCTTTTCTTTTTATTACTTGTCATGCCGTGTCATGTTTGCTTCCTTTTGTGTTTTTTTTTAAATAGCACCATGTATGAAATTCATTGTATTTGGCTCTATGGTAATGTGGTAAAATTTGAAGGGGAATTTGTGACATCTTGCAACGCTTGGCTTATCTTTGGTCTACTCCTTTGTTTGGGACTAAATATCTTTTAATTTCAATGATGCACATATGAAAAATATGTATCATCTTAAGCATACCTTTAAATATATTTACAATTCTTATATCTATTATAGGATCTTCATTCCTTGAATTCGACATTTACATTTATTGGTTTTACTGTGTTATCTCAATCGAGCAGAGAAGGGGAAGGAGGAAAAAATTAAGCAAGCAGACTAATTTCATATGTGGATACATAAGAGTCTCTATAAAACAAGGAAGACACTTGGTTTCTCATTAAATAAGGAAGGATCCCTCTTCCACCCTTGGTGAAATGAACAGCTATAAAATACAAATGAGAATAAATTAATAAAATAAACAAATGGTGAATGAAGTAAAATGCTTCCTCCATAGAGAGTTGAAGCAAGGAACTTCATCATGGTACTGAACAAGCTCGTTGGATGAAAATAAATTCTTTTGATTCCTTGAAGTGACCCCATCACGGTACTGAACTAGCCTACTAGAAATGGAAAAACACCAAATATGATAATAAAATTCTGATCATCTTAAACTTTTTGAAACAGATGAAGGACTAGTGTTGTGAAATGTGTTAATACAACAAGAGGAATAGAAGACTACATTTGTAATCGAGCTAAGGAAGGAAGCTAAGGTGACCAAGAGGATGAGGAAATACTTCTAGAAGGCTAGACCTCATACTTAATGTTAGACATAAACATACAAGTTGGCCTTATTATAGTGTGTCACTAAATGTTGTCACTATGCAAACACCCTAAAAAAAAATTCCAACATCGAGATTTTGGAGCCTCCTCAAGGTTTTGTCGAATTTTCGTTATGTTGATAAAGTTTCCAAGTATTTACATGTGAATTATAAGTTATGAACTAATTTCATTCACATGCCTAACTTTTGATGTCCAGATAAGCACACTTTTTCTAAGGAGGCCCAACACTCCATGAGTCAAGCACTACACAATCCTTCAAAACAATGTTTGCATAGTTCCCATAGATAATAGTGAAGGTGTAATACTGATGGATATTGAAAATTTAAGATAATCACTTAGAGATGGTGATTGCACATATTTTGCTTATAGTGAGAATGTATCTCTTCAATTCAGTCAATTCACTTTTGGCTACTATTGTTTGGACATGCGCGAAACACAATCACTAATATGAACCCTAATTTCATGTCTTTTGTGACATCCCCAACCATCGTTCTCTCATAAAATGAATTTTAAATACTTTTAAAGATGTAAAAATAGAAAAAGGGGATTGTATCAAAGGGGCATGGATTCTGTAGTTGAAGAGGAGGATTTTTCTTTGGATGTTGAGGTTTTATTGTGCAGAGAATATGAATTGTTTGGATAACCATTAAAGGCTAGTTTGTGCATGCTTTTAAGGGATTGGTTATTAGAATAATTGGGATAGAAAAGGAAGTACATAGAACCATGTGCTTGATAACGTTAAAAATAAAATAGGATGGTAAAATTTATCGGGGACATGACCAGGAAAGGAAGAAAAGAGGAGTATGGAAAACCCCCACATAATAGAGAAAAATGGGGGATCAACCCTATGAAAAAGGGGGAAGTGGATCACCCTATCATTAGTTCTTGGAGGAAGAGTAACCGTTGGAGCATTAGTCAACATGATGTAGAGCATAACAACAAATCATAAAAGAGAAGTGAAGGGATTGGTTTTACGGTTCTCTAGAGGTTGTGGGATGGTATACTAGTATCTAGAGCCCTGCAACAATTTTGGGTCCCTGAAGGATGTGGGTTGAGATAGGTATCTATGGAGCCATGTAACCTATTGTGCTCCTTAGAGGCAATGGGTTGAGATAAGAATCTATATATACTGGTGAAAAATTGCACTAAAAGGAAAATACCTTCTAGCGGAGGTTATAACGAAGGTTTTTTGTGTTATAAAATTCGAAAAAATGGTCAAAAAAGCGTCCACTACCACATTTGTTTATGGTAGTGGATGTTTTAGAGGAAATGATAGCATATATTCATCATGACTAAAAAATATAGGTGACACAAGGTTTTAGTGGATGATTTCTTGGAAATGTGCTTACTAGAGACATCACATCGATGCGCTACTAAGATAAAAGCACCAATGTCATAAATTTAAATAAAATCATTTAGGATGGAAACAAACATTTGGAGAACAAGTGCATTAAAATTATAAAATATCTGGTGCTTTAGCAATAAAAAGGCATCGAATCATACAATCTATGATACCATGCACGTGTGCATTGAATGAAATCAACACCGGTGCATGAAATGTATACTGTCGTGATGGTTATGTCTTCTAAAAACACCGCGGGAGTACTTTTCAGGAAGGGAACCCGAGCAGGAAAAAAACCTTGTTGCCTCACCTATTTATCTTCTCCAACACACCATGTAGTTATGTGTAACAATGCATCGATGCTAATGAGTTGTATAAACAATACTAGTGTCTCAAAAGTATAACACTCGGTGCTTATGTGTTTGAAAAATAACCAATGGTGTACCTTTCACAAAAGGCATGAGGAAATAAAAAAAAACTGACAGTACCGACGATTTTATGTAATATAACACACTGATGCGTTACAGGTAACGACACACCAATGCATTCAAGGTCAATGCCATTAGTGCATGAATTGTATATCTTCCTAGTGCATATTTATTTTACAAACTCACTAGATACCATTTTTTATTATTGTAAATATCATTGTTGAAAAAAATTTATTCAGAGCGATGCCCACTAATATATGATTTCCCAGTATCGATTTTATCATTTTTAGAAACCTCGACCTATGATAGTGAAATTATTGTGATTTTTAAAAATCATTATTCATTAAAAAATAGACATATATCTTGTAACAGTGCATTTGTATATGATGTTTGGATTAATTTGTTATATCATCATATTTCACATCTCTTTATTATAATATTTAATCATACATATATTTAATCAATGGTATAACATTTCACAACTACATTGGGAAACAGAATAGGATAAAATAAAAAATGGGATATTTATTGGTAACCCCATGTCTTTAAATTGGGACACTATGTCCATTACATTAAACAAAATGTCTGATTTTCAAAGATAATTATTTCAAAAAATGCAACAACTTGCATTGATATTCAAATAGATCATCAATCTTTGGTTTAACTATTGTTAGCTCTTGAGTTGTTTCCATGACTTGGGTTATTTGGATGAATATTTTGTTTATTGCATCATTTTTTTTTGTATTCGTCAAGTTATATCTACAAACATAAAAATAAAGCGTAATGAGTTTATCTACATTGGTGAGAATTAGGAAAATTGAAATAAATGATATACATCAATAAATAAAAAACTTACAAGTACCATAACAGTAACAGAGTCCTAAATTATATACATTTTTCCAAAACCAAATATCATTCCTTTTTTTAACAACTTTTTTGTTGGCGTACTTCCATATCTTGTTTCCTACAAGTTTATACCCCATAATAAATCATATATTTAATATAAAGGGATTTTTTTATATTAATTATAAACTCAAAGAAATGAAACAACCAATATACTTAAAATTCCACAATTAATTTTTGATATGCCAACATGTACTCACAACCCATATTTAACCCAATGCCAATAAATTCTTTCGATGACTATTCTTTATATGTTAGAACCTATTTGAAGACATTCAAGGATGGTTTCTATAAAAAAACCTAAAATATACAAAAATAATCCTTAAGTTGTTTTAATGAAATATTCACAAATATTCACAAACTTCGATATCAATTGTTTTCTTCATTGTCATCCTATTTTGTGTAATACATGAGTTCCATTTTGTTTTCTTTTCTGAAAGAAAACACTTGTAAATTTATATTTAATGCTAAATTATTTTTTTATATGTGCCTAATAGAAAACATAAATGATTACATACATTTGAAGCACATTGTTGTTGAGATGGATCCTATGATGCAATTATTTCCATTTCTTTTACCATCTCCCTATACACTTTTTTGTACATTCCAATGGAATGATTCGGATATTAGCTTCTTGATCCTTTGGTATTTTCATAATTTCCTAAAAAATTAATAAACTATTTTCATCTTGATATATGAAAACTAAATATAAAAAATTGATATTAATAAATGAATAGTTTGCAGTGATATATACATATAGTTCTAGAAAATAATTTTAACTAGGAATATTAATTTTTGAATGATTTTTTGTTGTTTTTGTTATATGTTTTTTTCTATTACAAGTATGATATGTCTCATTGAAAATTTCTCTAGGAATTCTTCTTGCAGTTTAAATATAACTTGACTCTTATAATCATTGGATTGATTTATGTATTTTAAGTGGAAAGTATGTCTATTAATTCGTTTCCACTATATCCCTCATTGTTTTGTAAAAAAAATCCCCCCTTTCATTAACCTCCAACACCACTCGAGATGAGTTAAGGACTAATTCATTGCCATTTACATGTTCCATAATTTTATTTCTTAGAGTGAAATTATTCTCTTTCATTGTTGGTCCCTGTAGAACATTAAACATGTGTGAATTAATAGATTGTTTGAAACATGTTATATAATATTATTAAGTATATTATTAATGGAAAAAAAAAACTCATTGAATAATATTTTTTCATTTACCTAATTCATTCTTATGCAATTTTTCTATCAGGATTTTATTCTCTTCTACAGTTAGATAAAAATAATTCTTATCGATCAACCTCACTTTGTGGCTCTACATTGAAGAAAGTAAACAAAACATATAATTTAAACTTACATATAATTCAAAAATATTAATTTTGTAAATAATTTAGAAACAACTTACCTTTTTTTATTTTCTGAATGTGTTATCATTATGTCGATCAATATTTTTTTACTTAAATTCTCAGACATTTTTTTCTCAATATATAACCTGTAACATTCAATAAAGAAGACATTAAACATATTCTATAAATAAATCACATAGTTTTTAGCCAAAAATAGGTCAGGTAACTAGTGCAATTATTTGCATAAATTCATTGGTGCATTTAGTTTAGTAAATGCACTAGGGTGTTCAATCCTTTAGCACTGACAACAATTTGTTTTTACATAACTTTAACACAAGTTTTTGGAACTTAACTCTGCTATTTGGTAGAGGTGAAAGTGTGTGTTATATTACACATGACACACTGATAAACAAAATTGTTTAAAGAAAAAAAGCATAGACGTAAGAAGGTTTGGATGTGTTTCAATAAGTGAAATGTCTTATTTACAAGTCAAACATATTATATATATATATATAGTAACACAAATCCATTAAATCTAAAATTCCTAAAATAAAAGCCCTAATTTTGAAGTAGTAGAGGGATGTAAAACCTAAGGTTAAATTTTGCAGTTATATAAGCAAGAAGAATCAAGGGTTTCAGCTAAGCATTGAATTTCTATTTTTTTCTTGAATTTTAATTAATTCTAAATAGGAATAGATGTTATAAAAAAATGTAGTAGTAAAATCAATAGTAAATTTTTTACCATGCATGGTTTTCATTTTTTTCCGAATTTTAATTAAATCTAATAGAATTTGTAAAATCAATTATTAGTAAAATAAATAGTAAAATTTAATTATTTTGTACTATGTAGGGATTTGAGTGAGTCATCATACCTATCAAATTCTTATCCTTAGAACGATTATGTTGGGTTAATGTATTATTCTTCTCCATAGTGCTCCTAGTATGTCTCTCTTGAAAATATCTCCCTTGAAATTTTGGGGAAAATAATAAAATAGTGAATAGTTTGTTACTATTTATAGGAGTTTATGAAATAAGATCTCTAAAAATAAATTACCACTCACTTTTCAATTTGAAAAAAAAAAATCACACCCCTTTTTCACAGTGTTTCAGAACATCGATGTGTTTCATAGTCAAAAACACTGACAAATTTAATAGTAACACACATATATTGTTATGAATTATAGGTGCACTAATTTTTTTTAACAAACCCATATTATAGAACTCAATTTTTATTTTTGAAATCTCAGGAACCTGTGCATATATTATCTAAACGTGTTGGTACAGTTAGTTTTAAAATAGCACCACTATTATTTAAAATTTTTAGAAATTTTTATTTTCATATAAAATGACATATTCATGTCAAATTATCCTTTAGGATGCATCCACATGAGTTACAGTAGTTCATAGTATATATTTTCAACTTAAAGCTACCTTATTCTAGAAAAATGGTTTGAAAACTATATTGAAATTTAGAATGTGGTTATATGGTTCTTGAAATTAATTTTATGTATGTAAAAAAAAAATTATTGCTGATTTTTCTCAAATGCAGGGATAAAAACTCATATTATCAAATGACCAATTCTTCAAATTGAAGTTCATTCCATATTTCTCAAAGTCCTTCACAGAGTTCTCACTTTCCATCTCTAATAAGTTCAGATATTATTTATATTTGAATTATCTAATTGAATTTATTTATTTCTATCCATGTCATTTTTGAATGAAAATGTATCCAAATTTGTAGAATCCTGATTCATAATCGAGTTCAAATGCAAAAAATATTCCACTAGTTCAAAAACGTCAAAAACTATTATCAAGAGCAGGATACCAAAAGAAGTTGATAAGAATGGATAATCACTTTACCCTGCCAATTGTAACATGCTACCTTACAGTTGTTATCTTGCTCAAGAAATGGTAATAATTATTTGGTATAATGTCATTTCAACAAAGCTAATTGTATTATACTTACTAATATCATTGATGTACTAATGTTCAATAATTTTTGAAATTAGGATTCTAGTAATAATGAGCGACCCACCTACCATCTCCCATGCACGCAGCTACAATTTCAAATTGAGAGAATGTTTTCTTAAGAGAAAAAATAAACCAGAAACATACCAAGAATGGTTGAATCAACCAGCAACTCAATTCTCACTATGCCTAGATTCACCTATTAGGAATGACTACAAAAATAGTAGTTCATCGTCTCAACTGTGCAATGTATTAAATCAAATAGAGGTTGGTATGGATGATTACTTATGGTATACGCTCGACATGGAGACAATGTTTTTAGATGAATTCTGGCATGATGAAATAGGGGATGATGAGATAGGGGATGAATTCCATCATGATGAGATGTGTTACTGTGATGATATTTTTTGCAGTTGTGTCATCATTTATAGGTTTATGATTTTGATGTTGAGATGATTGATATGTTGATTTTTTTATATATACATATGTTATGCTAACTTAGATTGAATGTGAAAACAAGATAGCCTCTCCTGAACTTCATTAACTTATGTTGGATTATTTTTATATTTTTTTTATCTAACAATGTATGTTTAGAGATGACAAAAAAATGGTGGATCACAGTTCACGTGACTCTTCTTATAGATCAGATGAGAAGAAAAGAAATGATTTCTCTCCTGACATATCGTACACCTTGATATGCTTAGAGGTAGAGATCAGAATTTGCAAAGAAGATAATGATAGAATCATCAAGTCATAGGAAATACTTGCCAAGGAACAAGAAAAGAAAGTTGAGGTTATTGAAGTGATTCCTTAGATTATATTAAACTTACACTAAAAACGACAACCACAGATCAATTATGGGTAAGATTAAAGTACTAATGGGACATATGGTTGTAGGTATCATGGTTGGCATAGGCCATATAGGGATTCCACAGTCATAGGTTGAAGATGCTTGGATGCTTTGGTCTAGACCTTTCTTTGGGCTTAAATATCTTTTAATTTCAATGATGCACGTATGGAAAATATATTTCATCTTAAGCATAAGATTAAATGGATTTATAGTGCCTATATCTCTTATAGGATCTTCATTCCTTGAATTGGACCTTTACATTAATTACTTTTAATGTGTTCGCTCGGTCGAGTAGAGAAGTGCAAGGAGGAGAAACTTAAGAAAGAATACTAATTTCAGAGGTGGATATATAACAATCTCTATAAAACAAGGCAAAAAATTCATTTCTCATTAAATAAGTCAGGATCCCTCTTCCACCCTTGGTGAAATGAACAGATATAAAATACGAATGATAATAGAGTAATAAAATAAACAAACAATAAAAGAATGGAAAGGCTTCCTCCATAGAGAGGTGAAGGAAGGAACTTCGTCGAGGTACTGAACAAGCTCGCTAGCTGCAAAGAAATTCTTCTGATTCCTTGAAGTGACTCCATCAGGGTACTCAACTAGCCTACTGGCAATGGAAAATCACCAAAGATGATAATAAAATGTTTAGCATATTAAAATTTTTGAATATACATGCTTATACTCCTTAATTGAAACAAACGAAGGAGTATTCTTGTGAAATGTGTTAAGACGACAAGAGGAATAGAAGACTACATTTGTAATCAAGCTAAGCAAGGAAGCTAAGGTGACCAAGAGGATGAGTAAATACATCTATAAGGATAGACCTCATACTTAATGCTAGACATAAACATACAAGCTAGCCTTATTCTAGTGTGTCACCAAGTGTTGTCACTGCACAAACACCCTCCAAAATTTTTCCAACATCGAAATTTTAGAGCCTCCTCACGATCGTGTCATCTTTAGGTTATGTTGATCAAGCATTCTAGTGTTTATGTGGGATCTATAAGTGATTAACTAATTTATTTCACATTCCTAACTTGTGATGTCATGACAAGCAAATGTTTTCTAGCATGCCCAACATTTCATGAATCAAGCATTACACAATCCTTCAAAACAGTGGTTGCATAGTTCACATAGATAGTTACTGTGAAATCCTGATGGATATTGAAAATGTAAGGGGATCCCGTGAACATGTTGATTGCAAATATTTTTCTTACAGTGAGAATGTATTTCTTAAATTTAGTCAATTCACTCTTGCCTACTACTGTTTGGGCATGCACGAAGCACACTTACTAATATGAACCCTAATTGCATGTCTTTTGTGACATCCCCAACCATTGTTCTCTCATAAAATGCATTGTAAATAATTTTATAGATATAAAATTTAAAAGGGGGATTTATCCAAAGGGGCATGGATTCTGTAGCTAAATAGGGGGATTGTTTTCTTTGGATGTTGAGGGTTTATTGTGCAGACAATATGAATTGTTTGGATAACAATTAAAGGCTAGTTGGTGCATGATTTTAAGGGATTGGTTCTTGAAATAATTGGGATAAAAAAGGAAGTACATAGAAGCATTTTCTTGATAACCTTAAAAATAAAAGTGGAAAATAAAATTTATCAGGGACGTAATTGGGCAAGGAAGCAAAGAGGAGTATGGAAACTCCCCACATAACAGAGAAAAATACATGATCGATCCTATGGAAAAGGGGGAAATGGATCATTCTTTGATTCGTTCTTCGAGGAAGAGTAACCATTAGAGAATTAATCAACATGGTGTATAGAAGAACAACAAATCATAAAAGAGAAGTGAAGGGATTGGAATTTTGGTTCTATAGAGGTTGTGGGATGGTATACTAGTCTCTGGAGCCGTGCAACAACTTGGGGTCCCTGAAGGATGTGGGTTGAGATAGGTGTCTATGGAGCGATATAACATTTTTGGTTCTTTAGAGGAAATGGGTTAAGATAAGAACCTATATATCCCTGCGAAAGCTTGCACTAAAAGGGAAATACCTTCTACTGGAGGTTATAATGAAGGTTTTTAGTGTTATAAAAATGGAAAAAATGGTCAAAACAACCTCCACTAAAACATTTGTTTATGGTAGTGGATGCTTTAGAGGAAATGATATAATATATTCATCACAACTAAAAAATATAGGTGACACGAGGTTTTAGTGGATGATTTCTTAGAAATGTGCTTACTAGAGACAACACATCGATGTGCTACTAAGATAAAATCACGAGTGTCATAAATTTAAATAAAATAATTCAGGCTAGAAAGAAATGTTTAGAGCACCAGTGCGTTATATTTATAAAATCTCTGGTGCTTTAACAATAAAAAGGCATCGGATTGTAAAATTTATGATACTATGCATCGGTTCATTGAATGCAAACAAAAAAGGTGCCTAAAATGTATATTGTTGCGATGATTATGTCTTCTAAAAACACCTTCGGAAGTACATTTCAGGAAGGGAACTAGGGCAGGAAAAAAATGTTTTTGCCTCACTTATTTTTATCTTCTCCAACACACCATGTAGTTATGTGTAACAATGTATCGATGCTAATGATTTGTATAAACAATACCAACATTTCAAAATTATAACACTCTGTGCTTATGTGTTTGAAAAAGCACCAATTTTTTACCATTCACGAAAGGCACCATGATAGGCAAAAAAAATATTACAATACCGATGATTTTATGTAATATAACACACCGATTCATTAAGGTAATGATGAAACAATGCGTTCAAGGTGAATGGCATCAGTGCATGAAATGTATATCTTCCCAGTCCATATTTATTTTACAAACTCACCATATACCATTTTTTATTATTGTAAATATCATTGTTGAAAAACATGTTTTCGGAGCGATGCCCATTAATATACAAGTTCCCAGTATCAATTTTATAGTTTATTATAAACATCGACCTATAATAGTGAAACTCCTGTGATTTTTTAAATTCATTATTCATTAAAAAATCGACATACATCTTGTAATAGTATTCATATAAATCAAATTTTTATTAGTGCATTTTTATATGATGTTTGGATTATTTTGTTATATCATCAGATTTCACATCTCTTCATTATAATATTTAATCATCCATATATTTAATTAGTGATGTAACATTTAACATCTACATTGGGCAATGTAATAGAATACATTAAAATGTGTTTTATTATATATGAATAAGAGGCTCTTTTTCATACAAGATGGGATATTTATTGGTAACCCCTTGTCTTCAAATTGGAACACTATGTCCATTACATTAAACAAAATGTCTAATTTTCAAAGATAATTATTTCAAAAAATACAACATCTTGCATTGATATTCAAATAGATAATCACTCTTTGGTTGAATTAATGTTAGTGCTCAAGTTATTTCCATGACTTGGGTTATTTGGATGAATGTTTTGTTTATTGCATCAAGTTTTTTTATATTCCTCAAGTTCCACCTACAGACATAAAAATAAAGTGTAATGAGTTTATCTACATTGGTAAGAATTATGAAAATTGAAATAAATAATATACATCAAATTAAATAAAAAATAAGTGTGCCATAACAAGAAGTGAGTCCTTAATTATATACATTTTTCCAAAACCAAATATCATGCCTTGTTTTAACAACATGTTTATACCCTATAATAAATCATATATTTAATATAAAGGGATTTATTTTTTCTATTAATTATAAACTCAAAGAAATCAAACAATAGAGATACTTAAAAATTCCACAATTAATTTTTAATATGCCAACATATACTCACAACCCATATTTAATTGAATTCCAATCAATTCTTTCGATGATTATTCTTTGTATGTTAGAACCTATTTGAAGACATTCAAATATGGTTACTATAAAAAAACGTAAAATATACAAAATGAATCCTTAGGTTGTTATAATGAAATATTAACAAATACTCACGAAATTTGATATCAATCGTTTTCTTCATTGTCATCCTATTTTGTGTAATAAACAATTTCCATTTTTTTTTCTTTTCTGAAAGGAAAAAAATTTAAATTAATATTTAATGCCAAATTATTTTTTTATATGTGCCTAATAGAAAAAATAAATGATTACATACATTTGAAGCACATTGTTGTTGAGATGGATCCTATGATGCAATTACTTCCATTTCTTTGACCATCTCCTTGTACACTTTTTTGGACATTTCTATGGAATGATTCATATATTAGCTCATTGATCCTTTTGGTATTTTCATAATATTCTTGAAAAAGTAATAAACTATTTTCATATTGATATATTAAAAATAAATATAATTAAATTGATATTAATAAATGAATGCCTTCTAGTAATATATACATATAGTTCTAGAAAAGAATTTTAATTGGAAATATTAATTTTTGAATGATTTTTTTTTTGTTATATGTTTTTTCTATTACAAGTATGACTGTCTCATTGACAATTTCTCTATAATTCTTCTTGTAGTTTAAATATAACTTGGCTCTTAGAATCATTGGATTGATTTACGTACTATAAGTGGAAAGTACATCTATAAATTCGTTCCACTATATCTGTCAATGTTTTGTAAAAAAATTCCCCCCTTTCATTAACCTCCAACACCACTCGAGATGAGATAAGGACTAATTCATCACCATTTACATGTTCCATAAAATTTTTTCCTTAGAGTGAAATTATTCTCCTTCGTTTTTGGTCCCTGTAGAACATTAAACATGTGTGAATTAATAGATTAATTGAAACATGTTATACAATATTATGAAGTATATTATTAATGAAAAAAAAAATCATTGAATAATATTTTTTCATTCACCTGATTCTTTCTTCTGCAATTTTTCTATCAAGCTTTTATTTTGTTCTACAATTAGATAAAAAAATATCTTTTTGATCTTCCTCATTTTGTGGCTCTACATGGAAGAAAGCAACCAATACATATAATTTAAACTTACATATAATTCAAACTTATTAATTTTTTAAATAATTGAGAAAGAACTTGCCTTTTTTGGTTTTATGAATGTGTTATCATTGTGTCGATCAATATTTTTTTACTTCAATTCTCAGACATTTTTTTATCAATATATAACCTGTAACATTAAATACATAATCCATTAAACACATTTAATGAATAAATCACATAATGTTTAGCCAAAAAGAGGTCCTGTAACTAATGCGATTATGTGCATAAACACATCAGTGCATTTAATTTAGTAAATGCACTACAGTGTTCAATTGTTTAGCACCGACAAACTTTTCTTTTTAAATAGCTTTGAATAATGATGGTGCGATATATAATGATAAAAACACTACCGTCACAATAAAAAATGAAAACATAAAAAATAAAACACAATTTCTTAGGACTTAACAATGCTATCTGGTAGAGGTGTAGTGGTGTGTTATATTACACAGGGCACACTAATAAACAAAATTTGTTTTAAAAAAAAATGGATATAGGTGACAAGGTTTGGATGTGATTCAATAAGTGGTATGTATGATTTACATGTCAAACACCTTATATATACTATCGCAAACCCTTTAAATCTAAAATTCCTAAAATAAAAGCCCTAATTGTGAATTTGTAGGGGGATTTAAACCCTAAGGTTAAATTTTGCAGTTATATAAGCAAGAAGAATCAAGAGTTTAAGCCAAGTATTGAATTTTTGGTTTTTTTTTCTGAATTTTAATTAAATCTAAATAGGAATAGGGATTATAAAAAAAAATTACTAGGAAAATCAATAGTAAAATTTTTACTATGGAAACTTTTAATTTTTTTTCGCATTTTAATTAAATCTAATAGAATTTGTAAATAAAAAATTAGTAAAACCAAGAGTAAAATTTAAAATTTTGACTATGTAGGGTTTTCACTTAGTCACCATACCTGTTTAATTCTTATCTTTAGAACATTTCTGTTGTGCCAATGTATTATGCTGCTCCATAGTGCTCCTACTATGTCTCCCTTGAAAATATGCCCCTTGAAATTTTGGGGAAAATAATGAAATACTGAATAGTTTGTTACTATTTATAGGACTTTATGAAATAAGATCTCTAAAAATAAATTACAACTCATTTTTCAATTTGACAAAAAAAAATTTGTGCCCCCTTTTCTCATTGTTTCAAAACATCGATGTGTTTCATAGTAAAAAGCACCAACATGTTTAATAGAACACACATTTATTATTATAACTTATTGGTGCACTAATTTTTTTTAACATACCGATATGATAGAATTCAATATTTATTTTCGAAATCTCGGGAACCGGTGCGATTATTTTCTAAACGTGTTGGTGCAGTTAGTCTTACAAGAGCACTAATATGCTTTAAAAGTTATATGAATTTTTGTTTTCATATAAAATCACATATTCATCTCAAATTATCCTTTATGATGCATCCACATGAGTTAAAGTAGTTCATAGTATATATTCTCCACTTAAAGTCACCTTATTCCTGAAAAATGTTTTGAAAACTATATTGAAATTTAGATTGTGGTTATATGCTTCTTGAAATTAATTTTAGGTATGTACACAAATATTTATTGTTGATTTTTCTAAAATGTAGGGATAAAATATCATAATATCAAACGACCAATTCATAAAATTCAAGGTCATTCAATATTGATCAAAGTCCTTCATGGAGTTCTCACTTTCCATGTCCAATAAGTTGAGATTTTATTTATTTTTCAATTATCTAATTGAATTTATTTATTTCTATCCATGTCAATTTGAATAAATATGTATCCAAATTTGCATAATCTTGATTCAGAATCGAGTTCAAATGCATAAAATATTCCATGAGCTCAAAAAGGTCGAAAACTATTATCAGGATTAGCATACCGCAAGCAGTTGATAAGAATTGATAGTCGCTTTACCCTGCGAATTGTAACATGCTATCTTATAGCTCCTATCTTGCATAATCAATGGTAATAATTATCTAGTCTAATGTAATTTCAACAAAACTAATTGTATTTTTCTTACTAATATCATTCATTTACTAGCGTTCAATAGTTTTTAAAATTAGGATTCTAGTAATAATGAGCGACCCACCTACCATCTTCTGGTGCACCCAACTATAATGTCAAATTAAGAGAAGTTTTCCTTAAGATAAAAAATCAAGAGTAAACATACCAATAATGTTTGATTCAACCACCAATTCAATTCCCACTACACCCAGATTCACCTATTAGGAATGACTACAAAAGTAATTGTTCTTCATCACAAGTGCGCAATGCAGTAAATCAAATAGAGGCTCATATGGATGATTACTTATAGGATATGGTTGACATGTAGACAATTTTTTTAGATGAATTCCTGCATTGATATAGGGGAAGATGCTCATATCACTAATACCTTTTTCGAAAGCCTAAAATATGCTTCCACCACCACTCTCTTTGGGCATGTAACCATTCAATATCTACCCAAATGGGGACAACTATGTTACTATACAACCTCAAAGTAAATTTTGGAATGTTGAATGCATGTGTTTTGGAAATATTGATGTAATTTACCATTATCAAGACTCTTATATTTTTAGAAATCTTGTCACACAATCAACATTAAAAATGGTCGATTTTATGAACTCTAAATTATAACATCCCCTGGTTTATTTTCTATGTAAATAAAATAAGTCCAAGGTCATGGGACACATATTCTAAGTTGAATTTTGGGAAAAACATAACGATGGGTATCACTGGTGATTAATTAATGTCTATAAAAAATTAAAAAAGGAATTGGTAAAAGCCTAATGAAAATAATTGTATTTTATTTCTGAAATAAAGGAAAATAGGATAAAAGGAAGGTGAAGAGACAAGGATTTGCATGAGAGGTAAATTAGAGGAAAAATGAAGGAAAATGAAGATAATAGAGTCCTTAATTATAAAAAGGCTTATCAGGATCAGTTCAAAACTTTTTCTAGTTAACCTTTTGTTAGTTTATTTTTTAATTGTCTTATATTATCTCATTCTCTCATACTATTGCACACTTAGAGTATTCTTGAATCATTCCTGGAGCACAATGGCATATATTGGATTTGGAGAAAGAAGGAAATATAAATAAAGAAACCAAAATGTAATAGGTGGATCAAAAAAAAAGTTGGATTTCTTGGTAGGTAGTAGGTTGCATGTGTATATGCATGTCATTTTTAGGCTATTTGTTTTCATTGGCATAAAGAATTCCATAAACTAACAATGGATTTAGCCTTGCCTCACCATTTCCTATATAAACATGGTTTTGTGGTTTCTTCCACTATTGTTTTTCTTATTTGTGCTCATGTTGCCTATGGATGTGGGTTGGAACAAACACTCTAGAAGCCTTAGAAAAACTTGGGTTGATCTACTAGTCTTGGAGCCTAGGCTGAGACAAAAGCTCTGGATCCCTCATTGGGTTGAGATACTAGTCTACAGAGCCAGGTCGAACAAATTATTTGGAGATCCCTCGTTGGGTTGAGACACTAGTCCCTAGAGCCAGGTTGGACAAATTATTTGGAGCTCTGGAAGGTTGTGGGCTGAGTTATTAGCTCCTGGAGCCCTTGACAACTAGGGTAGTGCCTAATCTGGTTGGTTTTAGTGATGTATGACTGTGGACGTTGAATCACTGTGGTTAAGGGTTGAGGTGGTTTGGCATTTGGAAGACCTATTTTTTTTTTTGGTTGATTCCATGTGATCCCACATTTATGCCTGGAATATGGTGCGGGGGTGATTGGCTACAAGAGATATTTTTTTTAGCCCAATATATGCTAGGGTGGCACGTGGAATTCCCTAACTTGATTTGTATTTTCATATGTTAATATGAATACTATTCCTATCATGCTCTATTTGTATTTGCAGTGATTTTGTTGGTGATGTTATGGCTTAGTTTCCATGGTTTCCATGCTAGTTAATTTTTGGTTTTTTGTTGATTATATCTTGTGTACCATCACTATATCTTGTCATGAATCATTTAGTTATCGATTGTTCAGTGATGAATGTGTGAACTAACAAGTGTTGTTGCAACTATGTGGAGAGTATATAGGGCATTCTTGGTGATTCTTCGATGAATATCAGGGCATTATGATCATATATGAACTGATGACCGGTAGCTTCCATGTTTTCCATGTGTTTGATAATATGTCTAGTGTATTCTAAGTAGTCTAGGTCAAGTTCTACCTCCAAGTTTGAGTGTTTAGATTCCTTGTCATGTAATTTATGATTCTAGAAATTCGTAGGAACTTCTCGGTAGCGTTATGGAGGTTTTCCTGAAGAGGTAGCTCAGAACTCACGACCACACTGTCTAAACTAGGCAATTTGGGTGAGAAACGCATGGAGGCAATGTTGTGCATTTTTTTCGAGGAATTCAATTGCATGTGGGCCTAGTCATGCAAGAATTTGGGAGTCTAGTGCAGTGAAAGGGAGCCCCAACTCAGGTTTTGCTCATCTAGGGTGGTCCTTTATCTCCTAACTATCTTGTTGCCTTGAGCAATGTTGTGAGTTGTCATTTTGTGGTTAGTTTGTAGGCCCCACTTTCTTAACTGCAACTTGGAGGTCAGGTCATGTGATAGTAATCTCTTCATCTCATGTTTGCCCAGGTAGGCTGGTGAAATTGGGTAAATGTGGGAGGGGCGTGGTTACAAATCAGTATCAAATTAAGGTTACAGCACTCGACCTCAACCTAGATGTGATTGATATTTATGCATGTCAGATTGTCAATGTGTTTGTCAAGCATGCATGTTAGTTATCGATGCATTTGTTATGCATGTTTTGTGATGGTTGTTTTTGTAGTTGTGTCATCATTTACAAGTTGATGATGTTAATGTGGGCGATGATTGATATGTTGATTTTTTTATATAAACATATTTTATGCTAACTCCCATTGAATGTGAAAGCAATATAGCCTTCCCTCAATTTCATTAAGTTATGTTGGATTATTTTTATATTTTTTTTACTTGACAGGGTATGTTTAGAGATGAAATAACAAATGGTGGATTAAAATTAATGTGAAAATTCTTATTGATCAAATGAGAATAAAAGATATGATTACTCTCCTGGCATAGCATACGCCTTGAGATGTTTAGAGGTAAAGATCAAAAGTTTCAAAGAAGATAATGATAGTATCATCTAGTCATAGGAAATACTTGCCAAGGAACAAGAAAAGAAATTTGATGTTATTGAAGTGATTTATTACATTATATTATAGTTTTAGTGACAAGGACAACCACATATCAATTAAGGGTAAGTGTAAATGACTAATGGGACATATGGTAGTAGGTATTGTGGTTGGCATAGTTCAGACAAGGAATCCACGGTTATAGGTGGCAGATGCTTATATACACCTACCAAGAGAGGTAGTGGTTATGGGTTCTATTCTTTTTTTGATTCAATTAGACATCATGGTAATCATCACTATCATCCTTGAAAGAGGAATGGGAGTGGTTACTTGGGAGATGAGTTAAAGAAAGACAAGTCTCCTACATTCAATGGTGAGTTGAAGAAATCAGAGGATGCAAAAGAATGGTTGCTTCGAATGAAAAAATTATTCGAACTACATGACTATATAGAGAACATGAAAGTATAGATAGTTATTTTCAGTCTCAAGGGAAAATAGGACATCTTGTTGGAAGATGTGAAGCGTGTCACAAATATAAATATAGAGGATTTGAATTGGCATGAGTTCAAAAGACGCTTCAAGAAAATCACTTGTCAGAGAGATACTATGATGGAAAGGCTAAAGAGTTCTATGAGTTCAATATGGGATCTATGACGGATGGCGATTATACAATTAAGTTTTTAGATATATTGAAGTATCTACCATATATTAAAGATGAGAATACAAAGGTTCAAATATTTTTTAGTGGATTTCCATTAACATTTAAAGATCAGATTGAGTATGATGAGCCCTGTTGATTGGAGTAATTAATTGGAAAGTTGAAGCATTGTTATTAACAATCTAAGCGTAACTCATAGCCTAAGCATGGTTGGAAAGGTAATGACAATACTAAAGGAAAATTGGATAAGAAGTGAGGAACACCTCATGATGTAGGTAATAGGGAGACTGCAACATTGCATAATAAATTCAATGCAATTAAAAGAGGACATGGATTTTACTCTAACGAGTAGGAAAATGGTGATGTAAGGAAGCCTTTCCAATGTTTTTCTTGAGGTGGAAATAATTGCAGAAGATATTGTCCAAAAATTCAGGGTGGTAGACCTCAGGTTTATACTACTAAGGAGGAATAAATAGTTGGAGATTTTGAACAAAGTATCCCTCGTATCTATGAAACATTTCATATTAGGTAGGTTGATCATCATTAATCTATTATCGACATGGAAGGTACGCTTTTTGATCAAGTTGTTTTGATTTTGATTGATCCTATATCTAGGTATAGTTATATCTATCCTGACCTAGAGCATAAGTGTTTGTTGAATAAAGAAGTTCATGTAGAATCTTTTTTGGTGCAGTTGGATACAGGTACATATAAAAGAGGTCATCATTGGGTAAGATATTATGCATTTGAGTTGAATAGTATGTCTACATTAGCACATATAAATGTGCTTCCATTGGGATCAGAGAATATCGTGTTGGGTATGGATTGGTTGTAGATTCACTGGACTATGGTAGATTGCTACAACAAGGCTATTGAGTGCATGGATGATGATGGAGAGAAGATAATCTTGCAAGATAAGAATAAGTCTACATCAATGAGAATAGTTACAGCTATGCAGGAGAAATGGAGTCGCAAGAAAGGGTGTGTATTCTTTGTAGTTCATATTTATAGTGAAAAAGGGAAGGATGTTGAGGATGTTGATGTCTTGAATAGGAATACAATTTTGCGGGAGTTTTAGGATCTTTTTCTGGTAGAGATATCAGAGTTACTACTTCGTATGGAAGTGTATTTTTCTATTGAGTTGATGCTGAGAGAAACACCAACATAAAAGGCACCATACAAGACAAGCACTCTGGAACTAGTGAAATTTAAATTACACCTTAAAGAAACGCTTGATAAGGGATACATTAGGCTAAGTGTGTCACCTTGAGGTGAACTAGTATTGTACGTGAAGAAGAGGTATGGCACTCTTAGGTTTTTCATTGATTATAGGAATTTGAATGAGGTGATGATCAACAACATGTAGTCATGTACCCTTTGCCACTAATTGATGACTTGTTTGATTAGTTGAAGTGAGCAACAATATTCTCGAAGATGGACTTTAGATAAGGATACATTCACATACACATTAATAATAGCATATGCATAAAACTAATTTTTTTACCAGGTATTGGAATTATGAGCTTGTAGTGGTTCGTTTTGGTATTACTAATGCTCGAGTTACTTTAGTGTGTTTGATGAATAATGTGTTGTATCCTTATCTATATAAGTTTGTGATATTGTTCATTGATGACATGTTGATATATTCTAAGAATAACGAAGAGCATCCAGAACACTAAGAGGAAATGTTAACTTTTGTAAGGGAGAATCAATTATAGGAAAATTTTAGTAAATGCAGTTTCTTTTAGAAACAAATTCGTTACATAGGGCACATTGTTTCCAACGAAGGCATAACATTGGACCTGGAAAAGATCATATCTATCATGGAGTGGGAAACTCATAGGAATGTGGATGTGGTTAGGTCATTTATGGGACTAAAAAGTTATTATATACAGTTCATTTGGAACTTCTAAGGGATTACCTATCTTGTTACATCTTTGCAGCAAAAAGGGAAGAAATTTGAATGGAATCAAGAGTGAGAAACTAGTTTTGAGAAGTTGAAGCATTTTATTACAATTGCTCCAATTTTGAAGATTGTAGATCAAGAAAAAGAGATTTTGGTCTGCACAAATGGTTGAAAGAGAGGAATTGGTGGAGTCCTAATGCAGTAAAGATAGGTAGTATGTTATGAGTCAAGGAAGTTTAATGAGAATGAGAATAAATATGTGACTCACTATATTGAGTTGTTAGTTATCATTCATTTACTAAATATGTGGAGACACTATATTATTTGAAAGAGGTTCATGTTTATGAGTGATCATAGTGGGACGAGGTACTTGTTTCAAAAAACTAATCTGAATCTTAGGAAAGCTATATGGTTGGCTACTCTTAGTGAGTTTTATTTCAAGATTAGCTACATTAAGGGAAAGGAGAACAGCGTTGCATATTCTCTTAGTAGAAAAATGTAGGTGAATCATATTGCAGTATTGAGTTCTTATGGGATAGACTTGTAGGAGAAGAAATTGCAGACCTAGTAGCACGATGGTAGGTACCATGAGTTGAGGCACAAGTTATAGCAGTAGGTTGAAGGTAATAGGGATGAGGAGTATCATCTCACAGCACATGGCTTGGTTAGATTCAATAACAAGATTTGTGTGTTAGATGAAATTGAGCTCAAGAACCTTATCTTGAGATAATTTTACGTTAATCCATAATTAGGTCACCTGTGATATCATAAGACATTGAGAGCAGTTAATTCTACTATTGGATAAATTTGAAGAAATAGGTGGCTAAGTTTATTGCAAGATGTCTGAATTGTAAGTAGGTAAAAGAAGACCACAAGCATCCATATAGTTTATTTCAGCCGATTCTAATTCTAGAGTGGAAATGGGAGTTATTTTTCATGGAATTCATTCGAAGAAAAATGATACTATTATGGTTATGGTTGACTAGTTAAGACGAGTATTTCATTTCATTGTAGTTACTGTATAAATTCAACTACTGAATTAGCTCATATTTGCATTAGGTAGATAGTAAGGCTGCACGGCGTTCCCAAGAAGATTGTATTTGGAAAATATCCCAAGATAACTTCCAGGTTTTGGAAAGAGTTGTTTGCAGGTTTTGGGATAGATTTGGCCTTCAATACAACTTATCATCTATAGATAGATGGACAAACAAAGAGGGTTAATAAGATTCTTGAGGATATGTTGACGATGTATGTTATGCATCAACAACGCAATTCATAAGAGTATCTCCCACTAGTCGAATTTTCATATAAAAATGGGTATGAAGAATCTTTGATGATTAGTTTGTTTGAGAAACTTTATGGGCCAAGTTGTAAAACTCCAATAAACCAGAGTTATCCAGTGAACAAGGTGTTTATTGTACTAGATATGTTGGAAAATGTTGAATAAGAAATGAAAATTATTAAAAGGAATTTGAATGAAGAATATTTATTGCTAGGCCTCTTTTTTTCATTGCTTCACATCACCTTATACTAGAAATACCTCATGATTTTGTTTATTTTGAATGGTTATTTTCATGGTTTTGTGCATTCTCACATATAATAGAGTAATTATATTATATTCCCTTGTTTTAATGAGATAACATTAAAATAAGCATTAATAATAATTTTTATGTTTGCAGGTTTAAAACTGAGTTGATTATATGTATATTCCAATAGGCCTTGATCTTGGATTCACCTTCCTGTACTATGCAGTAGGTTCCTGTACCAATTGGAGTTGCTGCACTAGTTTACTGTGGGTTTCCCACACTATTGAAGAGTTCCTCCACCAAGAATCAAATTCTTATTCCAACAGTACAATTCTTGTTGCAGTAACACAGTTCCTGTTCCAGCATTGTAGATCATGTTCTGAATTCCATGATTATAATACATCTAGTTGTCATGATGAAAAAAAACCATATGGATTTTGAAGATAGAAGGTTCAAGATGGTGATATGTTCCCTTTATCGTAGCTAGGTATGATAGATAGCACAAAAAACAATGGTCAAATCATTCATTCAAACTATTCCTAGAAGCCACAAATAGCAGCGTGATATGCCCATGGACATGATGGTGGGGATTTAATGATTTGATACTCATTTTTGTGTCTATTTAGAACCTCATATTGATGGAATCTAGTCAAATACGTAGACTCCCTATTTTGTCGAGAAATTGGTTCACAATTCTAAATTGTATGCATTGTTTAACCTCCGATCTAGAATTAGGAAACATTGTTCTTATAAATATGAAGATCTTGTATTTCATAGGGTATAGATATATAGAATATTAGATTAGAGAACTATATTTTGATAGACAGAGAAGTCAATTTCAAAGAGTGAAAGAAGGGAATGAGACGGTCCCAATGAAACATCACACCGAGTTAACAAGCCGATCACTCATTCTATTGTTGGAGTCCGATATTTTCTCCACCATGTAAAGACTAGGATTTCATGATTAATCAAAGTGATTTCCACTATTTTATATTTAGTTAATTTATGCGTTTTTTTGGGGACCAAATCTGTATACTTTTCTCTCATATTTTCACCCACCTTTCTACCTCTTTGTATCCTTAATTGTTGTAAACACACGAGGTAAATCCCTTCCCACTGTCTCATATGGAATGTTTGAATAATGAAATAATACTCATGGATATTTTAGCTATGCAAATATTAACTTTGTTATTTCCACAGATTCGGAAAGTAAAGAGATCACATCTGCAAGTCACGAAGCAACTCTAAATTCTCAACATTATGTCGATATTTTGTAATAACACAACAAATTCCGACTTACCCCAGATCTATTTCAGGCCTTTCATTGTTTTCTCTTGGAAACTAGTTGGCTATTGTAGCAATTGTATATTTGTAAATATTTAGTTGTCATATGGGAAAGACGGTTTTCCTGAAAATTTGTATAAGAAGGGCCTCAGAGCTGTGAATCGGGGTTAAGCGTGAAGAGACCGGTATTGTAACATAAGTATTTTAATCAATTGAATGCACATCGGTTTTCTATTCGATCTATGAGTTGTGAGTTTACGCAGCCTTGATTAGAGAGTTGGTCCCACTCTTCTGATTAGGTGCTGCATATTTCTCTTTGTTGATTTCGCATTTATGTTTGTTATTTTAACTGTTATTCTGGTATTATTCTCTAATTGTGGTGAATGATTTATAATTCCACGATTTATATTTAATTTTTGTTATAGTAGTTTTTCTTGTTTTAATTATTAAATCTGTGTTCAGTATCGGATTATGTTATTTCTCTTGCACATATTGTGCACATTAGTCTTGCAATAAGCAACACACCTGGGTTGATAATTAATGTGGAAAAGGGTTTGAATATTAGTTCAAACTTGGACACCAACATTTTGGTGTCGTTGTCAGGGAAGAATAACAAGGTGCAAGAACACGATCTTCAATTGATCTACAGATCAATCTCTCGCCTTAAGGAGGGGATTCATTACCCTACTCTAAGTCCTGAGCATAATGTTATGTTTTTCTTTTTCTTTTTCATTTTTTCTTTTAGAACCAATCTCTCATCTTGGGGAGGGAATTTGCTACGTTGCTCTGAGTCCTGAGCGTAGTGTTGTATTTTTGTTTTTATTTTTCTTTGTTTCTTTTAGAACCAATCTTTCGTCTTGGGGAGGATCATTTTTACCTCACTCTAAGTCTTGAGCGTAGTGTTTTGTTTTCCTGCTTTTTGATTATTTTTTCTAAGGGCCAATTTCTTGTGTGGGGGGGGTATTTGATCACCTTAATTCAAGTCCTAAAATGATATTTTTTTTAGTTTATTTGATTTTCTTTTTGAACCCACACTCTCATCCCGGGAAGGAAACTATCTGTCCTTCTCTGGGTCCTGAGAAATTCTGTTATTTTAATGATTTATTCCCACCAATTGTATGAACAAAGATCTAAATAAGAGGGGAAAAGGAAGACCCCTAAAGAAAGGAAGGGATATAGGAAGGAACATGTATATCCAGGAGATCATCGCAAAGGATGAATCAAAATCATCTTCTCATGCTGCTGTCAGGGTAAGGGTTCAGATGAAGTCCGAAGGGTATTCGTTTGAGAAACCAATACCATCCACAGTTCCAGAGGAAAATTTTTCAACAGCAAAAGGAGGAATAAATAAGGTATCAGTGGAAGAGATACCCCTGCTGCCAGCAGAGGGGGAAGAAATAGAAAGCAGGGGGTCAGAAGAATTGATCAATTCCAATTGGGAAGAAGAACTCCTGAAGGAATTTGTGTCACCACGAGACCAAGGGAGTGTTGTGAAACATCCTACAGTTGAATCACCCCAAATATCAGTTTCAGAACCAGTTGAAATCTTGGGTGAGTATTGGAGGATATTCATGACACCTACAAGTTCCTTTATTGATTTCCCAATTGGAAATATTATAGGTGATGCAACGATGAAGCCCATTCCTTTAATGACTCTACCTAATTTTCATGGGCTTTCCTCTAAAGACCCCAATACGTTCCTCTTTGAATTTGACATTTTCTGTCGAGGGTATCATTATATTGTCGATGATAAGAAATTAAAAATGTTTCCTAATAATTTAAAAGGGACAACCCTGTGATGGTTCATGGGTTTAGGGGGAAAGAATATCTCTTCATGGGATGCGATGAAGGAAGTCTTTTTGGAGAAATATCAGGTTACTATAAATCTGCTGAAATCAAAGAGGAGATTTTTAAGTTTACACAAAAATAGGATGAGAATATGGAAGATTGTGTGGAACGATTTAAATACATATTACAGAGATTTGCTATAGTGACCTGGACAAAGATATCATGAAGATCATCCTTCTCCGGGAACTTAGGGAATATTCCCTGCAGCTCTCGAACATAGTAGGAGGGGGGGATGCCTCGAAGGAAGACTTTGACACTATCTGTGGGTTGTGCATTCAGTTTATCATGAGGAGCTGCAAGAAATGGACAAGGAATTTGGTCATCAAAAACGTCTAGCGGAGGGGTCACAAAGGCAGAAATCGGAAACCTATTAGATAACCTAAGGACTGATATGCTAAGTACATTATCCAGCTAGATGGACACTTTGAAATTGAAATGGAAACAAATGGAGTTGGATAAGAATATGGCTATATTCTGCCCACAGTGCAGAAAGAAGCATTCGCTGAAAGAATTCTCATTAAACATAGTTAAAGCTTGTGCAATTTTTTAACAGACCCATGTGACCAGCTCGTGCCCTTCCATGCCATGACTGAAGGCATTTTTTCAAGGAGCAAGTGAAGAAAATGTGGTAGATAAACTATACTTCATGGGACCAAAGAAGCCATGGAAACCTTGACCACCAACTATGAATCTAGGTATGCCCTAGGACCCATCTCAGTATTTTAATAATTTTAATATGGGTCCCCAGTCTATACCTTTTTCACCAATGTGGTCTCAATATCAATACTCCCCTTGGAAACAATGGGTTCCCCAAACTAGTTTGAATCCTTCATGGGATCAAAACTAGTGTGGACCCTCTCCTACTGGACAGTTTCCCCAATCTATGCCACAACAACAACTTCAGTTTCCCTCCAATGTACCTCCAAGAAACCCATCCCTTCGACCCGAGCTTCCTATCCAACCCAATCCAAATCCTAATAATAAAGGGGTCCAACAAACTAACACTCTTAACCTTCTGTCATATAGCATTTCTACCGCAAGACTTAATGAGATAAAATTATGATCTGGGTGGGTAGTGAATGCTCCAACTTCACCTATTATCATAGAATAGATTAATAGTGAAGTTATAGAACCAGAAAAAAAAAATATTTGGTGATAAACCAGACCAAAACATGATAAATCAAAGACCTCCCCAACCTGCTCTTAACGGGGGTTGTCCAATTACTCCACCATATCCTGAAATATTAACCCGGAGTAGACAAGGCTCTCAAGAAGAGTTTGACCTCCTGGAAGAATTACAAAATATTTTCGTTAAAATACCCCTGCTCAAAGCTATGAGGGATGTACCTATATATGAAAAAACTCTCAAAGAATATTGTTCTAAGAAACCTAGGAAGAAACCAAGGGATCCGTTAACCATTCATGTGATGGGTAGATTGTTTGACATCATGCTAGGAAAAACTATGCTTGTAAAATATGGGTACCCAGGGAACCCAATTCTAATAGTACAAATCAATGGGGTTGAAATACCAAATGTACTAGTAGTTTGGGTGCTCCCATAAATATCATTACCTATGAAAAAATGAATGCATTAGGTCTCAAAAAAATTAAGCCAACCCCTACTATCTTGGAATTGGCAGATAGGTCTACAATTAAGCCAGTAGGGAAATTGAAAGAGGTTACTATCTTGGTGGACTCATGGCACTATCCTGTGGACCTCCTTGTATTAAAGACATGATCTCCAGTCGATGGTTATCCAATAATATTATGAAGACCTTGGCTTGTAACCACAGATGCCTATATTGGGTGTCGATCTGGTCATATGATTATATCAAATGGGATGGTTACAAAGAACCTCACTCTCTATCCTCCTGTAGAACCCAACCCATCTGAGAAACTATTAGATAGGCGAAAACCTCTGCCAATGGAAGAGTCTGAATCTAAAAATGAATAATTTTGACCAATTCTTACCATTGGGAAGGCACTTCAATTCAAAACAAAAACTGAGGATGATACCATTAACACTTTTATTAATGATCCATGTTCTGTTTCTGATTCAACTCATCAAATTTTAGAGTCTGCCATGAGCTATGCGACATAGGAAAATATCGAACCAGAATATGAAATTGAAGGAATTCCTCTAAATTCATCCCATGATAGTACTCTAATTGAAATTGAACCAGTGAAGACACTCAATATCAACCTGAATTTTTTAGAATCCTAGACAAAGCAGCTCTTAAAAGTCCTTCAAGACAATTAGGAGGCTTTCGCCTGGGATTATACCAAAATGAAGGGGATCTGTGCTATTTTATGTACTCATCATATTTATATTAAGGAAGATTTCCATCCTTTGAAACATCCCCAACGAAGAATGAATCCTTCTCTAAAAAACATTCTCAAGGACGAACTGCAGAAATTACTAGATGTAGGTTTTATTTACCCCATCTCAGATAGCCAATTGGTGTCTCCATTGGCCATCGTTCCCAAAAATAATGGTAAATGATGGATCCGCGTAGACTACAGGGATATAAACAAAGAAACTCAAAAGGAACATTTCCCTTTGCCATTCAATGACCAAGTCCTGGACACCCTGGCTGGAAAGAAGTTCTTCTCCTTCCAAGACAGGTTTAGCAGGTATAATCAGATCTAGATAGCCCCTAAAGACCAAGATAAAAAAACTTTCACATGCTAATGGGGGACCTCTGCATACAGGTTCATCCCATTTGGTCTGTGTAATGCACCTGCAACCTTCCAAAGGGAAATTTTGGGAATTTTTTCGGATTTAGTCGATGACAGTGTTGAAATGTATATGGATGATTTTACTCCATATGGGAACTCATTTGAATAAGGATTGGTGAATCTGGAAAAATTACTCAAAAGATGTAAGTAGACCCATGTATCTCTGAGTACAGTTAAATGTCATATGATGAGGGAAGAAGGAATAGTATTGGGACATTTTCTCTCAACTACTGGAATTTGAGTTGATCCAGCCAAGGTAGAGGTAATACTGTACTTTCCCGTACCTAAGACACCCACATAGGTACGTATATTTACCAGTTGTTCTAGTTATTACTGACGTTTTATAGAAAATTTTGCTAAAATAGCACATCCACTTTTTCAATTGCTAACAAAAGATACATAATTTTTGTGGACAGAGGACTGTGAAGCAGCTTTCATGAAAATCAAGGGACCAGTTTGCGAAGCTCCAATCTATTGAGGACCTGATTTGGCATTACCATTTCACATACATATTGATGCCTCTCAGACAACAGTAGGGGCAGTCTTAGGATAGCAGGTAGAAAAGACACTGTATGCAGTTTACTACGTCAGTAAGAATTTAATTCCTGCTGAGTTGAATTACATAGTGACTAAAAATGAATTCCTTATTTTCATCTATGCTATCAACAAGTTCCGGCACTACATCACCGGGTATCCTACTTTCGTACATACTGATCATGTAGCAATAAGGTATTTGATGAATAAACCTATCACTCCTGGTCGCATTACAAGATGGTTGCTATTGCTTCAAGAATTTGATATCACAATAGTAGACAAACCAGGAAAAGATAATGTAGTTGCTTCTTTTCTGTCCAGAATGGATAATAATGATGAATGCACACCTATAGAAGATAGTTTTTCCAATGAACATATTTTTGAAATTTCTACTAACCCTTCATGGTACACAGATATTTCTAACTATATTTCTACCGGGAAGGTGCCCCATCATTTTTCATATAGGGAACAACAAAAAACTATTCATCACAGTACCTAATATTCCTGGATGGCAGGGTACCCCTTTCATACAAGAGCCAATAAGTAGATTCGGTGTTGTGTATTTGAGGATGATATTTATGAAGTGCTGAAAGCTTCCCATGATGGCCCTTGTGGGGGGAATTTTGCAGATAAAATAGCATTCCATAAGGTGTTACAAATGGGATATTGCTAGCCTTCTGTCTTTTGGGATGCGAGAAATTATGTCCGAAGGTGTGATAGTTACCAACACATGGGGCAGCCCAGTCGATTTGATGAAATGCCTTTGATACCACAGGTAGTCCTCGAACCTTTTGAGAAATGGGCTATCAATTTGGTTGGTCCCTTCAACCCACCCTCCCAACAAAAGGTTCAAATTTTTATCTACGCTGATTACGTGACTAAGTAGGTAGAAGCCAAAGCTGTTACGAAAGCAACAAAGCAGGCAGTTTTAGATTTTCTATTTGAAGAAATTTTTGCTCTTTATGGCACTCTGAGGGAGATTGTTTCAGATGGAGGAGCACAATTTACATCACACATGATAGCAAGGCTTATGTAGAAATATGCAGTTAAGCACAGGGTCACATATCCATACAACTCCGAGGAAATTGGACAAGTGGAAAGCACAAACAAGATATTGGAAAAAATCTTGACAAAAATTGTGGCATACCATCGTCGGGATTGGGCTCAAAAGCTACTTGAAGATCTCTGGACATACATAAAAACATGGTGGAACACAATTGGGTTTCCACCATTTGGGCTGGTTTATGGGAAATCCTCGTTGTTTTGAATAGAATTTGAAATCAGTACGCCCAAAAAAATTCTTGAAGTAGGTTTGGATCTGTTAGATGCCCAGAAATGGCTACTGGCTAAGCTTAATGAACTAGATGAAATATTTTCAATGGTTGTCTAGAGGACTACTGCGATACAGCAGTAGAGGATTAAATGGCACATTAAGTTTATAAAAAACAAGGTGTTTCATAGGGGAGATTGGGAATTAATTTATGACTCCCGTTATAAGGATTTTAACGGAAAGCTTTGCACATGCTAGATGGGACCTTACGAGGTGGACGTTGTATTTGATAATGGAATAGTCAGGCTAATCACAATTGATGATACACGTGCTTCTTTTGTAGAAAATGGAAATTGCCTAAGACTATACCACCACCCAGTCTCTAAGCATGCTTTCATCAAACATCTCTCTGAGAAATCTGGTCTGAAGGTTATCAGCAAAGATAACTCTTCCTCTGCATCCTCGCTCTAATATATATATATATTAAATAATTTTACTATTTGTTTGTTGACTTTTTTCAAGAGTTACTACTAAGGAGTAATGTTGTAGAGCTTGAAAATTTCCTAAGTATGGTTGTTGTTACTAAAGATGTTGTTACTCCGGATGGTGCTACTCGTGATGATGCTACTTGACGGTGTTACTCCAGATGTTGTTACTCCAGATGCTGCTACTCGATGTTGTTACTCTGGATGCTGCTACTTGTGATGCTGCTAATCAATCTTGTTACTTCGGATGTCGCTACTCGTAATTCTGTTACTCTAGATGCGGCTATTCCTTGATGTTGTTACTCCGTCTGCATCCTTACTACGTTGTTATTCTACCAACTGTCACTTCCTCCAGGTAGGCCGCCAGGTATGTCTCCATTTGACTCTTATGTATTTAATTATATATTCCATGAATAATACATTGATGACATGGAAAGCTACTTTTAAGTTGGGAGGGTGTCATCATAACTAAACGACGACGTAATGATTATTCCAAAGTCATTATTACAGCTTCGTGTTGTTGGTACGCCCTACGATCCTTACCATATTCCGTATAATCATTAAAGATGTATTGGGATCAGCAACATGCACATGTTTCCAACTGATCAGTTCTTTCCAACTAATGCGAAATAATTAATATCTCATCCCTCGCACTTACCATACTTTTCCATGATTTTCTTCATTTCCTGAGAAATCACCTACCGTATTTACCATTATTTCACCTCATTTTTCACCATGTTTTTTTTTCCAAATTTGGTAGCCACCACTCTTCCCAACAGTATGTCGTGTCCAGAAAGCCATTACAGTCTCTATAGGATGGGTGGACTGGCTGTGTGGTATGAACCAGAAGATACAGTCTTGGTCCGTAGCAATGCAGATGCCTCGCAAGTTTTCGTCAATGCAGGATGTGATATCTACTTTAATACATTGCAGGGATTTGACAAGGGAATCACAATGCAGTTTGTGCTAAATTTGAATGAGAATTTCTCTCAGGTCAGAGGATTATAAATTATTGTCATAGAAGAAGTCATCGTGGTAGTTATCGGGCTAAGATAGCAAGAAAACAGTGGTTTTCTCAGAGAATTCCCCTCCCGGAGTTTCCTGAGTAGTTTTTGCAGGCAGGAGAAAGCATTGTTTAATATGGGGGAGGGTATGAATGCAAATTTATACCGTATCCCTGGAATGAGGTAGTAGGCTTTGTGATGAGATACATAACCTATGGAGGATGGGCTACAACTTTGTTCAAATACCATTTCAAAATCCTCGCTTACCTTTGATTCCCGTAGGCATGGGTTCATTTCTTAAACATGCCTTTCTTTTTATTAAAAATACTTCAGCACATGGCATAGTCTACTCAGAGTTCATGCCAGGTGCTGGAAATCCTCTCCAATCATGGACTAGTTTGTTTGTTGGTCATGCATGCAAGAGTTCGATTTCAAGCTTCCTGGGCAGAATTTTGTGGCTCATTGGAAGAAGAGATAGTAGTTGTTATTGCCGCTAGAGAGGAAGAACCAATAAATCCAGCTGATTTAGCAGAAGAGGAAGAGTCAGAGGAAATGGAGATAGATCAGGAAGAACCAGAGGAAATGGAAATGGAGATGGATCAGGAAGAACCAGAAGAAATGGAAATGGAGGAAACAATTGTTGATGCAGTCGAGGCTGCCACACAAGAACCATCCTCGCCTAATGAACCTACAGATGAAGGAATCATGGGTATAAGAAATGAATTTGAGACTATATTATAGTCATCGACTTTCATTAATGAAGAATAGGAAGGAGGAACACCAGCTAGAGGGTTGGAAAATCATGTTGTTATGCAAGAAACAACATCACCTGCCCAAGCATATATGAATATTGAAATAGGTACGGGTGTCACACAAGAACCACCCCCGACTCAATCAGAATAGGGAAGACAGAGAAGAAATGACCTACGAAGTCAACATTGCTCCACAAGAACCAGTATCGACTGCAGGAAAAGAAGCAATGCATGAAGGATAGAAGGACAAAAAGGAAATGGCCCTCAAAGTCAACATTATCCCACAAGAACCAGTGTTGAATCGAATTGAAGAAGAAATGCATGAAGGAGACTCGGCCCAAGTAAGAAACGAGGGTGATGAAGGTATTCCCCATTCTGCTTTTCAGTCCATGATGCCTAGAGGAGCAAGGGGATTTCTCTCGTCCCAACGATTAATGAAGGATATCGTTGTCCCAGCAATACTAATGTTTGTCGATTCAGAAAAAGATGAGACCGATATCGGTCCATCAATTGTTGATTCTCAGAAAGGGCACCCAAAGGCTCAAAAAGGAGAAGGAAATCATGTGGAAACATCGGAGCATAGAATGGCAGATGAAATCACTGACCAAGTGACATAATTTCCTGAGGTAAGGAAGAAAGAGAGGGAGAATGCTCCTGAAGAAAGGGAACCAAGTGAGAAAGACCTAAAATAAAAAATAGTTGATGACATTAACAATGTTCCACTACCTCCTGAACCTGATGAAGGCTCAGGAGATGAATTCGTTGTCAAGCAAGAATGGATAGAACAATGTGAAAGAAGGAGCATATCTCTCAAGAAAAGGTATTAGCTTTAGTTTAATGAAACCATGTGATTGAAAAAGCAAGTTCGGAAGTTGAGAAAGCAAGTATCTCAGTAAAAAAAAAAGGTAAAAATATATAAATGGAAGGTAATAAAACCTAAAATTGAGGTCTCCTCTACAACTACACAGACTGGTCCGATTGAACATCTCTTTGAAGCCCGAGAATTCTTCCTAGCTGTTGAAATTCAGAAATGGAAATCTGTTGTGAATGAACATAAGAAGGAGAAAAAGTGAGTTCGAGAGAAGTCTATCGGTATTCTTATGGGGTATATAGACCAGTTAGATACAGCACGACAAAGGAACGAAAAATAGCAGGGTAAGATAAAGGAGCTAGAAGAATAAGTGCAATTTTTGCAATCAGATAAGGAGAATATGTTTACCTTGGCGCAACAGGTAATGGCCTATTGACCTCCCACACATATTTATGCCTTCTTTCTTTCTGAACAGTTCTTTTTCTTCTACCTGGAGAGTATATATAAGGAAATTTGTCATGAAATTGAGGATCCAATAGAGTTCCTCTGTATTTTGAAAATTCATGATATCATAGGTCAGCACTTAATGTGTGAGTTTACATACATGGTTACTTCCTGAAGCATGATCAGGGCTTCAATCCCATTCCATTTTTGGGGGATATTAATTTGAGATCCTTCACCTCCTACACTATCAATAAGGTTAAATGGATAAAGGCCCATGATACGTTTGAACAAAATCAAGTTACAAGGTCATTGATCATAAGGAGAGATCATGGCCAGGGAACAAATATTTATAATAATAATTTTGCCTTTTTACAAATTGAGGGATATAATGAACATATGTCAGCAACCCAGAAATGGTGTGTTGACCTCTCTGTTAGACAGATAGTAGCTTTTCAGGATGAAGCTCTAGACAGTTATCAAAGGAGGTGGATTTTTTCATCATCAGCTGTCAGAGGTCGAGAACCTTTTGGAGCACCCCACTTTGCATGACCATTACAAAGAGTGCCTCATTTTCTAGCATGTATTAAAAACTGTGGGGTCCGGTGGGTGGGACTGAGGTTTTAGTTCCCCCTCTGGGGCTGCCAGCAGAGCAGTATACTTTAGCATACAATGTCAGCCAAGATTAGTGGAAGGATGTTGTTCTGAAAGAAGGATATAAACCCCTTGGAATAGAGAAGGCTGGAGAATATGACCTCACGTAGCTTCATGCCATGCACAGTCAGTCCAACCCAGATCTGAGAAGACGATGAGTTGCATGAGGACATGCAGATAGACTAGCTGGGGGGAGATTTTGGGTACCAAATCTGTATACTTTTCTCTTCTATTTTCACCCACCTTTCTACCTCTTCTTATCATTAATTGTTCTAAACACATGAGGTAAATCCCTTCCCACTGTCTTATATGGAATTTTTGATTTATGAAATAATATTCCTAGATATTTTACCTGTGCAATTATTAACTTTGTTATTTCCATAGATTCAGCATGTAAAGGGATCACATCTGCAAGTCACAAAGCAAATCCAAATTCTCAGCATTATCTCGATATGCTGTAACAACACAACATATTCCAACTTACCCTAGATCTATTTCAGGCCTTTCGTGGTTTTCTCTTGGCAGCTAATTGGTTGTTGTAACAATTGTATATTTGTAGATATTTAGTTTGCATATGGGAAAAATGATTTTCCTGAACATTTGTATAAGAAGGGCCTCAGGGCTGTGAATCGAGGTTAAGCGTGAAGAGACTAATATTGTAACATAAGTATTCCAATCAATTGAATGCACATCGTTTTGTTGTTTGATCTTTGAGTTGTTCATTTATCGCAACCCTAATCAGAGAGTTGGGCCCACTCTTCTGATCAGGTGTTGCGTTATTTCCCTTTTTTATTTCGGATTTATGTTGGTTATTTTAACTGCTATTCCAGTATGATTCTGTAATTTCTGTGAATGATTTTATAATTCCAAAATTTATCTTTAATTGTTGTTACAGTGGTTTTGCTTGTTTTAATTATTAAATCTATGTTCAATAGCGGATTATGTTATTGCTCTTGCACATTATGTGCGCGTTAGTCTTGCAATAAACAATGCACCCAGATTGATAATTAATGTGGAAAAGGATTTCAATATTCGTTCACACTTGGACACCAACACTTTTTATAATTATACTCTTTGTGTAAACTAAATCATTGACAGACGGTGCGAGTTGGTTGGGTTGGCCACCAGATTTGCTTGACGCCACTTTCAATTTACCAGGATTAGTTTGGATTCTGGTTTGTTGAGTGAGTGCATTTAATTTATTGGCTACTATATGGTGTGACAGATCTATAGCATATTTTAAAGTGATTCTCATTATGCTCTATTTTAATTTACTTGTAGAAATTGTCAACTATTTTAGAATAAATTTGTATGAGAAATGCTAGGCTAGTGATCCATCGTTCTTCCTTTGAATTATGCATATTCATGTTCTCTAATATTCAAAGTATTTGGTGCGATTGAATTTCCCATTCTAGTTTATATTGTGGCTTACGAGGCATTATTTATTTAGGTGATGACCATGCATCTTTTGATTTATATATAACTTGACATTTTTTATAATATTTCACTAATGACGGCGATGAAGGATGCACAGGGTATTTGATGTAAAGCTATAGCGACTGGTGTGATTTTTCTCTATCAAAATTATTTTAAGTTATGAATATTTGCATTGGTCTCAAAATTTGGTTGAGAATTCGATATGCCGACATTGTTTATCATTATTGGAAGACCTTGATGATTTTGAAGGCTGAAGTAATACATGCATTTTTTGATAAATTGTAAACCATGAATTGACAAACTTCTCTTTTGAATGTTTTTTTGATGTGTTTTCTTACAGGTGACATTTATTTCAAAGAAATTATAATTGCTACAGTATGAGCGAGAGGGTTTTCTATTTTGATATTTTCCACACAATATGCTTACATATTATTTAATAATGATTGATGATGTTTTTAACAAATCAGATCTTAATTTAGTAAAGGGTTTTGTTACATAGAGGTGAACTAGACATAATTAGTGTGAATTAAAGTTCTTCTTTACATAGAGGATGGTTTTGAATTGATCTTCAATTTCTTTCAACATTTACAATCTTCCTTTCTTATGTTGTTCAAGAATTTCTTGGTTTCTAGTAAAACAATACTTAGGATTTACCTTCTATTTGTTGATAACTAGGATTTATGAGTCACTATTGCTAATATTTAATATTTTTGTTTTATTTTTTGGATGTCTAATCAAATCTTGTTTTCAATTATCATGATTTATTTTTTTTCTTTATCAATTTTCCTTTGAAGTGCAGGATCCAATATAATTTTTTCACATTAATGTGCAAGTTAGACTATAGTTTTAATTGCAAGTTGTTGGGGGCTCTCTCTGGAATTTCCAGTGTTGTGCCTCAAAGTTCACGAACTCCTGGATTGACAATTAAATGTTGGTCCAATGTGACCTATAATATGCCCAAAATTTTGGCGTCATTGTTGGGGAGGCACTCAAGGGATTGGCCTTGGTGACCTGCTGCATTTTGTTAGTTTTCTTACCTAGTTTCTCTTGCAAATTTTTGTTCTTTAAATTTATTTATTTCCTGCACATCTTGGTTATTTTAAGGTTTTTCATTTTATTTGGTGTTGTAATAACCCCCCTACATATATATACATTATTCTTGTGCTGACGAATGTATTAGTTGGCTTATTGAAAGCAGGAAAATGGTATTTTAAGGAATCATTCAATGAGGATTTTTGATGTTGCTGCAGACATATACAAATCATCCAATGATGAACTCATAAGTGAAAAATTTAATATTTCTGTTGAACATAAAGATAATATTATTAAATATTTGATTTGAAAGCTGGATGATTTGAAGGAAGAACGGGAGAAGGATGGAGAACCATTGTTAATATGTTTCTCCAACTGTATGAAGAATGACCTCCTTGGAAGGTTTCCAATCAGTAGCCTAAAAGTTTGCAGAATTTTTGAGGAGACTCATTCAATTGAATGTTTCCCATCACTACTAGGATTACTAAATGTGTTCGGAAAATTGAGTAAGGAATTGAATCAACCACCAGGTATAACTCGAAACCCATCACCATTTTATACTAGGAATAATGTTTATTCTCCTGAGCAAGTTCCTTAGCATGCTTATAATCGTACAATTTCATGGAAAAATTTTAAACCTCCTCCAATTGAATTTCCTACTTCATGGCCATAGTGGCCCCTTCCTTGGCCCTCTTCTTCAAGTCAGATATCCCCTTGTAATCAAGAATGGTTTGGATATTTTTCCTTAGAGAATTCTTTCATCCAAAATCAATTACTTATTCAACAACAACAATCACAATTTTTGTTCAATGCATTATCAATTCATTCTCCTCCTCGGTCCTAGTTACATGTGCAATATTACCCTAATCCATGCCCTACCCTTTATCCTAATCCATACCCTACTCCTTATCCTTACCCATACCCTAGCCATAATCCTAACCCTAGTCAAAATATTAATTCAAACCATAAACTCAGTCCTCATTCAAATTCTAAACCTATCCCTCATTCCAAAACTAGACCTAACCCTATTTCAATCCTTAACCCAAATTATAACACTAATCTAAGCCTTAGTCCAAAACATAACCCCCCTAATCCAAACAATCAACTCCGACAACAATTTGAAACACCTATTCTTCTTGTTGAGTCTCATATTGAACAAAACGTTACATCTTCCATATTGGGGAAGGGAGTGAATTTGGAAACTTCCCCCATTACCACAAAAACTTCACCAGGGGAAGAAAACTTGATTCAAAAACCATTAAAGGAGAAATATATAATTGGAACCTATTCTAAAATTGTTTTTGAATCTGAAATCCCTAGAATCTCTCTCAACCATTTTTATCAATCTGAAAAGGAGATATTTCTGCCCAAACATGAGGGATTTTTCTTTTTTGTTTCACCTCATTTAGTGTTCCTATTAGACAATGATTATCAAGTTTTCTAAGGCTTGCATAAATTGGAGAATCATGAATATGTGGATCTCATTGAATCTTGGTTTCAAGTAGTCATCAACACAGATCATTCCCTCATCATTCAATAGCTCCTTGTACCAGATCAATTAAAGGAACTGGTTGCTCATACTTTGGTATGTCTTGAAGTTTATTATTTAAAACTAAGTGTGAGTATATTTATCATTATGTTACACACATGGCTACATTGTAAGAATTCCTAAACTTAAAGGTGATATTCCGCTTTTAAAAATAGTGTAGGGTAATGAATAAAGATTCCATATGAAATAAAATTATATAGCAGCACCCTTGAAACTGTGATTCCCTAAAGAAAAAATTTTGAAATTTATATTATTATTCACTCTTGTGGTAAGATTTGTACGAAGAAATTCACTCGTATTACCTCATATTTTATAAATTTAATTTTTTTATTCACCAATAAATATCATCCAGGAAACGTTTTTAAGATCCTCCTAGAAGGTATTGATGAGAATCCTCCTATGGTGGACCACGCCTACAAAACTATAACAAGATTTCACAAGAACCCTGGCATGATAAATTCGAGGAAATTATTTTAGTCATTATGTAATATGTTTTATTTAAAATGTGTCTTCGGGGTAGAAGGACCAACTAGTAAAGACTAGTAATTGAAAAAATTTCACGCCATCCCATGCTCTTAAGGAGAAAAATCGCCTCCCCAAATATTAAGTAACCTATTTAAGGTTGATTATAATGAGATTTTTTCATGAGACATATTAATTGATGGATAGGAGGTCTCGCTACGAGCTGACCTACAATGATCATGGGTCCTAACGAGAATGACAGTACCACACTGGTCACCAAACCAGGGTAATGGCTTTCAGTTTAAAATCTGGCAACGAGATATCTCATCACGAGCCGACTTGTTCCTTCTTGTTAGTTTTTGTGAATGGAATTGTTGTTAGCTGGTTACCAATCCAGGACAATGGCCTTAAATTAATTTCAAAAAAAATGTAAATTCTTTTTAAATGACTTTGAATATATACCTAATATATGTGACACAAGCATTTCATGTGGTTAAAACGCATCCCTATCGAGGCTATTGACACCTACTGGAAGCAGGGTCATGCCTGTGGTATTAAAGTTAAATTTACGCTATGATTTACTTGTTTGTTTGTTTCTTTCCATGAATTGGTTATTATATCTCTTTGAGAATGGATTGAAGATCCTTCTAGTTTTATGCGTTGGAGTTTTATCTTTTTCAAATAATTTGTTTTTATGGATGGGGGACCCTTACTACAGGCAATTCACTTTGCCCAGACAAGAGGAGCTTCAACTATATGTGGATAATGGTAAGATGGTCACTATGGAAAGGTATTATTCTTTATACTTTTAACACCATGGATTTTAAATGATGTCACTCACATTTGTAATGAGGATATTAAAGTGAAACTTCTGATTAAGGATGCCCCCGAGATGTTTGTTCAAATTTTAATAGTTTACTATTTTATTCAAGTAATAACATCATCCTTGAAATTTTGTATTCCTATGGTATCCCTTGTGTTAGATTTTCTTGGAGTTGTTATAAATAAACAAAGAGTCCAACGGACACTCTGTTTTTGGAAAAAGCTCTATCTAGTGAAAGAAATATTGATCACACAAAATTGTAGGAACATTATTACAAGTGTCCATAAATGTTTTAATATTTTATTTTTTGTAAGGGAGCGACAATACAAAAATTGATTTTCTGGCATGAAGACATGCAGGAAGGTCAAGATGGGGGGATGTTAGGCCTTTGTTTTTCCTTGCATCATATCACCTTTTAATCGAAATCCCTCATTATTTTGTTTAGTTTGAATGGTTATTATCGTGGTTTTTTTCATTCTCAGAGATAATAGAGTAAGTATTTTTTATTCTCTTGTTTTAATGACATCTAAACATTAAAAGCACCATTAATAATCTTTTGTATGTTTGCAAGTTTAAAACTGAGTTGATTATATGCATAGTCCAACAGGCCTTGATCCTGCATTCAACTTCATGTACTATGTAGTAGTTTCCTCTACCAATGGGAGTTTCTGCACCATTTTACTTTGGGCTTCCCACACTATTGAAGATTTCTGCACCCTGAATAAAATTCTTGTTCCAATAGTATTGTACTTGTTCTAGTAACACAGTTCTTGTTCCAACAGTGCAGATCTTGTTCTCACTTCCATGATTATCATACATCCAGTTTTCATGATGGAAAACAGTCATATGGGTTGTGAAGAACAAAGGTTCAAGATGGTGATGTGTTCCCTTGATCACAGCCAGGTATTCCATATATCGCATAAAACAATGATCAAAGAATTTGATCAAACTATTCCTAGAAGCCATGAATAACATCGTGATATCCCCATAGACACGATGGCGACGATTTGATGATTCAATACTAGTTTTTATGTTTATTTAGAACCTCATATTTATGTATTCCACTCAAATACACAAACCCAAATTGGTTCACAATTCTAAATTGTATGCGTTGTTTAACCTCAGATCCAAAATTAGGAAGAAATGTTGTTATAAATCTGAAGATCTTGTATTTGAGATGGGACAGATAGATAGAATATTATATTAGAGAACTATAGTTTGACAAACAGAGAGGTTGATTTCATAGAGTGAAGCAAGGGAAGGAGACGGTCCCAATGTAGCATTAGGAAGATTTAACCAACGAATCACTCCCTCTATTGCTGGAGTTCGACGTTTGCCGCACCATGTAAAGACTAAGATTTCAAGATTAATAAAATCATTTTCAGCTATGTTACGTTTAGTTAATTTAAGCTTTTTATACTTATACTCTCAGTGTAAAGTAAATCGTTGACAGCGGGTGTGAGCTGGCTTGGTTTGCCACCATATCAACTCGACACCACTCTCAATTGTTCAGGATTAGTTTGGATTCTAGTTTTCTGAGTGAGTATGTTTAATTTATCATTTTCTCTATGGCGTGCTAGATCTGTAGTGTCTTTTAAAGAGATTCTCGTTTTTCATCTTTTTATTTTACTCATAGAAATTGTCACCTGGAATAGAATGAATTTGTATGAGAAATGATAGGCTAGTGATCCATCATTTTTCCTTCAAATTATGCATATTCATGTTGTGTAATATTCAAAGTATTTGGTGCAATTGAATTTCTCGTTCTAGTTTGGCTTACGAGACTTTGTTTCTCTAGGTGTGACCATGCATCTTTTGATTCATGTATAACTTGAGTTTTTTTATAACATCACACTAATGAGAGAGATTAAGGATGAGAAGGGTATTTGATATCAATCTATAGGGGCTGGTGCACTTTTTTTCCATCGAAATTATTTTAAGTTATGAATATTTGCATTTGTCTCAAAACGTTCTTGAGAATCCAATATGGCTGCATTTTTTATCATTATTGGAATACCTTTATGATTTTGAAGCCTACAATAATGCATACACGGTTTGATAAATTGTAAACCATGAATTGAAATATTTCTCTTTTAAATATCTCTTTGATGTGTTTTCTTCCAGGTGACATTTATTTCAAAGAAATGATAATTTCTACGGTATGAGTGAGAGGGTTTTCTACTTTGACCTTGTCCACGCAATATGCTTAGATAGTATTTAATAGTGGTTGATGATTATTTTAAAAAATCAGATCTTAATTTATTAAAGTGTTTTGCTACACATAGGTGAACTAGACAGAATTAGTGTGAATTAAAGTTCTACTTTACATAGATAATGGTTTTGAATTGATCCTAAATTTATTTCAGAATTTACAATCTTTGTTCTTTATGATGTTCATGCATTTCTTGGTTTCTAGTCAAACAATAGTTAGGATTTACCTTCTATTTGTTGAAAACTAGGATCTCCTTTCGCAATCTATAATAGTCTAGGTTTACCTTTGATTTTTTGAATGTCTAATCAAAGCTTGTTTTCAATTGTCACGATTTTTTTTTATTCTTTCTCAAGTTTCCTTTGAAGTACAGAATCCAATTTAATCTATTGATATTAATTTGAAAGTTAGACTATATTTTTAATTTCATGTTGCCGGGGGCTCTCTCTGGCATTTCTAGTGTTGTGCCTCAAATTTCACAAACTCTCGGATTAACAATTAAATGTTGGTCCATTAATATTCCCTATAATACACCCAACAATTATGCATATCAACACATGGTATATAAGCAGTTTTAGGTGGGAGAACATGTGTACATGTGCATCAAGCCCAAGAAGAGCTCCTTGAGGATTGGATCATGTTGCAAGCTAGCACCTCAATATTCTGGACATTTTGAGATCCTTGATAGGATTGGAACAATGGCCTACAGATTTTCATTGCCTCCAACAGTGAAACTCAATTATGTTTTCCATGTTTCATTGCTTCCCCAGTATGTACAGGATGTTATTCATGTGAGTAAGTGGTATGTATTTCAGTTGGAACTAAAGGGATAATTCTATCCAAATCCGTAATGCATATTGCAGCAGAAACAAGTCATGCTCTGCCCAAACTGCTTCCACTACACATTAACCTTTTCGATTGCTCTATTCATGAAGCTACATGGGATATGGCTGATCAGAAGTGGGATATGTATCCTTTTTTATTTTTCTGGTTCAAGAAGATGATTTTTTCATATATGTATATGTATATATGGATTTTGTTGTATATACTGCAATGAGTTGAGTTATAAAACTCTAATAAGAAGTAGGACTAGTATTTTTGTTATGTTGGTGATGGTTTGTCGTCGTTGTTTGTTGTAAATAATGTATCGAGCTATGATATAGATCTCCATGGGAAGTATGTTTTGTTTTTTGGTGATTTTCTAGTTATATGTGTCATCGAACAGCGAGGATGGTGTTCCCACAAGGGAGAGGGGTTTGTAAGAGACCCTCGCTGATTTTCTATGTAAAGAAAATAGTACGAAGGTCATTGGACATGTATTCCTAGTGAATGTTTGGAAAAAACATAGTGATGGGTATTGTTGGTGATTAATTAATAACTATATAAATTGGAAAAGGATTCGGTAAAGGAAAAGTGGCAATAATTTCCATTTTATTTATGAAATACTGGAAAATAGGAGAAAAGGAAGGTGAAGAGACATATATTTGCATGAGAGTTAAATTACAATAAAAATGAAGCAAAATGAGGAAAATAGAGGCCTTAGTGATAAAAATGATTTTGAGGATGAGTTCATAACTTTTGCTAGTTAACATTTTATCATTTTAGCTTTGGAGCTCTCTTCTATTCTCCTATTCTCTCATACTCTTTCATACTTAGAATATTATTGGAGTGTTCATGGAGCACATTGAAATACATTGGATTTAAAGAAATAAGGTAAGAGAAGTAAAAAGTGTAAGGAAACAAGTTGATCAACAACTACAACTGGATTGCTTGGCTAGTAATAGGTTTCCTATGTGAATTCCTTGATGATTTCTATATACACGATATATGCATGTGATTTTTCAGTTATGGGTTGTCATTGGCATGGATATTTCCCTGGAGTGACAATGTTTTTAGTATTTCCCTGCGTGGAGTCACAATGTGTGATAACTTCAAGTAATATTCTCTACATTTGTCTAAGTTTGGGTCGAGAGTCCTTTTCGCTAACTCAATTTCCCTGAAAATTTAAAGATAAGTATCCATTTGTACTTTTTTAAATGTTATTGAAGTTGTGATGCATTTCTAGTTTCAAATGGCTCTTGATTTCTGGATGGTAACATTGTTATTAATTTAATGAGAGTGTGGCTAAATATTTGTTTGAAAATGACACTTATTGTTGTGATGAAATCATTTATATAAAATTCTTTACCTCTAAATTGAATTGTGTTATTAACAATTGAGTGTGTCCTTATGGACTAGGAATGGATTATTGTGTGAAATTCTTGTTTTTGTTGTTTAAAACAAATAATAAGAAAAAAAAATTGGAATGTTTTAATTTATAACAAGGATTATGCTATGACCTTGGACTGAAACAATAATATTTATGAAATTATTATCTAGGATGTTAACAACACATATGTAAATAAGAAAATATATTATGAAATTCCGCCAGTAGTGGAAGGATCCATAATGATCTAGATTAAAACTTTGAAACATTGGGCATAGAAACCCTCTCCATTAATATGAGTAGATTACATAATATTGTTTCGTTAAGAGGGTTTCTGTTTGAACACATATACTTAATCACCTATTTATAGTATTATTAAGCTACATAAAAAGAGTTGTGCTAATGATGAGGGAATTGTTCTTATTTGGAGCCCATTTAAGCCATGCCCTCTTTACATAAATTCCCTCATAACAATGTATTATCATCATCCCACACTCTTGCCCTAGAGGTACCATCACTAATGGGTGGATATCATTGCTATTAGCTAAATTATCTATATTTCTTTGAATAGCACCACCATGTATTTGGTTAGGCCATGGAAGCCCCTTCATAACACCGTGGAGCTGATTACAAGCATGTTTTCAATTTTGGAGCTCCCAACATGTGGCAGAAGAGGTGGAGCCCTTTTGGAGATCACTACAGGTCCTTAGCACACAGATAATAGACGATAGGTGGACCCCTTTTGGATTTCACTATAGGTCATTAGAAGGGAGATACTGCAGGATAACCTATTCCTTCACCCTTGAAAATCTCGTATTATGATACAGGGAATTCTCGAGGGCCATAAATTATTTGGAGTGGCTTTCGTCCATGCTCAGGAGGGGTAACATCATAATGTATTTTAATAAGACACCATTTTCATCATTGAGCATATATGTTAACCTTGAAGGTTTTATAAACTATGTGGTAGAGTCATGGTCTAAAATACTCGCTAAAATTGAGCATCTAAGGGTTGGAGTGAGCACTCACAATACATACAGAAATCCAAATCCAGCGAATCACCTAAGGCTTGGAAAGGTTATAATATTTAGGCCATGACATATTTAAAGTTTAATATTGAAGCAACACAGGAAGAGTGAAGCCCTAAAATTGTAGGATAATTTAGGAAACCATATCCACGAACTAGGAAAGACCCTAGTCAAGGAAGCTTCTAATTGACTCAACTAGTTTTATCTTATCCTGATTCGATGAAGATATGATGACGTGGCCCATTAGATTTACCCTAGCTATTTACCGATATGAAACCATCCAGGATGAGCTAGAAGAGACACAATCATGGTGGTCCTACCATTGGTAACAAGAGACAACCACAAGAAAGCATGAACAAAGCCTCTAGCTAGGAAGAATTGGCTTGCATCATAAAAGGGTTGGAGGGTTGACGTTAACAAGGATGTGGTGGTGTGAACACCAAGCTAGCGGATATGCAATTTTCCAGAGGTGGACCCCATGACATGTTAGCTCTTTGTAGTGAACTCATAGTTATGAGGAGTGCGGCATATGAAAGTGCCACAATAGATACAACTGGTTGACATGTGCCAAATAGTTATATCATTTCCCAGATTCATGGGCCACTAATAATGTGGCCTGAATACTTTATCCTAGAAGAAAATAAGGTTACGTATAAGGAAGTACTAAGAATGTAACTGTCAGATGATGTCACCCTGAAAGTCCCACCGTGGAGGATTTATATGTGGAGGAAACGAGTGCACCTAAAAGGACCCAACGACATGACATACGTTGGATATCACGAAAAGACATGCAAGGTGTAGGTTTTAACCATCTACATAAATTAGCTTCAAATTAATTCTTAAAACAAAAAAAATAAACAATGTCGACAACATACAACAAATATACAAAAAAAATTTCCCCTAGATCCGAAAATCAAGACTACCGGATTGATTTTTCATTATGTTCCTTTCAATGTTACAATACATATATATACATGTAGAAGCATTCACAAAACCCAATCCATCAACCCTCGATTAGAAATTAGCCTTAGTTTCATTTATCAGATCTAAAAAATACCATGGGAAGAAAACCATCATGCCCAAAACCATATGTAAAACCCATGTACAAAACCATAGGTAGGTTCACCCACCTATTATATGTAGGAAAAATACTGATAGGGGGAGGTGAATCAATATTTTAAAAATCCCACAAATTAATCTTTTTCTTTTCTGAATTATGTATATGACTTTACTGAATCCAGCTAGCATAGCTACATGCTTATTATTAAGGACACTAGTGTGTGCCCAAAAATCTTATAATTCATATATATCTTCAATTACTTGAATTAGAATAGTGCATCATTGATTCATCATAGATTTAGTAAGAAGTAAACATGTGTAGTAAGATCAAAATAAACCATCACACATAAGCAACACACATGAACACCAAGATTTAAGGTAGAAACCCACTGTGGGAGAAAACCACTATTGTTTTCGTCATTGTCTATAAGATTTATTATAAATAAAACTGCTTACGATATTGTATTGGCACGAACTCATACCAAAATGCGAGCACCCACATGCAGAAGGTTTCAACCTTCACTCATTCTCCAACACCCACTAGAAGGGAGCTCCAACCCCATGGTCATGTTTAACAACACCCATTAGAAGGGAGCTACAACCCCCTGATCTCATTTACGAGCACTGTTAGAAATTTTACCGAAGAAATAATAAATTTACCAAGACAAATAAACATAAAATGCCAGCAACAAACCATTAACATAAACACATATGTTTATCTGGGAAAGCCCCAAATCTGGGGAAAAACCCAACTAATGAAATTTCATTAACCATTGGCCAAAACCCTGGCCAATCTCGCCAAGTGATCCTTCACCGCTCACCTTCAGGCCTACATTACAATGAAATCTTCCCAGCCTTTTATAGGCTACATTACATGCAATACCATGGGCATAAAACCATGGGTTCACAATACCATGTGCCCCAAAACCACTACTATTTTCCCCAGTAAACATTGACTCTATCCATATTCAATTTTACCTAACAATTCCCCCCTTAAACTTGACTTGGGGATTACTAACTAAATCTAGCCAAAACTGCTACGTGAGACAACTCCGCTCACTATAGCCCTTTCCCTTCAATATTTTTACCCAGGGTAATTGTTAACTTGAAATCCCCCCTATCACCTAGATCTAACCCAGACTTTACCAATGATTACCCAGGGGCACGCATACCATACCAGGTCTTACAACAGTATGCCCATTTACATGTAATATATTAACTCCATTATAATAATATTTTTTTTTTTTTCATTGTTACTATCTTTGTACATATGAAATCAATGTCCATATAAAAATAACCCATCTACCGGATTACATGGGTCACCAACCTTTGTAACTACCAGTCCTCTAGGAGTTCTCTTCAGATACATGGTTCATCAATTAATTAATCCACATGCACATATCCTCTCTTACTTTAACAAGCTCTCTTTGATCTATATTTCTTCAGTGCTATGATGTGCACCTAAGTGATGCCCATCATCTTCTATATGGGAGCACAGAGCTCAACTCTCTTGTTTTACAACCATTTCATCTCTTGCCATTAGCATGGCCCTATTCACATCCTGCTACACAACTTCTTGTTAGCTCCAAAGAATACCTTGATCATGACCCTAGTAGCCATCATCATCTCCATGCTTGCATGATCTCCAAGCCAAACGACCACATGGAGGGCCATTTCTAGCCCCCAACACATCTCATCGATTTAGGAAAACTGACAGGAAATTCGATGGGTTTCTCTGCGAATATTAATTCTTCTTCCGTGGAATCCACTTTGCCATTTGGGTTCTCAAAAAAAATCTTTGTTGCACTTTTTCATATGGTATTGCCTCACATCTGAGACCAAACTTGGGTGCCTTCACATTTGATATCAACCATGGGTGCCTTCACATTCAAGATCAACCGTCTTTTCTGCCTTGAACATGAGTCTCTCGTTACAGCTTGTTGGTGCAACTTCCTATGCCCCTTGCGCCCACTCGATCTTTGTCCATTTACACTGTAGACCTCATCAGCCGCTCCGCGGCCTCCCCTTCCTCCTCGATGAGATCTCCAGAGTTCCCTTTCTTTTGCTGGTAGTTACATGAAGAGATACCAATTGGCTGATGCTGACAACCATACCCAACCGATCTGACATGGTGCCAATTATCTTGAAGGTCACGAGCAGTTAGGATTGGATTCATGATTCTGCCAGCACCCTAGAGACGATGAGAGAAAGCCTCCCGATGCTTTGTTCAGCTTCGATATGACTGTATAGAGGCTACCATTGATGAGAAGAGGATTTTATGAATCACTGACATGGATAGGATCATTTTCTCCTGTATCATTTTAAAATGTCCTCCATGCTGACGTCTCCTCCAACACCAATCTACCTCACTTATTCCTTGGCAATCAATGATGCAAGAAGGCATCCTGCAACAATAAAAAATAAATAAAAAATAGCAGAGACAACAAAATTTCATAGGAAATCTTCCAATCCATGGATTTCAGGACGAATTCTATCGATCAGATCAACAGAAATATGGAAATACCAACGTTCCCAATTTCATGTCTTCTTCACTCCCATTCAAATATCATGCAGATCTACCTCCATCACATGCAGATCTAACCAGAACAGGAAAAGACCTCTAAATGCAACACCCAGAAAACTAAAAAACACCAGCGTCTGTAAGTCTGTGTTCCAGATTTTCAATGTAAATGTAGATCTTCCTTTGCGACTTCGCAAATACCACAGAAATATCAATTTCCATAGCTTTCCACCTTGAAAATATCTTCAAATTTTCTTCTCTTTCATACTTTAATCTGGCCTACAACCATGAGAATCTCAGTGGCCTGGGCTCAACAACTCCTCCTCTTAATATATGTTTGCTCGATCTACCTATTCACGTAGAAAACAAGCCAACTATATCAAATCCTTGATGGGCGGTAAATAATACCCTGAACAAAAAATTCATATATCATCACACGAGCAAAAAAATGAGAAGATGTAAAAAATGGGAATATTTTCAGTCAGATCTATCGATCTCTCCATCCACCAAACCAATACAAATAAAATGTTCCTCTAAATGTCTTTGATACTAGTTGTTAGAAATTTTACCGAAGAAATAATAAATTTACCATGAGAAATAAAGATAAAATTCCAGCAACAAATCATTAACATAAACACATATGTTTATCCGAGAAAACCCCAAATCTGTGGCAAAACCCAACCAATGAAATTTCATTAACCATTGGCCAAAACCCTAGCTAATCCAGCGAAGTGAGCCTTCACTACTCACCTCCAGGCCTACATTACAATGAAATCTTCCCAGCGTTTTATAGGCTCCATTACATGCAATACCATGGGCTAAAAAACATGGGTCCACAATACCATCTGCCCCAAAACCACTACTATTTACCATAGTCAACATTGACTCTATCTCGAGTCAATTTTACCTAAAAAGCACCCACTAGAAGGGAGCTAAGACACCCTCACTGAAGGCTCCAACCATCAGCAAAACCTTGGATCACGTTTCATAAATTTACTCATTGGATCCACCTGCTTCGACACATCACAACTTGTAGCTCTATTTTCATCATATTTTCAGACTAGACCCACTACACTCATTTAAGCCCAATACCATATATTAAAAATACAACATATAATTGTACTAAATCAATCATTGAATCACCAATAAACCAACCAATCACTGATCTTAAATCACATACGATTACAATCATTATTAATATTCAGACAACCCATATCTATATGAATACTTTATTAACAAACAACAGAAACACAAGAAAACTAATCATACATATTATTCAAAAACACCTTGGCATAAATATGAACCTTCCATAAGGATTTTCCATTAGGGGATTTTTGAGGTCTAAAATGGACCTCCTAAGAAAAATGTACAAAAAAAATAAACTTTATAAGAACCGATAGTATTCAAGATGATGATGTCAACCATGGGGGATGATTCACCATTTTTTGAGTAAAAAAGTAAAAATAATAATAAAATAATAAAACTACTTTTTCAACTCGTATTTTCAACTTATCTCCCTAAGTTTTTACTCAAATTTTGAGCGAGAGTACTCGTTAGCTACAACATTTAATTCCTAATCCAAGGAGAACTCATGCTGCATCCTTTTGATGAACCCTGCTTCATGAAAAATGAGAAATACATGAAAAAAATGTTTGCAATCACATTTTTCATGTATTTCTCAGTTTTCATTTAGAAACATCCATTTAAAGTATGCAACATTGGTACTCCTTGGATGCGAAATCAAATTTTGCATCCAACTAGTGTTTTCGCTCAAATTTTGAGTAAACTCATAGGGAGATAAGTTGAAAATACGAGTTGAAAAATAGTTTTTCCTTTTTCCCTCTAAAATTTTATGATGTAATCAAATATTATTTTATTATTTCCACTATTATTTTATAATTTCCATAGGAGGCCCATTTTAGACATCAAAATTCCCCTAATTCCACATATATATGCGCTTATCCAGAACCCTACCCACGTACAAATCTCAACATACTTCAGAATACATATGTAACTCTGTAGAACAAAATCCACATGTATACGTGATTTGCATGTGTCGAACTCACATACATATCTGCAACTAATTCATGACTACGCAACACTTCAGAACTTAAAAAATACTCATATCATAACCTTAACTGCAACAAACATGTGCCATACCACAAATCTAAACAACTCATAAACAGATCATGAGAATACATAGTCATTTTAGGTGTAATGATTTTGATTCATGATTATATTCACGTGTAATTCATTATTTCAAATCTACTAATAAAGTATAGCCCATACCATGCAAATATACTTTAGATTGAATTTTTCATTCATTACACTCACTCATGCACACTTTAACACTTTGATCTTCAAATCCCTATATAGTTTGAACCTTAGCCAATACAGTGAGCCAAAACCACAATAGTGCCACTCGTAATCTTGGACGATATCAAATAGTCATTATTGCGCTCAATATTGTGGGCGTATACCTTGGTAAATACCATTGTTATTAATAAATTAGTTTGTCAGCATGTACATGGCTTGGCTTATTCATACCCGCATGTGTATGCGAGTTGGAATTGATGAACCCATGTATAGTTCTTGAAATATTCACCTTTATCAAACATATTTTTATGACCTTCAAACATTTTTCCCATCAATCTATCGTTCTATTTCATCACTTTGTCACTTATGAACTGATCTATGAACTATGTTACAAGGGGGTTTCCATCAAGAACAACACATGCATCATAATGCCAACAATCTCTCCCTTTGGACTTGATGGAAACATTGTTGGTGTTTGATCACCACAACCTATACATACCTGGTAGAAACATCAAAATAAAAAATATTCAAGCACAAATATACTATCCCCATTTCACATCAAGGGAAAATGATGGACCAATGCTAAAACAACGAGTCTCTTTCCTTGTAGAGACATGAATATTATAGATATGATATGTACTATACTAACCATGCTCCCCCTGAGCACATGTTGAAGTACATGAGTCTATAACTCAACTAAGTATTACCTTTCCTATCACCAAGGACTCCTAATTACATCATTCACCCAACCAAGTGGGGTTACATATTTAAATGAACGACCCAACCAAGTGGGATTACATATTTGACATAAACACCCAACCAAGTTGGATTACATGAACTCAAAAGTCCATTCATGACTTAATATGACAATTATTACATCATGGGTCTCTACATGACCTTTACATAAAATGATAGATGTGACATTTATAACCAAGACCTATAGACCTCAATAGTGAGAGATCATCGAACATAATTCAGGTACCATTACAAACATAATGTGAAAAATGCATTATAAACAACAAGGCTAATGCTCCCCTTGAACTTGTGATACCTTTTCACTCATCATATCAAATCGTACATCATAGCATATTCTGAAATCAAATAATTTTAAATTTCAAACTCATATATCATCATAACTTAATACCACATCAACAAATTGTAACCATAAACATTAGACCAAAAAAATTAAATCATAATTGTAAGGATCATATCCGAATTTGTTCTTGAGCCTGTCACATTTTTTTTCTATCAGAGAAAAACATACATGACTGTATGAAAAGTAAATTGCATACATACATGGATTTATTACATCGGATCCACATACATAATCTGAAATATTGAAAATTCCACTACCTCAACTCCCCCTGATTTTGTACAGTCTATACCTGTCTTTTTTTGTCACAACAAATGCGCTGGAAGAAATATAAACTATTAGAATTACCAAACCAACCATGGGAATCACCATATATTTCTCCCCCTGTGATGATGCATTATTTATTTTTGATAATGTATCTCACATCACTCCTCTAGTCACTAAGATAAGTAAGGCTTAGAAATATATGAATACAGTAAGGTCAACATTCCCTACGTTTCTAACCAGTGTTTCACCTTTCTATAGATTTTCTTGAAATTTATTATTATGTTTTGAAACTTATCCAATCTCATGGTTTTTTTCAACATACTTAACCTGCAATCATTGGACTTATGCCCAAATGAGTTACAAGAGAAACAACATCCATGAAACCATCCATTCTGCCTTGATCTAGGAGATTCTTCAATAAAAGGATTCTTCTCTTCTAGGGCATCTACGAAATTGTCATAAGATTCATTAATGCTAAATACAATAAGTACTTGAAGATCTGGATCAGACTCACCCTCTTCCCCAATTGATAAACCATCACTATCTTCATCTGTATAATAACTTCTCCTACTTTCAAATCGTTTCTCTTTTTCATGATTTTCTCTATAAGGACACTTGGTATCATAATGACCAAATATACCACAGGAAAAACACTTGAAGCAAAGCTTACCTATGAACCTTCTAGTTCTTGGTTGTATTTTCCTTATCTTCTTCTGATATATAACTTTTTTCCTTGAGAACTTCTTTTTCTTTTCATGTTGCAGATACTTTAAATGCAACTTCTTTGATATATGAAGGACACCCTTTTCTCAAATCAAAGGCTATTAGGATCCCGTGGAGTTATACAATAGTAAAAGTCTACAGATCCTACTTTTCTTCAATTCCAAACACTATTGACTCAAATTTTGGAGTCAGAGATCTCGATTTTTTCTCTACTAAAGTTGATGTTTTTATATTTTCACCCATATTTCTCGTAGAATTCACAATCTCATCTATTCTTAGGAAGAAACTTGGAATACTTTCATCCTTGTTCATTCTGAGTGTTTGATATGGAATTATAGGATTTTGAAGTTTACGAATTTTTACCTTGGAATCACCTTCATAGCTTTGGATTATATTGTCCCATCTTTCCTTTGATGAATTTAGCTGGATGACTTTGAAAAAATCTGATTCTGTCAGGATTCTGACCAAGGCATTGAAATTTTTTGCATTGGTTTCATATATGTTCTTTCCTGCTTCATCTATAGGAATGAATGTTGGATATTGATAACCTCCTTCTATAATTCCCCATACATCTGCTCCAATACTTTGCAAATAAGATCTTATTTCTATCTTCTAGAAGATTAGATTACTTCCATTAAACAATGGTGGTGTGATAGAAAATACTCATTCATGAATTCCCATTACAATAGATCTCCTTCAATAAATGAAGCTTCTTTAGAAGGACCTCCTCTTATTCGAATTTTTGGGAAAAATAATTGGGGGAGAGGGGGAATCAGTATTTAAAAACTGAAACAAATTAATATTTTTTTTTAATTATGTACGTGACTTTACTGAAGCCAACTAGCGTATGTACGTGATTGTTATTAAGGAAACTAGTGTATGCCGATAAAAATTGTAATTCAGATATATATTCAATTACTTGACCTAGACTAGTGCATCATTGATTCATAAAATATTTAGTAAGTAGTAAACATGTGCGGTAAGATCAAAATAAACCATCACATATAAGTAGCACATAGGAACACCAGGATTTAAGGTGGAAACCCAATGTGGGAGAAACCCACCGTTGTTTTCATCTCTCTCTTCAATATTTATTTTAAAGAAAACCTCTTAAAATATTGTATTGGAATGGACTCATACCATCACATAGGCACCCACTTATAGAAGGTTGCAACGTTCACTCGTTCTCCAGCACCTAGTAGAAGGGAGCTCCAACCCCCTGATCTCATTTACCAATACCCATTGGAAGGGAGATATGTCCCCCTGATCTCGTTTACCAAGACCCAAAGGAAGGGTGCTACGACCCCCTCACTGAAGGCCCCAACCCTCAACACCATCATGAACCACATTTCATAAATGCTCACACTCGATCCACCTGCTTCAACACATCACAACTTGTAGGCCTATTTTCATCATATTTTTAGACTGGACCTACTACACTCATTCAAGCCCAATACCATAAATTAAAACTGAAACGTATAATTGTAAGAAATAAATCATTAAATCACAAATCAACTAACCAATCACTGATCTTCAATCACATAAAATTAACAACATTATCAATATTTAGACAACCTAGATCTATATGAAGACTTCATTGGCAGAGAACATAAACACAAAAAAAATTATCAGACATATTATTCACCAAAACCATGGCTTTCATACATGCCTTCCATAAGGTTTTTCCACATATATACACCCTTATCTAGAACCAAACCTATTTACAAATCTCAACATACTTCATAATACATATGTGACCTTTCACAACAAAACTCCTGTGTATAGGCGCTTTTCATGTGTCGAACTCGCGTACAAATGTGCAACTAATTAATGAATGTGAAACACTTTAGAAATTCAAACATACTCAGATCATAACCTTCACTGCGAAAAACATGCGCCAGACCACATATCTAAAAAAATTATGAACAAATCATGCAAATACATAGTCATTTCATGTCTAATGATCTTGATCCATCATTGTATTCATGGGTGCATCATTATTTCATATCTAACAATCAACTAAAGCCCATACCATGAAAATACAATTCATATTGAAGTATTAATTCATTACACTTACTCATGCACACTTTAACACTTCGATCTTCACCTCCTTATATAGGTTGAGCGTGAGCCAATACCATGAGCCAAAACCACACTACTGTCGGTGGTAATCTCGGACGGGATCAAATAGTTGTTAATGCACTCAATATTGTGGGCTAATACCATGGTAAATACCCTTGGTATTAATAAATTAGTGCACCAACATGTACGCGAATTGGATTCTTCATACTTCTGGTCCTCAAATATGCCCAATTTTCCACTATATATTACCACCATTCATAGCCTAAATGTCGGCACCTTTACACTCGTTTCACATCATAATTCCATCACTTATTGGAAAATCAAATCCCACACCTTGTGGTTGATTATAATTAGTTTTATTAAGATTTTATATGATTATATATGATTTAGTCTTGATTTACTAATGATGGTTTCACTAAGTTAATTTGTCATAGGGTTATTTTGCCGTAATTCTCCACAAGTCAATTTGAACTAGTTGATACAAGTTGAGTACGGAATTACAATAGATGAAAATATAAATTTTGTGATCAAATAGAAAAGAATCGTGAAATTCTGACACACAAGTTTTGTTCAAAGTACCCTTATTCATGTAACCCATAAACGGTCTGGCAAAATTCTTTACCATGAAGGAGTTATGGTCAAAGTAATATTCATGTGCAAGGTTTCAAATCGGCCACGTGGAGGAACACGATTGGGCCAATTCATTTCATGTTATAGAAGACTCTAATTTATCTTTTCCTTCCACTCTACGTATCTTTGAAACATTTCATTCCTTACTTAGTGATTTGCTCAAATTTTCCTCTCCAATTTGTTACTAGCTATACTCTTTCAGAGCCAAATGGTTTTGTATGAGGATATATACATATAAATAGTATTTTATAAGGATAGAAGGAGATATATGCTCAAATTGTACTGGAGGTTTGAAATGCATTTCTGGACTATATTTGAACTGGTGTTGTACTGAACTATAGTATAATTGTTGTCTCAGAATTCATTGTTTCCTGTAATTTTTATGTCTCTTTAATTTACAAGTATTGAGATAGCTTAGACTTACTCTGAGAAGTGGAAAAGGCCCACCACAACATAGAATTAAGTCCTATGATTAATATAGATTATAGGAAGTGTGTTTGATTGAGATTCACAATTTTAGATCTCGTTTTGAGGATTTTTTCCAGATAGATCTTAAAATTATCATTTTATATTATGTACTTAAGCACTTACTCTATTTTCATTGAATCTGAAGGAATGTCTTGTCTCTAAGTCTTTGCGAACAAAAAGTAATTGTAGTGATTAATGTTTTCGATGCATGGATGATTTCTCAAACTCATCATTAATAATATTTAAAAGGATGCTTTCCAATTTTAATGAATTCAAAGGGTGATAATTGCGTCATAAGTTCAAGTTTTATTATATTTTATAATTATGAATCATTAACACCTATTAATGATACAAAATTATTGTAGCATCGTATTTTACATTAAAGTGCCCAGAAGTAGTAAGAAAGATATTAGTTGTTAATAGAGACTATAGCATAGATGTAAGATCTATAATTGCAGTAAGGGTGTGTTGAAAATCATTTGTTAATACTTTTTCATAAGATAGAATTTATAAGTTTGTTTAAAGTGGTTTCAAATTAGAACCAACTTTGATCATTAAAGTCTTCCAAATCTGAGTTTATTTAGATTAGTTTTGAATTGGAAAGCAAGATCTGTAGTTGGTTTTGGTCGTAGGAATTATAATTATGGAGTGAATATTGTTTAATTTTACTCAGGACTTTGAATGCTTTCAATTTCGAGTTTACTATTGTATATTTTGTTCTTTAGTTGTAAAATCATCTGCAAGGACTACATTGAGAAACGATCTATGATACATGAATGATTCTTTTGGTTTAATCTCATGGCATGGAACCATAAAAAATTAGTATGAATCACCATGTCACAAGTTTAAAGATGATTTGATTATACTATGTTATGCAAGAAAATCCTCTTTGCGGACATAGATGATCGCTCTAGTCCTATGATGGGTCTAGTAACAATAGGGAACAAATAGAAGCCTACTTTCCTAGATTGTAAATGCATTAATATCATAAATAGATCACCTACCTCCATCCGATGCTATTCCTCGCTTGAATCCTTTCATCCTTCACACTCCGTAGTCATATCCTCACCATTGTTGGTGCTTGGTTAATTTCACAAGGGATAAAACAATAGAAAACATGAAAAAATAACATATATCTTGCATATACAATCTACCTAGTCAATCAAGGAGAACTAAGAATCCAATCGTACATTGAAGACAAAAATGGAAACCAGAAATCAATTGTATTATATTAAAATAGAGAGGGGGAGTTACAACTTGCGCCTTGATGTTGTAGCTTTCCTTTGATGGGTTCGGATCTAAGCACATCTCCAAAGCATTCATTTCATCTTGATGTGAATGGAAAAAGGTCTCAACTCTCGCTTGATACCTACGGAAAAAAATATCTCTCTAGTGTTCTTATATCTCTGTTTTAACTAGAAAAACTATGGGAGAATGTCCATTTTATAGCGAGGGAGGAGGGAGCATGGATCCACTTAAGGTGGTGAAATGGGTTATCCCTTTGGGTGGTTCCACTTTTGTACGTACAAGAAGCCCAAAGGGAGAAGCTTGGCTCTATCTTCGGGAACAAACAACCGGCTCTCTGCCACGAAGCCTCTAGATCTCAAAGCATCACTTCCATTTTTAAAAAACTTTCTAGAAGAGGATCGACGCGGGTATGACCCTCATTCCAGCGCTGATCGGTGCTTCCCTAGACCAAAAAAGAGCCATCGTCATGAGAAAGACACATAGAGGGTGTGCTGCTCTAGATAATCATATTTTCAAGGAGTTTCTTGAGGAATGGTGAACAAAGAGTTTACTCATAATGCTGGAAGGGATATGATGGCACATTTTTATGATGGAAAATAGACAAAGGGGTTAGTGTTAGGGGTCTCTAGGATCAGGAATAGGGATTACAAGTACAGTGACAAATTTTTATGTAACATATTCCCCTTAAAGCATGAAGGCCGAATGAGAGTGAGGGGTGAAATTATTTATGAGTACGTCTTAGGACCAAGACGTCGTTGTCGGAAAACCTGCACAAACAAGCAGATATATACATAACTAGAATCCTTAAAATAATCACATGACATGAGTTATGGATGCAACCATCTAGAAAATAGATCATGAAACAAGATCTGAGGTATGGTCGCAGCCATCCAAATAAAGAGGATCACAAATATATACTCAAGGTATGGTTGCAACCATCCAAATGAAAGATGCATTTGTACAATCATGAATAATAAATATTTCCTCGCAGCCTAGGCTTTATCAGAAAAAAACCAGGGTTTTGCGCCCGTCATGACCCGATCAAGTAACAATTCAAGCATGTGAATAAATGACTTGAGGTCGAATATGCAAGAGAATCACCTGATTACCATTCAATGATGTAACCCATTAGCATGCATGAGAGAAACCACCAATAATGACAATGGTTCTCAAGGTACCAGTAGTACAATCCTCGATATCTTAATAAGGAGATGACGTCGAACACCCATGGAATCACCCAATTGAAGGTCGATGATGTAAGCGTGTCATCAAATGCAAACAACCTGTCATTAGGGCATGAAGGCTCTAAGGTACTAAAAAGGGAAGTCGACAGGAAGTGATCGGTCGAAGGAGGGCCATAATGCATCCCACATCATCGACATGAGATGAAGGAAATAAGGTAATAATGAAAGTGATCAAAGAATCAAGCAACAAATGAGACGCAGAAGGAACTTCTCTTGAGAATATCAGAGACACAACTCTAGTGTTTGGAAGTATTTGACTCAAATGGAATTAGGGGTCATGTTTGAAGAAAAGCCAAACCCATGGAGGCAAAGTGGTGAATGTTGGATATCCCCAACCAGACATGAAACAGAGGATGTGTCATCTTCAAGAGCGACATACTTCCAACACAACTGATTAATAATTTCCAATTGCCCCCATAAATTCTGGTGGAATACCCAAATTACTTTTGTATACAAGCTTGAAGGGGATATCACATGCTTGTCATATAAGTTTTTCCTTCAGAAAAATCCATCCTAGCACATTTTACGAGCCCTAGGAAGGAGGAACTTGATGTCGTCATGATGATAGATCCAATGTTGTTAAATTTTAATGAGTCCCACAAAGGTGGAACCGACATCTTTTCATGTTTAGATATTTTGGAATGAGGCGAAAAGAAAACTCCAAATAGCCCTTTTAGTAAATAATCCCTCATTCCTGAAAAGGTAGAAAACGAAGTGTGAGAGAACTTCCTAGTCGTGATTGACTAAGGTATTCCTTTTTCGTAGATAATTTATCCTAGCCCGAAAAAGGGGTAAATTTATACTGGGTATATGACATTTCGTGCACTTTGAAAAGCTTAAAATGACAAGAAATCAGCAATATTTTCATGTTTAGAGAGTCAGAAAAGAGCTTAAATATGACTCCAGGGGGGTTACTTTTTCATTTATTTTTAATGAATCTGATAAAGTAATAAACTAGAACTTGTAAATATGTCATCCATGAAAAAATTCACACTGTCATTGCACAAGAACAAACCCATAAACTGTTTTCAAGGAAAAAAATTAAAATATTATTAAAATATGATAAGAAAACCCTAAACTGACCTTGGGCACTTATAAAAAATAGAGAAAGTAAAAAAAATTTCACTTTTCACTTTCACACTCTTGAGAAGAAGTTTTTTTACCCTCTTTTACCTTAGTTCTTCAGGAGAATATTGTGGGAGATCCGAGAGGCTGATCAACGAACCATTAGTGCTAGGTAAGAGGCACTCTCCTTCCCTCCATTTCAATACTTTTTTTACCATTTTCCATGGCATATTTTAATTTGGTGGAAGGGATTTTAAACTAGTGGTCACGACGGATCCACGCGGGGATCCCATATCAGGATCGCACTAGACTATCGTTTTTACAACAGGAAGGGTGTCGATTAGTGTTGTTATTTTTAGAACAGTTGCGCCACCCGCAGAGTGCAAAAGTGTGGAAAAACTCTCAACAAACGTTAATCAAGTCAGTTTTTTAGGATAAAAACTAATGAGAGACCATTTGAATGTTGTTTACAGGGAGGAAGATCAAACAATCATGGTGATCGAATGGAAAGAAAGGGATTGTGACGAGGTTGACAGAGCAAGCATGGAGAACAGGGATTGCATTGATGCATTGAGGAACTACTGGATCCTCAATTTCTTCATGACCTCCCACTTAAGAGCCCAGCCAAATCTATTACAATATTTGATCAGTATCTGGGACACAGATCAGGAGAGATTTATTCTTCGTGACCAAGAACTTGAAATTGAAGTGGCTGGAATCTACTTCATTACTAGCCTTTCGCATATAGGGGCAAGAGCACGGTTCACTAGAGCCCAAATCAGGGGCGAAATCATGTACATGCTCATTGGGAGATCATGCTCTGAGGCAACAATATCTTCTTGCGGAAATGTAGCCATAATAATGATGGCCAATCTACCGCTCAAAGTAGTGCTATATACCATCACACGTGTGGCTCGGGTGCAAACGCCACATGAGGCCACCAAGGCTCAACTACAGATTGTGGTGGATTGCATGGAACCCACCATTTTCATCTAGTCAGAGGCTATAGTGGAGATTATGAAAAAGAAACTCACAAAGTGCAAGAACAGTAAACTGAAGTAGTTTGGGTATGGGTCCATTGTGATGGCCATATTCCTAGAACAAGAACCACTATTCCAATACCAGGGGGTAGAGATAGAGGCACCGTTACCATGAGAGCCATGACTGGAGAGGTGGGCAGAGCTGATGCCTCATGGAGGAGGCGAAAAAATGATGTCGTTCAAACCTTCCTTCTTAACATGGCTGAAAGGTCAGCTGGTCATGGTGGATGACTGGCCATACTCTGAGACAGATTTTTAGGGTGACCCTGATTTACCACTGAACGGGTGAACACGAGGATGAAAGAGATAAAAACATGTTTTTTTTTATATTTCACATTTTTTATATTTTTTTATATATTTGTGCTAATATCAAAATTTATGTGTCACAGATGTTGGACCGTAGAGGTTGGCAAGGATGTCACCGATCGCTAGAAGGGTGGTGATAGAGTTCGAGGCTGCTCCATATGTGGAATGATAAGATCAGGAAGAAGAGATTGTGTAGAACCTAGACGCCTTCACTGCCGGGATTCCAGAGTATGCTCAAATGGGAGACATTCCCCGCTAGTACCATTGACATACTGTTAGAGTATCTGATCGCATTAACTAGCTATTGACTTGAGTTATTCGAGTAGTAGCCTACTACCATGATCATCACGATGATTAGTTTAGTTTTTCCCTTTTTGTAGTTGTAGTTTCATCAAGACCTGCGAGTCTCGCTATGTGCCACAACATATATTATTTTTTGGGGGTTATGATGTATGTTTGAGAACTATTTGCAAACCAAATCGATATATATATATATTTGCATGTTCTAATGATTTTAAATTTCGCAAATGTCTATCTAGAACATAATTATCCTGTACATTTGTTAATGTATTCATGTGTCATGGAATCTGATGATATGTAATGTAATAAAAAAATTTTTCTAACAGGAAAACATGCAGGTACATTCTCAAAATTTGAGGGTGTCTGAAAAAATATTTCCCATTGATATGTGGGACGAGAAGTTGTGAACCCATGTTAATAACCAGTTCTCTACTACCGCGAGAGATTGCTTCAGATAGAATCTCAATAACTACACTGTATTCAACAATATTATTGATTGTACAACCTAAACATATACCTTGAAAACCTACTAACTCACCATTATGGTCATAGATAACACAAGCCGCAGAAGATAGATTCTGGGTACTATGACAGGCACCATCAGCGAAACTGACATAAGAAGTCAAAGACATCTGCAAATCAAGTAAAACAATATAAAAAGGAAAAATGCTTGCAAACGTACACCAAACCAAAAATGTAAAAAAATGAATAGCACACTAATGTACAGGAGTAGTTACAAGAGAAAATCATGCATAATATTTCTTTAGATAAAGCTTGTTTCAGGGTTTATCCAGAGGATTACCTTCATAATCAATAAGCTCATAGGCCCCTTTCTGTAAAACATGTTTTACGATGTACGACCCATGCCACATAGGTTGGAATTTTCCTACCCCGAGTTTGTCGTGCTCTTGGTCATAGCGAATGACCAAGTCTCCTTCAGAGAAGCCACATGGAGAAACTCTTTGATAAAAATGGGATTTGACCTGTTTCTTTTGTGCTTCAGTAACCAAAGGAGTGAAGCGTCAAGTTTCTTTAAGCCTTTTCAGATACAAGAGACGTTATTCTTCTAGGGAGGTATTCAGAAGAAATTCGACAGCTAATTTGAGCGAAGGAATTTCACATTCAATCGAAAAGGTTGCTTCAAGGCCATCTACTAACTAAAACAGAGTGAATATAATATAATTATTGGATGAGGTTTGGTATGCCCAAAGATATGAAAAAAACATGAGATGCCAGTTTGACTTGTGCATCCTAATAGTGTGCTGAAGAATAGTAAATAAGAATTTATTTACTGCTTCACTTGGTCGTTGGCTTGAGGGTAGTATGGAGTTGAGATTTCATAACGCAAGCCTAATTGAGAATCATATCAGTCATCATGTAATGGCGAAAATGAGAGCCATGGTCGGTGACAATAGCTTGAGGAACACCAAACCGAGCAATAACATGATTAAAGAGAAATCAAACCGTAGTTTTACCGTCAGCAACATATGTAGGCATCTCCTCAACCCATTCAGTGAAGTATTCCACAACAAAAATTATGTAAGTATGCCCCCTATTTGAGTGAGGGTTACATGTCATGAAGTCAATGCTCCATTTGGAAAATAGGCCTATGGTAAAAACTAGGTGTAAGGGTGCGAGTGGGGCACGCATATTCTGCTGATAAATCTGGAAAGCATGGCATTTACGGATGGCACGGATGAAGTATATGAAAATAGAAGGCCGGAAACAACAAGCACAAAGGTTGTTTTTAGCTTTTGCATAGCCAGAAATATGACCACCACATACCTTGAAGTGGAAATAATTGAGCACTCTCAGCCTCTTCGAAAGTCAGACAACGACGAAGAATCGAATTGTTGCTGATGCAGTATAAAGTATCCCCAATGATACGATATGGTTGTGAATGATGTTGAATACGTTGAGAATATCAATTCAGCGAAAACCAATGATTTCTTTGATTTGGAACCAGTGAATTCCAAATAAAGCTCATACAAAATGACGATCCATTTTGAATACTTGCCCCCCAATAACTGACAAGTAAAAATATAAGTCATAGGATTGTAATTGGAGATCACGGTAGTCATGCATAAGAGAATATAATATTGAAATTATTGAACAACATGTACCGCAACTAAATCTAGTTTCTCAACATGGGAATATCGAGTCTCTATATCGATAAGGTTACATATGAGGTAATAAATGGCATTTCCAATACCATAATCAACATCCAAGACCAACACCATAGCAATGGTATAAGAAGAAGCTATTAAGTAATGGAAATAGTCACAATGATAATTTGGGGGATGTAGTAAAGGAGCATTAATGAGAACATTCTATAAAGAATCGAAGGAGCATTGAGCGACTTCATCCCACAGAAATGGGATCCCTTGCTTAAATAATCATGTAAAACCCTTAGCAAGCTCTGAATAGTTGGGAATGAAGCGACGTAGGAAATTAGCTTTCACTTGCAGACTCTATAATTTAGATAAAGAGGAGGGATGGGGTAAATCAATGATAGCCTCTAATTTTAGGGGATCGAGATAAATGCCTTATTTAGAGACAAAAAACCCGAGGAGTCTGCCAGATTCAACGCACAAAACACACTTATGCGGATTCAAACGAATATTATAGTGTCAGCAACATAGAAAAATCTCCCAAAGGTGCGCAGGATGGTCGCGACGCTTGATGATTAAGCAGGGAGGTCATCCAGTTAAGGCTATATGATATTCTTAATGTCATGGAAATCATAGGACATCGTGCGTTCAAAGGTAGTACCAGCAGTCTTCAGACTAAAAGGGTGCTTTTTGTAAGCAAAGGTTCCCCATGGACAGATAAAGGCAGTGTTCTATTGATCAGTAGGAAATATGTTAATCTAGTTGTAGCCAGAAAAACAATCCATAAAGGAGAATATCTTACTCCCAATGCATTCATCACTGATCTGGTCAATAAACGGAGTGGGATATTTATCCTTCGGGCAGGCCTGATTGATATCTTGTTAATCAACACAAATGTGAATGGTACCCTACCTTTTATTGACAGGGACAATGTTCGACACCCAATCTGTCAATGGGATAGGATAAATAAATTCAATCTTAAGAATTTTTTCAACCTCTCCCTTTATGGCGATTACCTTGCTAGAGTGCATAGGGTAAAGTCGTTGATGAACAGGCTTCGCGTCAGGGTAAGTCATTATTTCATGCACCACTATACTCGGGTTAATTCTAGGCATTTACTCATATAACCATGCAAAAAAATATTAAAATTCTTGAAAGAGACTAGTACAGAGCTTGATCTCATCTGGAGAGCATGTCACCCCAATATGAATATTCTAGACAATTCCTGGTTTTACAAAAATGTCGATAGGCATTGTCTCAGTGATACTACCCATGTTCCCCTCAGAGAAGAGCTCATGGGCCAACATCGAAGTCAAGAGCAGATCACACGAAACATGGGGAGCAAGTTTTTCAAGACACGACTGAGCTACTCCAGGGCTCGAGAGAAATGACGAACGATGACGGATAATGTTTCAGGGTGTTTCTTTGAGTGACATAGTTTCCATGATACTCTTTTTAGATGGAAATGTCTCATTCAAGGGGTCATATGAATCTAAGGAACCAAGCCAAAGAGAGTAGGATTACGCATCAAAATTCATATTAGAAGTAGCATGTTCACAATCATTAGTCAAAGTCGAGAGGATTTCACAATAATTGATCTCTACCAAGCTTAACGGCATCACATCAGCGAATGAATCGACCTGATTAGGCGAAGGGATTTTCCAAGGATCAGAAGAAGTGGAGATCATATTTACCTGAGCAGTGTTTGGTGGAGGAAAAGAAAATAGAACCATCAGGGCATAATCTTTTAAAATTCCTGCCCCTACACTCTCATAGGTTGTGATGGTATGGTCCACATACGGAACATTTCCTTCTGAAGAAGTGGAAGAAAAAAAGGAAAACTGATCAACAATGATAATCCTAACTTCGTGTGGGAAACGAAGAACACGAAAGAGAGTGGATGGGATGCAAAGCATAGCGTGAGTCCAACTGTGACAGAGGAGAAGATTATAATTGAGCTTGGTATCATCAACTTCAACCTCAACTTTGACCATTTTTCCTTCCAACATGATAGGAAAGTTTGGAAGAATAGGGAAAGGATGAGATTCCCTTTCATCAAAGGCCTCCAAATTTTTTGGAGATTGGTTAAGAGTTGGAGAGCCAAAGGCTTTCCAACACGGGACAGAAATAATGCACGTGGATGCACCTTTGTCTATGACTGCCTAATGGATATTCTTGCTATTAATACCAACTTGGATAATCAAAGCAAGTTGATTAGGGAGACAGGGAACAAAATTATCCACATCAAAAGTAATAAGGCTTGATTCATATGGATAGATTCCTCTGATCGTGGAAACAACACTTTCCGTTGTGATAGATAGCTGTGAAGCACCTCTAGCGGGCACATAGTGAAATGTGCCGAAGCCAAATCCTCAACAATATTCTAGTGTTGAGCGGCGCGGGTGTTCAAATTATAGGATAACTTGTGGGGAACACCTTTAGAAGGTGGTCATACAATAAGATCAGTACCAAGCCTTTCAATATGAAAAGGGCCAAAAGCAGGCGGGGGAGAAGGAGTAGGAGCATCGATGATTTTTTTCCCTGCCGACTGACACGATTCTGATTAATATTTAGATCTGATAATGATAGCTATGGGTGCAACACCATTCATCATGAAAACCTGAGAACCAAAATGGTTGGAAGATTGTGGTTATTCCACCATTTGAGTCTGCTATGATGGAAATGGATCTTTATGAAAATTCAAAGTCCCTTGGGTGCCTTTCAATAATCCACTTACCTTGGCCCGTCGAGGACAGTCCTTTGTGTAATGCACATCATCACATATCAAGAAATAATACTTCGGTTTATGTTTAGCTCCATGATTAGTGTGAGGTTTGGGGGAATCTTGCTTTGGGGCATCAGATTTAGATTTACCTCTTCCCTTCTTATTACCTTTAGAGGATTTAATGGTCGTAGAATATTGAACGACAATTACCTCTGATTTTTTGCCAAGATTTGACGGATTATGAGGGGAAAAATCCAAGAAAGAAGATGATTTCTTCTTAGAAGTAGAAGAATACTTTCGAGAAGTCTAGGAAACAAAACCAATGACGTTGTCTAGTGGCGGTGTCACCAGAGCTTTTGAGATCGCAGACTGAGAACTTGGGTGTGGAACATCAGGTAATATATCATATAACGTGCCAGATTGAAGGTAAACCAAATCGATATACTGGGCATGAGTTATGTCTTGCTCTTCAGTGACAGTTGCCCCCATAGCGATATCCTTAGCGATCTGATTGATGAATGATTTGGTAAACCATTATGTCAGCAGTTTATTAGGAATATCAAATTTTATAAAACAAAGAAGCGTTATCCATTATTGAATATGATTGGAGATATGTGTATCAGTATCTTTCTTTAAGGATGTTAGGAGGAGGGTTCTTGTTTCATAACGAAAATGCAACTAAAAATTTGTAAGGAAAGCCATAGCTAGGGAGTTAAAATCCTGAAAGGTTCCATGCGAAAGTTCAATATACCACTTTGCAGTGACACTAGTCAATGTTCTTTAAAAAATACGTAGACGGATGGAATCTTCGACCGAGGAATTGTAGGAGCACCAAATATGGTATGTCATAACATGCACCTGGGGGTCTTCTCCATACTTGCCTTCAAACTTGGGGAAATCACTCGGAATTTTGGTTGGAATCAGGAACCAATAAAAATTGTGAAGAATCAGATCATTAGTCAATCTTGACACATTAGGGAGTTCCAACGTCGGGAGAAATTGAAATTGCAGATTGAAATGCATGGTGTTGGGTTTTTTATACATGCCCATTTGTGGATTCCAACCACATTGGTATAAATTCGACCCTCGAAGGGTTTTTTCCGGAAGGATTTTTCCCATATGGATTTTTTCCATAAGTAATGAAACCGTGTGGATTCGGACCACATCCTGTTTTTTTACCCAGAAATGGATTCTTACCCACAACAGCTCATTGAGGTCTACCTTGACCATAATTCATGGCATATGGATTCTGATGTTGAAATTTTTGGAATGGATTGCCCTGTGGTTGACCCTACGAGCCCAAAAGGTAGACTTGGGAACCCAATGGTTTGCCTTGTCAGCCCAAGGGTTGACCTTGGGGTTGTTAGATGGTACCCTGAGGATTAGACGACATGATACATTGGGGTTGCTGAGGTTGGACTGGTTGCCCCTGACAACCAGGTTGGCCTGGCTAAACAAAGACCTGACTTTTCTGAAAGGAGGGTTGTCTTTGCCGGACACAGTGATGACCCTTTTGGAATTGGGGTTGGCTTGGTTGACCAAAAATTTTTCCCTACTTCAAATAGGAAAATTTACCTTGACGAGCAAAAGGTTAACTGGTTTTTACATAAGGCATTTCCTGTTGTACGTAAGGTTGTCCTTATTTCCCATAAGGTGGATTTTGACCATAGATAGGACCCCACTGAAAAGTATAATCCCTTGAATGAATGTGAGACTGCCCTTGAAATCCTTGCAAATTTATTGGTTGGGACTGTAACTGTTGGGAACCATACGGAATATAGTGCTCCTTGTTAAGACTCTGCAAAAGATTCTGATATTGATCATATGTTAACCCTTTTGGACCATATGATCCTACAAGCATAGGAATTCTACCAAAAGCCTGAGAGGAACCCAAAATTTGAGCTTGAGTTTCACTCATAGATGGTCCAACGGAGGATTGCGAAACATTCAAAGGGGTAGGACATCCTCCAGAAATCTAATTCGATGCAATCGCCGTATGAATATTGACAAGGGTCGTTGAAACACCTATGCAAATAGTCGGCTTTGCAGGAGTAGGTGTGATTATAGTTAGAGCAGGCATGGAAATAGATATGTTGGAAATAATCAGACCCGGGGTAGATACCCCTGTATTCTGCCAAACAGTATTGTAATACAAAGGCGTGGCACTCGCCATACTCAAGACCAAGTGTCCTAATGAGGTGTATCTATGAGGAATATATGACTGGTTGAAAGGTTGAGAGGTCTCCACATAGCGAAAACCCTCAGGAGGGAATTGATGTCCCTCAAACAAAGACTCATCTACAACACTCATGGTGCTTAAAACTTCCAGGTGAGATGAAACCTCTCCCTTAGAAGCCATCAGAAATAAATGACGGGCAGCAGTCCAAGATGGACATGGAAAATTCACAAATAGTACATCAGGTGTATTGTATGGACTATATGGCCGTTGAGGGGAGATTTCAATGGGATCAAATAAAAAATTTAGAGGGTAGGAAACGTAGCCTATTGGCACATGAGTAGGAGATCGAGAGGCGAGAGGTTTCATATTCAGAATGATGGTGAACTGATCAGTTTGTGTCCCAATTGAAGGCAAAGAATCAGAAGAGATATGCGACAATGTCTCTTTGGAAGGGGAGGATGGAGAGGAAACTGAACTTGGTGGTTCAACCATGATGATCTTATCTAAAAAAAAAAGAAGAGGAAAAATATGATTAATTAAAGGATTTAAAAAATATCTTTATAAGGAGTTACTCATAATGTGGCCAAAAAATGTTCTAACAGGTAAGCCATGTGATCATGGGCAATTAATTTTAGAAAAATAAATGAAATAAAAAAAAGGGGTGAGCTAGGAAAAAGGATTACCAGGTAGCCCTGAACTGCAATATACACCTTGGTGATAAAATTAAAGAGAAATGACCAACGACTTAACGTACAACAGCCAATCTCCCCGAATGTTGTGTTCGGTGTATCAAGTCTACAAGGTGACTGAATCAGTTACCTATGGTAATTTTGAAGCCTAATGATGTCTCCCAAAATATATGTGATGGTATGTGGGAGTCCAAATCCGTAGTAGTGTAGTCTGATGCGTAATCGTTCGATGAGAGCATCCCAAAATATACTTTGATACATCAATACACTTCCATACGCAGGATGGGATATCACCCCCAGGCTGTAATGCAAACTGTTTACAACAACTCCTACGCTTAACAACATCGGGACACGTCTCTAGCCTACACCCTTAAATGTGATTCATTAGATTCCACATGCTCCTTAGGTTGATTGAATAAATTTTAAGGTTGATCTTGAATTATATCTCAGTTTAAATTCCTACTGATATCACTTGAACCCCCAAGATGAATATAAATGAGAGAAGAATCATTCATTTCGATGAATAACATTAATGAAGGAGAAATAAACTCACACAATTAATGCAGAAAACAAAAAAAATGCATAAAGTGACATTCACTTCTCTCTTCAGGTGCGGAATCTTAAAGTGAAACAAAAATTTTACAATTTCTTCCTTTCACTCAATGCACTTATAAGCGAATCGAAATGAAACTTTTCATTCTCTAAAGTGAAATGAAACGAAAAGTATTTTTGTATTTTTCTTATAAGCACAATGTGAAATGTAGAATGCAAATCAATCAACAATGCTTTGAGTACTAATGAAATCTCTCAAAAATTAATGTAAGAGGAAAAGATTTCGAAAATGAAAGAGAGAAGTAAGCCAATTTCCTCAAAATAAGGCACTCTTCATTTACATACTAATCAATCACTCAAATAAAACAAATTTCAGTCGAAGGACAAGCAATTTTAATCTATGTTTGATGGCAAAAAGAAACTCAAATGACTTCAAGGTTGAAACTGGAAAATTCTACTTGCAAGAACCGACCAAAAGACAAACCTCAATCAAACAAAATGTATGAAAGATATGACAAGGCTTGATTCAATGAGAAGTCTGGAAATCAACAAATTAAGAAACCGTTCAGATCACCCGAAGAAACCTAGAAATCCTAGGATGACAAGGATGCACTAACTTCGCAATAGAGACAACCAATGACGCAAAAAATAGAATCATAATTATTACTAAACAGATAAGGACAAGAGCTATCCAAACAACAAAGAACACTCAAAAGGATAATCCACTGGTTGACGAAATGAAGGAAACAATAAAAATTTACACACAGGCACGGCTGTTAAGTTGCAACCTACGTTGGAAGAGTAAAAGCGTGACTATGCAAATGCATTCAGCACCGATCAGCGTGACAATCATATAAATAATAGCGTTGATCAAGGAGAAGAATAAAAATAAAATGGTTTGCTAAACTGACACCACACAAATCACTTCAGCAGAGAGATAAATATTTGTAAGAAATTACAGAAGCTATAAATACAAGGAGATGGACACTCGATGAAAATCGATGACAAAAAAAAAAATTGAAAATTGAAAACACGAGACTTAAAGGCTAGCACTCCCCAATGGAGTCACCATTTTTTTATGAAGGAAAATCCTCTCTGAAGACAAAGATGATCCCTCTAGCCCTAGGATGGGTCTAGTAAGAACAGGGAACAAATAGAAGCCTACTTTCCTAGATTTTAAATGCATGTAGATCATAAATAGATCACCTGTGTCGGTCTGATGCTATTCCTCGCTTGAATCCTTTGATCCTTCACACTTCGTAGTGAGATCCTCACCATTTTCGGTGCTTGGTAATCTGCACAAGGGATCAAACAATAGAAAATGTTAAATAATAACATATATATTGCATATACAATCTACCTAGTTGATCAAGGAGAACTAAGAATCCAATCATACATTAAATACAAGAATGGAAAGCACAAATCAATTGTATTATATTAAAATAGAGAGGGGTAGTTGCAACCTGCACCTTGATGTCGCAGCTCTCCTTCTATGGGTTCTGATCCAAGAATGTCTCCAAAGCGCTTCTTTCAACTTGATTTGAAGGGAAGAAGGTCTCAACTCTCACTCGATACCTATGGCAACAAATATCTCTCTGGTGTTCATCTATCTATGTTCTAACTAGCACAACTATGGGAGAATGTCCATTTTACAGTAGGGGAGGAGGGAGCATGGATCCAATTAAGGTGGGGAAATGGGTTATCCCTTTGGGTGGTTCCACTTTTTTATGAACAAGAAGCCCAAAGGGAGAAGCTCAGCTCTATCATCAGGAACAAACAACTAGCTCTCTGCCACGAAGCTTCACTCTCATTTTCAAAAAACATTCTAGAAGAGGATCGGTGCAGGTATGACCCTCATTCTAGTGTCGATCGGTGCTACCATAGACCAGAACAGATCCATCAGCCTGAGGAAGACACGCAGAGGGCATGATGCTCCAGATAATCATGTTTTCAAGGAGTTACTTGAGTAATCGTCAACTAAGATTTTACTCATAATACTAGAAGGGATATGGTGACACATTTTACTGATGGAAAATAGATGCAGGGGTCACTGTTAGGGGTTTCTAGGATCAGGAATAGGGAGTATAGGGACAGTGACAAATTGATGTGTAACACACTGTGTTTATTTTCTATGCGCTACCAGGTTTTGCAACATTATTCCTATGTGAAAAATGTTCAGGGACAACAACAAAAAAAATTGTCTTCATGATATTATTTTTCCTATTTAAGATTTAATTATGCAACATGGTGTGTATGAGAAGAATGATAAGGAAGAACTGAACAAATATTGGTTTTATTAGTTATTAATTAAACTTGTAGTTCGGTTTTGAGATTCATTATAATCATAATTAGTTAATGGAATAACTTTAGGTTAATGCAATTATGTTCGAATGTTTTTTTGAATTTGATTAAAGTAGTTTAAGGCTAGGATAGATTATTATTTAGTCTCTTAGATCTCAAGCATATGCATGTAATTTGGATTGTTTAATTTCTTATTGAAGAGTGATGTTAGGAAATATTGAAAGTTTAAAGTTTGAATGCTTATTAATGTGTGTGTCCTAGGATTTAGGATTAGTATTCATATTTTCGATTAGGATTCTTGGCTTCATTAAGAATTAGAGTGTGATCAATTTTTCTATCATTTGTCATATTTTAATTATGTAAGTAGTTCATAACATTTTTCAATTAATATGAAACTATGATTTCATTTTCAGGAAAAAATGATTTGTCTTGTTTGGTTTTAAATCTTTGGGTGATAAGGGTAATTTGTAGCAATCTTCTCACAGTTAAAGATTAGAATTTACTTTCTTAAAATAATTATTTCTCATATTCTTAAATATAGTGAATAGGTATAGTGTGTGAGATATTTAAATTGATAGGTAACGTTATTCTTTGTAAATAGGAACTCTGATATTTGTATTGTATTTTTTTAAGTGGATTCCCAAAGTAGATAGATTATTTTAAAGCTTGAATATATTATTATTTTAAAGATTGCGTAATCATTTCTCCTTTTTTTACATTCTAATCAAGAGGATTGATATCATAGTTTAGTTTAAATGAGTGGTTAGATTTTTTATTGATGTTATTTTTCAATAAAAAATCCTATTGTGTGAGCATCTTGATTAGTTTTAAACAAGAAATAGCAATACGTACTTAAACAACAAGTTGATTTCTTTCCCTAATTTAGGCTAGATGATATGATCCCATGTTACATTCAATTGCACCTTGAAGCTTACGAGCCCCGGTTGATAATTTAATGTTGTAAATTATAGCAATATATTTCTGCAAATTTTTTGGCGTTGTTGCCGGGGAGGTGCTAAAGGGGTTAGAGCCTAGTTTCATTCACAATTATTTTGTGTGATCTTAGTTGCAGGGAAATCAGAGGGTGAAGAGTGTATGGTAAGATGTGAGTGAAGATCCACGCATCCACTATGGTGGGGTTGCTCAAAAGTTTGGGTTTCCAATTATGAAAGTTTGGTGAGTTTTACTGCGATTAGATTTTAAACATTTAGATTAAAATTTCATCACTCTTTAAGGACAAAACATTTTTTGGGTGCCGTAAGAACCCTTTGTACTAATCCATGTGGTGATATAGGGATCATCAACTAGCAGGATAAATTCAATAATGATTGAGAGCTTGAAGAATGTCCCTCAAAGCACTTTCTCAAATCATAGAAATAGTTGGGGTATCTTCCTCTCAAGAAGAGTTCATCAAGACCGCATTCAGGAAACTATCTATCTCTCCACAAGAAGTAAAATATTTAGAAGTCTCCCTTAAATCCTCCTACCTATCTACCAAGGAGATTGATGAATCATATACGAAATCCGATGGGGAGAATTTGGTTGAACCTGAGATTGAAGAACTTTCACCATTTCCAACAACAAGCCTTGTATGCATTCAAAAGATCAATTATCCAAGTTTTCCTGGCACGGCTGAGGAGGACTTTCCTAGTGGTACAAAAGACTAAATGAGCCAATACAACCAAGATTACATTGAGGATTGGTTCTAGATCAAAATTCAGTCAAAGTACCACTCTCATCTTCAAATACTCTTTGTATCACATCTTTCTAAGTTGTTGATCTTTCACGCTCAGGTATATTCTAAATTTTACATGTTAAATATGAGCATGAATTTATCCTTGTACCTAATCCGTAGATGGCTTCATTGGAATTTTTCTTTCACTTGAAGGATGACATCTTCTCTTTAATGTAGTACAAAAGTTAGTATTGTAATAAATAGATAAATAAAAATAGTAAATAGAAAAATAAATCCTTTTGTGAAAACCATCTTGTCTGGTGCAACTGGGCAGGGACTTTGCTTGAAAACTAGGTAGCTTGTAGGGAAGGTTTCTAATAAATTTTTTAAATTTTTATAAGTTATTCAAATCATGTATTTATGTTTTGTACTCCAGTTGGTTGATGTTGGATTCCTTAAGGCCCACCTGCCAACAAGCCTTATCCCATCTACATCAACACATTATCTCGGACCAATGTTAGTATTAGATAAGGTACCTAGGAGCCTGCATGCCTTAATGGCAGGTGTCATTTTCATCTACTAAGGAAATACATCAATGTTTCTTCATGGATGAGTTCTGCAGTCCATTCAACTTCGAAAAATTCATTCATGGCTAGTATAATTTACCTAGTGCCTTGATTCACATTGATATAAAAGGTGGGATATATCGCATTGGTTAATGACATCCTCAATGGTCGGTAATCCAATGATTCTTGCTTATGTTAGACATTGACACCATTTATTCACATAATCAAGATTGCACAAGGGTATGTACTGGTTGAAGACTATATGGTTTAGTAAATCTCAACACAGATTTCTAGCAGTTTTGATTTTTGTATCAACATTTCCATTATCATTTTCAGTAGCAGACACCTTTCCTCAATTGTTTATGGAGATAAAACTCCTCAGGCATGGGGGAGAAGGGGACCTTTAGTTCATCCTTCAGCTCTTCTACTTCCTTCAAAAGATCCAAATCAGTCTCCATTGCAGCTCTAGCTCTTCTTCAACAAGTCAGATCAACAATCACATCATCTCATCCAGTTCATCTTGTTGCACCAGGCACATCAATGACAAAGGTAAAAATTGACGTAAATTTGGCTTATGATTCTCTAATTCATTAGAAGGTTAAAGAAGATTAATTATTCACCACTTCTCATTTCACGCATTTCATCTTTCATAAACCATTATCTTTCTATTTCCTTCCATTCATTATGCACAAACTCTGATAACAAGACCATGTAAAAGTGAAGCCTTATGGTGCATTAATCAAAGCAGTCTCTATGGTGTATTATCATTCCATGATAACAAGAACTAGGATCGAGTCATTGCTTCCATGAAATAATAAATGAGACCACCTATAAACATTCTCCTGATGATAATAGAGTATGCAAGCACTCACTCACCATATCCATCACCACCTCATTTCATCCATCCTCTCTCCATCATCAATTCATTTATTGTCCCAAATTTTTATTTCTCTATAAATTAGTGTGACATACTAAATTTGAAGAGTGCTACTCCACAACAACAAGCACCTCCAACTAGTCAAAGTAATGTTGTTCCACAAGAACCAACACCTTCAAATACCAAAGCAATGGTGTCCCACAAGAACCAATATCTACAAAACAATGTTAAGAATTGGTCAATGAGCAAGAGATTTGTTTGCATGAGGACATGAAAATCATTAGGAATGGGCGGATGTTGGGCCTCAAATATGACCAATTTTCCACTGTATATTACCGCCATTCATAACCTAAACTTTGACTCCTTTACACTCATTTCACATCATAATACCATCACTTATCACCAAATCCCATCCAATGGCTCATGGTTGATTATCATTAGTTTTCATCAGCTTTTCTATGACTATATATGATTTATTTTTTATTTACTAATGACGGTTTCACTAAGTTCATTTTTCATAGGGTTATATTTCCTAAATTCTGCGCAAGTCAATTTAAACTAGTTGCTACAAGTTCAGTACATAATTGTTGTAGGTGAAAATATAATTTTTTTGATCAAATAGGGAAGAATTATGAAATTCGGACACACAAGTTTTGTTCAGAGGACCTTTATTCATGTAACCCAGAAACCAGTTAGAAAAATTCGTTATCATGAAGGATTTATGGTGATGGGAATATTCCAGTGCAAGGTTATGCATAGAATCGTGGTCAAGATTTTGTGTTTGATGGTTTCAGATCAACTACGTGGAGGAACATGATTGAGATTTGTTGCACATTTTATAAGACTCTAATTTATATTTTTCTTCCACTCAACATATCTTTGATCCATTCCATTCCTTACTTACTGATTTTTTCAAACTATCCTCTCCAATTTGTTACGGACTGAACTCTTTAAAAGACAGATGGTTTTGTATGAGGCGATACATATATGCAGAGTATTTTGGAAGGAGAGAAGGAGATATATTCTCATAATGGAATGGAGTTTTGAAACACATTTTTGGATTGCGTTTGAACTGGTGTTTTACTAAACTATAATATAATTGTTATCTCAGAATTCATTTTTTCCTGTAAGTGATATGTCTCTTTAATCTGCAAGTACTGAGATAGTTTCGACTTACTCCGGGAAGTGGAAATGGCCCACCAAAACCTGGAATTAAGTCATGTGATTAATATAAATTATAGGAAGTGTGTTTGATTGAGATTCACAGGTTTGGATCTCATTTTGAAGATGTTTTACAGATAAATCTTAGAATTGTCATTTTATATTATGTACTTAAGGACTTACTCTGTTTTCCTTCAATATGAAAGAATGCCTTGTCTCTAAGTCTTTGTGAAACAAAACGAATTGCAGTGATTAATGGTTTAGATGCATGGATGATTTCTCAAAATCATTATTAACAATATTTAAAAGGATGCTTTCCAATTTTGATGAATTCAAAGGATGATAATTATGTCATAAATTTAAGTTGGATTATGTTTTATAATTATGAATCATAAGCATATATGAATGATACAACATTCTTGTAGCATTGTATTTTACATGAAAGTGCCTAGAAGTGGTAATCAGGACATTAGTTGTTAATAGAGACTGTAGCCTAGCTCTGAGATCTGATATAATTGTTGTAAGGGTGTCTTGAAAATAATAGGTTAATACTTTTTCATAGGATAGAATTTCTGAGTTTGTTTGAAGTGGTTTTAAATTAGAATCAAATTTGACTTTTAAAATCTTTAAAATATGAGTTTATTTTGATTAGTTTTGAATCATAAAGTAAGTTCTGTAGTTATTTTTGATCGTAGGAGTTATAATTGTAGAATGAATCTTGTTTAACGTTACTGAGGACTTTGAATTCTTTCAATTTGAAGTTTACTATTGTAGATTTTATTTTTTACTTGTTAAATGATCACCAAGGAATGCATTCAGAAATGATATATGATATATGAGTGATTATTTTGGTATAATATCATAGCATGGAACCATAAAAAAACAATATTAATCATCATGTCACAAGTTTAAACATGAATTGGTTATACTCTGTTTATTTTCTATGCACTACCAGTTTTGCACTGTTATTCCAATCTAAGAAATGTTTAGGGATAGCAAAACGAAATTGGCTTCATGATCTTATTTTTTCTATTTAACATTTAATTATGCAAGATGGTGTTTATGAAAAGAATTCTAAGGAACAACAGAACACAATATTAGTTTCATTAGTTATTAATTAAACTTGTAGTTTTGTTTTTAGATTCATTATAATCGTAATTAGTTAATGGAATAACTATAGGTTAATGCACTTATGTTTGAGAGATTTTCTGAATTTTATTAAATTAGTTTAAAGCTAGAATGGATTATTATTTAGTCTCTAGCATATGCATGTAATTAGGATTGTTTAATTTCTTATTGCAGAGTGGTGTTAGGAAATATTTAAAGGTTAAAGTTTGAATTCTTATTAATGTGTGTGTCTCGGGCTTTAGGATTAGTATTCATATTTTCGATTAGGATTCTCTATTTCATTAAGCATTATTGTGATTAATTTTTCTATCATTTTTCATGTTTTAATTCTGTAAGTAGTTCATAACATTTTGTAATTAATATGACAACGTGATTTTATTTCAAGAAATAATGATTTGTCTTGTTTGGTTTTAAAGATTTGGGTGATAAGGGTAATTTGTATAAAGCTTCTCACAGTCAAATATTAGAATTTATTTGCTTAAAAGAATGATTTCTCGTATGCTTAAATATAGGGAATAGGTCTATTGAGTGAGATATTTAAATTCATAGGTAGAGTTATTCTTTGTAAATAGGAACTGTAATATTTTTATTGGGTTGTTTTTAAGTGGATTTCCAAAGTAGATAGATTATTTTAAAGCTTGAATAGGTTATTATTTTAAAGATTGTGCAATCATTTCTCCTGTGTCTACATTCTAATCAATAGGATTGATATCATAGTTTAGTTTAAAGCACTGTTTATATTGTTGATTGGTGTTCTTTTGCAATAGAAATTATTATTGTTTGAGCATGTTGATTAGTTTTAAAATATAAATAGAATTGTGTACTTAAACAAAAAGTTGACTTCTTTCCCTAGTTTAGGCTAGATGCTCTGATCTTGTGTTACCTGCGCTTGTGCCTCAAATATTACGAGCCTCGGTTGATAATTTAATGTTGGAAATTATAGCAATATATTTCCCCAACACATATCTGTGTGTGTACATGACTTTGCCTTGACGAATCTGCATATATTTCTTCAAATATTCACCTTTATCAAACATCTATTTCTGGCCTACAAAATTTTGTGCCATCATTCTATCATTTTGTTCCATCACTCTGTCACTTATGAACTTATATGTGCACTCTATTACAAGTGGGTTTTCATCTAGCATAACACATTCATCATAATGCCAACATTATAGGGTGCAAAAAAAATTTCCTACGGTGCTACCCCAAACCCTATGCATGGGGGCTACTGCTCCCTTGCAAACCCCCCAACAAGGGGGGTATTCCCCCCTGTGAGCCCCTTTCTATGCTCGACACAATGAATAGAAGTGGTTGTCGCCCTCTGTGTGACACCCCCGACTCGAGTGCCACTAGTCATGGAAAGAATATAACACACACCCAAAATTCTCCCACTTGTTTTCTTTTCCACACAACATGTTCTCACCAAAAAATGATCACCTAGCCATTTCTAGCTAGGTGGATTGAAATAAATCATCTCCACTTAATTTTAATAGTAAAATCAGTTTCAGTATAGGAAATAATTTAGTAAAGCCCATGAGAATAATTTAATAAATCATTATTTATTTAATTTTCTCTATGAATAATTATTAAATAATTGTTGGATAAGTATTCCTTGTCACATTTGACTAAATCATGTAGGAATGATTAAAAAAATAATTATTTATTTATTATTCCTTAACTCCATTCTTGGAATAGTTGTTAAATCACTATTTAAAAATTATTTCATTTTCTCACCTTTCTTAATATTCATGAAGTAATTAATAAATTATTTTATTTGTTAATTATTTCTAAATAAAGATATTTAAACATTTTAAATATATTTTCCCTCTCCAAAAATATAATAAAATATTCCTAACGGCTAGATATAGATTTTGGTCAATAATATTTTATTATTCTCCATTTTTTAGATCAACCCAATACTTTTTTATAAATAAGAGGGTTTTTCATTCTTCACCATGAGCATTATCATCATCATTATTATCGTCTACATAATTTTGAGCTCTGACTAGATTTCTACAGATTGTTTGGGTTTTCACATATTGAGAGGGGAAGGTCTAATATTGAAGTGTCAAGGAAATCAAAGGACCCATCCCATGGAAGGGCATTTATGACCGTTTTGTAAATATTTTTCACTAGGTGCTATTAATAATTTTATTATTATTTCAAATAATCTTTCATAATTGGGTTATTACATTAGATTTATTTTGTTTTTTATTGTTTTAGATCACATAAATCTATGTTTCTATAGGTTTTTCTCACATTTTTATTGCATATATGAAGTATAAGAAACCAAAAATTTCGTTAGTGTCACTAGTCACCTATGACTTAAGTGAAATATTTTTGATACACCTTTCAAGAAATTTCATACTAACATAGGGGGTCACAGGCGAGGTTATTCATTGGTTTAGAGCTGCAACACCCATTATTTCTCTACACCAAGAAAACTTCTCAGTGGTCATAGACTTATTTAATGCATCTGAAACATTAATAAGCATGGTTCTCTGAAAACAAAATTTCACTTTGGTTGTCACAGTTTATCATTATAGCTCGCTAAACCAACCCCATATTTAAACACAATATCTGCAAAAAAAATTATTCCTCACTTTCACGAGTTGTTTCCATGTATTCAATCTCTTTAGTTGAAAGAGAAACTACATACTATATTTTTCTCATCTAACTAACTGATCCTCTAAATATCTTAAACACATACCCACTTGTAGATCTTCAAAAATATAGATCTTGAACATAGTCTGCATCAACAAATCCGTGAATGTCCAAAAATATATTCAATCATGGTCTTCCTTGGTAGCACATACCATAATAACTAGTGTCATGAAAATACCTAAAAACCCACTTCATTGTTTTCCAATGCTCCTTCCCTAGTTTCAACATAAACCCACTCAATACTCCCACTTCATGTGCGATGTTTGGTCTAGTATAAACCATTTATTACATCAGGCTACTTGCTGCACTAGCATGTGGAACATGGGACATGTCCTCTTCCTCTTCTTGTGTCTTGCGACACTTTTCTACAGATAGATTTACACCTATAGGAATAGAAACCTTCATCGGTTTACTATCATGCATATTAAACCTATGCAATTTTGTCTCAACATAATTCCTTTAGTTTAACAATAGCTTCATGTTTTTCCGATCTCATTTAATTTCCATTTTTAAAATATAGCTTGCAGCACCAAGGTCCTTCATGTCGAATTTGGATGACAAATGGGTCTTAAAATCCTAGATAATTTCTTTCTCATTTATAATCAATAACATAACATCCATATACAAGACCAAATAAATAACAAGGTCACCAATTAATTTCAAATACACATAGTGAACCACTTTACTTCTGGTGAAGAAATTCCCTGTATATATGTATCAAATTTATGATATCACATCCTTGGTGATTGTTTTAACCCATATAGATATTTTTTTAACCTGCATACCAGTGCATTCTTACCCTTCACCACAAATCCTTCAGGCTTCTTCATGTAGATCTCTTCTTCTAGATCCCTGTGAAGAAATGGTGTATTCAGATCCACCTGTTCTACCTAAAAATAAAAATCAATAGCAATAGATAAAAGTAATATAATAGGAGCTACCTTGGAAACGAGACAAAAAATATCATTAAAATCAATTTCCAATACCTGGGGATAACCTTTTTCTACCAACCAAGCTTTATATTTCTCCACCTTGTATTATGCATTCATCTTCTTCTTAAACACCCATTTTTTTCCAATGGGTTTCCTTCGAGCCGACAAATACACTAAATCCCAAGCCTCATTTTTGTACAAATATGTCATTTCATCAACCATGGACTCCTTGCAGAATTTTCCATCCTATGAATCTACTTCTTCCCTAAAATTTTTGTGATGATCACCAGTAATAGATAAGAAAATTTTGAAAAGGAAGTAGATGGAATATACCTTTCTAGCTGCCTTCTTTCTCAAACTAATGTTCTCAAAGATGGAGTTTGTGGACTTTCTCTTCTGATTCTTGTTCTCCTACAGAATCTGATTCTTCCTCCTTTAGATAAAACTCTATCTTCTCAGGTTCGTTTGGTAGGCCTTCATGTTTAATAACACCTTTTACCTCTCTAAAAACCATATCTTTTATGTACAAAACCTTACTTTTTTATGGGTTCCAAATGTTATAACATGTTAAACCATCATTATACCCAATAAAGATGCACCTTTCAAATTGACTATACAACTTGGTTCTTTTCTCCTTTGGAACATGTACATATGCATTAAATACAAATACCCTCAAATGTGAAATAGAGGGTTTCTTACCAGTCCATGCCTCATGTGGAGTCTTATCCTATAATGATGATGAAGGTGATATATTAACCAGGTAACATGTAGTCTTCACTGCCTCTTTCGAAAATTCCTTTCCTAACCCGACACCACTAAGCATGCTTCTTTCCTTCTCCAACAACATCTTTTTCATTATTTCTGCAACTCCATTTTGCTGAGTAGTATTATGCCATGATATATCACACTTCTTACAAAACTCTTTAAATTAATTCTTGCAAAACTCTCCACCATTATCTTTCCTCGACAACTTTATCTTATTCCATGTTTGGTTTTCCACCAGAGCCTTAAATTATTTAAACTTGTCAAAGAATTTAGATTTTTTCCCGAAGAAATATATCCATGTATTCCTTGAGAAGTCGTCTATACATGATACATAGTACACAAACTTACCCAGTGATGGAACTGACACATGTCCAAACATATCATTGTGCACAAGATATAATATGCCTTTCTCTTTCTTAGCATGAGAAGGGAAACTAACCCAATTTTGTTTCCCATATACACATTGTTCATAGAAATCGAAATCCAGAGAGAAATTAGGCATATTTTCTACCATAAAATTAACATGAAGTATTTGAAGTCTATTCTCTCCAATATGTCCAAGAATTTGATGTCATAGCATGGACTTTTCTCCAGAGAACACAAGGTTTTCTACTCCACTTTCAGGAACAACATAACTATTGTACCAATCAATAACAATGTTACCCAGAATATTGTACATAGTTCCAATCCAAACTCCAAAAATCTATACCAGTGCTCCTCGAACCATATTGTAGGTATCGTTCTCTAACATTTTTTTTACACCTACATCATCCATATTACTTATACAAATCATATTTCTTACAAATGAAGGAATATGAACCACACGAGGAAGTATTCTAATCCTTCCAACTTGCAACTTTAGCTTTATTTTTTGTGTCCAATGATTCTAATCTTCTTGTCATCCCCTGAGAATACATCACCACCATCGCATTTCTCATACTCACAGAACCACTCCCTATGGGGAGTGAAGTGATATGATGCACCTGAGTCATTAAACCATGCCTCATGATATACATGTGTACTTAAATAAGAATCCTAGTACACATTCACACCTTCATCTGGGATAGTTTTTGCCTCCATAGAAGTGGCATCATCAAATCCATTTCCTTTCTCCTGATATTTATATCTACAATCCTTTTTTATGTGCCCCTCCTTTCCACATTTCCAACACACCTTTATAGACTTTCCCTAAGATCCAGATCTCCCTCTAGATTTGTACATCCCACTCAATGAATTTTTTTTTTTTTTTTTTTTCTGTTCATAGAACTTCCTCGTATATACAATGCATCTCCATTTTGGCTCTCCATATTTTTTTTCTCATCTCCTCCAACAACAAGAGTGAGACTATTTAAGTAAACATCAAGGTAGTTGTATTACTACCTATTGCAACAACCATCCCAACCCATGTATCTGGTAGAGAACAAAACAAACTGATGCACTTATCTTCATATGATATTTTAATATTAGTAGATAAAAAATAGCTTGCCACAATATTAAAGGCATTCATATGCTATGTCATCGAGTCTCCATCAATCACCCTGAGGTTATACAACATTTTCCATAGGGACATTTTGTTTACCGAAGACTTAGATTGGTAAAAATTCCCTAACTTGTCCCACAAAGCCTTTCATGTAACTTCTCCTAATGCATTAAATAATATTATATATGAGATACACAACCATATTGTGCTCTTTGATTTCCGATCCAACTTATCCCATTCTTCATCTGATATCCCTTGGTTTAGTTCCCATATCTACTATGATCCATTGATAGTTATCCATAGAATTATCCTCCATATTGAGCTTCCAGAACTGAAAAATATAACCATTAATTTTCCTGATCTGTATCTTTATAGTGCTCGACATATTCTTTCACCGTAAGAGTCAATCCCACAAATCTCCCACTGGACTAGGTCTACCACAGTCCCTAGTAAAATCCCTCAGCATCAAATGCATCCCCTTGTATATGAAACAAATATGATACCAAATGTAGGTTTCAACCCTGTACAAAAATTACCTGAAAACAAATTCTTAAAACAAAAAATTAAACAATGGAAATAACATAAAACAAAAATACACGTAGATTTTCCTCGCGATGCCAAAACTGAGACTCCCAGATTGCTTTTTCAATATGTTCCTTTCAATGTTATAGTACATATATATACACATGCCAAAGCATTCATAAACCCCAATCCATTAACCATCGATTAGACCAAAACCGTAGTTCCCTTCACCGTATCTAAAAAATACCATGGGAAGAAAACCATCATGCCGAAAAACATTTGCAAAAACCATGTACAAAATGATAGGTAGGTCTCCCGATATATTATAGTGTCCTAAAAAAAATTCATGGAGGGGGGATAACACCCCCCTTATTACCCTTCTGTTGTGCTCAGCACAACGAACAATAGGTTCTATCTCCCCCCTTGTGACCACCCTGCACGTGCGACTAGTCGCAGAAAGAATATAACACACAAACAACACAAGCCTAGTTTTGTTTCCATTGGTGTAGGGAATACCCAAATATAGATCAGCTCGAAAGTTCTGGCTTGGAGCACCAAATAGAGGCACGAGGGGAGGAGCGTTGGGATGAATTTAGTCAGGGTGAATCCATTATTACACATGCACGTGTTGGCTTGCGAGGACCCTTGTGCGATGAATTCATCATTGAAGCAAGTGGGAATTCACCCAAGTCCTACATGAGAGTTAAGAATTCATGGTAATTTTATATTGGAGCTATGGAAAACAAATGTGTCGTGGGGCCACCACAGGCATGGCACATGACAATAGAATGTTTAGGAGTAAGAGGTTCAGGCATGGAAAAATGTGTCAGTGTGCATTACCGAGATGGTCGACCCTAGACTAGGCCAAGATCCTAACTTCCATACAAGGCAATGAAAAGCTGCCGCATGGAAACTAAATGATATAGAAGGGCCTATTCTTTGAGACTAAATATATCTCAATACAGAGGTTAGATTGAGGAAAAAAAATATATCATCGGATTTTTCTTGACGAGACAAACATAACAGTCATGGTTATTCTAAGTTTAGTGGAGTTGGAAAAATTCAAAACTTGTATACCCCATTTTCATAATGGTATTTTTAAGATTTGGCTTGCATAGTGACCACTTCTTACTCTAGTTGTTGGGTAAGTGGCGTTGTTCAAAGTGGTATTATAGCCTTAAGGATCAACACATGGACTGGATGGGCTCTATCATGAGCGAGTAATGATTTTTAGAATATTAACCAAATATTTATTTAGGTTTTAAAATCCATCTTAAATAAATTGTCTACAAGCCTAATTGGTAATTCACCTCTAGATCTACTTGAAAAAAGAAATAATCTAAATAGTACCATGCTTGAGTAAGCCAGCAGTTGTAATAGTTTTGAAATGTAAGGCTTGAATATACATGTAACAAATGCTACTTATTTGATAATTATGCACTAATAGTTAGATGGTATCAATTTTATTTGTTCATATGCATTATTAGACATGCTTAGTGTGTTAACATGATTGCTCTATCATGGAATAATTATCTATGACAACTCCATGAATGATACGTTCATGATCATTACTATGTTTTATTCGATAAATACATGAAAATCTAGAAGTGGGTGTGGTTAACAAAAAATCACCAACAACATAAGAAAAAGGAAGTACAACAATGAGGACCATAATGGTTGAATACAATTCATATCAATCAATTCATGCAAGTGACTGGGTGAGAGTTAATGAGGAAATAAAATTAGTGGTCTAAGGGGGAGGAAACCACCAGTACAAGTAAAAGACACTCTAGTGGATGTTTTTGAGGAATCCCTTATAAAAATAGGCTAGATATCCATTTGTAGCAGAGGTCACTAGAGGAGGTTAGTGGGTGGAAGTTTTTGTGGATATTTTTTTTGCAGTGAAATTCTCATCATAACACGCACTAGTGTGCTTGATATGTATGCAACGCACTGGCACATAGTAGAGGTTGAATAAGCATTGTAGAGTTATTGTTTATTAATACAAAGAAAATGGTGCACTTCACACATACAATACAGTGGTGCATTTTATATAAAGCGCACTAGTGCGTACTATCAAATGACACATTGAGACATTGTGCTCTTTGTACAAATCGACCTGGTGCATCTCAGTAATTCAGTGCACTGTAAAGAAGTGCGGTGCACCATTGGTAAAACCGTCTAGTGCATCTCATAATTGAGCGCACCGAAAATGGTTAATTTAAAAAAAATTACCAGCCGTAAAAAACTTTATTTTTACTTCTTACAGCGTTGTAGAGCTCTCAAGCACTGGTGTGAGTTTTCATTCTCTGAGGTGTCCTTCCATCGATGCTCCCATTGCCCGCATTTCTTTCTTCCATTGCTCACTATGTGGAGTTCGAATTTTACAAAATGGTGGAAAATTTTTATTTTTACTATTAATTAGCAAAGATGCTTCCTCGACATGAAAATGTGCAGATAATCTACTTTTTTCTCACCAACTTAACCTTTTAGAGGATTAATTTATTAAATTGAGTTAAAATTTACCATTAAATATATATATATACACGGTGCATTCGAGGGGTTTGGTTGGCAAGGTTTGCGGTGCTTCTTGTAATTTTATAGGTCGCACCACAAACGGTTTTAACGGAAACCGCAATGGGCTCTACACACCGTTTTAACACTAAAATAGTGTGGTCCATGTCATTTTTCGGCCGCACTGACCACTTAAATTTTTTTTAAATAACACTCTATATACGACTGTATGGTGGTGTGGTCATCTACCGGAATGCACCAAGAATTATGTACGGTAGTTGGGCGGTTCATTGCGCTATAACAACCACCCCTAGGTGGATAGTTTGGTCAGTGCACCGCGCAATTTTTTTTTTTCGTGGTGCGTGAATTTTTTTCATGTGCACCGTGACCGGTGCATGATAAACAAGTACACACCAGTAGCGGTGCGTGACTTTTTTTTTGGGCGCACCAGATTATTTTTATTTTCGATAAAAGTTATATATATATATATATATATATATATATATTTGTAGATACATTTATCATTTAATAAAAAAAAAAATTATGTATGAGTGAGGTTGATGTATTTAATATGTGAATCATGCAGTGACATCAACGGAGAGAGGAGAGGAAACAACAAGAGAATATGGAGGAAAATTATAACATGATACAACAGTGGGAGACGTGAGAGAGGGAGATACTTTTGTTCCCTCGGCCTATTACAGCACCCACTGAGTTGCTGTTAAGGGAGGTAGGCCTCCTTAAGTTATATGAGGAGGCTACATCCCTCAAGGGCATAATGGATTATTAGGAAAATTGATCTACAAGTGGGATTCGCACCAACAAGCTTTCCGAGTAGGTCCTTGCCATTGGTATCAACCCACTAAGGAGGAAATTTATTTTATTACTGGCCTATCTAGGAGAGGGAAAGATTTTCCCCAATTCCCAGATGTCCCCATTGGTTATGCAGCAGGGAGTGAGTTGGCATACTCCCAGAGATACATTAGGCATGATATAACTTCTCCTGCATATTTTTAGGTGTATGGTGGTCAGTTATGTATTGCTTCGTTTGGTCCATAGAAGATGACGTGCCTCTCACTACTATTGACGACCATTGCAGACTATACTAGTGACGAGTATTGCATTATTTGGCCTCTTTTATTTTATGTTGATTCTTTATTCTAGATGCCACGACTTGTGAGATGGTCTGCCATTTTTTTTAGGTGGTTTTGAATATAATTAGATAGATTTCATTCTCAGGAACTTGAGAGGTTGACCTTCCCTTTTTCTTCAGAGTTTTTTATTTTTATATTTTGAGATCTTTCCAGAGACGAGGCCTAATTTTTTCCCCCAGCCTCGTAGGCCGATGTTACGTGTATGGATGCAGATGTGGAGTCAGATGATTCCCAAGAGGGGCATGTCTGACTATCTGGCCATGATATCTAGTGATGCACTCGAGCTACTAGCCAGTGTTGATGATCACATGTTCGTGATGGTGTCATGTCCATACATAGGTTTGGATTGGCGAGGGTGTACCAAAATCCTCTTAACATAGGATGAGCCCCTGAATGCTAGAGGCAATATATATATATATATATATATATATATATATATATATATATATATATATATATATATATATATATATATATATATATATATATATATATATATATATATTTGTAAATAAATTTTTCATTTAATAAAAAAAAATAGGTATTATGTATGAGGGAGGTTGATGTATTTAATATGTGAATCGTGCAGTGACGTCAACGAAGAGAGGAAAGGTAACAAAAAGAGAATATGGAGGAAAATTATAACATCATACAACAGTGGGAGACACGAGAGAGGGAGATACTTTTGTTCCCTCGGCCTATTACGACACCCACCCAGTTTCTCTTAAGGGAGGTAAGCCTCCTTAAGTTATGTGAGGATGCTACATCACTCTAGTGGCATAATGGATTATTAGGAAAATTTATCTACAACTGGGATGCCCACCGACAGGCTTTCCAGGTCGGTCATAGGTAGTGGTATCAACCCACTTAGGAGGACATTTATTTTATTACTAGCCTATCTAGGAAAGGGAAATATTTTCCCCAGTTCCCAAATGTTCCCATCGGTTATGCAGTAGGAAGTGAGTTGGCATACTCCCAAAGATACATTAGGCATTATATAATTTCTCCTACATATTTTTAGGTGCATGGTGATCAGTTATGCATCGCTTCATTTGGTCCAGAGTAGCTGACGTGCCTCTCACTATTGTTGACGACCATTGCCGATTATACTAGTGATGAGTAGCACATTAGTTGGCCTCTTTTATTTTATGTTTATTATTTATTCTAGATGCAATGAGTTCTAATATGGTATGCCATTTTTTTACAGTATTTTTGAATAGAATTAGATAGATTTCATTCTCAAGAATGTGGGAGGTTGACGTTCCCTTTTTCGTCAAAGTTGTTTTTTTTTATTTTTTGAGAGGTTTCCGTAAACGAGGCCTACTTCTTTCCCCTAGCCTCGTAGGTAAATGTTACATGTACGGATGCATATGTGGGGCTAGATGATGCCCAACAGGGGCATGTTCTACTATCCTGCCATGATATCTACTGATGCACTGGAGCTGCTAGCCAATGTTGATGATCACATGTTCGTGATGGTGTCCTGTCTGTACGCAGGTTTGGATTGGCGAGGGTGCATTTATTTAAGTAATGATATAGTTAAAAATCATTTAAATCTATCAATTGGTTGTATTATTTTAGGAATTGACATAAAAAAAAGAACTTGATATGGTGCATTGCTTTCAAGATCAAGATAATTGAAAATTATCAAGTGAAATATTTGAACATTAACACAATGCAAACCAATTACTTCAAAATACATATTATAATGTTTGGAAAAAATGAGTCTTAGTTATAAGGTTAAGTCCTCTTCTTTATAAAGACCCATCTTAAATAATATAAATGGTGAAATAACACATGTAGCATATCACTCTTTGTTCTCATTATCAACCTCATTATCTTCCAGATCTGTTGGCATGATAACACTATTGTTCTAAGAACTATGGTTTGATTTAGGGTCATGTCTCAATAAGAACCACCAATCCCTATCCATCACATCTGGGTAAAAAAACACCTGGTTACAGTGTTTGGGGAAAACATAAGTCTCCTTAGCTTCATCCCACATCTTTCTAGAGTTGATACATATCAGCCTACTATTGCGATATTCCTTTACATTATTCCAATAAAAGGTGTCCCACCACTTGAACCTAAAAATAACACATTAGAGAGAATTGAAGTCCACTTCAATGATCTCTTGTATCTTTCAAACATAACATAACATCCCTCGTACTAGGTTTTGATCATGGTGGCTAGCAGGACTAGATTGATCGAACTTGACTTCCACTGCACAGTCTTGTGTCATGTGTCCATCATCGATATTTTATGTGTGAAAATGGTTTCCATATGCCCATATATATGGGAAAAAATGCACCTATAAAAAAGTTCAAAAATCATAGTGTGATGTGTCTAATAACCCAAGTATTAAATTATAAAATATAGATGTAAGATGTCAAAGGTGCATTATTAAGTTTAAAATGTACATAAATAGATTATTACCAATTTGTTTCACCCAATCCCTACGTTTAATGCATCCTCTTCAGCACGCAGGTAACGATCGGTTGCATTGTGTTTCTCTCTAGCCTGGTCAGTAAACCAACTGTTGGGGCATATAATTGGCATATTTCCTTTTAAATGATCGGGATAAGGCACACTTATACGATTCAACAATATGAATTCTTTCCTATCACTATCATATTTCATCCTCTTCTATTCGTACAATGCGACCCATGGTTGTGTTTCTTTGAAATTGTAAAGAACGAATTTATTGATTACTTCAATTTCTACATTCGATGATGAAATAAAACCAACATATAGTACATATGAGATCAAAATATACATTATATCAAAGTTCAACGTAAATATTTACTATGTAAATTTTAAAAATTATAATTCACTTACTCTTCATCAAACGCCCTTTTCCATTCATTTGGAGAATCTCCCCTTCTCTTTTGTCTTCATCCCTTTCATCATCCCAATTCACCGCCCCTGGTGTGTTTTTGATCTACTTGATTTACTTACTGTAATATTCCCAAATGGGGAATGCAAGAATAGAATGCAGATTTGCGGAAAAATAACGCAGTTCATATTTTATTAAGCAGGAGGCCAAATTGGAGACCTTTCATTAGTCATTACAAGAGAGAAATATAAGTTAAAAGTGGCCCATAAGATGCATGACTAGAAAATACAAGTCTCCAATCAAATAAATCCTCAAAATGAGGTGCTGCAACCATGTATAAAGACTTAAAATGCCTTACGGAATTATTTTATTAGCTCTGCAATAGCCGTAGATTACACATTATATCTATATAAAGTATGTGGAAAAAAATTTAGATCTATACCAGATATATACATTGTACAAGCTCCTCTATTGAACCCCCTTGGGGTTTTTTAGCAAAACACCAAGTACAAGATGTAGATCTAAGATCTAAGACTCCAAATCTATGGGAATTTTCAGATCTGGGAAGTGGATTTGATCTGATATAGACAATACAAATGATCTTCTCCAACAGATCTCCAAAGTCAAGGGAAAACCCCCAACACCTAGAAAATCACTCTCCAAATGATGTGTTGAAACACCCTACAAATACACCTACAGGAATAACGTAGATATGGATCTATACTACGTTGTAAGGATCAAAATATAGCTGGCCACATGCAAAAATATGAAAATTATGCTCAATGTCTTCAATATTGTCCTCCCAATGAAGTAGAACCCTCCTCCACTGAAAAGAAGCACTCAAATGGACTAGATTTGAAAGATCTAATCTCCACTTGCTGCAACTTGCAAAAATAGTCAGACCCTCAATAGGAATAATGTTGTAGTTGAAATAATTTGCTTGGACCTAAGCCAGATAGTGGACAATGCAATAAAAACTCTCCCAAGAGCTACTCAATGGGAAGAGGTGGGATTCCCAACCAGGAACACCCAATGCTAAACATCATTATTCTCAACTAAACAACAAGAGAATCAGATATGTCTAAATAGACAATATACTCAAAAAATTATCATATCATCAACAACCTTCTAATGTTTCCATCCCCTTTCATTTATAAGACAAGAGCTTGAAAACATTAAACCACCTCCAATGAAATCACTTCTTTCACACAAGGCATCTCCAACTAAAACTCCATTGTGCCTTATTGATGGCCACTCCTCCATGATAGTGTTTTAGATTTGTTCAAGGTTGACCTAGTAAAAAAAATTTAGCCCGTGTCCACACCTTAGGGTACTTTATTAGGCTGAAAATATGAGTCCACTTTCACATGAGAAGTGGGTTTATTCACCATAAAGAATTTTATGGGTCCTTCCACTGAATTATTCACCTATCTATGTGTTAAAACAAAGATTTAATATTCCCATTATTTGTAGGCTAATGTAGGAATATTACAGTCCTCCCCTCCAAAATGTTCCTTGTCCTCAAGCAACCACAAGGACATTGCAAAATCTCCAATGGATATGTCTCCTCCCAAGAATACAAATTTTCCTTTGGTGAATGAACCAAACAACTTTCATCATGAAGAAGTGGGAGATGTATGGAAAGATTTATATGTTGTCCATTGGCCTCCTTAAGGCATGAGAGATGATAAATGTTGGGTGCTTCAATCCCAATGAGAAACTCTGATCTCCATGCTATCATCCAAACAAAGTGAGCCATCCTTGGTATCTCATAGAAATAAAAACCAAACCCCTACTTATGCAATGTGTAGGGGATGCATGGCTAAAAATGAGAGGTAATATTGTTCAACTTACACTGTCTCTCCCTCCATTTATGATAAATTTGGAGCTGTTGATCCTAGGCTATAATAATATAGTCCTCATGGAGCCAAAAGATACTTGGAACCTCATGATTCCCCTCATGGGTTCTAGGGAGGCTCCTTGCCCAATCCTCCATGCATATAGTGAATAGAGTATCATCACCATATGGGCTCCAAAAGAAACATGGACTAAGTGTCATATGACATATTGGATGGTGAAAATAGTCCCTCCATTGAGACCAGTGTTGTTCTTCTTCTTGCTATCTCCAATCATGATACAATAAGTGGCCATCCAACCACCTTCTTGTTGCCATAAGCTTCTCAAAATATTGAAATAGTAGAGGATATTAGGTGTTGGCTGAATATGATCCAAGCCAAACATGTTTTTCCAAAAATCATCCCATGTGAGAGGCTTCTCCCAAATACATAAGTCAAACATATGACCCCTTGCATCAGAAAATAAGTGATGTAATGTACTAGCCATATAATGTCCCATCCTCCTCTTGAATCATGAATTAATATGGGAAGTTTCATTCCCAATGGACACATCCAACCAATGTGTCATCCCTCCAATCATTTTCCCAACAAAATTAGAATCAACATCATCATGTGGGATCAAAACGAGTGATACATAAACAAACACATGCAATGATGAAGGTAGATCATAGTCCCACATATGGAACCAGCGTAGTAAATCTCCTGACTGCATCAGATAGTGATATGGTAAGTGGTTTCCACACCACTTACTTTCTTCCCAAGTCTTCTCACAATGGCTGAAAATGTGAGATATATTTGGTGCCTTTGGAGTGCAACCAGAGTGATAAATCATCTCCCTATATCCTCCTAGGGAGTGGCCATGTTCAAAAAATTTTATGACCCAAAGTTGGCCATGAAGTTTATATGGAAGAATGATCATCCTTGGAACTATGGCGTACATATACATGGTAATGGAGTGAAATTAATCATGAAGTAAGAAATCATGCACATAAGCAAATTCCTTACCATAATTTCTGATCATACAAATGGAGTGGTCTATAAATAAGTCCCCTCTCATTCCAAAATAGAAAAGAGGTGGTTTTGATAACTCCTCCATAGAGTTATGTATCTCTCCCATCTCCAAAAAATCAATGCACTTCCTAATATTATAGTGCATCTCCTCTTTGAAGTCTTCCCACATGAATCTCTCCAAAATAGTATGGTAGGTCCTGATGAAAAAAGTGGGATTGGAAAGTGAGATGTTATAGGATGCATATAGAATTTTTTTCTTGAGCATGGAATCTCTAGTCAAATAGATTTGATCATGAAATTAAATTACTCCATCAACCACTTTATACCTCCTATCCATTACTTTCCCTTCAAGAACCTTGCATGTGAAGAGGTTATTGGAATATTCCACCAAGATTTGGGACTCCCAATATGGATCTAGGCTCCCCAACAATGATAGCACTGTAGAAATATGAAATGAAGCTCCTGTCATATCGTAGCTCTCCTCTTTGACATGCTCAATGCCAAAGTAACATGTTGGAGTGTTGTAACTTCACTTTTGCTTCCTTTCTTGCATCTGATCTTGCTCAAGACAAGATTGAAGTACATGAAAATCAACCTCCTTTTGAAAGGTCTCTTTCTTCCAAAAATTCCATAGTTTATCGCATGCATGCAAGAGTGTTAATACCATCTTGTCATATTTATAAATATTCCTCATGTGTGGAAGTATCATTTTCTGCTCCAAGACCATGGAGTGGCCATTTGACACCATGCTCATGTTATCATAGATTTCTGAATCATTTTCCAATGCAGATAACTGAGTGGGATATGGCAATGTCCAACTCAGAGAATTAATCATCTCCCCTTGGAACCCCTCAAAGGTTCTCAGTGTTGTAATAGCTTTCCACAAGGCTCCTTCCTTAGCCAAATATGTCACTGCTGCACTAAGTTGAGAGAACACTTTATTCATATTCTAATCGGGGGGTCTCCTTGGTGGAATGCCTCCATGTAAAGAGACATCAAAATTTGAAGTAGACTGTATGAATGAGTGGACTAATGTGTCCCTTCCTTTGCTGCATAAATCAGTCTGCTTCTTCTAAATATAAACCCCTTGAAATAAACAAGGGTGCATGCTCCTCATCCTTGGATGTTTATCCATCCTTTGTCCTCCTTGGATCAAGGTGTTACTGCCCAATATTACTGTCACATGATGCTCCTTGGGAACCCTTTGCAAATATGAAAAATCTCCTCCTCTTGAAGAAATGAATTCATACCCATCCCCATGTGGTGATGGTCCTTCTTCTGAAGTGACAATGATGTTACTTCCTTCGTGCTCTTTCTCCTCGTCAATATTTGAGAATACCTCATCAACAATGAGAGACCCTAGATCTTGGTCTTCTCTTGAAAGAGGAATCTCCATGTCTTCCCTTTGAGAAAAAATATCTTCATGCAATGGGGATCTTGCCTTTAGCAAGGTATCATGCAACTTTTTATCCCCTTCAATATAAATCTGAAGTGGAGTTGGTATAATAGATCTTTCCAACTCATGCAAGGGTTTTGAATGTTCATTCTTTTCTAGCTAAATCAAATATGTTTCAACTTGTCTTACATCAAATCTCTTTACTAATCTCTTAGTGAATTTTTCATAAGTAGATATATTTACATTCTTTAATGAAAAGGATTCAAACAACCACCAAGCATAAGCTTTACCTTTAAGATGCAGCGCTGCTACTTCAAGGGCTTCCTTTTCTGAAACTTGATGTAGATCCAAATATGAATCTAGCTAATCTATCAAATCCTTGGCTGTGCATGTGGAGGATCCATCAAAATTTGGAAGAAAGAATCTACCTCTTATGCTTATGTTGTACTTGTTGGGTCTTCTCTCCTCCTTGAGTTGGAAAAAATATTCGAAGTTCAAGTGCTCCTTGAATCTCCAAGATTGAGATTCATACTCCTGAAGATAATCACTCAAAGTCTCCTCCTTTGGTGCATCTTCTTTCTCCATCTTTCTGTTGGAAATGTTGTCATTGATGGAAAAGGAGATGGCAAAGGAGTAGCACTTGAAACAGCAACAGGGCAAAGGAGAAGACAGGAGTAGCAAATTGAAGTAGAGAAGAGGGGCATAGGTTTTTGGTGAATGGTGTAGTAACATTTACAGGAGAATAGAGGGCTCTCAGTTTGGAGCATGAGAAGAACAGAGTGAGAGTTTATTTTCACTATAGCGGTAGAAGGACTAGTATTAGTTCAATCCAATTCAAATACATGACCTCGGTTAAATATTGGAACGAGGATACATTTGGACCCAGAGTCTGTGCAATGCGAGGCAGAAAGGAGCGTGAACCCGTGGACAGTCAAAATGGTTACAAGTTATAGAGGTATTAGACATCAAAGCAATGGAGAAAGTGGAGAGGATCTTATTGATCAGATCGGTTCTATGAATGGGTAACAGAAGCAGCATTGAATAAAATGGAAGCATAAATATAACACACGCATGAAGAACAGTAGTGAAAGAAGTGTAATTCATAAATAGTAAAGGCGGACGGAACCCTGAGGGAGAAAGCAACGGAACCATGACTGGAGTGAATAGTAAAGACAGGTTTCCAGTTTTGATTGCACCACCTTCGTCGGGCAAGCGGTATTTAAGAATTTGGAGTGATTCCATTGACTACCTGACACGTGGCCTCAAGCGATTTTGGAAAACCACTCTCATCGTGCATTATCATTCATGCATCTAAGCCAAGTGATATCCTTCGGATCTTATGGATCAAGGCGACGTGCTCTCCGCCGTTGGATGTGGAGGGTCGTTTAAGCGATGTGGTCCAGTCCATTGCGTAACTATTGAATATTAACCCTCTTGCAAGTTAACCGCACGATTTCCGTAGGATCAGAGGTTAAAAGAGCGATGAATTATCCACCATTGGATCATGAATGAAGTTTCAAGGTGAAAAACAAGGTATCGGCCAGTGTGGGTTAAGTGGTTATGCCAAAAGGAGAATAGACGTTAACATTACAATCTTTTGACTTTCGAATGTATTCAGTTAAAATTGAATAGAGGGGTCAATAATATAGTGCAAAATGCTATGGGGCCCGAAGACATTATATAAGCGTTCTCTGGGGATTTAAATACGAAACCAAAGGGTTCATTATAATGTTGAAAGTGTCGTATATGTTAACATATGTGAATAGAGAGAATTTATTGTTGGATTGTTATATGTAATATAGACCAACAAATAATATAAAGAGTTATATAGTGAACATTGTATATGTGCTGAATGGTTTTTAAAGTCACTGGAAAATTTGGATGAGTGCTTTAAAGGTGCAATATAACAGAAGAGTGAGGATAGCCCGATCATCAAGGAGCTTCCGCACTGAAAATATTCTGCCCAGATATAAAATTAATTGGGTCACAACAATGATTGTAACCTCTAATGGAGCAGCTTCAACATTGATTCAAATTTCCAGTGCAGAAATTAAAAAGTATTGAAATTCCACAACAGTTATATTAAATACAATTATATGTACAGTAGTTATACAACTGCAATGAATAAGAGAGGCTACAAGAATGAAAGAGAGAGAGACAGCGGCAAAAATTGTACAGGGAAAAAGATGAATTGAAATTGTAATGTGAGTTTCAACCATTAAGTTTAAGCTCATATATGAACAGATAATGTAATCAGGTAGCCCGAGAAAAGATATTGGAAATGAACATACATCACCCAGATTCATATGTATTTGAGAATAAAACTTGAAAATCATATATATATGCAGCAGATACACAACTACAATGAATTTGGAGAATATGGACCTGACAGAGGTGAACATAGATTGCAGAGTTGAAGAGATGTGTAGCCGGTGCACACAAGTACAGTGAACAGATGAATAGACACAGAGGTGAACCAAAATATACAGAACAGTCACTCAATAGCAGCAGAAAAGACAAATCCAGTAAAGCCAAAGTCCAGAAAAGGAGTTGAGTGGAATTGAAATGTGTAACTGAAAATGTGAATGTAAATGTTGAAATTAATTTATTTACATTGTTGTGATGCAAAGGCAAGTATCCAAAGGAAAAAAAAAATCCCATTGTAATATTGAAATTTGTACATATTGTTATATTTTTTAATGAGTTGGACAAAGAAATGAGAAGATAGAAGCCAAAGATTCATGGTTGTTCACTCCAAATTCCTTGTGAAATACAAACAGTCATGTGAGGAACTCTATATATATTATCAACTTGATATGCATAAAGAAGGTTAGAGAGAGTAAGAATAGAGAATGCAGAGTATAGAAGATTGAGGAAGAGAAGATAAGGAAGAGAGGAGCAGAAAGAGATGCTACAGAACAAAGCTGATATCTGAGGTAAATCAACAAACATTTATCTAGGTAAATTGAGGAAGTTGGAGCTTCCCTATCAAGTTGAAGCTTGATAGCTGTCAGTTGTAGCTGACTGAGGTTGGAGCCTCCTGTAGGTTGGTGCCTGCAGAAAAACAGTGGTGAGAGGGAGTTGGAGCTTTCCTTTGCATCACAACAATAATAAGATGTTGTTTTCTCCCTTTATGGGTTTCCACTTACATCTGTTGTCTCTATGTGTGTTGCTTACATCTTGATATGATCCACTCAATCTATTTATTTGTTTGTTGCTCTCACAATAAGGTTGATGTCACATTAATTTAATACTTGCTGCTACATTGTAAGACTATTCAAATATTAAGCTGTAAATAAGTTTGATGAAAATTTAAAAAACCAAAGCTTGTTTTAAACTGATTCACCCCCCCCCCCCCCCCTCGGCTTAGTTTAACCGAAGATTCAACACTTTCTTGCAGTAGATCTGGGCATAGTATAACATTGTGGATCTGATTGTGTGGTTGAGTGCTTACACACATAATATGAATAATTGGGGTTTTCTTCATGCGAAAATATTCTTGAGGGACCTTCATGTCTTTCCCTCCTCATTCCCTCGATTTCCCATTAAAGCTCATGCATAGTTTGGAGAAGAAGTCTTGAAATCTCCTTCCCTTTCATTCCTCCAGATAAAGGGGTTTTACCCTTGTTTTCTTTCTCATATGTGTAATCAAATCTTCTTTCCTTTTGAGACCACCTCTCCTTGTCATCAAGAGGCTCTCCTTTTATAGAAGACATATTGCTTCTTAGAAAGCACAGGCTGTGCCAAGATGATGCTCTGATACCACTGTAATATTCCCAAATGGGGAATGCAACAGTAGAATGTAGATTTGTAGAAAAATAACACAGTTCATATTTTATTAAGTAGGAGTCCAAAGTGGAGACCTTTCATTAGTCATTACAATAGAAAAATATAAGTTAAAAGTGGCCCATAAGATGCATGACTAGTAAATACAAGTCTCCAGGAAAGAAATCCTCAAAAGGAGGTGTTGCAACCATGTATAAAGACTGAAAATGCCTTACGACATTATTTTATTGGCTCTGCAATAGCTGTAGATTACACATGAGCTATAGAGAAAGTATGTGGATAAAACGTTAGATCTATACTAGATCTGTTATACAAGCTCTGCTATTGAAATCCCTTGGGGTTTTTCAGCAAAACACCAAGTACAAGATGTAGATCTGAGATCTATGACTCAAGATCTATGGAAATTTTAAAATCTAGAAATTGGATCTGATCTGATATAGAAAATAAAAATGATCTCCTACAACAGATCTCCAAAGTGAAGGGAAGATCCCCAACACCTAGAAAATCACTCTCCAAATGATGCGCTGAAACACCCTGCAAATACACCTACTGGAATAATGTAGATCTGTATCTATACTGCGCTGTAGGGATAAAAATATAGTTGGCCACATGCCAAAATACAAAAATGATTCTCAATGTCTCCAATATTGTCCTTCCAATGAAGTAGAGCCCTCCTCCATTGAAAAGAATCACTAAAATGGACTATATCTGAAAGATCTAATCTTTACTTGCTACAGGTTGCAAAAATAGTCAAACCCTCAATAGGATCTACACTGTAGTTGAAAGAAATAGCCTGGCCCTAAGCCAGATAGTGGACAATGCAATAAAAACTCTCCCAAGAGCTACTCAATGGGAAGAGGTGGGATTCCCGACCAGGAACACCCAATGCTAAACAATAAGATAATGAGATATGTCTAAACACACAATATACTTAGAAAAATATCATATCATCAACAACCTTCTAGTGCTTCCATCCCCTTCCTTTTATAATACAAGAGCTTGCAAACCCTAAACCACCTCCAATGAGATCACTTCTTTCACACAAGGCATCTCCAACTAAGATTGCGTTGTGCCTTATTGATGGCCACTCCTCCATGACAAAGCTATAGATTTGGTCAATGTTGACCCATTCAAAATGTTTTAGCCCCTTTCCACACCTTAGGGTACTTTATTAGGCTAAAAATATGAGTCCACTTTCACATGAGAAGTCGTTTTATTCACCATGAAGAGTTTTATGGGTCCTCCCACCCACTTATTCACCTATTTATGTGTTAAAACAAATTTTTAATATTCCCATTATTTGTAGGCTAATGTATGAATATTACACTTACTGGCATAATAGAAAGACTCATACGATATGTACCTGTCTTCCATAGAACCCTCGGGTTTTTCCCTTTGTCAAACAAAACCTTTCAATTTCTTCATGTCCCTCTCTAAGAATAACATCCAACGATAAAAAACCACTCCAACTAATTCAACCTCATCTACTAGGTGGACTAGAAGAGGAACCTGAAATTCCATGAAACTCCTCGGTAGTTCCTTCTCAAACATAAAAAAAATCTCAACTATCTTGACGCCACTATGGAATGCTAGCCACATGAATCTCCTTTGACGTGATCCAACATACAAATGTAGATAATTTAGATATGGCACATCATAGGTCTTGGGCGAAATCATGTTTCACACACGCACGCATGAACAAAGCATAATAAAACTACAAAGTTACAAACATATGCAATAATATAGAGTAATAGTTATGTTTTATGATCCCATGGGATAAAATTTATTAATATAAAAATAATAAAATCATGCTTTTGACATTATACGTACTCTTAGAAGATTCAAATGGTCGTGTGATTTCAACCATGAAAAATGGTCTTCCACTGTGAAGTAACGCCGTAGTGAAGACCAATATGAAGATGGTCCCCTCGCGCCCATTATAACTTTCTTTTCCAAAGAAATATCATATAATTTTTTAAATCCATGGGACACCACCTTCTTTGAAATACCAATTAGAGAGACCAACCTCTCATCATGTACTTTCTAATTGTCATGGCCAATGTTTTTTTTTAGTTTTTGAAGTAATAAGATCTTTCCTAACATCCAATATGTCACCTTGTTTTAATGATATGTGCCTCCATAAAGAAGATGAAACAATTTTCAATATATGCATGGGATATAATAAGTGGGTAATCTTAAGATGCTCCCAATATGGGAGGTTATAAAAGATATATTTCATTTTCATCCCAATGGGAAATTTCTCAATATAGGTATCAAATAATTCTGTTTCATCAAACATAGCCTCCCCATTTGAATCGAACATTTCCATGAAATCCTTATCCTTCTCTCTCATATGAACTAAGCCATTCAATTAGTGTCGTTATTGTAGGCCTTTGGGTTATCTCTCATTTACCATTGAAAGAGGATGTTACTCTTCTGTAAGGGTGTTGTTCTGGGAGGAATACCCTGGAGCATTCATACACTGGATTTCGTAGGTTGTTCTACCATCTAGCTTTCAGAGAAGGTCCACAAAATTTACAACCATAATACCCTTTGGTTACAAGAACTATGAAATTATTGTAGACAATATGCATGGAACGTTAAAGAATATTATGAAGATCAGAACAATTACAATGAATTAAATAATTAATATGCGAAAGAATATTGTTACGTATATAAAAAAATCAATAAACATGTAATTTACAAGAGAAAACTCCTCTCTTCTACAATGGGTCTTGATACATCATATACATTTATCACATCCCATAATTCCTCCAATTCATCTACCAATGGTTGTAAGTGGACATCAATATTCTTCACTTGTCTTCTACCAGGGATTATGAGAGCCAAGATAAGATGTTCATTCTTCATGGAAAACCATGGGGGGATATTTTTATTGATCACTACTACATGCCAAATAGAATAGTTGGTGTTCAGGAGGGAATATGGGTTGATGCCATCCATGGATATGCTAAGTCATAGACTTCATACTTCATCCTTAAAATTTTCGGGCCATGTATCCTCTATATGCTTCATGGCTATTAAATTTTTTGGGATTCACATAACCCCAAACTCACTTCTGTGTGATGAATGCCATCCCTCTAACATAGATAATTATTTGCAACAAAATATCCTTTGAATGTTGAGGAGTATAGGCATGTGCCTCAATATCTTAAAAGCAAGACCATGTGATTTACATTTCTTTTTTTATTTATCATACATGTCATGCCCACATTTCAGACATATCTCTTTGTCTGCATATCATCCTCTATATAGAATAAAATAATTTGGAAATGCATGATATGATATGTACTCAACACCCAACATTTTCAACAATTTCTTTGCCCCTTCATAGCTATCGGGCAAGACATTATCACTCAGAAGAACCTTATATTTGAATAAACTGTAGTTGGTAATGGAAAATATTAAATTTATAATGCCAATATTTATTAACATTCATAAAATTGAAAAATTGTAATGTTGATTGTGTGACAAGACTTCTCAAAATATAAGGGACTTGATGGTCAAGTATCTCAAAATTTCTTAGAAACATGCTTTCGACAAGCCAAAATTTTCTTTCAAGTTGTATAGTAACATCGTTGTCCCCAACTAGGTAAACATTGACTAAATGCCAGGTCCAAAGAGAGGGATGGTGGAAGAAAATTTAAGGCTTTCAAAAAAGGTATCAATGATATGAGCATCATTCCCTAGTTGATCATCCTTCTAGAATGCATCTAACAAAATTTCCTCCATGGCAGTTGTGTCCTTTAAGTAATCATCCATACCAACCTCTTTTTTATTGCCTCCATTGCGAGCTTGTGAAGAACTACTATTCTTGTAGTCATTCCTAATTGGTGAATCTGGATGTAGTGGGAATTGAATAGGTTGTTGATTCAACCATTCTTGGTATCATTCATCTCCAAGTTTTTCTCTTAACTCATCCTTCCCTTGATTTGACATTGTCGTCTGGTGCAATGGAAGATGGTAGGTAGGTTGCTTGTCATCACTAGAATCCTAATAATTTCAAAAAATATATTTGAACATCATTAGTAAAAAATTGATGATATCAATTAGTAAGCACGTGAAAGCATGATTAATTGTTTTGATGTTGGTGTAATTACATTATACCAAACAATCATTACCATCATTGTCCAAGGATTTTGGCTAGAATACGGCATGTTATAATCGGAAGGGTGAAACGGTTATCCATTTTCATCTACCAACTGTGCCTTGTGGTATGCTGCTCCTGATAAGAGATTCTGACGTTTTGGAACTGTTTGAACATTTTGTGCATTCGAACTCAATTATGAATCTTCATGAACCTGAAAATTTGTATACATTAATTTTATTCAGCTGATTGACATGGATAAAAACAATAAATTCAATTAGATAATGAAAATATAAATAAAATATTAAGTAATTATGTCTGGAGATGGATAGGGAGAACTCTGCGATGAACTTTGAGAAATATTATGGAACGAGATGGATTTTGAAGAATTGTCAATTTGATATAATTATGCTATTTTATCCCTACATTTGAGAAAAATCAACGATAAATTTTGGTGTACATAACTAAAATTAATTCAATGCCTTAAAAAGGGAGTGATTCTTATCGGTGCTAATATACTGTTAACCACACCGGTGTGGTTTTATTACCAGATTCACTGATGTTGTTAGTTAAAAAAACACTGAATATTGAGAAAAAAAACCGCAACTTTATTCTTTTGAAGTGAAAAAAAAAAGTGGTAAACTAAAAAATTAGTAGCAAGTGATTTTTGGAAATCTAATTTCATAAAAAATTTCTTTAAATAGTAAAATATATTCATTATTTCATTATTTTTGCGGACTTTTTCAAGGAGGGATTTACACGAGAGACATACCTAGAGCAAGAGAGCACGAGAGCACTGTGAGCAGCAAAATACTTTCGAACATCAGCACTATTTAGAGAATCAAAGTTTGAAACATTTGGTGATTCACACAAAATCCCTGTAGTGTAGAAAAATTGTTAAAGTTTACTGTAATAATTGTTTTTTTTATATTTTATGTTAGATTCAATACATTCATAGTAAAAATTTTAAATTTTACTGTGAATTTTACTAATAAAATAGTTGACAGAAAAAGCGCCAATGGGAGAGAGGAAGCCTGTATAGGCAACCATGGCGAATTTGACAGAACAGAGGCCTAGCAGCTTAACTCCTTAGATCTGCAAGCTCGGATTACTGGGATTCTACTGTCAAATGATAATACCTCATTCAAAGCATAGATTGGCTTGATGGATCCCAAAATAAACAAATCAAGCATGATACAAACACAGATCTGCAACGACAGGGATGGGCTTCCAGGTTTGCCCCCCCTTATTTTTATCGGATATAGATTTCGCCTCTCTTGGGAAATACCATGATGCAATGGTTATGCTCAATGGATCTGGTGCATGACCTCTCCCATAATATTGAACGCAGGTTAGGGATTCCCTTTTCTCTTCAGAGACTTCTCCATGCAGGTAAACAATTGGAGAACCCTTTTTCCCTCTCTTTTTACAGTATTGGTAGAGATGCCTTGATTGTGCTTACCCTGCATCTGATAGGAGGAGCATCTGGGCAGCCCTCCTCTGCTCCTTATTTCTCCTACAAAGATGCATTCCATGCACAGACGCCCAAGAAATCCACCCAACGAGCTGTGGCTCCCAAGCCTTTCTTGGTGGATAAAATGGAGGAAGTCCCCTCCATTGAAATCTCTCATCCTTCGGTTGATGATCAATTCCAAACGTTCACAGAAACCGCCATCATCTGTAGATTTAATGGCCTATGGCCCCAAACAGAAAATCTATACCAATGGATCCACACCAACTAGACCAACAACTGCAAGATATTCCTTTGTTCGAAGGGCTTCTTCATTGTGTCATTTACCTTCAGCGAAGACTATCAGAAAGCATTAATAGGAGGTCCTTGGTTTTGGGGAATGACAGGGTTATTCCTCACCACATGGTTCCCAGACTTTGACCCCACCACAACAGTCATCACCAAGCTTCCCATTTGGGTCTGCCTCCTGAACCTCCCGGCGCATTTATGGCACTTCTCTATTTTCCAAGGGATTGGAAACACTTTGGGATGATTCTTGGCAATAGATACCAATAAAGGGGAGCAAGGCATATTCACCTTTAGAAGAATCTGCGCTGAAATAGACATAAACAAAGGTCTGCCATATCAAATGAACCTCAAAGTTGGGGATTTTCATTGGACGCAGACCTTGGAATTTGATAATACTGCATTATAATGTTGCCATTGCCATCAGACAGGGCACCTTTAGAACACATGTGCCACGTTCATCGCCAAAAATAAGAACCCCACTCGCAAGTCAAAATCAAAAAGCTCAAAACCATGTGATCCACCCCCTATGGATGACATAGACTCCTTTAGCTCGGATGAAGAGGAAATTGAAGCAGATGGGGAGGATCTTGAGCACACAAAGGACATGCGTTCAGCTAGTCTTGCGGAGCCCTCTAGACCTTCGATTTCACAGAAACACACTCATGAGTCTTCCTCATCCGACTTGGACAAGGAGACTCAGCCTTCTGCGCAGAATGGTATGCAATTGGTTCCAGCCCATCCGTCCAATAGTAGCTGGGTCAAATTTAGTAAGAAAAAAGGGGAAAAATGTCGTTTAGAAGATTCGACTAATTCTGGGTAGACTCTCTAGTCTAGCCCACTATTTCCTGTTATCCTGTGTGGCCGTTCTATGATCGTTTAGCTTAGTTCATGGCTTCTCTTCAGGACCGAGGTTGATAGTTTATCATTTCCAGATTCCTGATTTTTGTAACTCAAGATTGTAATCTCTCACTGTACTATACGCTTTCTTAATATAATTAGTCTTATTTAGAAGAAAAAAAAATCGTTGACAATCTCTATTCTTATTTACATTTAATTAAAATAAAAATAAAAAAACAAAAAAATCCATTCTTACATTAAACCCTTGCTTCTTCTTGTTTATGTGACTTCAAAATTATGGCTTTTCATTTTAGATTTATAGGTTTTTTATTGCTATATATATAGGTGTATGACATCTAACCCACGAGATTACTTGCAGAGTCAGATCCCAATCCTTGTTGACCCTTGCATGATTTTTAAGAAACATCTTTTGTTAATCAGTTGGCACTAATTAAAATAGCCCACTGGTGTGCGATTGTAGTATAGCACACCTGACACGTATTGAAAAAAAACACTATTTGATAAAAACAATTTTTTATTAATTTATGTTTATCTTAATCTGTGCTCCGATTTTAATATAATACATCGGGTCTCCTATTGACAAAGAGCATCGTATGATGTTTCTACTGTATCGACGGTGCGTTTATAAGAGCCTACCCGCACTGTTTTCTGTGTGTAAGTTGAGGAAGTCGCACTAGGTGTCTAATTTAGATAGATGTATCATTTTCTTGATTTTTCCTTTCTACCTAGAAAATATGTGATTTATTTATAAAAATATATTAATGAATGGTACAGTTTTTATATTGATAAATAAATGGTTGACAATATTTCAAGTAAAAAAAACGTTGATAGCACATCCATAAAAGAAAAAAAGGAAAGTTCTTTGTAAATAGTTTACAAAAATTATTATTTTTGAACTATATGTAAGTTTAACTAATATTTATTTTGTGTATCACGCGAAGCCACAAAATAATGAAGCTCGATAATATTCTTTCTGATCAAAGATCATAAGAGTGTAAAATCTTGATGGAAAAATTGTAGAAGGATGAATTAGGTGAATGAAAAAGTACTATCGATCCAATATGAGTTTATTTTTTTAGTTTTCATTAATAATATACTTTAAAATATTAGGTAACATGTTTTTAACAATCTATTAATTCATATATGTTTAATGTTCTACAAATACCAACAATGAAAAAAAGTAATATTATCCTAAGAAAAGAAAAAAAATAAAACATGCAAATGAAAATGAATTTCTCCTTAGCTCATCTAGAGTGTTTGTAGAGGTTAACGAAGGGGGAAAAAACTTTACAAAACTTTTAGGGATCTAGTGGAACAAATCTATAGACATTATTTCCACTTACAATACAAAAATCAATCCAATGATTCCAAGAACCAAATTTTACTTAAACTACACAAAGAGTTTCCATAAAATTGGTGAATGAGAAATGCTAGACTTCTAATAGAAAAAGCGTACAACAACAAAAAAGAAGGATTGAAAAAGTAATATTACTTTAAATGTTTTTTCTAGAAGTATATGTATATATTACTATAAAAAATCATTTATAAATATCACTTTTGTTATATGTAGTTTTCATATATCAATCTAAAAATTAAATAGTGTATTGTCATGTTACTTTTTCGGGAAGATTATGAAAATCTCAAAGGATGAACGAGCTGATATCAAAAATATTCTAGTAGGAATGTCCAAAAAGGTGTACATGGAGATGGTCAAATAAATGGACATAATTGCATCGCATGAGGAGCTATCTCAACAGCAACATGCTTCAAATGTAATATGCAATCATTTAATTTTTTTGATTATGTACAATAAATAAATAATTTAGCATTAAATATTAATTTTAAAGTATTTTTTTACAGAAAATAAAATAAAATGCAACCCATTCATCACATAAAACAGGACGACAAGGAAGAAAAGGGTTGATATCTATTGTTACACCATTTTTTAGTCACCTAACCTGTTACTATTAGATGGACGAAAGTACACCATGTAAGACCAATTTTACCATAAGTAAAATTGTTTTCACTATGAAAAATAACTTAGTAATCCTTAATTTATTAAGTTGTTTATGGTCTAAACAGGAAACCCCATTAGAAAATATTGAATAAATCGACATTTGTTTGATTTTCCTTAAGGAATAATTAGTTAAGCAATATGTTAATTAATATTCACGGTCATATTTAACCCAAAACAGGAAAATTAATTAGATAAATCATTATTTGTCTTATAATTTTATAAGAATAATTATTTAAACCTTATTTAAATAATATTCCTTGTTAAATTTGACTAAATCATTTATAAATAATTGAATAAATTAGTATTTATTTAATTATTACTCAGCCACATCCTTAAAATAATAAATAAATCATTTATTTATTTATTATTTACAAATAAAGGGATTTGACCAAATTCAAATTCTTTTCCCTCCAACAAATATAATAAAATATTCCATAAAAGTTGGATCTAGTTTTGCTTAATAGTATTTTAATTATGCACCAATATGTAGACTAACTCAATATTTTGTTATAAATAGAAGGGTTTTTCCACTCACTCACTACCTTTTTTGTCTAAAGATCACTTTGGATCTATACTTTTTCTCTGACTTTGATCCTTCATCATTGTCATATTTTGCTACCATTTTTCTTGTGATCTCCCTTTGAGCTCCATTTCTTGTGTGGGTTTTGTACACCATCAAGAGAGAGAGATCTTAGATCTGAAGTGATGAGGACATACAAGAACCCATCCCATTGAGCAGGACTGGTAACATCTTTCTTTGTTCCCTTCCCAGGTGTCATTAATACAAAAATTCTTTAAAAATATTATCGTTTTGTCTATTGGATGCATGGACCGACTCTCACTTTTATTTACTGCTTAATGTCTTTAACTGCATAGATTTGGATTTTGTAGGATTTCTCTTGGTCAATTAATTGCAGATCTAAAGAAATTGGCAGCCATATTTGATGTTAGGGTTGTTTGTTATGCACATCTAAAGTGAGTTTTTTTTGTACGCTTGCGATTAGAATTCATCCTAAAAACTAGCGACTCCACAAGGGTTTACGATTACGACCTTTGTCATTTTTCAGGTCCCTGCATGACCAGCTGCTTCAAACCCTAGGATTTTTCTTCAGCTTCTTGTTTTTCTTTTGTTGATGTTTTTTTTAACCTATAAAACCCTAAAACAATAAAAATTCTAGCTTCCATGTGTTTACGGACCTATTGCACAGGTGACAGGTATCAGCCGCAGCTAAGATGACAATTTTTTTTTTAAACCTGCTCCCGAGAGTGCCAGAGGTGTAGGTTGCACTTTTTGGGCCAAAACCTACGAACTAAACCTCTAGGACGCAAAAAAAAACCTCAAACTTGTGACCTCTACAGAACTAAGGTCAGAGACTGCGACCTTTACTTTTTGCTGGATTTTTTCTGAGATTCTTTTAGGTTTGTCTGGGCTTCTGTTCAGCATTGTCTGACCTCTGTCTCCTCCTATTTTGGACCTGTACTTGCTCTGTTTTACTCGTCGAAGTGGGAACCTAGCCCCCTAGGGCTTCAATACGCTTCCACCTTTCTAGGAGGAGTTTAGCTAAAGCAGGTCGTCTGAAATTTTAGTGTTCAACCATTTTTCATATCTGATCCTGTACCTTCATATCCATTTCATATTGGTTATTCATTCATCCAAAACACCTCTTTTCAGTTTTTTTTGGTCCTCCTCTAGGGTCCCCTCCATTTCCCTTCAGGTTGTAGCCTTTCGCCACCTCATTTGCAACACTTTTCCCTCTGGTTTTTTTTTGTTTTCTGCACCTATTTCCAGCAGATCTGACCTTTAGATCATTGTCTCTCCTAACTTTAGATACATTGGATATTTTTGGTGTGTTTTGATTAGATTTTTACCCAACCACGGACTAGTTGTTGAGAAGCCCGCCTCCTTGGGTTTAGATTAATGCATATTTAGCTGTTTATTTTCTATTATATTCAATTTACTTTACTGTTATCTACAGATTTATTTATAGTTATACAACACACTTTTTATTTTTTGTCTACAAACATCTACATTTAAAAATTAAAATTAACACACTTAACACACACACCATAAGTGAAGAAGCGCTTGGTTAACATCATCAGGCAAAGACTATAACATTGTAATCATTTGATCCTGCACCTCTCTACCCTTGTTTTGACATTGTAATAATTTTATCTTGCAGCTCCTTGTCCTTGTTGGTCTCTCTTCCTTCGGTGATCCATGTTTTTCCTTTCATAATTCTTCCCACAAGGCGTTTATCCCAGAGAATTGTTGGCCTTCATCCTTAATTTCCGTTAGGTAGACTTACTCCTCCGCGTAGGATTCAAGTTAGTCCTCCACCGAGTCGTCATTCTAACTCCACTTCTGATTCATTGGGTTCCCCTTCTGGTTCCATCCCCGGCTCTCCCCTATCACCTTCACCATGTCTAGCTCAGGACCTAACACAGGTGGTAGCCTCGACCCTAATGCTGGGAATACTACTAGTGGGACTGCAACAAGAACTATCCAGGATAATCCCTTGTTCCCTTATATGGAAAGCCTCAGTCTTCTAGATTTTAACCAGTTGACAAATGACCCTATAAACCATGATGTTGTTTGGCCTTCTATGACAACCAAGCTCTGTTCCGACATCCCCAAGTTTTAAGGTCTTGCTGGAGAAGATCCTACAAACCATGTTTGATATTTCCACATGTGGTGTTCGTCTAACTCCATCACAGATGACTCTGTCCATCTTCGGTTGTTCCAACATAAGCTTACTGTAGAAGCTTTTAAGTGGTATGTTGACCAGGCCTCCTCCTGTCATACTACTTTTGCGACTCTTTCCTGGTCTTTTCTGTCTTACTTCCAGCTTCCCCTTCATTATGATACTTACCAGACCTTTGACCTCTTTCCATCAATCGTCTATGACTCCTCTATCTGATCATGTCCAAGAATGGCAGAGAAGAAAGAGCCTATGTCAAGCCCCTACCTTCGAAGACCATGTCTAAATGGACTGGTTCCTTACATCCCTTTTGCATGCTATTGGGAAATATGCCGCATCTCATTTCCCTTAGAGCGAAGAACTTGCTCTCCAAATTGCATTAAAATATGACTTGATCTATGCACAGTCTGGTTATGTTTATACCGTCTTACTTGATCTCCTTAGACCCAGTGGTTCCAATGCACTGGGGGTATCCCATGTCACTGACGTTATCGTTGGAGCCCTTTCTCATCAATACACTCATCCTACCATGGGTTATGGTTTCCCTCAGGGGGGGGCCAACCCCTCCAACACTTTCCCCCCTCCCAGTAGTATGTATCTAGGATACGGAATGCCTCCTCCTTTTTCCCAACCTATTTACCACAATATTACCCAACCTCCTTATTATCTGTATCCATAGCCTGGTGCTCCAGCTCCTCCAGAATTAGCACCCTCGCCTCCCTTGCCTTCTCAACCCCCGTAACAGTAGCCACCGCCCCCCAGGGGAAGGTGTATGCAAAACAGGGCGTGAGTAATCCTCCTACTTCCAAAAATAAGAGGAAAAGAACCCAAAATAAATCTGCCCCTGGTAATCCAGGACCTAATCCCCAAGGGAATTCACCTAACACTGCTAACGAACAATATGGCACTCATCCCAAGTAGGACAGGAATGTTCGCATGAATAAGCCTTATTCTTGTGGCAGTGTCTATGGTCATTACACCCACGATTGTCATCTTTTACCTTAGATGAATTAGATTTTGGAGACTCAAGCAGCATCCCGAGAACAACAATCCTCCCCTTCGGTTCCTCCTAATGTTGCACCTATCAAGCAGGCTTTGTTTACCAATCCTTTCACCCAGCAAGGATTCGTGGCTACCTAACCCCATGAAGGTCAGGCAGCCACTCAACCTCCTCCATCTGGTACCTCTAATTACCAGATTCTCATGATGAACTCTGACCAACCAATTACCATTGACCTCAACCTTAAGACTCAGTCCCGTCAGTACAACAAGCCTCCCGCTACGTCTGCCCCCGATCCCCCTTCTTCATGTTCCACAGAGCCTCTTTTGACAACCAATGGTCCTTTACAGATCCCTCAACCTAAGGCAGAGGTTCATACCAAGACCCTCAAGGGACCATTATGCCGAAACGCTACTTCTGGAAAAGCTTCCCATTGGTATAGTATAGTAGATGATTTGGCGCAATCTCCTGCTGCCATCTCAACGGTGGAAATCCTCCAGTCGTGCCCTTCACAACAGAAAGCTCTAATAACTGCCGTGGGTGGTGAGGATCCTTCAGATTATCATTTGATCATGTTTGATTTTGACCGATCAGAACATCCTCCCCTTCCTGCTTCCGTCGCCTTCCAAATCCCCATCAAGATCGGGAATGTCAATGTCTCCCGTTGTATCATTGATGAGGGGGCATCCACCTGTGTGATGTCCACTTCAGTTTGGAAGGAACTCAGATCACCTAAGTTGGCCCCTTCCACTATCACCCTCCGAACATGGGATGGCCACTCTTCCCAGGCCATCGGCCTGTTCCGCAGTTGTCCTATTACTCTTGCGAGCAAGACTGTTTGCGTTGACGTAGAAGTCATTGATGCTACCTTAGATTACAACATTATTTTGGGTCGTAGCTACACCTATGCGATGTCTATTGTACCATCTGCTATTCACTGCAAGATGTCCTTTCCTCATAATGGAAAGATAGTCACCATTGACCAGTTGACATATTACGAACTGAAGTCTCAGACCTCCTTTGTGTCCATCATCTCTTCAGTGGCCAATAAGAAAACCATCGAGCCTTTGACTAGTGTCTTACCTGGACTCTACAAGGAATCCTCTTCGCTTGGGTCTTTCCATGGTCTTCCTCCTCCTATCTCTGATCCCAGCTCATCAAATGTTTTCATGATGTAATCATCTCAGGCTTCCCTCAAGCGGCCTGCTTCAAATAGTTATCAGCCCTACCCTCCGCAACTTGCTCCTATCCCTTCGACCCAGCCTTCAGGACCCCCTCCTCAAGGCCTCTCATCTACATCTAGTATCCATGAGCCTCTATACCCTCCAGGCATGGTTCCTCCTAGCCTTAATCATCTCGGAGCTGTCCCACCTAGCCATTACCCCTCGAGTCAGATATCGTTCCTAGCTCCCCCTTTTCGAGTATTTCCGATACCTATTATGGCTACCTTATCCCTTCCTAACCTGACACTAGGGATCCCAGTCTGGTAAATTCATCCCCCAGTCGCTACCTCGCTTGGTCAACCCAAACCTTATCTTGCTTTGACCCCAGTTCAACCGGCACCCATGACCCCTCCTTCTACTACCATGCCTCAGGCACCTCAACGGGAACCTCCTCCTATTGTGACAACTTCGGGTGAAGGGGACAAAGCTCGCAAGAAGGCATCTTAGGAAAAGGCTGCCCCGACTAACCCTGCTCCTCCTCAGCCTCCAAAGCGTACCCCCCCTTCATGTTCTTTGTGTGATCTTGTCGATCATGCCACCCATCATTGTCCCAAATTACCTCGTATCAAGCCCATGGTTAATGTTACATTCCCTAAGTCTACAGTCCCTGAAACCTCTGTTTCTTCCTTGACTGTAGACAAGAATCCTAAATATATTCACACCAACCAACCTTGTGCTTTGTGTGATCTCCATGGCCATTATACCCACTATTTTCCCCGCCTCACATATTACCACGCCTCCTTGGAGGTATTTTGGGAGTACTAGATTAAACAAAACCAGTCTGCCTCTCCCATATTTGTGCAGTATGCTTCGGGCCAGCTTGAGAATTTACCCGCTCCCATTGACATTCCCCCTCCTAATGTTGAGATGATTGAGCCTCCGGCCACCATCCTCTACCTATCATCATCTATGAGATCCAAGGTGGAATCCCCCTCTGATACTTCCTCTTTTGTTTCGCTCGACCTCCCTTTAGCAATCACCCTAGGCTCAACATCAGTGGATCACTTATCTTCTTGTTCTTCCGTCACCCCTCATGATTATGCACATGTGAACCTTTCTTCTCATGATGATGAGCCAGGTAGCTTCGCCACGTCATGTGCTCTCCCTTCCTCTAGTAACCCCATATTATACTATTATGACGATATCATGGAAGCCTTTTCCACCCCTGCCTTCATATTTTCTGCCCATAAGTGGAATGGCACCATCCGTGTCTATGGTGACTTTCGTGACCTGAGCACAAGCTGCCCCTAAGGTAGCTCCCACACACCACCTACTCATCGGTGTCCGGGTGGTAGACATCCTACCCAGAGCACTCCCTCTAGAAGTGTTTGTTTGATTTCTACTTTGTGCTCAAGTTGCCAGCATTATTCATCATCCTCTCATTTTTTGTCTTGTGGCACCTTTCAGATGGACCCCCTGTCCACAACTTATATCGGTTATGCCAATGGTGCAAGTCGCTACTCCCAGAATCTAGCCTCGGTAGGTTGGGCCATTTTTACCCCTTACATTCGCTTGTTCTCTCGAACAATGTATGCATTGGTATTGCCACCAATAACCATGATGAATATGATGCATTGTGAGGTTTATTAGTCGATGCCCTTTCCCATCGCATCCTACACCTTCATGTTTTCTTAGATTCTCTACTTATTGTCATGCAATTGAATGGTGTCTATCATGTGCATAATCCTATCCATTTTAGAAGATATTTATGAGTGAAGCTTTTGATGCATGAATTTGAAATCATTACATTCAGTCATGTACCTAGAGCAAAAATTCACTATGTAGATAGCATTGCAAACAATATTATAGATTGGCACTTAACACACGCATTTAACAGAAGACAATAACATAAAATCATCAAAATGATGCATATCCATTATATGTGTTGTGTAAAATGTTTTAGAGTCCATTAACTTTGATACAGATGACATGCCCATAGCATGTTACAAAAAATAAAAACTGGGGGCACCACCTGCCCCTACACCTAATCACTATCTAGAGGATCCTGAGCCAATGGCTCTACTCCTGCAACTTGTAGATCGCACACCCCTTGTCCAGCCATCGCCATGTGCCACATGACCCCTCGCCACTTCGAGGGTAGACCAATACATGGCTCTATGAACTGGTCATCCAAGTCTTGCTAGTTGCGCTCTGAAACACCAGTCAGAAGCCTCTCACATCTACGACAAATGTCCTCCAGGAGGGCCACTAAATTCTCATTTTGCAGTGCTCTCGGTCCACTAGGTCCTGCAGCTCCTGATACTGTAGGTCGTCCCATGTACCCCGCCGGTTTTACCATTGTTGTATCTTCTTACCAAAAGTGAAAGAATCGGTGCCATATATAATATTCTGAAACATTAAAATGCACATAAAATATTAGCAACTTTTCACTTACCATCAGGCCCCCATACTCCACCAGGCGGCAGTGGAAAGTCTGGGTCCCCATGATAACTCATCTCACTATAGGGATAGTCGTCTATGTACAGTGGCATCTGATACCAATAAGAAAATAACTCGGGTCAGAGCACTCGTCCGATCACCCCACCTCCTCCTCTGCATAGTAGTTGCCCTCGCCAGTGCATCCTGGGCTCCCTCGGGCCCCCATCCTAGATTTTTATGCGAGGTTGAAGTGTCGAGATCTTCTCAAAGAAGAGCGAGCACAAAATTGTGCCATATGCACAACCATGTTTCACTTACTGCTTGCATAGCAAAAACTATCATTTCAACTACGACAGCATCATTTGGGCCAACTCATAGTAGGTCCCACTCAACACACTCTCAACAAGCATCATCTGACCCTGACTGATGTGGTGGAGTGCCTAGTTGCCCAGGATTTGCAGCACCATTGTGGCCACAGCATGGGTCTCTAACCTCTCTAGATCACTGGTTGGTATTCATGTCCCCTTGACATGGAGACCTAGTCGACAATGGCGCTCTACAAACTCCATGATGTTCCAGCCTCGCGGTAACACTAGTTATGTATTCCCCACCATCCTAAGCAGTGGGAGACCAATCAGAAAATATATATCCTGGACTATCAACTCGATCTGGTGCCTCTGCACTATAAATACCTCATGGTCCGGATCCAAATAACTGACAATTCGGGCCAGCAATGGCTCTCCAGCTCTCATCAAAGGGCTCTCCACAAACTTCAGGACAACAAACCTGGCCAATGCACTGCGGACACCATGATCCTCTCGGATCTCTGACCGTAATGTATCCATGTCTCTCTTTCTCCAGTTGATCTGCAATTCTACCATATCTGCACAAAACCATCATATTTTTCAGTTTATATAAAGGAACGACTACATTCAAACATAAAAACCCATCTCTCAGCCACAAAACAACACAGATATACCCCTCTCTGTCAGGTCGTACTTTTCAGGAAAAATCTTGGGACATGTCGTAGTTTTTTGCCCAAAACCTGCTACCCGAGTCACAGATATTGCCCCAAAAAGTGTGACCTAGTCGTGAAGAGGAGAAACGGTCAGTTCCTAAGCTCTGGGCACCTAAAATAAAATTTCAATCCATTCAAATGAAAGAGTAGGATTAGGCCTCTTACCTGCAACTGACGGATCTCGATTCCAATGGTCAGTTTGTCCACTACGATTGCCGCAAGATTTAGGGCCTTCTCTCCTCTCTACATTCACCACAAATACACTTGCAAATGAGTGAATTTGAAGAGAAACCCCATATTTTTCTTTAGCCTACTATGGCCAAACCGTAGCTCAGTTTGAAAAACCGTCTATAGCATTGGAAATCTCTCACCGAGCTCTAAAATGGGTATCTATTAGTTTTTGTGATTTGATACCTCACCAGGACACATTTTTTACAAGAATGGTCACTTCAACATCCTCAAAATTGAATTTCCCCACTTGAAACACTTGTACTTGGGGCACCACTTTGCTTCCATACTTGTTCATGCTCGTGTTTATTTTCGTCATGAGTAAACATCTTGTACTCATGTCTTTATGGTCCCCACTAGACCTTTTCTGTTTGGCAGCATCATTGAGTCACCCTTGTTTAGACCATCTGACTTGAGTCATCATCGCATCCATGGAGTTTATCCCGAGTCCCTTTATATCCCGCTATAGTCCTCCATTCTTAATTGATTGGTTCCTCTATCATGTCACACATTATGGCCTTCAGTCCTACTGTCCCCTGTCCCCTTTGATCTTGTGTCAGTTGATGCTAGGTAATCCATGACATTTATGCTCTAACAAGGGAATTTTTCATTCCGCTACTCAGTACCCCCCATTTCGTCATCATCCCTGGTGTCATTATATCAGTTGCTCTACTATTTTCTCTCATGCCTTAGTTGAGGATCCCTTATTGCCTCACCTATTGCGAACCTCCTTCTATCAACATCAGCTCATTCATTCCAAAAGATAGGTCTAGAGGGTGGTGTACCTTGGTTCCAGATTCCACTCTTGTTCGGTGCCTCGGATCACGCAAGGGAATCCTTATTTCCCTTTGACTTGATTGTTTCTCAGCTCCATCTCCTTAAGGAATGATCGGGATCCATATACTTGATGGTTTACTTATGCAGCATATTGTACCGGTGATTCCCGGGTGTGTGTGAGATGTTTCAGACCTTATGAGGGGGTGGCCCTTCAAGTATCCCCCCACATGCTTGGATTCCCTCTTCATTACAACCTTCGATGCAAGTCCATAGATTTGATGGTTTTGGCCTCAGCCGCTTTCAGCACCTTTTATTTTTCATGTATCATTCTGATTTTCAGAGTCCTCTCCTATTTACAGGGCCTCTTTGGTTGTAGTTATATCTCATGTACTAAGAGATTATTGTATATGTCTTGGTTGTTATCCCAGGCACAGTATGTATGTGGGATCCATTATCATGTTTTTATCTGGCTCATGTTTGTGCCAACATATACTATATGTTTCAGTCCCTTGTTTACTGGATGCATTATTCTTTGTACTTTGTCTCGGTGGGCATAGGTATGCCTCCCCCGCCTCATGTAGCATAGGTACTCAGTCATAAAAGAGACTTGTCGCACCTGTAAGTCTCACCTCCTCAGGGTCTTTTCCTCTAGCACTTTGGTCTACCTTATATTTCTCTCTCTCTGACCTCCCCTTCGGTGTCTAGTGATTGAGTTCTTACAATTCACTTCGGTCATACGATTAGCTCCTAACGCTTGCACGCTGGGGGGGAATTTGTTGCACCAATTTTTGGTCATCTAACGTACTACTATTAGATGGACCAAAGTACACCATGTAAGACCAATTTTACCCTAAGTAAAATTGCTTTCACTTTGAAAAATAACTTGGTAATCCTTAATTTATTAAGTTCTTTATGGTCTAAACATGAAACCCCATAAGGAAATATTCAAAAAATCCACATTTGTTTTATTTTCCTAAAGGAATAATTAGTTAAACAAGAGTTTAATTAATATTCCTGGTCATGTATTTAACCCAAAACAGGAAAATTAATTAGATAAATCATTATTTATTTAATTATTACTCAACCACATCCTTAAAATAATAAATAAATCATTTATTTATTTATTATTTACAAATAAATGGATTTGACCAAATTCAAATTATTTTTCCCTCCAACAAATATAATAAAATATTCCATAAAATTTTGATCTAGATTTGGTTAATAATATTTTAATTATACATCAATATCTAGGCTAACTCAATATTTTGTTATAAATAGCAGGGGTTTTCCACTCACTCACTACCTTTTGTTGCCTAAAGATCACTCTGGATCTATACTTTTGGTCTGACTTTTATCCTCCATCATTGCCATATTTTTCTACCATTTTTCTTGTAAGCTCCCTTTGAGTTCCATTTTTTGTCCGGGTTTTCTACACCATCAAGAGAGAGATATCTTAGATCTGAAGTGCTAAGGACATACAAGAACCCATCCCATTGAGGGGGATTGGTAACATATTTCTATGTTCCCTTCTCAGTTATCATAAATACAAAAATTATTTAAAAATATTCTTGTCTGTCTATTGGATTCGTGGAGCAATTTTTTCTTTTATTTACTGCTTAATGTCTTTAACTGCATAGATCTAGATTTTGTAGCATTTGTCTTGGTCAACTAGCTGCAGATCGAAATAAATTGGCAACCATTTTTTATGTTAGGGTTGTTTGTTATGCACAATTAAAGTGAGCTTTTTTTGTATGCTTGTGATTAGAATTCATCCTAACATCTATGTTTTTTTGTAACTGTTACTTCCTTATAACAACTTAACTAGATTTCATTTTTGTATATTTTAAGTTTTTTTACAGCAATCAATATTGAATTCATTCAAACAGGTGCTAACATACAAAGAAGAATCATCAGAAGAATTCACTGACATTAGGTTAAATATGGGTTGCTATTATATGTTGGCATATCATAAATTAATTGTGGAAATTGTAAGTATCTATCTTGTTTTATTTAATTCCATCTATAATTAATAGAAACAAAAAATTCTTTTATATTAAACCTATGATTTTTTATGCCATATAAAACTTACAGGAAACAAAGTATGGAACTGTGCCAACAAATGAATTGTTGAAAGATGGCATAAAATTTGGTTTTGAAAGAATGTGTATAGTTCACGAGCCAATTATTGCTATGGGACATTTCATTTCGATTTACATTGATGTATATTATTTAATATTTCAATTTTCATTATTCCAACTAATTTATATACACTCATTACATTTTATTTTTATGTTGGTAGATGGAACTTGAGGAAGAAGAAAACAATCAACACAATGAACAAAACATTCCTCCAAGTAACCCAAGTCATGGAAGTAGCTCGAGAAGTGACAACAATTCCAATGAAGAATGATGATCAATATGTTTGGATAACAAATCAAGGCATTTTATTTTTTGAAATATTTGTTTGTGAAATCAGACATATTGTTTAATGTAATGGACATAGTGTCACAATTGAAAGACAAGGGGACACCAATAACTGTCCAATTTTGTATGAAAAAGAGTGTCTTATATATATATATATATATATATATATATATATATATATATATATATATATATATCTAATAAAATATGTTTTAATTTATTCTATTTTGTTCTCCATTATCGTTGTGAAATGTTACACCACTGATTAAATATATGGATGATTAAATATTATAATGAAGAGATGTGAAATCTGATGATATGATATAAAAAATTCATCCAAACATCACATTCAAATGCACTAATAAAAATTTAATTTCTATAAATATTGTTATAAGATATGTGTTGAATTTTGATGAATAATGAATTTTAAAAATCACAATAATTGCACTATCACAAGCTGATGTTTGTAAAAAAATATAAAATTAACACCGGTGCGTGTGTGTGATACTACACACTAATGTGTTTGTATAATACTGTGCACCAATGCGTTTCTACGACCTATCAGCACCACACCAAATACCAATACCAATTAGAACGCCCGATGCATTTATCGAAGACTACGACCCGGGTGGATAGGCGTTGCATGCACCGGTATGGTTTGATTTTAACATGTCGGTGTGTTTTTATAACTTAACAACCTAGTGTGTTTTAACGCATTAACGACCCGGTTCATTTTTACACATTATTAGCCTGGTGTGTATTTGTGGGTGACATGCACTGGGACATTTCTAAACTACCTGGGGCTTCTGAAATTGTTTTTCCATCTTAGTGATTTGTATGTTTACAGTACCTGTGTGGACAGGTTAAAGCACATCGGTGCATTCACACATTATGTGCACACCGATGAGAAAAACATTTGTAAAAAACTCTGACTGCCCAGTTTTTTTTAGTTATGCTTGAGTTCCATTAGAATCTCCATAAAAACCTCCGTTACCAAAAACATATGTTGTACCAAATGTTTTTTTGACAATTTTGGCCAATTTTATAATGCTAAAAACCTCCTTTATAACCTTCACTATTGCGTCTTTTCCTTGTATTGAACTCCTATGATTGGATGGACACTTTGAGAATCCTGAGGGCTGAAGTGAGAAGTTTCAAGGCCGATAATGACAAGATAATGAGAGCTCAAGTAAGGAAATCTCAGATCAATTCTATTATACTACAAAGTCTTTTGGATTAGCAGAGGCACAAAAAATTTTAGATGAGGGTGAATCACAAAGACAAGAAGGCGCATCATGAATCGGAATAAAATAGCAATGAAGCAGATGGTGGTAAGTCTAAGAAAAGGAAAGGGTGGGGAAGTGAGGACACTATGCCAAAAGATGTAATTTTGAGCATGCTAAGAGGAGGAACTAGCACAGAGGTGCATCATCCCAGCGAAGCTTATAATTCTGCCACCAAGAGGCAGCACCACCATTCTTGCCATTATCATCACCATCATTCAAGAATCAAGGGAATGGATCACATTCTTGCATAATATAAAAATTCTAGGCCATCCACATTTGATGGGGATCTGAAGAAAGCAAAGGATGGAGGATATTGACTATTGGGTATGAAGAAGTTTGTCAGAATACATGACTATTCTAAAAATATGAAGGCTAGAATCACCACCTATATCTTGAAGGGAAAATAAGGTATATTGTGGGAGAATTTAAATAATGCATTGTTCAGAACGAATTGATTTGGGATGAATTTGAGAATCTCTTAATAGAACAATATTTGTCTTGGCATTATTATGATGGAAAGGAAAAGCAGTTCTATGAACACAATATGGGGAAATTATCAGATAAGTAATATGTCAACAAATTCCTATAACTACTGAGCTATGTTCCATATATCAAGGATGAGAAAGATAATATTCAAAGGTTTATCAGTGGGTTTCCTATGAAATTCATAGAGAAAGTTGAGTTGTTAGAATCATTGACACTAAAGGAATAAAATTGATTTGTTGGAATCACTGACTCTAAAGGAACTATCTTAAATCTAAAGCACTGCTATAAGAAAGAAAAATGTAGGCCATAATTGAGAAGAAACTGCTAGGCAAAGAATAGAACTGACCATAAGAAAACTTGGCCCACGAAAAGCTCAAAAATGAGAGAAGGTAAGCATCCAAACCATAAAATATAGACTCACTGGAAAGCTAATGATGTTGTTAAGAATAACGTGCAGCATCTAGTGTCAGGAAAACCAAGCTTTGAATGCCAAGAGCCACTCAAATGTTGGACTTGTGGTGAAAACCACATAAGAAGGTAATTTGCACAACAACAAAATGTCATTCCAAGGCTTTACAATGCTCAAGAGGATTGTATAGTGGTTGAATTAGCTCAAAGTATGTCTATAATTTATACAATAGCAAACAACCATTAGGAAGATTACCAAGAATAAATCATTGAGATGGAAGTTAAGGCACATGATCAATTTTTTTTTATTTTAATTGATCCATGTTCTAATTATTGTTATGGTAGCCTAGACCTTCTTGACAAATGCGACCTATTTAGGTAATTTAATGAAGACCCATGAATATTTTAGCTATAAATTGGGACAAAAGGGAAGATTGACCATTGGGTAAGGCCTTTTGCATTCAACCTCAGTGACATGCTCACAAAAACACATTTTAATGTATTTCCATTCGGTGCATATGGAATATTGTTGGGCATGGCCTGGTTGTACCTGCATAGAACCAAGGTAGATTTATTTAAAACGGAGATCAAATACTTAGATGAGAAATGGGAAAGAAATTTTTTGTAGAGAAGAAAAAATCCAATTTTAGTAAGGTTAATCACTGCAATGCAAGATCAATGTGGCACCATGACAATATGCACATTGTTTGTAATGAACAATTCAATGGACGAGAAAGCTAGAAATTAAATTGAAGATGAGGAAGTTAAGTTGCTAAGTAGACACCTTGTTTTGGAGCAGTATGTAGATTTCTTCCCAGTGAATGTTCCTAGATTACCTCCTCATATAGAGATAGGTTTCTATATTGAGCTAGTACCTATAGAAACACCAACATCCATGGCACTGTATAGGATGAGCACCCCATAGTTGGTCAAAATGAAATTGTAGCTAAAAGAAATTCTTGACAAAGGCAACATAAGGCCAAGTGCGTCTCCATGGGGAGAACCTATATTGTTTTTATATAAGAATGATGAAAACCTTATATTATGCATTAATTATAAGAATGTAAATAAGGTGACCATCAAGAATAGGTACCCATTTCCATGGATTAGTGACCACTTTGATTAGTTGAGAGGAGAAACAATTTTATTCAAGATTTACTTTAGGTCAGGCTACTTTATAATAAGAATCATGGAGGAAGACAATCATAAAACTACTTTCAGTATAATATATGGGCACTATGTACTCGTAGTGGTATATTTTGGTCTTATTAACGCCCATGCCACATTCGTGTGTCTAATCAACAATGTGTTGCATCCTTATTTGGACAAGTTTGTCATTTTTTTGTTGATTACATACTAGTGTACTCTAGGACAAAAGAAGAACATGAAAAGCATATCTCGGCAGTGCTACAATTGTTGAGGGAGCACAATATTTATGTAAAGCTTAGTAAGTGTGATTTCTTCCAGTCATAGATACATTATTTTGGGAATATTGTCTCCAGCGAAGGGATCACAATTGATCCTAAAAGGATCAATGCCATAATGATTGGAAAAATCTAAAGAATGTGGATGAGGTTATATCATTCATGGGATTCATAGCATATTATAGGACATTTATTTGAAATTTATCTAAGATAGGTCATCCCACGAAAATTTTGCAGAGAAAAGGAAAAATATTTGATTGGGGTGCTCAATGTGTAGGAAGCTTTGAGAAGTTAGATAAGTTACTCACCAATGCACTCATATTGAGAATTGCATATCTTGACAATGGTTTCGTGTTTTGCACATATTCCCACAAAGACGGACTCGGTGGAGTCTGGATGCCAAAAGGACAGGTAGTATGCTATGAGTTGAGAAAATTGAATGAACATGAACTAAATTACGTAACTCGTGATCTACAATTAGTTTCCATAATCCATGCCTTGAAAATGTGGAGGAATTACCTCCTTGGTAGAGAATTTACACTCTTGATAGACCATAGTGGACTCAAGTATTTATTTGGGAAATCAAGGACTAATGCTAGGAAAGAAAGATGGATGGGCACAGTTACTGAATTTGACTTTGAAATATATTTAAAAGGAAAACAAAATTGAGTTTTCGGTGCTTTGAGCAGAAGAATTCAAGTGAATCACTTTGTAGTTGTAATTTATTATAAAACAAACCTAGTAGAGAGGGCCAAAAGTGTTGGAAACAATATGGAAAATATTAGAAAATTAAACAAAAAATGATGCAAGATGGTGATGATTAGGAATATCACCTCCCCGCTGGCTAGCTAATTATGTTTAAGAAATAAAATTTATGTACCCAAATATGAAGAAATAAAAATAAATATATTGAAAGAGTACCACCTTAATCCTTATTTCAACCATCTAGGGCATCAAAAGACCCTTACATCCATTAAAAAGTATTTTTACTATCCAAATTTGAAGAAGGAAGTGGTTGATTTTATGGAAAAATGCATATAATGTCAGTAATTAAAGCCTAAGTTTAAACATCCAATAGGATAATTGCATCCTATTCCCATTCTCAAATAGAAGAGGGGGGTAATTTCTATGTATTTCATTACAAGATTTCCTATAACCAGCAAGCGACATGATACAATCATGGTAGTGGTTGAAAAGATGAGAAAGGTAACTCATTTTGTAGTAGTCATGGCCATTAAATTTGCTAGTGACATGAAACGCATATTCATAAAGGAGATTGTGAGGTTACATGGTATCCCCAAGGAAATTGTGTTAGAAAAAAATGTTATGTTCACTTGAAGGTTTTGGAAGTAATTCTTTATAGGATTGAGAACATAATTGGCCTTTAGTACAACATATCATCCAAAACATATGGGGAAACAGAAATAAAAATAGAATCATTGATGACATGTTAAGGATGTATGTAATGCATCAACCAAGGAATTGGGAAGAATATCTTCCAATTTTGGAATCTTCATATAACAATGGATACCAATAATCCATAAAGATGAGCCCATTTGAGGAATTGTATGGCAGGAGTTGAAACACTCCTATTAGATGGAGTGATCTGATGAATAATTTCCTTGTTGGACATGATATGCGAAATGAAATGGAGATGCAGGTTCATATCATAAAAAATAATTTGAAAGTGACATAGGATAGGTAGAAGAGACATGTGTTTCAGCATAGGGTGCACAAATAATTCCAAGTTGGGGAGGATGTGTATCTAAGAATTAAACCCAAGAAGAGTTTCTAAATATTGGGACATGTGCATATTTTTCACTATGATATTTTGGAACTTTTTGAATCCTTGAAAGGATTGGTCGAGTGGCATATAGGCTAGATCTAACTCCATCAGGTAGATCTCATGATGTTTTCCATGTCTCTTTTCTCAAAAGATGTGTGCGGAATTCTAATCATGTGATTTATTTGTCTTTCCTTCTGATGTAACTAGAGGGAGAGTTCAAGCCAAATCCAATGTGAATTCAAGGCATGAGGAGTCTCATGCTCTGAAATCGAGCCATAAAACAAGTAAAGGTGTAGTGGAAGCAATTTGGGATAGAGGAGGCAACTTGGTAAATGGTCGATTCCATGAAATCTAATTATCATTTTTTTTTTCGTTAAATAAAATGTGTATGTAATTTAAAATAATCTAAAGAGTTGTATATAAAAATCTCCATAAAACAATATGTTTTTTATTTTATTTCCGGTGTTAAATACTTAAAAAATAATACCAAGGGGGGTGTTCTCTCAAGGGGTAGGGGTATGTGACAAACTCATCCATGGTTATATCATAAAATGCATTATAAATATTTTTACAGATAAAAAATAAAAAAGGGGACTGATTCAATGGGACACAACTCCCAAAGTTAGGGAGGAGGATTGCTTGCTTATAGTATTAAGGTTTTATTTTTTGGACAACCATTAAAGGCTACTTGGTGAAATATTTAAGAGACTGGTTCCTAAATTAAATTATATGAAAAATAAATTACACATACCCATGTGCTTGAGAACCTAAAAAATAAATGAGGACAAGAAAAATTATGGTAGATGAGACTAGGAAATGTAGCAAGGACGATGATGGAAAATCCCTGAAAAGCATATAAAAAGAGGGGATTGACCCTATGGAAAAGGGGTAATTCAATCATTATCACGTTCATTATTAGAGGTAGAGTAACCATTCTAGCAAAAATTATCCAGAAGTAGAGAAGATAATTAACTCGCAGAAAAAAAGTGAAAAAAAGTGAAGGGATTAGTCTTCTAGTTCCTTGGAGACTGTGGGTTAGGATAATATTCTTTGGAGTTCTGTAACAACTTTGGTTCCCTGGAGGACGTGGGTAGAGATAAGAATATTTGGGGACCTGTAACAGATTGGGTCCCCTGGAAATTGTGGGTTGCGATAGGAATCTTTGAAGCCTTGTAATAGTTCGGGCCCCCTTGAGGTTGTGGATTGACATAGTAGTCCCTGGATCCCTAGAAAACCTTCGAAGAGACCAGTATTTGAGTTAATATTTGCAGTGGATTTTCTAATTATACAAAAAAATGTTAATCTCATGTATTATTCTTGAGGACGAATGTTGTGAACCTCTAAATTCCCTATGCAATGTTTATTAGAATAGGAAGCTAGTGGGATTAAGGACAAAGGTCCTCTAGAGTCCTTTTTCCTGCTGGAAGATTGGTGTTAGAGTCTTATAAGAAAGCTCACTTCAGTATCTGGTGTCTGGCTTATGCGTGAAACGATAGCAGATATTCTTCAGCTTCAAATTCAAACCTCAGGGTTTGATATGAACAGAAAAAAGAAACAATATTACTATTCAAACTAGACGGTGTTTCCGTCATACCAACACCCTATACCCAACAGTCCTCCACTCACCCAGCAGAGCTTCTAAAACCAATGTGGTAGTCATGACTGAATCTAAGAATAAAAAAGTTGAACACCAGGCTATAAAATGGGAAGAACTCACCTTTCCTGAACATTGGGTTGTCCCTAATCCTAAGCCAATCTCTGCAAGAAATATAACTTCTACCAATATTACAGAAAATCAATCCTCTGCTACCTTGTCATTTCCCAGAAGATCTACCATATATAGAAGAAGAATTGAAGAAGTCTGTCGAAGATCGCCCATGTACAAAAATCTTGATATTGTAGATACTGCTTGTTCTTCTATTGTTTCTAGTTCTTGTAAACACGTTGGTTTATTTGAGTTTGCTCAATTAGTTAACTTCCAGCCACTTGATGTCTAGTGTCCTCAGTGTCAAGTTCTTGTCAATTTGAGTCATCTTGCTTATATGTTTATCCATGAGAACCACAATCCAAGGACCGGTGAAGCCCTAACCTCTACCTCTGTCAATCGTTGTCTGAATCCCAAATGTTCTAATATTCCTTTTCCACATGAATCAGAACATGTCCTCATGATGCACGAGTTTCCTAATCTTGAGGAAGAAGACCCAATATTAACTTCCATATTCAGCAACATGAGACCGGCCAATATGCCTAGATATGGTCTAGGATATATTGAGCAGAAAAATTATTTGATTCCAGAATGCAGATTCAGAGATATACCTGCTGACTGCAAAAAACCATCAGTAATGGAAATGCAGAAATTTTTCACTCTCATGGATGGATGTCCAAAACATAAATTCCCAGCAAAGTGGATGAAACAAATGTTGAACTGGGATCTTTACACAAATCCTAAGGCTGACTCATTTGTTCTTTTCCATTCTGTTGATGATAAAATAAATCTTGCAAAAGAATGGAAGCAGTATATGGAACAAAAGAATGTTTGGATATGTTTTTATGTTTGGAAAAATAAGAAACAATATGAAATTGTGTTGATGAATGATTCTACATCTTCTTCAAAACATTCATGGTCAGCACTAGATGGTAGTAGTATAGAAACAACTACTACATTTCCCCCTTTCAAAGGCATTGTGATAGGGGAAGCACATAACTCTACTAAGTCCATTCCTTTAGTTCAAAAGGATGATAATGCTCATGGTATTGATAGTAGAATCTAGAAAGCCAGTGAACAACTTAACTGGACTAACACTGTCATTACTGGTCTAGAAAGGAATGTGTCAAAAACAATTTTTGTCAAAGGGAAGATAGACAGAGATCAAGTTTCTGTAAATAATGTAAATAGTGTTTTAAATTCTTTACAATATGATTCTTCTTTGAATAAATCTTATTCAAAAGAATATTTGAACAAAATTGAAGAAGTGGAGAATTGCATAATCTCTGAATCTGTCTCCACAAGAAATCTCATTTCAAATATGTCTGACAAATTTGACAAGCTGACTCCTAAAAAGACAAATAAGCCAATCCTAGCTTCCTTTCTACATAAAGGAAAGAGTGTACATATTCAAAGCCCTGTTGATAAATTTCCACACCTCTTTCCCAAAGAAGCTGTCCAGTCCTCACAGCAGTCAAAAGGAGAGCCTCAAAGTCCAAAAGAGGAAAAAATCACTATTGCATCACTTTTCCAAGAACTTGAGTTGGAAACTCAAGTGCTCCCAGTATATGAACATCTTGAATCCTAGTATACCAGATACCAAGCTTCTGATTTGAATGGTATGGGTAAAATACCTCCAAGAGAAACATTCTTTGACAACGGTCACAAAGAATGGAATGTCGATTGTCTTACCACAGGACAGATCAGACAAATGTTAGATCAAATGATCATAGAATACAAATTGATGTGTGTAGGAGGAAAATCAGAGGTTGAGTCTTGTAAAACCCTAATTCAGTGTTTCACTGGCACTTTAGCCAGGTGGTGGGAGTTGGAGTCATCTCCATCTATGATTGAGAAAATGGAAAAAGAAGTGCTAAAAGATGAAAATGGTGACATTGAATTTCATTCTGATGGAACGCCCATCAATAATATGATTGGTTCCTTGACTGCTCTAATACAACAACATTTTTGTGGATCTGAGCCTACAGTCTCAGATAAGCATGAATTAATTTTGATGAACTTAAAATGTAGAAATATTAACCAGTATGAAGGCTTTCATCATGATTGGATGCAAAGAATATTTCTGGTTAAAGATCAAAAGAATCTTCTGTGGAAGAAAATATATATTGCAACCCTGCTATCAAATCTTGTAGATATTCTAAAGCTTCAAGAAGCCTTTCAGTTTCCCCTAGAAGTTTATCTTTGGGGTGAAATATATGCCATCATTACTAAGGTTTTGATAACTTTATGTACCAGTTCAAAAATGAACAAATCTATAGAGAAATTAAATAGATTGTTTGGTACAAAATCATTTTGTAGCAAGTATGGCATTACAGTTGGTGATCCTTTAGTTACACATAGAAAAACAAAGAAAAGGGCAAAGAAAACACAGAAGAGAGATAAGTTCATTAGTCGATACAATAAAAAGAGAAGCCTTCCAAAGTCTTCTCGGCCACCCAAAAGGTGCTCAAAGACCAGAAAGGGATATTACAAAAATGTCCCTAATACTCATTATTACCAACCTTCAGACATTCATCTAAGGTCACAAAAGGTTGAAAGAATGAATCAAGTGGTATGTTGGTTATGTGGAAAAATAGGACACACTTCAAATCTTTGCCCTCATGCAAAAGAATCTAAGAATAACCGAGGAAGTAAATCACAACAACAACTCAAGAAAAAAGCAGTTGTGAAACCAAAATAGAAGTGTAGCAGATGTCGCTCTACACTTCACGATGTAGAACACTGTACTCGGCTATTTATAAAACAAGCAGAAGAAGACTATTATTCTGAATCAGAAAGTTTATCTTCCTCCACATCTTCTGTAGAAGAACTAAATGCCTATTGTCATTGTTCAGATTCAGAAAATTGCAAATGTGAATGTTCTTCTAGTGAATCTGGTTTTTCATCTGACGATTCTGTTACAGAAGATTTCTCCCAAAAACTAAAGGTTCTCATGGCCCAATCTGATGAAGATGGAATAAAGCTTTTTGCACAGATACGCGCCATGGAGGAAGGAGATTTGAAAACCAGGTTGCTGGAAACCTTTATGCAGAATAGTGGTAGTTCTTCCAGCACCCGTGCCTGTAAGAAGCCCATTTTCCTTGAAGCTTATTACGAACGAAACACAAAGGCCTACCAGCGACAACAACAACAAAGAAAATCTCGTCAAGACTTGAAAAAGAGAAACAGGCAGAGGCACAACTTGTTTCAGGCCGTAATACAAACTATACTTTGCATACTGCTACTGTTCATGGATCAGATGTTGAAATTGCAGAAGGAAAGAAGGATCCTACTTTAGGATTCAGAGAGATACGGATACTTGCTATTGAGTATCAACAACATCATGTAAAGATAAATGTATGTATTAAAGGTGAAATGTTTCCTTTAACTGCATTATTAGATTTTGGAGCAGATGTTAATATTTTTGCAAAGAAAGATATTCCCTCTAAATTATGGGTTTCTGCTACCAGAAAGATAGTAGGGTTGGGAAAGAAAAACCTTGAATATGAAGTTCCTAATGCCGCTGTATGTTTTGATACCCACTGTATCAAATTAAAATTTGCAGTAGCGGACATCCCTGTTGACTGTATATTAGGGAATGTCTTTTTAGCAACTGTAGAACCCCATGGATCAGTAAGATTGAAAGGAAATAAATTAGGGTACTTCATTATTGTACCTACATCAGATGGCAATGGAAAAAGGATTGAATTGCCTTATGTTTCTAATCCAAGAGTTTCTACTATGGTAGAGGAAATGCAGGAACACAAAAAAGCAGAAAGAAAGCTGACTAAACTCAAAGATCTGAAATGCACCATTCATGTTGAAGAACAACTGAGTTCACCCGAAGTCCAGAGAAAAATCTCTGAAATTCAAAAACAGTTAGAAGAAGAATGCTGCTCGGAAGAACCGAATGCATTTTGGCACAAAAAGGAGCACTGTGTTGAGCTGCCTTACAAAGAACACTATACAGGCAGAACCTGCAAATCCAGAGGTATTCCAATGAAAAAGGGATATAGACAGCTCTGTGAGAAATAGATAAATCAGCTTCTTGATAGAAAGCTAATCAGATAATCCAGCAGTCCCTGGAACTGCTATGGATTCTATGTAAATAAAATATCAGAACAGATAAGAGGAATTCCTAGACTTGTAATTAATTATAAGCCTCTTAACTCTGTATTAGCAGATGACACCTATCCTATCCCACACAAAGGAGATCTGTTGGAAAGGATATCAGGTGCAAATGTTTTTTCTTAATTTGATCTAAAATCTGGTTTCTGGCAGGTGGTTATTTCAGAAAAAAGATAAGTTCAAGATTGCATTTAGTATCCCTGCTGGTCACTATGAATGGAATGTCATGCCATTCGGCCTAAAACATGCACCATCTAAATTCCAGAGAGTCGTGGACCCTATTTTTAATCCCTATGCCGACTGGTTACTAGTTTATATAGATGACATTCTGATATTTTCAAAGAATTTGCAGGACCACTTCAAGCATGTGAAGATCTTCATGAAGTTGGTCAAGAAAAATGGTATGGTCCTCAGTAAAAACAAGATGGAAATTTTCCAGACCAAGATCGAGTTTCTTGGGCACACAATCCAGAACGGCCAAATTTCTTTGTAGAACCATGCAATGGAGTTCGCAGACAAGTTTCTAGATGTTATTCTGGATAAAACACAGTTGCAAAGGTTTCTTGGATGTTTAAATTATGTAAGAAATTTTTATGAAGATTGTGCTATTAACAGATCTCTATTAAATTAGAGATTGAGGAAAGATCCAAAGCCTTGGACTAAGAAGCATACAGAAGCAGTAAGGAAAATAAGTGCCAAGGTAAAAAATCTCCCTATACTATATGTTGCTGATGATGAATCTTTCAATATTGTAGAATCAGATGCCAGTGATATAGGTTGGGGAGGTGTTTTAAAGCAAAAACTAGATGAAAAATATGAACAGATTAAAGAGCAAGTAGTACATTTTACTTCTGGAACATGGAGTAAGTCTGACAAGAATTATTCCACTATTGAAAAAGAAATTAAAGTTGCATGGAATTGTATAGATAAATTTTCATTACATCTGGTTAACAAGTTTTTTCTGTTGAGAACTGATGCTCAAGCTCTTGGTAAAGTCTTATCCAAGAATATCAAAAAACCAGGAGAAGCAAAGTTTGCAAGATGGAAGGGATTATTTGCTAATTTTTATTTCAAGGTTGAACATGTCAAAGGAATAGATAATTTCTTGCCAAAATTTCTCAGCAGAGAATTCATCCAGCACTAATAACATTCAGATAACCAAGAGGATCAAGTAATGGTCATTGTGACATAATGGGACCAATCCCATCAAAGAGAAATTCTGAGATCCATTCCCGATGACAAAAAATGGGCCACATACAAAGATGAGTGGAGACCAACCTGGAAACTCCGCAATACCAAAGTCCTTGATGCAAATTTACAAATCCATAATGACATACAACATCCTGTGCCTGAAAGACGAGTGTACCCTAAAGGCAACCGATGGATTCATGAAAAGTTGTACACTCATAGCATGAGGGCATCGTGGGAAGTAAAAGAATCTCTATCCCAATATTTTTGTGATCTCACTGTCACATACACCAGTGGAAGTGATAGACAAAATTTTTATCACAAGTATTTGGTTATCAGTAGGACAAGAGACCCACAATGGACCTGGACCTGATTCAATCAATGGCCAGGTAATAATCATGATTTTATTTTTCTTGACACTATATATGATTTTACAAGATACAAAATATTGTGGTGGGATCTCATGAACAAAGATGGCCCAAAAGAAACACACTATACAAAAGTCAAATTTGGAGGCATCGGAATAATGCAATCATGCCGACAATCCCATTGGTTCAAAGAATGGTGGAAATACTATGGATTGAACTCAACTGCAATGGATTTAGTTGCATATGAGTCTTTTTTCCGAAATAAGTGTAATTGGCGTATTGAAGTTGGAAGATGTGAATGCTTTCATATGCCGTTCCAAAATGTTCGAGAACTTAACTAGCTTGGAAAAATCTACATGGGAGATGATCCAATTCTAGAAATGTACATGAAAAAACATCATCAATGGTTAGTAATGACCAAGATAAAACATAAAATTATACTAAATAAACCCATGATTGTAAGACAAATTTATATTAAAGCCTGGAATGACACCACTTTCCAGAAGTATAGATTCCCTGGCATAAATTTCCTTGAAGATAGAGCAGAAAGTAGTGCTAGTGGTTCTCGTGGGCTCCACTAATCAAAATCCTCCACTATGTATGGTCTCCCAGTCACGGGATTACAGTGACCGGATTTTCTTGAGGGATTTTCCCGGTTAAAAAGCATCCCCAGTGTACATAATCATGTTTGTTTCCTCTTGGGCCTTGTACTTAAAGGTATCCATAGTGTACTATACACAGACCTTCACATGTTTGAGTCCGGAGAAAGGAATCTTTGTGTGGATGTCACTTCGGTGTTACCTAAAAACAATGATTCCTCCTCCACGTTATAGACATAGGACAATCCGAATTGATTGTTTGTCCCCCCTCTCTTCCTATAAATGGAGGGTGAGGCTCATTCAATCGGCATTCACAATCAGTGAGTCTTAGAGTCATTTTGGTTTTGTTTGAATCAGAGTCTGAGCTCTTCCTTCTCTGTAACTGCGAGGTAATTCTCGATCTTCTTGCATTACGAAGATCAGAAGCCAAGTCTTAGATTCTGATCTGGCTAGCCTGCGCATCAGTGTACTCGGCACTGGTGAGAATCTAAAGTGGCGAGATCATTAGGATCGAGTCTGTGAATATTTGGTGTGTTCATATTTCTTAGACAAAGCCTACAACCAGCCAGGAAGCCTCCAGTAAGCTATCTCATTCAATGAGAAGTCAAGTCTGGTAAATTCTGCTGCAGTCAATCTCTGTGAGAAATGTTCTGAGTCCATAAGACTGTAATATTTTATGAAATATCAATAAAGAGAAGTTTTCATTCTGCATTCTGAATACCTATCACTCTGGGTATTAATATTGTCTGTTGAGATAATATTGTCTCTTTCATACTTACTTGAGGTTCGCCAGAAGTTCTCCAGAAGTTCGCCAAACCACCGAGGGATTGGAAATTTAAAGATAAGAATCCTTATGTACTTGTTGAAATTTTAATGAAGTTGTGATGCATTTATGTTTTGAAATGGCTCTATATTTATTCACTGTAATAATTTTGTTAAATTAATGAGTGAGTGGCTAAACCTTTGTGTGTAAATGGCACTTATTATTGTGATGAAATTATTTATATAAAATTTCGCACCCTTGAAGTGAATGTTGTTGTTAAATTGGTCCATCAAGTGTGTGTTGTTGGATTGGGAGTGAAGTGTTATGTGAAATGCTTGATGTTTCTGAGTAAAACATAATAATAATAAAAGTTTTGAATGTTTTACCTAATAATAAGTATTATGCTATGACCTTGGACTGAAACAATAATTTGTATGAAATGCTTATCTATGATGTTAACTACACATATGTAAATAATACAATATACTATGAAATTCCACCATAAATGGAATAATCCATAAGGATATAGATTAACACCTTGAAACATTGGACATTAGAACCCTTTCCATTAATATTAATATATTATATAAGATATTGCCTACTTAATAGGGTTTGTATTTGCACACATATACTTATTCACCTATTTACAAGCTTGTCATGCTACACAACAGGAATTGTGATAACATTGAGAGATTTGTTCCTTTTTGGAGCCCATTCGAGCCCTATAATATTTACTTAAGTGGCCTCTCAAGAATTTAATATCAACAACATACATTCCTACACAAGATGCAATGTCCTTAATGGGAAGATATCACTATTACTAGCCAAATTTTTTGGAGGTCTTTTCCTAGCGCCACCGCGTAGTTGGTTAGGCCCTAGAAGCCTTCGCATAACACCATGGAGTTTTTTACATGCTATATTTAGAGTATGGAGCTCCTAGAATGTGGAAAAATAGGTGCAACCCTTCAGGAGGTCATTTCAGGTCCTCAACAAAGAGAGACTGTAGGAGCGCCTACACAATCACCCCTAACAATATCATATTTCGATATAGGGAATGCATGAGGGAAAGAAACTCTTTGGAGTGGATTTTGACCAATATTAGGATTGATAACACCATAAGGTGTTTTAATAAGTCACCATCACCATCATCGAGCATCAATTTTTACCTTGAAGGTCGCAGAACCACTGTGGAAGAGTCATGGTCGAAATGACTAGTGAGAAGTGATCATCAAAGGGATGGAGTGAGCTCTCATGATACTTAGTGAAATCCAAATTGGGCACATCGTAGAAGGCTTGACAAGGCTCTCCTGGTCAGGCTATGGCATATCCAATACTTAAATGACATAGGAAAGGTGGAGCCCTGAACTTATAAGATAATTCGGGCAACCTTATCCATTAACTAGGTAGAACCCTTGTTGTGGAAGCTTCTCATTAGCGTAGTGAGTTTTTCCTTGCCACAACTAGATGAATATATGATGACATGGATGTGAAGGTTTACTCTAGAGGTTTTTATTGCACAAAAATTGGATCAACCAGGATGGTGTTAACATGGATGAGCTGGTGAACACGTAAGCTTAGTGGAACTTTGATTGGTTGGAGGTAGTTCCCACAAGACATTGTTCTTAGAGCCTGTAGGACACAAGAATTGGATTGTACCATAAAATGGTTGGGTAGAAGATTTCAGCTGGAATGCAGTGGAGGGCGTGCCAACCCGACAGTTGTGCTATTAGCGAAAGGTGGATCACCTGAAATGTTAGCCTAATATAGTGAACCATGAGTTATGAGGAGTTTGGAGGTGGAAAGCACCGAGATATATCTAGCAGGATGACATGTGCCTCATAGTAATATCGTTGGCCAGAAGGGTGTCCCCCAAACCAAGTGGCCCGCAAAATTTATATTGGATGAAAAGAAGGGTGCATAGAAGGAAGGACCCAAAATGTAAGTGTGGGGTGATGTCACTTGATGTCACCATGGAAGTCTCATCTCAGAGGAATTATAAGAAGAGGAAATGAGTATATTGGGAAGGACCCAATGAGATGAGGTAAGTTGGTTGTCGTGGAAAGACACTTAAGCACGATTATGTTTCCATTGGTATAGGTTAGACCCACCAATATCCTGGAGCAACAAATGATGGGAAAGCAGAGGAATGCTAGGATGAGTAGAGTTAGGGTGACTCCATTATAAACTCTGCACATTTTGGCTTGCCAAGACTCTCATGCAATGAATTCATCATTGAATCAAGTGGTGATCTGATAAATACATGCATGATGGTTAAACAGTAGTAGTCATTTTCTATTGGCATGAGGGGAACACATGTGGAGTGGGGCCACCAGAAGCATGGCACATGCAAATAGAATGGTCAAGAGTCAGGGGGTTGGGCCTAAACAAAATTGTAAGTTTGTTTTGTGGAGAATTCCAAAACCAAAATGGTCCAAGAGCTAGACTTCCAGATAAGCCAATGGTATACTACCACATGGCAACTAGATGATGTGCCCAGACCTATTCTTAAAGAGGCAATATCTCGCAATCTAGAAGTCACATTGATGCAAACTTTTATATCACTAGATTCGTATTGAAAATATGAATACATTAATGATGACTATTCTAAGTTTAGTGGAGTTGGAAAAAGTAAAAAAATTTATACGCCATTTTGATAACGGTATTTTGAATATTGGGTTACATAGTGACCACCTCCTACTTTAGGTGTTTGGTAAGGGGTGTTGTTACATCTTCTCTACCTTGTAGATATTCCACCCTAGAGCTTGCCTTCATATTCATCCTTTTATTTTGAGCTCTATGCAATGTTGGAGTATAAGGATAATTCTCTCACTCGGGGTTGCAAACACCTTGTCTTCTGAGTGGGTTTCTCTAATGTCGCATTTGATTTCGCAAGTGTCTCTTTCACATTATTTTTATCTTACATGCATCGTTTTTTCTTTATATGTATTTCAAAAGTGTTATTTCTTCCTTATTTTATTCTTGAATGTGTCACTTGTAATTTATTTGTGTTTTCATGTGTCACTTTCACTCTTACATGTGTCACTTTCACTTATTTTCACACATCTTGAAGTGCACCATGACACACCTTATAGAAGAAACTCCAACACACTCACTTGCATTAGTCAATGCCTTTTATCATTAGAATAAGTGTTCAACATATTCCTATGGCATAGCACACATTTTTATTACAATCGACACATGTGTCGTAAAGGTACATATTAAGTTTAGTGCTTGAAGAAAAGTGTTTCTTTATTGTCTTTTCACTGTATACATGTTTATTTGGGTACTAAAAGTATTATAGTCATGTGTATGATTGTATAAGTGTGTTTGATAATGTTTATGAATTTTCGTGTGCTCTTACTCTCACTATCTTGTGCCATTGATCCCATGCTTGATAATTTTTGGAGTTTTCCTACTCCTCTCAACTTGCACAATTCATGACTAATCCCTCAGCCTCCTCCAACTATCCACTGCTCATTTCCAAGCCACAATGATGAAGCCTTACATCTAGGAAATTTCACTACGAAATCATACAACATATCATCCTTCAACTCCACATTGACCCATCTAAGAGCTTAATGACTCCGTCTTTCGGACTATATTTTCCCAATGCATAGTACTTGACCAACCGAGCCCAGTTTTTATCACTACACACTTCTATTGGATACTCGAGTCATCCTTGGACTGTTCCCATGCTCTATTGTGCATAACGTAATCACAGTACACAGTACACATGAATGTCATGCAATCGCTCTTTTTTTCCACAATGCTCAACTACACAATTCCTTGATCAAATATTGCTTCTGTTGTGCAATGCACATTTCTAGTGGACAGCAGGATCATCCCTCAGTCCCTACATTTATAAACTCTACAATATATGGATTTACCCTCTCAAGCACTATGAATTGTGCAGTTCTAGTGCCTAAGAATGCTCTCATTTCCTTCTGTACTTTCCCAATCTGAAATCCACACATTTCCACTCTCTTATCACTATGCATTGCACAATCATAGTGTTTATAACCTCACTCCCTGCCTCTGGACTCTCTACATTGAATTCCCAATATTCTTCATTAGTTCGTGTGCCTTGTCCCATCACATTCAACCTCAAAACAGTAAAAAATATAGAAGAGTTGATTTTGTTAATATTTTTGTCTTGTCTAGAGAGAACTTCATTTGCAGGTCTCATCATCCTGACATGGCAACATGACGTTCAAGAAGGTCAGTAAGATAGGTTACAACAAGGACATAATTTTAAATAAAATCGATATTGTGGCTATATTTATATTCATTTTTTAAAATTTATTTTTATCATGCTAAATTTTGATTACACCGAAGACATCTTATAGGAAACGAAAGGCTTTTTGACCTGCTCATGAAATCTGTTGTTCAAAGTAAATGGTCTTGCATGACAAAATTTTGTCATATAGTCATATCACTACAAGGAAAAGACCCTTTAGCAGAGGTTATAAACGAGGTTTTTAGTGTTATAAAATTGGTCAAAATTGTCAAAAAAACATTTGCTACAACATCCGTTTATGGTTACGGAGGTTTTGGCGGAGCTTTTGATGAAAATTCAACACAACTAAAAAAAAATGGGCAGTCGGAGGCTACTACGAATGTTTTTCTTCATTGGTTACTACCGATGCGTAGATGTAGAAGGTACCTCGGGATGGTCGAAGGAGAATGCACCAGGCCGTTAAGGTATAAAACCACATCAGGCGTATTTTTGGTGATACAAACACACGGGGTCATTCTAATGGTCTTGGGATTTATGCGGTGCCCACGGGTTGTATCAATGCACCGGTGCGTAGAGTTATAGAAATGCACTGGTGCATAGTATCACAAAAATGCACCGAGATTTATAATTGTTATCAATATTTGTGTGATGCCCATAGGTCATACAAATACAACAGTGCTTATATACACATAAACACCCCGGTGTGCTTATCACACAAAGGCACCGAGATTTATAATTGGTATCGGTATTCATGCAGTGCCCATAGATCATACAATGGCACTGATGCGTATAGACACATAAATGCACTGGTGCGCCATACCGCACAAATGCACCGATATTTTTAAATTGTTTTGGTACTTGTTCAATGCCCATAGGTCGTATAAATGCACCACTGCGCTTCATAATACAAATGCACCGGTGTATAGTTAATGACACGTATAGGTTTTCATTTGTATTTTTTAGAAACATCGACCTATGACAGTGCAATTATTGTGATTGTTTTAAATTAATTATTCATCAAAAGTTGACACATCTTATAACAACATTCATATTAATTAAATTTTTATTAACACATTTGAATGTGATGTTTGGATTAATTTGTTATATCATATCATAATTATTGTGGCTTTTTAAAATTCATTATTCATCAAAACTCGACACATATATATCTTATAACAATATTCATATGAATTAAAATTTTATTAGTGCATTTGAGAACGACAATGGAGAATGCAGTAGCAACAATGGAGAACTCAATAGAATAAATTAAAACATATATTATCATATATATATATGAATAAGACAGTCTTTATCATACAAAATGGGATAGTTATTGGTATCCTTTTGTCTTTCAATTGGGACACTATGTCCATTACATTAAAGAAAATGTCTGATTTCACAGACATATTTCAAAAAATACAATGCCTTGCTTTGATATCCAAACATATTGATCATCATTCTTCGCTTGAACTATTGTCACTGCTAGAGCTACTTCTATGACTTGGGTTATTTTCAGGAATGTTTTGTTCACGGTGTTGATTGTTTTCTTCTTATTCACCTTCCATCTACAAACATAAAAATAAACTGAAATGAGTGTATATACATTAGTGATAATAATGAAAATTAAAATATTAAATAATATGCATCAATGTAAATCGAAAAGAAAAATGACGTACCATAGCAACAATTGACTCATCAACTACACACATTCTTTCAAAACCATGTACCATGCCATCTTTCAAAATTTCATCTATTGGTGTAGTTCCATACTTTGTTTCCTACAAGTTTTATACCCCATAACAAATCATATATTTAATATAAAATATTTTTTTGTTCTATTAATTATAGACGGAGCTAAGTAAAACAAGATCGATATGTGCTTACAAATTCCACAATTAATTTCTGATATGCCAACATATTCTCACAACCCATATTTAACCCAATTTCAATCAATTTGTCTGATGGTTCTTCTTTGTATGTTAGCACCTGTTTGAAGACATTAAATGATGAATTTTGTAAAACAACTTAAAAAATACAAAAATGAAATCTAGTTAACTTGTTATAAGGAAGTAACAATTACTCACAAACTTAAATATCAACCCTTTTCTTCCTTGTCATCATGTTTTATGTGCTGAATGGGTTCCATTTTCTTTTCTTTTTTGCAAGAAAATTCTTGAAAATTAATATTTAGTGCTAAATTGTTTATTTATTCTACCTAATGATCGAAAAGTTCAATGATTACATATTACATTTGAAGCACATTGTTGTTGTTGAGATGGATCCCCTTGCGATGCAATTTTGTCCATTTCTTTGACCATCTCTTTGTACACCTTTTTGGACATTCCTACTGGCATATTTCTCATATCAGCTCGTTCATCTTTTGAGATTTTCATAATCTTCCTGAAAATGTAACATGGCAATAAAATATTTAATTTTTATATTCATATATGAAAAGTAAATATAACAAAAGTGATATTTATAAATAATTCTACACAAACATTTAAAGGAATATTACTTTTTCATTCCTTCTTTTTTGTTTTTGTATGTTTTTTCTATTAAAAGTCTGACATGTCTCATTGACCAATTCTCTGGAAAATCTTCCTGTAGTTTAGATAAAATTTGGTTCTTGGAATAATTGGATTGATTTTTGTATTGTAAGTGGAAAGAATGTCTATACATTCATTCCACTAGATCCCTCAAACTTTTGTAAAAGTTTTTCCACCTTTCGTTAACCTCCAAAACCACTGCAGATGAGCTAAGGAGAAATTAATTTTCATTTGCGTGTTATATTTTTTTTCTTTTCTTAGAACAACATTCCTTTTCTGAGTTGTTGGTCCCTGTAGAACATTAAATAGGTGTGAATTAATATACTGTTTGACACATGTTATGTAATAATTTTAAGTATATTACTAATGATAATTAAAAAAATAAATTCATATTGGATCGATAGTATTTTTTCATTCACCTAATTCATCCTTTTCCAATTTTTCCATCAAGCTTTTACAGTCCTAGATCAAAAATAATCTTATCAATTTTCGTTATTTTGTGGCTTTGCATGACACAGTAAACAATACATATTAGTTAAACTTACATATAGTTCAAAAATAATATTTTTTATAAAGAATTTACAAAGAAATTTCCTTTTTTTCTTTTCTTGATGTGTTATCAGTATTTTTGTTACTTCTTCTCTTGTCAGTCATTTCTTTATCAATCTGAAACTTGTACCATATCATTCATTAATATATTTATAAATTAATTGTCAATTTTTCAGGTAAAAAATAAATCTCAAGAAACCTATGCGACTTTCATGATGTACGCACCGCCTTCGGTGCGTGGGGGTATTAAAAACGCACCGCAAAAATAGTATAATAGACCATAAGGTGTGTGGGGTATTATAAACGCACCACAAAAACATTGTAATAGATCGTATGGTGATATCCTCATAGCATGGAGCACCGGTGCCCTATTTCAGATATGGCACACTGATTTAAAAAAATTGTTTTCAATTTTTTTATTATAGTTTTTTATTATAGTACTTGCACGACGAGCTGTATAATATAACGCACTAGTGCGCTAGGTTACGCAGGGCGCACCGATAGAAAAAATCCATTTTTTTCCAAAAATTCACGCAATGGCCGAATGGATTGGGATTTGACTATGCAAGTCATCTCGTGGGTTGGATTTCAATCTAAAATGAAAAACCCTAATTCTAAAATCATAGAAATAGGGAGAAGAAAGGGGAAAAACAAAAAAATGAAGGGTTTAGGGTAAAAATGTATAAAACTACAGAAAAAAAGGTAAAAAAAGAAATCAAATTTAATCAAGATATGGTTTGAAATTCTATGATACATGGTTTGAATCACCAGAGGTTTGGTTTTTTATTGTCTAAATACTTCTGTTCGAACGTATTTCACTGCTCCACAGTTCTTTTGTGCTCTCTTACTCCAGGTATGTCTCCTGCAAATCTTTGGCTGAAAATTTTAGCAAAAATAGTGAAATAATGAAAAGTGTTTAGTATTTAAAAAATTATTTTATGAAATTAGATTTTCGAAAATATTTTGCCGCCCATTTTTTAAATTTCTGCTTTTTTTTATTTAATAAAATAGAGTTGCGCTTTTTTTATTTGCGTTTATTCGTCACCAGTGCGTCACTTAATAGCACCGCACCGGTGCGCCCTTAGGTAACACCGACACCGGCACACAGTAACTAAAACACACCGGTGTGGTTATATGTATAGTAGCACTGATTTGTGGTTCGGGCACCAAAATTACTTTTAGGTGTGTATACCAAAATTTTTGTGAACTCCAACCATAAAAATTGAGAATTATAATTTTGGTTTTTTTTTTAGAATTTGAATTGAGAATTTCAATTGGATAAATTCTTGATATAAATAGCTATTCTTCCAATGCATTTTGTTTATTTCAGGAGGTCCCCACTGATTATGTGGAGAGAACGCAATGTGGGGCGTGTTAAGATGTAATACTACACGGCCCAAGTAGGCAATTGTGGCATGTGAACCCGTGTTATGCTAAGATGTGGGCAATTTTCACAAATGGTTGGGAAAGTTTTTTTTTTAGCAGTTTATTGAAGTTTGAGATATTTTAGTTTTTACACATGTTGGAAATGTACATTTTGCTCTGAAAATATTTGGGCCATTTCTTTTCAAAACTACAACTCTTCTTCTTTCAAAAAAAGAAACTTGAACCTTTCCATAACCTGCAACAAGAAAAGGTACCCCATGATCTGCTTGCCGACCCATGATCTTCTTGCTCATTTGTAAGTTCCTCCTCCATCTTGGCATCCAATTTCCTCTTTTCTCCTTTGTTCTTTCTATCTTGATCTTAACAAAATTTATACAATATTTGTTTTACGAGAAACTGACCTTGAATGTTCTGGGAGCAATGACAACGAGTCCTTCATTCTGCATTTGTTAGTAGAAGAAGATCAATTTTTTACTAGACGATGCATTTATTACATGTGGAGGCAATGATTTCACATAGAAAATGAGTATAGGGTTGAGCAGAGGAAAGACATTGAAAAATGGGCTATTACATTAGCTTATCCAATGTGAAACTGATTTTGCAGGTGGAAATATGGTAGCTACAGGTATCTATGTTTTTCTTCCCATAGAAATGGTCACTGGATTTCCATTTATAATAAAAGAAAACTTTTTACATGTTTCATCCACATGAACAAAGCTTAGAAAAGTTATAGATGCCATTCAGGTTCAATTGAAAGCCGAAGATGTGATTTTATGCAACGTCATATTTGCTAGTAAAATTTTATGTAAGCCAACCGAAGCTCAGACAATACTCCCAACTGCTTTTAAACTCATTCTGGAGAATCTTTCCCTTCATCAAACCTACCAGCCCGATCAACAATGTTAATTGATATGTTATCCTTAAGGGAATGAGAATCCTTCCCTTAGAAAAATTCTTGCCCGCGATTCGAACACTCCACTGCTCCAATAATGCACTTTACAGAATAACCCTCTTCTGGTGTGCGGGGTTTTATAGGCACATCGGTGTGGTTTGTAAGATCGAGGTTTATGTTTTGGTACAGTGTTTTATGACACACCGGTGTGGAAGATTTGTGAAGCACCGGTGCTTCCTTGTACTAAGACACACCGGTGCATGTTATGATGATAAGCGCACTAGACTGTATAAAGGTTTTTTTTGTGTATGTAAGATCATAATAAAATAATTATAATTCTAAAGTACATGAATTTATTTGCATTATTTTATAAACTTTATTATGTTACAAAAATTCATATTATTCTAAATTTATTATTTTACAATTATTTACAAATTTACAAATTTAAATATTTTAATAAAATCATCTCACATTAATGCAATTAAAATTTACAAATATTTTACATACAATTACAATTACAATTCCAATTTTACAATTTCACATACAATTACGATTAAAATTAGAATTACAATTTTAATTTTACATACAATTATATTTGCAATTAAAATTTTACAAATATTTTACATACAATTACAATTACAATTACAATTACAATTACAATTAAAATTACAATTACAATCATTTCACAATAAATTAAATATTACAATTACAATTAAAATTTTACATTAAATATTTTACATACAATTACAGATAAAATTACAATTACAAATACAAATACAATTTTACAATTTTACATACAATTAAAATTAAAATTTCAATTACAATCACAACATAATATTTAATAAATATCATGGTCATTTAATATTAAATTAATTAATAAACATCACGATCATGATAACCATCGTACTAACATCATATTCGACTAAAAAACACATTCAAACATCAAATTAACACTATATATTAACATCTTCAGAACACAAACATAAAATATACATCTCATGTCAAATAACTCATGCTATCACATACACATCTACCTCCAAGCTGCACATTAAATGAACATATCTAACATGACCTAACAATATACACATCATGATGATCACCAACATGTAAATTAAGCACAAATGCAACATGAACATAAAATACATGGACTATATATATATATATATATATATATATATATATATATATATATATATATGGTCCATGTATTTTATGTTCATGTTGTATTTGTGCTTAATTTACATGTTGGTGATCACCAACATGTAAATTAAGTATAAATGCAACATGAACATAAAATACATGGACGTATATATATATATATATATATATATATATATATATATATATATATATATATATATATATATATATATATATATATAATGTTAAAAATATACAATTGTAATATAAATGTCATGGATTAGCTGGTGGTAGTACAACATCAATAGAAGTATTATTGGAGGCCTGCTGAGTCAATGGTGCAACCTTGACGATCGATGGTCCAATATTCGCATGATCATGTTTAGTATTGATGGATGTTGCAGGCTGCTGATTGGACGTGGTCGATGGTCCAGCCTCATCTTTATGATGACTGCTAGATGCTAGTGGAGCCTCAAGCTCAACAGGTGAAGCGCATGGTGAACGATCATGAGATGATGAGTTGCTGCTCGCGGACTGTCCATCACGTGTTGCAGCTCGACCACGCCTAAAATGTGAAACAATCCTCCTCAGTCACGTAATAGTTTTTGTAGCTACTATGACATCCTGCATCAGGTTGTACATGTCATGTGGCATGCCTATCCACATCTGTAATAGCCTATCATCATCCTGTATGTCTCTGTAATGAGTGGGCCTGATGCTCGCCTCAAGAATCAATGCACTGAGTTGGTTGCCCAACTCCATCCTACATCTGGTATCAGGTCGGCCGCACCTAGAAAAAGGCGGTACCGGTGCACCAGCAGGAGCATGTCTCTCTACACCGGCCTCCTAATCATGATCCTCAGCATCTACCATGCCCTGATCTTCATCAGGAACCACACCTGGATCATGTGGTGGTGTCGGCATCTCATCACCATCAAAATAGCCAATGTCTGCAAAATATATACAAGTACAAAACAATAATTAGACATTTTCATTACACAATTTAAAAAAAAACAAGTTAAAGAACATGTTAGAATAAATATAAATAAAACAGTAATATTACCTCTATCATCTGGCGGCTCATCATTTGTGAAGAGGATGTTGGCACACCCTCGCTAATCCAATCCATCATAAGGACATGGGATCATAATGGAGGGATTCAGATCGTCAACACTGGCTAGTAAGTCCAGTGCATCATGCAATATCCTGGCTAGAAACATAGTCTCTCCCCTATTGGGCATCATCTGCCGCCACATGTGCATCTGGGCCTCCAACATCGGCCTACGAGGCTGCCGAACAAAATTAGGCCTCATCTCTGGAAACCTATTAAAAAATAAAAATAAAAATTCTCTAAAGAAAAATGGAATTTGACCCTCCCTTGTGCATGAGCACGACATCTATCTAAGGTCGTACAGAAATTCCGCAAAAAAATGGCAGACCACCTAAAAAGCCATGGCTCATGTACTAAATAATAAACATAATATAGAAGCGAGCAACTAATGTGTTTCCCGTCACTTGTGTTGTTTGAAATGGTCGAAATGAGAAGTGAGAGGCACTACACGTCTTGTCTACCAAATGCATCAATACGTAACTGACCTCCAGCGACCTGAAACTTTGAAGGAGACAACACATCTGCTCCAATGTATCTCTAGGAGTAAACTAACTGACTCCCTACTACACAACCAGCTATAACCTTTGGGAATGAGGGAGAATACACCCCTCTCCTTGACAGCCCTGTAATGAAATATATATCCTCCTCAGTGGGTGTGTACCACTGTTCATGACCAACCTGCAAAGCCTATTGGAGGGCATTCCAGCTGCGAATAAGATGTCTCAAAAACACACTATGTGCCTTTAGGGAAGTAGCCTTCTCATAGAACTTGAGGAGGCCTACCTGCCGTAGGAGCCCCTCGGTATTTGTTGTAATAGGGTGAGGGTACACATCTCTCTCCCTCTCTCGTGCCTCCCACTGGCGAAGAATTTCATTCTGCTCTGCCTATTATTGTTATTGTTCCTCCTCTTCTCTCTGAATCATTGACATATTAAATAAATAAAAATTATTAAATCATACATGTATTTAGGAATATACATATATAATATTTTTTGGAAAAAAAAAGAGACCAGTCGATGCGCCACAAAAATAGTCATGCACAGGTTCCGATGCGACGTTTTTTTGTAGCGCACTAGAGGCAGTGCCCCAGATGAAATAAAACGCACCGTATGCGGTGCAACTGAAATTTTTTAAAGCACAGTTGACTATATATGGTGTCAGAAGAGCGGTGCACTGACTAAAATATATGCCCCGGCATGTATAGTAATGTTAGTGCACCAACTTCCTGACAAATTACATAGTCAATGGCGCAGTCTTTTACCAGGCCGCACCATTGACCCTGTCAGAATGCCGAATACGGTGCGCTGACAGACACTGGGGTGGATATTTCCATCAGTGCACTGCATTTCTATTCCCATGGTCAATGGTGCGATCGGATAAATGACCGCACCACACTTTTTTTAAATCTTAAAATAATGTCGGGTGCCTTTCAGTACCGCCCTAGACACGGTGCGGATACCGTTAGCACCAGTTGCGATGCGGCTTGTAAATTCTATAGAAAGCACCACTTACTGGTGTGAGCCGAACGGCTCGTGCGCATTGCGCGACCAAAAAAAAAATTATTCTTTTTAAATGGTTAATTTAAAGGTTATTTCAAATTCTAATCCACTAAAATTCTTAATTATGGAAAAACAAGAAAAATATCTGTACATTTTTCCGTCGAGGAGGCATATTGGTTGTAGAATTTTCAAAAGGAAATTTTCCCACCGTTTTGAAAAATGCAAGCTAGAGATTGGTGGGCAATGCATAGCTCCAGTCCCTGCAATGGGTGCAATGGGAGCACTGATGTCAGGGCTACTCAGAGATGGAGAAATTGCACCGATGCTTGAGAGCTCTAGAGCACTAAGAAAAGTGAAAAATGCGGTTTTTTTGCCGTAATTTTTTTTATTTAACCCTGTCCTAGTGCACGGGGTTTTATAGGCGCACCAGTGCAGTTTCTTCAGATTGCACCAGGCGGTTTTATTTTTGGCGCGGTGTTTTATAATGCACTGGTGTGGTTCCTTAACACTGCACCGGGCTATTTCTATTTTGGCGCGGTGTTTTATGATGCATCGGGGTAGAATAATTGTGAAGCATCAGTGATCTATAGTAATAGGATGCACTGGGTGGGTGTGTATGGAGCACACAGTTTCCGGTGTGCCAATTGTGTGTGTGACCGATGCTTTCTCTTGTAGAGCGCACCGATGTTTTAGAGAAGAAAAGTGAAAAATGCGATTTTTTGGCCGTAATTTTTTTTTATTTAACCTTGTTCTAGTGCGTGGGTTTTATAGGTGCACCAGTGTTGTTTCATACGAACGCACTAGTTAGTTTCTGTTTTTGTGTGGTGTTTTATGATGCACCGGTGCGGTTTCTTAACACCGCATCGAGCAGTTTCTATTTTGGCGTGGTGTTTTATGATGCACTGGCATGCAAGAGTTGTGAAGGACTGGTGTTTTACAGTAATAGGATGCACCATGTGGGTGTGTACAGAGTGCACAGTGTCTGGTGTGCCAATGTTTTGTGTGCATCGGTGCTTTCGATTATAGAGTGCACCGGTGATTGAGAGCTGTGGAGCACTGAAAAAAGTGAAAAATCCAGTTTTTTTGTCATAATTTTTTTATTTATTTAACCCTTTGCCGGTGCGCATGGTTTATAGGCACACCGGTGCTATTTCTTACAAACACACCAATTGGTTTCTATTTTGGCGCATTGTTTTATGATGCACCGGTGCGGTTTCTTAATACCGCACTGGGCGGTTTTGGTTTCGGCGCGGTGTTTTATGATGCACCGGCATGGAAGAGTTGTGAATCACCCATGATATATAGTAATATGATGCACTGGGCAGGTGTGTACAGAGTGCACGGCGTCTATTGTGCCAATGTTTTGTGCGCACCGGTGCTTTCTCTTGTAGTGAGCATGGGTGCAATGTTGGATGATAAGCGCACCGAGCGAAAAACATTTGCAAAACCCTCTACCCGCCAACATCCTCTAGTAACCTCCGCTAGAAATGGATGTATCGGGTATTTTTATAAGGGGTTCCTCAAAAACATCTTCTAGAGGGTCTTTTCCTTGTAGTGGATAGTATATGTTTAGGTCTAAGTTTAGAAATAATCTCCTTTGGAATTTTATCATCTTTGGAGTATTGAGGTGGTGTAAATCATAGGCACTTTATACCCTTCAATTGGACCTCCTTTCCACAACAAAAAAGGTTTCTTCTTCACTCTCAATAGTAAGATTCTTCGGGGTTGGAATTCTACCATCATTTGGTCTGTTTTCCCTAACAATTTATTCATCGATCGTAAAGATCTCAGCTCAACTAAAGCTAAGACCTACTTCCCATAATAGTGCTATTGTTGATGGGATTTTTTGAATTATATGATGAAATTCTCTTGTTAACTATATATATATATATATATATATATATATATATATAGATATATATATATATATCTGTGTGTGTGTGTGTGTGTGTGTGTGTAATTCACATGGCATATGTATTCCACTAAAGCTCTCCTATAATCTTTAGATTATGTACTATAACCAACAAATTTGCCTTTTATACCTATAGGATCTAATTTCTTCATTTTGTATTTAGGAATGTGAATCGATACGAGACATCCAAATATTCGAAGATGATCAATGCTTGTCTTCTTTCCTGTGAATGTTTTTTTGGGGTCATGGCATTAAGAATTTTATGATGGATTTGATTTTGTATATACACAGTTGTCACAAATTCTTCTCCCCATAAGAAATTTGGTAGGTCTTGGTTATGTAGCATGCTCTAACACATTCTTCAATTGATTAGTTCTTCCTTTCAGCCACACCATTATGTTGAGGAATGTAGGGAACTATTAGGTCCCTCTTAATTCATGCTTCCTTGCAAAAAGACACAAGATTTTTGGAAGTGTATTCTCCACCATTGACTTATCTTAGGGTTTTGATATTCTATTCTATTAAAATATATACTTCTACCTTGAACTTTTTAAATTTCTCAAACTCTTCATCCTTATACTTAAGGAGGTATATCAAGGTTTTTCTAGAGTGATCATCAATGAATATTACCTAGTACTAAAGACCTCCAAGGGAATTTTTTGCCATAGGTCCACAAACATCGGAATGTATGAGATCTAAAATTCCTTGGATCTTATATCACTACTTACAAAATGTTTCTTCACATTCTTTCCAAGAGAACATCTATTACATACACCTTCATGTTATTCCTTAAGTTCAAGGATACCAATAACCATATGATTCAACAATGGAAATATCTTCTAATGAAGGTTACCATAGCTTATATGTCATAATTCATAAGGTTCAATATCTAAATGCACTAGATCTTGAGGAATAGGTGTTAGAATCCTATACAACCTCCCCTATTGAATCCCAATAGTCTAAGAATCTTCAATACTAGATCCCTTACCCCATACATTAACTTTGTCACAAACAAAAGAAACCCTATCACCTTTATCCTCGAGGAAATAAATAAAGTGCAAGTTCTTTTTCATTCTTGGAACGTAGATTATATTGTTGAGATGAATTTTTCCACCAATTTCTATCTCCAACGAAGTAGATCCCATTCCTTTGATTGATTTTTTCTTCTTGTGTCCAAGTTCAACTGAATAAGAAGAGATTCATGTTGATAGCATTTGGAGTTGACCACATTCCCTTTTCATTTGTCTTGGGGCTCCATTTTCTATTACCCATATACTATAATCTTCAAAATTATCTTTGAGAGGGGAAAAGGGAATTCCATCCATGACTTCTTTATAAATCTTGGACATGAACTAGATAATGCAACCTTTGATAGTTTCAAAGAGACTCCTAACAGTATTGAGGCCTTTCTTCACATAGATCTCCATTGAAGAGGGAGAATAGTTAAGTAATTCAAGAATGTTTTCCAATGTGAGTACCAAAAAAAGTGATCCTCAAGACACCCTTCCTTCACCTTAGCTTTGAAACCATGTTGAGAAATAATTTTACCTATATATTAGGGTTTATTCCTCTTACATGATAATTACTTGTGACACTTTGCTGGATTTTATTACTTTATTGTATCTTCTTCATCAAGAAACCTCCGAAAACATAAAGTGCATGAATATCACAAGAACATAAAGAACACAAGATACAGGATCCAAGCCAGGTTGAAACCCCACAAGGGGAGAAACACAAACAACTTCTCTTCTTTTGTACAAATGCTTATGATTTTGATATTACCTTCCATTACTATATGAAAACATGTATGACACCAGACTCTTCATTGAGCCTATGTGGTTGTTAATCCCATCTAAATGTGAAATGAACTCCAATCTACACTAGTTCATTTTCTTATGATGATTTTTTGTTACTATTGATGTGGGAAAATGCTAAATATAATATCCTTACATGTAACCCATATTGTAATGACACGTGTTAACTAAAAAATGGCATGAACTAATCATGAGATTGATTAAATGATTATTGGAATCTACTATGAAGGATAGTGTAATGATTATTGGTTATCAAAAAATCAATAAGGTACAAAGGGATCTATAGCTAGTATCTGTCACAACAGGTTGTCAAAATGGGAGGTACCAACTTTTACAAAAGGTTGTGTATAAAAAAGAACAAAACATATTCCCACACCTTTGGAAGCATTTATGCACTATTCCCTGTAATAGCGACACATGTTAATTGGAAACGGGTCTGTAATAATGTTTTCATTAAATGGCATAAATATCTCCATTCGTCGATTTTGTTAGATCATTCACTTTTCCAATTGTAAACGACACACTATGAATTCATGTTGAAAAATTAATCACTAAGTCTCAGATGGTTATTATGTTGTACTGCCACGTGTCACCTATTTTGGCCAAATCAACATCCATAGATCATGTATTTCAACTACCACATTTCCTTATTTTTGGTGATATATCATCACTTTTCATGCTATACTTACCATTGTGGCTACTACCAACTCCAATAAGTTTAAAACTGAAAAACACCAATCTTCACATTACTTGGCATACAAATTTTCCCATTGCACAACAACAGTTGGAAAAAATTTCAAATACTATTAATCAACCTCCTAGACATGAATTAAGTATTTTCGACATTTATTAGGTGAATTAACCAATAATCATGAAATTTTTACAATGCTTTATAGGATTTACTTTGAAGAATTATGTAATTATTACTAGTTATAAAAAAAATCAAGAATGTATGTGGTAACCATAAGTACCGACACGTAGAAAAGGAAATTTCAACTTATATTGAATGACATGTTTAACAAGCATTTAAATTAGGATTTCACACCACAAAAAACTACTCTGCCATAGTTTAATCTCAATTTTAAATAAATTATAATTTATTTTCCTATTGTTTCATGCTACACCAAAAAATTTCCATTATAAAACGAATCTAATAATTATAAAACTAATTTCAAAATCGTATTTCAAAACTAATTTTGTAACTTGACTTGACAAGATGGAAACCTTATAAATTTTCAATGTCTAAAATAATGGATATACACCCACGTTCTCACCCGCACACAGATTTTTCCTTCCACACACTTCCATATCGCACAAACCCTAAAATGTCAATTTTCATGTTATTTGACACATATATTTTCTCGTTCATCAAAAACATTTTTTGAAATGTCACATAAACTCAGTCAAGCTTCTATGACATTTTGGTTTTAAAACTAATTTTATAGCTTGACTCCTCATGTTGGAAAGCTTCTAAATTTTCAGTGTATGAAATAAAGGATGTGTGAAGTGAAATACGTGTAGGAGAACCATTATACACCCACTTTTGCACTTGCACACACATTCTGCTTTTTGCACACTTCTTCGGCACACTTCCATCATGCACAAAGTGTAAGATGTTAATTTAAACTCAATAAATTTTCCATGGCATGGATTAACACATATTAAAAAAATAATTACGTCTTCATATTGAAATCAACAAAAGCTACATTGTCAATAAATTTAAGTCCTTTTAGAATTTATTGGGCCAAGCGATATGTAATCAGGACGCAATGTGAACTAAGTATTTTCAACATTCATTAGGTGAATATACCTATAATCGTGGAATTGTTCCAATGATTACAACAATTTTCTTTGAAGAATTGTAATTATTATTGGTTGTAAGAAAATCAAGAAAATATAAAGGACTGCATAGCCAATATCTATCACAATAGATTGCAGTAATCAAAATTAACAACATGTACAAAAAGCGATTTCAACCTACATTGAATGAAGTTTTTAACAAGCATTTAGATAATGATTTTACACCACAAAACAATACTTTGTCACAATTTAATTTCACCCTTAAATAAATTATAATTTAATTTTCTATTGCTTAATGGTACACTAAACATTCACGGTTTAAAACTAATCCCATAACTTTTAAACTGATTTTAAAATTTTATTTTAAAAATAATTTCATAACTTCACTCCACAAGGTGGAAAGCTTCTAAATTTTCAATGTATATAGTAAAGGATGTTTGAAGAGTGATATGTGTGGGAGAACCATTATACCCCCAATTCCGCAATTGCTCTCACTTTTTTCCCATCACGCACTTATCCACACACTTAGATCCTTACAATCTATAAAATGTAATTTTTCACATTATTCGACACATATATTTTCCCATTCTGCAAGAATTTTTTGTGAAATTTCACATGTACTCAATTAACCTTCTCTAACATTCATATTTTAAAACTAATTCCGTAAATTTACTCCATTAGCTGGAAAGCTTCTAAATTTTCAATTTCTGGAATAAAGGATGTGCTAAGAGAGATATGTGCAGGAGAACCATTATATGCCCACTTTTTCTCCTATACACACATAATTCCCACCAAACACCTTTTCCACACACTTCCATCTCACACAAACTATTAAATGTAAAATTTCATGTTATCTAACACATTTTCCCATTTTGCAAGAATGTTTTTGCAAAATTTCACATAAACTCAATCAACCTTCCAAAATTAGATTAACATATATTAAAATATTAATTAAGTTTTAATCTTACGATTAAAAAATTCTAGCTTGCCAACTATATCTAGGTGTCTCTTCATCAAACATGTCCCATTAACTTGAAACAAACACCATTCATTGCAGAAATGTAGCACACCACCAACTGGACTCCTTATCTCACAATTCTTCTCCATGTTACCTATTATCGAGCTCATTCCACCTTTACCTACAATCCTCTTCGCATCCTCTTGGTGATCCTCCTCTTCTCATCCTTCATTACTGAATTAATACTCATGAACATGCATCTTCACCAACTTTTTGGTATCTCTCTCATTCCTCTCTGTAGAAAATTGAAGAGAAAAGACATTGGCACCTCTCAACACCCCCTTCGATTGAAACTCATGCTCTCCCCATAGGCATATCTTCCCTTTAGTTTAACTCCATGGTCAGGGAATGTGGTCATGCTCAACACAGCGGAAGAGGAGGCGGATGCCCCACCCAATGCTCCATAGACTAGTGACCGCATGGTCTTACTCGACCCTAACATCCCTAATCACATCAAACCTTGTGTGGCCACTATGGAGGTGGTGAAGTGTATAAGGCTTTCCGGTAAAAAACAAGCCATTTAAAACCTTCTACCATGTCATCTCCGGAACTAGGAGCTAGATCAAACTGGAATTTAAAGAAGAGTGGATGAATCAAATTCATATCCAAATCACATGGCAACCACGCTTTGAAATCTATCGAAAACGATTGGCATAGATTTTTCACCCAAGCTAAATTCCTCCACATCCTCAATCTCTCTAGAAATTTCCACTGACCAGCATCCTCTTCATCATCCATACTCTCCTTCTCCCTCCATTATCTAGGTTGGTGATGGATGAGGGAGAGGCACGTCATATCAAGATCACTCCAATAAGTAGTTAGACGTCAAGGAAGGTATTTTGACGTAGCTTCCCATCATCTCTACCCATCTTATGCATAAGGTTCCCTCTCTTCATATCCATGACTCCTAAATATGCCTTATTGTGGAGGAAACCCCAGATAAGGAACCTTATGGAAACAAGAGAAGTGACAAAGTCGACCATAGTCAGATGAAACCAACTCCTTGACATTCAAAATGGAGGCACACAACATGAATATGTTCTCTATCTTATTCTAATGCCTCCAATTTATATTTTTCTTTTACAATGGCATATTTATTGTTAGTTACACCTGCATAATTTTTGGTAGAATAATTCTTGAAATCTGTTTGAGTTTTTTTATTTTGTATGCAAAATGATCTTGTATCAGAATTTTAATCTTCTGAATATGCCATATGATTTCCCCTTCTCAGATAGATGGTCTCACCAAGCTCTCATCATTGGGGCCTTGAATCCAAGATTCACAATGACTTTTTGAATCTATCTGATGTACTATATTTTTGCTGATATACATTTTTCCTTTTTTCCTTTAAAAAAAAACAAAACCTTCCTTTCGGATAAATGTAAGCCTTTTGATCATTTAATGAGCGAATCAATACATAATAAATACAGTTTTTGATTGCTTAATGGAATTTATGCTGAAAAATTATGTAACGTTTACTCCTATGTAAAAAAATAAAAAAATCCACATCTAGTATATGTTGAAGCAAGCATAAATTCCACAGGTAAAAATCCATTTCAACTTACTTTGAAGGATAGAATTTACAAGCCCTTAAATGAGTCTTTTACACCCAAAACACTACTCTACCATAGTTTAATTTCAATTTTAAATAAATCATAATTTATATTTATATTATTTCGTACTAGAATAAAAATTACATTTCAAAATTAATCCCATAACTTTAAAACCAATCTTAAAAATTCATATTGCAAAAATAATTTAGTAACTTGACTCCACAAGGTGGAAAGCTCCTAAATTTTTAGTTTCTAGACTAAAGGATTTACAAAGAAAGGAATGTGCAAGAGAACCATTATACAATGAATTCCACACCTACGCACAAATTATTCCACACACTTCCATACTGCACAAACCATAAAATGTCAATTTTAACGTTATTTGACACAAATATGTGTTTGTTCCACAAGAACGTTTTTTCAAAATGTCACGTAAACTAAATCAACCTTCAATATTATTCATATTTTAAAACTAACTTCGTAACTTGACTCTACAGGGTGAAAATATCCTAAATTTGCAGTGTCTCCAATCAGGAATGACGTGCGAAGATTGATATGTTCAGGAGAACCATTATATGTCACCTTCGCGCTGGCACCCACATTCTTCCCACTACACACTTCCATCCCACACAAACTGCAAACCTTAAATTTTCATTTTATTTAACATAGATATTTTCTCATTCCGCAAGAGATTTTTTACAAAATGTCACATAAACTTAATCAACCTTTTGTGGCACAGATTAACACATATAATTAAGGCTTAATCTTATGACTAATAAAAAATACAGTGTTGACAAATGTAAGTCCTTTCAATTTTATTGGAAAAACCAATATTCAATCAAGACATCGTTAGATTACTTAATAGAATTTATTTTGAAGCATTGTTTAATGTTTTTTACTTCAAAAATAAATAAATAAATGACACCACTAGTATACATTGCAGTAAGTGTAAGCATGACTGTTCGACACATACAAAATCCATTTTTGAATATTTTCTTATTATTCTTACTAATAGATACCAAAAGAGGTCTAGAAAAAAGGTCTGGAATATGTTGTTGTGTTGCTATCCCTCTTGTTATTCATTAGTTTGTACATTATATTAACATAGAATTAGCATAGTTATATTGGTAAATGTGATTAATATATGTGGATGAGAATTTCTTCCCACTTATCAATTTAACGACATCAATGTTATTTGATATTTTTCAAAGAGATTATTTTTTATCTGATAATTTGTATGTTAGTATCATAATTTTATTAGGTAAATGTGAAAAGTTAAATATGCATTTCAGAAATGCAATATAAATAATTTTTAAATTCCATACATTAAAATAAAAGAAACAATTATAAATGGTCAACATCTTTCATTTACAATCATACAATAAAGATTTGGATTAAAAGAAATATTAATGTGCCAATGTTCAAAAGAGAATGCCTATTGGCTTAATTACTCCATCAACCTATACATCAACGTAAGTTTCTTTAAAAAATATCTCTACTATAAAGGAGTAAAGTGAGATTAGTCACAATGGAGGCCATTTTATGAAACCATAAAGTGAGATTAGTCACAATGGAGGCCATTTTATGAAACCATATCTTGTTCCTGTGGTGATCGTGCACTAACGAGTTGCAACATTTGTTTGTGGATTTTGTTAGTTCACTAATATTTACTTAGTATTTTTTCACAATTAAACTGTGACTAACAAATTGAAACTAGAATATCCATATAAATCAAATGGATGATAAATTTCTATAGAAATCAAGGCATAATAGGAATCAAGACACGTACTTCATGATACATCTCACAATGCCAAAATTAAACACACACACATATAAACTTCTTTATTATTATTATTATTATTATTATTATTATTAAGATAATTAATATGAGTTCAACATATATACATTTAAAAAATGTTTAAAAATAATAATAAGTGATAGTATATAGCAAGAATTATAAATTAAAATGAAATGAAAATTGAATATGATATTTGTGGACATGACATTTTTTTAATTAGATTGAAAAAAATAACTACCGTTGATATAAATTTCAACTCTTTCTGTTGACTATTAAGAAATTATTAAATAAGTATTCTATAGAGGTTAACTACCAATCATGTACCTAATAATTATTAATAATTAAATTAAAACCAACACATTCATATAAATATAATGGATGGTAAATGATGATAGGCATCAATCCATCATAAGTATCAATAAACACACTTCATGATACATCTCAGGTTCACAAAAAGTAACTATGATATTAATCTAATTTAAAATAATATTAATTATAAGAAGAATTAATATATATTTTAACATATATACATTTTAAAAATATGGAACACCACTATTAACCATGGTGATTTATCCACACCTTATCATGTAAATATGCTTTATGACAATACCATGGGCCAATATCATGGCTTCTCAATACTATAATCCCCAAAAAACATAACTCATTTGTTCATAATATAACATAACATGAAACTTGTTCATATGAAATTTTTTTAATTAATCAACTTAATTAAAAGGGTAGAAAGGGGATAACTACTTTGGAGATAAATCTCAATAATTGATTTGTGTATACTAGTATGAATATTTTAAAAAATTCTATGACAGTTAAATCCATACCATCCACCTAATAATTATTGATAGATAAATTAAAAAATTAGAAGACCTATTCCAAAATAGATAAACCTATCTATATAATTATAAAAAATCTATTAAAATGTAAACACACCTATTAACGTAATTATGCTTTATCTTATAAGCCTGGAGTATTCTCTAAATCTGTTTTTTCTTGGCCAATAGTTCATCTTCTTTAGACATAAGAAAACATGTTAACATCCAAAGAGGCACAAGAATCTGGCATGAGTGGAAGCCTACCCCCTTACAAACCACCAATAGAGTAATTCCAAATGGTGCAGTGTTGAGAGAAACTTTTGGACCTTGGTGAGAAAAGGGAATATGACCCAAACATAAACTCTTTATATACCCCAATCTGTTTGGGATAGTCACTCCCTATGGGTTTAAATGCTTTGTTAGATTGAAAGCCTCTTCCTCTTTTGAAGGAAAAGACAAAGGTATATCCTATCGTTATCATAAAATTAATCTGAAAATAGTGTTTAATGTTAATTTGTATAATCTACAACTTAGATAATTAATAATATATAGTACAATAATGTGATTAGTATATCATTTCAGAACATATCGTACATAAAATACACAAGGATATAATACAACATAAAAGAAAGCCGAGTCCAAAAATAAAATTGTATTTAGCTTGACTATATATTATGAAATCCAAACTAATTTTAGTTTATATGTGCAATTTTAAATTAAAATTTTTGATAATCCTTAATGCGATAGGTAAAATAATTAATATTAAATGCATATAACTAAAGAATCAACTAATGCTATCCAATTACTATTTGGTGGTCAAGGTAAACTAAAAGGATGACCGTAACAATTTCTATAAATTGAAATGTCTTTCACTTATTCAATTATAAATAAAATCAATAAATAAATAATGAAATGAAGTAACAAATTAGAAATTGCGAAAACACATGTATTAATTCAATTCGTATAACAATAACATTCTAAGTAATCTAAATCCGTCTAAACAATTGAGAGGAACTTGGACTAGAGAAATGTTGAGATCAATGTCGTCCTTAAGACACAATTCATTGAAGGACAAGTATAATCAAATGTAAATATATATAAATTGAAATGGTACAATAGAGAAAAAATTCAAAAAATCATTTCTTATTCTTGAATCCAATTCAGAAAATGACACAATTCTTTCTTTACAACTTTCAGAAGTCAAATTACAAAAAACATTGATGAACATGAATAAGAAACGACTATGGAAATCATAAGTGATATAAGCATTACTTGATTGAGTCAAATCAAATCCGAATACTTATACAAAAATATTCAAGTCCAATAAATTCGACGGTCACGGTATACTATAATCCAACATTTCTTTCCCCCTTTTCCTCATTTTATTTTGCAAACTAGAGGTTATATACAAACTGTTAATCCCAACCATGTTCCAAACTAAATTTGCAAAATCAAAACAATATATACAAAAATACAACTCATTATTTTTTACTCGGTTGTCGAATATTAATTTTTTAAAGGAAATAGACATAAAAACTAATAGGGAATCCATGCAAACTTCGAGACAACTAGATGATATTCACAATAAGTGCTTTCATGCAATACAATACCAACATTAGGTGAATGGGAACAACTTATTTACAAATTAATAAAAATAAAATTTTAACACGTGAGATTTCCATTAAAACAAGGACGCTAGAGAATCTTTGATTCTATAGCGGTCTTTTAAATTTAGCAAACATAATAAAAACTAAAACATATCTCAAAATAATTGACACTGAAAAACAGATAAACGATAAAATATTTATTTAGCAGGTTTCAAATATTATCCATCTTGAGTAATAACTACTTTTAAATTTTGTGACTTAATAATTATGTGTGTGTAAGTTGATTGTGTTTTCCTCTAGGGTTGAAAAACTTATGATATTTTTTTTCCTTGAACTGATTTAATTCTATAAGTTAATTGTTCTCTTGAGTGAGCTATTTAATGTGGCGCTTAAGATGAGGTAGCATGAATAGAAATTGTTGGTGCCAATACATATCAAGTATGGATATACCATGGCTAATGTTGCCATGAGGGAACTTTCCTAAGTTACTCTCACCATCATGAATGTAGTTCTAATTATCAATAAAAGCACAAGTATCCTTAGTTTGATGTTTATTTATCTTTGGAAAAGGTTTAGTAGGAAAATCCATATCATCAAAAACTTACTTAACTACGATGTTCTTAGCCATGTTACGCCTAAGCTTGGATATTTTCCTTGCTATCTGTTTAATATTCACCCTAGACTGAGGGTTATGAATACGCTTCCTTACTTCCTCTCGCTGTGCAAGTTCAAAATCAGGGTTATAGTGAGGGAGGTTTGGTTCACCATTATCATTATACTTTTATTTTAATTGGACATGATGAGACTTATCATTCCTAGCCATATTTCTTGTAACATGAACTGACATTGTTTCAATTTTTTCAACCTTATTGTCATCAAATAAATATAAATACGCAGTATGGGATGGATCATCAGAGTCGTCTACATCAATAATGTGTCAATCATATGGAGTTGGGTTGACTAGGGAAAGATTGGGTGAAACCTCAAGGGAAAATTCTGGTTGCTCGAAAGAATGGCGTTTCTAATAGCCATTATGAAGGAGAAAATAATCCCATATTTCACCTATTTTGGACATGTAATTCTTTACCAAAATGAAAATGAGACTATGATGAGAAATAGGCTAGTAAGGGTTCTTTCGTTCGACATGATACGCCTTAGCCATCTTAGTGAGACTTTTGTGTGAGTAATACGAGAGGTTAAGCTTATAACGAAGGAATAACATTCGAATATAAATGTGGTACATGAAAAATAACATGTATATACCTTCACACTTTATGAAATGCTAAAGAGAATATAACAAATCCTGCCATACATATTTAAGAAATGTAACTCACACACCTTTAATGTTGTATGAATAATTATATTTTCCAGGAAATTTTTCCATGGTACATCACACATTGGACAATTATTCGACCATTACTCACCCTCCATATATATATGAGTCATATATTCTATGAAATTAACATAAAAAAAAATATACACATTCTTTACCTTTACCCTTCTTCCATTAGAAGTAGAGGTAGAGGCCTTTACTACTCCATTGTAAAAATCAGAAAGTGTTGAAAAGACTCCCACTATTTAAACTACTGAAAGAGAAGAAAATATTTTTCATATGATTAAATGATATTTCTCCAAATAAACTCGATTTGATTGAAGGGATACATGACTAAAAACTTGGTAAAATTTCTATCTTGATTTTATTTTAAAATGAGATGTAATGAGTTGAATAAAGGTGTGAAAACCTAATGAATAAAGAGAGGAATGAAATTCATGAATATAAAAATGAAATGAATATAATACGGAATTGAAAACCCTAAGTTATGAATTAGAATTCTGGCATGAGGTACTAGGTGTAACAATCAGTAATGATATCAACTAGAAGAGTATTATGACCTAAGAAGTTTATTCACGACAGTGATGAACAATGTAAATAGATGTCAAGAAACACGGTTGAAAACTAGGATATGTTGTGCCAATTCACCTGAAAACACATATAATTCATTCAAAATGAATCCCATAGTACCTACCTAACACAACCAAACATCATTTCACTACACGATACATTGAGAATTTTCCATGCCACCTTTTAATTACTCATTAAACCATATACCATAGTATTAAATTTGATGTGAACACTATAACACCAAATGAAATATTAATCAAAAATTCAATAATGGTAAGGTATATCGTAATTTCATGGAATCACACATTTCACACATAGGGATATGAAGCCTTTCAAAAACATGTATACCTATGTTAAGATAAGCTAGGTGCGAAAAAAAAAACATCCATAATCCCTAGACTTATGTAATGCATATATATGATTACTCACACACAACTTTAAGAAATGATCAAAGTAAGAAAATATATCAAAACAGAATGAAAACATTAAAATTCATATGCTTGCTAAATTGAATAATCTTAGGGCCTCACAGAGTGGCTGAAATAACATGGAATATATTATTACTTTAGGAAAAAAGAAGAAAAAAAATTATGTAGAAAAAATGACCAAAACCCATAACCAATAGAATTTGAGATGAGTTTTCCAGTTCCTTAGATATTATTAACACACCATTTATGAGATGAAAATATATTCACGTCACAGCCCATAACTAAAATTGTACTTCAAAATCATTATCAACATTTCAGTTGAAATCTAGGTATGAAAATCGAAAGAAAACAAGAAAATAAATAGAAGGGGCCTATTTCATTTGGAAAAATGAGGGAGTCTATTAGGTGGCCAACAATTGGTGACTCATTGGATGACCCATTTTCTCTAACTGAAATTGTATTGTATAATAGGAATATAATTAAGACGTTTTATGAGGAATAAATGCTAAATGAAATAGAAATTGATTACCTCAGTTAATATTGAATGTAATTAAGGTTATAATATTCAAAAATACTTGTCCACAAATTAAATAGTATATAGAAACTTACATAAAATCCATAAATATTTTCAGAGAATAGGTAATCAATAGATTCAAAGAACGAAATAGTTAACAAGTAGGTTGTGTAATTATGACTTCACTACCATAGGGATTACCTATGTTTCCAGTAACATTTCCATACCTCAATACAGGCTCCTTTTAACTTGCATTCAAATTCTTTCATTGCACTATTAGGATTTATAAACTTCATTTAAGTGTTTGGCTTAAGAATAGTGTTCTGATTTGGTGACCAAATGGTAACAGTGTCATTGATATAAAATTAGGAAATGAAAAAGGTAGCTCGTGATGACATCTCTTGGCTTAATGTATGGTGATTGAAAGACATCACTCTAGATTTCTTACCAGATAATGTGATTTCATTCCTTAATTATCCATCATCATGGTAGGTTAGCCCATGATGAGACCTCCTATCCTTTAGCCAACCCACTTAACAATGATTTAATTTATTTGGTAAATAACTTTAAAGAGATCGTTTAAAAAGTGGTGAAGTATCTATTGAACAAAAAACATGGTAATATCAGTGGATCGTGTGATAATTTTAATATCACCAACCTTGCACTAATTACACTATTTATTAAAGTTCAGTTGGTTGTGTGATAAACTCTTTTGATAAAATAAGGTTTTAAATATTTATTGTTTCCGTAGTGATGATTAAAATTTTAAATATCCTGAATAGAAAATTGTTTCTTTAATTAGATATACTGAAGTAATAAAATCAAAGCATTAAAGAATTAACAATTCTTTTTTCAAAATTTCCCTAAAAAAGGTATTTCATAAGTGATTTTTCCATTTTCAAGTTGTGAAATTCACCAAAAAAGCAACAATGGAGAGAAGAAAAACACATTGAAAAACAAAATGCATTCAAACAATAAATCAATATTTAGAGAAATAAGAGATTCATAAATGGATTCATGGAAAATACTTCATAAGAAGCTACCCATTTACCGAAAGGGGTTCTCACCATACTTCTACAGTTTGCAGAAGGAATGTACTAGGCACAAATTTTTTTGTAACAATGAAATACCCTAGCCATAACCTCTAAAATTTTTAATGCTCCCATTTTTGCTTGTGTGCCTTGTCCCATTTGAGCACCAGGTCACTTACCTCAAATTTTCATTCGAAAGAAGATCGGTTTTCAAACCAAAATTTCACAATATATTGATGTTGATGTAGTTTTTTCTTATACTTGTTTCTTTCTTCTTCCAATTTAAGCAAAGGCATTGATTACATTTTTCATAGTAGAGGATTTGACTTCCTGGACTTTTTGAGACAACTACAAAGAATAAAATAAAATATTAGGATGTAAAATTGTTTCGCTACCACATATAAGGAAAAGGGGAGGATTTCCAATTGCAAATGTTGGAGTTACTTGATCATCCCAAAATGTATTAAAGAGCGACATATACCAGTTTTTGTGATGCTCAAAGGCTACTCTGTTAAGGATTTTTGACAGATTTTTCGTTTTAGGACTCAATAAGAACATTACCATGAGTGAAATTATTTCGTGAATACTTAATTTTAATCCCTTTACCTAAGTCATAAGAATCGAAACATGAAAGTAAAAATAAGACACATTATCAAAAAAATAATGATTCTAGAACCCTAAAATGAGTGATAATGTTAGAATATTAAACTCTTATTAATTTTTTAGCATTCACAACTCACAGAGAAGTTACCTCCACACATCTTGTAAAATAACCAATTTTTGTTACAATATACCTATGTTGTTGAGATGAAGGAGCGTTGACGAGACCAACTGTGTGTAAGAACCATTGTTGAAAGGGATCTACCACATTAACGAGCCAAAGTGGAAATGAAGATATTCTAATCCTATCAACAACCTTTCCACATGTCTCACATATCTGGAAAGGAGCATGGGAATCCATAGTAAGGTGGGACAATAATACCCAGCCCTCAATACCTTCTGAGACGTGATGTCCCCACCAAAATTTCCACCAGCAAGACTGGGATGGATTTCATGAAGTACTTTCTGAGAAGAAACTTGTTCTAGGAAATAAAGTAATACCCCATTATAGTTCTTACAGAAAAAGAAAAAACAATATTAATCAACTAATAGGGAGTTGAATTTAGTCTTAGTTTTATTGTATTATTACCTTAAGGATGGGGTTGTGATGTACCATTCAACAAATAAAACATGATATTAGAATACCACGAATTAGAATCATATGTTACCTACAAAACTTAATTTTTCATCAAAGACACTTCATTATTAGAACAAGGAATCTCATGGTTGGGAAAGTTAACATACTCAACGAGCAATTTACAAAGAGCTTGAAATTTAATTGTTTGACCACGTTTGATATCAAAGTCATACTCTTGAAGGGTTGGCATCAAATCATCTTTTGTTTCTCCCAATTCCTTCTTTACGAACAAGTTTCTTATTACTAGGTAAAAGAAACTACCTTAGATATAGATTTTAGAAAATAGGATCCGAAATGATTTACTATCCTAAAGACAGCAAAGGCTTTTTTATGTACCACTGGATAATTTAGTTATTCTCCCTTAAAGGAATAGCTCATAAAATAAACAAGAATTTTGTGATCAGGATAATCTTTCTAAGTGAGGACAAGAACATAAGTAGAATCAGAAGAAAAGGTGTAGAGTATAAAATATCTCCAGAAATCTAGGGTCATCAAATAAGGAGCTTCAAATATGGATTGTTTAATAGTGAAAAAGGTGTATTTTTCTTATTCCATCCACTTAAAGGTAGATTTTGTTTTACTAGATATTTAAGTGGCTTGACTGTTTCAGAAAAATGGGGATGAATCGTCTAGGAAAAAATATTTTCCCAAGGAAGGATTGCATGAACTGGGTTATTTTCTGGTCGATTATTGTGCAACATCTAGAAATATTACACCCTAAAAATTTTCCCTCAGTGACTACAAATATATATTTATAGGGATTTAAGGAAATGCGAAATTTACTATATCTTTCAAACATGTTTCTAAGATGTGAGAAATGGTAAGATCTTTGTCTAGAAAAAACAACAACATCATCAAACTATATGACAACAAATTTATTTATGGACCCCTGAAATTAAATGTCCATTTCCCACTAGAAACTCATCGTGACATTAATAATGTTGAATGGCATCTTTCTGTAGGAAAATGTTCCCCATGGAATTCTAAACGAATATTTGAATTGGTTAGAGGGAGCCACCATAAATTTCTTATAGCTCTAAGAACCATCCAAAAGAGATAAAATATTAGAGCATATAACCAGTTGTAGGATTTTCACTATGTGAGGGACTAGATAATTTTCTTGTCAGAAGCTTTATTTAAGTTTTTGACGTCTACAAAGAGATGAATGTCTCCTTTATTCTTCCCGAATGGCACTAAATTCACAACCCATTGTGTATGACTGAGAGGGAAAATAATTTTGGTCGCATTAAATTTTATTCAATTCACTCTCGATAGTTGGTTCTGAACTAGGATTTCTTTTCCTCAACTTTTGTTGGAAATTATTGATATGAGGTATATGGGAATGGTATGATGCATAATTTTTGGATAAATTATTTTTATATCTTCGTACATACAAGTAAATTCATCCTTATATTCTCTAAACAAATGAATAAGATCTTCCTATTCTTTAGGGGTACAATTAGTTCCAAAGCTTATGTTTTATGGATCCTTTTCAGTTCCCAAATTTATGATTCCATAGTGCATAGTTGAGCTATTAGTTTTACAATATTTTTTTTTAAATATATCCTTTAATTCATAGAATTTCTCAAGCCTAACAACAATTTTAGGGATAGGGTTTACTAGATCAATGGATTCATCCATTCACTGTTGATTTTTAATCTAGGCGAAATTATATATGTTTTCTTTATGGGTCAATTCATCAATAACAATATCACGAAAACTATTTTCAGAGTGTAGGAACTCAATTATTTTTTTCATCACGAGAAAAAACACACAATTTAGTGATATTATCTGGAATAAACAATATAAGCATTAATTGAATAGAAAATGAATCAAAATGAAAAACTTTAGCAGGAATTAACGTAGATGATACATTTACCTACAGATCAATTTATTGATTAAGATATATATGAATATGAGTAATATTAAATGTTGGAAACTTTGATATCAAATCCCATACCTCTCTCTAGTAATTCTTCAAGTGGGTTGATGTGTAGTGTATAGCATTTATTACCGACTTAATGATTATTTCATAATGTACATAGACCCTTAAGCATTGGATTCCAAAGTTTAGAGAATTTTTGAGTCCCTAAATGAATACCTCATATTTTTCAATGTTATTAGTGCACTCAAATTCTAATCTACAAGCAATAAATTTTTCATTACCTCTTGGATCTAAAATCAAGCAATCAAAACCTGCACTTTATTTTGACTTTGACCCATCAAAATATAAATACCAAAGTTCATTTTTTTATCTGAAGTAACATTAAGAAGCTTCTTATGAATTGTCAATAATTTATTAACAGTCATAAGATTGGATTTTTCCTCACTATTTGTAAAAGGAGAAATTTTAGCGGCAAATTTTGTGAAAAATGAATTAAATCGTTAAACATTTTCGGTTCATTTCGACCATCAATATCAGTAACAACATATTTCATATATCGTTCTTTGATAACTCTATTCATATTATTTTTCCCCTTCTAGGGTAACCATAAGCGAGTTAAAATTGTATCCATATGCCCTTTTAGGTGTTGCATCATGTCGTGGCTTCGGAAAACAATATAAACTTTTGGTATGTCTACAACAACAATATAATTTTTTTGGTGAACTCTTTGATCTAACGATAATATGATCAACAAATGAGCTAACTCTCTGAACACCTATACATTAGTTATGTCAAACTGTAAAAAATTTATGACAGATCATTTCATATGGTAATTAAGTTTCTTTCACACATATAGATGCTTGAAATTCAAGGAGGATCTATAATCTATCATGAAATATGGAAATTATGGTTAAATATCTCATATGTCAGCAAGAATGGAGGTGGTTTCTTTCTCTATGGAAGAGAACTTTTCAAAGGGCGCTTTAAAATATGAACATGATCAATTGAATATTTTTCAAAACTAGCTACATTCCCACTAGGAGCAGTGTTGTTTTTGCTAGAATCTCCAACAAAATGGTTTTAAATGTTTTGTTGTATGATAATAGTTTTAAGCAGCTCAAGCATCAATATGTTTTCTTTAATTTTTTGCATATATTTGATTGGATCGTTATCTACATTTATAAGGGATTTTTTATAAATGTTACATGGCTATTTTTTGGAGTTTTGTGCCTTATTAGAAGGACAAGTGTCTTGACTTTTAGATATATTTTTGTTGCACATATTATATTGGTGTTGGTTTGCGATGATTGAACTGATATCCTCTTAAAACAAATTGTCTAAAAAAAGACCTGAAATAGAGGGTGGTTGATTATCATCTTCTTTAATATCATGTTCAGCCTCTATTTCATTATCGTTAGAGGTGGACTTAGCAATAAATGCCTGTAATGTATCTTATAAGACTTAAGTGGTGAGGCGTTCATTTGGGGGAGAAGGTTTATTTTGAAATTTCTAAGGAGTTTTAAATTTCTCCCTATTATAAGTCCCTTCTACTACATTCTTCTTAATATCAGACCATTAGTTAAGAACTTCCTGAAGGATTTCAAGATCAAAAGGAGATATTTCCTTCTTTTCAACAAGTGATTTTGATATTGATTCAGGTTCTTTATTGGAGGATCGAGTATGATCACTATATTTATTAGAATTAGGTTTTAAGTTGAGAATATATTTCCCAATATTCAAAGCTTCATCAATTGTTTCATGTAAAGTTTCCTTTTTAGCCCTCTTCACCCACATAATGTATTAGGAAACTATTAAATTTTTAGGAGGAATGCAATCGTTAGGGATCTTTTTTTCCAGTGACAGAAAAATTACTTTAAAATATTTATCCTTTCCTTACTTTTCATTCTCATATTTGATAGTTCCATGACTAACACTACTAGGATTTTTCATCTCCAAATTTACCTAAGAATAAAGTTTCAAATTATGCCTAGGAGGTAATGATTTGCGGGGTTTCTGCAAAATATCAGGTTGCAACTTTTTGCTCAAATGTGTTAAGAAAAAATATCCAAACTTCATCTTCATGGTGTACATTTTTATATATAATAGCTAGTATGGAATATTTAATATTATCTTCAAATATTTGTTTAGAACATGGGTCAAAATTAAGGATAAATTCATCGGTTATTTTCGGAAGAGGATGTTGCACACCTAGGATAGAGACAACATCTTGATTGAGCCATGGGGTGGTGACATTATTTTCTTGGTTACCTCAGTTTTTTCTTTGATTTATGTGGTTATTAGACATCGTTTGGGATCCATTAGAACTAGATGCCTCGGAAGAACCTTATTCACTAGAGGAATCTTTAGGAGATGAAGATGATCTAGGTGGTGAATGAGGTGGACAAGAACCTTTGAAAACATTAGGTTTTCTAGTTCTACCAGTAGGTGTTTCAAAGAATGATTAATTATTATTAATAATTCTACCAGCCAAGATGTCATGTAATCTATCGTTAGGGGACTTGCAAATTGGGAAATACCTTCGTTCGACTCTAACATTGTATGTTCTTCTAAATGAAAATTCAAGAGGCGGGGCAATATGTTGAGACAATTTTATGTGAATAGATTTTGCTCATTACAATCTCTCTTGAGTCCTAGAAATGACTTCATGAGATATTTGCACACTCTTGTCAATGTCATATCAGTATTTTGAATGGGTTAGAGTTGTGGGTTCAGTGGTCATCTATTTAGGAATAGTTTCAGGTTATGAATTGGAGGTTGTTTAAATTGTGGGAGGGTATGAATGACTTCTCAAAACTATGGGGGAGTGACTGGTTTATCTTTTGTGACTACCCTTAGATATTTGAAGCCAACTTGGCCCTCCTTCTAATGCCATTTGGTTGATGCAGGCTTTTCGAGCTTAGTCAAAAAAAGGGATGTCACTCGGACAGAAGCTCTTCAGATAGACCAACTCATTTGGGATAATCATTCCTGGGAAATTTAAAGGCTCCATTAGCCTAAATTCATCTTCTTCTTTCAAATGAAAATATAGGGATATATCTTATCATGCTCCTACACTTAATCTAAAACTAGTGCTTATGTTAATGCATATAATATATAAGTTAAATGATTATAAGATATAATAAAATATTATGATTAGTATCTCATGTCACAATATATGATACAAAATATATACAATAACATAATAAAATATTAAAGAAAACCATAAATTAATGTAAATGGTTCAAAAAATATATAAATTGTATTTACCTTTATTGCATATTATGAAATGCAAACTAATTTTAATTTATAAGTACAATTATAAATTAAAATTACCGATAATCCTTAATGCAATAGATAAAAGAAAAAGAACTATGAAAATGAAAGATTCTAATATCTTAAACAAAAGTGAAACAATCTGAACTTGTTTTAGATATTTCACATCAAGAATTAATTGTAAATATAGATAACTAAATAATGTTATCTAATTATTATTTCTCATTTGAGGTAAAATGAAAGTATCACTGTAACAATTTCTACAAATTGAATTTTATTTCAATTATTCATTTATAAAAGAATTCAATAAACAAGTAATGAAATGAAGTCACAAATTAGATACTTCTATAACACATGTATTAATTCAATTTGTATAATAATAACATTATAAACAATCTAAATCCATCGAAACAATTCATAGGAACTTGTACTAGAGATGTGTTTAAATTATCGTCGTCCTTAAGACACAAGTCATTGGAGGATGATTATGATCGAAAGTAAGCAGATCTACATTGAACTAACACAACAGAGAATAAATGAGAAAATTCACTACATGTTTTCAGATCCAATTAGAACGACATAGTTCTTTCTTCATAACTTTCAAAATTGAAATTACAGAAACTTCAGAAGAACATGAATAAAATGTGATGATGGAAATCAAAAGTGATATAAGCATTATTTGATTGAGTCAAATAAAATAAAAACACTTACAAAAAAATATTTAAGTTCAATAAATTCCACACTTAATAGTTAATGTAGAGTATAATCCAAATTTTATTTCCCCCTTCTCCCCCTCTTTTCTTCACAAATAGAGGCTTGTATACAAGTTGATAAGCCCGACCATTTTCCAAACTAAATTTGAAATATAAAAATAGTTTATACTAAAATACATCTCACTGTTCCTGCTGACCTAGTGGCCAAATCTTAATTATTTAAAGGAAATAGAAAAAAAACTAATAGGGAATCCGCAAAAAATTTAAGAGAGTTGCATGGTATTCACAAACTACTTTGATGAAATATGAGACCAAAATTTAGTGAATGGGAACAACCTGTTTAAAAATTAAGAAAAAAAATATATTAACAACTAAGATTTTCATCAAAACAAGGTTGCTATAGAATATTTGATTTTGTAGCAGCCTTTTAAATTTAGCGAACAAAGTAGAAAAAAAACATACCTCGAAATATTTGACACTGGAAAATACACAAACAATAAAATATTTATTTAGGAGGGTTCAAATCTTACGCATCTAGAGTGATAAACACTTTGACATTTGGTGACTTAATAATTATGTGCATGATATATGATTGTGCTTTCCTCTCAGGGCTCAAAGACTCTTCATCTTTTTGTTTTACCGTAAACTAATTTAGTTCTCTAAGTTGATTTTTCTCTTGAATGAGTTGTTTCACGTAGTGATCACGACGAGGTACCATGACCATAAACTATTGACGTCAATACATATCAACTATGGATGTATTAGAGCAAAAGTTTCTTTGAGGGAATTTTACTGAGTTACTGCTACCACCAAGAATGTAGTTATCATTATCAATAAAATCTTAATTATCCTTATGATCCAAGTGGATATTGGTGGCCACCCACCTATTCCACTTGGGGCCCCACCATTATTTCTTCTTGTTTCTTCAGTTTCCTTAATTGTAGCACATTTTACTATTTTTATAGTTTTTGAGGCCCTGAACTTCTGAAGCCGTTTTGAGGCCCTAAACGACGTTTTTTATGAATATCAAGAGAAACATTGAAGCTCCTTTGATGCTTCTCACATCAAAAGTTGCATTCCTTGGATAGATCTTTCTAACGAGGTATTTTTCGCATCAAACGAAGATCGTATGCCAAAGTTACGTCTCGGGGAAGTTGATGTACCAATTTACCCAAACACGACCCATAGTTTTGGTGCTTCATCTCCTAGGGTTAGGTTTTTTTATTTCTATGGTTTTCCATTGTTTCTCAATAATATATAGGCCCTCTAGCCTCATAGTAACATAGTTCAGAGGCTTGTAGCCGCCACATCTCTTCTCAGAGATAACCTGCCAGCGCCCTAGCTAGTTTATTTCCCTTCTGTCTGTAAGCATACTTCAGTTATTTTTTATTAATGAAATGAAATTTTATTTTTGCTGCATCTTTGCATTTATGTGTATTTATGTATCTCATTGTGTTCCTGCATAAATATGGATCAGTGGTATCAAAGTGGTCTTCTCTTTCTTGATCTTTCTTTGCATGTCCTGAATGAGGTTGTGGTATAAGGAGTTAGGGCTCGATCTGGTTGAACCTTTGCAAGATCATCCTCGCAAACCTTGATGACCTCCCATGGGAGAAGAAAAGAAATATGAGAGAGCAGGATATCCTATCAAAATATCTCTCAAGGAAGCCCTCGAGAAACAGAGGAATGCGATGATGGATAACTTTGCCCAGATCCTTCAACGGTTTTCCATCGTCGATGCATCTACATCCAGCAGCCACTCTGGAGGTGCCACTCATTTTGGGGTACAAGTAAAATCTGAAATTCCCATATTTGAGGGCCAAATAGATTCAAACATTGTAGATACATGGTTGAATCAATTAGAAGGATATTTCTCGGTTCATGACTTTTCCAACCGGGAGAAGATTATTTTTTCACTCCTCAAAGCTTCCCCCCATGTCAAGGACTAGTGGTAAACCTATTGTGAGAAAAAGGACAAGGGGGAAACCTCTCTATTCTCGGTCATACCCACTTGGAATTATTTATGAGACATCATAAAGGAACAATATTATCTCATGGGGAGCTATGAGGGCAAGTACATACAATGGACTATGATATGGCAGCAAAGGGATCAAGATGTGCATGAGCTGGCGAATATGTTCCATACCTTGCGCACAAAGTTGGGTATCAAATATTCAGAGAAACATTTGGTGTTGAAGTACCAAATTTGTCTGTACATATACAATCAGGAGGAAATGGAGTTCCTTGAAATCTCCTTGCTTGGTATTGCATATCGATATGTTTCCAATATTGAGCAGAAATTCAAACAGAAGAAGAAATACTTTGGATCTATAAATCAAAGGAAAGGGAAAGGTGCCCCAAAACCACAGAGAAAAAAGGAAAAATCCAAGGCATGGCAGCCCAAGACAACATGCCAAACCTACAATAAAATAACAACACCACGAAGCCAAAGAAGGACATAAGAAAGTGGTGTGATTTCCATAAGATATCCACCCACAAAACAAGTGAGCATCGGGCGAACAAGAACTGGTGGCCGAGATGAAGGCTTCCAAATCAAATGCATGCTCCGACTCTGAAATAGAATTTGATAAGGGGAATGAAAAAGGGAAGAAGATTATTGATGACGAGCCCAACGACACCATTTCCACCATGAAGATCCAAAATGAGGAACCTGAAGATCCTGAGGAGGAGGAACATCTCTTCCACTCCCAAATGTGGTTAAAGGGTTCCCCGCTATAGTTCATTGTCAACAGTGGGAGTCAAAAAGAACTCATTTATGCAGAGGTCGTGAATTGGTTGGGCTTGCCGACCATAACACACACACAACTGTACACCATCAGGTGGCTTAACAAAGGATGGGATCTCCACATCAGCTAGTAGTCTTGCCTTTCCTACAACATCAAGCCCTTCACGGATGAGGTATTATGTGACATTTCCCCTCTTGATGTTTGTGATGTATTATTAGGCCAACCATACTTGTGGAAGTGACATGTTGTCCATGAGTCCTGACCACACGTTGGCATTGTTACTTTGTGCAATAACTTGTATAATATACCAAAGGTACCACCACCTGTCGCTATATCTTTGGTTACTATAAAAAAATGCAGTAAGCTCATTTCCAAAACCGGGAAATTTGTTTTCCTGATGATCTGCCCTGAGGAAAAGAAGAAGACTCTGGCCACGACCTCTAGAAAAGGCTCCCCCGCACGCTAACAAAAAATGAACAAGGTCATGGAGGAGTACGGGGACATCATCACCTCACCCAAAGGGGTGCCTCTGCATTGTCAGGTCAAGCACCCCATCGATCTGACCCCAGGTGCGTTGCTTCCCAATGGACCGATCTATCGGCGCTTTATTCTAGAGAAGGATGAAATCAAGAGGCAGATTTAGGAGTTGTTGCATAAAGGTCACATCCAACCAAGTTAATCACCTTGTGGTAGCCTAACCGTGTTGGTGTAGAAGAATTATGGGACTTGGAGACTCTGAATTGACTATCGGGCACTGAACAAGATCATTGTCCAAAATAGGTACCAAATCCCACTAATTGATGACCTTTCGTACCAACTCAAAGTGGTGAAATATTCTAGAAAGATCCATTTGAAGTCCAAGTATCACTAGCTACCAATTGAACCCTCTGATGTGTGGAAAACTTCCTTCAAAGCCAAGGAGGGCATTTTCGAAGGGTCAGTCATGCCTTTCGGGTTGAAAAATGCTCCCGTAACCTTCATGAGGTAGATGGAAGACATATTTTGGCCATTCACCAACTCATTCGTAGTAGTGTACTTAGATGACATCCTGTTCTTTAGCCGGACTTGGGAAGAGAACCTACACCAAATTCGATAGGTCCTCCAAACACTACGGCAACACAAGTTGTGTGCCAATTTGGACAAGTGCACTTTTGGCATGCCCCACGTTCAGTATATGGGATACATGATTGATGATTGGGGGGTGCAAGTGGATCCAACCAAGATCCAAGTCATTCTGGATTGGCCAACCCCAACAGCTCTAACAAATCTTCGCACCTTTCTAAGTATTGCTAATTTCTACCGCATGTTCGTGTTGGGATTCTCTCATATCACTTGGCCCTTGAGTCAAGTCACCAAGGGAGGAGCGAAAGAATAATTCTTTTGGTCAAAATCTCAACAGAAGGCATTCTTAGAATTGAAACATAGCCTCTGCTCTACCCTAGTGCTCAAATCAGCAGAATTGAAACAACCATTTGAGTTCGAGACATATGCCTCTGACTATGATATTGGGGAATTTCTTACTCAATAAGGGCATATAGTGGCATATCACAGTGAGAAAATATTTGAAACAGTCTGCAAGTATCACACTTATGACAAAGGAATGTATTCCATTATGCAGGCTTGCCGACAAGGGAAGCATTACATTTTGGGGAAGGAAACGGTCATCCACATAGACCACCGAATATTGCAGTTCATACAAATGCAAGGGAAGTTGCAGAACGATCGCCATCAGAAGTGGTCCACATATCTGCAATAGTTTCATTTTAACAAGTACAAGAAGGGCAACACCAATAATGTTGCAGACTAGCTTATCAGACCACTGATCATGGTGCTAACCACCATTCTCAACTCTTGTGGGCACGAGACTTGTGATTGGACACTTCTCTACAAGAATGATATGGAATTTGGCCACACATATAAGACACTCTTGGAGGGTATGCAAGTTCCAAATTTTCACCTCTAGGATGCACTGCTATGACACCTAGGACACCTTTGTGTTCTTTCAAGCGAGCGTGCCAAGATGATTTGGAAAGCGCACTACAGTTGAGTCATTGGGAATTTCGAGGTTAAAAAAAATTGGCAGTACTGCAAAAGTATTTCTATTAGCCGAACCTTCAACAGGATGTCGGGAAGTACATCTGATCCTACACTGCTTGTGTTATTTCCAAACCAACCATCAAGAAGCAAGGCCTCTATACTCTACTACCTACCCCTATTCAACCATGGGAATCCATCTCCATTGATTACATGTCAGACCTTCCTTCTACTAAGCATATAAAGGACTTTGTTTTTGTGTTCGTTGACAGATTCTCAAAGATGGACATTATGGCGGCATGCAAGAAGAATATTAGAGTAGAAGCCACTGCTAAACTCTTCTTTGAAAAAGTGTGGGTGCACTTTGGGATCCCATAGTCTATCATCTCACATCAAGACAACGGGTTCCTCAACACATTTTGGTCTAGCCTCTGGTCAATTCTGGACACCAAGCTCACACAATGCACAAATTTCCATCCCCAAACTGATGGCCAGGCAGAGGTTGTTAACCGAATGATCGCACACATTCTTGGCATTTACAATTCAAAGCAATCACGAACATGGGATGAGAGCCTTCCCTATGTACAACACAGTTATAACTGGGCTCTCTGTTGGGTGCCAGTTTTGTACACTTTTCCTACATTTGTTTTCCCTATTTTTCTTCATAACTATAACCAATGGGAGTATCTTTGTCTCTTTTTCCTACCTTTCTACCCTAACTTCTATTGTTTCACCTTGTTCTTATTACTCTTCCAACTCACCAATTATTATGATATATCTTGCCTTTTTATGACTAATTGATGGTGAATGTTTGGAGAAGTTCCATGTTCTTTATGTTGTCTTTTCAAATTTCATTTATAGCACCAAAGATCCCGAGCGTGAGGTCCACAGGAGCAGTCAAGAGGGTGTTGTTACAACAAAGCGATGATGTTACACCTTGTTGTTACAGACCCGCCACAAACTGTTGTTACACACTATTTTTACTGACTCGCTGGTGGACTGCTGACTAGATCTCGTCAAACACCTATTGCTGATCTTCCCTTTAGCTATTACACTAAATCTGTGGTTCTATTACGATAGTTGTAGAAGTTGTTTAGAATTGTATTTTTGGGGTAACAACCTAAGGGTTGTTTTGATTGTAATCCATAATTTTCTAGTCATAACTTTATTAAGAAGTGGTTATAAATATATGTGTTTTATTTCGATCAACATGAAAATCATAAGATTCTCATGACTGATCTATCCCTTGATTTTCTTATGTAACCACTATACAGTTCTCGACCCTAGAGGTCAAAAGGTTAGCGGAGAACAACATTATTTTGGCTATGTAATTGTGTTCAGATTAATACAGATTATTTTGTTATTGCTGTTACATGTGTTATTCTATTTAGTTTCCGATAAGTTCTTCCTCTACCTGCGCCCTGCTAGGGAGGAAGGGCCCTCCTTCTTAGCAGGGATTGCAGTGATTAAAGTAGTTATGTGTATGTATTTGTATTTCAGCTTATGTATCAGTAGAGTGATGTTGTTGTTGTTCAGTTGTGAACATATCCGCTTCAATTTCAATACTTTGTATGATGTTACACATATGTTATTAGAGACAGTAGCTGGATACTTGTTGTGTGGTGCACTGGAACATGTTAATTGAAGTGTGATTCCAATCTTGTAGATCCTTTTATTTCTACATGAGTGATTTACTTCCAACATTTACTTCAGCAACAATTTATTTTCTTTGGAATTTCTTCTAGTTGGTGTATCTTCACAGACAGTGCAATTGTCATTGAAATAAAAGACGTCCCTGGATTGATAATTAATGTGTTTTTTTTAGTCATTTAACAATGATTTATATAGCCCAACATTTTGGCGTTGTTTTCGGGGATGGCAGTGACAATCCAATCAATCAAATTTGTTTCTTAGAATGCAATTTCTGTGTGTTTTCATAGAGTGTCTCCAGCGACAGAATTGTCGGGAAGTAAGACGAGAGGTAAGAACTTGCGCAACGCTCTAACAAACTTGAGAAGGTTCACCAATTTCTTGTTGGGACATTTAGGAGAGTGAATTTCTGAGCATTTCGTTTTTTTTCTTAGAGTGTCTCCAATGACACAATTGTTGGGTGGTAAGACGAGAGGTAAGAACCTGTGCATCGCTCTAACAAACTTGAGCAATCTCACCAATGTCTTGCTAGGACACTTAGGAGTTTAATTTTTGGTGTTTTTTTTAGGGTGCCTTCAGCTATACAGTAGTTGGGCGATAAGATGAGAGGTAAGAACCTACGCATCACTCTAACAAACTTGGGCGAGCTCACTTCTATAGAAACTGAAGCACTTATAGGATGAATTGATACACATAGGGCCCATGTTTGCTGGTAGGAAAACATCAAAATCTAAGAACACCCCCCACTCTATTGACTACAGGAAAGAAGGGTCATAAGAAGGAAAAGAAGAGTGCAGATTTGAGAAGAAAGACATTCTTTGAAGATCTGATTTCAAGGGCAGAAAAGGAACAATCCACGTCATATAGAGATAATAGGAAGACAAGACCACAGAAAGCAGCTACCATATCAAGGCCTAGACCATCGGTGTCTTCCATGTCTGGACCTCACCATCCTTCGAACATCATATCCACTCCCGATATGAAAACTTCGGATTCAAAATAGTAGTGGAAAACCATTGATCGGGATCTGATAATTGAAGGACACAAAGAGACCAGTGGGGAGAATTAGGGACCTGAGGAACAACATTCAGTTGATCATCAATTGGACGCTGGTAGTACTGTTAAACAATTGGTCCTGGAGTAGCCTGATCCTTTTATTTGTCAATCTCCAGTACACTCAGAGGTCAGTTCATCCCATTAGGAAGAATCAGCGATGGGGGACGAGAATGTCAAGATAGATAGCTCTGTTACTTTTGAATTCCATAGTAGTAACACGGGATGATGCTGTTATGAAGAATATTCCTTTATCATACCTACCATCGTTTCAAGGGATAGATATTGAAGACCTTGATAATTTTTTGTTTGAATTTGATGTGCTGTGTAGAGGTTATGACTACACTTCAAATGCCTAGAAACTTAAATTATTCCCTACTACTCTGAATGGAGTAGCATTAAGATGGTTCATGAGATTGGGTGCTGGCACGATTCGAACCTGGAATGACAAGAGAAAGGCTTTCCTCTTTAAGTATCGGGATTACTGTCGAACTAGAGACTTGAAGGACAAGATTTTTAGAATTGCACAGAAGGAGGAGGAAAGCTTGGATGACTATTTGGAGTGATTTCACTATAATTTACAGAGGTCTAAGTTTAGTAACTTAGATCCAGAAATTCTAAAGCCAATAATTTTTTAAGAGGTATAAGAGATGATTGTCTTGAGCATATGAACCTATTGGGAAAATGAGACATATCGCAAGAAACATTTGATGAGATAAAGAAGCTTTGTCTGTGTAGCTCAAGAGGATCGGTGAAGGGGAAATTTTCAGTTCGGGACCCTTCACTCCAGATGCGGAAGTCCACAAGTGGAGGAGTAATGAGAGAAGAGATCGGGAACTTATTTGAGGATTTCAAAACTGACCTCCTTATCACTCTCTCCACCCAGATCACTACGGTACAAGTCAAGAAAGTACAAGCAGAAGATGAGTTAGCCTTAGCAATATTCTGTCCCCGATGCAAAAAGAAACATTTGGAAAGATAATTTGGACTGAATAGTGTCAGCCTGTGCAACATCTATGAGTTGGCGCACTCGACGAATCAGTGTCCTGAGTTGCCTAGACTGAAGGTGGTACTTCAAGAATCAAGCGAGGATGTTCAATATTCTTATTTCATCAGATCAAAGAGACCATGGCAGCCACGACCTACATGTATGCCTTCAGATTTTTTCTCTTTTTATCCTTGGAATAATGTTTATAATAGTCAACAATATCCATGGCAGTATCCTAGTCCTTCCTCAACACAATTTCCTTCACCATGGAAGCAATGCCATCTCCTCCACCAATGAAATATCCTCCATCACAACCCAATCCTTGGGGTCAGAATTGGAGAGGAAATGGGAAAGGTTCAATACCCCCTCCAATAACAATGCAACAACAACAGTTACAACTCCCTTCTATTCAAAATCCTACACCTTCTATCCAACCCCAATTACTTGTGCAACCTAACTCCAATCCAAATAATAAGGTATAATAGAGCATGGATGCTTTGGTTACCCTCCAGAATTATCTTATTAGTCCTATTGGACTTAACGAGGTTCGGCTTTGATCAGGGAAAGTAATCAAATCTGAACATACTCCCATTATTACGGAAGAATGTGAATCACCCAAGAAGGATATGGACGATTCTGAGGCAGTTATTACACATGTAATAGCTGATACAGCACCTATTGTTACATCTTTAGCAACCAGATCAGGAGGATAGCCAATCTGAGTAAGACTGCTACATCTACGATAGATGAATCAGTTGTTAGCATTCAGAACCGCCCATACCCTCAACGATTAAATGAAACCGGGCTGGTATCACAACCTGAATCTGAATTCCTCAAGGAGATGCAAAATATGTATGTGTGGAGCTCTTAAAGAAGTGTCTACCTATGCTAAAACAGTGAGGTATATATGCATCAAAGGACCTCGAAGGAAACCTAAAGACCCTGATAATATTCATGTCATGGGGAAATTGTCTGATCTTATGACTGATCAACCTTTGTTAACTAAATATAATGACCCAGGGAATGCTACAGTGACTGTCCATATTGACAATCATCCCATAACCAATACTTTAATTGATCTAGGGGAGGCTATTAATGTCATGACTAAAGACATCTTCATCTCTCTAGGACATCATGGACTTAGACCTACAGCCATAGTGCTTGAATTAGCAGATAGGTCCCGTGTCAAGCTCGAGGGAATGACTGAATATGTGGTTATCACTATGGCTTCCTGGAACTATCCAGATGAATTTCTCATTTTACAAACCAAATCCAACCTGGGGGGTCATCCTTTAATCTTTGGAAGACTGTCGCTGGCCACTGCAGATGCATATATCGAATGTAGGTCCAGATCTATGGAGATCTCAGATGGAAAGGCCACTCAAAACCTGAACCTTTATCCCCCAGCAAGACCTGATATGGATTTGAGTAGTCCTTGGTGGGACGAATTTGCATCTGAATCTGATCTTTCCTTACCTCTTCTCACACTTGGAAAATCACAATAGTTTAAGGATGAAACAGAGGACGATATCATTAATGGTTTTATTAGTAATTCACTCCTTGCTACCTCCATTAGAGATTTGGGAGAAGAACATGAGGAAGATGATGCAATTATTGAACATTTGAAAACAATTCCACATACTATTAGCAGTCTCGTTGAAATCGAACCTCGAAAATGTTTAAACATCAATCCTAACCTGACTGCTGAACAAAACAGATTACTGATACAGCTGTGATAGAAATACAAAAAGGCATTTGCATGGGACTATATGGATATGAAAGGAATCCATCCTGACCTATGCACTCACTACATTTACTTTAAAGAGGACTGCAAACTGGTTAGACAACCTCAACGCCAAATGAACCCCGCACTTAAGAAGATAGTGAAAGAAGAATTGCAGAAAATCCTTAATGCTAATTTCATCTACCCCATTTCTGACAGTCAGTGGGTGTCTCCACTTTTCATAGTTCCAAAGAAGAATGGAAAATGGAGAGTCTGTGTTGACTATAGAGAACTTAACAAGGCCACTCAACAGGACCATTTTCCTTTACCATTCATTGATCAGGTCTTGGACACTCTTTCTGGAAAAACATTATTTTCATTTCTAGATGGATTTAGTGGCTATAATCAAATACAGATTGCCCCAGAAAACCAAGACAAGACAACCTTCACTTGCCCATGGGGTACTTTTGCGTATAAAGTCCTTCCCTTTGGCTTCTGTAATGCACCAACCACCTTTCAGAGAGAAATATTGGGTATTTTTTCTGATCTTTTGAATGATTGTCTTGAAATCTTTATGGATGATTTTACACCCTATGGAGATGCCTTTGAGACAGCATTAGCTAACTTTGAAAAAGTTCTAGAGCATTGTGAACAAACTAATGTTGCTCTGAGCATGGAAAAATGCCACATGATGATGAGCGAGGGAATTATGTTGGGACATTTCATTTCAGCAGATGGGATCAAGGTAGATCCTACAAAAATTGAGGTAATCTCAAAAATATCGACCCCTAAGACTCCGAAACAGGTACATAATTTTTTGGGACATGCAGTATACTATAGGAGATTTATAGAGAACTTTTCAAAGATTTCATCTCCTCTATTTTCATTACTTATGAAGGATGCAGAATTTGTGTGGATAAGGAAGTGTGAGCAGGCCTTTTTAAAGTTGAAAAAAATTGTAACAATAACACCTATTATACAAGGACCAAACTGGGAATTGTCATTTCATATTGCTACAAACGCATCTGACATGGTTGTGGGTGTTGTTTTGGGGCAGCTAGAGGAGAAGAAACCTTATGCCATTTATTACATCAACATTAAATTAATTGTAGCAGAGCTCAACTACACTATTACTGAGAAGGAATTCCTAACATTAGTGCATGCTATCAACAAATTTTGGCACTACATCATTGGATACCAAGTATTTATACACACTGACCATGTTTCAATTCAATTTTTAATGAACAAGCCTGTTACTAATGGTAAATTTACACAATGGTTATTGTTGTTACAAGAATTTGATATCACTATTTTAGATAAACAAGGAAAAGATAATGTAGTTGTTGATTTCCTTTCTAGATTAACTATAAGTGATCACTGCACTTCCACTGAGGATTCTTTTCCAGATGAATATATTTTTTCCATCTCTACTCACTCACCATGGTATGCAGATATAGCTGATTACCTTGCTGCAAGAAAATTCCCACACCAATTTTCTTCCAAGGAAAGAAGGAAGATTATACAATAGAGTGCTACCTACTCCTGGATAGAAGTCAATCTCTATCACGCCGGGCTAGATTTTTGGATTAGGCGATGTATTAGAGAAGATGAGGTATTTGAGATCTTGAAGAATTTTCATGAGGAAACTTGTGGAGGACACTTCGTTGACAAGAGGACGTGACATAAAGTACTCTCAACAGGGTACTACTGGCCAACTATGTTCCAGGATGCCAAGAAGTTTGTGAAAGAATATGATAGCTGCCAAAGGATGGGCCAGCCTCTGAAATCAGATGAGATGTCGTTACAACCTCGGATAGTGATAAAACCATTTGAGAAATGGGCCCTAGAATTTTTGGGCCAATTAATCCTTCATCACAGCAAAAATCATACACATTGGTTTGCATCAATTATGTCACAAAATGGGTCGAAGCAAAAGCGCTAACTAGTGCAACAGAGTAGGTTGTTTCAGACTTCCTGTTTCAAGATATTTTTGTTCACTTTGAGATACCCAGAGAGATAGTGAGAGATGGGGGGCCTCAGTTCACTTCTCATTTGATCAGGAAGTTGGTTAAAAAGTATGGAATTCATCACAGAATCACTACACCATATCACCCACAAGAAAATGGCCAAGTAGAAAGCACCATAAAGTCATTGAGGGAACCTTAACAAAGACAGTAGCCAGCCACTGAAGAAACTGGGCTGAGAAACTTCCAGAGGTACTGTGGGCTTATAGGACAACATGGAGGAATAATACATGCTTCTCACCATATGAATTTTGATATGGTAAGAATTCCTTATTCCCCATAGATTTTGAAATAAAGACATTAAGAACAAAATTGCAGGTCAATCTGGATTTGAGTACAGCACAGACTCAAAGACTGAACCATCTCAATGAGTTGGAAGAGAAATGGTTGGTTTCCATTCAACAAACAAAGATCATTCAGCAGCAAAGAGTTAGATGGCATGATTGTTTTATTAAGAATAAAAGTTTCCAAAAATGGGATTGGGCTCTTTTGTATGATTCAAGGTTCAAAAATTTCAAAGGCAAGCTCTGCACGAGATGGCTAGGTCCTTAGGAATTGGATACAGTCTTTGACAATGGGACTGTACAATTGGTCACCATTGACAGTGCTAGGACGTCGTTACTGGTTAATGGGCACCGTCTAAGGTTATATCATCAACCCGCTTCGAAGGAATCATTTGCCAACATTTTCGCGGACTATGATGTTCATGTTACAACAGTAGGGAACATTCTCCTGTGAAACCTTAGAAATTAAAATTCCAATAAGTGCACCAGTTGAAAACCACCTTTGTGGCAGTTGTTACACCTGTTTAAAAAAAACAAAAACAAAAAAAAACAAAAACAAATAACAAAAAAAAAGAAAAAAAAAAAGTAAATCTAACTGTGAAAACCCCTTTCCGCGACACAGTCAAACAGTCAGTAACAACTGAAAACCACTCTTGTGGCAGCTGTTACACCCATGATTTTCTTCCTGAAACATCATCTTCCCTTTCTGATATATTTTATAGGATGATGGTATTCATGTAATTTCCTTTTCTGCACCAATTTCTCCAGATTATTATGTTTTTCTAAAGAATAATCTAAGGGTTTTCTTGGTTGTTACACATATAATAGTTGATAGCCACAAACACTATTTCTTATGATTCATTCCATAACAACAATAATTGTGCCGACCAAATGCAACAACACGAGCGCTACAAGCAGGACACCGCCAATTTGAAATCTTCCTCCATGTCACCTCAGGTATGTCATTAAAAAGGTAAACATTGTCATTTATAATTTGGTGATTAATTAGTGAAGTAATGATATTCCTGTGACGGCCATGGGCGACCGTCACCATTAAGGTGGGGTAGGGGATACGTCTTGAAATCATTGCAAAAAGCCATAATCATAAACATCTATCAAATCCACATGCACCCAATTAATAACATAATTGCTAATGATGACCGAATTTGGTTGGAAAAGATCGTGTGTACTAGATCCCATTACTTTCCATAATGAGACATTTATGAATATTAGTGTGAGGTACAAATTGGTAATTCGTGAAATTCGTCACCTCCCATCAACCTCCTTGACTGAAACCTTGCATCCTCATTGTAAACTTGTCAATTGGGATAAGCAGAGACGCAGCGAATTCAGAAACACAATGATATTACATTGGGGTTGAAAAGCAAGAAGAAAATTTAGAAACAAACAGCAAATATGGGTGGAGTAGCGGTCAGGCACAAGCCGAATTCCATGGACGCCTTGCAGAATTTTCCAGAAGCCTACCATTTATTCAGAGATGCCGAATGGATTGAGTATTTCCATAAGCTTGAAGGCTCAAACGAGGCGGTGGAAATTGAATTTGCTCAAAACTTGAACAATAATCAAACCCAAGTAAGGGGCATGCAAGTGGAGGTGACTCAAAAGGTAATTTCTGGGGCAACTTCATTACCTGTAGAGGGGCGGAGGTGGTTTAACATAAATATCAATGACCCCTCCTTGAAGGAAGACTTCCTAGAAGGGGAATAAAAACTGGAGAACAAAGGGAGAGGAATTGACAGGTTGTCACTTTCTCATCCTTGGGAAGATGTTGCCCTGGGTTTAATTAAATATATCACTTGTGAGGGAAGATCCACGATAGTAGTCAACTATCACTTTCCTCTGCTTAATCACCTTCGGCACCAACAAAGGATTAATCTTCCATTCTATTTGTTAGGGAACATCAAGAATATGGCGGCAACAGTAAAAATAGCAGCACACTTGGAGGCATTTGTGACTAATCACGAACTCATGAAGCTAATCATGTTGGATGCCCTAGGCCAGCAAGGAAAAACTTGGGAAGAATTCAAGCAAAAGAGGTCGAGGTCAAGCCGGGGGAAACAGACCACGACTTCATGAGGAAGTCAGGCAGAAGTGGAAACCCAGTCTCAGCTTGTTGGAGTTGGGATTGGGAAAGAGCCTATTGATGAACCAATTGGGGATAGAAGGCCAAAAGAAAGAGTGAAAGTCAGCATACCTACAGAACCTTTTCCTATGGCTGGAAAGAAGACAGAAGCAGAAGTTTTAGAAGAAGAAAGGCAACCCTCCTCATCAAGTAAGGACAAAACCAATGCCATGTTTTTAGAACTCGAAAATATAAGAAAGGAAAATGAAGAATTAAAGTGGAAATTATCTAAGGGGGAGGAAATCCTAGTGTCTATATGCATAACATGTTCTCAAGAGTTAACAGCAGCGAGATATAAGGTCTGTAGAGAGAATATCAGCCCAATAGAAACAGAAACAGAACAACAGGAGGCTGATACACAAGAACCTAGTGATGATACTGTTGTTACACAAGAACCAACAGTTAAAGCAGAGCCTCTTGTGATAATTTACCTAGAATCCGACCCATAAGAACCTGTGGACATCACTCCTATTGTAGAAGAAACAGCAATGGACAGAGAGGCTACTCTAGGTGGAAACAGAGGGGCTGACACACAAGAACCCACCGAGTTAGCTGTTGTTACACAAGAACCAACAGAAAAGGTGGAACAACCCCATGTAGAAGAGGTTGCTACACCCATTATTGATGTGGATATTGAATGCAGAATAATGTTGGGTCCCATCTCGGGATGGAGTTCTGAGAAAATCCTCTTAATTTGCAAATTACAAAAGTGGAAATAGGAAGCAATCTCCCTTCGGGATGGGATCATTTCACTAAAGGAACATCAGAGAGAAATAGACACTTTACATGAAAGATGGATGAAATTAGAGTTGAAGAAAGGATGGGAGAATTAAAATAAGAAGGAAGCTCTGAAGAAATAGGAAGAACAACTACTGTTATTACAACAGCAGATTCGGGACCTCACCATAGATAAACAAAAAATTCATGACCTCGGCCTCAACTTGCTGGGTTGTAGGAAGCCTTCTCCATCCTATCCTATCTTTCTATGGGAACGTTACTTTATGTTCCAGATGAAAGTTGTTATGGAGGACAGACCTTATTTATGTTCTTCCACTCGTACATTTCTAGATGTTTTCTGTGCATCCAATTTTGACGAGAAAAGCTTGCTGTGTGAGTTATTATTACACAATATTATTTGTGAACATGTGAGTATGTAGATGGTTGTGACAATATTCTCCTATATGGGAGATCTTCAGTTGAGAGCTTTTGTGTCCTTCATGAAGAATCAGATTGAATGGCATTTGGTTATCAAATCTATGGAGACCAATGAGGAGAAGATGGCATGGTGGGTTCGGGCAGAACCAGGACAGGCTGTCGAGTTAAGACGAGAATTCAGGAGAATTTTGAGTACCGCTGTGATTAAAGAACTAGCTGCCACTTATAGAAGAAGAATTGTGAACTTCTGCCTCAATCAGTTCTCTATGATTAAGAGCCAAGATTTGACAGGGCGCTTGAAACGTACGAAAGCCAGCAGTGATGAGTTATTGAAGGGGGATCCATTCTCATTCAAGAATTTCGTGGTGGCTATTACACATTTACCAGCTTATGCACAGATTGTAAAATCCCTTGGTGCTTTGTCGCTGGGATTGAGATTCGATTTTCCTTTGATCTGGCTGCCAATTAAGGATTACCAGATCCATTATGAACTTAGTAAGTACGAGTCAAAGTCCTAGGTATGACAGTTGATGGCCAATCAGGGATACAGGTCTGTAGACGAAGATACAACTGGTGCTTATGATCTCATCAACCTACACTGGAGATATTCCCATGAGAGATGAGTTTGCATGAGGACATGTAACTATTTCAGTTGGGGGGAGATGTTGGGTGCAAGTTTTTTACACTTTCCCTAAATTTTATTTCCCTATTTTTCCTCATAACTGTAACCAATGGGAGTATTTTTGTCTCTTTTTCCTACCTTTCTACCCTAACTTGTGTTGTTTCACCTTGTTTTTATTACTTTTCCAATTCATCAATTATTATGATATATCTTGCCTTTTTATAACTAATTGATGGTGAATGTTTGGAGAAGATCGATGGTCTTTGTGTTGTTTTTTCAGATGTCATTTATAGCACCAAAGATCCCGAGCACGAGGACCACAGGAACAGTCAAAAGGATGTTGTTACAGAAAAGCGATGTTGTTACACCTTGTTGTTACAAACCCGCCACAAACTGTTGTTACACTCTGCTATTACCGACCCACTGCGGACTGTTGACACAGTTGTACCGCTGAATAGATCTCGTCAAACACCTATTGCTGATCTATCCTTTAGCTGTTACACTATAGTTGTGGTTCTATTACGATAGCTGCAGAAGTCGTTTAGCATTGTATTTTTCGGATAACAGCCTAAGGGCAGTTTTGATTGTAATCCATAATTTTCTAGTCAGAAATTTATTAGGAAGTTGTTATAACTATATGTGCTCTATTTCGATCAGCATGAGAATCATAATATTCTCATGACTGATCTATCCCATGATTTTCTGATGTAACCACTATATAGTTCTCGGCCCTAGAGGTCGAAAGGTTAGTGGAGAGAAGCATTATTTTGGCTTTGTAATTGTGTTCGGATTAATACAGATTATCATGTTATTTTTGTTACATGTGTTATTCTATTTAGTTTCTGTTAAGTTCTTCCTCTACTTGTGCCCTGCTAGGGTGGAAGGGCCCTCCTTCCTAGCAGGGATTGTAGTGATTAAAGTAGTTGTGTGTTGTTGCTATTCAGCTGCGAATATATCCGCTTCAATTTCAATACTTTGTATGCTATTACACATATGATATTAGAGAAACCAGCTGGATACCTGTTGTGTGGCACGCTAGAACAGGTTAATTGAAGTGTGATTCCAGTCTTGTAGATCCTTTTATTTCTGCATGAGTGATTTACTTCCAGCATTTACTTCAGCAACGATTTATTTTCTTTGGAATTGCTTTTGGTTGGTGTATTGACACAGACAATGAAACTGTCATTGGAATAAAAGACGTCCCTGGATTGATAATTAATGTGTGTTTTTTAGTCATTTAACAGTGACTTATATATCCCAACACTCTCCACAGCTCAATTGGCCATAGCTCCTTTCAGGTGGGCTTGGGATTCTGGCCACTATGTCTCATTAACGGAGTCATGCCATTTTTGGCTACTTAGGCTGGTTCGTCTCATGTCCAGTCTGAAGATGATAAGGCAGTCAGCTTCATTGAGTGCACTCAACACATCTGCCAACAGGTTCATGACATATTGGACAGATCCAATTCTAAATACAAGCAACGACATGATCAACATCGAGTGCCACGTAATTTCCAGGTGGGAAAAAAATTGTGGCTACATTTGCAGAAGGAGTGCCTTGTTGGACCCCGCCACAGGCTTCGCCCACTCCGATATGGGTCGTACACCATCACCAAGGTTGTAGGGGCCAATTCCTTCGAGCTCAATATTCCACCATTTCTTATTCTGCACCCAGTGTTCAATGTAGACCCCTTCAGCCCTACTTCCCACCTCTACTAGCACCTCCAACATTGCAGAAAAACTCACACCCATAGAGTAAAACCCAGACTACATAGAAAAAATTACCATATTTTGTATTCATGACATGTAAATCAACAACACTTGCCAGCAGAAGATCCAACTATATTGGTTTGTCAAAGTTGGCCAACTCCTACATCAAGGAAAGTGGTTCACGAGGGACCAAGTTCAACAGAAGTTTTGTCATCCCTTGGAGGAACTCAACGCAATGGGGGCCATTGATTCCTAAGGGTGGAGGAATGATCTAGGTGGATATTGGTGGCGACCCGCCTATTCCAGTTGGGGCCCCACAATTGTTTCTCTCAGTTTTTTCAGTTTCCTTAATTGTAGTACAGTTTATTATTTTTAGCAGCATTTTGGGTCTTGAACTTCTAGAGCCATTTTGAGGCCCTAAACGACGTTTTTTGGGAAAATTTGGAGCAACGAGGAATTTCCTATGATGTTTCTCACATCAAAAGTTCTATTCGTCTGATAGATCTTTCTAACAAGGTATTCTGCGCGTCAAACAGAGATAGTATTCCAAATTTACGTCCCTGGGAAGTTGATGTACCAATTTACCCAAACAAGGCTCGTAATTTTTGCACTTCATCACCTAGGTATAGGTTTTTGGATATTTATGGTTTTCCATTGTTTCTCAGTAATATATATGTCCTCGAGCCTCATTGGAACATAGTTTAGAGGCCTGTAGATGCCACATATCTTCTCAGAGATAAGCTACCAACGCCCTAGCTAGTTTATTTCCATTCTGTCTCTAAGCATACTTCAGTTATTTGTTATTAATGAAATGAAGTTTTATTTATGTTGCATCTCTTCATTTATTTCTGTTTCTGTATTTCATTTTTTTCCTGCATAAATGCAGATCACCTTAGGTTGGGCTTCATTTTTGTTTGGAAAAGGTTTAATAGGTGATTCCAGATCAACAATAACTTCCTTAATTGTTACGCCTCAGCCTGGATATTTTCCTTTCTATTATTTTTATCTTCACCGTGGACTAAGGGTTACGATCAGGCTTACTTACTTTGTCTTGCTTTGCAGGTTCAAAATGAAGGAACTTATAGTCCAATAGGTTTGGTTCACCGTTATCATTAAATTATGATTTTAATTCAACGTGATGAGACTTTTTACTCCTAGTCATAGTTCTTGTAACACGAAATGAAAACGTTTCCTAGTTTTCTAAATTATTGTCGCCAGATGAATATGATTTTTCATGATGGGATGGCTCATCAAGGTTTTCTTGATCATTGATGTGTGAATCAAATGGACCTGGGATAGTTGATAAATGATTGTGCAAAACCCGAGGGGAAACATCTAGTTGTTCAAACGCATGGGGTTTCCCATAGCCATTATGAACGAGACAAACATCCCAAACATCACCATTTTTTCTAAGTATGGATTTTACGAGAATGAAAAAGGGACCATGATGAAAAAAATAATGGTGAAGTTTCCTTTGTTTGGCATAATACGCCTTAGCCATCTTGGTGAGAATTTTGTGCAAGTAAAATGGGAGGTTAATCTTGTAACCTAAGAATACCATTAGAAATTGAATGGGGTGCATGAAAGCTAAATCATATCTACCTTCAGTAATTATGAGATGTCGAAGAAGTTATAACAAATCATATCATCTAGGTTTAAGAAAAGTAACTAACATACCTTTAACGTTATATGCATGATTTTTTCTTCTCCATGGCACATCATGTACTGTATAATTCTTCGAGCACTTCTCACCTTTTTTATAGGGACGAGTCACATCTTATATGAAATTAGCATCAACTAAAATCTCCGCATTGTTGACCTCTTCCCTTCTTCCATTAAAAGTAGAGGCGGAGGTCTTTACTACTCCATTGTTAAAACCCTGAAAGAGTTGAACAAACTCTCGCCATCCATCCTGCTAAAACAGAGTCAAATATTCTTCATATGATTTAATGATATCGCTCCCAATCAACTCAGTTCAAATGATGAGAGGCATGACTATAAACCTAGTAAAATTTCAAGTTCTAGGATTCAGTTTGAAAAGGAGATACAAAGCACCAAAAACAGGTTTGAAACCCTAATAGTCTGAACAGAAAAATGAAATGCATAGAACGTAGAAAATAAAACCCTATGTTATGAATTAGATGAATCGCACAAGGTACTAAGTGTACCAATCAATAATGATAACAACTAGAAAAGTATTATAACCAGAAAATTCATATTACAATGCTAATAAATATCAAGAACTGCGGTTGACAACTCGAATATCTTGTGAGAACTCACTTGAAAACATAATTTTTTCATTAAAAATAAACATAAATTATTCATTAAAAATAAACCCCATCGGACCTTCTTACCACTTCAAAACATCATTTCACTACACAATACAATACATTGATACATTTCCACACAAGAGTTTAGCTGCGCATAGAACCATAGACGATAATATTAAATTTATTGTGAACACCATAACAACCAATGAAACATTAATAAAAAAATTCAATAATAGTAAGGGATATCGTAAGGACATGGAATCTTACATTTCACACATATGGATATGAACCCTTTCAAGACCATGTGTACCTATATTATATAACTTTCGTAAGCAAAAAAAATCCATAATTTCGAGACTTATATAATGCATAGATATGATGACTCGTGTGCAATTTTAACCCATAAGGAAATTTATAAAAGCATAATGAAAACTTTAATATTCATATGCTCACTAGGTTGAATAGGCTTAGGGCCTCACGAAGTGGCTTAAAGAAAATGGAACATATTATTTCTTTGGAAAAAAAAAAAAAACATTCTCATGTAGCAAAAGTGATCAGCAACCATAGTCAATAGAGTTTGAGATGAGTTGTGACACGCAGAACTAAACATGCACTTCAAAATCATTATGAACATTTTAGTTCAAAGCTAGGCATGAAAATAAAATAAAGAAGAAAATAAAAAGACGAGCCCACTTTATTTGGAAAATGAGAGGGGAGTCTTTTTGGGTGACAAATATGTGATTTTTCTTAAATATTACTGAGTCATTTTGTATTATTAAATAAAAACTAGTAAGGTTTGTTTTTAATGATGATTTGACAACTATGACTATGTTTTTCATTCTATTATTTAAAAAAATTATAATTTAAATTCACATTTAATAATTATTGGAATTGCAAATCATCTCAAATGCATACCTTACAACTTTACCTTACTCAATTGTGTCGTGTCTATTAAATTTGGCCATCGATGCAAAAATCAGGACCCACGAGAAGGTTACTTTTTCTTTAAGGAAATTCCAAACCAATTTCTTTATCACAGTCTCGAGCATCATTAATTGGCAAGTCGTTTTCCGAAAAACCGCTATTTAAATTATTTGCTGTTACTGTCATCATGGCCTGAAAAAATACATCGAAAATTATTTTCTTCATTCATGTGCTATATCGTATTCTATATATAATCTATTTCTACGATTAAGGTTAGATTTACATGTAATATAATACATTATACAATGTCTTTTAATTTTCCTTCTTTATTTATTAAAAATTATAAAAAAATCTAATATGAGTATTTGAATAGTTATTAGCATAAATTTATTTTAATTTTTAATTTATTAAAATAATTTTATTACTCTACCAAGTATTGAGAGAGATTAAATTTCTGAGTGTAAAATTAAGCATGTGCATCTAAAAAGATTTTATTCATCTCCAAACTTAATAAATTAAATTTCAAATAAATTTATGCTAGTTTTTAATAATATTATGTATATCTATATAAATTTCACATCTTTTATATTTTTATATTTAATTTTATTAAAACCAGTATAGTTATATATTTTGTAAATATTTATATATATATAAAGTGATATACATAGTATTACTTATATATATCTATATAGATAGACACATTAGAAAATAAAAATATTGTAAATATTGAATTTTTTTACACTTATCAATCACATTTAAATTATAAAATATAATAATTATAAATATAAATCATTATACTCTTGTATTAATTTTACAAAATATTATTTTTATTGCTTTTTACATTTTATAAATATTTTAGTTGCTTCAATATTTTGCTTTAGTATTTTATGTTTTTATTTAATGCTTATTTAAAAAAAAAAAGAGTACAACGCTCATTTACTAAACCTACAACATTTCTTCATAGAAGACCAAAAACGGTCTATTAAGAAGTAAACACATTACAAATTTGGTTATTGAAGTTTTATGATTTTTTAAATTAAAAAAAAAATATATATATATATATATATATATATTATTTAAATTTGTTTTCTATTATAAATCATATATGTCAAATCATATATATGTCAACTCAAACCTTAATATAAATAATTACACATCCCCTAGGCTCTTACATAATCTTTAGAAATTATATATTAATTTATCACTATAATCCAGTAAAATAATGAAATAATTCATATTAAAGAAAACATGTTATAAGGAACATCTCAATAGATTTTGAGTTATTAAGAAAACTAATTCTTTATGGATATTGGTATATGCCTATGCACATTGCAGCGAAGGAATTTTTGGGCTATCGCAAGGAAGTGCGTGGCTACATTGAACTGGAGGTGGCTACATTGAACTGGAGGTATGGGGCTACCCTAAAGGGAAGAGGAAATATGTTAGGGCTACATGTTATGATTTTTTTTGGTATAAATATAGTATTTATACATATATTTCAATTGTATCTTATATTTGTGTTCAATAAATAATAATAATAATAATAACAGCAGCAACAGGGTTATGTTTTATTTTATTTTATTATTTTATATTATATTATATGATATGATATTTTTATTCATGTCTATCATATTGAATAAAAATATATATTAATGTTATTTTTTATTTTATTTTATTTTTATTATTTATTTTATTTTATTATATTATATTATTATATTTTTTTATTTTTTTTATTATTGATATTATTTTTTAATTTTGCTTTATTTTTATTGATTTCAAAATCTGGATTATTCACAGTATCATAAAACAATGGTCGTTGTTTCGAATCCCAAAGGGGATCTATATTTTTTTTTTTTGTAAGCTTCGTAGGACCTGTCTATTTTCTATTTTGTAAAGAGCAAATTGCTATACAAATTTCACAGTTAATGGTAGCCTCAACCTGCCCAAAGGAAGTGAGGTATGTTGGCCACCTTAGAGAGTTAAAAGCCAACCAAAATTGGTATTATTTTTTCCTTCTAATATCAGCTAATATCCCTTTGCTATGTCCATAAAAACTACAAATAAAATAGAGGCTATACTTAATGTCTTCAAAAAACATACAAAACTAAATTTGACTAAGAGTTAACCATCTGAAGAATCAATAGGTACCGGGTCATTTGCAGTTGACCCTAGCATCTCAGCTTGTTGCATGTTCAGGTGTTGTTGTTCAATCCTTCTTATTCGCGCATTTGCTTATATTTTCACCTTGGCCATTTCCCGCATATCCTGTTTAATTTGCTGAAGCTCGAAAAGCATTGAAGGATTGACTTGGTTCTCTGGTATGCTAGACATCGCCTTTGCTAAAACAAATTTAATTTTCCAATATGTCTTGAGAGATTGTTGGAATAGAGAAACTCTTCCTCTAGTATTACCTGGATCTGAGATAAAATCTATCCTTTCCTTTTGTTCTTGAATATCATCATCATCATCACTATCCCTTTCCCAACCCTGGATAGCTTTCCAAACATGCTTTGGAATCCCTGTTTCATAAACATTTGTTATATTTTCTAGAGTGTGCTGATGACTCTTTCTTCCTCTTTTTCTTGGACCTGCTACTAGAGGTGGCTGTAACTTCCTTCCTTTGCCTTTTGTCATTATGTCCTGAATGCTATTGTATAAGCTTATAACTGATAGGAACCCTGTATATCGAACAGTAGCAATAATATAAAACTTAGGATCAATAATAAATTCCAAAAGTTTCTGATTTAGCCACATAGAGGGACCAAGTTTGCACTTTTCAATCATTCGTATGTCAACATACTGTCCCTTCTCTTTGCCAGAATACTTATTCCGATGAGTGAACAATCTAATGGTTTTCTGGATATTAAAAAATATATTTGCAAAATGACCTGAGTTTCGATTGTCTTCAAGGACATGATAATTAAGATAGTGATTATTCCTGGCCATCATTTTACCCATGTAGGGGAAGGAATTATAACAGCAGGCAACGAAAATTAGCAAGGGCTTTTCATTATCCACACCGGGGAGGAATTCATAATAGTAAGGAAACTGAAATTGAAGGGGCTTATCTTTATCCACACAGGGGAAGGATTTATAATAGAAAGAAAATGAAATGCAGTTGGATTCCCTTTGAAACTTAAGATGAAGAATGAGAAATCGGAAAACACAGAGGAACCAACCATGGCTATGAATTTGAAGCTTTTGAATAAAGAGACTAGGCTTAGCCAGACCTTTCAAAACCAAATAAGCCAAATTCCAGAACAAATCTTCAAAATTATTCGCAAAGTCCAGATTTACCCTATGCTCCCAGAGTCGACCAAGATGCAGGAGAAACAAACTAAGCATATTACCAAGGACCCGACTATCAAAATCTTTACAAACACAACAACTAAACCCATACCTTATGACAGTGATAAAATAAATATAAGGATGAATATCAGGGCTACGAAAACAGGGTGGAATTTTAAAATGAACCCCCTCTATCATTACATGCAAACCATGAAAACCAGAAAAACAGACCAGACTCAACAACAACGCTGCATCACTAGTAAGAATTTCAGAGTTCATTGACAGATGAACAAGAAAACTTAAGGTTGAGACGAGAGAAATAAGAACCAGAACATACCCAAAAACCCTCCACCCCTTATGGTGGAACTCCTTCCCTTTTAGAACTCCTATCGTTGCTCTTGTCGACGATCCGGCTCCTATCTAAATTGTCATTTTGAAAGAGAAAGAAAACCCTTTCAACCTCCTATCCTACGTCCGACGGCCCATCATGGTCTCTGCCATGCATTTATGGTATGAAACGAGTTTCATTTTGATGATACGGTAGGGGCGTGCGAGGTTAGTACCACCACGCATATATGAATAATGCATTAAGTGGTCAGCTGACTCGCCCACCACGTGGCATCATCATGCTACCATTTCTTGTTCGGTGGCACCCCGATTGGGGATCTTTACTACCACTTAAATCTCCGTCTAGAATGAGCTGGAGAGAGTGTAATTCAATATTCCAGATTCTGGCCCTTGGCGTGACATCCAAATGTCGCTCATTATTGCGACAACCCCAATTTGCTAAATATTCTGCTTCCTCATTACGTTTTCTACGAACATGCATTGGTATCAAATACTGGATTCCTATGATCAATAAGCTTATTTCCTAAATAAGATTCACCGTTCTCCAGATTTTACTTATATTTTCCCAAGCTAAGACTTGTTGTAATTTACGTAAAATTCCAGTAACCATTGCGAAGTCTCCTTCAACAATAAGTCGCTGATAATTCTCTCATTTTGCTATCAATAATCCTTGTTTTACTGTTGTCAATTCTGCTTTATTGTTAGTTGCATAACCCAGATCCAGAGCATAGACTCGACAAACTTCTCTGCGGGAATTTCTAAAGATCCCACATGCTCCTGCTTGTCCTGGATTGCCTTTTGATGCACCATCATAATTAAGCTTAATAAAACCATTCTGTGGTACCTTCCAGCTATCTTCTATATTTTGAGATGGATGTTTATATTTCCAAATATTTGGATATAACATTTCTAGTTTCAAATCTAAACTAGCAAGCATGTGAGTCTTTATACCTTTCGTCTTCCAATCATCTTCTGTCCAACTTTCCATTAAGATTTTTTCTCTTATATTCTCAATCGTCTTTTGCCATATTTGATTATTTGTTTGTTCTTCTCCTCTGAATATACAGTGGTTTCTTTCTTTCCATATACTGCATAAAATAAATCGAACAGATAACCTCCATGCTCTATTCAATACGTCACATTTAAAGCCTCCTTTTCTCCAATTATTGATGGTTTCATTTATATTTGTGCTATCTCTATCTATTTCTCGGAAAGTCCTTGTAATACTATTCCACAGAAACTCCGCATTTGGGCAAGTGCTTAAAATATGTTCTATTGATTCATTTGTTGTTCGGCACATGTCACACAAGGATGGTCCATATATTCCTCGCTTTTATAGGTTGTCCCATGAAAGAATTTTCCAATGGCTTAATAACCAGAGGAAATATTCTACTTTAGGCCAATGTTTTAATGCCCAAATTTTCCTCCATATTGATCTTTCATTATTTATGATATTGTGAGACTGGATATGGTATCCCTCTTTTATAGTGAACATTCCTTTGCTTTGATAACCCCATCTTAGAATATCACTTCCTACTGCATTAGTGATTTTCCTTGTTTTCAATTCATTTTCAAGGTTAATCCATTGTTGCGTTTCTGGTGCTTCGGGCCAGTGGGTTTTGTCTTTCCATATTCTCCACTGGCTATTCTAATGTTGACACCAATAATTGTTAATCAATCTGGAATTTGGAATATTTGTGAATAGGAAGATTTCTCCTAATTCAAGCCTGCTAAATAATTTTTCTCTTTGTTTCCATGAATCTTCCCAAAAGAGTCTTGTTCTGCCTTCCCTCACTTCCAAAAAACTATGATATCGAATTAAATTCATGTTAATTATTGTAAGATTCCAAATTGAGGACCCTTTCGGTACTATATCTGCTTTTAGTTTACCTGTTACGGATTGAGGGATACCATATTTTTTTTCCCATATATTCTTCCATAGATCTTGCCCTCCTTGGATCCATCTCCACGAATATTTAGCCCCCATAACTTGGTTTAAAACATATGGGTGACACAGTCCGAGTCTCCCTGTTGTTTTAGGTTTAATAATTTTATCCCATGAAAGTAAAGCCCATTTTCTATTATCCTGTGCACCTTGCCAAAGAAACTTTTTAAACATATTTACTAATTGGTTGCAAATGCTTTTTGGACAAGCTCAAATGAAGAATGAAGAATTTATTTTATTATATTTTATTATATTTATTTATTTTTTGGTTTATTATTGGTTATATTAACTCTTTCTTTTTGAACTATTTTATTAATAATATATGGTGAAAGTATTTTTACTATTAGCATCAAATTTTTTTATAATGACTTATATATATATATACATATATATATATATATATATATATATATATATATATATATATATATATATATACATATATATCAACATTTTTCTGATGTTTCTTAATAGTTTATTTTTTTCTATTTAATCTTGGTGGTATATTTATTTTTAGCTTTTTATTCATAAAAATTGGGACACATAGAGCACAATGTTGCATAAAAATCTCACCATCATATTATCATATGAAAATCTACATACTAAAGTTATTATTATTTTAACATCAGTTTATTTTTATTTTATTTTGACAATAAAAAAATGTTTACAAGACATTACGACATATCAACCATATATAGAGTTAAGATGGATTTAAATTAGTTTAATTATTATTATTATTATTATTAATTACTATATATATATATATATATATATATATATATATATATATATATATATATATATTCATTTTATTTTGACTAAGTCAAAATGTTTAACATCTCTACCATAGTGGATTACATAGCACTTCTCTACCCAATTATAATTGCAATCTTTTTCTTAATTGGGCTAAGAGGTGTTCTCCATCCTAGTATGATAGAGATGTTGTAATGTTTAACATTTTGACTTCATCAAAATAAAAATAAATGAAATTAAAAAGTTATAATTATAATTATCAATAATTCCATCTTTAACTCCCTATCTACCAAGCCCAAAAAGGGATCCAATCACTTGAGATGCAAGATTTTTTAGAGTGAAAAGAGATTTGATCCCTCTCCTGCTTGGTAGATGTGGAGAATTTAGGTTTCTTTATAATTTATTACTACAGTAATAATTCCATATAAATGAGATTTCATGGAATATATCTGATTTCATCACTAGTGTTGTGATAGATAGATTTTAGGTGTTGTCTAACAAGGAAACAATTTCTCTTGGACAATGAATTTCTTGCCCTAATTTTAGAATTTTTTTCATGAAATTTGACCATAGGAGTGTTTGAATCAATTTTTTGATGGTGGAAATAGATTCAACACAATCAAGAACCCCTTGCCACCCAAAATCCTAAAACTTGACAATTGTGACTCACATTTCCAACCAAATTTAGTCAAAATTATGCCATAATTTTAGTTATTTTTCTAATAAAAACATCACCTCCTTATACTACCCTTATATTTTAATACAAAATACTTAAATTAAAATTTCAATGATGGTAAAATATGAGCATATTTTTACATGTAATACCCAAATTAACTCTATATGTAAATTTTAAATCCAATTTGATTTAGTCAAAATCCTTCCATATTTCGATTGTTTTTCTAGTCAAAACATAACCTCGTAGACTACTCTTATATTTTATAAGTAATATAAGGTACTTAAATTAAGATTTCAAGGACGGTAAAATGAGAGCATATTTTTACATATAATACCCAAACTAACTTTATATGTAAATTTTAAATCCAATTTATATAATTAATTATAAATTATTAAAAAATTCATTTTTTTTTTTTAAAGTAATAAACAATTTTCTCTCAAAAACAATAGAAATTCCCAAATGATTTTGAAAAAATAAAACATAAATTTTTAAAAATCCAGATTGTCAAGTTTCAGGATTCGAGTAACTAAGGGTTCTTGATCCAAAATATGATTTAAAAACTGCTACAATCGGATTTATTCAAAAAAACTCTTGCCATATTCTGATGAGAAAATGGCCATCCTGGCAAAATTGTGGCTTAGGTACACAGCTTTTTAAGATACTCATTATTTTCAGCGTACACAAATAATGTCTATTACTCTCGAGTGGGACATGGACTCGTTTTAAGCATACTCTACCGAGGGCGCAATTTTTCTGGGAAAATAGTAGAAATTCTGATAATATTTGGATAAAATTTAATATAAATTTTGAGAAATTTAAGTTGCAATTCGCAAGTTTAAAGATTTTTAATGGCTAAAATTTTTTGATGGTGTTAAATCCAATTTTATCTATTAAAAAATCATTTAAACATTCTAATTATATCTTTTAAATAAAAAATACATAATTCTTTCCCAAAAAAATAGTTTCTGTTGTGGACTCCGAAGACAACGCCTTGTAAAACAATTTCAATTATTATTTATCACTTAGTCTAAAAAAGCAGCAAAATGACCTAGAATCCGGCAAAGATTTTATCAGAATCTTGTTTACGGTTGTTAAAATTTCGTATTTTGAGTGCCTTAAAGATTTTTGATAGTGGTGAATCTATTTCCACCATCAAAAATAGATTCCAAACACTCCAACTACTTGATTTTTTGAATTTTATTTTACCAAATTCCGACAAAAAACTACCCTCCAAACTATTCCAAACAACTTCGTTATTTACAATCAGAGGAGGACCCCAAGTTCACTCGTCAGCCACCTTAATTGTGGGATGTGACCTGCGCGGGCGCATTCAGTGCGAGCTGGATTCCCAAGATCCGTTACACTGGCCCGGCTGTGACAAGTGACGAATGACATGGACAGATGATATGGTTGTCACATCATTTGGACCGTACACGTGCTAATGTCGGTGTGTATTTAATGACTCCGCTGCCATCGGAAAGCTGATTGGGTTTAACTAAAATCATGCGGAGACCTGTGATAGCGACCGCCCCTGGGTGCTCCGAACATATATAACTGTGAAGATTTTATATTTATTCTTTTGTTGAGAAAATTAATGACCGCCTGCTGTAAAATTGAGTGTGGAATTTTTAAATTTTGTCTCTTCAGACAAATCAATACTACATCTAAAGATCGAATGTCCTTTATCCTTTCATACATATCGGTGTCAGATCTAAATGTGTAATGTCTTGTTTGATTCTATTTTGTAATCTACTTTTGGAAAAAAAACGTAAGGCGTTGATCCAGAGGACAATTTCCAATTTTTGTTCGGTAATGTCTTGTCTATCCATCTATTTCGCTATTTATGAAAATTTGAAATTTTCCTTTTAAGTACATGTCGTGGCATGTGATTAAAGTTGAATGCTATTTTGTAATCTACTTTTGGAAAAAAAAGATAATGCGTTGATCCAGAGGACAATTTCCCATTTTTGTTTGCCAATGTCTTGTCTATCCATTTATTTCGCTATTTATGAAATTTTCCTTTTTAGTACATGTTGTGGCGTTTGGTTAAAGTTGAATGCTCTGGGTGTTTTGTTACTGTTGAGTTTTAATTACCGCCTTTCTTTTTCTTTTTTGTTCTATCCATTTATTTCGCTATTTAGCTGAGATATTAGTTAATATGAGAATGTATATGTTTAGTACATCTTGTGGCATTTTCTTAGAGGTTAAATGCTTACTTTTGAGTTTTAATTACTGTTTTTATTTTGAAATGAAATCTAAAATGTCAGCTTAAGAGTGTTCTTTTAATGTATTAAGTATGTTTTTTTAATATATTTGTATTTGTATTGATATAAGTCCGTGTGAAGCATTTCTTTTTCCATATGTGTCATTTTTTATTTGTTAAAATTAAAATAAACAAATAAATCAATTATTAGCTTGTGTAGATGATTTTAGAATGCCACCGCCCTCCACTTGGTAACTTGCGCTATCTCTTTTTCGAATTCTTTTTAATTCCAAAATCATGCCCAAGTGTACACGGAAAAAGAGAAAATAACCATTTAGCTATATTCGTGTTGGTATCACTTTGTTGTAAATCAATATACATTTCTCCCTCATCTCCATAAAGATAGTTAAGTACGGTGTGTGCTTATGAATGGGAAAGGTGAATCAACGGCATATTTAGTAAAGCATTAATCTATATTTGAGTTGCTATCATTATATGTTAATTTGCTATCATTATATGTTAATTGATATTATAGCTCTTCCTCATTTCCATCGATAGGAAACTCTGTCAAATTCCATAGTGTATAAATGTTTAGAATTCTTGTTATTTATATGGTTATGAATAAAGAGCAATGAAATTATTCTATATCTTTGTTAATCAATATGCATTTCAATGTTTATGTATAGAGAATAATATTTAGAAAAGTTCGTGTTTGGTTTAGTGTTGGCTTATTATTTTTGGGTTTTCTTGTTGGAGGGGTTTTGTACTCTCTTCGTACCTATATCTTGTGTATTTTGTCTCTTTTTTATCTTTATTGGTAGCTTTGATAATTTCTTGATGAACAAAAAATAATAAATAATAAAAATCCAACTATCATCACAAGTAATTATCAAGTAAGGAAAGTCAATCATAATATGCAAGAACTTTTATTTTCCAACATGGTATCAGAGATAAGGTGCAAGAAGGAGATTGAAGATCACATCTTAATTGGCACTCTCTTCTCAGTGGCAAGGTTTATGAAGACACATTTCAAATTTCTTGGGAGCCTCATTGGATCTATCAAAGAATACATCTTGAGGAACATCACCAAGCTAGCGAAATAAGTGATGGGTGGAAGTTTCTTCTCCGCTCTATCTTGGACTTTCAAGGATGATAATATACGGGTTATTGACAGTGGAACCTCGTGAAATATGACAGGGAAATGTAGTCAACTTCTAACTTTGTCAAAAGGAGCATCTTCTCATTCAGTCGAACTTGGAGACAAAAAGAACTCTCCAATGAAAGGAATTGGGTCTACTTATTTAAAGCTAGAGAGCTGTGGAATAGTTCATCTCAATAACATACTATATTTCTAGGTTTGAAGAAAAAATAACTTTCTATTTCTTGTCTAGAAGATAAAGGTGATAATATTTATTTTATTGATGGGAATGTTTTGGTTAGGGGAAAGGGTTCTAGTATTTGACATGCTAAGATAATTGGGATTTTCACACTATATAGACTTCTTGCACCTCTCCCTCAAGCCCTAGTACACTTAGATGTTAGCCCTTATAAACTATTGCATAGAAGGTATAGACACCTTCACTACGATCTATTTCCATCTTTGAATATAATGGCAACTGGAATCCCTAAATTAAAGGAATATCATGAATGATTGTGTAAGGGATGTGATATAGGAAAAAATGTGAAGAGACCCTCTGCAAGAAGTGATACCAAATCAAAGAAAATCTTAGACCTCGTACATTATGATGTGTGTGGTCCTATGGTAGTGAAATATCTTGGAGGTAATCAATATCATGTGACACTCATTGATGATTTCTCAAGGAAAACATGGTTATACCTCCACAAGAACAAATATGAGTTATTTGAGAAGTTTCAAGAATTTAAGAATGAAATAGAGAATCTAAAAAGAATAAAGATCAAGATTATAAGGTCCAATAATGGTTGAGAGTATATAACTTTGAAATGAAGTAGGGATTAAGAGGGAGATAATTGTTCCTTATAATCCTGAACAAAATAGTGTGGTTGAAAGGAAGAACGTAGCAATTGAAGAATGTGTAAGAGTCGTGTTACATGATCAATATCTCCCTCAATTATTATGGAGGGAACAATCAATAACAACTTTCTACTTGCATAATCGAAGTTCTCATAAGAGTCTCAACAATATAACTAGAAAAATAAATTATAGGAAAGAATCCTAGTGTGGATCATCTTTGAATATTTTGATGTCTAGTTTACATACACATTCTAAAAGATAAGAGGCATAAATTGGATCCTACGAGTACAAAAAGAATATTTTTTGCTTATAGTGCTTCATCAAAGGTGTACAAAATCTACATTAAATAGAATCCTCATTGAAGTAAGTCGGGGTGTCATTTTTGAAGAAATTATAGCTTATAGGAGATCCAAAGATATTTTAGTTGATTATGATGAATAATAGATACCCATATTTGAAGAAATATCTAAATATGACAATGTTGAAGATCCTACACCAATGCAAGAAGATGTTGAAGGACCTAGTGAACCTATGCAACATGTTATTATTCTAGAAACTCGTGAGACCTTCTTGGTTGAGGAAAACTCTACAAGAGGCAGAGGAGCATGAAGCAGCAAAGAAAACATTTAATGAAAGTAAAAAAGATAAAAGGTATTTTGGTTATGCAACTTATATGACTAAGATCAGTGAATTTTAACCTTCCTCCTATGCATAGGCATATAAACATCAACAGAGGAGGAATGATATATAAGAAGAATACCAGTCAATCATGAAGAATGATGTCGCGAAAATTGGTCCTAGACCGAGTGGAAAATTTGTAGTCACTTCCAATTGGATATATAAAATAAAGCATGTTTTGGATGGGACCATTGAGATGTATAAAGAAATATTTGTGGCTAGTGGCTTTTCACAAAAGGAAGGTATCGATTATGAAGAAAAAATTGATCCTACAGCTAAATATACAGCTATTACATCGCTTATCTCTTTGTATGCCACTATGGGATGCAACATTCATCAAATGGAAGTTAAAAGAAACATATAAATGGGATCATTGATGAGGAATTTTAAATTGAGCAGCCTCAAGGATTTAAATTCCATAAGAGGGAGACATATATCTACATATTAAAGAAGGATATATATGGATTGAGGTAAGCACCTAGAGCATGTTATGCCAAGATGTATGCATACCTATTGAGACTAGGATTTTTCAAGATTTCTGCATATCCTAACCTCTACATCAAAGTGATCAAGGATGAACCAATCATCATAATTTTATATGTGAATGATCTACTTGTTGCAGGTGTGGAAAATTGAATTCAGGAATATAAGAGGTATTTGGTAGTTGAATTTTACATGAAGGATCTGCGGCTTATGCATTATTATTTGGGACTATAATTTTGTCAGGAGCTCGGTGAAATATATCTTGGTCAAGGAAAATATGTGATCAAGATAGTAAATAAATTTGGCATGATGGATAGAAATACAATGAAAAATACTATGATTACTAATCTAAAGAAGTTGAGGAGTTCATATTCTAGTCCGAGGGATCCTACTTGCTACAAATAATTTATTGGCTCCTTAATGTATATTGTGAATACAAGACCTGACATTTGTTTTGCAATGAGTATCCATAGTAAATTTTAGATGGAGACAAAACATGACCATTTGATAGAATCCAAATACATCCTACAATATCTTTATTGAACCAAGCATCATTTCCTTAGATATGTTGATAATGAAATCCAACTTTTTGGATATTTAGATTATGACTGTGGTGCTAGCGAGACAGATGGAAATTTTTTTTCATATGGATGCTTTAAGTTGGGATCTTCCATGATGTCATGGATGAGAAAGAAGGAATATATTGTTTCTTTGAGTAGTTTTGAAGCCGAGTACATTGTTGCAAGTGAAGTTTGCAAAGAAGTTGTTTGTCTTAGGAATTTTCGATCAGATTTATTTGAAGGACCACTAAGCCCTACATGTATACATTGCGATGAAAAAAGTCACATAATATTGATAAAGGACCCAATCTTTCATGCTAGGACAAAGAATATAAACAATAAGTACCACTACATCAAAATCTTGGTATGAGATAGGGTTGCAAAGCTACATTATATTCCTACATACGAATCAGTAGTTGATATTCTGACCAAGGCATTACCAAATAAGAAGCTTGATTACTTAAGAAGCAAGCTTGATTTGGTAGATATCTCTTCCTTGATTGAGAGGGAGTGAAGATATTCACCTAAATGAGTGATTATATATATTTATAGATGGTTGTAGGAAATATTTGGAGGAAATGATAAATAATTGAAATGGGCATTATCTACTTGAACTATTCTAGACCCTACAACATTAAAAATTTTATGATCACCAACAAATATTTGTTTGGTGTTACAATTACTAAGAAACGAAAAATGGCTTTATCATTATCCATACGATAAGATGCTCCTGAATTAATAAACCACTTATGAAAAGAAGTAGAGGTTGAATTGAAGGATAAACCAAAAGTAAAAAGTGCATATCCATGAGATGAAGTGTTGGAAGAAGAATCAACAATGACATTGTGCTTCTTCATTTTTTCTTGTAAGGTCTCCATATTTTTAAAACAATTAAACTCCATATGTCCATCTCTCCCATAATAATTACAATGCATATCAATATTCTTACTTTTTTATTTCAATCCTTTATCACGATTAGGAGTAGAGGTTGGCTAAGAGGGCTTGGGACCCTTATTTTTCTTATTGTTGTGAGGATGTTGCTTCTATGGATTCTTGGTTGATCTTTCTATTTGGCCACTAGGGCCTTGTTAGATGTACCTATAATGCTAATTGCTTCATCATGCAAGAGCTTGTCTTGTCCTCTAATCAAAGAGAAAAAAATGATTTAAGAGAAGGCTTTTGATAGGTAGTCCCAAAATCCTAACAAAAACAAAATATGTAGAATAAATTTTTGAAAGAATAATATGTGTGAAATTTTCATCCTCTAGATGTACTTAACAATATTTAAGAAAACTTCTAATTGCTTTGAAATTATATAATAAATATTCATTGCAAGAAAAATAATTAGGACTTAAAGTCATAATATGATTTTCAAACTAATGAGATCTAATAATTTGGGTTTACCAAATATATTTTTCAAATTTTCCCAAACTTCATTCAAATCGTCAATTCCTTAAATATGAAATTACAAATCAAGAGAAATGGACAATCCAATTAATCCACATTCTTTTTCATTCCTATTATCCCAATTGGATCTTTTATTAGCATCAATGGGGGGATTTTTTTGTCTCAAGATAATCTTGTAAAATCCTTTACTTCTTAATACATCCTCCATGTGTGATTTCCATGAGAAGTAGTTGGTACTACTAAACAAAAGTTCACCTCAAGTGGTTAGATTAAAATGTGAAAATAATATGGTTTGAAAATATGAAATTTATTGTATGGATGGAAATATCATATATATATATATATAAAACAAAACAAAATTGAAAATGGACTTCGAATGTGAAAGGTATGTCGTTTAAAAAAATTGTTAATCAATAACAAGGAGCCAAATGGCATGTAGGAGTTGTTCCACATGGTGATGGACGTTGATAAAAAACAAAAAATATTTTCCCTTGCTAGAATTACTTATAAGCTCACTTTTACAAAAAAAAGTACTATATGAAGTGACCCACTTTTATGAAACAAGTGAGGATGATTTTTAATATGTAGTTACTTTATAAATGAATGTTGCATGCAAAGATAAAAATACAAAATAACAAGAGATTAAATTAGTTTTATAGGGATTCACTTTTATAATAAAAGTTAAATAAAATTTGCAATAAAGTTATGAAATATATTAAATTAAAATGAACTTGTTCAAAATGTAACTTAAAAGAAAAAGAGATATGAAATTGAGACCTCTTACCAAATAAAGTGACTTTTAACCAAGTGAAATTTTGTTAAAGTAACTTAGAAAAATACATAACAACATTAGTGAAGGAGGGTGGGGGTGTTTTTCTAATGCAAAACACATAACAAGAGTAATGAAGGAAGGTTTGGGTGTTGGTATTGTTGGAGTTTTGACTTGAAGTGCATGTTTCTAAGTAAACATGTGCTCATTCACAAAATAAACAATAGTTCAAATTCAAATGCGAAACTCAACAATGATGGGGATAGCTCTGAGTTAGATTACCCAGAAAATGCAAGTATCCTCATTGTTTCTATTTTCCTAAGATCACACAGAGTGCATGACAAGAAACATACATAGTGAAGAAAACAATTTATTAGTTATTCTTAATTTGTTAAGATCACATATAGCATAGTGAAAGTATAATATGCAGAAGATAAAGAGAAGAAAACTAAGAATATAAATAGGAAACTAAAATATAAAATCTATAAAAAAAAAATCAGAAAAGGGAGTATTTGGATTGTATACCAATGGGAATAGTTCTTCAAATGAGCTACGATACCGTGTTTTGGTTAAATAGGGTATTCCATACAATATTAGTACCTTAATTAACCACTCACAAAATGAAATAAATGATCAAAAAATCAATATTTTTACATGGCTAAAACCCTCTAAGAAGGAAATAGTCCATCACCCCAACCAATGTGGCCACTAGAGGAATTTTTATTAATGCAAAAGGAAAAAAAATTACATAAGAGAGAACTCATAATCGATATTTATCCATGACCCTCCATGATATTTAAATAAAGATCATGGGTCAACCAAGTATTAGGCCATAGACCAATAGTCATTAATATTAAGGAGGGAATGATTTTTCAAATCACTCTATGCCTAGAACATATCATGACCTTCATCTTACAATGCAATTAATGCATGCTAAAGAAACACACTAGGAAATGCAGTTTTACCAAGTCGAACATAACTAACTCCTAAGGATCTAAATATCCTTACATGTGATGTTTTAATCACAATCTGTTATGCTTAAGTGTTGTAATAGTGTCTCTAGAGACCACACATCATATTTTTTTTGTATGCCAGAGGAACCCAACAACTCGCCTAACACGAAACTACCAGTAAAACTCTAGGGGCTTATGACCTATCGTCCTCGCCATAAATTGGGCTCGCTACAAGTGGGATTTGAACCTGTGTTGCCTCATTTTCATGATTTCAAAAACTTATAATTAACCAATTGAGCTCCCCCCCCCGGGACACCACCCAACATCTTAGAATGTCATTAATATATTTTTTTTAAAGATTTTGTTATCTTTTCTCTCTTTCGGTTCATTCTCAAACAATATGTTCATTAGTTATTGTGTCCATTGAAATATTTGTGGGATAATATGGTTGTATCTATCTGTAGTAACATGACTCCATTAAAGGTTGATGACGTGGTTTCATATTTTTCATCAAAAGAAATGGGAAAGGAAACCATGGATAGTTAGAGAACATATGCCTTATCTATAGAAGGTTCTCTCTCTCTCTCTCTCTCTCTCTCTCTCTCTCTATATATATATATATATATATATATATATATATATATATCTATATCTATATATATATATATACATATATACAATTCCTCAAATAAGAAATCTAAATCTAAACTTATGCGAAAATCCTTAATGAAATGTTAGAAATGTGGTAAGTCTGGGGATTATAAGAAGGATTGTAGATAAAAAGTGTAGATAAAAGGAAGTTATCTAATGATTTTTCTTCCACATAAGAGAAAGGCTTGTTAGAGGAAGGGGGAATGAAAAATTGTCTTCCTTAAGCATAAATTTAGATCATGATGTATAGCTAATTGAATATGTTCTTCTTTTCAAATGAATCCATATAGTGAGAGAATTTTCAGGCTAGAAATTTATGATGTAAGTGATGTTTTTATAGTATGTTACTTGATAGCGAAAATCATAGGATGAGTAAATCTCAAGATGATGATTAAGCATATAAGGATTAGAACATTCCCTAATATTATACATCTTCTAGAGTTGGCTAGAAACTTGATATCTATAAGTAATTTGAGTGTTGTTGGTGTAAACGCTATGTTTAAAAGGGAATTCAGTAAGATGGTTTGAGGAGTATTGGTGTTTCCCAGGGATTTTGGCCCAAAATCATATAAAAGTGATTAGTAAGCACCATCACCAAAGGTGTAATGAATCTTTTGTTCATGAGGATGGAAACGTTGAAGGAGAAAACTTTTTTTTTTTTTTTAAATAAAATTTTATGGCATCAAAGATTGTGACATAATGGAGAGAAGGTCCGTCAAGAATTACATGGTAAATTTATGGTTGAAGGAATGTATTATTGCACTCTAGAAATTTATCTATGTCAACTTTGCATAACGGTAAACAAAATCAAGTAAGAATCTCAGTGGGTGCTATTAGAGTAACGCGAATTGTAGAGGTAGTAACAATGATGTCTTTAAAATTATATTTGTCTCATTAGTAGGTAGTTTAGAGTACTATGTTTATTTCCTCAATGATTTGTTGAAGAACACATGGATTTCATTTCATTGAATGAAATCTAATTCCTTTGGTAAATTTATAAAGTTTAAGGATATTGTGGAGAATAAAAAATATAAAAAAATTAATGTGTTAAGGATAAAAAATATTGGAGAGTCCTATGGTAATGAATTTAAGGAATTTTGTAAGAATTGAAGTATATCAAGGTAGAGGACTACTCGATACACACACATCTCAATAGAATGGGGTGCAAAAAGGTTAAATGGGATGTGCATGGAAAGGGAAAGGAGCATGCTTAATGGAATTGGGTTAGGATAGGAATTATTGGAAGAGGCAGTGGATACTACGTCTTACTTGGTAAATCGATCACCCTCATTAGCATTGATTGATAAGAATTAACACCTCGCATGAGATGGTAAAAAAATCTCTCTTAAACATCTTATAGTTTTTTTTTTATTCTTATGAACATGTTTCAAGAGATAATAGGAGTATTCTAGAACAAAAAGTGTATCTTTATTGGTTTAAAATGGTATAAGAAACTATAAAATTTTGAACCTAGAAACTAAGAAGGTTGTTTGTATTCCAAATGGTGTCTTTAAAGAGGTTGAAGATGTTTCCAAATAGAAATTTCCACCAAGAGAAAAAGAACTATAAATAATAGAGTTTGAGTTAAAATATGAAAAATATGACTTAATATAAAATTAGGAATCATAGAGAGAGCTTCATATTCTATTATCAAGGAGACCGATTAAAATAAGAAAGAAACAAAAAAGTTATACTCGAACTAATTTTCATTATATTTTTTCTTTGTCCGTTATTAATGATGATCCTAGGATTTTTAGGGATGCAATGGATACAGAGGTTGGTAAATTGTGGAAGAAAACCACAGTTAAAGGACTAGTAGCCTTGGATAACAATGAGGTTTAATATTTAGTAGATTTATCGGTTGGAGGAAAGCCTATTGGTAGCAATTGGGTGTTTAAGAAGAGGTGGAATTTAGAATGTAAAGTGGAAAAGTACAAATATTGGTTAATAGTAAAAGGATATTACGAAGTAGAGGGAATTGATTTTGGTGAAGTTTTTTCTCTTATTTCTAAATAAACTATTTTTTTTTTTTTTTGTTTCCACTATTTTTTGTCTTGAAGTAGAGTATATGGATCTAATGACAACATTCCTAAATGGTGATCTTAATAAAGAAATATATGTGATACAAATAGAATGTTTTGGTGTGGAGGGAAAGACATAGTTGGTTTGCAAGATTAAAATGTCTCTATATGAGTTATTGGTGAAAACGATCTCCAAGTATGTAGTAATAGATGTTTCAAACTTATATACTATGATTAAATTTGAAAAGAAGCAAGTCCAATCATTATATGTATTTTCAATTGGTTGGTGACATTTTATTTATGTGCTCTTGTATATGAGTAATATGATATTGATTAGAAACCAAGAAATCATTAGGGATGTTAAAACTCAATTATCCTCTAAATTTGACATGAGATATCCTGTTGCTCCAAATTTTGGGAATGGAAAATAAAATAGATTAGAAAAAGAGGAAAAATTAGTTGAATCAGAGGAAATATGTTGAAATAATATTACAGATGTTTTATAGGTAGTAATATACATTATTCAAGGTCCTAATTCTTGTAGGTGCAAACTTATCTATAAATGATTATCCCATGTGTTTAAAAATGCAGCAATAAATTCTCAATTTGATGTTTCCTTGATTAAATTGAGAAAATTTGAATTTCCACGTCAGCAGAAAATTTGGACGATGTTAACTTCTGTGACATGGCTTGTGTCACCTATTTTACTCATTAAATTCAATTTGGAGGAGTTAGAGTTCAGTTTAACATGTGTGATTTCAATTTTGTAGCAATCAAGGTAAATTATCTAAGGTTATTTTCAATGAGACTAGTTCCAACTATTTGAGGAACTTGTGGAGGGTCAAGTTATGCAATGGGACTTCAGTTAAACTCAGTGATAATCCAGTTAACTGATAAATCATCCCAAAATAGCTAGTGCATGTAGAGAATTTGAGTTCCCCAACCTTGGTGGAGATTCCAAGGTAGTGTAACATCAGTTGTAGACTTGTCTTGAGTTTACAGGTGTTGCACGCAGTCAGATGATAAACCTAAAGGAATTGTGGAATCAATTTGAATAATTTCCAAAAATAATAGGGTCCTAATTTCCTCAAGGAGAAGCGCAATGAAATAGGAGTTGAAGAAGACAAAGAAATTGACTAATTCTAGTTAAAAGCATTTCAGTGACCAGAGAGATAGGTTATGAACTTGTAGGTTGTGCTTTGTTGAGCTAAGAAATTGTAATACATATCTATTGTTCTGATTTAATGTAAACAAACATTGGTTTTTTAGAAGTTTCCTTTGCCTGGAAAAAATACTAGTTGCATGTGTGTGATTTCTTATTGTGTGTCTAAATTTTTGTTCTAGATTGTGAATTTCTTTTCATAGAGCAGTAGAGCCGGTTTGTGTCTTGTGATTTTTATTAAAAATTCATTAGAAGTTGAAAATATGCATCATAAGTTCTACATCGTATCAGAGAAGGATTCACATTAGAGAATAAATTTCAAATTTATTTCTTAGGAGGTTAAAAATTGGAGTTCAATGTAGCAGGATTTCTTGAGAAATGAGAAGATGGCCTTGAATGGAATAAGGCTAGATTATTCCTTACAAGGAACCCCTAATTATGTTGCATGGAAGGATCTTATGGAGGCAATATTAGATGAAAATGGATTTCTAGAATACATCAAGATCGATGATGCAAAACAATTGGAATATGATGCCTAAAACCTTGCTCAGTGGAAGAAATATGTAGCAAAGGCAAGGAGAATAATCTTGGAGGGAGTACGGAATCACATTGTCTAAAATATCCATGGAAAATAAATTTCGTTTTCAATGTGGAAAGGATTAGCATAATTGTTTGAGAATAGTAGTGACCACAGGAAGTTGGCCCTCAAGGGTAAAATTTGAAGTATCAAGATGCAAAAGAATGACACTATTCTGCAATACCTTATCAAGTTCATGCAATTTCGTGATGAACTTGGTGAGGTTGGTGTAAATTATCCTGAAGAATACTTGGTAAGCCTAACCCTTTTGGGCCTTCCCAAGAGTTGGCATAGCTATCAAGATTTCGTGAACGGGAGGGGGAAACTACGAAATTGGGAGTTCTTATGGTACGATTTGGTACAAGATGAAATAAGTTGAAATACCAAAGATGGGACTTCATCTAAGGGTGACGATGAAGAAAAATTTGCATTGGTTGGAAAGGGAAAGAAGGGAAAATCGAAGAAATATCAACTAAAACTAGAGTCTAGCCAAGGGGGCAAGAAGAAATATTTTTCCAAAATTAAATTCTTCCATTTTCATGAATTTTGGGCACTATGCCATGAAGTTTCCATGCAAAAAGGTAGGTAAGAAGACCTTAGGAGGAGCAGCAAGTGAAGATTTGGTTTCGCATTTCAAGCTTGAATGTACCCTTATCGCATGCATGGCCAGCACAATGATGGGGACTGTGTGGTACTTGGAGTTAGGTGAACCATTCCACATGAAAGGGTGTAGAGATATTTTCAGTGACTTTGATGAAAAATATTTGCAGATGCACATTGTGATGGGGGATGAAAGAAGGTAAAGCATGACTGAGGTTGGTACAATCACCTCTTAGAGAAAGTTGGGATCCCCTCTCAGGCTAAAGGATGTCATGTTCGTTCCGGGCCTAAATAAAAATCTCATATCTATTTAAATTTTAGAAGACCATGGTTATGATTTGATATTCAACAAAGGAAAGGAGTTCCTAAGACACATAACCACAGGAAAAGTGAATCATATCGGCTTTTGTGTGAATAACCTATATAAGATAGATGTGGAATATTGTATTGCATTAAGCACAAAGGCAAAGAAGGTGCAGAGTCATGATGTCGATCAACATTAGCACATAATAATTTTCCATTTGCATCATGAAACCATGAATATTATGCCCTATATAACCAGATGCCTCCCCAAAGGATCACTCGAGCACTAGGATGTATGACGAGGATGTACCTTGGCAAGTACACCACATTCGCATTCCATGATTAGGACAAAAAAGTGCATGTAGTCCTATAAAGGACCCACTCTGATGTTTTTGGAGCATTCTTGACATCCTCTGCTACCATACACAAATATTTTTTCATTTTTATTGATGACTTCTCACGAAAGTGCTGGATATTCTTCATGTGAAAGCAATCTGAGACATTATCTGAGTTCATATAATTCAAGGCATTGGTTGAGAAATAAAATGACAAGAAGGTGAAGGGTCTCAGGAGCGATAATGGAGGTGAGCATGTGTCAAATGAATTTAAAAATTTTTGTGTGAAAGGAGGCATTTTACGAGAGTTGAAAATGCCCCATATCCCATAGTAGAATGGGGTGGCTGAGAGAAAGAACCATAGCATTGTGGGAGAATCTAGGGTGATGTTACATAAACAAGGTCGGCCTCTACATTTGTGGGCCGAGGCAGACAACACAACAGTCAATCTGTAGAACTAGAGTCCTCATAAGATTCTGGGCATGATTACACTAAAGGAGGATGTGTCGCGCTTCATGGTTTTTGGAACCTCTATTTACTACCATGTATCCAAAGAATCAAGGAAGAATCTAGAGCCAAAAAAAGAATTGGGGGTATTTGTGGGTTAAACAGAAACTTTCCACAACTACCCAGCGTACTTGTCATCCCTCATAATGAAATTTGTGAAACGAGATGTAAAATTTGATGAGGATAAAGTGATGTGGTGCTCTCTTGAGAGGGAGCTTAAGACCCCACCAGAGGAGGACATTTTAGCTCCAAAGGAGGAACCTTAGGAAGTTGTGGAGTAGCCAAAAATTGAGGAGCAGAGAGTGGTGTCAACCACTAAAGTTGAAACATCCAGAGAAGGAAGGAAAAGAATGAGGGAAGTTGAGAGACTTTTGCAGTATGTGAGGGAGAATGTGGATGCTCCTTAAAATTTGTGAAAGAAGAGAAGGGCACTTGGCCAGTACAATGGCTACATGGCTTAAATGACTGAGCTTATAGAGACTGAGCCATCCACTTTCGAGGAAGCAATAGAGGACCCTATATGGGTTGATATAATGGTGGAGGAGTATGAATCCATTGTAAATAATAGTGTTTGGGAAGTGGTCCAAAGACCAACAAATAAATTAGTTGTGGGTTTGTGATGGATCTTCAAGCTAAATTAAGTATAAGATGGAATCATATAGAAGTACAACGCTATATTTGTGGGCAAGGGGTACTCGCAAGTTGAAGGGATTGACTATTAGGAGACCTTTTCTCATGTAGCAAGGTACTCGTCCATTAGATCAATTATTTATCTGGCTGAACAGATGGGGTGGAAGATCCATTAGATGGATGTAAAAACAACATTCCTCAATGGCGTTATTGAGGAGGAGGTGTAGATTGAGAAAGAAGAAGTTTTTGATACTTTTGATCGAGAGTCTCACATCTACAGAGTCAAGAAAGGATTGTATGGTCTGAAAAAAGCACCTAGTGCTTGGCATACAACGATTAATAACTATCTCAATAGTTTGGGATTCACCAAAAGTGAGCCAGATGCTAACCTCTATCATATCTTGGTAGAAGGTAAATTGTTCATTATTCTCTTATATGTTGATGATTTAATTTCAACTGGTGATGAACAACTGATCAAATCTTGCAAGGAGGTCCTTGCAAGACAATTTGAAATGGAGGACATGGGTCTCATGCACTACTTCCTTGAGTTGGAAGTATGGAAAGACGATGGGGAATTGTTTGTCTCTCAAGTAAAGAATGTGAATGAGATACTATAAAGGTTCTTCATGGAGAATTAGAAACCCATGGAGACACCTATAACGACCAACTATAGGAAAGAGGATGCCACCTTATGTGAACAAGTAGATGCTACTATTTACCAGAAGCTAGTGGGTTCACTCATGTACTTTGTGAACACACGACCTGATATGTGCTATGTGGTCAAACAAATTAGTCAGGCTATGGTGAGGACAACCAACCTATTTTGGAGGGCAGCAAAGCATGTTCTACGGTACCTCAGAGGAATTACCCAATTTTGACTATGGTAAAAATGGACATAGGGAATGAATTTGTGTGGCTTCACAGATGCAGATTGGGTGGTGAGTCCACTAGACAAAAATAATACATCAAGTGGAATTTTTAGTGTTAGGTCCACAACAATTTCTTGGTACAGTAGGAATAAAATATCTATGGCACTCAGCTTACAAGAAGAAGAATACATGGTTGCAAGTCAAACAACAAGTGAGGTGATATTATTGAGAAAGATACTTTTCAAATTATTTGGTAAAATGATGGATCCAAATATGATCTATTGTGATAATCAGAGTTGCATCAAGCTCTTTGAGAGCATTTTTTTTCGCGATCGATCCAAGCATATGGATATATGCTATCACCATTTGTGGGAATGTGTGCATAGGTAGATCATGTTGTTGCAGTACATTCTAAAGGAGGAACAAGATTCTAACCTTTTAACAAAGGCCTTGTTAAGAGGGAAGTTCGAGTTCCACAGGTGTAAGATAGGGGTTGTTGATAGTTCCATTCTTGCTAAGAGGGAGTGTTGAAAAATGCAATAAGAAATTCTCAATTTTATTTTGCCTTGATTAAATTGAGAAAATTCTATTTTCCACATCAGTAGACAACTTGGATAATGTTAAATTGTGTGAAATAGCTTGTGTCACCCAATTTACTTCATAAATTTGATTTGGATGAGTTAGAGTTCAGTTATGCATGTGTGATTGCTAACTTGTAGCAATCAATTTCAATTATCTAAGGTTGTTCTCAGTTAAACTACTTCCAACTGTTGGAGGAAATAGTGGAGGGTCAAGTTGTGTAGTGGAACTTCATTTAAAATCAGTGATCATCTAGTTAACTGATCTATCAACCCATAATAGCTAGTGCATGCAGAGAATTTGAGTTCCAAAGCCTTGGTGGAGATTCCAAGATAGTGTAACATCAGTTGTAGACTAGTCTTGAATTTACAAGTGTTCCATGCAATCAGATGATCAACCTAAAGGAATTGTGCTATCAATTTGAGGAATTTCAAAAAATAATAGGGCCTAATTTTCTCAAGGAATGGTGCAAGGAGATAGGAACTCAATTAGAGGAAGAAACTGACTAAGTCCAGGTCAGAGCCTTTCAGTGAGCACATAGATTGGTTATAAACTTGCAAGTTGTGCTCAATTGAGAAAAACAACTGTAATACATCTCTATTCCTATAATTTAATGCAAGAAGGATTTGGTTTTTTTAGCATTTTTCTTTCCCCAAGAAAAATACTTGTTGCATGTGTGTGATTTCTTATTGCATGTCTAAATTTTTGTTCTACGTTGTGAAATAATTTCCACAGATCAATAGAGTATGTTTATGTCTTGTGATTTTGATTAAAACTTCATGAGCAATTTCAAATATACATCATAAATTCTATACTATGTCCAATGTTCCTTGTCCTAGTGTTTTTAGAAGTCTGATGTATGCAATGGTTTGTACTAAACCAAAATTACACATGTAATGATAGTTTTGAGTGGGTATGTGTCAAAACAAGGGAAGGAGAATTGGATAGTTGTAAATAGTGTTTTGAAGTATATGTGTGGCACTAACTATTATGGAATTTGATACCAAGGAAGGCATAAAGTAAATATAGTGTTGGGCTTACATGATTTTGTAGATATTTGGATTGTATAAGATCTATAAGTGGTTTTTTTTTAACTTATTTATATTAACAATTAGTTATATGAGTAAAGGATAGTTAGTAATTGTTTCTTAACCACATAAACTAAATACATGATAGCCACTGATGAAAGTAAGGAACTTGTATGGTTATATTAACTGTGTTCAAAAAGGTACAAGGTTAGATTGTGTTATTTATAGTGTAATCTTACTGGAAAATTTCCCAATATGTTATTCATATAGAAATCATATTAATGTCCAATATCACTTGGACACAAGCGTTATTGAAGAAAAGGTGGTATTGTTGGTGAAGGTGTACACGTTGAAGAATGTTTTAGATTCGTTAAAAAAAAAAATTGAGCACGAAGAAGTTTTATTGATGTAAAGAAACAATGGGAATTGCCACCTTAAATAGTTTTTCATGTAATCCTTTCACCCCCCTACATGAAAACAAAACAACAAGTCAGAGAATGTTGGTTATGTGTTATATTTTTTGCATGACTAGTGCAACATGTGATTCATATGCAACGTGTGTGGTTGTGGGAGGGGTGGTGGAAGTTACCTATAACAAAAGTGGTTGTGGGGGGACCTCGTAGTCTCCCCTGCTTCGTGTTTGAGGTGTACCCCTTGAAAAGAAATCATTGGAATTTTGTGTATCTTTTCTAGTGGTTTTTGACACATGGTTTTTCATCCTGCAATTTTCTAATTATGGTTAAGGAATTAAGGTTGTAATCTAATATGGTTTAACGGATTAGGATTTTGGATTCCATTGGGTTCTATATATTGTATTTTAAATGATAAATTTTCTGATGATGAAATTTAAAGGTGTGCCTCCAAACCGTTGTGTTAGTTTTCTCTTTTAACGGTTTCTAAAGTAATCTATGAGTACTATGTGTGATTGTAATTGTTTACTTTTATGTCAGTGGATTAATTACTATAAATATTTGAAATATACGATGGTTATAATGGTTTTTTAGATCCTTGCATCAATCTATAATAGCAATTGTATTCTTTTCCTTTCCTTTCCACCACTTCTTCTACTCCTTAAAATCATCTTGGTGGTATTTTCATTTGTAACTACTTGGCTTTTTTTATAGCCCACATTCCCCATCTACTCTTATTGCACTATGCCTCATAAACTCTAATCAATTCCTTCTATAAATAACTATGTAGATTCCATACACACTTAAATAGCATGTCTAGGTTCTTGGGAGATATGCCCAACATAATTTTCATTTTTTTGATCTTTATGGTGTACTCTATACACTTTATCATTTCCTCTACATGATGAGACAGAAATGGATCCATTGGTCCCCACATACTAATTAGGGTAGAGTTCATAATTAGTGAGGATTTTGAAAACCTCTCACTTAGTTATTGATGGATTTCCCTCCATCCTAATTGTCTACATGTGACTTTCCCGGAAAGTTAGTGAATGGAAAGAAAAACTCAATTGGAGAAATGAAATCATTTTCTCTTTTGTTATATATTAAGGATATCGGATTAAGTTTCTAGCTATTGTAAAAAATCATTCAACTTAATGCATCAATCTCACCTTGATATGGCTTGATGTCCACTTTATCTTTCATTATGAATAAATATCCTAAAGAATTTATGACGTTGGAAATTGGTCACCCTTTCATTGGGTCATTTTTAAACTCCTTTTTTGGGTCTTTTTTATCTCTCCATTTTCCATCTAATCTTACTTCTAAGTTAGAGACTACAATGCTTAAAAGGTCCAAACTTTTTTCCTATAATTTCCATGAGGGTCATGTTGCAAGACATATCAAAGAATTTTTCTTTCCACTTTACAAATATCTATTCTACCTCATCCCGGGTTCTCAAAGGAAAACCATCTCCACTGGCTAGGGTTATCGAACTTCCTTCTCAAGACAATTTGAAGATTATGCAACTTCTGAAAAAAACCACAAAGAAATTGCTCTGATATAAATATGATATGTAAATTTCCATGGATATTCAACTAGAATAGTTCGTCATAATATTTTGAAATCTTTTACTATGTAATTTGCTACCTTAGATTTGAGATTTACACTTAAAAATTTGGTGCTCAAATTTATAGAAATAATTGAAACTAAGATGTAATACCAAGTAAATGAGCACACCATCACACAAACATATATACGATGTGACCTAAGAAACCTATTACATGTGAAAATCTATCTACATGGTGATACCTATGATTTTATTTCTTTTTCTTAGTTAATAATTACAATTTCAAAGAAAGAGTAACTCACTATGGACTTTCCATGGACATTGTCATCTAAAAGATTGGTAGAAATCTCCTATTGCCTATATTATGCTTCATATTCCACTTGTAGATGCTCTACTCAACTAGGGAACAATAACAATACTAAAAGACTGAAACCTCTTCTCTTTCTAATAGCCCAATTTTTAACATAGCTTGATAGCTATATGGGGTTAAGGTTATGGATTTTGCATGCCTCAACACTCAACTAGTGTTAAGGTTTTGGACCCTCTAGAATCTTCATGATAGCCCACATGTGAATAGGCTCACATGTGTGAGTAATGGGGGTTGATGTGGCATCCACTTTATAACATGGTGTTCAATAACATAGATCTAGTTACAAGAGACATAAATTTTTCATATGAACTTTCATTGAGTTGATTTTCACATTGTTGGGATGCTTTTTGTGTGTAGAACAATGCTGAGGGGCTCACATGTACACTCACAAAGTTGTTGACCTCAGAATGTTCCATTTAATGCTTCAAAATGCACATAGAAGGTTCCAAACTCCAAAGGACAAAACTAAAACCTCCTATAAAATGGGCCCTAGAAACTAATTCCCCCAAAATTTACATTGAGAAAGTAACAAGATAGATGAGAAATTGTACAATCATCCCTTTCCGGTCAATATGTTAACATTGAACCCAACAGATCTTAGCAAGTATTAGCTCGGCTATATATGGTTCTTTATACACAGGCTTGGAGTGAATATTAACTTGCAACGCTATAAAATAATTTGTTTACTCTTTCTCCTTAATAAAAAACAACAATAATTCTAGACATAGATCTACATAAAAATTTTGATGGTTTGCTATTTATAAGGGCAAGGAAAAGCTATAGTATCAATTTATGTAGAAACAAAAATATAAAATAATAGTTTAGCAAAATTTCCCATAATCTACCTTGTCCCTTTGTAACCACATACCATTTTGAACTATCTCTATAGAAATGAGAGAGTTACTATTATCAATTTACAACATAATGATAACAACATATATATAGCTTAATGGTTTTTCCAAAATTTTCAATAATTGACCTTATCTCTCCACGCTCTAGAACAATCATCAACCAACCAGAATTTTCCAAACCCATATACAAATTATCAACTTGCCCTATTTCGATTACAATATTAAAGTTTCCAAACAAACCCGCATTATTTTTTTTAATATCACATTGAACTTAACAAATGAAAAAAAAATGAATAAATACAATTAATACTTGAAAAATAATACATAGTTTATAAAAATTACAAAATAAGAATATAGTTTAAAGTCGAGAATATTTAAATCCTACCCAAATATTATAACATGGGAAAAAAATTAGGAAAGGGATAATTTTTTTTTAATTACAAAATAAGAGAAATAATTAAAAGTCAAAATTAATTTGAAGCTTAGAACATTTAGCTCCTAGTCAATTACAATAAAATGGACTTAAAAGGAAATTTTCTCATATTAACACACTCTTCAAGTAGATTGGCAAATAGGATGAAAAGATGGATAGACAAGACATTACCAAAAAAAGGAATTCTCCTATGTACCTACATTTCAACTTTTTTTCCCAAAAGTAGTTTAGAATGGTCGTTGAGCATTCTGGGGCGGTCGCCACTGGAGATCTCACGCAAACCGAATCGGCATTCAGAGGGCAGCGGAGTGATCGAATACACCCGACATTCGCACGTGTATGGCCCACATGATAGTGACAACCATATCATCTGTCTCTGTCAACTATTTCTTGTCACAACTGCACTGGTCTATCGGATCTGGGGAGTCCAGCTCGCATATTGGTCACATTCCAACTCAGTGGAGTGACGAGTGACTGTGGGACCCCCTCCTGATCTTGATGAAATTATAAAACAAATCCATGTCTGAGAAAGGGTAACGATGATGTTAAAAATTGTTACCGATGATATATCATTTTTTTATTAGGTTGCAATCCAAAAGTTTCATGTTATGTTTTTTTTTAATATTTATTATTCGTATTCCACTTGTATAATAAATTAAAATGTTATTATTCATCTAAAATACAATTTCTCTAAATTATTATTTCAACGATTGCATATGACTTTATTCGTCAATATATTAAAAAAATATCATCAAAACCAAATAAAAATTTATGAAACGATATCGATATTTATAAATATAATAGTTAGTATTAATAAATGTTTTTATAAAAAATTTACGGTAAATAAATTATAAGGGAATAAACGGTATCATTTAAAGTACTAAATATCAAATTTATGTATAGGTGATATTTTATATTACTTCAAAATTTATAAAACATTTCATTCGAAGTTTAAGAGTCGTCTTCAATTTCTAATTTTAGTAGATTATTCTTATTGAATTATTAATTTTTTTTAAAATAAATATTATTTTATTAAAGATTAATGTAGATTTAAAGGAGATTTGAAGTTTATTTTTAAGTAATATTTAATAAAAGAATTCGAAAGAAAAAGTTGAAATACAAATTTATTATAAAAAAATAAATAAAAATATGTATCTATTTAAATACCCATATTTATTTTTATTTTTATTTATATATGATGATATGAATATGACCTTTCTACTAAATCTCAAAATTGTTTATTTTGTTTATTTGTGAAAATTCAACGCTGAAAAATCTCAATTTTAATAATTTTGGGCTTTTTCATTTTTATTTTTATGTGAATATATATATATATATATATATATATATATTTTAAGTTTAATGATTTAAAAATTATAATTTTTAAATTTCTAAGAAAAGAAGAATAAAGTAGATAAATTTTTATAAATTTTAATAATCAATTTTTAAGATTTAGGTTAACAATTTTCAAATATAATTAAAAATTTTGAAAATTAAAATTTATTATTATAAAAAAAATTATAAAAAATTGACAAATTATTATTAATTGGCCAAATAATTTTTTTACCTTAATTTAAAAATACAATTTATTTCATAATTTAAAAATACAATTTATATCATAATTGTGATTTCTTATAATTTAAAATATACCTATTTATGAATGACTTCAACGCCCACAAAAAGAGGTTTAGGAAGGCATGAAATATCATTAATTTTTCGATTACGCATCGAACGGATTTTTAGAAAACTATATTCAAGGTCAGCTCTGTGATCCCTATTCTAATGTTCTACTGTATATTTGATTTCTCTCAATGGTTTAACGTTTATGAACCAATACAATAAAATAAAGGCCGTGGAATTGAAACGACTGGAGCCGTAGAAATGATCAAATCAAATAATAAATTCTATATTCTTCATGCGCGCTAAGAGAATGAATTAAAAATGTACATGACTTAAACGGTTCCCTCGAAAATTATCCCTTGCCATCATTAAAGAAAAGCAGCAGTAAATATATAAAGGAGACTTAACCCTAGAGGAATCATAAGGAAAGTTTTAATTATTGTTGTTTAATTAGCATAGGTTTATTTGAATTCTAAATTTACTTAATGTGAAGGGATCAAATTCCTTTCAAATTTATTGAGATTTTGAGAGATTTGATCGTTTTAAGATGGATTTATTTCACATGAATTATTTTAACATAAGGATATTTATTTTTATTGTTTATGGAGCATTATATTACAATATCTTTATTATATTTGGTTTTGACCAAGTTAAATGTTTACAAGACATTATTTTACATTACAACATCACTATCATAGTGGGTCGTCTCTTGGTGCAATTGGAGTTTAAAATTTTATTAAAGCCCAATCACAACTGAAAAAATAAATTTATATATTTCTTAATGCTATAAATTTAATCTCTTCTCACTCTAAAAATAGTTTGCACCTCAAGAGATTTAATTTTTCTAGGAACTTGGTATTATTATGAGAGGCGTGCATAAATTGCTCTCCTTTTTATATTTGAAAGAATTTTATAAAATTTTCTTCAAAATATATATTTATATGTTCAAAAATGATTTAAATATTTTTTTATTAATTTAAAATCATATTCTCATTTATAGTCATACATACATACTCTAACCGTCTTCGGTTTTGAACCTATGACCTCTTAGGAGGAAACACATGCTCTTAACCATTAGACTCAGAAAATTATATATATATATATATATTAAAAAATATTTTAGAGATTTTTATTAATTTAAAATGTCGAACATATTAGCATAGTAATTGAATTTAAATTATTAATTAAAATCTTTTACATTTTATAACATTTTTCCAATATATTTTTAAACTAATTTTATTCATTCATAAAATTACAAATTTAATTTTATAATCTCCACAATTTAAATGTTCCATATATTTTTTAAGGTGTTGAATCTATTTATATAGTCAAAAATGCATTTCTAACAACCAAAAATAACATTTTAGTTAACAATTACATATTTAAACCTAGTAAAAAAATCCAAACACTAAATTCAAATTCAGGTTTTACCCAATAATAATAATAATAATAAAAATGGCTATAAGCATAAACACTTGTTTCCTAATATTTATGCTCTCATCATGTCCCACCATCCACCTTTGGCCCTCCAAAGGTCATCCCAACTTTCACCAATAGTCTGGGCAATAAAATCATTATATAAGACCATCTCTGATTTATATAAGGAAAATGAATATCGTGAGTGAGATAAATCTAAGCCCGTCTTTGGAAAACAAAAATTGAAATGTATTTCAACAAATTAGCATCTAGATATGGAGTAAGTTAACCTTTTAGGATGACGTGGGAATGACCCAAAGGGAAAACTTTGATTCGTGAAATGAACCGGATGGGTATCCAATGAGAAAATTAATTTATGAAGTGAAGAAAATGGAGATTCAGTGCCAAACTTAGTTATTGAAATCACCTCATTAGTTTTTCTCACTGAAGTGATACTTGACCGTAATGTTGCTAAAAATAGACATTTTTCGGTCGAATGCTGAAGAGACTTTAGATATATGATTTTCTTTGTTTCTCTATGGAGACACCACTTCCACATTTCTCAACAAATTTTCTTGCTCTCTTACTCGAAAGGGGTACATCAAAACAATATATTTCTCACACCTACATTTCAGTGGTGGTTATTGTTGGAAAGGCAGAGGAGGTAAGGAAAAAAATAACACAAATAATTCACACACAATAACATGAGATGTGCATCTTCGAATGGTCACACAAACTTGATGATTACAATGAACTCGATGAAGGGTATTATTCTTTTTCGAACTAGCGACTCGCCTAAAATAACTTGACATGCAACCACATACTAAATTCGACTATGAATTAACTCAACTTGACTCAATTAACAAAATATATAATTTTAGATAACTCTCCATGTGAGTAATTAGCTATCTTTAACACTCCCCCTTAATTACAACCACTAAAATAAGACATGAAAACTCAAACATGCATGCTGGCCCATGACTTAGCTAGGCTTACAACACTCAAGTTTCCTCTATGAAACTCAAACACATCTTTTTCTAATGACTTAGTAAATATATCAACCAACTGATCACTAGATTTACAAGGCCTCAAGTGAGCTTCTCCATTTCTCACAAGTTCTCTAATAAAATGATATCTAGTATCAATATGATTGCTCTTTTGATGAAACATGCTATTCGTGGATAGTGCAATCGTTGAGGTGTTTTCACAATATATTGTTTTTAATCCTTGTCGTTTCTGCTTGAGTCCATCTAATACTCTTCTTAACCGCATTGATTGACATGTTGTTGATGTTGTTGCTACATATTCTGCTTCTACTGATAAAAGTGTCACAATAGGCTACTTCTTAGGCTACACCAATGAGGTTTTTATCCTTTGGGAAATACACCAAATTCCATGTATCATTCTTTTCAATAACATAAATTTCTTCACCCATCGCTTGCATCCAATTTTCATCTCTCATTTTGTCTTCAAATGAAGAAGGTTTGAATGAAAACAATGAAAAATTGTAACTAACATCCAAATCATCTTAAATATCTTTCAAAATTCTCATATTTCTCTTACCATTGATTTATTCATCACCTAATTGACTCCTGGAAGAATTTTGATTTGTTGGTTTCCTTGAAGATCCATGTTGCTCAAAAAATATTGGTGTCCTGGTTGGTGTTTTCTCTTGTGATTCTTGTTTCTCCTTCTCTGTTACATTCTCCTCCATCAATAATGATTGTGAATAAACTATTTTATCTACAATCCCATTCCATGATTCTTGTTCTTTGAACATAACATCTTTGCTAATTATGGTCTTCTTGGTAACAGGGTTATAAAATTTGTAAGCTTTTGATTGCTCACTATAACCAGCAAATATGGGTTTTTCACTTTTATCATCCAACTTACGTCTTAGATCCTTAGGCACATGTGCATAGGCTACAAATCCAAACATTCTGAGATGAGATACACTGCAAGACATACCTGACCATGCTTCTTCTGGTACTCTGTTCATCACACTTTTTGTGGGAGATATGTTTATCACATAAAAAATACATGCATTTGCTTATTCTCAATACTCATTAGACAAGCTTATTCCTTTCAGCATGCTCCTTGCCATATTCATAATGGTTTTTTTATTTCTCTCTTCTACACCATTATGTTGCGGTGTGTACCTAGTTGTAAACTACCTTCTAATTCTGTGTTGTTTGCAATAATCATGGAATTCCTTTGAATCATATTCTCCACCATGATCTGACCTCAATACCTTGATCTGCCGATCACTGTGGTTCTCTATTAAGGCTTCGAATTCTTTGAAATTTGCAAAAAAAATTGAATTCTTCTTCAAGAAGTAAGCCCAAGTCTTTCTGATATAATCATCAATGAAAGTGAGGAAGTAACAACTTCCACCAATCGACCGTGTCCTCATACATTCACACAGGTTTGTATGCACTAGATCAAGAGGTTTATTTTCTCTGTATGAAACTCCCTTTAGAAAAATTTCATGGTGTTTCTTTCCCAAGATGAAACCCTCACAAGTAATAGTAGGTTCTTTCATGGGAGTTAATCCAATGACCATTTGTTTCTGTTGCAACAATATTAAACTAGAAAAGTGCAAGTGTCCAAAACAAAACTGTCATAACCAATAATCATTAGAAAATGAAACTGTTAAGGAACTGACCTGATCATTGTAATTCATAATTAGAGGGAATAGTCCATTCCTCATCATATGATCCTTTTTTCTCAGTTATTTCTTTGGGGCTTGTCATATATAACATACTCTTGTCCTTGAAAGATAACTATGTATCTCTTCTACATCAATTAACCAAGAATTATCAAATTATGTTTGAGACCAGTGACATAATATACCTCTGAAATTTTCTTTGGCTCTACTTATTTGGCAATATGTTGACCACCCCTTTTCCATCTCCATCCACATTCTTGTTAGTCCCAAACTTTACCTTTATCTTCACAAGTTGATCTAAATTTACAACCAAATTTTTGTTGCTTGTCATGTAATTACTGCAACCATTGTCTAATAGCCACAAATTATCAGGAGGTTCATACATGGTATGGAAAACTAGGAAAATGGAGTTAGTATTCTGTATAGTGACATTAGCTCTTTCGCTTCCTTGATCAGGTACTCTCTTCGTGCTATCATAGGCATAGTGACCACATTTATTGCAATAATAACATCTCAACTTTGATTTGTCAACTCTTTGATTATTGTTGAAGCTTTTGTTGTTGCTTCCACTTACATTTTCATGCTCTTCTCGACCATATTTCTAACCACCATGTATTCCACCTCGCCTTCTGCTTCTCTATCTACTTATTCCCTGACCTCTCTCTCTTGAAATAGAAACTTGACTTTTGAAAGTAGTTTCTAAAGTGGAATACTTATTTCTTTCTATCCTTGCCTCATGGGATAGAAGTGATCCCATAAAATCATCAACTATCAATGTTTGAAAATCCTTGGCTTCTTCTATGACTGCTACCACGCCGTCAAATTTGGTAGACAAAGATCTAAGGACCTTCTCAACCACTTTCTGATATTTAATATCTCCACCATAAATTTTTAACTTATTTACGATAGCCATGACCCGATTGATGAAATAATCGATTCCCTATGTCTCCTTCATCTGCATAATTTCAAAATATCTTCCAATATGTTGTAATTTAACAATATTGAATTTGGCCATACATTTAAAGATTTTTTCCAAGGTCTCCTTTGTTGTTTTTGCTGAAGACGTGATCATAATTTTTAGAACATTGCTCGATCCACTCCCTGCTAGATAAGATGCAACACTCATGCATGTTTTTTTTTTCTTTCTTCCATAGTTTCCTCTCTACATTAGTGAGGGTTCGTTCTTCTATTTCATTTTGAGGTTCTAAAAACAAAAACTGGACATGATCACCAAAATCGTGAGACTTCAACATGGTCTCCATATTAATGGCCCGCACATCATAATATTTCCCTATAAATGGTGGAAATTACGGCGAGAAACTAGATGAAGCCATATTTATTAAAAAATTATCTTATGAAACCCTAAATTCCCCCCTTTTATAATAAACTCCTTACGATATTTTTTAATAAAAAAAGATATATTTTTATAAAGCCCTCTTATAAATCTTTAGAAGTCTAAATATGATCCTTTAAAAAATATCCTAACTAAACCATTTTGTAAAACCTTATAAGAACTCCTTTTAAATTCTTAATCTTTTCAAATCTTTTTGAAGTCACGTACTAAAAAAAACTTTATATGAGTCAAAACAAATCACTCACTCCTCTGACTTTAGACTCTGACACACTCCTTTTAATTTAGTCAAAATAACCCATGCACCGTAATTTTTGATAATATTGTGCAACGTTGAGTCGTTAAAAATCATGAAATTATAAGGTTTCCTTAAACAATGTAGGTTATCACAAAGAGGATATGTGGTGGTCAATTTTCCTGAATTAAGCAACAAATCTATTGTGTATCTTAATTATTTGACTATTTTTCAATTTGAAAAAATCATTGACCTTCTTCACTTGGCCCTCTTTTTACTCACTAGGAAAATGGAGTTAGTATTCTCTGTAGTGACATTAGCTCTTTCGTTTCCTTGATCAGGTATTCTCTTCGTGCTATCATAGGCATAGTGACCAAATTGATTGCAATAATAACATCTCACCTTTGATTTTTCAACTCTTTAATTATTATTGAAGCTTCTGTTGTTGCTTCCACTTACATGTTCACTTGGCCCTCTTTTTACTCACTTTCGATTGATCATACAAACTTGATAATTACAATGAACCCTGTGAAAGGTATTTAATTTTTTTCCAGCTAGCGACTCACCTAAAATAACTTCACATGCAACCACATACTAAATTCAACTATGACTTAACTCGGCTTGAATCAACTTGACTCAATTAACTGAATCTCTATAGGTAACTCTACATGCGAGAGTAATTATCTATATTTAATAGTTATATTAGATAAAAAAGACTGTAGATGTTAGGAATTTGTGAATATTCATAATGAAAATTTGGGTAAGACCATATAGAGTGAATAATCAATCGCATAAGTTGCTAATTTAGTTATTTTGATATATATATATATATATATATATATATATATATTGAAATTTTATGCTTTGGGGAAAACCCCTAGTTTTAAAAAGGTTGATGTTTTATATGACTTCAACATTTCTTCCATAGTGGGCGAGAGAGCACCTCTATGCTTAGTTATTAATCTTTTTTATGTACTTCTAAAGCATCAAATTTTTTGAATGGTACATTCAAAATGGTTATATAATAGAACAAAACATTACAACATGTCTTCCATACTAGCCTTGTAACACATTTTGAGGAAACATTTGGATACATATGCAATTTTAATTCTAATTTGTAAAATACATTTATTTTTTATATTAGATAATATACTCTGTTGCACAGGAACCACTCCCGAGAAATGGGAAACTCGTTCCAGAGGTTCCTCCATTCCCGGGAGATTTGGAACTGTGTGGGAACTTACCATTTTCAATAGGAGCTGTGACCAGAGCTGGGGCACGTTCTAGAATCTTTGACCACTATGATGATTGACGTTCTAGCGTTTCCAACAAAGCTTCCTTAAACGTTTTTAGTAAGTTTTACCAAAAAAGAAACTTCATTTCTGTAAATTTGCCCAAAATCCACCAAAAAAAGATTCCCTTCTCAAAGTACACGCAAAAAAAATCTTTTTCTCGCCAAACTCACTCACAATCTTGCATAAAGTTTGTCCTCCATTCACTCCATCACTGTAACTGTTAAATTGTTTAAGAGCACAACCTTGTATTCATTTGAAAATAGTGCCAGAAGTAGCGATTATCTGTGGCTAGTAACCTCAGTGAGTTTCCAAATACTTTTTTTTTCTCGACATTTAAACTCCAATAGTGAGGGCTTTAACTTTTCAAGGATTTGTTCTTTTCTGTCCTTTCTGTTTGCGAGCTCTTCTGTGGGGCTATTTCATTTTTCAGTCCTGTTTTATGTGATGTCTAAACTCTGGTTTCTTGCTTCCCTTATGTGAAATTCCTCTTGCCATTAGTATGTTAGTTTCACTTCCTTTCAGTTTCAGAGAGACTCTCTAGACTGGTTCTTGTAAAGATATTATATTTTTTCGTAATAAAAAATTATATTAAGTTATTAAATGCATCAATGATGTGTTTGACATTTCTAGAATTAGTAACATTGATGCTCCTTTGACAGGTACAAAGTATCAGAACCATATGCCACATTACAACATTCCACAGATAAATTATGTAATTAAAAAAAAAAAAATTATAATAATATTACCGCTCCCAATTAGCCGTTTCCTATAATTTTTTAGGGAAACCTCTAGCCATTCCGGACACCCGTACCCAAGTTCCCAACGTTTCCACATTCCAGAAACTCATGCAACATAGATAATATCTATATAATTGTCCATAGATTATTTACCGCTAATATTTTCCTTTATAGGAATATTTACAAATCAACACAAATATATCAAAACCTTTAATGAGATATTTAATTTTTATGAGTATATTAAATTATTAGGAAAATAAAAGAAGAAGAAAAAAACCTAGTTTTAAAAATAAATAGATGAAAAGGAAAATAAATGATTAAAAAAGATAATAAAATATTGGGGTTGGTCATTAATTACATAAAGTGGACATTAAATTATGAAAAATGGAAAATTAAAAAAAGTAAAAATAAAATCAAAGTAAAAGGGAGAAGTTAATAATACAAAACATCTTAATATGGGAAAATACTAATGAATTATAAGAAAAGTAAATAACAATTCGGCTATGAATATTTTTGAAAGTAAATTGAATATCAAACTCATCAAAGAGGAAATGAATAAAGTTACAGGGTGAGGAAATGAATAAGGTTATAGGGTTAGACAATTATCATAACAAAGGCGTATTGGACATCATAAATTTTATATTTTAATTCATCTATTTATGTAAATATAATAAAATTAAAGAAAACAAAAGAAACAATCAACCCAAAAATAGAGACTTCATTAATATATGTTTCATACAAAGAAAAGATTTTAAAACCAGAAGAAAAATTAAATAATAATTTGACCTTAAATAGTTTGGAAGGTAAACTCGACATGAGACTTTAATAATATAGGACTTATTTAACATGCATAATAGATAAAATAACTAGAAGAAAAATTAAATAACAATTTTACCCAAAAGAGTTTTGAAGGTAAATTGGATATGAAACTCATCGATGAGGAAATGACTAATTTTACAGAATTAGATCATAAGTATAAAAAAATAAGCTTGAACCTTGTGATTTTTGGTTTAAAATATAAAAAATATGAGGACATGCTAGCATTTCTCATGGAAGGATTTCAAAATAAATTACAAATTGAAACATTATGTCCCATAAAAACAAAAAGGTTAGGAAAAATAATTGATCATAAGAATATGTTAATTTGTGTTAAGGTAATATATAAATATGATATAGTCACTAAATTTATTTTAAAATGGTTAGGAATATTTATAAATCAAGATTCTTCAATTGATTTTATCTTGGGTGTTTCAGGGAAACAATTTTTATCCTCCTCGCCTAGGTTCAATCCCGACAAGTGAAATGTTAAGCTCATATTGAGTATATTGAGGTAATAGTTTCAAGCCTTGTTGGTATACAACCTTGATACATTAAAAATTTCTTACCCTTACCTATGGTTTGGAGGGTGCGATATTTAGTTACATGGTAAAAATATGAATACCCCATGTATGTCCTTGAGACCTTAAGAATATCTTACCCTTGGCTACAGTTGGAGGGTGGGATGCTTGGTTTTATGGAAGAAAAATGAAGACATCATTATATAAGGGTAATCTAAATTAAGAGGGGATATTTAGAAGGTATAATAAGCAAGGAAGAAAGGAAAGTGAAAAATAATTCAGGAGCTGGGATAAAGAAAAATAAAATAAAATAGCTAGGAATTTGAATTCACTACGCTCTAAATCCTCTCTTCGAACTATCATGGTTTTCTGTGGAGAAAAGGCCCATTGTTAAGTTGGATCTAGAGTGAAATTTATATTATATTAATTTCTAAAAGTGGGTAGCATGAATAATATAAGGCTCTTGACACAGAAGGATTTGTCTTATGTTTTATACATAACACAATATTCTATTATAGAGGAATTGAATCCATAACTCATTACATAAAAAGATAACACATTTCTTCACATTAGGATTCACAATAAATACCATACGAATCAGTGCGTGTGGATGGAGATTTCATATATTAATGCTAAGAAGATTTATATAAAAATAAATTACTCAGACCTTCAGTAACGAAGAATGTAATATTTCTAGGAGGGTGGGATGCTTATTTACATGGGAAAAAAGATGAAGACCCCATGTATGGCCTTGAGGCCTTAAGAATATCTTACCCTTGCCTACAGTTGGAGGGTGGGATGCTTGGTTTCATGGAAGAAAAACGAAGACCTCATTCTAGAAGAGTAATCTAAATTAAGACGAGATATTTAGAATGTAAAAGAAGCAAGGAAGCAAAGAAATTGAGAAATAAATTAGGGGATGGGATAATGAAAAATAAAATAAAATAAGTAGGAATTTGAATTTTCTACACTCTAAATCCTCTCTTGGAACTATCATGGTTTTATGTGGATCAGAAGCCCCATATTAAGTTGGATCTAGAGTGAAATTTATATTATATTACTTTTCAAAGTGGGTAGCATGAAGAATCTAAGGTTCTTCATACAAAATGATTTATCTTGTGTTCAATACATAACACGATATTATATTATAGAGGAATTGAATGCATACCTTATTACATAAAAATATAACACATTTCCTCACATTAGGATTCACAATATATAACCTTCCAATCAGTGCATGTGGATGGATATTCATATATTAATGCTAAGAAGATATATCTAAAAAAAGTCACTCAAAAATTCGGTAACAAGGAGTATAAGATTGCTAGGAAAGCCATTGTTGTTGCTTTAAATGATTTCTTAAAAGTTAAAATATAAATGAGTACATAATCATAATTTAAAGTGAAAAAAGGTACTATATAATTGGAATCAACAGAAGATTTAGCTTTTGCACCTCTCTAAGGTAGATCCTAAAAAACTCTAAAAGAAAATTCTAACTCATGAAAATAAGGAAAACAATATGATTCCATTGAGGGACTGGAAATTTTACAAAGAAAATTTTATGATTTGTGTTGATGTTGTGGACAACCTTTAAGCCATTTGTATAGAGAAATAAATTTTTCCTATAGAAGATATGGAATTTTGGGGTAAGTGACCCGAAAAGGGAATGCTAAGGACATTGAAGGCTACCAAGTGGAAATAATAAATATGGGAAGGTCTCTCCTCATCCGTCACATCAACAAGCTCTTCAATTTAGCATTTATGCCAGGATTCCTTGTAATTCCCCATATTATGGAATTAATAAGTAATATTACTACTACTAATAATAAAAAATAAATAAATGAAGTAATAAATAATACAAATGAGAACAATAATTAATAAATAAATAAAATAATAAATAGTAAGTGAAGTTCAGTCCAAGGTGGGTGCTTAAGAACAGGTGTTCCCCCCTCGCCTTGATGTGATGCCATCTCACACAAAAGGGGGTTTTGGTTCCCACTCATGAGGGATTCACTCAGTGAACCTATGACATATCACATGCATTTGTGGCATACTAAACAATACAATTAATTTTACTACATGCTGAAAATACCTTTAAAAATCACATTATTTAACCCCCTGCCAATAAGACCCCAATACACCTTCCCAATTTTAAAAACCCCTTATTTCACTAGATATTGCAGGTATCCATTTTTTCATTAATATTTTTTATACCCCTTTATATTTTTTCTTTAACTTTGAGATCCATTTTTTATACCTGAAAATATAAAAACCCTTTACCCTCATTATATGCTCAATATATTGTAATTTTTTCCTCACTATATATCCCCCAATATGAATGCATGTGGTATGGTATTGATCCCCTAGTGCATCCCCCTTGCTCCCACTGTACTTGGCGAATTTCATGCACTCTAATCACTTCATCACTTATGGCACAAATCCTACACAAGGTTAAACATCATTTGAATATTGCAGGTGGCATAGGGAAGTACAAGAGTTCTGAAGAGGAGAATTTTATCAGATTGGAAAAGCTAGAGAAAAAAATTGGCAATATTGAATGCAAGATGACCATTCTAGTGAAGATATCAACCAACATCCCCTTCTACTCAGATGAAAGTAGTGACCAAACATTATTGATGGTTGGAGATTTTTCCTAGTAGTTGTTATGACTCATTGATTTTCTGCTTACAAAACCAACATTATTTTTTTTCTTCTCATGTCGATGTATGTCATGGTCTAGCACAACACACTTTTTTTGATAAGTTTATATTTATAATATGCTCTAGTTAGAAGATTTCTTAGCAACATCAAGACTTTGAACTTATGTTACTGGTATAGTTTTCCTTTTTACAAACCAACAGTAGAAAAAATTTGGTCTATGTAATCCTAATTTGACATAATGCAAAGTCCCTAACTTTAGAAGAATAAAGTGAAGTTCAAAATAAATAAATAAAACAAACTATAAAAATAGAAAGAATAAATTTATGGGGAAAAAATTAAAGTTAATAAAAAGTGTAAAAGAATAAAATAAGCGAGAGCCAATTATTAAAAAATATAATTTAAGAAAAAATTTATGACAAAAAATAGAAATTTTCACGATGATTTTCTGAAAAAATTCCTCCGTTTAATGGATGAGAACAAGGATGTGAGACACTCTTTTCATAGGAAAATTATAGGATAGGAGGGATTCACTAGAATATCTAGTTGATTCGGGGCTCAAGGGTGGCAAGTTATATAAATAAAAAGTGTATATGAGCCTATGATTGGGTAGAGAGTCATCCCCAACACATTGATTGTGATCGGCTAGATCAGGGTAAAACAATAGTTTTGAAATCACAAGTAAATAATTCTTCATTCTATAGTTAATTTTATTTTGGTTTATGACTTTCCTAGCCCAACCTAGATCCATCTTAACCCTATATCTATAAAGCGTTGAGAAGGACCAAATATCTCGAGGTGTAAACCTCTTTTTGAGTGAAAAAATTGAGGAAATGTTTACACCTCAAGAGATTTGATCCCTCTTAGTGCATGATGGGTCCAGTGTTAAGATAGATCTAGGAAGGTTTCAGTCATGCATGGGCACAATTATTTTTTAAACATATAATTATTTTAATAATTTTAAATACGCTTAATATGTTTAATATTAATATAATCATATTAATTTTAAATTTTCTCAATTACCTCAATTTGTTGAGATGATAGAGACTATTAAGAACTTGAATGATGAAAAATGATGAGGACATTTTTTTGAATGTATTTGAATGTAGAGTGACAATGTAAGAGTGTTGAATGAGAGAATATGTGAATAATAAGAATGTATTCAATTACAAATAGTCTTCATTTTGGTCAATATCAAACTATTTTCTCCTACTATTTATATGGCCACACATGTTATTTTTTCCATCTTTTCATATCGATCATATGAAAAGGGCAGCTGAAATAATAGACCATTCAAATATTTAACTCGAGCTATTGTAGTAAACGTTATACCTTGTCTCTCTTACTTTCCAATATCAGAAATAACTTTCTCCAATGTCAATCATTGTAACTTATGGAAGGTTAATCCCCATGTAAGTTTCACTAGTAGTTGTTCAAATTACCTCGTTTAAATGTAAAGTGACTAACATCATTGAACAATAGAAAATGGAAATAATAATAATATAGTCAATTAGAAATAGTTTACAGTTTGAAGAAGCAAACATTTTAAGTAAGTAAACATTTTATTTAAGATGAAAATTCAAGAAATTAATTTATGGAATTTTTGGGTAACTCACCTGGAAAGGGAATGCTAAGAATATTGAAGGCTACCAAGTAGAAACAATAAATATGGGAAGGTCTCTCCTCATCCCTCACATCAACAAGCTCTTCAATTTATCATTTATGTCAAGCTTCCTTGTAATTCCCCATATTATGGAATTGATAAGTAATATTACTACTACTAATAATAACAACAAAATAAATGAAATAATAAATAATACAAAAGAGATGAGTAATTAATAAATAAATAAAATAATAAATAGTAAGTGAAGTTCAATCCAAGGTGGGTGCTTAAGAATAGGCGTTCCCCCCTTGCCTTGATGTGATGCCATCTCACACAAAAGGGGGTTTTGGCTCCCACTCACGGCGGCTTCACTCAGTGAACCTATGACATATCACATGCATTTGTGGCATACTAAACAATGCTATTAATTTTACTACATGTTCGAAAATACCTCTAAACATCAAACCCCTTCCAATAAGAACCCAATACACCTTCCCAATTTAAAAAACCCCTTATTTAACTAGTTATTGTAGGTATCCATTTTTTCATTAATATTTTTTATACCCCTTTATATTTTTTCATTAACTTTGAGATCCTTTGTTTATGCTTGAAAATATAAAAACCCTTTACCCTCACTTATATGCTCAATATATTGAATTTTTTTCCTCAATATATATCCCCCAATTTGAATGCATGTGGTATGGTATTGCTCCCCTACTGAAGCCCCCATGCTCCCACTGTACTTGGTGCATTGCATGCACTCTAGTCACTTCATCGCTTATGGCACAAATCCTACACAAGGTTAAACATAATTTGAATATTGTAGGCAGCATAGGGAGGTACAAGAGTTTTGAACAGGAGAATTTTATCAGATTGGAAAAGCTAGAGAAAAAAATTGGCAGTATTCAATGCAAGATGACCATTCTAGAGAAGATATCAACCAACATCCCCATCTGCTCAGATGAAAGTAGTGACCATCCATCATGGATGGTTCAATATTTCTCCTAGTAGTTGCTATGACTCATTGACTTTCTTCTTAAAAAACCAATAGTATTTTTTGTCTTCTCATGTCGATGTATGTCAAGGTCTAGCACAACAAACTTGTTTCGATAGGTTTCTATTTACAATATGCTCTAGTTAGAATATTTCTTAGCAACCTCAAGACTATGAAATTATGTTACTGGTCTAGTTTTCCTTTTTACAAACCAATATTAAAAAAAAATTGGTCTATGTAATCCTCATTTGACATAATGCAAAGTGCCTAACTTCAAAAGAATAAAGTGAATTTCAAAATAAATAAATAAAACAAACTATAAAAATAGAAAGAATAAATTTATGGGGAAAAAATTTAAGTTAATAAAAATTAAAAGAATAAAATAAGACAGAGCCAATTATTAAAATAAATATGATTTAAGAAAAAAATTATGACAAAAAATAGAAATTTGCACGATGATTTTCTGAACAAATTCCTTCGTTTAATGGATGAGAACAAGGATGCGAGACACTCTTTTCATAGGAAAATTATAGGATAGGAGGGATTCACTAAAAGATCTAGTTGATTTGGGGCTCAAGGGTGGCTAATTATAGAAATACATAGTGTATATGAACCTATTATTGGGTAGAGAGTCATCCCCAACACATTAATTATGATCGGCTAGATCAGGGTAAAACAATAGTTTTGAAATCACAAGTAAATACTTCTTCATTGTATAGTTAAGTTTATTTTTATTTATGACTTTGATAGCCCAACCTAGATCCATATTAGCCCTATATCTATAAAGCGCTGAGAAGGACCAAATATATCGAGGTGTAAACGTCTTTTTAAGTGAAAATCTTGAGGAAAGGTTTGCACCTAGAGAGATTTGATCCCTCTTAGCACATGATGGGTCCAGTGTTAAGATAGATCTAGGAAGGTTTCATTCATGTATGGCCACACAAAATTTGTTAAACATATAATTATTTTAATCATTTTAAATATGCTTAATATGTTTAAGATTAATATAATCATATTAATTTTAAATTTTCTCAATTACCTCATTTTTTTGAGACGATAGAGACTATTAAGAACTTGAACGATGAAAAATGATGAGGAAATGTTTTTAAATGTATTTGAATGTAGAGTGACAATGTAACAATGTTGAATGACAGAAAATGTGAATAATAAGAATGTATTTAATTACAAATAGTCTTCATTTCGGTCATTATCAAACTATTTTTTTCTACTATTTCTATTGCCACACATGTTAGTTTTTCCATTTTTTCATATCGATCATATGATAAGAGAAGTTGAAATCATAGACAATTCAAATATTTAACTCAATCTATTGTAGTAAACATTATACCTTATCTCTCTTACTTTCCAATATAAAAAATGGCTTTCTCCAATGTCAATAATTGTAACTTATGGAATGTTAATCCGCATGTAAGTTTCACTAGTATTTGTTTCTATTACCTTGTTTAAATGTAAAGTGACTAACATCGTTGAACAATATAAAATGGAAATAATAATAATATATTAAATTGAAATAGTTTACAATTTCAAGAAGCAAACATTTTAGGTAAGTGAACATTTTATTTAAGATGAAAATTCAATAGATTAATTTCTGATTGTATTGACAGAGTTGGATGCCGCAAACATGCAGGGGTTATCCCCGATGCAAAGTCTCAACTAGACCTCACACCATTTGGAGTAGGAGCCCCATCCGGTTATATGGTTTAGCCACCAATGAGTGTGATTTAGAGGCATGCCTTGGTTGCAACACATACACAATAGATCATAACACAACTTTGGGGTAATAAGTATGTATGCTTTATGTGACACCGAATATAGAGTGTAAATAGAGCTTCCATGAACAATAAAGAGGAGTGTCTCTAGTAAGGAAACACTAGTTCTATTCTAAGAGAGACACACGAGTGAAGAAGAATAACTTGTTGGTCAACCTGCAAATTAGTTTGCAAGATGAAGAAAAATCATGAAATCATAAACAACACTCATTCAATAAGATCTATATACAAAGAAACAAAATAGTTCATTATATTTAGGATGGATTAAATAAACATATGCCACAAATATATCAATAAAATTCTTACTACATCCACGATACATGCATGAAAGAGTGATGGCTTAAAAAGATTCTGATAATTGCTGAAATATTCCAAGTAAACTCGTACATAGGTGGAACACTAGCTCCAACAGTGGAACACGAAGTTATTACTTTCTTATCCAAAGAATTATCTTCTCCCTTATACAAAAAAAGAGAAGCCAAGGCCAAGTCTCTAAAATACAAAGCCCTTTTCATGAGTTATGAGGACCGATTTATAACAAATGAAAAGGAACCTTGAGTTTTCTCATGACTCTTCAAATTTTATGACTTGTGGGCTTCCATATGAATTTTCATATTCTACGCATGACTCTTTACATTCCAAAAATATCTCTTCATATTCCACATGCATCTCTTGGAATTCATTATATTTGAATTATTGTTTACAAATGACAATTTACAAATAATATGGTAGTTACATAAGAAAAAACTCCAATACGAAAAAATATCTTCACATAGGAGAAAGACACAAATCAATAACTTCAATATGGAGTTCATTTGTGATATGTGAGTGCCAAGATTTGAATTTTTCTGCAATTACTTTGACTTGGATAGGAAAATGTACAATGTAACACATGTTTACCTCCAATGATTCTATCAGTATGGATTTGGAGTTGGATTGTACACTATTCCACAACCATGATAACTTCATATGAAATTTAGGTAGTGTAATTGCATATAGTAGAATAATGTTCTTGGTGATGGCCAATGCTTCCTGCCTCGTTGATTTCTTAATTTTTTCAATGTACTTCTTTATCTCCTGCAAAATGACAACCTTCCTTGTGATTTTTGTCACTGAACCCATAGAAGGTATTCCATGTTTCTATAGCATGGACTCCAAACTCTTATGTAGTTGACCATAAGAAGATATAGTGTTGTTCGCGTGTTCACCAAGCCATGTGTAGTTTTAAATATGAAGTCTCAACTATACTCCATCCATCTCAACAGTAATTATTTCCTTCTTGACCAACTGCTCTGGAACATTTGGGTACTTGACACCCCACTCTTATATTAGATCCACAACCCTATTTGCAACCTTTAGGAGCTTCAATATTTCTTGAGCCTTCTTTTGTATTCATACTAGGGTTGGCACCATCTCATGCAAGAGGATCATTTCATTGTATAATTGCTCCATAATGTCCCCCATTAGCACCAGTTATTCAAGTACAATTTACTGGAATTCCCTTGTTTTGAGACAGTTAGAAGTCAATTGTTCATTCTATGATATGAGGTGATCTATTTATCACTTTGTTGCAACCAATTCCTTCCTGAATTGTTCATTCTTGCTCATAATATAATCTAATTTGTATTTTGCTGATATCATAAAAGAAACATTAGCTGCAATGATTTCTCAGGGGTTTCTTCGGGTGTTAGAAATTATTACCTTCTCAATGGATACAGAGACTATATGTTCATGATCATTTGGGAAATACATTAATCTTTCTTACAAGATCCTCTTCTTTAATTGATCAAAATCAACATTACATACATCCTTGACTCTATATTTTGGTGGAGGGACAATTCCCATCTCGTTCTTGTTAAATATTTCCGAAATATAACTACGTGTTTTTGTGATCTGTCTAATGGGATATGGAAACCTGTAAGAGGAGGTTTTGATGGAGTTCTTGGTTCATCTTCATTGATATCAATATCAACTTCTTATTCTAATTCTACATCTATCTCTAGGGCCATTTTTTTTCCTCCAACTTATGTGTGGCTTCCTCCTCGTGTGACTTCTATTCCTGCTCTTCTTCAACTATCGTTCTCCTTTCCTCTTCTCCTTTCCTTATTTTTTCCTCTACTTCATGTTTATGTTTAAGCATGTCATCCTACTTTCTATGTTTTTCCTCTCCTTTTTTTATGTTTTCATCTAATATTTTATTGTCTTTCTCAGCCTCAATAGCACCAATACTCAAGGGATCAACTTTAAACTTTCTACTACCTTTTTTTTTGGACCATGCTTACTCTTCTTCCTACAAGTTTCCATGCTTGCTTTTATTTTTGCTACTTGTTTTACCTTGCATTTGTACATCTGGAACTATTGGAGCTCAGGAGGGACCTCCCTCATGTCCTGGGAAGTTCTTTCTTAATGAATTGTACCAATTGTTAACCTTTACCATCCTCTACGATAGTTTTTGGTTCGTATCCCCATGTATATTGTATCCTATCCTAATTTTTCCTACATACTTTCCTGGGATCATAGATATGGAAACCCCTAGTTCCCAAATGAAGGCAGTTGAGTTCTTTGATTTAATATTATGTTGCCTTCAGTATCTTCAACTCATAAGTTATGATCCTCAAAGGGAAAGTGGGCCAATGAGCCTTCTTCCTTCTGTGAAGAATTCCAGACAATCTATTATTCAACTAACAAGCAACTTCTTGCAATACAACCTTGTTGGTCACATATCGTGTCATAACATGAAGGGTTGTCTAGAATCCAAAGTATCTAATGTACATTTCGTCCGATGCAATGAACCAATCCACAATGTCATATAGTTCCTCCTTCTCCTAATTGTTCATGCAAGGCAGATCAATTTCAAATATCATCTTATATAGTACTGCAAAGAAATTCTCTGCGAGTCCGTCATAAAATCATCTAAAACTAATCTTTGATAATATTCTGCAATGTAAATAGACATGAATACCATCTTATGGGGTCCATTTCCATTTCATTCCTGCAAGCCAAGCACATATTCCATCTAGTAGATAAGTTGACATATAGAATTTCAATGCTTTTTTTCCTTGGAAAAATGTTTTGGCTTGCCATATGCGACGTTGCAACTCATAAGAAAGGATATCTGCCGAGTTGAAGATCCTACCTCTTGTCACAACCAAGTTGAGTAGGAATATCCAATTATCTTCAGAGAATTTTTCATTTTTCTACCCATGCATCCTACAACACATAGATATGAGATACTGATAGACCTTTATAAGATTTCTTGTTTGGTATTCTACACTTATTCTATGAAAAAATTTGGCTGGATCTTGGCATGAGAAGTTGATGATATAATTAGTGTTGAGACTTTCCCACATTAAATAGAATTTATTATTTGCATACTCTCCTGGATTTAGCATCTTAGAATAAGAGTGCATGTCATATTAAAATTGGTATCATCCATATGTGACAGGCTTTATTCAATGGCCTTTGCACAAGGCATCACCGAGAATCTACATGCAATCATGTGTATCTAGGATCGCATAATATTGATGTAGACTTCTTTGTCCTCCAATTCCTCAGGGAACTACTTCTATATGAAAGCATCATTAATGTATTTCCTTGAGACTTCAATTTATTTGTCTATAAAACACTATGTATCTCCAAGGATGTGAACTGTAGATTTAACAACTTCTAATTCCTCCTCAACATTTTCTTCCGAGACTTCTTTAGAGGTAACCCGTCGGGTAGTGGGAGGTATCATTCCAACAAATGATGAAAGTTTCATGGGGAATTGTATCTGGAATACATGCAAATGAAAGTGCACTCATGGCAGCAAATATTAGCTTCATGAAATTATTTATTTAATACAATTTAATGACAAAAGGGAGCTTATATCTAACTTAGAGCATACGACTATAAATTATGAGGCAATATGACTTAATCAACCACTAGGGGAAACAACTACATCAAGACAAGAGGAGGGCGCATGTCAGGATGGCAATGGCGAGACATGACCTAGTCAAGGCTTAAGGATGCGTTGTGCTCTCATGAAAGGGAGAATAAGACTTCAATAGTGTAGGGCATAGGTTCAAGGTATAAGGAAGGATCACTAAGGGTTTTGAGTGTGCCATGCGCTCAAGGAAAGGAAGTGAGGGTGCAGGGCGGAGGCTGAGTGAAGATGAGGTCAATTTTATTACTTGTGAGTGCATTATGCACTCAAGTAACACTATCCCATATCATCTACCATTTTTTGTATAGATATTTTCAACAACTTAAATTTTTATTTAGATGAATCAGGTTTTTTTGACCTAACTATAATTGGTATAGCCACCATCCTTCGTATTCACATCGATGATAGTTTTTTCATATTTAGGAGTTACTACAATATTGAAAAGTAATTAAAGATTATTCAAAACTTCTACTATAGTACAGTCATCACTACAAGAAAAAAGAACATTGGTGAGGGTCATGCTTGTGACGGACCTTTAAGGTCTGTCACCAATGTCACATATGGTGACGGTCCTTAAAAAACTGTCACTGTAAGTGTATATCATGATGGTCCTTTATGGTGTGTCACCAAAGCCATTTTCAATGACACTTTTGGTGAGGGTCGTTAAACGCCCATCACTAATTCTCTCTTTGGTGACACTTCTAGTGACGAAATTTTAATGATCCTCACCAATGCTCTTTTTGTTACTTTTGGTGACAGTAAAAAATGGTCCGTCATCATTGATCATTCCAATGAGTTTTTGATGACACTATGTGCCTGTTAATATATTTTTTGTCAAAATATAATGATTTAAGACCATTATTGTGGAGTGTTTTTTATAATATGTCCAAGGCCATAGTGGTTAGAGTCAGTCAATTTTTTAAGAAGTAATTAGTGTGTATCATTTCCCTCAAGTAATGACTAGTCGAATAGAGATTTCCTATGAGTCAACACATGATTCATATCTATTAAGTTTATTATCTAGCAAATTCCCTTTAGATAAAGTTCCATTACTGTGTAGGAAATATATTATTTAATACATAATCAAGCTCTGACAATTCTATTAATGAGAAAGACCTAACACTCCTCAACAATCTAGGCACCCCTTAAATTGATGCTTTGGCACACACTAACATTTCTTAGCACCCCGCATGTCTTGGAACATCTTTGTACCTAGAACATCTTGTGATGACACTGACGCCCATGCACATGATGGCATGCGCTAGCACAACATGGAACTCTCCTAGCATGTGTTGGCATGCTTCATGTAGTCCCTAGCATGCCCTGGAACACCTTGGTTGAATGCATTGACATACATTAACACTTGGCACACAATGCCACTTGGCATGTATTGGGACCTATTATTAGTGTGCCTAGCATGCCCCTTTTCAAAAAGATAAAGTCCTGACTCTTATTGGTTCTTCCTGTTGTTTCCTTGACACATATTGACATACCCTGGCACCTTGCGCCACATCCTTAGCACCTAGCATGTATTGGCATATCTCGGCACCATTAATTGGCACATGATATAATTAGCACACCCTGGAACTCCCAAGCACGGTTTGGGAATTATTGACATGCCTTGATATTCCATAGCATGCCTTACCAATGCTTAGCATACCTTGTCACTCCCTCCTTGGCATGACAACTAACACTCATTGACACTAGTCTCTAGCACACGTTCCTCATATTCATTAACTTCCATGAATTTTACCAAGTTCTCCCTTAATGTTTTTTCCTAGTACTCCTTAACACTCATCAACATGCATTATCACTCTCAAGCACACCTTAGCAGTCTTCAACATTCCCTTCCACTTCATAACATGCATAACACTCCCTAACACATATTGGCACTTGGCACATGTTGGCGCTTGGAAAGTCTTAACATGTATGGAATACGTTGAGATGCCTTGGTATGATTTGGAATGGTTTAATATTAAATTTATTTGTGATGATCAATTGTTGGAAAGTAGATGAGAAGCAACAAATTAGGAATACTTGGCACTTAGAATGCATTAATACTTTGCACTTGGCACCTATTGCCACCTAGTGTTGGTGTGCCTACCATGCCCCTCTTGGAAAAGGTAAACTGATGACTTAATAACCCTCTTATGTGTTCATTTCCTTTTAGTTTAACTTTTTTCTCCCTTTGGTTCTCTTGAAAGTCCTTGACACGCATTGACACACCCTTGCACATCTTGGCATGCCTTATCACTTGGCACATCTTAGCATGTTTGACATGTATTCCCACTATCTGGCACATCAAGGGGGCGAAGAGAGATGTAGTCCTAAAGTAGGTTGAGTATGAGGGCCAAGTAAGGGTTGCTAAAGGGAGGTCATGATCATCCTCCAAGAGCAAGATCATCATGTGAGGGTTCAGAAGAATGTTGGATACCTTAATGGTCAGTTTGCGCTAGGAAGTAGGATGGAATATTGTTGGTTCTCTTCTGGCAGATTGAGCTTAAGAGAGGTTTCTCATGAGAATCTGGGCATGTGATTTCAATGGTGTCTTTGTGTGAAGGCCGCATCGAATTCTGAAATGTTGAAATTTGCAACAAGAAACAGTGAGATTGGAAACCAAAAAGGACAAAAAAAAATGCACCCACACTGGTGAGGAATTTTGATGCACCGGGAGTGAGGAATGTGGGGCGTCTAATATATTTTTCCCTTAAATAAATTGGACAATAAATTGTAATTTCATCTCATAACAACTTGTGTCAGTTAATTAAGTCATGATGACCGAGTTAGCTCAAGAAATTTGAGTTGAGGGTCTAAGATGAGGCATCTAGAGGTATTCTAATAATTTTGGGGTCCAGCTGAAGTTGATGCATTAGTGGGGTGAAAGTGTAATTAACTCAATTAAATGAGTTAAAATTAGTTTGACTAGTTCTAACTGAGTGATGAGCTAGTGAGAGGTCTAATGAATTAAATTATATTTAATTCACAATGAGTGATCAATCAGATAACTGATAATTTGCTATTAATAGTTGCATGCATGTCAGTTTCAAGGAATACCCAGTTGAGACGTCAAAGGTTAAAGGGAACATAACTATCAATTGTATTCAGAGAAAATTTCCCATGTGCATTTATAAAGTCATTGGGATGCCATGATGGATTGTGCAATCAAGGAACACTGATTTTCCTAATTAATAAGGAGTTAATTCCCTAAAAATTTCATGAGCAAGGCAGGCTGAAGTAAGGATGAGAATTGACTAATCACTAAACCAAGTTTTTCTAGATCAATGGGAGACAATTGATAGAGTGCTGGAGAATCTCATGAGAGATTGAGCATTTTATTGTTTCATGATTCCTTGAATTAATACACAATAGAGATAGAGGGGTTTTAAGTAGTTGCTTTCCCCAAATACATCATGTTGTTGTGCGATTGATAATTTATTTCTCTTACTTATATGTGATTGTGCGATCATGTTTTGTTTCCGCAAATTATAGGAAGGATTCAATATCTTGTTTTAGTAGATTACAAGATCAGATTGAATCTCATTGGTTAGATTTTCCACATGGTACCAGAGCAGGAATTTTTTGGGCAACAAGTTTGCAGAGAATATCTGAAGATTTTGGTGTAAAATCGTTAGAACTATGATAAGAGGAGTAGTTCATATTTGTTCATAGATTGGACAACAAAGATCAAATTGTCGATACACAAGAACAATGATCTTGAGAGGACTCAAACCATTGTTAGGTGCTAGATTTGAAGAGCCCTAGATGAAGACAATATTGTGGGCCCTAGATCCATAAAAAGAATTGACTATGGTTGGGCAGATTGATGTTAGTACAAGTACAGTTGGAGGGTTGTTAGGCTACTATCAAAGAAGAGCCCTGACTCTTGTTCTGGTGAAGGACAACAAAAATTGGTAGAAGGGAAGGTGTATAGGGCCTAAGGATATGCAGACTTTGAAGGACTAAATTAATAGTCAAGTGGGCCAACCAACTAGCCCTAGTTCACTATATTGTAGAGGATTGATTCAGCGAGAAGAAGGGCAGCCTCCATAGCCCTGGACTTCTCATCTTGGAGCTGTAGTATGGTAAAAGTGGGCATGCCAAAGAGTTGTTCACAATGGAATTGTGAACAACTTGCTGCCACTCAAGCTAGTAGTGGACCTAAAAGTGGTTCCTAAGAGGACAACTGCTTGGATAAGGGAAACAATGGAGGCTTAGCCCATTGTCACCACATCTAAGGCTCCTTGCTCTTCACAGACTTTCACTGGTGGGTGGAGTCCCGGAAGTTTAGGAAGTCACCTGTAGAGTATAGGTCAATGAATAGGTGGGAAGTGACCCTCGAAACCCTTTCCCTGAGATAAAATAAAGGGTGGGACTTGCTTTCCTTTTAAGCAAGGGAATTTATCTTCTAGGGAGAGAGGAGGGGGATTGAAGGGTTGAGGGAGAAGAATAATACTTATGAAGGAAGTTCTCAATCCCTAAAATCCGTTGGGAACTTGGATTCCCAAATGGTCCTCGATGAAAGGCCTTTGACACCAAATGGGACCACATGGGGCCAAGTGGACCCAGCCTAGGTTCGGGGATGGAATTTAGCAACCAATGATGTTCCTATCCTGGAAAAGGTGAGGGGAAAGGATCAAACAAGAGTTTTTACTTTGATAGCTCAAATTGATCCTACTATGTTTTATCCTTGGGAACAACTAGGAAAAGCTTGATCCTAGGGCTAGTGCTTGAGGTATCTGGAGATTCCACCATCATAATTGGCCCAAGTTCTGAGAGAGTGAGGGCACCCAACAACGCAGTTACCTGTAGGAGATAGAATTTTTCCTCTAGCTAGATTCCTGGGAAATTGTTGCCCTAGGTGACCTAATGGGGCTAGACCTAGGGAATGTGAAAATTTCTTAATCTAAGAAACCCTACTGCAATATATTCATTTACTTATCCTACTTGAATTAAGTTACAAGTTAATTTCTGAAATATTCAATAAATTAGCGAAGTAAATAGTAAATACAACTAGTAACCTCCACATACAGATCAATACTGAATAAAATGCTTATAGACAAAGTGACACACAAATTTTCTGGAAAAATGTCCTCAGAAAAAACCCAATGCAGGAAAATCGATGCAGCTAGCTCTAGAGGGTTTTCATTATTATGCAAAATCTAAGTACAGCAATCCTGGGCACCAAAACTGGTTCACCCAACAGAGAAATAAAAACGATAGTAATACGTTGCTCTTAAGCCCTCTACATCAGCCTGACTAGCCTGCATCAGCCTCTGCACTACTCAGTAAGGGCCTGCGTCACAGATGAAGGGCTTACACTGCCCCTGCGCTGCCTTGATTGGGCCTGCGTCAGCCCTGCATTACTCTTGTTGCCTCTGCGCTGCCCCTGCTGGGCTCTAGCTGGACTATGTGGCTCCTGCTACCCCTTCTACTCTGGCTGGATGGAATTCTTAAGAAGAAAAAGCATAGGTAAGAAAGAAGGCACTGGCCAAAGATAACGCATAACGGTCTGAAAAATTGAAGAAATGAAATGAAAATAGTCAATGTCCACAAATAACTGAAATAGCTCAATGGGACTAGAGAGTAAAAGCTTTGACAATAGCAATAAGTGCTTATAGCATCAACTAAGAGAATAGAGGAGAATAGTTCATGAGGTTAAAATGTTGTATAATATTGTTAGAGTAAATCTCTGCAAGTACCATTAGTTGGTGATCATCTATAATCATTTCATTTCATCGAATAACCTGATGAATGGGCCTTACAAGATATTTGCGTAGACAAACCCCATAGAAGCTGTGTGATGGAAAAATATTCACACTATATTGAAGAAAACACCTACCAAATAAGGATGACATTTTAAATGGGGCAAAAAACAATAGAGATATAGACATCGAAAAAGTTAAAATGCTAGGGCAACAGGAAAGCAGCGAGGTAGCATGGTAGAAAGCACAACAAAGAAAATTATAAAAATGGAAAACCCTAGAAATTAGCACCCATCCAAACATCACCAAATTTTTTTCTTTAACACTAAATCTCCAAAGAGTTTGAAGTTTATCCTTGGAGGACTGCAACCCTTGAAGAGTTTAGGTTGCTGCCAGATTGGACGGTTAAGGATTGCATTTTTCCCTAACCAAAATTGCAGAAGCAACAAACTAACAGTGTGGAAAACAACGTTTTTTGGAGGTTTGTTGGATCAAAGTGTTTGATCGGATTGGATCGTGACTTTACAGTCTATGGGAGCCATGTTGGAGGATTGATTAGGTGATTGAGAGCCTCCTTAGGTTAATGTCTTACAGATTTGGAATGTGATGCATTCAAAGACATCAAAGAAAGTTATGAAAATATGTTAGCATCGGTTTCTTGGCATTGTCTTTTTCAACTAGGAGATTGTTGGAAGGTTGGGTCAACTCATCATCAATTTGAATAAGAAAAAGATTGAATTGAAAAAACCGAAAAACAAGGAACTAATGATCCCATAGACTATTTTTAATCTCATGGATGTTAAATTTTCATTTCATTTCATAATTAAAACCAACTTGTTCAATGGTCTATATCTTCCAGCATTTCCATGCCATTGTTTTTTTTAAAAGTCTTATTTTTTTAGAGGTCCTTGACATTACACCGAAGGTGTTCCTCTACGGGCTTTGTCTGGGTAGATTTGGCCAATCAAATACTTCGGTTTTTGTCCTCCTCCCTCGAATCAAAATTTTTACCACGTGCAAGATCTCACGACTACCATATTTCCAGAAATGACTTCAGTGATTTGGTTTTCTCTGTTCGAGGGAAGATCTCCGAGAGATTTTCGATCGTCTAATACATAACCTCTGCTTCTCAAATTCCAATAGGATTGTGATAGTGCATGACTAGTTGCTGGGGTGGGTTCAAACTAGCGACAAAACATCAAGTCCCTACGTACAGTTTCAGTTGCGTCAACGCCTATTTCTCAGCGATATGGGTGAAGGGGACTCGAATTTTGGAATGCATTGTATCATACAGCTGGTGCTTCTTAGATAGATTTATTACTTCCATACCTGGATGCAAAGCAGAAATTCTAGCACTGATGACAAGACATCTCATGAAAAATTTTTGCGGCCTGGAATCTCAATTCATTGATGATAACAAATACACTGAGAACATTACGTGATTATCCTCTATTTCCCATCATTCGTCTTCTTCCTCAATCAATTTGGACAACTAAGAAGGGTAATTCAAAATTTGGAAGTTGCTTGAGATGACTGAATGACCAAGCTCCAACTTCAATTGTTTATGTTTCTTTTAGTACAACGTGTTCCCTATCATGCCAACAAATCTAGGAATTGGCTCAAGGGCTTACTAGTAGTTTCTTAACGCACTGCATGTGGAATTTGAATTTGGAGAGCATCAACATGGGTGTTCACATGATGGCTTGGCTGCAAAATTCAGACCAATTTTCCAACTCGATATTGGTGGCAAAGGAGTTGAAGGTGGCCATGGAAGTGAAGAAGTGGAAAAAGGCAGTCGAGAATGAATTCGTCATAACATACGAGATTGAGAAATCCTAATTTGAAGCCTAATGGCCAGAAATTGATATGGCAAAGAAGAAACTCAGTAGTACAATCCATTGTTTGTGTAGAGACGGATGGCAAAGCAATGTCGGTTCATTGGATTGAGATTGAAAGAGATGACTCAGATCCATGAATCTCTTCATCCTCCCGGGGAAATGCATGGTCTTTATTTGAAGCCTAATTTGGCACATTTTCTCTATCCTAGGGAAATTCATGGTCATCATTTTGAAGGAAGAGGAATGATTCATATCACTTGCGTGATAGTAGCACACGTGTGTAAGAAGAAGAAACCTATAGACTATTGTGTTGATTTCCATGAAAGTTATAAAGTTATACCAATGAATTTAGAGATTTTTCCATAGACTGAACAAATTTAGGGACGTGGGGACACTCATGTTCCATTCCCAACCATATTGAAAAATTGTTCTGAGTGTTCAAAATTGAGTTTCATATGTGTAGAAGTGTGGATATCTATATACGTCTTGTTAATGGAGCAAAGATGTTTTATGGGACCCCATTTTGATATGTAAAAATGCTTGAAATTTTCGGTTAAAATATTGGGAAATAACTTTCGTACTAATTTGTTTAATCGTGACTCGGTGAAGTGCTTAATTTTTTTGATATTTAATCAACTTTACAGAGTGATTCAGTGGGAGAACGATTATCTTTCATCTTTACTAATCTTGCAATTACCCCTAAAAGATTTTCTAAAATGAATCTAACGAAGATAAAATTGCCTAGATTAACTTAAGTTAAAGAAGCAACGCCAAAACATAAAAAACAACTTTAAAAATAAATGGTTCTAGATAAAAATTCAATGCATATCCTTGAAAATCAATTTTCAAGTAAAATTAAAATTAACGTAAATGAAACTAAAACATATAACAAATCGATAACAATACCATGTCATATTACTTTTAAATACACTAAAATATTTTCAACATTTTTTTTTTGAAATATAGATAGAGATTAATATCAATATTTATGTAATATCTATATTTGAGTTTTCGTAATGATAGTTTTTCAAAATTATCTTCTATTCTTTGGATATCTTTGCAGTTTAGAGATCATTGCTAGAGGGTTGTTTCCATCTGATGTTAATTGACTGGTCCATTGCCTCCCTATTGGCGCCAAAGGTCAACACAGGGTTTGAAACTCGGATTTCTTTGAGATCCCGCCTTCTGAATGTAGATACAGGGCCTGGGGAGGAAGCCTGAGATGAAATCAGTGCAGGAGACAGATGCCCAACAAATAGGCTGAAGCGGGGATTGTAGGCATTCTTCATTTATTTGCTGTGAAAAATGAGGTATTGTTGGAGATGTTCTCTCTTTCTCGGTCTCCTGTTAATTCTTTCATGTTTGGATTCTGGAATTTGTCTCGATACCCAACAAACACGGGTTTTGAAATCCCTGTTTAACTCATCTTCCCCGTCGAAGAATGCAAGTTCTGGTGACCCATGCAATTGGAGCGGTGTGAATTGCACTGTAAATAATGTCACCGACCTTCATATGTCTGGCTTTGGACTTAAGGGAAACGCTTGGCAGACTGTATGCTAGCTTCCAGCCCTTCAAGTCCTTGATGTCTCCAGCAATGCACTGTCAACCGCATCTGATAATGATATCAATGCTTGCACAAGCTTCGTTTCCCTTAACATTAGCTCCAATTTTATGCCAGGCTCCCTTCCTTCTCTTGCACGGATGCACAAGCTTCAGTACCTAGATGTCTCTTACAATAAATTAGGAAATTACTTTGGCCCACAAATTCAGAGTTTGATAGAGCTCAGAGTGCTCAATTTGACACGAAATCAATTCACTAGTTCAATCCTTTCCTTGCTGGGATTTCAGGTGAATTTAGAGAAATTAGATCTCTCTCATAATGTTTTTGTATGGGAATTTACCCCGGAGCTTGTGAACTGCATCAATTTGGATTTTCTAGACCTCAGCTTCAATATGCTGAAGGGAAACATCCCTGAGAGTATTGGGAGCTTCTCCAATTTAAGTGTCCTGAATGTGTCAACCAACGCCGTTTCCATCTGATGTTAATTGATTGGTCCATTTCCTTCCTATTGGCGCCAAAGGTCCAGCACAGGGTTTGAAACTCGGATTTCTTCGAGATCCTGCCTTATTAATGGATTCACTCTTGAAACTCGCGGCCAGGGCTCTCTACGTGTCTCATATATCTCAGGTACATATCTCAGGTGCGGTGGAATTGGATTCCTCCTCGCAATTAAGTTAAAAGCAATTTTTTCTTAAAAAAAATGTTGTGAAGTGGAGATTTTACTGAGAAAATTTGTGAAAGATGGGGGTTTTGCGGAAAAATTACATGCAACATTTGAGGATACAGTGTCAAATCGATACCCTATATTAGTGCAGAAGCTTTTGAGGGTAGCCAGTGGGAGAAATTTGGTAGACATGACTCCACAACCTTCAGGCAGTGGAAAGGCTATATGTGTCGTAGATTTGTTCAATAGACAACCTTTGACTATTGATTCTGTGTATGTCAAATATGATTCACATTCTCCTGGTCCTTCATGAGGACAAATGAAAGTCTAGTTTTTGTGCAAAAAAATTAAGGGCAAAAGATACCTTTGAAACATGTAACTGCTTGGTTGGTATGGACTCTTTACCTACAGGTAGTGGAAAAGTGGCTGATGTAACAGAGTTAAACTCTACAATGGATAAATCCTCTTGCAGTGTAGACAAGGAGGACATCACATCAAAGATATGGCATTTAAATAAGGCCATTGGAGCAAGCTTAGCAGGTCTTGGAAAATGCATTTCTGTTAACACCGAAACATGAAGAGAATCCCTTGTTTGTGAAAATGACAATGTGCATGAGATTTATTCATTTCACAGGTATGCTTTCAACCGTCGAGGTGTAAAATAAGGTGTTGTTGGCAAAGGTTTTCTTCCTTCTATCTTGGAGAGGCCAAAGAAGCCAACCAGCCAAGAACCGAATGGTGGACAGAGAGAGCATGTGTTTCATAAGGTTTGTACTGGCAGTGATCCAGGAGATAAAGGCTTCAGTCTCAGAAATAATAAAGGAAGGTTGTCGGAGCAGAAGCTACAAAAAAGTGGCTTATCTGCATGTGATGGAATACATTTGATAGATATCTTGGAAGGGCTTGTAAGTCTGGATGAGAATGGATTTTTCTCCAATCTGTTGGAAGATTCATTTGGGCCAGATCATTTGAAGAGACCTAGAAAACCAATCTTCTTTCCTTATATGCGTCATAAGATCCATTCCAAGGACTACAAGACATGGAGATCATTTGTGGATGACTTTGAGGACATCTGCGGCTGTGGGATGAATTATAAAGAGAGAGGCTGTAGCATTTGGAATGTTGCACATACTTTCTTATATCAGGGTAGAAAATATCTTGAATAGTTTGCAGATAGAGTAGAAATGTGTTTTGGCCTCCCAAATGAAACTAAGGATGGTAAAAGCACTTGTTAGCTTGATTCTTTTAGCAATGGCCATCGTAAATTCTTTATCAATATGCAGAGTGCAGTTTCTAAAAAAAAAGAGAAACTACCAACGCTGTATTACCTATGAAATATATAATCTTCCTGATCAGAAGCTTATCAACCTATTGATAACCGCTGACACCAGTGGTCTCCCTAAAGATGAAAGCCTCCAATATTTTTGTGGTTCTACTTTGCCATGCACACAAAATATGGTCTATGTTGAAGAACTAGAGGAGAACCGATCAAACAATGAGACTATATTGGATAATATTTCTGAGGCTAATCTACAAGTTCAAACAGATGAGTCAATGGTGGAAATTTTAAAATGAGCTGGAGATGAAATCAGATTCAATCCTGTTGAGCAGGCCACTGAATGTTCAAGTTCATTTTGAGAAATAGAATTTGACAGTGAAAATGATGGTCCATGCTCTGGAATGTGTGATACTGCTAAAGTAGAATTAGAGTTGTGTAATGGTAATGGAGCTACAACTTCTACAACAGTTGATGCAAGTGGACTAATGAAGAGGAAGAGGCATTGACACTTGAGTGGAAATATTAGACACCATATTGAATGACGGCGACAAGGGATTGAATTGTGGATTAGAGAGCTTTTATGTCGAGCTTCCAAATACGACCACTGACTTGAAGTTTTTCAAGCAAGAAATCCATGGAAGGATGAGCAGCAAGCTGTGAAGGCATTTACAGCGAGATATTTCCCTTTAATACATAAAACTCACAGGCACCGGATTTTGCAGTGCAAGCGAAGAAACAAAGTTGAAAATGCAGTGGATTTGTCTTTTGATATCTCTCGTCATCCCTTGTTTTCTTTATATGAGAAGAAGAAAAGATTCGAAGCGAATGGAGTTTCAATTGATGATGATTCTAACAGCATGAAAACAATTACAGGTAATGTGAGTAACAACATATTAGAGGAAAATCATTTCAAGGATCATTTAAGAGGAACAAAATCCAAGGACATAGAAAAATCTATAGACTAGATGTTCTGGAAAATTGAAACTTTACAATCACATATACTGAAGATGAAAATCAACTAAACAGATATAAGTCTAGAAAAGCTGTGAAATACTCTTCTAGGAACATTTCAAACAATTTCTATATCAACGGCTTATATAATTTATTATGTTGGGAGTATATTTTATTTATTGTATAGTATAGAATAGCTTGTCCTATCTTCGGTTCCTTACTGCCCACAGTTTTATGCACTGAAAATACTCAATTCGAACCCCGGTTCAAGGGTTTGCACAAGGAAAGACTAGTCAGAGAATGGAAAGATGGAAGGCTGAGTATCCTGGATCTACTTCACAACAATGGCTGCATGGATTTCTTCAAAGCTTTAGGTGGCCTAGAGTTTACTTGATAAGGTAAATATATTCATATATTCTTGTCTCTTTCCACAGTTTTCTTAATGCCTTTTTTCATTGCTCAATCCAGATCGCATGCATCCATAAAAATTACCACATATATCTACTTAATTCTTCTTAGACTCTGAATGTTTATCTCGAACAAACAGTATGCAGCGAATGCCAGAATGTTAAATAAAATTCATGTTATTTAACAAAACGCAATGCAATTTGAAAGAAAACCTCTCGGTGCTTGACAATTTGCTACCCTGCAAACCCTCACTTCATTACCTCTGTTGTCTTAAGGAAATTATGAAATTCTACAGATTGACCATTGGAGCTCTCTTGGTAACATTACCCAATGAGATTTGAAACCAACCCCTTTGGATGTTCGGGGATTTTCTATCATGCTAACCCTTACTGCATTAGTTTTGGTGAATGTTTTGGAAGTTATTTATAAGATTTCAATTCCATTTTAGTAAATTGTGTAAATCTACAGATTGACCAACAAGGTTCGGCATCACTTGGAAAGAAAGAAAAGCCTCGATCCAAGGAACTTGACATCAGCTTTGGAAAGCCAAATGGAATTCCTCCTTTTCAAGATCAATTCAATAAGAAGTCACAGGAGACCCATGAAATTTTGAATAAATTGCACATAAAAAATATTCGTGGTGAAAAACATTCACCGACCTGACATCTCCATGGCCTTAAGAAATCCACTTCAAGTTCAATTGCCTCACAGCTTGAGGCAACAATCTAAGAGGCACTTGGGAGATCATTTCCTAAGGTTGCTAAACCATTGTCAGTCCTAGGAAATGATGACTGGGCAGAATTTTTGGCTTCCCCTGACCTTGCTAGTCATGAAAGCAGTTTGAGAAACTCTGGTAATGCTAGAAATGGAAATTTTACAGGTAAGACTCCTTTCTTTGCAGGTAAAGATGCATACAAAAACAAGGTTTCAAATACCGAATTATCAGCATCTGTTGCTTCTAAGCATGCTCCACCCAATTCATATAGTTCAATTTTTTCACAGAGTGCTCGTCATTCAGATGGCTTGGCATTGTCAGTATCTCCTTATTCAAACAAATTTGTGAGACATGATAATAACTCAGAGACTGATTCTAGATGCAAAGGAGATGGATACATAATCCAGAATGAGACACCTGCTATAAGAGGTGAATCCTTTAGTATCATTAAGTGTACAATGGACCATAAATAGTTTCTAGTAGTAACTCTTCCACTCAGGGGAGCGGATCTAATCCATCTATATCGAAAGATTTAACAAATGCTCAAGATGGGGTAGAAAACATAGACATAAATGGTTACAAAGGGCTTCCCGCAAATGAAAGTGTTGACCGACATGATGAACATTTGATTATTTTTGTCCGTAGTATTTCTCCTTCACATGTAAAGGAAGAGAGCTCAATAAGAGCTCAACGGGAAACTTCTCACGAATTCACATGTGAGTCTCAAGTTAAAGCTAGAGATACAATATCAGTGACTTTAAAAGAAGATGGCCGCCATGGTCAAAATTGAGGGCAATGAAGGAGGAACATCAAATGATTAATGTTAACTCAGAAAATTGTGACATTCAGCAGGAAAGGGGAAGACTCCTACAGTACATCTCTTGAGAAAACTAAGAAAGAAATCGCTTACATACCATGGGACAACATACATGGTAAAAAAAGAAGTATATTTTCTGCAGATGTTTCAGAGTTGCAGGTTGTGGACTTGAAAAGTTGTACCAAGGAAGGCCAAGAAAGAGCCAAAGTTGAATTAGATGATGTCCATGGTAGTTTATCAATAAGTGATAAAGGTCAGACACAAATACAGATTCAGCTTCAAGATCTTATTCAGAGGATGCCAAAGTGGAGAGGGAGGAACAAATGGCTGCAGAGGCAACAACTGTTGAAGCCGCTAAATCTACAATAAAATAACGAGAGGAATTTGTGAAGAAACTGGAAAGAGAGAAAGAGAGATCAGAGGAAAAATTGGCTAAGTGTGAAGAAGAAGAAGGTAGAGAGGTTAGTTCTCTTTAATTATCGTCTATTTATCATTATTCAATTTTCTTTGCTTTCATGGTTGAAGCCAGGTTATCCAAAATTCCTCCAAATATGTGATTTGTGACTTACGAAATGTTAAAAGTACCCTCCATGGGAAAATACATAAATATTTGTGGCCAAGTGCCCAGCTGTGAGATGTTGCCACTTGTGCAATTGTACCTCCTTTTGATGCTCAAACTGGCACCCTAGTTGTGCAAGACTCACAAGGTGTCACTTTGGGTCAGCTCAATATTGTTGGCACTGTCACCTTATAAACGAAGCCTTTCACTTTGGATTACTTATTGAATCTTGGGGGTATTCCAAAGCACAAATTTATGGGGACTTTTATGTCACTAGATCACTAGCACTGAAAACCATCTTTACATTGGATGGTTCAACATCTTGATGATCCTTGTCCTATTGACTGCAACTTTTTTATTCATTATTGTTTTAATTGCAACACCTCCAGTAGATATTGATGGTGTTCATGAAGCCTATTTCTAGTTCTCTTCTTTATGGAAACAATGTTATCTCCAACGCCATTATTCCTACCTTTGCAACTATCAGTTTTCATTTCTATCCAATTGGGGAAGTAGCTTTCATCGATGAATGACTACACAATAGGGACCCTATGAGCCAATCAATCAAATTTTCGATGTATTTTCCACATGACACAAACATTCGATGGCTTATCATAGCCAAACACACTATGATGGGTTTCATAGATACCCAACCTATGAAAATGAGCTGCATTCTATTGTTGAAGCCTGTAAGTAGTGGAAGAATGATATTCTACCAAAGGAAATGACCATCCACATCAATTGTAGGCCTTTGCCTACTCTAGATAATCCTTGGGAGTTAGTGCCCCTGGATTTTATGTCATGTTTTCCCTCAACCAAGCATGGAAATGGATGCGTTTTTATTGTTGTTGATTGCTTCCTTAGGATGGAACACTGTTACCGATGAAATAGGTAACCGCACTGTTACCTACTTTTTTTTGGTAGCACAAAAAGCACCCGATTTTGAAAAGTGGTGATACAGAATCACCCTTTTTTTTGTCCACATTTTTGACACTCTAATATTTTTGTTTATGAAGTATGAATATTTGTTTTAAAATGTTAGCGATTTTCATGCTAATTTTGAAACGTATTGATGCAGCATCAACCTTTTTTTTTAGAGTGGTGATTTTCATGTTGGTAATAAAACACAAAACTTATATATATATATATATATATATATATATATATATATATATATATATATATATATATATATATATATATATATATATATATATATAAACAATAAAAAAACCAATAAAAATGTTAAAAAAAAAAAAATTAACTGGTAAAAGTAAAAATTTAAACAAAAATAAATAAATAAAAACAAAAATAAAAAAAATATTCGAAAATTATATCAAAAGAAATGACAAAATTTGAAAAGAAAACACATAATTTAAAGAAAAAAAACAAAAATTAACCAAAAAAAAAAAAAAAAAAAAACATCAAAAACATTTTTTTCTAAGTTATTAAAAAAAACCATATAATTAAAAAAAAAATTAAAATAGAAAATTAAAATATAATTAAAATTTAGATAAAAAAAATAAAATACAAAAAAGAAAAAATTAAATTTAAAAATTTAAATTAAAAAAATAATAATAATAAGAAAAAAAAAATACAAATTTTAAAATTAACCAAAAAAAAAAACTATCATTTAAAAAAAAAAAAAAAAAAAAAAAAAAAAAAACCACGTGCAAATAATTAAAAAACAAATATCCATAATTTTTTTTTTTAAAATGAAACAATTTATAAATTTTAAAAATGAAAAACTAAATAAACTAAAGGATTAAAAAAAAATTGAATTAAATTAAAATTTAATAAATTTAATAATTAAATTTTAAATTTTAAAAAATAATTAGTCTAAAATATTAAATTTAAAAACAAAATTTAAAAAAAAACAACAAAAGAAATTAAAACAAATTAAATTTAAAATAAAAAATTTGAATTAAAAAAAAAATATATGAAAAAATTAAAAAAAGTTAATAACAAAAAAGAAAAAAATCAAATTAAAAAAAAAAAAAAATATGTTACGAATTAAAAAATATTTAAAAAAAAAATAATCAAATTAAAAAAAAAAAGAAAAAAAAAAAAATTTTGATCGTGGTGGCGCCGCCAATCGGCCTCCCGCCCAGCGGTCAGCGTCCGCCACCACGATCAAATTTATTTCAAATTTATTTCAAATTTATTTGTTTATTCATTTATTTATTAATTTTTTTTTTTAATTTAAGTTTATATATATATATATATATATATATATATATATATTTTTTAATTTAAATTTAATTTATTTTTTAAAATCTATTTGTTTTTTAATATATATTTTTTTAAATTTAATAATTTTATTGTATTTTATTTTTCTTTTTTCTTTTTAATTAATTTTTCATTTTTTTACTTTTAATTTCAATAATGTTTTTTTTTTTTTTTAATTTTTATTTTGAAGTTTTAAATTTATTAAAATTTAATATATTTCTTTAAATTTATTTATTTATTTATTTATTTATTTTTTAAGTTAATAAACATTTTCTTTTTCTTTTTTAAATTTAATTTCTATATTTTATTTTGTTTTTATTTTTATTTATTTTTTCTATATATTTTGAAATTTTAATCTTTAAATTTTATTTTTTATTTTTTATTTTCTTAAATTTTAGGTTTTTTTTAATGCTTGAATTAAAATTTTTATTTTGTTTTAATTTTAATTTTTTTATTCCTATATATTTTTAAATTTTAAGCTTTAAAATGTTTTTATTTTTAAAATTTTTTTCTTTTCTTAAATTCTAGGTTTTTTTAATGTTTGAATTTTAAAAATTAAAAAATGTTATTTTTATTTTTAAAAATGTCAAAAATATGACACAATTTTTTTTTTTTGTTATTCCAGCATCAACTGTTTTTGTTTTGAGGGTGTTTTTTCAATCCTTTTTTCAAGAAACAATTTTGTTTTTAGCATAATTTTATAAAATGTTGAAATTTGACATTAAAAAAAAACAAGTGCATTCTGGAATACACTTTTTTTTGTTTTTGGGGTGTTTTTTCATGTTTTTTGAGTCTTTTTGAGCTAGAGTTCTCGTTTTGAGGTCAGGTTACCTATTTCATCGGTAACAGTGTTATGGGAATTTTGGCATATTATAAGAAGACTCTCACAACAATTTTGATCTTTAGTGAGCCTTGGACATGCATGCTTTTAAAGACTACTTGCACTTAGCAAGGGACAGGTAAAGTAGTGAAACTGTTTTGGTAGACTTAGTACTCTCACTTGAATTTGTACATTAGAATTATGGAAGTGTAGGAAGATGCATAGGGAGAAGTACTGTAGCATTGTATTTTATGACTTTTCCATAGGTACATCTACAGGAGGTTGTGTGCAATTAGGTCAGGCTGTAAGTTGTAGCATAGATTTTAACCTGAGAAATGCAAATTTTCCACTTGGCATGCAATTTTGACACCTTGGGGTGCATTCTAAGTATGGAATATGATGTTCCATGGCATATAGGATAGCCCCTTTTGCTTATCATCCATCAGGTTTTCTATTTATGTACATGGCATGCAGTTTTTAATGCAAGCGGACATTTTGGCACTATGAAAATAATAGGTAGAAAGCACAGTAGTAATAAGGAGACACATGACCTTGGAGATGCATTGGAGCTTAGGACCTTTGGAGGATTGTTGGACCTTGGGGAGCAGTGCTCATGGCATGGAGGGCTTGCTTGTTAATCACTATCACCTTTGATGCTGACACATGTCACGTAGAGTAGAGTACTTCACATGGGTGGACCTACTTGTGTCTTGCAAGTTTGCTTGTAGTGGACTAGGTCCACTAAATCCCCTTTACCTCTCATATAAAAAGAGGGAGTGAGTTTTTATTATAGTCGATCATGCACTTGTGCATATTCCTTTCACGCTTGGGTTAGAGATGTAAGAGCAGTGCTACTCTCTCTCTCTCGGTGACAATATATTTGAGTTGATGTGTATGTTGGTGACAATATATCTGAGTTGTGCTTTTCTCTATCTTCCTTACAAGGATTCCTTGAAAGATAAACAGATTGGTGAACATAAGTACTGAACTGCAGTGAAAAATCTGATATGAATCTGCTATTAATTGAGGTTCTAATACCAATTATGTGAGCCAACTCAGAATTATGCTATTATAACAAAAATTTGAAATCCAAAAATTCCAGAACTAGATCTGAAATATAAAAAATAAAGCAGACCAAAAAACCAAACAGTTACAAGTCGAGCGGTAGTCATGAAACTACTTAAGTCCTCCACTCGAATCTTGTATCTTTATCTACATATGTTTTAGAGAGAAACCATCACCGTCTTTCTGCAAGGAATTTCTTGGCTCAAAAACTTGTCAGTGTTTACAGTCAAGCTCAACGATAGTGAAACAAGCCATTCTCCATGAACATTTTTTGTTGTTTGGGAGTAGGTGCTCTTTTATGAAACAAATCTAACAGTGTTTTCAATAACATTTTCAAATTATAGCTACTGAAACTATGTGGCTATAGTCATGTTTCATGATGGTTTCCTACTTTCTTTAAGCAATAGGCACTTGTTTAGGAAACAACTGGATGGACGAAAGTTAATGGAATTTTTTCTAGTTTCTCCAATTTGCTTGATGACAGGAAAGAGAAATGAAACTTGGAAAGAACTTTAGAAGAGTTCCTTGACTAAATGGAGTTATTGACCAATGCACATAGTGGATCAACACGTTGAAGCAGAAAAATCCAGAAGATTCCCTATAAATAGTGCACATAGTGGGTCATCATGTTGGATAAAATATAAATATTCATGAAATAATAATAGCATGAATTTTAGATTGATGGACTTGGACATTGGAGGTGGTTTACCGTTTGTTGCTAGACCTTGTTTGGATGTTTGAAAGACATTCTTCCTCAAAGTGTTGGATTAATATGGAGCTTGGTGACTTCATGTTGTTGATGCATGAAGGGAGTTTGTGTGCTTGGAGTAGAGTTGGGTATTTCACCATGACAAAAACATCCCATAATCAACATGAGCACACAGAATCCCTTGACATGTGAACTCTTGGGTTGACGGAGTGGATATGTAGGTGTGGGAGTGCTTAAGGTGACACATTACCTTGGATATGCATTGTCCTTAAGGAGACACATGACCTAGGAGATGCATTGGATCTTAGGACCTTTGGAGGATTTTTGGACCTTGGGGAGTAGTGCTCATGCCATGGAGGGCTTGCTTGTTAATCACTGTCACCTTTGATGCTGACACATGTCACGTAGAGTAGAGTGCTTCACATGGGTGGACCTACTTGTGTCTTGCAAGTTTGCTTGTAGTTGACTAGGTCCACTAAAGCCCCTTTACCTCTCATATAAAAAGAGGAAGGAGTGAGTTTTTATTATAGTCGATCATGCACTTGTGCATATTCATTTCAAGCTTGGGTTAGGGATGTAAGAGTAGTGCTACTCTCTCTCTCTCTTGGTGAAAATATATCTGAGTTGATGTGTATGTTGGTGACAATATATATGAGTTGTGCTTTGCTCTATCTTCCTTAGAAGGATTCCTTGAAAGATAAATAGATTGGTGAACATAAGTAACTAATCTGAACTGTAGCGAAAAATCTGATATGAATCTGCTATTCATTGAGGTTCTAATACCAATGATGTGAGCCAACCCAGAATTCTGCTATTATAACTGAAATTTGAAATCCAAAAATTCTGGAACTAGATCTGAAATATAAAAAATAAAGAATACCAAAAAACCAAACAGTTACAAGTCGAGTGGTAGTCATGAAACTACTTAAGTCCTCCACTCGAATCTTGTATCTTTATCTGCATATGTTTTAGAGAGAAACCATCACTGTTTTTCTCCAGGCACTTTATTGGCTCAAATACCTGTCAGTGTTTATAGTCAAGCTCAACGATAGTGAAACAAGCCATTTTCCACGAACATTTTCTGTTGTTTGGGACTAGGTGCTCTTTTATGAAAAAAATCTAACATTGTTTTCAATAACGTTGTCAGATTGTAGCTACTGAAACTATGTGGCTATAGTCATGTTTCATGATGGTTTCCTACTTTCTTTAAGAAATAGGCACTTGTTTAGGAAACAACTGGATGGACGAAATTTAATGGAATTCTTTCTAGTTGCTCCAATTTGCTTAAAGATAGGAAAGAGAAATGAAACTTGGAAAGAAATTTAGAAGAGTTCCTTGACTAAATGGAGTTGTTGACCAATGCACATAGTGGATCAACATGTTGAAGTAGAAAAATCTAAAAGATTCCCTACAAATAGTGCACATAGTGGGTCATCATGTTGGATAAAATATAAATATTCTTGAAATAATAATATCATGAATTTTACATTGATGAACTTTGACATTGGAGGTGGTTTACCGTTTGCTGCTAGACCTTGTTTGGATGTTTGAAAGACATTCTTCCTCGAAGTGTTGGATTAGTATGGAGCTTGGTGGCTTCATGTTGTTGATGCATGAAGGGAGTTTGTGTGCTTGGAGTAGAGTTGGGTATTTCACCATGACAAAAACATCTCAAAATCAACATGAGCACACAAAATCCCTTGACATGTGAACTCTTGGGTTGAGGGAATGGATATGTAGGTGTGGGAGTCCTTAAGGTGACACATTACCTTGGATATGCATTGTCCTTAAGGAAACACATGACCTAGGAGATGCATTGGAGTTGAGGACCTTTGGAGGATTGTTGGATCCTGGGGAGTAGTGCTCATGCCATGGAGGGCTTGCTTGTTAATCACTATCACCTTTGATGCTGACACATGTCATGTAGAGTAGAGTGCTTCACATGGGTGGACCTACTTGTGTCTTGCAAGTTTTCTTGTAGTGGACTAGGTCCAATAAAGCCCCTTTACCTCTCATATAAAAAGAGGAAGGAGTGAGTTGTTATTATAGTTGATCAAGCACTTGTGCATATTCCTTTCAAGCTTGGGTTAGGGATGTAAGAGCAGTGCTACTCTCTCTCTCTCTCTCGGTGACAATATATTTGAGTTGATGTGTATGTTGGTGACAATATATCTGAGTTTTGCTTTGCTCTATCTTCCTTACAAGGATTCCTTGAAAGATAAACTGATTGGTGAACATAAGTAAATAATCTAAACTATAGCGAAAAATCTGATATGAATCTGCTATTAATTGAGGTTCTAATACCAATGATGTGAGCAAACCCAAAATTCTTCTATTATAACTGAAATTTGAAATCCAAAAATTTTGGAACTAGATCTTAAATATAAAAAATACAGTAGACCAAAAAACCAAACGGTTACAAGTCGAGCGGTAGTCATGAAACTACTTAAGTCCTCCTCTCGAATCTTGTATCTTTATATCCATATGTTTTAGAGAGAAACCATCACCGTTTTTCTCCAGGGAATTTATTTTATTGGCTCAAAAACTTGTCAGTGTTTACAGTCAAGCTCAAGGATAGTGAAACAAGCCATTCTCCACGAACATTTTCTGTTGTTTGGGACTAGGTGCTCTTTTATGAAACAAATCTAACAGTGTTTTCAATAACATTGTCAGACTGTAGCTACTGAAACTATGTGGCTATAGTCATGTTTCATGATGGTTTCCTACTTTCTCTAAGAAATAGGCACTTGTTTAGGAAACAACTGGATGGGCGACAGTTAATGGTATTCTTTCTAGTTTCTCCAATTTTCTTGATGACAGGAAAGAGAAATGAAAATTGGAAAGAACTTTAGAAGAGTTCCTTGACTAAATGGAGCTGTTGACCAATGCACATAGTGGATCAACACGTTGAAGCAGAAAAATCCAGAAGATTCCCTACAAATAGTGCACATAGTGGGTCATGATGTCAGATAAAATATAAATATTCTTGAAATAATAATAGCATGAATTTTACATTGATGGACTTGGACATTGGAGGTGGTTTACCATTTGCTACTAGACCTTGTTTGGATGTTTGAAAGACATTCTTCCTCAAAGCGTTGGATTAGTATGGAGCTTGGTGACTTCATGTTGTTGATGCATGAAGAGAGTTTGTGTGCTTGGAGTAGAGTTGGGTATTTCACCATGACAAAAACATCCCAAAATCAACATGAGCACACAAAATCCCTTGACATGTGAACTCTTGGGTTGAGGGAGTGGATATGTAGGTGTGGGAGTGCTTAAGGTGACACATTACCTTGGATATGCATTGTCCTTAAGGAGACACATGACCTAGGAGATGCATTGGAGATTAGGACCTTTGGAGGATTGTTGGACCTTGGGGAGTAGTGCTCATGCCATGGAGGGCTTTCTTGTTAGTCACTGTCACCTTTGATGTTGACACATGTCACGTATAGTAGAGTGCTTCACATGGGTGGACCTACTTGTGTCTTGCAAGTTTGCTTGTAGTGGACTAGGTCCACTAAAGCCCCTTTACCTCTCATATAAAAGGAGGAAGGAGTGAGTTGTTATTATAGTCGATCATGCACTTGTGCATATTCCTTTTCATATTTGGGTTAGGGATGTAAGAGCAGTGCTACTCTCTCTCTCTCTCATTCAATATTATTTGTACTTTATGTGTTTTTGTCTTAAGGTGTTAGGATTTGTTGGAACATTCACTCGAAAACTTCATATATATAAAGAATAAATGAAACCCATGAACATAATCACAACCTATCATATAATTCTCCATGCTTTCAAAAACCCTAGATAGGGAAAACCAAGAGAAACCCTAGCTCCACCAAAGATTCTCCAACAATATAAAATAACCACGAGAAAAACCCTCATGTCAGAGTATCTTTGGTGGAGCCAATGTAAACCCTAAGTTATTTTTGATTTGTGTTATTTCAGATTTTACTTCCAGCTTACCACTGCCTTGCATACCTTGTCACTCCCATAAATTATGTTATTTTAAAGATTTGAATTCCATATTTTCATAGATATAATGTCCTCAATAAGATAGTTGAACACTTCCATATTCATAGTTAGATCATATTCCAAGAATATATACATTTTTTGTACTGATCAACAATTGTCTCACGAAGAGAAATCATGTCACAAGCAGCAATATATGCACATGGTTCATCACCTCCTAATGCCATAATTTAAATCCCTTCCGATCCCCCATGGGTGAAGCCTGTGAGAACAGAATCTTGACCAAAGGTGTGAAACTCCTCGCTAGCAACTGCTAGTCCCAAGCCTGTTGGGCATTGGTGTATTCTTCCCATATCTGGATGTTGTTTTTACATTTTTGAGAAAAATTATTTAGCTATTTGGCCTTTTCTACCAAGGGAGTCACTATGTTGGGGGTTGCTCAAGGTGATATGACATGGTAGGATGGCAGGGTTGTTAATGAATTGTATCCATTTAACTTTAAAACATGTTTCTCCTAAAATATTTTGATAAGAATGGCTCTCTATTCATGAGGAGTCACTTCTGGAATTTCATTGCAAGGGAGCATTTGTCCCAACTTTGTTCTTGCCAGTTACATCCTCCCCGTTCTGGACTTCATGGATAATTGTGTTTGCAGGTTTTGTGGCTCCCATGATACATATCTGGTGCACTCATCACACACAAGAACTTATGGTCAGCTATGGGAAAAATTTGTGCAATTCAGCACAACATACTATTCAACTACATCTTCTGTGGATTAGGACATGTGGAAAATTCAACCTAAAAAGGTAGTGTGATGGGTGCAGTTGTAGTGGATGCAACTTGCAAAGCCTCAGGTGTGGAAAATTCAACCTAAAAATGTAGTGTGATCCATACAGCTACAGTGGTTGTAAAGCCTCAGGAGTTGTCTGCGGGTTTCCATGACTCATGAGGGATGAATTCACATTTTGTACCCATTTATTTCCAGAATTCCCTCATTAAGTACTGATTTAAGACTCAATACTATGTTCTCTAGTGATAAACCTCAACTCAGAAAGTTGTATATGATATCTCCTTGTCCTTGACGCAAATATTTTAACTCTGAACCTTGTACTTGTTCCCTGACTCAAAATTTGTCTAATATGATATAAAATGTTAAGTCACGTTGAAGATGGATTTTATTACTATAATTTTTAAAATTTAGAACAATATCTTCATTGTTGCAATCTGATTTTCTGTAAGATTTTTGTAATAATATCTTCATAGTTGCAATCTGGTTTTCTGCAATATTTTTGTAATATTATCTTCATAGTTGCAATCTGATTTTCTGTAATATTTTTGTAATAATATCTTCATAGTTGCAAACTAATTTTCTGCAAGATTTATGTTGAAATATGACCTTGGTAATTTTAGTGTCTTTTCATATGTTTGAGAGAATAAGTAAAATGCTTTAAATTATGAAACAACCAATCAAAAATTCTGCCATATCTGTAAATATAATAGTTGGTTAACGAGAACCTTATCATTTTCTTTCTTGGATTCCTGTTTTTCATCTTTTCAAGGATTAAATTAGTAAGGAAATAATAATTTAATTATGGTTTTCATTGTTGGCTCATGTTATTTGGGACATGCAGGTCACATTGTACCATCATACTCACAATAAATCTCGAATGATGAAGTGGCTGAACAAGCCTTTTAAAGGTTCAAGTCACAAAGTGTCAGATGGACACTACGTAGGGGTGCATTTGGAGATGATAATGTAATTTAGCATGTGTCCTCTAATGCCATGGTAATCCCTAATTCATCAGATTGTATTGTCTTTTAAACTTCAATCTTCTATCTGTTAGCTCTAACAAAGTTAGCGTCATACTAGTGATTAATTTGAAACTGTATTTTAGTGGAAAAATTCACCGTTTTTTGGTGGAATAGTTCATAATTTATTTTGATCTTTTTTTGCAAGTGTACTAGTCACGGTGATAAATGTGTGGTTTACTTCAGAGGGTTCTCAGTTCTTTCTAGATACGATTTTCGTCATTTTCTTTGAATACTTCTCTAGTGCTTTACCTTCATATTTTATCCCCTGCACAATTGATCCTAAGTTCCATGTTTTTATGTTTGTTGGTTGTTTATGTGGAAAATTTTTCCTGACGTTCTGAAAGGTAAATCCAAATGCAAAAAAAACTATTTTACATATTGATATTTGTTCAAGACATTGTTGTGTGATACTTGAATTTCATAAATCTAGATTTCTATTTCGTTATCTATATCAATATATAAGAACAGGTTCATGTATTGTTCATATTTATCAAACTGTGGAGTTGTTCTTTTCCCGTTGCATGTTCTTTTATATTGTTATGTTGTGATTCAAATATCTACTTGTTATTTCCAGTTATTATCCTACATAGTACATGCTTTGATAGATTATATCAAAAGTATTACCAATATGACAACATTGATTGTTGTATGTGAACATTTTTTTTCAGGATGGTCCATTACAAAATCGAGATGAGGAGCTGGACCCTGCAATTGCACTTTCTATTTCTGGAGAACTAACCAAACCAGATGGTATATGATGGCAATTTCAGTTTTTTACAGTTACTTTTAGTTTAATTATATCATTTAGCTTGATGCTTTTCATATATTCAACTAAAATTTTGTTGCTTAACAAGACTTTGTCATTTCCATGTTTTAGTGAAACTCTTTATGGTTTGATACTCTCATGGTACATGCACCCTCATTAGAAAAAATAAGAGAATTTTGCTTGCCATGACTTTCTTTCTTTGTCATTGTTGACCTAAGAAAGTCTTTTAGCTAAGAAACTAGTTTCAAGGTTATGAAATAACTTGTTATATACATTGAACATAAGTTATATCCAAAATGTTAAATTTTAAACTGCTTAGCTGGTTTTAGGCTTTCCATTTAAAATCTACTTCAGTTTGAACTTTGAACGAGTTGTTCCATAGACTTCAATATTAAGAGATTTTGGTGTAAGGATTAAAAATTAGTCCATAAGGCCTCTCAGTTATTCATTTATTTTATCTGAATATAACATATAATATTAAATTAGAACCACTTGGCACAAATACGTCATAGATCAAGATCATACTTTGTAGAGTGTCATAGAATAAAAATAGGAGCAAGGACACTGAATTCTTTCAGTTTTCTTGGTTCTTATTCCTTTGGTGTATCTTTGCACCTTTAGAGGCAATTGCTAGTTTAAATTCTAATTCTTTAAAGGGTGCTAGCTCAATGGAAGAGCACCTGCTTTACAAGCAGGAGGTTGGCGGTTCGATTCCATCGTGCCCTGATATTCATAGGGAATGATGAAGATCAGTTTTTGGTGACGGATGCTCTTTTGACCATCACCAATGAGCTTATGGTGACATTTTTCGACCCTCACCAAAATATGAAATGGTGACGGTCAACGAACGCCACCATATATACGCATCAATAGTGACAAACATTAAAGGTCCATCACCATAATTTTTTGTTGTTTATATGAAATGGTGAGGGTCACTGTTTGTCATTATAGTCATTATTCGTGACTGACCTTGATGTCACCAATGAGTTTATGGTGACGGTCAATGAACGTCGCCATATATATGCACCAATAGTGACGGCCATGAAAATTCCATCACAAAAAATCGTTGATGTTCATATGAAATGGTGATGGTCACTATCCGTCATTATAATCGATATTCGTGACAGACCTTGAATGTCACCACAACACATACTTTCAAAGACGCCACCTTTGGTGACGTTCAATTTTTTGGTGACGGAGGGTATTTTCCGTCACCATTGCTCATATGAAATGGTGATGGTCACTATCTGTCACTATAAATCATTATTGGTGACAGACCTTGAATGTCACCACAACACCTATACTTTCAGCGATGCCACTTTTGGTGACGAAGGCTCTTTTGACCCTCACTAATGAGCTTATGGTGACCATTTTCACCCTTCACCAATGTTTTTTTTCTTGTAGTGCATGAATGCTAACACTAACAAAATAGAGGATATGATAATTAAGTTGAAAATGATCGGTTATGACACTTTCTTGGATGATAAAAATAGCTTGAAAGAAGTGACTTCATACTATATCTTGGAATAAATCATCATGACAAGGTTAATTAGAAATATAGTATTTGAAAAAGGATACTAATGGAGGATGGAAAGCTTATTATGGAATTGAAAACGATTATAAATAAGTGAAATTTTAATTATGGTATAAGGAGAAACTCCTCTTTGAGACTATCGTAACACCTTTTATATGATATGTTATGAAACCAACTCACAAAATAGAAAAAAAGAGAGATCAACGACTTTAAAATTAGACACTTCGAGGGGGAAACCTCATTTACATTACATGAATGAAAATTTCTTGGATGACACAAATGAAAAAACCTCCTTTCTATATATAGGAGTATATGGGGTCATAATATAATCCTAGATGACCTAACAAGAATAATTTAAGGGCACAACGTGGGCTATTATGGGGCACAATAATAATAATATGGGGACTAAATGTACAAAAATAACAATAAGGGGGCTACATGAACAACAATAAGGGAATACACTAGTAATATAGGGCCCTAACATGCCCCTCTCCTTAAAAAAAGTGTTTTCCTCAACGCTTGAGTATTTTTTGATGTTTCTGTATAAAATTCTCATCCTCCCATGTGGAATTCAATGGGTATGTTCTTCCACTTGATGAGATACTCTGAAATTGAGTGATTTCGCTCTGATACCAAATGTTATGAAACCAACTCACAAAATAGAAGAAAAGAGAGATCAATGACTTAAAAATCGACCACTTCGAGGGGGAAAAATCCTTTACATTACATAAATGAACAATTCTTGGAAGACACAAATGAAAAAAAAATTCTTTCTATATATAGGAGTCCATGCGGTCATAATATAATCCTAGCCAACCTACCAATAATATTGTAAGGGCACAAAAATAATAATAGTGGGCTATTATGGGGCACAATAATAACAATATGGGGACTGCATAGGTACAACAATGCAATAAGGGGGCTACACTAACAAAAATAAGGGACTACACTAGTAATATAGAGCCCTAACATTATATGGTTATAAATTTTGGGGCTACAAAATATCTAGAGAATCATGAAGAAATATAAATAAAATTCAAGTGTGTTATATATCATATCATTTCAAAATTAAATGCAATGCACATTATCATATCCTCCTAACAGAGGAAATTCTTTTTATATAACAAAAATTTTTATATAACACAACTAGACCTGGTACCTAATGTACAAGAAAAATATAAAGAACATGGGAGACAAGAGGTTTCCTAAAATTTCTTTAAAATCCAACCAAAGAAAATTGCAGTTCATGCCAGGTTGGCATAGAGGTACAAAGTAATGACTAATCATTTGGGAATTAAGATAATTGTTCCTCCGTACGATACATTAAAAAAGAGTGTTGAATTTAATTTTAAGGAGATAAGTCTTAAAAATTAACTAAATTATAATTTTTTTTAAATTATTCTTAATATAAATTATAAAACTAGTTAATATCTTAATTAAACGTATATACATTTAAACCTACATGTAACAATATTTTTAACTATAGGCCAAGTTAACGATGGATATTTTTACTCTCTAAATAAACTTTGCTACAATACCATGGGATAATATCATGGTTTACTAATACCACATGCCAAAAAAATACAACTCTTTTGCTAGATGTACATTTGATTTAAAAAAAAAATTAAAAAAAAACTTAATTTAGAAGATAGAAATGATATAACTATTTTAAGATAAATTTCAATATTTAATTTATGAATATTGCTAAGAACATTATGTGGAAGTTAAATTTCTACCATCCACCAAAGAATTATTAATAATTAAATTAAAATTTTAAAACTTTATTCAAAATTCACAAAATACCCATACATTTATGTTCATAATATTTTTAAACTTGAAATACCAATATCGTTTTTAACAATAATGTGACACCAAATTATAAAATTAATCTTAATTTTCTATATAACTTAATATTAAGTGAGCAAGAAAGGGAATGCTTCATATTCCACTTGTATATTCTCTATGAAACTAAGGAATAATAACAATACTAAACTAATGGAAGTCATATCGAGTTAATTTAGGGTTTTTGCATGCCTCAACACTCAAGGTTTTGGACCATGTAGAATCTCCACAATAGTTGACATGTGACTAGCCTCACGTGTCTGAGTAATTGGGGTTGATGTGGTATCCACTTTATACTATTGGTGGTCAATATCATAGATTTAATTACAAGAGGCATAAATTTTACATATGAACTTTGATTGAGGTGATTTTCACACAGTTGGAATGTTTTTTTTTTTTTTTTGTAAAAAAATGTTGAGGGGCTAACATCTATACTCAGAAAGTTTTAGACCTCAAAAAGTTCCATTTAATATCTCAAACTCAGCATGGATGTTTACAAACCCCAAATCTCAAAAACTTGGACCTCCTCTGAAATGAGACTTTTAAACTAATTCCCCAATTTTTTCACAAATAAATTACTAAAATAAATGCGAAATTATAAAGTTGTAGTTGTCCATTTAAGATCAATATGTTAACACTGAACTTAATAAATCTAAATAAACATTACCTATATGGTTCTCTATGCCTAAACCTTGAAGCAAATATTGACTAACAACCCTATAAAATAATTTGTTTACTCCTTTTTAATAATAAAAAATAACAATAATTATAAACACAAATCTATCTAAAAATTTTCATGGTTTAATATTTAGAGAAATAACTAAATATATATATATAGTTTTAATTTATGGGACAATAATAAAAATAAAAATATAATTTGATAATTTGAGAGGTATTCTATTAATCGACCTTGTCCCCTCTTAACCAGACAATATTAGAAAATGAGGGAAAATTGCAACATATTGATAACAACACAACTCGAGAACAGTCTTTAACTTGAAATATTTTGCAAAAAACTTATACAAATAATCAAGTGGAGTATCGTGGCAACACCCAATTTTAATTACAATTTCCATGTTTACAAACAAATCAATCATTAATTTATTTTTTTATTTTAATAAATAACAAACTAATATCACATTGACTTGAACAAATGAAAAATAAAAATAAATAATTGAGAAAAACATACACATATAATTAAAATTACAAAAGTAATTTAAGTCATTGAAAATAAATAAATAAATAAAATTAAAATGGAGGGAAAAAAATATCCTGAGTCGAGAGTATTTTGAAACCGATTACCTAGCCCAATACTATAAGATGGACTTGAAAGGAATTCTCAGATATGCCCACCCTTCAAGTAGATTCGGACATAGGATTGAAAGATGGATAGACAAGACATTGCCAAAAAGAGGAATTCTCCTATGGACCAACATCTCAAGTTTTTTCCAAAAGTAGATTAGAAAATAGAGTCCAGAAATGGAGGGTACAGAATTAGATATGACAGTGATTTGGTCGAAAATTTAAAAAGACATTTCACATTTAAGTCTAACATTGCTGTGTTTGAGAAAAATGAAAGTTGGGGAAATATTTACATTTGTATACGTTGGGATTGTTGAGCATTAATGTACGCCGCCTTGCCTGCCACCGCCCTGGACCGGAACAAATCCGTTGAATATATAATTTATTATTACTATTATATCTACTCATTACACACGCAAACGGAATTGGCTTTCCGAAGGCAGCGGAGTCATCAAATACACCCGACATTCGCACGTGTATGGCCCGCATGATAGTGACAGCTATATCATCTGTCCCTTTCATTTATTTCTTGTCACAACCGCGCCGGTCTAACGGATCTGCGGAGTCCACCTGGCATTTAGGTCGTCCGCGCAGGTCGCATTCCAACTCAGACGAGTAACGATGAACGTGGGACCCTTTCATGATATTCAGGAAATTATAAACGAAATCCATGTCCGGGAAAAGGTAACGACGATGTTAAAAGTCGTTACCCATGATATATCATTTTCATTTTTTTATTATGTTGAAATCCAAGAAGTTTTATGTAATTAATTTTTTAATTAATCTTAAATTAAGAATTCGTTATTGTTTGTGAAATAAGTTAAGATATTGTTATTAATATCAAATCAATTTCTCTAACTTTTTGTTTCAATGGTTGCATTTGACTTGAAAAACTATTATCAAGACCAAACAATTTTTTTAATAAAATTTTATTTCAAATTTTATTCATAAAATATACTTGTGAATCGGTATCAAATTAAGTTTTGGACTTTTTTTTTAAAATTAAATCAACTATAAAAATGTATTTAACATGTTTTAAAATAAAAATATCCATATTTAATTTGGAAATGTATTTAACAGACTTTAAAATAAAGAAGCCCATATTCATAATTGTAATAGTAATCCATATTTATATTCAGACATTAAAATAAAAAAAATCCATATTTATTTTGAAAATGTATTTAACAGACTTTAAAATGAAGAAGTTCATATTTATAATTATAATAGTAATCTATATTTATATTGATATAGACAATGAAGATATACTAATATATTCATTAAAAAAACGAAATAATTAAATTTCTTTTTAATAAAACAATAATGTGATTTATTAAAAAAAAACTATACATATATAAAATGAAGTAAATAAATTATAAGAGTTAACATTATCAAAATCAAATATCGAGTATTAAACGAATATCAAACTCAAATACCAAATATTAAGCTTTTGTGTAAGTGATATATTATATTGGAAATTAAATGAAAGAGTGGTCGTCTTTAATTTCTTTGTAAATACAACTAGAAGTTGTCCCTAAAGTTGCAAAGATACATCGAAGGTAGTTCTTAGAAAATGAGAAAGGAAAAGTAAAAATATAGAAAAGAAAATGAAAAATCATAATGGAATAAGAAAGTTTACCATTTTATAATTTCATTTTTACTTCCAAATAATTAAAAAACTTAGAAAATGGGAAAGGGAAAGTAAAAAAATAGAAAAGAAAATGAAAAATGGTATTGGAATAAGAAAGTTTCCCATTTTCTAATTTCATTTTTCCTTTCAAATACTTGAAAAGGTTAGAAAATGAGAAAGAGAAAGTAAGATGCAAAAGCCACAGAAACCATTTTAGTGCAAGAGGTTACCTACATGAACGTATATCCATTTGGTTATGGCAATGGAAAAATCTCTGGCTGCCAGGCTCTTCCCTTGAGTAGAAACCAAACAAGAATTTGCACTGCACTAACAACTGGGAAATGTTCTTCAATTCATATATTAAAAATAAGCAGAACCCGAAGGCCATGCCAGGAGAAAATGATATTGAAAACACAATTGAAAGATCATATGAAAATACAAAGCTGAGACTCTAGAAAGTAGGACAACATTGAGAGAGAAAACATGTTCCCTTCCAAAAATAGCTCCATGACAGCTTTAGAACCATTAATCTTCAAACCAGTGGTGTTCGCATTCAACTTTTTGCCCTCATGGTAGCAGCTTGTGTTAACGGTTGACCTTCTGCATCTTTGCAAGATTCTTGTGTAGTTTTGAGACTGTTTTGGGCTTCACTGATATCCCACCATAGAAAGGAGGTGGAGAAATGCACAGGAAAGTTATGATTACAAACAACAATGAGAGAACGGAATTTTGATTCCATGAATTGCAGGTGAATGTGCTGCACATTAGGTATCAATGCGCATATGCGAACATTCACATGCAAACTATCAATTTGCAACATTAAGTTTTAATTTTGAATTGGCAATTTAGGGAATGATATATATCTTGAATAATTAAAATTTGCCAATTTAATCTTTTAACATTAAGCAATTTTTCTATTCCCGAAATTTCCCTTAAAATTTTCAATGGCGGAAAGTAGATAACTTATTTGTTAGACAAATGTCAATATCCCAAATTATTTAAGAAATGTGTTTTCAGTTTCAACATCAGCAATATGTTTTTCTTAAAGTACCCCGTGAGGTATAATATCATTTGGAGTAGTCTAGCAAGGCCGCGATTTGGCCCGGAAACCCCACCCATCGGAAAACTTCAGCTGCCCGTTAACGGAGAATATCAATGTCATTTTCACTTCGCAGAGTCTATGGGGATCACCGCTTGACCACGTTGTCAGACCTGGAAGGCGGAGACAAGCTCCACTCTCCAATGTAATTAATGCAAATATTGGATATCACGATCCGACATCTAGCTGAAGCGCGTGGATTAGACACTGGACATTTACTCAATGTATTCAATGCCTTATCATGTCGGAGAATTTCAAATTCAGGATTCCCACTAGAAATTTAAATTTATGTAACTTCTTAGGCAATGTTTTTCGCAGCTTTGGCGTTCAATGGGAAGATACGTGCATCGGTGAGCTCCACAGTTGTTTTTCCCAACATGCTGGCACCAACTTTTAGGTGTCATCGTTCTCATTTTAAAGGTCAAGAACCAGTGAATCCAGGGATTCATGACAGTTTCAAAAATATCAGTTGCTGCCCGCGCCTCTTGTTGGTAGAGACTGAAGCGAGTTCGGGATCCATACAATGCAAATCCTGCCTGAAAATATGCACGGGCGACCTCTTCTGCTGTGGTGAAAGTGTGAATCCTTTTGCCAGCTCTCTTCCAGGCTTTCCAATTTTCCACTACCCACATTTTCCTTCACATTTTCGTTCTTCAGTCGAAGCGTTTCTGCGTTCCATGACTTTCTTGGGCACCCCTCCTTTCGCTTAACATATTAGAGTAATTTCTGTTATGGATTTCGAATGTATTTGTAAACAAGTATGTTTGTAATATACTGGGTAGTGGGAATACATTCTATTTCTTTGCAGGATCTTGTGGTTGCTGTTATGCCTAGCTTTTATCGATGGAATCGGCGCAAGCGATGCGGGCCACCGAGATTTCTCATGTCTCGGGTTGTCTCAATGGATAGGGACACACTATATATTGGTGGGCGAGCAGAGTTTGAGAAGGTAAGCCACCACTTGAGAAGTTACAAGTGAAGGAATTGGTTTTTGTTTCTGTGATCTTTGTTGTTGCGAACATGTCGAGCAACTGCGCTGACAAGAGCCATTGCACATATGTTGTCTACTCCTCTCTTTACATTTTATTTTTTAATCTCAATTTCGATTGATTTCTCTTCCGTTTCCTTTTCAAATTTCGTTTCGTTTGTCACAAGTTTGAATCTAGATATGTCTGAGCTCGTTCCATTTTGGGTTATTTTGTTTCACAGTAAAAAGGGCTTCCAGATGGACGGTATTTTGGAGAGCAGTTATGAAATGGGGTACTGCATTATTTGTAGTTGTTATAAGTTTCATTTCTATGGTTTTAGAATGATATGATAATTGATTTTATTTGGTTTTGGTGTAAACAAGCATGTTGCAGATGTATCTCAGGAGAACGACTGCAAGTGCGGCCCCGACTGCCAGTGCGGCACTTGCAGCTGCCACACCTGAAACAAAAGAATCTGTTCACGAGTCGTCGTCTCTCCAATTGGTGTTTAATAAGTCTATGTTTCGTCAGACACGATGAATAGTTGTGTAGTGTCATAGATGTTACTCTACCAGGAATTATAAATAAAGACTCAATTTGCATAGATTTCGGATTTTCACCGTGGCTTCTATTGTTCATTGCATGCCAATTATTATCATGTTACTCACCTTAAGTTATCTCTTATATGTATACCTATATATCTTTTATGGGCTTCTGAAATGATATTTATAGATTATTTATTTATTTATTTATTGTTTTTTTTATATTAAAACATGAAATTACATTATTAATTTTAGGATAATTTAATATCATTGTCAATAATTTTAGGATAATTTAATACCATTCTTAATTTTAAGATAATTTAATATCACTGTTAATAGACTTGGGATTTTTTACTTAAAATATTAGTAGTTTTTTTCAAAAATGTTTAAGATAAATTTAGATAAAAATGTTTTAAATAAATTTGCATATGTAATGTTATATGGGCTTCTTCAGCAAAAATTTAAAAATATTTATAAATCTTTAATTTTGTTTTTTCAGATGAAATATTTTTGTTGATGTAAATGGAATAAATTAAATTAAATAACTATTGAAATTTATGTCAGTGGTGTTTTGGTTAAAAGGTTATGAGGCTAATGAAATTGTAATTTTCATTATTTTAGAATAAAAACTTTGCGATTTTATATTTACAATTCTAAACTTTCTTTTAAATTTCTAATCAAATTTGAAATAAAATAACTACATAATCAAATAAATTATGTAAATTAATTAATTTAAAAAATATAAATTCATTAAATGTGACATTGAATAATAAAATAATATTAAATAATAGTAATGTGTAAATCTATTTTAACCAAAGTAATTTAATGTGCCTACACGCATTATTTAAATATATAAATTTATATAGTTGATTTCACATTAATAAATTAAATTAAATTAAAAAAAAAAGAGAATTCATAATATCAATAATAAGTTAAATTATCAAAATAAAGTCTAATTTATAATAATAATAAATTATTTAATATAAATTAATTTGAAAATTGAAATAAGAAATTTTATGTTTTATGTTTAATTTTTAAAACTATTTAAATAATTAAAATAAATGGAATACTAAATTGGGTCGGTAAATCCAAATAACTTTATCATATATCCATAACCTATCTCCCAAGATTTGTGTGGACTTTGTGTATTAAAATTGAACAAGTCCTCTTCTAGAATTAACTTCTGAACTCATATTTGCATTACATTGCTTGTGTTATGATATATTATGCCATTTCATGTATTGGGTTGCCATGATGCAAGTTAACTTTGTGTAATAAACTTGAACGAGTCCTTTCTAGAATTAACTTTTGAAATCACATTTGCATTACACTGTTTCTGTCATGATATACTATGTCATTTCATGTATTGGGATGCCATGATGCAAGTTAATGCTTCCCTTTAGAATTAACTTTTGAAATCACATTTGCATTACATTGTTTCTGTCATGATATATTATGCCATTTCATGTATTGGGATGCCATGATGCAAGTTAATGCTTCCCTCTCACGACACTTTAGTTGTAATGGAAATCTAGAGAACAACAATCTATTGACTAAGAGTTATTATATATACTTGAACAACTTATTAGGATATGACGTGAAAACTAATTTGATTTTTGGAATATATATTACTTTCATTTATGAAAATTTGATAAACTAAAAAAGTGCATTGGTATCTTACTTTTTAGTCTATATGCTCATGTATTTTGTATTTAAATTACCAAATATCTTGTATCTTCAAACAATTATTTAAAGAGTGCACAATTTCATTCTTGATGAACACGTAGATTATAAGAATATGGTGTTAATTTTTTTATTTTTTTTATGCCGCTCGAACAACAAGGTTTTTCAATTTGAAGCTAAAAACAAGGCAACTAACGCATCTAACACATATAGGAAAAGAGGCAAGACCATCATTTTTTGAATTTACAAGAATGTGTGTGCACTAATAGTAATATCCATGTGTTTTATTGAATAAATTCATAAACACGCAAGCCTTCCTTCGTCATTATTATTAGGACTTATGTTTGAAACATAAATATTTAGCATTAGGACCTACCTTTCTCTCCTAGGCATAGTCAAGACCCTAAGCCTATCCCTTCTATGCATAATGACACAATCAATACTACTTGGGAGTTAGAGACTCCATAGAGAAAATATGTGCCATTATTGAATTCCACGATCATAATACTTGCAACCTAAAAGGTTTATTTTCCCACATAAGGACCTTGTTTTCCTTTTTTACTATGGTCTAAGTTCATAATCCATCATTAATTCCCAAAACCAAAAAATGAAAACCATATCTTGCTTAGAGACCAAATATCCCATAGAAATTTCCTATGTGGTGTGTCAATGCATATTTCACCATGCTTGAGCCCAATAGTATTTCTTAAATTCCAAAGGCCCTTGTTATACTTTCCTAAATATTATCAAGATGTAAAGACCAATTAATATCACTGAAAACATAACACTTTCCCTCGGTAAACAACACGTTAAAATTATGCACAAGATATGCAATATTTTTTGGATTGTAGGTGTTTTTAATAGCAAATGAGATAAGCATCATTTAGGCATAAGGTTGTTCTTGTTTCTCATGGTCTTTGTTATATCTCTAGAGGAATTATTGGTGCACAACTTAGTAATGGTGCCCACATCACCCTTGGAGGCAAATGATAACCAATAGAGGTCTAATTTAGTTATTTCATGATTTCCATGGCACTTGATAGTGAACCTATGAATAATGGTCCCACTTTTTGGCAAGACATGCACATGAAAATGGTTTATGTGGACCCTCAATCAAGATTTTACCTTGATCAAGTTTCCAACCCTTAACCAAGTTTTGAAACCTTAATCGAGGGTGTAAAACATCAATCAAGACTTTTAAACTAAAAAAAATTATATATATTTGAAAAATACCTCGATCAAGGGTTTTAAAAACGCCATAGTTGAGAACTTTCAAGGAATTCAAACAACCATGATTGAGGACTAGACCTCGATCAAGGGCTTGAAAATTAATAATCCTTCCCCATTTTTGTATGTTTTCATGGAACTTCAACTTTTCAATGGTCGAAATTCTTTCATCTCTTCCATGGAATGTGGTGGACTTTGTGCATATATATTCATCATTTTATCTATCCAGTGACAATAATTTCTCATTTTCTTATTTTTTTCATTCCAAAACTTATATAAAGAATTCTATCTTTAGTATTGAAAGCCCCCAAAGACAAAAATATATCTCTCATTTTTTCTTTTTCTTTTTTTCTAATTTTGCCATTGGTGAGGCTACATCATGGTCACATCCAAGAATAACACCCGAATAAGACATGGAATTAAACAAGTGACTTAACATCTAGGAGTACCTTAATAGCACACCTGATGACCGTCTATCCAAGACCCCATGGATGACAAAAATATATCTTTGAAACTACACAACTAAAAAATTAAGAAATATGTGTGCACTCTAGAGATATTATTTTATTCAAAAGAGGAGTGTGCTTGGTTTTAAATTTTAGGTAGAAGGTGAAAAACAATTTTGCAAACACAAATGTTTTTTTATAATATATTTTTTCAATTCAAACAATTAATAAGACTACATTTTCTAAGAAAATAATTAAAAATACCAAGCATTGCTTCTTCATTCACATAAATTAGTTTCAAGGTTTCAATTAAAAAACAAGTGAAACATCAAATTTACATTTCCAAATTTGATCTGAATGGAAAGTGGTCTACACCCATGGTATTCATCGAGACATAGTATTTATCTGCCCATGATATTGTAAGTGACATTTATCCACGGTATTAATTCACCCATGGTATTCATCCACACATGGAATTTACCCATGTTATTGTAAATGTCATCCACCTATGGTATTCATTACCCATGGTATTGTAAGTGAAATCTTCCCATGGTATTCTTTCACCCATAGTATCATTCAAACATCATATTTACCCACCCATGGAATTTACCTGTGGTATTGTAACTAGAAAATGTTATAAGTAACAAGTCGCATCTTGCAAAAGGACAAAATTTCCACCAAAATATTTTCCTTACATTTATTCTTTGTTTTAATAAAATTTCTTGCGAAAAATAGCTAATTTTAGAAGAAAAAAATCACTCGAATCGGAGTCTGGATGAGGGAGATATCGCTAATTCAAAATCAGCAATGTTGTAGAAATTTTTCGGACAACAATTCATGGACAACAGCTCTCTTGCCATTTTTTGCAGTTTTCAGTGAGAAATTTCAGAGAAATGGTTATATATCTGAGCTCTCCTTGAAAAATCACCTGATTTCAAGAAAAATATATGTCGAATCAGAATCTGGATGTGGGAGTTATCGTTGATTTTAGATCAGATATTTTTACAAAAAAATTGTGATGGCAGGACAATTGCAACACGAATCTGAGTTTCCAAAGTATCTAGATAGCGATTTAAAGCACATGGGAAGATGCATAATGATCATTATATTTCCAAAAATAGGTTATAATTTAAATATTATGAGTTATATTGACTGAGTTATGCCCATTTTAAATATAGAGCAACATTTAGAGCGGGTTCCTATTGGAGACGCGCCCTCCCACCCCAGGCTATGTAGGCACCTACTACTTCATCAACAGTCAGCATCACGGTTATGGATCGACTACAAAAAATCCTTCTCATTGATGTCCATTTGTCACGGCGCACTTGTAACACCCCGTTTCATTTTTACATGATGATTAAAAGACTTTTTATTTTTAGTTAAAGATACATTTGAATTGACCAGTAAAAAGGACATTAACGAATATGGTTATTTGTTAGTAAAACGAAAAACTTGAATTTTAACTATGAATAAATTTATATTGAGAAAATATTTAATTGAATGGTAAAAAGAATTCCAAGATCCAAAGTAAAAGATGTAGGCAGTTTTTCTGACAATTACCTTTCCCCAAAAAGGATAAAAGGGAAATTCTGAGTGATCTGAAAGGAGTTTATTAGTTCTACTGTGCTAAGTGTCATTTCAGTTAAATAAACATGTAGGAATTGTCTCATAAGTTTGCTTAAGGAATGAGAGTTTTAACCATGAAAATTAGATGAATTAGTGAAATTTAAACATGTAAATAAGCCTTAAAAACACTGATCAATAGTGCATAAGAGAGAAAACCATTCACACATAAGTTTTACACAGTAGGCATGATGAAGTAGTTCACTCCTCCTGGGCTACATCTGCTAGTCCAACTCCTAATGACATGTCCCACGTTTTCATTATGCTAAAAATTGTAAATTACATATGTTTGTAGACCTCTAATGGTTGTTTTCTCTACACCAATGACACGAAAATGCTCCAATTAGTCTAGGTAGACTCTTGTTTCACCAAAATTGGTCGAAAATTGACCTCTCTATTCCTTTTTCCCAATGTCAGCTAGTAAATCTCCACTAACTGTGGAGAACTGCAGTTAATTGTCACTAAATTTAGTTAAAACCATAAAATTAAGACACTACCGTAAATTCCTGCCAGTCAGAAATCGCGTTATAACAGTGGCATTTAAAAACTTGGGTGGTTGGGTGGCCACGTGCCGACCCAAACCACGTGGTCTCCGCAATAAACATTTGAAAAAATGACATTTAATAAAGTTTGGAACCTAAATTTACGGTTCCAATAACCTTAACCACGCATGTGCTCACAGTAAAACCCACCGAGGTTATAGATTTTATTAACTCCGTAGGAAGGATCGGAACTCGGATAGTTACGGTTCCAAAACTGTGACATTTGATGCCAACTCATTGTGCCCATGTGATTGTTACCAACTTCCGCCAGATTTTTTGTTTGATTGCCTCCGGTCTAAACGTTGATGTTGCGGTTATAAACACTTGTTGCATGTGACAAGTTTTACAAAGTTTTCTGCCAATGTTATAGTTAACGTGGAGGCCATGGTTTTGGCGCTAGGGCACATGGAAGGGAGGGTTGGCCCTTCGGGGCTGGACTCGCAAGCCCTCAACACCAAAACAATCAAACCATAACATTAATTTCAAATTGTATATGGTTAAGAAACATTGTGTAGGCGGATTGGTAAACAGACTTGCGGGCGGATAGGAGGTCGCGAGTTCGACCCTCCGGAGCTCCATAAAAAAATTTATACAACCATTCTGAGGAAACGTGGTGGCTTGTGGGCTTTCCACATGTTTCTTAACCATTCGCTAATAAAAAACCATTGAACGGTCGAGATTCTGCTATACCACCAACATCCAACGGCTCAGAACATGCCACGTGGTGCCATCCTATTAGATGTGGAGAAAAATGGAATATTCCAAGTATATTCCTGCTGAATGTAACTGCATGCCGACTGGGCATCCAGTCACCAAAATTTTGATGTTTGGGAAAACGAACAGAACATGATATCTTCCTCATTCGACATTAGTTTTTCGAACCGTTCATGGTGCCGAAATTGCAATGACAAGACCTTTCAAAGCATGTTAGATGAAACCAACAATAACACAATCAAATGTGTCAATGTAGACATACCATTAAAATCAAATGCATAATCTCTTACCCAATGATGAACTCGCTTCTTGATCCGGATCTTCGGGGGTGGCCCCCAAGATGTAAGAAATTGAAATGGATGTTGCAATATTTTAAAATTTAGAATGCGAGAAAAAGGAGAGAACATAGTAAATAAAACCTCAAAGAAATTTTATTAAAATAGAGAATAAATGTAAGGACTACATTTTGGTTGACAATCTCTCCTTTTACAAGATGCGACTTGTTACTTATAAAAAATTTAGTTACAATACCATAGGTAAATTACATGGTTGGGTAAATATGATGGGTGAATGAATACTATGGGTGAGTGTATACCATGGGCAGATGTCAGTTACAATACCATGGGTGGATAAATACCATTGGTGATGAATACCATGGGTGGATGCCATTTACAATACCGTGGGTGAATTCCATGTGTGGATGAATACCATGGGTGGATACATGCCATGGGTGAATTAATACCATGGAAAGATGCCACTTGCAATACCATGGGTGGATAAATGCTATGGGTGGATGAACACAATGGCTCTAGGCCACTTTCCATTTGGATCTTTCCTCCCTCCTTAAGAAGCAATGGTACCCATCGCGTGAAGCTTCCTCCCCAGAAGCCTTTGTTGAACATGAAGAGCCACTCAAGAGAAGGGTTTTGTGTGGTTAACCCATAACCGTGATGAAAAAAGATCCGAGGATAGAGATATCCTGTAATGATTCTGACCAATTGTGATACTGACAGTGTGTGTCATAGCAAATGGAATTCGGTGAAGTGTTGGTTTGTGCATGACCCATAACCATGAAAAATGGAGATCCGAGGATAGAGATACCCTATAATGCTTGTGACCAACTATGATGCTAACAGTGTGCAGCCTAGAAAATGGACTTCGATGAATTTTGGGTTTATGGATGACCTAAAACCATGACAAACGAAGATTCAAGGATAGAGATACCATGTAATGCTTGTGACCAACTGTGATACTAACTGTGTGTTGTCACACTCATAAAAAAAAATTCTCATATAACTATTACTTACGTCATTTAATTTAAAATGATTGATTTAATTATAACCATAACCATGATACGATTAAAGGTTTGATTCCCATTTTAATTATAACCATAACCATTATACAAATATTGGTTGGATTCCCGACACGCTTTGATGCCTTCATATATATATATATATATATATATATATATATATATATATATATATATATATATATATATATATATATATATATATATATATATATATATATATATAACATTAATCTGACATATTACTTAAACTGAGCATACACCTATTGCATATTCTTGATGGTTATGTATATAGTTATTATTTCGCAATACAATATAAACTATAGTTAGTGATCGATGAGACACCTGTCACAATTGCAGTTTACATTTATGATTTTATTATTTTTCTTCGTGGCATAATCTGTCATGGTGCTTACGACGGATATGGGAAATCATTAACAATCAACATTTGAATGTGATACGTATGATTAATTAATCTTTTATCCTAAATGAGATTTATTATGGAAATTGTACTCCACCATTATCTTTTGTTGATCGTCGATTACCCTTGCAAACGACTTTAGGGTAACTACCGCCCCTATCATTGCTCTGTTCTGCGCATTTACTCTGTCACTATGTTATGGCTATCCTCTGTGAGAGGGTCTGCATTGTGCCTCCTCCTTGCAGTGGCGCTAATTATCCACCCGTCATGCTTGAATATGAATAGGTTAGAGGCACCTGTGTTGTAGAGGAATTTGATGTCGGTTTTATCCATGAGGGTAAAACACCGCAGAGAACTAACAGTTTTTGCTTTGCTCCGTTTGGCACAGAAGCTCTTGTTTGACACAAGTATGTTTACTTTAGGTATACTCTATTGTTGTTTCCATTTTTTTTCTATTCAGCACCGATTCATAATTAACATTTTCGAATTTGTTTTTACACAGGTTAGTAACCTTGCTAAGGTCAAATTATTCTTTCAAAGTTCTTATTGTGCTTCTTTCTCATTTGGAAACATAGGGTTTGTCTCTCCAGAGCATTGAGAATAAAAGCCGAGGACTTCATGCAACCTACAATTTCTAGTTTTTCATTTGGGGTTTTAATTGCATAGGGTTAGATTTTCATTCAATACTCATTTTCGTTGTTTTCCTTCTATATGCAAGGTGCCACCGCACCCTTGTCTTGGTTGTTTATAGTGTCCATTGACTACGGAAGTGACTGCCTCCATAACTGTCTGAGTAAGTTGTGTTCATTTCAACTTTCCTTCACAGTATATCAATTTATAAACCACCCCTCTAGTTTTGCCTCTGAGGGAATATCCCGCTGTGTGTATGTCTCTGAAATTACCTTACCTAGTTATTCTTGTTTTCTTGGCGAGGTCTCCAAGTCATTCTTGTAATGGCATAACTTGGTTCATTTCTAAATGTTATGGTGTTGAGACCTACTAGATTTTTCTTTTGGTTCCGAACCCTTGGGGTCTGCTCTTGTATATATTCTATACACTGTTTGTAGCATTTTTATGGTCGGATAGACCTGTAACTCGAGACTCATTACCAATTCAAGTACACTGATAAATTTCTTACAACTATTTTGATAAACGTCGTTTCTCCTTACGGGAGTTTGGTTTCAGCCTTAAATTGGTTACAATGGAAATATTTTATTCATTTTTCAAACATTCTTATTTTCTTTTACTACTATAAATTTTTAATGTATGTAAGGGGTGATTATGTTATAACAACAGTTTTGAACTTCAGATAAGCTTTTTCATTCCTTTAAGTAAGATAGTGCCCACGCTCTAAAACTTCGAGTTTCAACAGCCAGAGGACCAGACTCAACTCAGGTCTAAACCTCTGTTCAAGACTAAAATCCTTCAGATTTAATGGTTAATTTAGCGTTCTCCAGTTCTACTGTAAATTTATTATTCTACATCATGGTTTTCTGCTTGCAAATAACATTTCTGTTATTTCTGTCTTTTCGTGCTGCTTAGTATTACACAGAAAAATATATATAACCTTAATATACTCTCTCAATGGTTTATTATGATATGGAAGATATAGAATTCTACTGTTTTTTCTTCTTTGGAACATAATTTACAGAGTTATAAAGTAATAAAAGTAACATATATATATTTTCCTATTTTCTTCTGGGCTCATTCTTTTCCTTAATCTTAATCTTTTCTGTTATTGGTTTATCTTTTCTAGCAATACTGAACAATTTCTAATGATTTTCTCCAGTTAACGGTACAATAACAAATTTAGCATTATAGAAATAGAAAACTTTCCACAGTAATTTACCAGATTGCAATAAGAAGTTTATATACTTATCTCAGATTTCTTTATCTTAAATGATGGATCCTCCCAACCTTGAGAGAGTCTATTACATCCTCTGCTCCCCTAAAGCTTTGCACCATAGTTATTCAAAGAGCAGTATGTACAAGAGTTAGGCCTCAGGACCTTTGTCCAGTCTAATATCTTGAAAGGTTACAGAGCTCCACTAGCCCTAGACCAGCTCAGGACAACTCTTCTTTTCCACACCTTGTGGTTTATCCCTTTTCCTTTTTCTTGATCAGAATCCATTTCCTCCCTCAGTGATCAGGAGATCAAGTCATATGCTCAAAAATCAAAGTGCTCGAAATAGGTCCAAACTTGAGCGACCAGAAAGGTCTCTTTGTTGTGATTTCGGCGCCGTGAACGGTTCAAAAAATTGATTTTGAATGAGGAATATATCACGTTCTGTTCATTTTCCCAAACAGCAAAATTTTGGTGACTAGATGCCTAGTCAGCATGCAGGTACAGTCAGCAGGAATATACTTGGAATATTCTATTTTTCTCCACAGCTAATAGGATGCTGGCACATGGCATATTCTGAGTCATTAGATGTTGGTTGTACGACTCAAACTAGATCGTTCAATATGGTTGAGCGACACGTGGCAAGCCCGCAGGCCTCCACGTGTCCTCAGAATGGTTGTATAAATTTATTTATGGAGCTTCGGAGGGTCGAAACCGCGACCTCCTATCCGCCCACAAGTCCGTTTACCAATCCGCGTACACAATGTTTCTTAACCATACACAATTCAAAATTAATGTTATGGTTTGATTGTTTTGGCGTTGAGGGCTTGCGAGGCCAACCCCGAAGGGCAAGCCCCCCATTCCATGCGCCCTAGAACTAGAAATGTGGCCTCCATGTTAACCGTAACATCGACAGAAAAGTTTGTAAAACTTGTCACATGCAACAAGTGTTTATAACCGCAGCATCAACGTTTAAACCAGCGGTAATCAAACGCAAACTACGGCGGAAGTTGCTAACGATCACATGGGCGGTGAGTTGGCATCAAATGTCATGGTTTCGAAACCATAACTATCCGAGTTCGGATCCTTCCTACGAGGTTAATACAAACTATATCCTCGATGGGTTTTACTATGAGTTTTTATCGGTGGATCCTTCTCAACTATGGCATTTTTAAAACCCTTGATTGAGGTATTTTTCAAATATATATAATTTTTTTTTAGTTTAAAAGTCTTGATTGATGTTTTACACCCTCGATTAAGGTTTCAAAACTTGGTTAAGGGTTGAAAACTTGATCAAGGTAAAATCTTGATTGAGGGTCGACATAAACCATTTTCATGTGCATGTCTTGCCAAAAAGTGGGACCATTATTCATAGGTTCACTATCAAGTGCCATGGAAATCATGAAATAACTAAATTAGACCTCTATTGGTTATCAGTTGCCTCCAAGGGTGATGTGCCCACCATTACTAAGTTGTGCACCAAGAATTCCTCTAGAGGTATAACAAAGACCATGAGAAACAAGAACAACCTTATGCCTAAATGATGCTTATCTCATTTGCTATTAAAAACACCTACAATCCAAAAAATATTGCATATCTTGTGCATAATTTTAACGTGTTTTTTACCGAGGGAAAGTGTTATGTTTTCAGTGATATTAATTGGTCTTTACATCTTGATAATATTTAGGAAAGTATAACAAGGGCCTTTGGAATTTAAGAAATATTATTGGGCTCGAGCATGGTGAAATATGCATTGACACACCACATAGGAAATTTCTATGGGATATTTGGTCTCTAAGCAAGATATGGTTTTCATTTTTTGGTTTTGGGAATTAATGATGGATTATGAACTTAGACCATAGTAAAAAAGGAAAACAAGGTCCTTATGTGGGAAAATAAACCTTTTAGGTTGCAAGTATTATGATCATGGAGTTCAACAATGACACATATTTTCTCTATGGAGTCTCTAACTCCCAAGTAGTCTTGATTGTGTCATTATGCATAGAAGGGATAGGCTTAGGGTCTTGACTATGCCTAGGAGAGAAAGGTAGGTCCTAATGCTAAATATTTATGTTTCAAACATAAGTCCTAATAATAATGGCGAAGGAAGGCTTGCGTGTTTATGAATTTATTCAATAAAACACATGGATATTACTATTAGTGCACACACATTCTTGTAAATTCAAAAAATGATGGTCTTGCCTCTTTTCCTATATGTGTTAGATGCATTAGTTGCCTTGTTTTTAGCTTCAAATTGAAAAACCTTGTTGTTCGAGCGGCATAAAAAAAAAAAAAAAATTAACACCATATTCTTATAATCTACGTGTTCATCAAGAATGAAATTGTGCACTCTTTAAATAATTGTTTGAAGATACAAGATATTTGGTAATTTAAATACAAAATACATGAGCATATAGACTAAAAGGTAAGATACCAATGCACTTTTTTAGTTTATCAAATTTTCATAAATGAAAGTAATATATATTCCAAAAATCAAATTAGTTTTCACGTCATATCCTAATAAGTTGTTCAAGTATATATAATAACTCTTAGTCAATAGATTGTTGTTCTCTATATTTCCATTACAACTAAAGTGTCGTGCGAGGGAAGCATTAACTTGCATCATGGCATCCCAATACATGAAATGGCATAATATATCATGACAGAAACAATGTAATGCAAACGTGATTTCAAAAGTTAATTCTAAAGGGAAGCATTAACTTGCATCATGGCATCCCAATACATGAAATGACATAATATATCATGACAAAAACAATGTAATGCAAATGTGATTTCAAAAGTTAATTCTAGAAAGGACTCGTTCAAGTTTATTACACAAAGTTAACTTGCATCATGGCAACCCAATACATGAAATGGCATAATATATCATAACACAAGCAATGTAATGCAAATATGAGTTCAGAAGTTAATTCTAGAAGAGGACTTGTTCAATTTTAATACACAAAGTCCACACAAATCTTGGGAGATAGGTTATGGATATATGATAAAGTTATTTGGATTTACCGACCCAATTAAGTATTCCATTTATTTTAATTATTTAAATAGTTTTAAAAATTAAACATAAAACAAAAAAATTCTTATTTCAATTTTCAAATTAATTTATATTAAATAATTTATTATTATTATAAATTAGACTTTATTTTGATAATTTAACTTATTATTGATATTATGAATTCTGTTTTTTTTTTTTTAATTTAATTTAATTTATTAATGTGAAATCAACTATATAAATTTATATATTTAAATAATGTGTATAGGCACATTAAATTACTTTGGTTAAAATAGATTTACACATTACTATTATTTAATATTATTTTATTATTCAATGTCACATTTAATGAATTTATATTTTTTAAATTAATTAATTTACATAATTTATTTGATTATGTAGTTATTTTATTTCAAATTTGATTAGAAATTTAAAAGAACGTTTAGAATTGTAAATATAAAATTGCAAAGTTTTTATTCTAAAATAATGAAAATTACAATTTCATTAGCCTCATAACCTTTTAACCAAGACACCACTGACATAAATTTCAATAGTTATTTAATTTAATTTATTCCATTTACATCAACAAAAATATTTCATCTGAAAAAACAAAATTAAAGATTTATAAATATTTTTAAATTTTTGCTGAAGAAGCCCATATAACATTACATGTGCAAATTTATTTAAAACATTTTTATCTAAATTTATCTTAAACATTTTTGAAAAAAACTACTAATATTTTAAGTCAAAAATCCCAAGTCTATTAACAGTGATATTAAATTATCTTAAAATTAAGAATGGTATTAAATTATCCTAAAATTATTGACAATGATATTAAATTATCCTAAAATTAATAATGTAATTTCATGTTTTAATATAAAAAAATAATAAAAAAATAAATAAAAAATCTATAAATATCATTTCAGAAGCCCATATAAGCCCATATATAGGTATACATATAAGAGATAACTTAAGGTGAGTAACATGATAATAATTGGCATGCCATGAACAATAGAAGCCACGGTGAAAATCCGAAATCTATGCAAACTGAGTCTTTATTTATAATTCCTGGTAGAGTAACATCTATGACACTACACAACTATTCATTATGTCTGACAGAACATAGACTTATTAAACACCAATTGGAGAGACGACGACTCGTGAAGAGATTCTTTTGTTTCAGGTGTGGCAGCTGCAAGTGCCGCACTGGCAGCCGGGGCCGCACTTGCAGTCGTTCTCCTGAGATACATCTGCAGCATGCCTGTTTACACCAAAACCAAATAAAATCAATTATCATATCATTCTAAAACCATAGAAATGAAACTTATAACAACTACAAATAACGCAGTACCCCATTTCATAACTGCTCTCCACAATACCGTCCATCTGGAAGCCCTTTTTACTGTGAAACAAAATAACCCAAAATGGAACGAGCTCAGACGTATCTAGATTCGAACTTGTGACAAACGAAACGAAATTTGAAAAGGAAACGGAAGAGAAATCAATCGAAATTGAGATTAAAAAATAAAATGTAAAGAGAGGAGTAGACAACATACGTGCAATGGCTCTTGTCAGCGCAGTTGCTCGACATGTTCACAACAACAAATATCACAGAAACAAAAACCAATTCCTTCACTTGTAACTTCTCAAGTGGTGGCTTACCTTCTCAAACTCTGCTCGCCCACCAATATATAGTGTGTCCCTATCCATTGAGACGACCCGGGACATGAGAAATCTCGGTGGCCCGCATCGCTTGCGCCGATTCCATCGATAAAAGCTAGGCATAACATCAACCACAAGATCCTGCAAAGAAATAGAATGTATTCCCACTACCCAGTATATTACAAACATACTTGTTTACAAATACATTCGAAATCCATAACAGAAATTACTCTAATATGTTAAGCGAAAGGAGGGGTGCCCAAGAAAGTCATGGAATGCAGAAACGCTTCGACTGAAGAACGAAAATGCCAAGGAAAATGTGGGTAGTGGAAAATTGGAAAGCCTGGAAGAGAGCTGGCAAAAGGATTCACACTTTCACCATGGCAGAAGAGGTCGCCCGTGCATATTTTCAGGCAGGATTTGCATTGTATGGATCCCGAACTCGCTTCAATCTCTACCAACAAGAGGCATGGGCAGCAACTGATATTTTTGAAACTGTCATGAATCCCTGGATTCACTGGTTCTTGACCTGTAAAATGAGAACGACGACGCCTAAAAGCTGGTGCCAGCATGTTGGGAAAAACAACTGTGGAGCTCACTGACGCACGTATCTTCCCATTGAACGCCAAAGCTGCTAAAAACATTGCCTAAGAAGTTACATAAATTTAAATTTCTGGCGGGAATCCTGAATTTGAAATTCTCGGACATGATAAAGCATTGAATACATTGAGTAAATGTCCAGTGTCTAATCCACGCGCTTCAGCTAGATGTCGGATCGTGATATCCAATATTTGCATTAATTACATTGGAGAGTGGAGCTTATCTCCGCCTTCCAGGTCTGACAACGTGGTCAAGCGGTGATCCCCATAGACTCTGCGAATTGAAAAGGACATTGATATTCTCCGTTAACGGGCAGCTGAAGTTTTCCGACGGGCGGGGTTTTTGGGCCAAGTCGCGGCCTTGCTAGACTACTCCATATCATTTAGTTTCAGAAAATAAATTCAATTTATTTATGGGAAGGGAAACAAAGCTATAAACTAATTTATCTCAACTGTAACTTTTAAAACAAAGTGACCATAGTGAAAGTATCTAAGCTCGTGCCAAATGCCCCTTAAATCAGGCATGATTGAATGAATGATGGCCCGTATTCCACAAAATATCTAGGCCCGTACAATGGTTGATTTAGATTCTATGACATATACTATTTATATTGCATAGAGTATGCTTTCAAAGCAATCTTTCATCAAAATATGATTTGATAACTAGGTCAAACAAATTTGATTTGCTTTCTACTAAGTTCAGATAATAATCAATTTCCATCCCTATGTAACATCAAGATATTGTTATGCATATAGACAATGTTGTTGTATGATAGGATGAAGTTACGTAGATCCAGGCTAGATAAGTTATGACTAGACAACTCCTTTTAATGTGTCTACATTGATGTAGGAGATGTTTGCAGGATGTGTTATATTTTAGTATTTTCTACTTTACAGAACGTACAATAAAATTTTGATTCTGAATATTTTAGACTTATATTTGAAGGAATAAAAGCAATTACCTGTATTTTTTGAGCCATTTTAGAATGACATGGTTTAATGAGTTCACTTGTTGATAAATCCCAGGTATATGTAAAGAGTTGGAAGAGATATCTTAGCCTATAAAACTGTTGATGTATATGCCACATAACATATTTTTCAAGTTGAAGTGAGCATCCTTCCATGAAAAGCTTGAAATATTATGAATATATACTTTGCTTGGTTCAAACCTGCGATAGACAAGAATCAATTTCCACATATAGCATTCCGTTCGTACTCTAATCACACTGTGTTTCAAGAAAGAGAATAGTCTCTGCATTCAGATCAAAGTCATCATATTTCCTAGGATTAAATGCACTCTATGAATAAAATTTAAAACGATACCAGCTACTACAATAAATACACATACAAATGGGCAGGAAAATTCTCACTCTGCTTTGCATAAATTACCCAATATACTACAGAGGATGTTCAACGTCATATCTTATCAGAACAAGTATATTGCATGATCTAGCTAATAGCATATCTCATGCAATAATTCATCTAAGTGCACTTAGACCTGTGGTTTTAGTCATACCTTAGTTACTGTGATTTTTTTTGTGTCTGCTTCAGTACAAGATCTTCGCACTTCTCTCGTGAACTAAATCAAGGTTTGCACATAACTCTAGGTTGTGTATTAACTGATCTCAATGCCACAAGCCCTCGCTCCACCTTCTGCGAGTGCTCCACACCTTGTTCTACCTCTGTTAGTCTGGACACTTCCGCGCTTCCAGTGAACCATAGACCAGTGCTTCTGAGATGCTTAGGAGAAACCACTTGCAAATCTGCGGAAATTGCAATGAGTCGACGTCATGGTGTGCTATGAAGAATAGAAACAGAATCCTGGAACTTTGGCTTCGGCGTAAAAGAATTCAAATGGAATCCTGGAACTTTGGCATAAATGGTTAGCAAGGCCGCCTAAAAATCTATGAACGATGCCCAGAACGAACGGTAGAAAACAATGACAACTTTTCCCAGAACAAACGACAGAAAATGAAAATGTTGACGATGGTCGATGGGGAATTCTTCTAATATAACACCTTCGGTGTAATTATTCTTGCAAAATAATTAATGATTTTTTTGAAAAATAAATTTAAATATTATTTTATAAAAATCAAAATATTTAAATAAAATTTATTAAAAGAATATGAAAAGAGCTTTGAACTACAAATTTAAAAAACCAAATTCATATTTTATTTAAAAAACCAAATTTATTGAAAGAATTTAAAAATAATTGAAATACATATTTTGAAAAAATAAATTTGAATTAAGATAAATACTTATATGATATATAAAAAATGTATATGACTAATATAGATAATCATTATAATACATTTCAAAATTTTTCCATTTGGTAAAATTTAATGATAACTAATTTCAATTTTAATAATTTTTGATATTTTTTCAATTTTAAAAATTCATATATATATATATTTGTGGCAATTTATATATCTTTAAAATATGAATTAAAAAATACTTATTCATGTAACTTATATCATAATTTTTTTTTTAACCTTGCTATATTACTTTAAACATAACATTTGATCTATATACTTTTTGGAAACCATAAGGATATTAATTTTGCATTCATGTGAATGTTTATAGCTATACAACCATTATACCATGTATCTACTATCAATATTTAAATTCGAAGGGCTTAACCTATCTCATGGCTCTCAAGTGAGCCTACTCGGTAGTTCTGTTTCATAATACTCATCACCCAAATTATTAATGCTAGGAGGACAGGTTATAATGACAAATCTTTCACACCCGCTCACCGATTTAATCATGCTACATAAGTTCCATAGGAGATTTTTATACTTTAATTAAGGTATACGTCTTTGTACATGTTCTCGATTTCCTTCACCATATTTGGCCATCTTTCTGCTCGTCCACCGTTCGATCGATCAAAGGATCAACGGAGGAGGGTAATGCGATACCCACTTAGGGTATCGACCCCGCAAACCCTAAACACCTTTCCTCATTTCCCCTATGTGGTTTCGCTGGTGTGGCCCATATACAACTTCTTCCTCAGCATGAAGACTATCGTCGGGTAGAGACCATGCTCGAGTCCCGAATCAAATGTCTTTGCCAAGACCTGTCAGGTAATCTTGGTGATTTACGAGCCGCGGCATAAATTTTAAAGTTACTTTGGATTGTTTGTTGCTGAGTCCCAATTCCTCTCTGGTTTAATTGTTCCGCCTTGTGCTAGACGCAACGTTTATGCCACCAACTTTGGAAGTATAGTATGTATACATGGATTTAAACTGGGATTTCCTATTTTTCACAAGGTTTGAAAGCCCATGCCATCATCAAGGCACTCCAATTTTATTATGTAACGTTTCTTTCTACTACGGTAGGTAAATGGAGGTCCATAGTTTAGTTTTCCTTGAAGCACAAGTTGAGTTTTCATTTATGCTCTAGCGCTGTCGTGAGTTTAATCTTGTTTTTGTATTTCCTCACAGCTTTACCCTCAGGCCCGTAGAAAATTTTTACACAGGTTCGCGACTATTCTCAACTTCTTCTATTATTTACATGGCTCCATATATTTAAATGGGTCGTTGTTAAATTCCTTTTTTATGTTTGTTTTGGTATAGGTAATCCTCTTAGCCCGATAGCCAAGGGATACCCAATGAATTTTCTTCATTTGAAGCTTCGGAGCCTGTCCCGAATTTTCTGATACTATTTTTTCCATAACAGGTACCATTGCTTTGTTTTCATCTTGGGTTTAAGAGAGACCCATTCTAGCTTCGGGGTTACGCGACATATTTCTCGGTAGTTCTTAAATTGTGTGATATGGCCATCAAGCCGACTGTGCCAGTGTTGTTTATACAAGGCTCTTCCTTTTCGGCATCCTTGAATGCAATTTTCAAGTTATTGTATTGTATATTTGATTTTCTATCCCAAATTAATTGAAGGCTTTAATCCCCTATACACAGTGGTGCCTTGTTACATTGTTTATGAATCTTTATTGAAAGGTTTATTATTCTATCCACTGTGTATTTAATTGGAGTACTTTTGCATGCTTTCCACGCAATGCTAAATTCAGCTCTACCTTTCGATATTACGTTTACCCTACTGGGTTTACAGTGCAGATGTTTTGTGCTGTACTGAACTTATAAAGTAATGAAATGGATTTCCTTTCTTAGTAATTTCGTAAGGTATTTAGATTGAATTCATGCCCTTTTGGCCGAGCACTAGTATGGTTTCTCATGCTATACATTATGTTTACTATGATTTACTTTCATGATGCAGTTTATCATTCTGGCATAATATTTTAGCTATCTTAGCTATGCATGCTATTTCTGGATTTTCCTATAAATGTGTTGTAAAGATAATTTATTTTCGACAGATTTTTCTTTTCTCCTTTAGGAACAATAATTCTGTGTGATTTCTTATAATTTTAAGATTATGACTGGACCATATAAGCCTTTGTCCGTGTATATCATAGGTACAGAAAACGATCAGTTCTGGGGTCTAGGGTTTCGACCTTGGACCCTGTACTAATAGTTTCTCCTAGTTTGTATTTTCAATTACAAAAATGTTTATGACTCTATTTAGTACAGAACTATAGTTTCACTCTTTCTATGTATTACCTTGATAGCCAGGTTATGACTAAAACTTATTCATATGGTCTTATTACAAATCTACATACCTTTGAGGGTTCTACAATAAAGCCAGAATGTAATATAAATAAACAAATATAACTCATACTCGACATGCACAGTGTAAGATTCTTATTTCCATATTTCAAGACACATTATCTGAATTGAAATAACTTGATATAACAACATTCATGTGTTACCTATGTTTGAATAACATATTTGCATTAAGTAAATCTGTTTATTTATCTCACTTCGGGCTCTGCTGATGATGTCCTCCCTACAAGGAGAGAAGCAATTATGCCCTCATCTCCCACCATGCTCCACACCTGAGATGAGTAGGTTGATAGAGATTCCAGGAGAGACCTCGGAACACCAACCCAGTATTGTTTTCCAAGAATTTCAGGAATGCTGTGTTTCCACTGGTCACCACCAGCTCAAGAAACCATCACTCTCGTACTTTCCTCTCCTTAGTCGCAGAACACAACCCCTTTTCCTCACTGGGATGTACCTTTATCCTTAGAGAGAAAGGTAACTCTCTAAACTGTTTTTATGTTCAACCACTTCTCAGTTCTTGTAATACTTTATCATCAGTATTTTTATTTTCTTTTATGCAGCCACTATTCCATGATTAATTTTATTTCAACTAAAACATAATTGATTCATGTTCATCATGAAATATTTTCCTCAAAAGAAATAAATGTTTTTAGTCTCTTAAAAATAAAATAGCATAAAAAATAGTTAGCACTTAAGCCAGCTGTCACAACTTCCCCCTGGAAGTAAACACTATCCTCGATGTTTCACTCCAGCTCAACAAACAATTTTGGATAAGCATCATGAACAAATCCTTCATCTTCCCAGGTAGCCTTATCTGAGCTGAAGTGCTTCCACTACACTTTAACCCGGGTGATTTCTCACCTCTAGAGCATGATTTCTCTCCGATTGAGTATACACTAAGTTTCGACCAAAAATTCACCATCCAAATCGAACTATAGTCAGCAAAACTATGAATTAAATTCTCACAAAATTTAGTATTCCAAGATAGGATTTTTAATCTTAACCTACCTGAATTATTTGGCAGTGGATTACATGGTTTAGGTTCTGTACGTATCGTTTTAGTAAGGATACATGGAACACATTGTACACCCTAATATGGTTGGGTAAGGCCAATCGTTATACCATAGGTCCCACCCTTTCCCATATCTAGAAAGGTCCACAGAACTTGGGAGCCAACTTGGCATAGGAGGTCCACCTTAGTGTGCTCTTCTTTGGTTTAATCCTTACATACACATCATCGCCCACTTAAAATTCGTGATAAGTCCTCTTCTTATCTGCATATAATTTCTTCTAATCTTGAGCTGCTTTCAAATTTTGTCTAATCTTTCTTACATCTGCCTCCATCTTAGCTAAGATTTCTGTTTCAAGCATCAACTTGGTTTTGGGGCTGCTCCAATGGATAGGAGTATGACATTGTCGTCCATAAAAATATTTGAAGGGACCCATCTTAAGAGACTCCTGATAACCATTGTTTTAGGCGAATTCTACCAAGTGTAGATACTCTTCCCATCTCGTTTGATCCTGAATCACATACATGCATAGCATATCTTCCAGAATTTGATTCACCCGCTCAGTTTATCTATCCATCTGGGGATGATAGGCAGTGCTGAAATTTATTTGGGTTGCCAAACCCGTAAATAAGGTCTCCCAGAATGTCGAAGTAAACTTCACATCCCTATCTGATATGACATATGATAGTCTTTGGTATGCCATGTAGTCTAAAGATCTCTCTCATAAAGATATATGTTATTTACATAATTTTGTGAGTAGAATGTATCAGTATGAAATGTGCTTCTTTGCTCAATCTATCAACCACCACCATAATGGAGTCATTGTGCCTTTTTTATCTTGGTAAACGAGTAATGAAGTCTAAAGATAAAACTTCCCATTCCCACTAAAGTACTAGTATGGGTTGCAACAATCTAGCTGGATGTTGATGCTCCACCTTAAGCTGTTGACACTACAGACATTTGTTTAAATATTTTTCAATTCTTCTTCACATATCAGACCAGAAATAGACCTTTCTAATTGCTCCTATCATTTTCTGGTATCCTGGGTGTCCCGAGTAATTTCTACTGTGATATTCATTCATGATAAACTCCTTCAAATCCATTCAATTTGGAATATATATCTTTTCCTTAAAGGTTATCAATTGATATTTTCTAACTCTGTAGTCAAAAGGTTTTTCTTTCCTTTTGGCCTCCTTCACTTGCTGCCATAAAAACTGCTATTAAGGGTTTTTTTGGGCTTCCTCTTTTATTTGATCTAAAATTTTACATTCAAGCTAGTTATAGAAAACTTCATAAACAAAATGTAGTTTTCTACTTAAGACATCTGCCACAAGGTTTTCTTTACCTTTTACATGTTGAATATCAATGTCAAACTTAAGAAGGCATTCGATCTTTCTTGACGAGAGTTTAGATCAACTTACTTAAAGTAGCTAGCTAGGCTGCTGTGGTCGATTTTTAACACAAATATTTTTCCTAGAAAGTAGTGCCTCCATACCCAGAGTGCATGCACTAGTGTTGTCAGCTCTAAGTCATAGGCTGAGTATCACTGTTCATGCTCTTTTAATTTTCTCGATTCATATGCAACCACTCTTCCTTCTTGCAATAAAACTTCCCCAACTCCTTCCTTACAAGAATTGGTACAAACCTTAAGCTCTTTGTTGGGGTCAGCTACCCTCAATACCGGGGAAATGGTCAACATATGTTTTAACCTTTCAAAACTATTCTAGCATTCATTATTCCATTTGGATACTTTTCCCTTTCTCTGTAAGGAGGTAATTAGAAAAGCAATCTTTGAGAACCCTTCAATAAACCATCGACAATATCCAGCCAATCCCATAAAGGATCAGATATCTGCCACATTTTGGGGGACTCCCTATTCCATAATCATCTTAATTTTCTTTGGATGAACTGCTATTCCCTCAGTGGAAATAACATGGCCAAGATACTAGATTTATTCCTTGAAGAGGTCACATTTGCTGAATTTGGCATATAGCTGATTTTTTCGTAACATCTCCAACACTATCCTTAAGTGCTCCTTGTGATGTTCCATATTATTTGAATAAATTAAAATATTGTCAATGAATATCAATAAAAAATGTCAAAAAAGGGGTGAAATATACCATGCATCAGCCTCATAAATGTTGCTGGTGCATTACTTAAACCAAATGGTAATACCACAAACTCGTAATGCCCGTATCTAGTATGAAAATAAGTTTTGTAGATATCCTCGTCTATTATTCGGATCTGGTGGTATCCATACCTTAAGTCTATCTTTGAAAATACAGTGGCCCCTTCACCTGATCAAACATGTCATCAATCTATGGTAAGGGATATTTATTTTTGACGGTCAGTTTATTGAGCTATCTATAATCCATGCACATTCGCATGGTTCCATATTTTTTCTTTACAAAAAACACAGGTGCTCCCCAAGTGGACACACTTGGTTGAATGTACCCTTTGTCCAACAAATCTTGCAATTGCATTTTTAATTCAGTTAGCTTCGGGACACTCATTCAATACGGGGTCCTTGAAATTGGTGATGCTCCTGGTATTAACTCAATAATGAAATCAATATCTCTTCTTGGAGGTAAACCTGGTAGATCTTCTGGAAACACATCCATGAAGTCTTGTACTACTGGTATGTTCTACATCATAGGAGTCATATCCTTTTAATTATCAAAACCTACCTGGATGACATATATATGACATCCTTTTCTAATACATTTGTTCATTTGGGAGGCTGTAATAGGACACAACTGTAGTGGTTTCTTGATTCCTTGAATCTCTTTATGAGTTCCATCTTGTATTCTATAATATATAATATTTTCTTTACAATCCAAAAATGTAAAATGTTTCTCCAACCAATCCATGCCCAGCAGTACATCATAGGATCCCAATGGAAGTATATTCAGATCCACATTTAACTGCTGGTTTCCAATTTCCAATGTACAGTTTGGAATTTTGGAATAGTCTTTTCTTTTTGCTGCAGTGGATAGATGTACCAGCCAGGGATTTTTGAATTTATGACTTTTTAATTTAGATATCTCTACTATTTTGGGGTTTACATAACTTAAAATTGCACTTGGGTCATCCAAAATAGAAACAGGCTGCGAAAGTAGCTTACTTTCCAACTCTATCAACGTTGGTTGATAATCTGCCCGACGATATTCCAATGTTGCATTGATTCTGAGTATATTTTGGGCTACATATCCCACTGTATAAGCTTCTTGAAGATTAGAAATGATTTCACTTCTTCCTCGCTGTGGGAAATTTTTATAGTAATGAGCCTGGCCACACCCCCAACACTGGATAGGTGGTTTTGGGGGTTGTCCTTGCTCAGGTTTATTGGAAACCTTTGTAGGCCTTTCTTATGTAGGCCACCGGGTTCTTTGATGGTTCCTTCCAAAATGTTTGCTCATTGAATTCCTTGCAGAAATCTTAAAGTTACTAGTCCTAGTATTTTTGAAATTTGAACTGCTTCTCTACCGTTTTCTTGGTTGCCAATTTTTTCCCAGTTCTCCTTTTTCCTTGGACTGCTGGTAACACATTCTTGCCTTCAGAATTGCTTCATCCATGGTCCTTGGATTTATGAATTGAATTCGTTTTTTAGTGTGAATTGGAAAACTGCTGAAGAACCATTGAACCTTAATATTTTCATCCCTTAAATGAGGAACATATCTTAGTAGGGAAGTGAACTTGGTTATGTACTCATCCATCATCATTTGAACCAACTTCAAATCATGGAATTCTACGGACTTTTCATCATAGAAACGTTCTGTTAGATAGTTGTCTTTAAAGTGTTGTTGGAACGAATTCGATGTCACGTCCTTATATTCAATGTTGCGAACATTCTTGACTTCCTCTGACCACAGGGTGGCCTTTTCTCTCAACTGATAGATGGTCAGTCTGGCTTTAAGATTTCTACTGTACTCATAAACTTGGAAGTACTTTTTCATATTAATCAACCATCCTTCAACCACCTCCTCCGCTTCTCCATCAAACGCAAGTGATTTTATCTTTTGGAACTCACCTTGTAGTTCCATCTTTTGTTTCTTAATTTCTTATTGTTCCGACACATTACCAGACTCATCCTCATTGTATTTTATATTTGTGTTACTTCATTGTGAATGGCTTCTTTCCACTCTGTCAGTGGTTTTGTCCTTGGATTTTCGTTCATTTTCTTCCTGCATGTCTCTATGAGGACTGGGTTGTAACACTCCTTGATTTTGTTTATCAGAAAAGCTCTTAAGTATCCTTTCCTACTCTTGCATCAGGCACTCATTGTCACTCCTCACCCAGAAAATCTATTCATGTAACTTCTGCACAGTACTTAGCAGTATACTGGTTTGGTGTTGCTGCTCCTCCAACAGTCTACTGGTCTACTGGTGCTAATCCACACTTAGCTAAATCCACATTTCAGGATTCATTTCCGGATCGGATTGGGGTGTAGGTTACCCTGTATTCCGAGATGTTTGTTGTGTTGATCCCCTCCTCATATTGTCTTCTTCAATATTATTTCTTTTCTGTGCATCATTTATACACACAATTTATTATGTTAGGTGACTCCTAGGGTCCTAGCATGCGAACGCTGCTCTGATACCACTTGTAACATACATCATATTTTTTTTTTAAACCTTTATATATTGCTTTAAACATAACATTTGATCTATATAATTTTCGGAAACCATAAGGATATTAATCTTGCATTCATGTGATTTATACCTATACAACCACTATAACATGTATCTACTATCAATATTTAAATTCCAAGGGTTTAACCTATCCCATGACTCTCAAGTGAGCCTAATCAGTAGTTGTGTTTCGTAATACTCATCACCCAAATTATTAATTCTAGGAGGACAGGTTATAATGACAAATATTTCACACCCGCTCGCCGATTTAGTCATGCTGCATAATTCTCTTCAAGGATTTTTATAATTTAATTAAGTTCTACAACTTTGTACATGTTCTAGATTTCCTTCACCATATGAGGCCATCTGTCTGCTCATCCACACTTCGATCATAATCAAAGGATCAACGGAGGAGGGTAATGTGGTACCTGCTTAGGGTATCGACCCCGCAAACCCTAACTACCTTTCCTCATTTCCACTACATGGTTTCACCGTTGTGGCCCGTCTACAACTTCTGCCTCAGCATGGAGACTATTTTCGGGTCGAGACCATGCTCCAGTCCCAAATCAAATGTCATTTTCTAAAACCTGTCAGGTAAGCTGGGTGATTTATGAGCTGCGACATAACTTTTAAGGTTACTTTGGATTGTTTGTTGTTGACTCCCAATTCCTCTCTGGTTTAATTGCTTCACGTTATGCTAGACGCAGCGTTTATGCCACCAAATTTGGAAGTTTAGTATGTATACATGGATTTAAATTGGGATTTCTGCTTTTTCCACAGGGTTTGAAAGCCCATGCCATCATTAAGGCGCTCTAGTTTTCTTATGTATAGTTTCTTTCCACTATGACAGGTAAATGGAGTTTCATAGTTCAGTTTTCCTTGAAGCACCAGTTGAGTTTTCATCTATGCTCTAGCGCTGCCGCAAGTTTAATCTTGTTTTTTTATTTCCTCACAACTTTTCCCTGAGGCCTGTGGACAATGTTTGCACAGGTTCATGACTATTCTCATCTTATTCTATTATTTACATGGCTCCATAGATTTAAATGGGTCATTCTTAAATTCCTTGTTTATGTTTGTTGTGGTACATGTAATCCTCTTAGCCTGATAGCCAAGGGATACCCAATGTGTTTTCCTCATTTGAAGGTTCAGAGCCTGTCCAAAATTTCTTGATACTGTCTTTTCCATAGCATGTATCACTCCTTTATTTTCATATTTGGTTGCAGAGAGACTTGTTCAAGATTAAGGGCTACACGACATATTTCTCACCAGTTCTTGACTTGTGTGATATGGCAGTCAAGCCGATTGTGTCAGTCTTGTTTATACAAGGATCTGCTTGTTCGACATCCTTGCATGCAATTTTCAAGTTATTGTATTTTATATTTGATTTATTGTCCCAACTTAATTGAAGGATTTAATCCCCTATATACAATGGTACCTTGTTACATTATTTACAAATCTTTATTGGAAGGTTTACTGTTCTATCCACTGTGTATTTAATTGGAGCTCTTTTGCATGTTTTCCACGCAATGCTAAATTCGGTTCTCCCTTTCGATATTACGTTTACCCTACTTGGTTTACAGTGCAGACGTTTTGTGCTCTACTGAACTTATAAATTTATAAAATGGGTTTCCTTTATTAGTAATTTCGTAAGGTATTTAGATTGAATTTGTGCCCTTTCATCCGATTAGTAGTATGATGTCTCTTGCTATACATTATGTTTACTATGGTTTACATTCGTGATACAGTTTATCATTCTAGCATAATATTTCCCGTATCTTAGCTATGCATGCTATTTATGGATTTTCCTATAAATGTGTGGTAAAGATAATTTACGTTTCCGACAAAGTTTTCTTTTCTCCTTTAGGAACAATAATTCTCTATGATTTGTTACAGTTTTAAGATGATGACCAGACCATCTAACCCTCTGTCCGTGTATATCATAGGTACGTAAAACGATCAGTACAGGGTTCTAGGGTTTCGACCTTGAACCCTGTACTAACAATTTCTTCCAGTTTGTATTTTTAGTTATAAAAATATTTCCAGCTCTATTTAGTAAAAAACTATAGTTTCACTCTTTCTATGTATTACCTTGATAGTCAAGCTATGACTACAACTTATTCATACGGTTTTATTACACAGCCACATACCTTTGACAGTTCTACAATAAAGCCATAACATAATCTAAAATAAATAGATATAACTCATAATTGACATGCACAATGTAAGATTCTTCTTTCCATATTTCAAGACACATTATATGAATTGAAATAACTTGGTCTAACAACATTCATGTCTTACATATGTCTGAATAACATATCTCCATTAAATAAATTTCGTTACTTATCTCGCTTCGGGCTCTGCTGATGATGTCCTCCCTACCATGAGAGAGGAAATTACATCCTCATCTCCTCCCATGCTTCACACCTGACATGAGAAGGTTGACAGAGATTCAGAAATAGACCTCGTGACCCCAAGTCCAGTGTTCTTTTCTAGGAATTTCAGGAATGCTAAGTGTTTCCACTGGTCACCACCAGCTCAAGAAATCATCACTCTCTTCCTTTCCTCTCCTTAGCCACATAACATAACCACTTTTCCTCACTCGAATGTACGTTTATCCTTAGAGAAAAATGTAACTATCTAAATTGTTTTTATGTTCAATCACTTCTCAAGATTTTTGAAATACATTATCATGAGTCTTTTTATTTTCTTTTATATAATCACTATTCCATGATTAATTTTATTTCAACAAAAACATAATTGATTCATGTTCATCATAAATACTTTTCCTAAAAAATATAAATATTTTTAATCTCTTAAAAATAAAATAGCATAACAATTAGTTAACACTAGGTGTCACAATCTATTATTTTATTTTAAATTAAATTGTAAGACATTTAAACTATACCATAAAGTATACGGTTAGTAACTTCATTAAAAAAAGAAGAAGCCTGTATTACAAAGTTATATTTAATTATTTAATAAATTATATTCACTACAGAATTAACCTATTATGAAACTTTGTTATAAGTGCTCCGTAAATTTCATTCAATCAACACAAATTCCAAAGTTTCAATATTTTCACATAGCTATATGTGACTATCATTAATTTTTCGATTACGCATTGAACGATTTTTCAGAAAACTATTATTGAAGGTCAGCTCTGTGATCCTTATTCTAATGTTATACTTTATGGTTTATGTTTTTTCAATGGTTAATGTTTATGAAGAAATAAAATAGATTAAAGGCCGAGGAATCGAAAAGAGTGGAGCCGTAGAAATGATCAATTCAAATAATAAATCCTATATTTTTAATGATTAAAGACAATGAAATCAAAATTGTACATGACTTAAAATGTTCCCTTTCCTTAGTGTCATTCTTGGCATCATTAAAGAAAAACAAAAGCAAATATAAAAAGCAGACTTATGCATGGACCAATCATGTGGAAAGCTTTCATTATTGCTATTTAACTAGAGTTTAAACTTTTGATAAAGGACCATGACAATTACGATAATAAAATTGTATATTTGATTATGCTATACATTTTCCTTTTAGCTTTATAAAATTGCATATGTATACCATTCTCATTGAAGTTTGCAAGGAAGATTTATTTTAGAGTTTACTTTTATATTCCATTGCTTAGGGTTAGTTGGTTTATATTTGTATATTAGCCAATGTTTGAGATTTTATTAAAAAATTCTTTGGTAAATATAAGGGTTGAAATTGTTTTAAAATATTATATTTAATTTAAACATTTATAATTATTTTATAAAATTTTAAAATAATTTATATATAATTATAAATGGAAAATGGAGAATATTTATCTCTAATTTTTTTTTTTTTTTAATAGGAATGTCTATGAAATAATTCACATTTATCATCGTAGGAATATCTATGGATCAATTTACATTTATCAAAAGAATTTAGAGGAGATTTAATTTTTGTAAATATATAAGACTAGCAATTGCCTCATTGTTGCAAAGTAAATGTCGTAAGGCATAAAATAGAATAGAGAAAAATCCTAACATATAAGAAATCATTGAATGATAAAAGTTAATAAACAAAGTGACATTCAAGAAAATACTCAATGAAGAAGGCTCATTAGGTACAAGGAATAGAATAGAGAAGAATCCTAACATATAAGAAATCATTGAATGATAAAAATTAATAAACAAAGTGACATTCAAGAAAATACTCAATGAAGAAGGCCCATTACGTACAAGGGATGCCAATTTGGTTTTCAAATAGTAAATTGGCATTTTACATTGATCGATATATCAGATTATTTGAAAAATGCTATGGGCACAATAACATAAATAGATTATTGGGGGTATATAAATGATGCAGCTGATAGATTAACTTGGAAGTAACCCACATCTCAATGATCAAATCAACTCTTTAAAAAAATATGTTTTACTTCCCATTCTTGATCACTAAGAAAAGTTAATGGCAGAAAGAAAACTGATATCTCCTCCAAGGGAGTGCGAGGTGTCAGTAATAATGATTCTTAGAAACTCCAGTATAGTCATAGGAAAGTTATTCTTAGAGACTCCAATATAAAAATTCTTAAGTGTAATTTTTTTTAAACCTTTGAGATAAACTTCTATCCACCTAACTTGAATCTATAGAATATGATTAATAGAAATGTTTTGTTATTTTCAAAATATTCGAAATAAAATTGAATTTTACAAGTTATTTTTAGCATCAAATCCAACAAAATTCAAGTTAACTTCCATAATTCAAGTTAACTTCCAATTTACAAAACATCAAGATTTTTTAAAAATACAAATATTTCTTTAAATGTAATATTTAAGAAAACATAAACTATTTTTAATAAAAACATCCATGCTAATATTTAGTAAATCTAAATGCACCACTTAATTTAAATATTAAACTATAATAATAATAATAATAATAATAATAATAATAATAAACTTTACTGAGCATTGTTTATAAACAAAAACATATTTTAACAAATAAAATTGCTTTCCAATAAATCATTGAAACCTAATAACGATATTAAGATAGACTGCAATCCACTTAAATAAAAAGAAACACATTAATAATTATACAATAAATTCTTAAAGGAAATCCATTAAATAAACTCGTAAATTATTAAACAAAAACATTGAGGAACTTATGATCCCAATTACAATTCCTCCATGCGAGGAAGAAATTGATAGCAATAATCTCTTCTGCGATCCACTGTAAGATTAGGCATGGAAGAGGCTTTGATAGTAAACCACTGTTGTTTTGTGTCCTCATCACAGATTACATGCTTTAAACATCTTATATTGGCTATTTCTTTAGGCAACATCTTCAGTCGAGAGCACTCATTCATATCCAACATCTTTAACTTTGATATTTGATCAAATTCCATGGGAGGGTCCTTCAAAGACATGCACAATGATATATCAAGAAATTCTAGTTGCTAAAGCCTGCAAATGGAAGGAGGAAGCATTGAAAAGCTTGGACATGCAAACAATCTCAATAATCTAAGTGATATTAACATCCCCAAATCATGAGGTAACTTTTGGATAACATGGCAATTAGTGACAGAAAAACTCTCCAAGGAAGTTAAACTTCATATGTTTCTTGGCAATTCCTCCAAATCGCTACGGTGATCAAAGTTCATTTCTAGAAACTTTGGGAACCTTAAGGGTTGTACATTATCAAATAGATTCATATTTCCCAAGCCCTCACATAGACAGATAGATAACATTTCCAAACACTTCCATAATCTACAGTACTTGTAAAGAGGAGGAACAATCAACTTCTGAAGTAAGACAGACTTGAGCTGAGTAACTGAAGAAAAGCCTGTCATATCATAAAATATTGCATGCTTTGTATTGTAATTATATATGATAAGAACCTTAAGATTTGGCATAGTATGTAAAAATGTTGGAAGATAGTATTCAGTTGTAGAAAAGAATAAAGCCAAAGCTTCCACCTCAGGGAAAGATATTTGAGACCAATATTTCTCTTCCATTGGACCTATACATCCCATAAATGTAATAGTCAATATGTTAAATTGATGAAAATGCATATCAGTTATATTAATAAATTGGAAAATTAGTGAATTGAATTAATAATTATTCAACATGTAAGCATAAATAGATATGAAGTGTTAGGAGTTTGACCTGTATGAATTGAAACAAATTGAGCTGTAGATTTATGATCTTTGAGTGTTAGCCAGTGTCTAGGAATACCATTATCCTTGTGAGGCATGCAAAGTATTTTACCATGAATGACATTATCTTGGCTTACTAGACGCAAAGCTAAATCACACATTACGTCATGTTGAGAAAAGGAAAGATCGTAACCATAGCCAAATGAGATGGCTAGAATCCTGACACATAAAAACCTTGTATGAACCCAAAAACCACTTGATGCAAAAGGGGATTTAGCGTACCTTCCATATTTCTAATTTCTATTAGAAATCATGCAAATAATATAGAGCTTGAAATTTCTTGAGTACTTGTACTTAAGCCTCAGTATTTCTATGAAGTTCATGATTCTCAATCAAAGAATTTCACAAGAAAATTAAATTAAGTAGAAAGACAAATATGAATAGAGTAACACAATCCAAGAATTTTTTAAAGTAAGAAAGGACATATAATATGAAATAAACGAAGAAAAAACACTATTACAAAGCTTCCGCACTCACGAAACTTAGAAACAACATATAATATGAAATAAATGAAGAACGAACATTATTAAAAAGCTTTTGTGCTCACGATTGAGGATTGATGCTTTGTGTGAAAATACTCCCTTTTATGAATTTTGAACAAATTTGGATCCGTTCAAATAACTGAAGGATTTGGTTGATAGTTATGGTGGAATCTAATGGCTAAAAATTGTTCAATCGTCTAACATTACATCTAATTGTGTACATTAGTACAGTTGTTTTCAAATAAAGATGCCTTACGACGTAATTATTAATAAAATATAGAGAGAGTAAAATTCCAAACTTCTATGAAAGTTAGAGGTAATGTATGATAACAAGTTTTTGAAAAAGATACTCAGATTCACAAGAAAAAAAGAGGAATGAACACAATAAAATATTAGTGATGGAGTTTAAGTTAGATAAAATTGACATTAAATTACAAAAAATGGAAAAGAAAAGAAAAGAAACAATCAAACCAAAAGGGGAGAGGTAAAAAACATAGAATATCTTAATATGGGGAAAATATTAATGAACTAGAAGACAAATTAAACAAAAATTTTTCCATAATTTGGCGATGAATATTTTGGAAAGTAAACTGCATATCAAACCCATTAAAGAGAAAAATACATAAGGTTATAGAATTAGACAACGAACATAACAAAAGAGAATTGGCCTCATAATTTATCTATTTTATTTTTTAAATAAAATGAGGAAATAATAAATTACAATAATTTTAAAAACTAAGTAAATAAAAGAAACTACCACCGCATCTTAATATATAGAAAAATTAAATAATTAGAAGAAAAATTAAATAACAAGGCCCTAACTAGTTTGCAAGGTAGAGTGGATACCAAACTCATTAAAGAGGAAATGATTAATTTTATAGAGTTAGAACATGAGCATAAGAAAATAGCATTGAACCTTATAATTTTGGTTTAAAAGATAAGAAATATGTGAAGGCGCTATCATTTGTCATGGAAGAATTAGAAACAAATATTACAATTGAAATAACTTGTCCCATAAAAGAAAAGAGGTTAGAAACAAAATTGATCATAAGGATAGGGTAATTTGTGTGAATATAATTTCTAATTATCATAAGTATGACAAACTCACTATTATTATATTTTAGATGGTGTGGAATAGTTATAAATTAATATTAGTCAATTCAGTTCATATTGGTTGGTTAGGAGGACTGATTTTTATCATCCTCATTCAGGTTCAATTCTTGCAAGTGACATGTTGAGCTCCTCACCCTTGCTTAAAAAAAAATGAAGACCTCATGTGCAGTAGAAAAAAACTCATTTCATTCCAAAAGACTAATAGACTCATCTACAACCTTAAAAATGAAGAAATCATTCTAGAAGACTAATATAAATTAAATGAGAATATTCTGAAAGTAAAATAAGAAAATAAGGAAGGAAAGTGGACAATAACTTACGAGTAGGGATAGTGAAATTTTTTATAAAATAACAAGAAATTTGAATTTCATTCCAAAATACTAATAGACTCATGTACAACCTAAAAAGTGAAGAACTCATTCTAGAAGACTAATAATTTCATTACAAAAGAATAATAAACTCATGTGCAACTTTAAAAATGAAGAACTCATTCTATAAGACTAATGTAAAATAAGTGAGAATATTCTGAAAGTAAAATAAGCAAATAAGGAAAGAAAGTGGAAAATAAATTCGAAGTGGGGATAGAGAAAAAAATTATAAAATAATAAGAAATTTGAATTTTATTCCAAAATACTAATAGACTCATGTACAACCTTAAAAATGAAGAACTCATTCTAGAATACTAATGTAAATTAAGGAAAAAACTAAGTGAGGATTTTCTGAAGGTAAAGTAATAAAATAAGGATAGAAAGTGGACAATAACTTAGGATTAGGGATAGAGAAAAAAAATTATGAAACAACAATAAATTTGAATTATGAAAGCTTTAAATCCTCTCTTAGAAGTATCATAACTTTCCGTGGACCGAAGTGCCCATGTTAAGTTGGATATGGAGTAAGAATTATATTATATTGGTTATCAAAAGTGGTTAGAATAAATAATTTAAGGCCCCTAACATGGAGGGATTTCTGTTGTGGTCAATATGCAATAAGATATCCTAGTATAGAGGAATTGGGGCGAGGCATATTTTTTTACACAAAAAGAAAACATATTTCCTCACATTATGATTCACAATAAAGAACCTTCCAATCAATATATGTGGGTGGACAATTCATATATTAATGCTAAGAATATTTATATAGGAAGAAAATACTAAAACCTTGGGATTATAAAGAGTGTAAGATTTCTATAAAAACCATCATGCTTCTTAGAATGAGCTCTTAAAATTCAAAGCACAAATAGAGCATAAAACACTAATTAAAAGGAAAAAAATGTACTATATAAATAGAAATAAATAGAAGCTTGTGCACCTCTCTGTGGTAGATATTAAGAAATTCTAAAGGAAAATCATGAGTTGTAAAAATAAGGAAAACAATATAATTCCCTTCAGGGACTGAAATGTCTACATAGAAAATTTTATGATGCTCTTGATCTTGTGGATAACATTTAAACCTTTTGTTTAGAGGAATAATTATTTCCTATATAGGACATAGAGCTTTGGGTTAAGTGACTCACAAACGGAAATCTAAGGACATTTAAGGCTACTAGGTACAAATATTAAATATGTGAGGGCCTATCAACATCTCTCACATTAATAAGTTCTTCAGCTTAGCAATCATGCAGGGCTTTGATAAACCTTGTGCTTGAAAGGTTCATTATACTGATTTCTAAAACTTGAGATAAAAAAATCTCTCTAGTTATAAGACCATTATGAGTAGAACCATTTTTATCCATGTTTTGATGGGATTATTTGAGTATCAATATAGGCTAAAAATCCACGACAAAAGAGCTAGAGGTCAATTTAAATTTAGATACTCTCACTCAATTCTAGACCACCTTCTTATTCTTGATATTCTTGCCAGAATTGTCATAGTCATAATTCAATCAGTTATGTTATTTTATTGACTTCTAGAAAATATTTTGGCATTATGTCCAATACTAACCTTTGGAATAGATTAGAGGATCTAAAAGTTTATTTTCATTTTAGAGATGTTCTCATAAAGTTGTATGATAATGTTATTGCGAAGTTTAGGAATGTTGAGGGCTAGTTTGAAGAAATTAAGTTAAACAACATTATCCTCTATCCCTTACCCTTTTTGGCATAGAGTTTGTCAACAAGTTAAATGGTTATTTGGATGAAGCAAGTTACACCATCCTGACTATACGTATTATAGTGAGCATACTTATTCTTTAAATCAATGATAGTTTTCTTATGTTGAGGAGTCAGTATGACCCTGACAAGTAACTAAAAATTATTCAAAACTTCTATAGAAGTGTAGCATAAATATTAACACTATCAAAACACAAGTTACGATAATTAAGCCCAAAATGATCACTTATGATAATTTCGTGAATGATAGTAATAGCTTAAATGAAGTGGCTTCATAAAATGTCTCGGAGTCAATTGTCAACATAAGGTTAATTCGAACTATAGTTTTGGAAAAAGGATGAACGGAGGATGGAAAAATTATAATTATGGGCTTGAAAAAAATTATAAATAATTCTACTTTTATTTATGGAATATGAAGTTTAGGGGTACAACATCTTTAGAGAATAATGGAGAAAGAGAAAATCCAAAAGTGTTTTATAGCATATAATTTCACAATTAAAAGAAATACACATTATCCTATCCTATTATCCTATCCTCCTCATACATGCAAGTATTTTTCCTATTTATCACACAACTATGGATTAGTACCTATTATACAAGAACAATATAAAGAACATGGAAGACAAGAGACTCCCTAAAATTTCTTTAAATTCCAACCAAATAAAATTACAACTCATTCAAGAACATGGAAGACAATAGGCTTCTTAAAATTGCTTTAAACTCAAACCAAAGAAAAATGAAACTCATGCAAGGTTGGCCTCTCTGTAGAGTAACAATAAGTTAAAAAATGGTAGAGTAACAATAAGTTAAAAAATAGTATTATTTCTAACTTTAAGGAGCTCAAATCTTAAAAGTGAACTAAAGTATAACTTTCCTTTAAATTATTTTTCTTATTATAAATTATAAAAAAAAATTAGCATATGAATTATAAAAAGAATTAACATATGAGTTAAACATATATACATGTAAAAATACATGTAACAAGATTATTAACTATGGAGATTCATCTCCACTCTACCATGAAGATTCTTAACTTATAAAGAAACTTTGTTACAATATCATAAGCCAATATCATGCAATATTAATACTAAATGCCCAAAAAACCATAACTTATGTTCATATGATATTTTTTTAAATGAAGTAATTTAATTAAAAAGATAAAAATGACATAACTACATTTAAAATAAATCTCAACTTTAGATTTGTATCTACTATTAAAAATATTGTGTGAAAATTAAATCGTTACTATCAATTTAATAATTCTTAATAATTAGATTAACATTTTAGATATACTATTTCAAACTATATAACTTTGATTCATACTTTTGTACTTAAATATGGAGTTGTCTACTAGTTTTTGTCGGAATCTGGTTTAAAAAAATCAAGAAATCAAGTAGTTAGAGTGTTTGAGTTGCATTTTTGATAGTGGAAGTGGATTCAGCACCATTAGAAACCCTTAGGGCACCCAAAATACTGAAGGTTTACTATTTTAACCCAGATTTTCAAAAATCTTTGCCAGAATTTGTCATTATCTTATCGAAATTCCTGAATTATTCTGTAGATTTTTTAAACTACGACCTTAAATAATGATGATTTCAGTAATAACCCAAATTTCAATATGATTATTTCAATAATAATAGAGTGACCCCAAATTTCAACATTGATTTTAACTGACTCACTCATATGCATATAATTAATAAAACATTGTAATTAATGTTCTTCTTGGTAGGTATTCTTCCAAGTCACTAGTTATGAGAATCACAACGCCGATAATTTGGATGGGATTTGGTTGTCTGTTTATGATACAGCATATAAAAACATTGGTTTGAACATTTTCGTTTGCTTTTTACAATGAGATTTGAGCGAGCCATTTTTGTTTGGATTTTACTATGAGATTTGATCGTGCCATTAATATTTATAAGATCAAGCCGGGATTTTGTTTCGGCATTTTTGTCAATTTATTGTGTTTGGCCACCTGTATTATGTTGATTTTGTTTGGGGCATATTTGTTTAATTGGACCATATTTATAATCTGATCTCGACAATATCGTTTAATATCCTTACCAATTTTCACATCATGGAACCTGACTATTATAATATATTTACCATTTTTCACATTATGAGACCTCACTATCTCAATAATATTGATAGATTTAATGGCAATTTTAACATAAAAGGATAATATAATAAATTATAAATTTTAATTTTTTTTTTTAAATTATTATAATTAGTAAAGATAGTTTAATTTTTAAAATTTAGTTAGACTCTATCATTATATTAAATGAGTTATATATTAGTTGTTTTGTATGGAGTTTAGTTTCCACCAAAGTATATAGTTAAATTTTATGGAGAGAGGTTGAGGATGTACTATCATGGGATCTTAACATTACACAATCTTGATAATAAGTATCTAGTGCACTATTATGGGGATGCTAACCTCCCACAATTATGGTAACAAACATCTCATTGTGGGTTGATTGTTCTTCTCCCATTCAATAAACTAGCTTACCTTAAGATATCATGAAAATAATAATAAAATTGAATATATAAAATTATGTAAATGCTATTTAATATCTTAAATATTTTATTGATTTATGAATTATAAAATTTTAATTATACCACTAATATGTAAATGAATCAAATATCAATCTCTAGTAAATTTATTATATAAAAAATTGTTAAATAATTTGGATTTAAATAATTAATATAATAATATTTATTTTAATTTTAAATAAAATAATTAAATTTTATTAAATATTTTTATTATATTTATTAAAAATAAAATTTTAAAAATTCAAGCACGACAAATAATTTTATACATGTGTGCATCCATGATCATCGTGCATTCTCTTATTTCCATTTTTAACTTATTCTTTGAATCTCATGAACAATGCTATCCCTTCCACATTAATGAGTTGCATCGTCTTCTGGCACACGTCTACGTAGAATGGTCAAGGATGTAGATACCTTATAGATACAAATTATTGTTTAAGTGATAAATATTTGGTTATGTCTAGTTTAATATGGAAGAAATGTTGTCGATTATTATTATAGAAATTTTTGTTATGTTATATTATATAAATATTTTGACTCGATTAAATTATACAAAACCAAAAATAATAAATAAAAATAAAATAAAATAATGATGATGATTAACGTCCACTAAGACCAATGGGGTCTATCGGACCTGAAGAAGAAGAATCTAAATGTAATTCTTTATAATATTATACCTATGCTGAAAAAGAAGGGAAAGAAGCGCACCAATATTACTATAGCTGGGCTCACTTAACAAGTCAAGAAGATTGGAATTGTGATAGATGTTAGGGAAATGAAAGTGAATGTGAGTAAGGGCCCGACAATCTCAAATAAAGTGTTTTTCATCCTCCACATTATTAGTATCAAAAGGCCAACAAATTTGATTGTCCCAGAGGGTGTTAGGAGTAGACTACCACTCAGTTTCACTTTGAAGCTCATGATAATTAGTTCTAATCTTAGATATGTTCATATTTTTCTTCGAGTTGGTCAAAACAAGGAGATAATTATGGTTCTAAAGTGTGGGGTTTATCACTTCCTTATAATATCTTAAATTAATTTTACCCTCCATCTCCTTATCCCCCGATACCTTATCCTTAAAATTGGATGTGATAATATCTTCGATACTGTCCTTGCTTCCTAATATGATCTCCTCATTTATCCCACAATGGTTAAGCCAAGACTGGGCATACTTATGCCACCCATGCTTGAGGTGAAGGTGGGGGTTTTGACTAAAGTTAGAAGAAATTTTAGGACTAGTCTCTATCCAAACTATTCCAAGGCTCCATAGTGTTTGTTCCAACCAAAGATTCTAGGATTAGTAACTCAACCCCAAATGTTATAGGGCTTCCAAAGCGTTTGTCCAACCAGGAATTATGGGAACACTAACTCAACCAACCTAGGGATTCCAAATCATTTGTCAAACCAATGATTAAAGGACTAGTAACTCAACCCATAGTTGTCTGTCAGGCTTCCAGAGCGTTTGTCCAACCAAGGCTTCCAGGAACTAATAACTCAACCCACATCTAAAGGAAGCATGGGAACCAACCAGAAAACAAACAATGGCAATAAACCCACAACACCATGGCTATTTAGGAAATGGAAAGGATAGGAAAATCCACATGCATACACCATGCATGCCAAATTTAGTGAGGAAAACATACATGCAACTTCATACCTACACTTAGAACCTTCTGTAGATGTTGATCCTGATATCCTCTAGTGTTTTATTGCTCTTAATTTTCCTTCTTTCTCCAAATCACCAAGTATGCCACACTCACCAAGAGTGCTCCAAGAAAACTATAAGTATCCAAGAGTATGAGAGAGAGAGAGAAAATATAACGAGAGGAATAAGCATGAGAAAAATCTTACCAACTCATCTTCAAAAGCATTTTTATAGAAGAGCCCTCTATTTTCTTCATTTTCCATTATTTTCCTTCATTTTTCTCCTCACATGAAACCTGTGACCTTTCACCTTCCTTTTATCCTAATTTCCATTATTTTCATAAATAAATGCCAATAAATGTTGCTTTTCCTTTCTGAAGGCTTTCCCATTTCCTTTGCTATTTCCTTAGCCATAATAAACCAAAGTGAACGTCGGCTAGGATGTTTTTCCCAACTTTCAGCTTGGAATACATGTCCCATCAACAATGGTCTTATATTTTTTACATGAATTTTTTACCAGGGCTATTACAAAAAACCTCCTCCTTCAGGGAACACCATCCTCAGTGTTCAATGACACCTACAAAGCAAAAAACTACTAAAAACAAAACATACTAACTATGGATCTTTATAACACAACTCATTGCAATATTTACAATGAATAACGAGCTCAAAAGAAAAATCATCATGAAAATCATACCGTGTATTGGAGATTTATAAGATAGCTCATTCCATTATTTACAATAACCCTATGTTTTATTCAACAAAAAAATAATCATATTGTCTATGGATCTTTATAAACCAGCCCGATACAATATTATAATGATATACACATATACACATTTTATCAATTACCAAATAAAAGGATACGATGCTTGTATCAACAAAAAGGGGATCCAGAGGCTCTCAAAGTAATACCAGGATTCACTTCCTTCTGAGGAAATTCATAATCCATTTCCAAGTCAAAGTTTGCATCTAATATCTTGCGCTACAATCATGTGCCACTTTACCCTCACTGAACAGTTACAATCTCATTTTTCTAAGGCACATTGCCAATGTGCTTCTTATTTAATATGGCAATGCAATGACCAAAGAGTCTATATCCCTGACCTTCCCTTCACTACTACACAATCACTCGAGCAATCTAGTCACCCCTTCTGTGGAGTCACTCACCTGCCAAGTTCCAATGCACATGATGTAGGTGGATATCGGTGGCCACCCACCTATTCCATTTGGACCTGCAACATCAATTCTTGCATCTTTTCTGTTCCAACAACTTACGATTTCTAGCAGGTTTTCGAGTCCTGCACCCCAAAAGCCATTTTAGGAAATTAATGATCCGGGTGGATATTGGTGGCCACCCACCTATTCCATTTGAACCCCTACCATCTATTCTTTATGTTTTTAAGTTTCAGCACAACTTACCATTTTTAGCAGTTTTTCGGGTCCTGAGCTTCCGGAGCCATTTTGAGGCCCTAAACGATGTTTTTTGGGAAAATTGAGACGAAAAAAATTATAATCCTTAGATAGATATTTCAAATGAGCTATTCAGCACACCAAATGGAGATCATATTCCCGATTTATGTCCCCGAGTAGTTGAAACGCCAATTTACCCAAATGGGGCCCATAGTTTTGGCACTTCATCTCCTATGGTTAGGTTTTTGGATATTTCAGGTTTTAAATTATTTATCAACAATAAGTAGGCCTTTGAGCCTCATTGTAACATAGTTCAGGGGTTGGTAGCCATCACATCTCTTCTCAGCGATGCACTGTTAGTACCCTAGCTCATTTATTTCCATTATGTCTGTAATAGGCCTTTGAGCCTCAATGTAACGCAGTTCAGAGCCCTGTGTACACCACATCTCTTCTCATATATACGATACTAGTGCCCTAGCTTGTTTCCATTATATTTTTAAGCTTGTTTCAATCATTATTTTATTAATAAAATGAAGCATTATTTCCGCTGCATCACTCTTCTCATGGTTATATCTGTATTCTGTTGCATTCCTACATAAAATCTGGATCATCCCTTGGTAAGGTTTCCTCACATCGGAAGTTCAAACAAAAAAATGCATATGCCTTAATCAAAACCATCATACCGGTCATAACATGATCATGGCAATCAATGGACAGTATATGGTACTAATGTCCCACAATGGCCCTACTTCTAAAGTGCTTTACCAACATACTTCTACCTGTTTCAATTCCTTTTTTTGTTGCTGGAAATTGTTGCAATCAATTTCAACAACCCATCCAGACATTTATGTGCTTCTTGTACAAAGTACATAACGACCATTAGATTAAAAATAAATTTAAATAAAATAAAATCATACTTCATTAGTAGCTCGTCAATAAGGTACACTTGCAATCATGTTTACTTAATATCACAACAAGTCAAATTGGTTGTTTTATCAAATCATCATGTATAAATATATCACATCTAGTTAGCTTAAAACACAACCATCATAGGTAAAAATCATGAATCACATGAAATCATCATAAACCATAATCCTAAATCACATGTAACCATCATAAGTCAAAATCATATATCACATGCATAATAGAGTTGAAATAAAATATCGATGCTTATCCTTCATCAATCCTTTATTTTTCCTTTTTTCTTTTGTACCCACACTGAATCTGTTTCCACACTTGAAAAATGCCTAGTGCCTTCTCTTCAACCACATAAACATAGACATAGTGTACATCATGACACGTACACCAAAATACGACATACGACACCATATAATACACACACCCACATTGGTATATGACACATACACCTACACGTGGTGTACAATATAATGCTACATATGCATACACTGACATAAAACACATACACCTACACCCAGTGTACAATACAACACAACACATGCATCTACATCTGGTGTACAAAACAACATAATACATACATCTGCACTCGGCATACAATACAACACAATATATATACACTACACCGTCATACAAAACATACACTTACACCTAGTGTACAACACAACATAATGCATATACATATACAAAGTACAACATAATGAATACACATGTCACGATACCATAACTAAACCATGCACATACATAGTACCGCATGCCCGCAACACAACATGTACGACATGCACATAATACTATTTGTATACCAACACCCTATGCACAACATGTACATAGTACCACTTGTACATAACACTACTTAAAAAAGGTGTGCACAACATCACATGTACATGAAACTACTTCCAAAACGTGTTCACAATGCCAAATTTACACTGCACCACTTGTACAATGTGTACACAGTACCATAGGTACAGAGCACCACATACACGACATGTACACGACACCACATGTACACAACATCATGTGCAAAAAATTTACACAACACAACATCTACAACATGTAAAAAAAACCACATGCATACAACACCATATGTACAATCATGCACACAACACCAAATTTACATAGCACAATATGTACATCACACACACAACACCATATGTATGTAGCACTGCATATTCAACATGTACATAGAACCATACGTACACAACACCACATGTCCAACATGCACACAACATCATGGGAATACAACATGACACATCCAACATCCACACAGTACAATATGTACACAACATTACATATCTCTTAATGTACATAGCACCATCTATACCTAGCACTGCATATCCAATATACACACAACACCATATATACAACATGCATACAACATCATATGTACAAAATACTACATGTGAAACATTACACATCAATATAGGTAAAATCACTGAATATACAACATACACAACATATACAGAAGAGTAGTACTGCACATTCATTGACCACACAATGACCCCACAAAGAAACCCTGCTTCTCCATGCTTATCTTAGCATGCCGCAGATCACACTAATTTAATCTCTCTGATGTACTCGTAAAGAATACATGTTCATAAAATAAACATATACATAGTATAATCACATAATATGAGATCATACCCACATGGTATCGACATTGTAGACCTTTCATGGATACTCTTCCCACTTTATTCCTCATAGCCAGGAACCTATTCATGCCATTCACTTGCATAAGAAATCATTCCAATGATCCCTGACAACCCTATGTCAGATAGTGACATAGATATATACATACATATATAATCATTAGCATAAAACAATCAACATCATGTCACACAACGACATACATACTCACATATATACATATAAGCATTATCATTAAACATATATATATACACACATATATACACACATATGACAACCCTGTCAAGCAATGACATACATATATGTATACATATATAAACATCAACATAATCATGATCTTAACACAATTGTTATATATCATAAGGTCTAGGTTAAGAGAACTTACTTTATCTATGCACAACATGCACAACGTTCAGACCAACTGTTCACAAGATAACCAAGGCATCTCATGCCACAAGTCTATTCACTTTACCTTTTTTGTTTCCTTTCTCATGTGTGTACTACCACTGTCCATTTACCATAATGGACCAAACCAGTTCAACTGACTGTCATATTATTACCTTCCATTGTGCTTACTCATGCACTGATCTTCATCCGTGTCTTACATTACCTGTTGGGTAGCACACAACTCTCCCCAAGCTCCATTACTTTCCTCTTTCCTGAACCAATTCCCAAGACACTCAAAACAAAAGGAAAGAACAAGAAACAAAAAGAATAAAACTGAAACCAATAACAATATGACACCGCAAACAAAGTCACATGATCATGCACTAGACACAATAAATAACCCAAATCATGTGAAAACAAATAAAAAATACCAAAAGCACAAGACTAGCAACAAACACCATGGCTCAATCCCCATGGTTCCTAACACTTCCAAAATAAAGCTCAACCTGAGCCTTCTTCAATATTTCATGGAAATCTCTTTCCATGCAATCCCCTACATCATACTACCATAAAAAAATAACTGTTAGTGCATAATTAAATACAATAATATATCAGTTATCTTACCTTGTTATGCCAAGCACGCTGACATGTAACTGAAGACACATGTCAACCACATGTTCCAAAGATCAAGAAAACATATCTATTAGTTTGAAATCAATTTTTACCAAGGATAAAAATTGTTTCATAATCAACAATAAACTCACATTCATCGGTTATAAAACATAATTCTACAACTATCACATACTTACAGTCAAGTACATATCATCATACCCAATACCTAGATGTTAGTAAAACCATATTAAAAAATACCATTCATTCATGAAATTTTAGTCACATATACTCATATCATGCAATTAATGAAACATTCAAACAACTTGCAAACATACCATGCTAAATAGATCAGCTAGATTACATAACCAAGCACTCAAAATAGTCAAGCACGAAGTATATGACATAAGAAAACTCATACCTTAATGTACCTTAGGGGAGGCTATCTTGCCTACAAAATAAATCTATATTAGCACGATATGATTCACAACACATTATCTCAAACACATTTAAGATCATGATATTCATAATAGTAACTAACTAACATGTCCACAAATAACTCATAAACAACTGTCTTTCATGCATACAATCACATATGAAGAGTCAATCTAGAAATAATACAACACACTATCATACTTAATATGTCTCCTCATGCCTGACTGTCATAACCCTAACCATCAAGTCACTAGCATGTAACAACAACAAGTCATATATCATGCTCATCAACAACATGTAACCTAATAATCAAGCTATCTAACACACAACAAGAAGAAGTTAACCAATAACATGCTCATTAACAACATATAAATTATATAACATAAAACAACAATAACAATGCATAACACCACATGTTTCTATCATTCATGACTACTCGACACATGTATAGACAACCAAACTAATTAACTATGATCTATAATGCATGTAACCATAACATCAATATAATGAAATGAATACTCATAACCATAATGCATATAAAAACCTTAAGCCACATACCTACATGCCCAACATCTAAACCTGTGTGACGACATGGTCTTTCCTTGAGGTCCAACAATGCAACTACACTTTGATGTTCTCCATCTTCTGCTCTATCTTAGCCAACACATTAACCTCATAACATACCAATATCATCATGATGACCTAATTGCATAAAATGACCTTATTCACAACAATCTCAGTCAAACCAATGAAAACTTTTCCATATGCACCCACTTGACATGTATACCTAATCATAAACGACTAATGCATGTTAAACATATGACATCACACAAACAAGAATACACTGATAACACCGAATCTTGAACAATATGTAACCTTAACATAAGCAAGAAATGCATGTACAACATGTAAGAAAGCGTGCATGAAAAATACAGTAGTATGAGAAGCACATAACCTATCATTCACTCATGACAACATGTTGACAAAAACACCATAAACACTTACATGGAGACACAACTGCCACCACGATCATCGAAACACATATGCAACAAGCACATATATGCAAAAATCATACTAAACACATATGAAATCGACATAAATGCATGATCAACACACTACCCATCTAGTCCAAGGGTTGAATCATTCTCTGATACCACTTTGTAACACTCTCTTCCCACATCTACCCAAGTAACCAACCAACTAGGGTAAACATGCATAGAGAGGCTACTAATATGATATTAAACCTCCTAGATGAGATTAACGAAGTGGAACCTACAAAAATCTGACAAACAAATCTTAGGAAGTGGAACCGACAGAAATCTGACAAACAAACCTTACACAACATTAAAAACACATCCACGAGGTAACTGAACCTCCCAAACCCCTGAACCCTAAGGGAAACTAATTTTTGACCCTTTTGAGCCTTAGTCATGGACATGTAAGGGAAAGGGAGTGGCTATACGCCTATATTTGTGGGAATTCCAATGCAAGGTCATGACTAGGACCCCAAAAAATTAGTTATGTGCCTGCAACTCTCGGATTTTTGCCACCCTTTTATCCCTAAAGCCAAAATCATTGCCCAAAACTTGATGAAACTTTAAGATATGGAAAATAACATTAAAAAAAACGTATGAAAGAAATTACATCATCATAAACTCATATATAACCCTCCTCATAAACTCAAATATACCCCTCCTGGCCATGACAAGAATTTTGTCAAACATGTCACAAACATTGCATCTATAGGTTTAAACATCAGATTTAGATATGGGGGTCTCTTACTTATCTGAGAATAGATAATAAGAATTGCTCCCATACATTATAAACTACAATACAATCTATTTTACCGTAGATACACTGTGTATTCATTTACAAGTAAAAACATGGATAGAGCCATACCTCATCACTGATCGAATACATGCTTATAACCAACAAAATAATAGCTAACATACAATGGATATAACAACAATAAATACCATACATAAACTATCACATTTTCATATTGAATGCCATAGGAATGAGATCTTGATTACTGAATATATAAACCAACTGGAGATGAGACTTCCACATTCCAACCGACCATAGATTAGCTGAGCCAAGTATCCCTTCAGCCAATCACACCCGTGCCATATTCCAAGCTTGAATGCGGGACTTTATCAAATATATCAATCCACACCAAACCATGGCTCCAGAGACCAAACCGTCCAAACCCTAAACCAGTGATTCCACATCATAGTCAAACATCTCTAAGAATCACACATTGGTCTTTATCCAAACTATTGCAGGGCTCCAAAGTGTTTGTTCCGAACAAGATTTACAGGACTAGTAACTAAAAACCAATTGTTACAGGGCTTCCTAAGCGTTTGTCCAACCAGGGTTTCCAAGACTAGTAACTCAACTCACTTAGGGCTTCGAGAGTGTTTGTACAACCAAGGATTCTAGGACTAGTAACTCAACCCATAATTGTCCACCGAGCTTTGAGAGCATTTGTCCAACCAAGGCTTCCAGGAACTAATAGCTCAACCCACAACTAAAGGAATCATGAGAACCAACTAGAAAAAATTCAATGGAAATAAACCCACAAAACCATGCATATCTAGGAAATGGAAAGGCCAGGCTAGGAAAATCCACATGAATACACCACGCATGCGAAAACTAGTGAGGAAAATATACATGCAACTCGATACCTGCATTTAGAACCTATTGTAGATGTTGATCCTGATTTCCTCTTGCACTTTCTTGCTCTTCTTTTTCCCTCTTTCTCCAAATCACCAAGTATGCCACACTCTCCAAGAGTGCTCCAAGAAAACTCTCTGTATCCAAGAGTATGAGAGAGAGAGAGAGAAAATAGAACGAGAGCCATAAGTGTGATAATAATCTTAACAACTCATCCTCATAAGTGTTTTTATAGAATACGCCTATATTTTCTTCATTTTCCATTACATTCCTTCATTTTCCTCCTCACATGCAACCTGTGACCTTTCACCTTCCTTTTCTCTCAATTCCCATTGCTTTCATAAGTAAATTTCAATAAATGCCACTTTGACTTTCTAAAGCCTTTGCCATTGCCTTTTCCAATTTCCTTAGCCATAAAAAATTGAAGTGAACACCCGCTATGATGCTTTTCCCAACATTTAGCTTGGAATACATGTCCCATCAAATGTGGTCTTATATTTTTTACATGAATTTTTACCAAGGCTATTACAAATAGGATAGGGGGTATTTTCCTTGATCTTGATTTTGTAGGTTATGAATTTCTTTTAAATGATCTAAATCTTTCTCCATGACTCTTTGGATAATAACGAAACCCAAAATTAACAACCGTATAGGACAACATGGGTAAGAGGGTCTCAAAAATGAATCTTATTTTGATCCAAATAATTATAGATATTAATTAAAACATTTTGACTTTTTCAAATTACATAAAAAAATTTAGAATTATCATTAATAATTAAACTAGTCTACAACCAAATCTACCAAATGTTGAGAGGGATCAAATCACTTGAGGTACAAATCTCGTTTTGAGTGAAAATATATTTTATCATGCTAGGTGCTTGGTAGATCTAAAGTTAAGATGGATCTAAACTAGTATATGTTCTTTGTCCTTTCAAGTAGCAATTTCAATAATTCTTTTGGTATTTTTTGAGGGTCTTGGATGGTGTAAAGCAAAATCATATAAGGTGCTTAGTAGAATCTTCAATGAAATATTAATTTATGTTTATGAGAAATATATTTTATTTATATAGTAATATTAATCATGAATTGTCCCACCATAACAATTGTCACATTATTTGGTTAATTAAATAGTTTTTCATTTTTAACATATTGATTTTATTTTATTTTATTTTAGGCACATTTTAAATAAACATAATGATATAAGAATTTATATTATTTTTTCTATTTCAAATATATGTTAGAAAATATGTTAAAAGACAATTTATCTTTTTGGTAAAAAATTATTTTAAAAACTAATATTTTTTTCTACTTAATTAAAAAATTCCTTTTTTGGTTTTGATTTTTTTTTTTCAAATAAATTTTCTTTATTTACAAAAAAATATAATTTTAAGAATAAATATTCATAAAAATAATATTTTCTTAAATAACATTTTAAAAAATTAATCATATTTTTTTTTTGATTTATTATTTAAAAAATTACATAATTTTATATATGAGATTGAAAATAATAATAATAATAATTATTATTCTTATTATCATTATTATAAAAATCTAATTCTGAGTCTATCATAGTGGAATCTCTATCCGAAAGGGTGCTTGCCCATTTAACCTTACTAGGAATTAGGGAGGAGAGTTTTCCCAACCATTGAAACTATGAACTAGATTTTTGTGAAAGTTATTTTGACTAAAGCCCAATATGGCTATGCAGTAAGGCCTAAAATTATTTATGGTCAACTAAGAGGTATGTTCCCTTACAAGCTTCCAATGAATTATTTTAGGTGTTATGATTTTGAAATAATTGTCATAAAATATGCATTTAGAAATAACGACTAATAATCATTGTCCCAATTTATGATTAACAATTAATATATATATATATATATATATATATATATATATATATATATATATATATATATATATATATATATATATATATATAAAGTGGAGCTTTTTAACCTACTATGAAGTAGATGTGAAATTTTTTCCTTATTTACTAGCGATTGCACCAAATGTTGCAAAGGAAACGTCGTAAGGCATAAATTCTAGAAGCATCGTGACATACAAAAAATCATTGAAGATAAAAATTAGTAAAAAAAATGTTATTCAATTGTCTTCAATCATAAGAAGCAGTTTCATGTGAGCTATCAAATCCTTGAAAGTGTCCATTGTCAATGCCATATATCTGAAGTGATAATTCATTCAGCAATAGAGAAACTCTTGGAGCTCCTTGTAACCCAATTGAAATTTTAGAATCCTCACCACATCCAAAAGCCTCATGTAACAAACCATTATAGAAAAAGTCACTTGAGAAATTATTGGGTCTTGTCTTTTCAGACATATAATAACACCTTAAGCCACCTGAAATTTGAGAACCATATTTTTTTTTTGTGGAGCATAACCATACACATTTTCACCATACCAAGTACACAAACTATTTGGAAGCATTAAATCAGTGTCACTTGATTTTTAGGAATATGAATACTTGAACCCTATTAAATATTGCCTAATGGAAGACAAAATGCAACTTTGAGACTCTTCTATCAACAATAACAATAACAGGGCTGGCGAACATGAGGCAATTCCTATCAAATTGTTTGTTAAAATCCTTGAAGATGATGCTAAGGCCTGGTACAGAAGCCTTCCTTATCGTTCTATAAAAATTTCTATAAAAAGTGGGGATGACATGATTAAAGCCTTCCTTACTGCATGGGAAGTGAAAGTCGAAAAAAATCAGTTGCATGAAATCAAGAAGAAGGAGAATGAAACGAGTAATTTGGGTGACACCCAAGATGAAACCTAGATACTGTCACTATAACAGAAATAAATGAGGTTCAAGATTAAACCAAGTCGATGCCAAAATAAAAATAAGATTCTGGACTAATCTGGGCACCTACCATGACAACTCCAAAGCCATATATGTGAACAACAAAGTCTGGAGTAGCACGAAGGGTATATCCAACAATAGCCCCTAAGCCAAGATAAACCAGGAACCCAACCAACCTATGAAATTTGAAACTGGCTGGAGAGGGCCTATAAGCTACATATATAAAAGTAATGCAAAAGGTCAAAAATGTCTCCTTATAATTTGAAATTGAATAAGTTATTAGGAAGACAATGATGCTATGATCATTTTTTCAAACTATCACTGTATCCATTACTCCTATTTATTATTGCATTAAAATAAATTTATTTATTCTTCCTTTCATTGAAGGTTGATTAACTAATTAGAAAGAAAACGATGTAGTGCTCGTTTTTTCAAAATTATCCCTGTATCGATTACTCCTATTTATTGTTGCATCCATTAATGGGCTGACTTCTTCAATGTCTCTGACCGTTATTTAATCATCTTCCCTCACAAGAGTCTTATTTAATCATCCTCCCCCACAAGAATATTCAATGTCTTGAAGTGTTCACTGCATGCATGCCTTAATCATCTTCCCTCACAAGAGTCTTAAGTGTCTTGAAGTGTTCACTATGTGGCAACTTGCATGCACACCTTGCTTCACTTCTGGGTGTGACCACGGTCTATCACTATCTATCACTATCATCATATTCCATTGCATATTATAGATATTAATAGGCTTGGGTATAAATAAAATATTAACTTGATTTCATTATATTGTAGACTCTAAAGATTGAAAAAGGTTTCACTTTATCTTACTCCTATTTATTATTGCATCCATTAATGGGATGACTTCTTCAATGTCTCTGACTGTTATTTAATCATCTTCCCTCACAAGAGTCTTCAATGTCTTGAAGTCATTATTTAATCATCTTCCCTCACAAAAGTCTTCAATGTCTTGAAGTTGTTATTTAATCATCTTCCCTCACAAGAGTCTTCAATGTCTTGAAGTTTTCACTGTGTGGCAACCTACGAAGTGTTCACTATGTGGCAACCTGCATGCACGCCTTGCTGCACTTCTTTACGTGACCACAGTCTATCACTATCATCATATTCAATTGCATATTATAGATATTAAAAGGCTACAGTATAAAATATTAACTTGATTTCATTAGATTGTAGACTCTAAAGATTGAAAAAGGTTGCACTTTATCTATGATACGTTTTTAAATGTTTATATATATATATATATATATATTTAGTTTAATTGGTTTAAAATTATATATAGATTGGATTGTTAAAGTTATAAGTGTGAGTTGTGAATTCTCTATTACCCTTATGTTTTAAATTTTTTTTGGGTCTATCACTATCATCATATTCCATTGCATATTATAGATATTAATAGGGTAGGGTATAAATCAAATATTAACTTGATTTCATTAGATTGTAGACTCTAAAGATTGAAAAAGGTTGCACTTTATATGTGGTACGTTTTTAAATGTTTTTTTTTATATATATTTTTAGTTTAATTTGTTTAAAATTAGATATAGATTAGATTGTTAAAGTTATAAGTTTGAGTTGTGAATTCTCTATTACCCTTATGTTCTAAATTTTTTTTTAGGACGTTGAATATATATAGGAAATCAAAAACCTATTTTAAATAACTAATAACAAATCTGATCCCAAATTCATAGTAAGAAGGGAAAAACAATAACTAAGAAACAAGAATTCTACAACATTGCTTGTAAGATGGATGTATGCTAGTCATACAAGCTATGGTTCCATCAAGTTGAATAGGTTCAAAATTCAATTCCAATTATTACAAGCACCTAACCAACATCAATCAATGAATTACATTAAGTGCATTCTGTTGAAAAAAACAATTGACCCAATAAATAAAAATTGACATAATGAGTATGTCTTGTTTCAATCATAGTTATATTCTTTTCATATCAACTCATTTAATGAATATTCAAAATCTCATTTTGATCATGACTCCAGATGAAAATGAGAATTTTTTTTTTCCTTTTATCTAAAATGATGTGATAGAAAGCACCCTATAACTTGACATAGAGTCATAAACATAAAATATCCCAAATGTCCACATGTTAATAAATATAATAAATATAATAAACATATAACATCCCAAATTGTCCCACATATATGAAGCATGCATCCAATCCCATTAATGCGGGTGAAATCAACTTCATCATAATGGAACTAAATACCCCAAATTGATAACAAGAATTTGGGAAAAAAATCATTGCTACAAGCATTCTAGAACATGAGGAACACAGTATAATTTTTTTGGTTCTCAATTTGTTTATATATATATAATAAAAAACAAAAATAAATAAAAATATTTGATTAATTTTAATTAAAAACATTAATAATATCATCCCACACATTTTTCTAGTTCAATTCATTCCACTCCCTAATTAACTAATATATCCATTTTAATAAATAAACCCAATTTACATCACATAACACATAAATATGTTGTTCATTTCCCAACTACAACTATCATACAATTATATAAATGAAATAATTGACAAATATTAACAAACATCAAACAATGACTTCATGATACATGTTTAAAATAATATTAAATTATACTTTCTTTTAAACTATTATTATTAATTTAAAAATATATATGAAGTAAATTAAAAAAAACATGTAACTAGATTTTTTTCAAAAAAATTACAAGCAATAAAATAACTACTTAAAAATAGATCCCTTGTCCAATAAAATCTCATCAATTTAAACATTAACTAACAAGTATAATATTATGAGTTAACCAGTATAATATTATGAGTGAACTGGTTATTTTGGGACTTGTTTCTCCAAATATGCATGGGGCAAAGCACTATTTCTCTGGGATTAAATTATATATATCCCCAACTAATGCACACACCAGGAACTATTATGTCATACTATAATTTGTAATTTTCTCGAATTGATGTCGAGTTATCTCGAAGGACTGAATCTTTGCCATCTGATCTCTTGGCATATGAAAAACCCAAATAAGATTTGGCTAACTTCAGATTTAATTGGCAGAGACATTTGACTACATTTGAACGAAGTCATTTATATGCATACAAGGATGACACCCTGGCACAGGTCAGGTTGTTGTAACTTCATAATTGCGAAGTTTCCAAGTATTAATAATATCATCCCACCGATTCTCCTAGTTCAATTCATCATACTCCTTAATTAACTAATATATCCATGTTAATAAATAAATCCAATTTACATCACATAACACACAAATATGTTGTTCAATTCCCAACTACAACTATCACACAATTATATAAATGAAATAATTGACAAATATTAACAAACATCAAATGAATTAACTAATATATCCATGTTAATAAATAAATCCAATTTACGTCACATAACACATAAAACATAAATATGTTGTTCATTTCCCAACTACAAGTATCACACAATTATATAAATGAAATAATTGACAAATATTAACAAACATTAAATTATGACTTCATGATACATGTTTAAAATAATATTAAATTATATTTTCTTTTAAACTATTATTATTAATTTAAAAAATATTTGAAGTAAATTTAAAAAAGAAGATGTAACTAGATTTTTTTTTTAAAATTACACATTCAAAACTAAAAAAATAGAATATGAATGTATTTGTAAATTTAGCAATGATATAACTACTTAAAAATAGATCCCTTGTCCAATAAAACCTCATCAATTTGAACATTAACTAACAAGTATAATATTATGAGTGAACCAGTTATTTTGGGACGTGTTTCTCCAAATACGCATGGGCATAGCATTATTTCTCTAGAATTAAATTATATATATCCCCAACTAATGCACACACCAGGGTTGCTGAACTATTATATCATACTATAATTTGTAATTTGCCCAAATTGATGTCGAGTCATCTCGAAGGACTGAATCTTTGCCATTGATCTCTTGGCATATGACAAACCCAAACAAGATTTAGCTAACTTTAGATTTAATTGGCAGAGACAATTGACTACATTTGAACAAAATCATCGAAGCTCCCACACCAATCTCACAGACGGATGCAAACACAGTAATTAATTCAAGACGGTCCCACTGCGACCATGAATGCCAGTAGAAGTTTTTTGTTATCGTGGGATTGTTTAGAGTGGATCGATCCTCCATTGAATCAGAGCAGAGCAGATCTGTGTATCCAGAAACCCTAAGATCCCTTGGAAGAAACTTTTCTGTAACAGAACTTAATTTCTTAGATGTCGAGCAAGGACGATGATGGGGAAGAGGAGGAGCTTCTTCAAATGGCATTGCAGGAGCATGCGTAGAGGGATTTTAATTACCAACGTATCTGGAAACAAAGGCAAAGTAAGCCAGCGGTCAATTTGAACCCATTGCCGGTGCCAACTTTGAAGAAACCCCAGCAGCAGCCGCTGCCACCGTCCAATGCAAGAGGCACGACCAAACCAGAGTTGGTATCTGACCTTAATGTAAGTGAAAATACCTGCAAGAATTAAGAATTCTTCCAACGACGAAGTCTTCAACAGGAGGTTGATCTGCGTCTTCGTATTTCTGACGGATCTGCGTCTGTGTCTTTTTGGTGGAGCCCATTCGTACAGTTCAGACCCAAGTACATCGAAAACCATAAAAATTCAAAAAATTGAGCTTAATGTAACTGAAAATACCTTTTTCAGAAGGAAACAAACGCTGTATATATTAATAAAAATATATGACAGTACATGATCATCAATACATTCTCAAGCTGTTATAAAAACAGCTAGAAATCCCCATATACCAAATACATCCAGAATACACTTCTGAAGAGAAGTAATTCGATGTTCATGGCAACAACATAACGGATAGTATAAAAACATATCCACGAGATCATCCCTGTATACAATGAACAAAGCCAGCAGAGAAAATATGCAGCATCATATTCATGTTGTTAAAAAAAAAAGATAAACTGATAAAAGAAACAAAAAAGTATATCAGGCTCGCTTGTATACATAGTGCACACATGAGCAGGAGACCAAGGCACTTGAATATAATCCCTGATCCACATGAAGAAGAAAAGCATCCCTGAACAATACCAAAACTCCTGCACAAGTTAACAGGCTCGCTTGATGACCAGCCCTGAAAAACAAAATAGCACCCAAAAAAATGAGATTGGTCCCCATGATTGGGGGAGATCCGGCTCCCCAACTCGATCCGGAGATCCGACACCATACTAACTCCATCCTGGACCAGCTAGTCCTTCAGATCCGGGATCGAAAGGATATGAAATGTCCTGGTGAATAGAGAAAATATTGGCCACCCGGACCATACAACCCGATACAGCAGAGATCGAGAGAACAGAGAAATGAAAAACACCGGGGTCCATGGAAGCGACAGGGTACATTTTAAAAATGTAATAGCGGCAATGGAGCCAAAAAACCTCGTCTATATCACCTATAGCTCCTGCTCCAGCCCTCCCACCCGAGCCACCGAGCAGTACATCCGCTGGACACAAACAGTTCACATCTGCTGTGGAGGCCCTGCTCAGGAATAGTACTGCTGGAGCTCAGCAGAAACCCAGATTTCTGTGCAGATTTAGTCGCTGCCCCTACTGGTAAACGGGGAACATCAACATCATAGCGCAGTGTTCCTGTGAGGTGTAGCTCAGCCAGCCCAGAACCACACACAATGAAATCAATCCAACATAGGCCCCTAATCCACTGCGCTATGCCCGAAGAGAAAATACCATGAAGACTAAATCCAGATAATAAATGTCAGGGAGATCCGCAGAAACAAGCCGCAGATAAAATGAAGAGTCGCCCGGATCAATATTCAAGTCAAGAAACCATCCGAGTATCAAAACACGGAGCACTGATGATGTGGCGCTATCGGAAGGTGAACGGTCACATTTGAGAGGTCAGCCGATCACGGATGTGCATGTGTACGAAAGTGGCATTCATAGTTGAGCTGGTGAAACGATAATAACATTAAATGTAACTCCCAACAACCCAACGGATCAATAGTCAAATCGCCGCCTATGACAGGCGAACGGAGTGGAAAAATAAAAGCCAGTCCCAGAATATCAATTCAAAATCGCCGGAGAGAACTAACGGCTAACCGTAATAGCTCGAGACCCCCAGCAATGGCAGATAAACGAAACAGAGTAACCAGCCCCACAACACGAAAAGTGGCCCCTTAAACCTGGATCCGGCGGTTTAGTGTCCCCTTGATTCCAGGAAACAGCAGTAGCATCAAGATATGAAAGGTGGCATTCACAGTATAACCATGAACGATACACAAATGTATCGACACACAACGCGACCACAAACCAGCGGGATCCCCCACTACCCCGGCTCAGATGCATCCAATACTAATGCAAATCATTTCAGCAACTCCACGCCTGATTCGCATCACCATATGTAAACCCGAGGCAAACCCAAATAAAAACACCGCGACAGACACCTTCACAGATAAAACAGGATAAAATGCATCGACCTGGGTTCACACCCACAGCCACCATAAGCAACATATACTTGTTCACAATGGGTACCTGCCATAAGCAAATTCGAAAGCCACCAAAAGCGATCAACAAATGTTCACATTGGGTACCAGCAAATGAACTGCTTCATTAACCACCAAAAACTTGCACAAAATGTTGACATTGGGTACCAGCCTCACCACTTGCAGCAACAGCCACCATTATCAGAACAACCATATATTCTCATGGGTTCCAGCTCAGCGAAAGCAGGCGATCATCTTACTACTACTGAACCAATCTCACAACTGTAGACCAGACCCCGTACTAAGAAGCCATAACTTCCCTACTAAAAGAACAAATACAGCCCTAGCCACCAAAAGCCACAATATAATGTTCAAATTGGGTTCCAGCATAAAAAATATTCATCGTAAGCCACCAAAATCAACATTGGTTTGTCCTCCATGGGTTCCAGCTTAAATATTCATCATTAGCCACCAATAGCTACAGAATATTGTGCAAAATGGGTACCAGCTAAGAGCTTACCTATCTCAGAGCCCCCCTCGGATCTATCCGGAAACAGAAACGCTCATGACCACGGCCTACACAGACAACAATAGTGCCCATAACTTCGAGGACTCCGCAACAGTCCTCATCCTCGTCTTCATCACCTAAAGCGCCTGCTTCTGCTCTCCCTCCCGTGCCACCGAGCAGCACATCCGCTGGACACAACAGTTCACAACTGCTGTGGAAGCCATGCTCTGGAAAAGTACTGCTGAAGCTCCGCAGAACCCCAAGTTTTCCCTGCAGATTCAGTCGCCCCCACAGAGGTAAACGCCTAGGATCCCCAGCTCTTATCTTCTATCAAACCAAGAAATCCAGGGAGGAAACCAGGATCTGCATCTGTGCCGTAACGACACAGTCTTCAACGAGAGGTCGATCTACCGATCTGCGTCTAAATCGTTCTAACCATTGGAGGGCGAGACCATTCAAATTACAAGATGGATGTATCTCATGGCAAGGGGGAAGAAATTAATAATGTTCACTTAGTTAGGTTGAAAGAGGTATTGGATCTGATGGTCTAAAATATTTCAATCGTCTAACATTTCATCCAATGATCCAAACACTGACAGAGTGGCACTTAGGAAAGTTGTTTTCAAATAATAACGTCTTACGACGTAAATATGGACTTAACATATAGCATTTAAAAGAAAATTAATAATAAAACATATTTTAAGTCTAACTTAAATACACTATTTCTCTATCAACTTTATATGTAAGAAAAAAATAAAATAACTAGTAATTTTTTTTATTTTTTATAAATTCCTTTTATTACATAATAAGAAAACGATAAGTAATTCTTTTAGTAATTAATATACACATAACATTTAAAAAAAATAATATCTTAATATTCATTTTTAATAAAATATTTCAATATAAACTCACTCTTAATATATTATAATTGAAAATAAAAAATTATTACCACAGAATTTATGAATAACATATACATAAATAAAAATTATTGTAAATGTATTTTAAATTTATTTTACACTTTAACGAATTATTATTTTTTAAATAAAAAATATTACGCCAGGAAATTTGATATATAAAAAATTTATAATAGTATATTTTAAGGTAAGAAAATATTACATTCACAACTTTATACATATATTGAACTATTTAAACTAGTATATTTCAAAATATTTTATGTTTTAAATGAAAAAGAAAATGGCAGTTGAAAAGCTCTTCAATGAAGAAACATGTGCCATTTTTCCTTCGTAAATGCATTCCCATTTTAATTGATCGTTACTTGTCATTCTACCTATCGAGTGATCGAGGATGCCAACATTTATTTCATCACCTTATACGAATATGGATGAGATTGTATATTTATTTCTTAGTTTTGCGAGGGACTCTAGCATTTTCCTTTATGGTAAAAGTTTATTGCCTATATATTATTTTGTAGATATTTTATAATTTTAAACAAAGTTTTAGGAAAATATGGAATATTACTATGTTTTTGTATTTTTTTTTTCATTTATGGAAATCTTATTTCTAATTTTTTATTGGTTGAGCGAGCTTTGATGTGGCATAATTCTCCTGAAGGAGGGAATTTTGGTATTTGTGAGTGCCTGACAAATCATTTTAAAATAATAAGGAAAACTAATTTTGTAAACGATGATTCCATTGGTGTCTACTCTAACATTGACATTGACAAAATTATGTAAGCAAGACTTTTAGGTTAAGTGGGTGATGGAAATTTCCTTGGTTAGTGTTATGACACTGAGAGTAAAAAATATTCCTAGTGTGCTTATCTCTTATTTCATTTTAAATTTTATAGATTTAGTTGTGCAAGAGAACAAATACATAGAGCTATAAATCTGTGCAGAACGAAGGATATGTGGAAGAAGGCTTGTGAGTAGGAGAATGAGGGTGGAAGGGGAATTTTATTCTATAGACACAAAATTATTTAGCTTTAAACATAAAATTAGTATCAAATATTAAATGATATCTCTTTTTAATGAGTGTGAGAAACGATTGTTGTGTGGGACAACATGTGTGCAGAGTAAGGAACATAAAATTTTGTTTGTAATTTTTTGCGTCTCTAGATACATTGCCCTTTAAGGGTGGAATGATGTCTGCTCATTTTATTTGATATCGGATGTGCGGTTTTCAAAACTATATTCAATGAATTTGATCATTTAAAAACTAGAAGTAATGAATATTGGTATTAAGATTTCTTAACACTATGTGTATTTGTGATTTCACACTTGTGAATTGAATGATTATTATTATTGAATATTAAATTAAGTGTATTTTTAATGCATGTGAAGAAGAAGCATTGTGTGAGATAATGGTTGTGTGGAGTAAGGAACATAAACTTTCTTCTACAATGTTCTCATCCTCCTTCCGCACACCTTCCTACTTGATAGTACATATTAATAAACTAAGGAACAATGAGGGTGACAAACGAAATTTAATCCATAGACATGAAATTAATTTAACTTTAAGCATAAAATTAGTATCCAATATTAGATGTGTGTGAGAAATGAATGTTGTTAGGGAGAACATGTGTGCAGAGAAAGGAAAAAAAAATTAATTCATTATATTCTACATCTCCAGATACATTTCAACTTAAGGGTGGATCAACGCGGGCTTGTTTTATTTGATATCACGATGATTAGATGATTTGATGATTCAATGTACAGTTTTCAAAACTATTTTCAGCAATTTTAATCATTTAAAAACTACAAAGAGCTTATGTTGAATTGAAGGACTCATTGGTCAGTGCTTTGACATTGATAGTAAAATAGGCATTTATAGTGTATTTATATCTTATTTCATTTTAAACCTTGTTATTTTATTTTAACCTTTCAAAAGTTTAGTTGTGTATAAGAGAAAAATTGCATAGATTTGTGAATCTATGTGGAATGAAGGATGTGTGGAAGAGGGGTTATGTGCTAGAGAACATGGGTGCATAGGGAACTTTATTTTGTAGACATGAAATTTTCTTAACTTTAAACAAAAACATAGTATCAAATAGTAAATGAGGTCTCTTTTTAATGCATGTGAGAAGCTCATGTTGTGTGAGACAATGGGTGTGTGGAGAAATGATCATAAACTTTCATTCATAATGTTTTGTAACTTTGGATGCATTTTCCTTTAGGGGTGGATCAACATAGGATAGTTTTATTTGATGTTGAATGTATGGTTTTAAGGACTATGTTCAACGAATTTGATTGTTTAAAAAATTTTAACAACAAATATTAGTAATCAAGATTTTTGAATACTATGACACATTTTTTATTTCACATTTGTGAATTAGATACTTATTATTATGAAATATTAAATTAATTATATTTTTACTACATATGAAGAAGAAGTGTTGGGTAAGAGAATGAGTTTGTGGACTAAGAAATATAAACTTTCTTCCACAATTTTCTAGTCTTTTTTTGGCACACCTCCTCCCGCACAACAATACATATTAATCAATTAATAAGCAAAGAACAATAGACAAAAACTTTAATTGATAATATTATACATCACGTGAACAATAAAAATATAATAATATAATAAATGTCTTTTTAATAAAAGAATTATATAACTTATCCTAAAATAATAAATATATTTTTAATAAAACAATTATATAACTTATCCTAAAAAAATTATACATAAATAATTTGAAATAAATAAATTATAAGGAAATTAACATTATTAAAATAAAATACCAAATATTAAACTCAAATACCAAATATTAAGCCGACGTGTAGGTGATATATTATATTTAAAATTCATAAAGCATTTCATTTCAAGTGTAAGAGCTATCGTCTTCATTTTCTAATTGTAAATACAAGTATTCTTAAGAAATAATTAATGATTATTTTTAAATAAATTATAAATATTATTTTATAAAAATTAAGATTTTAAAGTGAAATTTATTAAAAGAATATGAAAAAGAGCTTGGAGTACAATTTTATTTAAAGAACCAAATTTATTACAGGAATTTAATAATAGTAGAAATTGAAATATATATATTTTTGAAAATACATCTAATTGTTTAAAATAATTTTAATAAAGATAAATACAAATGTTAGTGTTAAAATGGTATGATATATATAAATTGTATTTGATTATTTTAGATAATCATTATTATACATTTCAAAATATTTGTGAAAATTTAATGATGAAAAATTTCAAATTTAATATTTTTTTATAATTACTTTTTTATTTGATGTAAACGTACTTTTAAATAATCTAATAATTTGAAAATATAAGTTTTCTAAATTTGATTAAAAATAAACCATTTTAAAAAAAAATATCAATAATTTCACAGTTATATATATATATATATATATATATATATATATATATAAACATTTCAATATTACAAATTCTATACCTTCAAAAATTAAACTAACAAGGAAAACTTATCCATTATTTTAGATTAAACTATTTTAAATTAAACTGTACGACATTTAAACTATACCAAAAAGTATGCTCTCACTAAGTTTCAAATAAAAAGTCACATATTCTTAATGCTTAGAGACACTGAAATAAAAAATTCTACATGATTTAAAATGTTCCCTTTCCTTAGTGTCATTCTTGGCATCATTAAAGAAAAACGAAAGTAAATATATAAAGCAGACTTCTGCATGGACCAATCATATGGAAAGCTTTCATTGTTGCTATTTAATTAGAGTTTAAACTTTTGATAAACGACCATGACAATTACATTAATAGATTTATATATTTGATTATGCTATACATTTTCCTTTTAGCTTTATAAAATTTCATATGTATACCATTTGTATTGAAGTTTGTAAGGACGATTTATTTTACATTTGCATTGAAGTTTGTAAGGAAGATTTGTTTTACAGTTTACTTTTATATTCCAGCTAGTGTATATTTGTATATTAGTCTATGTTTGACATTTTAATTAAAAACTAGTTGGGTAAATATAAGGGTTTAAATTGTTTGATTTATTTTAGAGTTTACTTTTAGTTGGTCTATATTTGTATTAATCCATGTTTGGAATTTTTATTAAAAATTAGTTGGGTAAATATATGGGTTTAAATAATTTTAAAATATTGTGTTTAATTAATTTTTTTTTAATTATTTTATAAAATTTTAATATAATTTATAAATAATTATATATGGAAAATTGTCATTTTTAAATTTTACATGTCAAGAAATTATTTATATCTAATTATTTTTTCCTTACAAAAATATTTATGAAATAATTCACATTTATCATTATAGTAATATTTATGAATCAATTCACATTTATCAAAAAAATAAAATTAGAAGATATTTAGTTTTTGTAAATATATAAAATTATTAAGAAAATATAGAGAGTAAAATTTAAAACTTCAAAGGCATGGTAAGATAATAAGTTTTTGAAAAAGATATTCACGAGAAGAACAAAAGAAAAATGAAGACAATTTAATATTAGTGATGGAATTTAAGTTAGATAAAATTGACATCAAATCACAAGAAATGTAAAATCAAAGCAAAGAAGCATTCAAACCAAAGGGGTAGAGGTCAAGAACATAGAACATATTAATATGGGGAAAATATTAACTAGAAATTGCACTACATGTTGCAAAAGAAACACCGTAAGGCAGTAGCAAAGGAAAAAGTAGTGTAGAAGAAAGAAAAAGTTGCAGAGAATGAGCCATCATGAAGGAATGAAAGGCGAAATATTTTTCCATGGAACCAGATCGTGGAGGTTTGGAAGATACTATGTCCGCATATATAAAAAAATATTGTTACAAATATTGGAATAGGAAATTGGGAGTTAAGAGTGGTCTCGAGGGTTCCAGATGTAATATTGATCAACAGAGATCAGAATGTTAGGAAAATCCTTACCTTGAAGACATACCATTACGTTGTGCTTCATGATTATTTTTGGAAATGATGTAAAGATGCAAACATTGTACCCATCTAAAACATAGACAACAACTAGGTAGTATTCAGAATGAAATCCTTTATGCATTTACATAATCTGAGGGATGATGTTGGTTTTAATTTGTACCTTCCAAAATATACTTAGGTAAAAATGCCGACATAAAAAATCAGTGGTAGAAGCTGGTGGAATTACATAGATAGCAGGGACGTGGCCTTTGCTGGAATTTTTTATAAATAGATATGTCCAGTGCTATGGATGTGAAAATCCATAGACAAATATTCTGATATCAAAGACACAAATGATATCCCTGCAATGTGCTGCATGTCGGAACACTACTAATGTAGATATGAGGGACAATATGATTACTTTTATTTTGAAAAATCCTCTCGAACAAAAGAAGGGATCAAAATATAACAATTAATTGAGGAGGGTTGAAAAGGAACACATTAACACAGGGAAGATTTAGATGAAGAAAAGAAGAAACACAATAAATCTTGATACCAACCTTTATCAAAGAATAATTTAAACGGTGATAAAATATTAATAAATTTGTATTATCCATGTTCCTTTACATGTAAAACGAGCATTAGGAAGGCTTGTGTTTCCTTTAATGTTGAAGATGGGAAGAATAAGGCCTATTCCATTTTCCTAAGCTTGCCTTCTTCTAGGTTCTATAGCTAATGGAAACTTTGAACTGATGGTTACATATAGATAATATCAATTCTCAACTTTGGATTCTCTTTGTAAGCCACTATCATTCTTTACTTTGAATTTTTTTCTCATATCACACGATTGAATGGATCTTTTGGAAAATATAATTATGATACAAGAATTTTATTGTAAATAACTCATAAAATAAATGTGTCTTACCATTTTTTTCTGTATCATATGATTGAGTCTTTAGTAACAGCTAATAATTTTACAGCGGCTTAGTTATAATTTATGAGTTATAAACCAAAGTAACTAAGTATAAATTTTACACATTTCAAGTGAAGTAGAGGCAGGTGCCACGGTGGAACAGAGCCTTCTTTGAAAAATTCTACGATGGAACTGAACCTTCGGTATTTATTGAGAGAGTCTTGAGGAGATTATTGCACTTCCTAGTTGGACTCCAAATTCAATTGGATTTGAATAATGAAAAGACACTTCCAAAATGGAATGCTAAGTAATCAATACACATAAAAATAAAGGTGTGTGAAAGGAATACAATTGCATAAACCTAGAAAAAATAGTTACAACGATAGTTGCAACAACTATTGTCATCATGACATGTGGAATGAAATGAAGCAACAAAATTCGAAATGTGAGCTACGTTGGCTTTCAATGGAGCGATGGATCAATAACTCTAATTATTTCTCTAATAGAGATGTATGTAGCAATTTTCAATTTGAAATTATCTATATTTTTTTAATAGGTGTGGCTTAATTAACATTATTTTGTCTAATAGCGTTCAAAATCACTTTCATATGGTCCTTCTTAGAACTTTTTATTTGAAAATTTATTAATACAAATCGACACTAATATACACTGTTCCGGAGAAATGGTGCATAGGATGTCGCTACAACATAAATTCTTATGTGATATGCAAAAATATGTATTTGAACCCTATTTCAGTAGGTACATATTCCCTAGAATCTATTGTATATTTCCATAGCGGAAAAGGGTGAACATCCAAAATCAGATATGTAGGAAACTAGAATTTTATCGATTTTTACAAGACGTTGTTTTGGGAGAAAGTTTGAGGAAATAAAATTTGGCAGGATCCTTGCACTTAACAGATAAATTTAACTATTTTAATGTGAGAGTGAATTAGTTTGATAAGTTAGATGAAACACGTAAAAATAAAATTTAAAAGTGATATGAGAACAATTTAAAAATAAAATCGTCATGAAAATATTTGTTGATGGGTAAGGGGGCCCTTCAAATTTAACCCCTGATACCACCTTATATGTCATAAATGAGATCTGATATATGTTATAGAGCATGAATTTTATCATGAAAGAAAATCCCCATCCAATTCACAACAGTTTACAAATCGCAGAAAAACTTTGACATCGTGGATTTAAAACTTAACTGCACCACTTGGTATCTAAGATTTTCATGGCATGTGTAGTAACAAGACCAGAGGAGGAATTGTAGGCAGGAAATACTATAGTATAAATTTATAATTTATTCTATTTTGAATGTTTTTATCATTGATTTGACCTTTCTATCGACCTAGGCAGGGATTTACCACCTTACACTTCACATAATCCCATGCTTATTGATCTCAAGCTCAAAAAAGGGATACATCTTGTCATATTCCATGAAGGGAATTAGCTCTGAAGTTCCCACTCAACAACATGCGTGTAAGGAATAACATCTACCTTGACTCTGATTTGGTCATAGTGGATGATATAGGGAAGTGGTCGTAGTAGAAGGCAAGGAGAAGTGGTGCGGTATTTCAAGGTCAAGATCATAGGTTCTTTCTTATGACCACGGAATACTGTGACACCAACTCTCTCGAGTATTTAAAGGAATGTTTCCGGTCGGATGTATGAAAAAACATGAGACGTTATAGCTACATAACCTGAACTTGTAGGAAAAATGAATTGTTTCACCCATAAAACTTTATTATGAATACCATCTTCATGTGATCTTGAGATGTGTGCAAAAGTGCATTATATAAGAAACTGAAAATGTTCATGAATTGCCCATGAAAGTGAGTGAATCAATCGATTTTAGGTTTGTTGTTCCATGCTTTTCTCTCTACTATAGAGTTGTGGGGTAGATGCGTCATGTGAATAAACTATCTTCAATAAATACCCTTGCACTTACCATGATCTTTAAGGAGTAGTGCATTTTTTTATGTGCGGCAGTATGGTTGGTGATATCCTAATTGTGAACTAATCTCAATGACACATCTCGAGTCTAGAAGTATGAAGTGATTAACATAAAGAATGGATTTATAGATTACATGACTCTACAATGATGTGATATACTATGGTGGTTCAAGAGAGAGGGTTCCTCATTGATATCACTCCTTGGAATCCTATGAAGCTAGCTATTCGTGTGAGGATAGGATTCCTACAAGGTTCAAGATCCATTTTTGTTTCCCGATTGAACAACTAGTTCCATAATGGCCATGATAGAAGAGGAAACAATAGTTACCACTACTATTGAATTACTAATCGGTCTATGCCGAAAGATACTTTGCAACTCAATGTGATCTTTGAGACTAAGATTTTTCTATCTATGAACTATTATAGATTGTTTGAAAGTACATTTAAAAGTCTTGAGCCCCATTTCAATGCCCTTGTTACTACAAATTTTAATCTAGCTAAAGGAATTATTGACTCCATTAAACCTTTCCGCATTTCCCAGTATCCAAGGTAACTTACTTCATGTGCCATTACTAAAAACTGATTTAAGTGAACCGGGCTAACTTCAATTAAATAATATCACAAAGCCGTGCATTATTTAATAAAATATGCACAAAATAACTTACCCTCGAAATCTTGATCCAACGTAAGTCGGTTGAAAACTCGATCCAACGTAGCTCCACACCACATGACTTCTCATCAACAGATAAATTGTAGTACAAAAATAAATATCAATAAACACAATATAAATCATGACGATATAAACCCGAACCTCTAATCACATATTTGAACTAAAATCAAATCTAATCGCAGAATTTGTTTCAATAGAGTTAGCAACATTAAATATCACAGAGGTCATGCCATCAACAATGACTACCTCTTCCTAAAAACCCATAAAAATATTCGTCAACGAATCCTAATGAGCGTCTTTTTTAAGAAATTGCAGCTTGGATTTTAAAAATACTTCACAAAATAGTAGCTTTAAGTTTCGACATATCGAATAAAATCATTTTGCAGCAAAAAAGATTCAAGCTAGAAGACCACAAAGTAAATATTGAGAACATTAGAGCTCAATGACAATAGTTTTGGATCGATGTGAAGAGAAGGAATAGACCCAAGAAGGAGGTAGTTAGGTAGTTAATGTGAATAGAAGGAACATACCCAAGAAGGATGTAGTTAGCTTGTTAGCCGAGCGCAGATGAAGGAGGCAATCGATCTGATGGCTGAAAATATTTCAATTGTCTGACATTTAATCCAATGGCGCAAACAAGGACACAAGGGAAGTTGGAAGAGTTATTTTCAAAGTGATGAAGTTTATTAAATTTGGTGTATAAGATGTCTTTTTGTATGAGGTAAGAGATTTAATTATTGAAATTTGTTAAATTAGTGTATGAAATCCCTTTTTATGTGGGATGAGAGATTTAATTAGTGAAGTTTATTAAATTGGTGTATAAAATCTCTTTTTTTGTGAGATAAAAAAAAATTGATTATCAATTTTTTTTTAGTATATTTACTCTAATTTCTTTTTAGATATAAACGTGTGATTTAAAAAGAATTTTTTTTAACCATTAAACTTAATCATTAGATAAATTCAAAAACTTTAAATACTTATAATAACAAGTAATAATAAGTAAAATTTAATTATATTTTAAAATCTATGTTATTTAAAAAAATAAAAAATAGATTAAACAATCTGATCCTCTATCGAAATCCCGTGAAACATATATCCTAAAGTTTGTGGTAGACTTTGAGAGACTGAGATTTTTGTATTTTAACTAGATTCATTTCATATAACACCAATGGTATCTTAATGGAACGGATTCTTTTCAGATGAAGACACTAGTGTTAAAAAATATCACTAATCTGAAACAAGAAAGTCTCAAACTCGCGTTAAGTTTCTACATATGAAAGAAAATCAGTGTTGGAACATAGTTCCAACCGTACGTTTATAGTCATTAATGCCGGTGTCTACCAGTAGTGGCTTTTAAATCCATGGACCATTGCAAATGGGTTCTTAGGGATTATACACTATTTTGAATCTGCAAAGTGAATTGTGAAACATGTGGTAAATCTCATTATTGTTTTCAATCGCAGAGTTAACATAAATTTATTACTTTTGAATTTGGGAGTATAATTATAATGGTTATGTAAACATTTTAATTTACAATAAATTTATTTGATTTAAATATACTAAATTTTATTTTTGAATTAAATATACTGAATTTTATTTTTGAATGTATTTGAATTTTTGAGAAAGAATTTGAGAGTATAATTATAATTGTTGTGTAAATATGATAAATCTTAACTCTTATGATAAATTTATTTTATTTAAATATACTGAATTTTATTTTTGGAGGTATTTGAATTTTTGAGAAAAAGAATAAGTAATTTATAGTGACCGGATTTAAAATATAAATTATTTTGAATGTATTTGAATTGGTGTAAATTTTTTTAGTGATTTATAGTGATACGATTTAAAATTTAAATTATTTATTTAGACAGGAAATTAATAACTTAAAAATATATTATTTTAAGAATTACATTTTTAATTAAAATATGAAAATTTGTATATTTAAAAAAATTAATTAAATAAAAAAAACATAGAAAAATAATATATATATATATATATATATATATATATATATATATATATATATATTATTCAAATCCAAAATTTTAAATTACTCCAAAAAAAACTATTTTAGAAAAAATATTATTACTATATAAATAATAATAACATAATTAATTAATTAATTAATTAAAAATAATAATAATAATAATCTAAATAATAAAAATTAGTATATACAACTAAAAACAACAACCATAATGGCACAAAAGCCCCACCAAAGGCATCTTTGTTTTTTATTTTATATATTTTATTTTTTTGTTTTTGACAATTTTATTTAATTTATTTGAAAATATTTGAAAATTATAATTTATTTTACCTTTTTTATTTGATAATAAATCTACCTATTTATCTATATCCTTATTTTCAATTGCATATATTTAAAATTTATTTTTCTTTCATTTTTAGTTAATATATATCAAATATAACTAGCATATATTTATTTTATACTTATTTTCATTATAGGTAGAATGATAATTATTTTAAGTTTTTTTTTTCAAAATTTAAAAAGTATTTAATTACAATAATATTATTTAATAAAATTTACCATTCATAAATCAATAAGACTGAAATATATGAAACTGCAAGGGCTTCACAGGCTCAGCTCTCCACGCTACTTACCGGGGAATCCAATCTCAACACCTGTAACCCCAAAAAAGCTTTGACGAGTTTATGATGAGCTAAGGAAGCACTTGTTCATCCTCCGATATGGTTCTTCTCTCGGTATGGTATGATTGAAGAGGATAGTGCTATGGAAAGATATCATTCTGGCACAGAAAATGGCTCGAAAATCTATTGATATATATAGATGGTATGTAGGGGTAAGCATCCATACTTATTCAGGCTGTTGTAATAAATCATTTGTCAACACAATTGTTTCAAATTTTAGACCAAAAAACAATCAAATCAAAAATTCCTTAACACTTTTTAATGCTAAGCAGTCTGAAGAACCAAGAACCAAGGTGTAGAAAAGAAGAAACGTATAAAACATAACATTGTCTCGTTCAAAGAACAAATGTGAATAATAAAATCTTAGTTAACATTCATGAAAACATGAATTTTTATAACATGGCTTAAATGAGCAATTTCTTTGCCTCTGAATATGCTCTGATTTGTTGTATTTGCACGAAGAAACCAGAGGTCACCGACTCAATCGACAGTTATGGTAAGAATGCCACAGCTTGTTTAAATGCATTCCAATTACAATGGAAAAGCATAGACAGAAAATGCTCTTACCATTATAAAACCGATCATATCTTTGTCAAGAAATGCTAATACCGTTATAAAACCGATCATCTCTCTATCAAGTAACATGCCAATTGTTATAAAACTGAACACCTTCGCTTGTTATGATCATCCAAAGACTGAAAAACTTTCTATCGTCTAACATATAATCCAAAGGCCGAGAATGATGACAGAAGAGCAGGGAGGGAAGTTGTTTTCAAATAAAATACCTTACGAAGTAATGAATTAGAAAACAAATTAACTAACAATTTAGTCATAATTTGACCATGAATATTTTGGAAATTAAACTGCATACCAAACCCATTAAAGAGAATAACCTATAAGGTTATAGAGTTACAAATTGAACATAACAAAATAGCATTCGAACTTATAATTAATTAAATTATTTATTTATTTTATTAAATAAAATAAGGACATAATATATTACAAAAATTGGAAAAAAAAATTAAATAAAAGAAACTACCAATAATGTATGACATCTTAATATAAGGAAAATATTAAAGAATTAAATGAAAAGTTAAATAACAATTTGGCCCTAACTAGTTTGAAAATTAGAGTGGATATTAAACCCATCGAAAAAAATGAGTAAGGTTATAGATTTATAACATGAGAATAACAAAATAGCATTAAACCTTATAATTCTGGTTTAAAAGATAAGAAATATGTTGATCTATTATCATTTCTCATGGAATAATTTAAAAAAAAATTACAATTGAAATAACTTGTCCCATAAAAGCAAAGAGGTTAGGAAAAATAATTGATCATAAGGATAGGGTAATTTGTGTTAAGGTAAATTCCAATGATTGTAAGTATGAAACACTCACTAAAAATATTATAAAATGTCTAGTAATCATTATAAATGAATATTATGCAATTCAGTTCATCTTTTTTATTTGGTAACAAGGAATCATTTTTATCATCCTCATCGAGGTTTAATTATTGCAAGTGACATGTTGAGCTCCTCACCCTTGCTTTGAAAAAAAATGAAGATCTCATGTGAAGTCAAAACAAACTCATTTCATTCCAAAATCCTAATAGACTCATGTACAACCAATTTAATATAAGTGAGTATATTCTGAAAGTAAATAAGAAAATAATGAAGGAAAATTGAAAATAAATTAAGAGTAGGGATAGAGAAAAAAATAGTAAAAAACAAGAAATTTAAATTTCATAAAAAAAGACTAATAGAATCATGTACAACTTAAAAAAAGAAAAATTCATTCTAAAAGAGTACTATAAAATTAGCAAATAAGGAAGGAAAGTGGACAATAACTTGGGAGTTGTGATAGAGAAAAAAATTATAAAATAACAAGAACTTTGAATTTAAGACACTCTAAATCCTCTCTTATAACTAGCATGGCTTTTCATGGACCAAAGGGGCCACGTTAAGGTGGATATGGAGTGAAAGTTCAAGAAATGTAAAATAAAAGAAAAGAAACATTCAAACAAAAAAGTTAGAGGTCAAAAACATAGAACATCTTCATATGGGAAAATAGTAATTACTTAGAAGAAAAAATAAATAACAATTTAGCCATAATTTGATCATGAATATTTTGGAAAGTAAATTGCATATCAACCCCATTAAAGAGAAAAATCTATAAGGTTATAGAGATATAAAATTAACATAACAAAAGAACATTAGGCCTCATAATTTATTTATGTATTTATTTTATTTTATTAGATAAAATAAGGACATAATAGTTTACAAGAATTGGAAAAACAAGGTAAATAAAAGAAGCTAACAATAATGTATGATGTCTTAATATAAAGAAAAGATTAAAGAATTAGAAGGAAAATTAAATAAAAACTTACCCCTAACTAGTTTCCAAAGTAAAGTGGATACCAAACCCATCAAAGAGGAAATGAGTAAGGATATAGAGTTATAACATGAGCATAAAAAAATAGCATTGAAACTTATAATTTTGGTTTAAAAGATAAGAAAGATGTGGAGGTGCTATCATTTTTCATGGAAGAATGTATAAAAAATATTACAATTGAAATCACTTGTCCCATAAAAGCAAAAAGGTTAGGAAAAATAATTGATCATAAGGATAGGGCAATTTGTGGTAAGGTAATTTATAATGATCGTAAGTATGCCATACTCACTAAAAGTATTTTAAAATGGCCAGTAATAGTTATAAATGAAGATTAGTCAATTCGTTTCATCTTTTTTTTGGTAAGGATGACTTAATTATATCATCCTCATCAAGGTTCAATTTCTGCAAGTGACATGCTGAGCTCCTCACCTTGGCTTCGAAAAAATGAAGACCTCATGTGATGCCAAAAAATTTTTATTCAAAAAGACTAATAGACTTTTGTACAACATAAAAAATGAATAAATTATTCTAGATACTAATGTAAAATAAGTGAGGATATTCTGAAAGTAAATAATAAAATAGGGAAGTCAAATGGACAATAACTTAGGAGTAGCGATAGAGAAAAATATTATAAAAACAAGAAATTTAAATTTCATTCCAAAAGACTAATAGACTCATGTACATCTTTAAAAATAAAGAAATGATTCTAGAAGACTAATGTAAAATAAGAAAATAAAGAAGGAAAGTGGAAAATAATTTAGGAGTAGGGATAAAGGAAAAAAATTATAAAATAACAATAAATTTGAATTTGGGACACACTAAATCCTCTCTTAGAGCTATCATGGCTTTCCATCGACCAAAGGGGCCATGTTAAGTTGGATATGGAGTGAAATTTATATTATATTTCTTATCAAAAGTGGTTAGCGTAAAGAATATAAGGCCCCTAACATGGAAAAAATTCTCTTGTAGTTATATTGAACAAGATATCCTACTATAGAGAAATTTGAGGCGAGGCATAGTTTGTTACACAAAAAGATAACATATTTCCTCACATTAGGATTCACAAGAAAGAGCCTTCCAATCAATAAATTTGGGTGTAGAATATATATATTAACGCTAATAATATTTATATAGGAAGAAAAATACTAAAACCTTGGGATTATAATGATTGTAATATTGGTATAAAAAACATCATGATTCTTATAATGAGTTCTCAAAATTAAAACTAAAAATAGAGTATAAAAAACTAATTGAAAAGAAAAAAAATGTACTATATAAATATAGATAAAGAGAAACTTTTGCATCTTTCTAAGGTATATATTAAGAAATTCTGAAGGAAAATTATGAGTTCAAAAATAACGAAAAAAATATAATTCCCTTGAAGGACTCAAATTTCTACGTAGAAAAGTTTATGATTCTATTGATATTGTGGATACCACTTAAACATTTTGTTTAGAGGAGGAATTATTTCATATATAATACATAGATATTTTGGTTAAATGGCTCACAAAAGGAAAGCTGAGTACATATAAGGCTACAAAGTACACATATCAAATATGGGAGGGCATATCCTCATCTCTCACATTAATAAGATCTTCAACGTAGAAATTATCGAGGGCATCCATAAATATTGGGCTCGAAAGGTTCATTACACCTAATTCTAAAAATTGAGATAACAAAAATCCCTCCATTTAAGATCATTATGAGTAAAAACCTTTTTATCCATGTTATATGGAATTATTTGAATATCAGTATAGGCTAAAAACCCAACAAAAGAGGTAAAGGTAAATTTCAATTTAGAAACTCTCACTCAATTTTGGACCACCTTCTTATTATTAATATTATTTCAAGAATTGTCACAATAATAAATCCAATCAATTATGTTATTTTATTGACTTCTAGAAAATATTTTGACATTATGACTATGACTAACCTTTGGAATATATTAGAGGAGATAAAAATTTATTTTCATTTGAGAGATGTTATGATAAGGCTTTACGATAATGTTATTGCAAAGTTCAGGAATGTTGAGGGCTCGTTTGAAGAAATTAAGTTAATAAACATTTGCATGGAACAGGTTGCACCATCCCAGCTATACCTAGTATAGTTAACATACTTATTCTTTAAATCAATGATAGTTTTCTTATGTTGAGGAGTCACTATGATATTCATAAGTATCTAAAAATTATTCAAAAGTTATATTGTAGTGTGTCATGACTATTAACAATAAGAAAAAAAAGGTTATAATAATTAAGTACAAAATGATCACTTATGATAATTTCATGAATGATAGAAATAGCTTGAAGGAAGTGACTTCATAAAATATATTGGAATCAATTGTTAGCATAAGGTTAATAGGAACTATAGTATTGGAAAAATGATAAATGGAGGATGGAAATCTTATTATTACGGACTTGATTTTTTTAATAAATAAGTGTAATTTTAGTTATGGAATGTGAAGTTTAAGGGTACAACATCTTTAGAGAATCATGGAGAAAGATAAAATCCAAAAGTGTTTTATAGCATATAATTTCACAATTAAAGGAAATACACATTATCCTATCCTCCTCATACATGCAAGTATTTTTCCTAAGGAGAATAGAACTATGGTTTGGTACCTACTATACAAGAACAATATAAAGAACATGGAAGACAAGAGGATCCCTAAAATTTCTTTAAACATAAACCAAAGAAAATTGCAACTCATGCAAGGTTTGCCTATTAGAATAACAATAAGTTAAAAAATAATATTACTTCTAATTTTAAGAAGCTCAAATCTTAAAAGTGAACTAAATTACAACTTTCCTTTAAATTATTATTCTTATTATAAATTACAAAAATAATTAATGTATTAGTTAAACATATATACATGTTAAAAAAACATGTAACACGATTCTTAACTATGGACATTCATCTCCACTTTATCATGAAGATTCTTAACTTATAAGGAGGCTTTGTTACAATATCATCAGCCAATATCATGCCTTACTAATACCAAATGCCCACAAAACCATAACTTATATTCATATGTCACATGTTCATATGATATTTTTTTAAATGAATTAATTTAATTAAAAAGGTAAAATTGACACAACTACTTTTGAAATAAATCTTAACTTTTAATGTGTATCTACTATGTAAAAATTAGATCCTTATAATCAACTTAATAATTATTAATAATTAAATTTTAAACACTATTAAAAACTAGATATCCCTCATTAACAAAATGTTCATTTATACTTTTGTACTTGAAATATCATTATAAAATTACCCAAATTTCATTATTATTATTTCAATAATAAAGTGACCCCACATTTCAATATATATATATATATATATATATATATATATATATATATATATATATATATAAACATTGTAATTAATGTTTTAAAGGGGTGCATTCTTCTAATTCAATTCTTCTAATTCACTAGTTATGAGATTTAGCATGCCAATAATTTCGATGGGATTTGGTTGTCATTTTAGGATTCATTATATAAAAAAATTGGTTTGAACATTTTTGTTTGGGTTTTAATATGAGATTTGAGCGTGCCATTAATATTTATCAGATCAAGTTGGGATTTTGTTTTGGCGTTTTTGTTAATTTGTTAGATATCGGAATATCGATCATATTTGTTTGGACAATTTTGTCAATTTATTGTGTTTGGCCACGTGTATCATGTTGATTTTGTTTGGGGGTATTTTTTTTTCAATTTGTTTGATTTGACGATATTTTTAATATGATCTCGTCTCCCTCTGTTGGCGGACATATGTAATCGGTATATATACTGTTTTCCCCTTTTAATATACTGAAAACAGTGTTTTTTTTCTCTTGAAAAGAAAAATATGATCTCGACAATATCTTTTAATATCTTTACCAATTTTCACATTATGAGCCCTCACTATCTCAATAATATTGATAGGTTTTAGGGCAATTTTAATGGAAAAACAATTATATAATAATATAATAAATTATAAATTTTAATTATTTTTATATTTTTTATTATTATATTGAATAAACATAGTTTAATTTTTAAATTATAATTATACTTTATCATTATATTACCTATATCTATATGAGTAAAATATAATATGAAGTGTATACTAGTTTTTTATGGGGAGGGGCTGAGGATGCACTATCTTTTTATGCTAGCTTTACACAATTTTGGTAATAAGTATCCCATATGATAGCCTCCCACAATTATTGTAATAAGCATTTTATTATAGATTGATTGTTCTTATTCTATTCAATAAACTAACTTACCTTAAGATATGATAAAATTGAATATATAGAAAATTATGTAAATGATATTTATTATTTCAAATATTTTATTAATTTATGAATTACAAAATTTTAATTACATCAATAATATATACATGAATTAAATTTCAATCTCCACTAAATTTATTATATAAAAAAAATTAAATTATTTGAATTTAAATTATCAATATAATAATATTTATTTTAAATTTTAAATAAAATAGTTAAATTATATTAAATATTTTTATTTTGTTTAATAAATTTTAAATTGAGAACAAATAGTTTGTATACGAGATTGAAAAATGGAGACTAGGGTTCAATTTTTTTCACAGGCGGCTGCTCTTTCCTCTCTAGCTCCCGCGCCGCAACAACTTGGGAGACCGATTCCATTTACCTTCGCAATGGATGATCTCGTCCCTGCGCCTCATGCTCCACACTGTTCCTGTCCTGCTGATCTAAAGCGACCACTGCAACCATCAGAAAACTAGCGGCAGTTTCAACTTTTCAAGGGCCACTTTTGCCCCTCTGTAGCTCTATATGCTGGCAACCTCGGCATTTAGCACGATCTAGAGCCTCTAAATAGACACGAATCGACAACCCCTCTCATCTCCCAGCACGCAGGCAGCAATGCAGGGTTTAGTAGGCAGGGGAAGAACGTTAAGCTTTTTAACCACTTTGCTTCCCTGTCCTCTGTCTCGGATCTGTTTATGTTCTTAGGTGATTGTCTCCTTACGTAGGAGAAATCTCCTCCCCAACAGCGCCCAGGTAGACTTCCTCTCGGAGACAAAAAAGGTCTTAGCACTGTGTCGATCCAACAAGCATGCAGGAACCTCTCTGCCTCCTATCAAATCCAAATTTCTCAACCTACAGGCAAGACCATTCTGCAATGGGTCAGCTCTTCAGACTTGGTGCTGGATCTCAAACTGGATCTGGAACGATAGTTTGGGATTCCCTCAGGCCTTCAGAGACTTCTCTTTCAAGGTAAACAACTTGAAGACCTTCTTCCCCTCTCCACTTATAGCATTAATAGAAATGACTCTTTAGTGTTAACCCTTCGTTTGAGAGGAGGCGTAGCGGGACAGTCAGCCTCTGCTCCTCCTTTCTCTTACAAAGATGCAGTACACTCTGAGAACCCCAAACCCCTGGAAGCCCTTAAACCCAAGCCTTTTTTGGTTGACAAGCTAGAGGAAGTTCCCTCTGTTGAGATCACCCATGAAGGTCTCACAAATGTACTTCAAAAATTTGCAGAAAGAGCCATCATATGCAGATTTAATGGACTGTGACTGCGCTCTCAGGAACTAGAATGGATCCATGCAAACTGGACTCATCATTTCAAGGTCAAATTCTGTTCAAAAGGATATTTCATAGTTCTGTTTTATAACATTAAGCATTATGTAAAGGCTTTAGAAGAAGGTCCTTAGTTCATGGGAACTGCAGGGCTCTTCTTAACTCCATGGTTCCCAAATTTTGATCCAACAACCGCAGTCATCACCAGGACACTTGTATGGATTAGGCTTCCAAACTTACTAGCCCATTTATGGCATGTTGCAGTCTATAAAGCCATAGGAAAAACCTTGGGTAGTTTCATAATGGGAGATTACTGGTGGGAAAATAAAGGTTTTTACACATATGCCAGAATATGTGTGGAATTAGATTTAAGCAAGGGACTTCCAAACCAAATCAATCTCAAGATAAATGACTTTGTTTGGACTCAGATACTGGATTACGAGAATACTACATTCTGTTGCCGCCATTGCCACTAAACAGGGCATCTATAGAACTCCTGCCCATCTCTCCTGGCAAAAAAGAAAAAGGATAACATCTCCAAGCCTAAATCCAAACGATGGGCTCTATGCTCACCGCCACCAACTGTGGATTTTGAATCCTCCAGCTTAGAAGATGAAGGTAGCGATGAAAATCGGATCATGCCCTTCAGACAATGGACCTTTCCACCGGTGCACCGGTGCATCTCCCCGATACTGCCATCACCCAGAAACACGTCCATGTGACCTCCTCTTCTGAATCGGAAAAGGAGAGCCCCTCTTTGGAGAATTCCAGTCTTCAAGTTGTTTTAGCTCATACACCCCAAGATGGATGGGTTAAAGTCAATAAAAAGAAAGGGAAAAAGCTTTTGCCCATTCTGGGTAGAAGTCGGTCTTTTTTCTTTCCAGTCATATGTTGTAGCTCCTTCCTTGTTTCACTCCATTTATGGGACCGAGGTTGATAGTCTTATCATTTCCGGTTGCCGGTTTTCTATTTCTCTTGATTGTATCATCATCATGTACCATATTTTTACTTAATAGAATTAGTCCAATTCAGAAAAAAACTAAAAAAAAAAAAATTTAAAAAATTCAAACCTAAAAAATAATTTTAAGATTTGTGCATCCATGATCATCCTACATTCTTGTATTTTCATTTTTAACTTATTCTTTGAGACACATGAAGAAAATTATCCCTACCACATCAATGAGTTGCATCATCTTCTCACACACATTCTCCCAAACTAATGAGAAGAGATTGAACACGTAGAATGTTCAAGAATGTAGATATGTTATAGATACAAATTGTCTTTTAAGTTATAAATATGTGGTTATGTCTAGTTTAGTATGGAAGAGATGTTTCCCAGTTGTATTATATAAATTGTTGTTCTGCACTATTATACAAATATTTTGACTCGATTAAATTATTAAAAATATAAATAAATAAACAAATTAAAATTATGATGATGATAATTGTTAGTATGAATTCTTCGTCGAAGTGTACGAAAAAGAACCACTTTAGCTACGCATAACTAATAGCCCTAACAACAATAGAGGCTGCCAAACATCTTCAGATCTGCGATTAGTAGTTAAAATGCTGCAACAAACAGATCTATAAATGGAAAGACATTAAGCAGTAAAGTAAAGAGTTTGCTCCATGCATCCAGCAGACAAGACAAGAACACGATTTTTTGAATGAATTTTTTATATTACAGGGCACCTGGGAGGAAACAAGAAGGTGTATCCAGATCTCCTCAATGGGATGGGTTCTTTATAGTCCTCAGCACTTCAGATCTAAGCTTTCTCTCTCTTGTAGATGTAGAAAACCCAATGCAGAAAGTAGAGCTCAATGGGAGCAAAATGGTAGGAATGAGACCAAGTGTATAGATCCAGAGTGATCTAATAGGCAACAAAAGGTGAAGAATGATGGGGAAAACCCTCCTATTTATAACAAAATATTGGGTCATTCTAGATCTTGGTGCATGATTAAAATAATGTTAATCAAATCTAGATCCACCTCTACGGAATATTTTATTATTATTTGTTTGGAGGGAAAGGGTGTTTGACTTGGGTCAAATCCCTTGATTAGTGAAGAATAAATAAATAAATGGTTTATTTATCTTTTTAAGGAAGTGGTTGGGATATAATCAAATAAATAATGATTTATTTAATTAATGGTGGTTGATTTGGTCATATTTAACAAGGAATATTATCTAAATAAGATTTAAATAATTATTCCTAGAAAATAATAAGATAACTATGGGTTTATCTCATTAATTTCTTTGTTTTTTGGGTTAAACATGACTGGGAATAATAATTAAATTATGGTTTAATTAATTATTCCTTGGGGAAAATCAAACAAATATGGGTTTGTTTAATATTCCCTTTTGGGGTTTTCTAATTAACATAGTGGCAGTTTATAAGTCATGAATGCACATGGTGTACTTGGGTCCATCTAATGATGAAGAGTTAGATGACCAAAAAATGGTGTAACAGATTGCCCCCCAGCGTGCGAGTGTCAGGAGCAAATAGTATGACCGAAGTACGTTGTAAGAAGACAATCACTAGACAACAAAAGGGTATGTCAGAGAGAGAAATATGAGGTAGATAGTGTGCTGAAGGACTAGACCCTGAGGAGACGAGACTGTGAGAGCAGCAAAGTCTCCTTTTATGAGGAGGTACTGTCTTTGAAAGCAGCGGAGGGGGAAACATACCCTATAACCGTAAAAGTGATGAAATAAAAGAGTAGATGTGTCAGGTAAACAAGGGACCGAAACCATAGTCTTATTTAGCATAATACGGAACCGGAATAAAATACAATGAAGAGTCTCACATACATGCGTACACAGGATATGACCGGGAATAGTACAATAATATCTGAGTACATGAGATACAAATACAACCCAAATGCCCCCTTTAAATGGGGAAGGGCTCACAAAATCTGACTGATACATGCAAATCAAAGAGGCGCTGCAAGTGGCTAAGGCCAACATCATCAAATATCTGGAGCTGCATCGAAGGCTGCAAGGAGGAGGTCATCCGGGCATGTGGGGGGCTACCTGCGGGGCCACCCCCTCATGAGGGTTGAGACATCTCACACACACCCGGGAATCATCAAGAGCTGTAACACAGGTCCACACTAGGCCCATCCCGAGTATCTGAATCGGTGATCATCTTGAAAAGAGGCTGGAGGAAGCCAGTCCCGTCGAAATCAAGGAAGATACACACGTCAGAGGATGATGACCGAAGTGGAAGAGCTGGAACAAAGGTACTGCCTTCCTCTAGACCTTGCCCTGGAGCAAATATCTTTGCAGATATCTGACAGAGAGAGTCAAAAGTAGCTGAGGCAGCGAAGGCCTGAATGGTAGAGATGGCAGAGAGAAGAACAATAGAGCGACAGACAGACTGACGCTAATGATGATAGTGGAGATGGGAAGGATGGAGTGGAGAATGGACGACTTCCCTTGTTAGAGCATAAAGGGCATGAATGACATGGCAGCGACTGACACAATATCGAAAGGGACAGGGGACAGTGGGGCTGAAGGTCATGATATGCGACACAAGAGAGGAACCAAGCAAAGAAGGATGGAGGGCTATAGTGGGGTGTAAAAGGACGCAGGATAGACTCCATGAATGCAATGATGACTCGACTTGGATGCTCTAAACAAGGGCGACTTTATAGTGCTGCCACACAGTGAAGGCCCCAATGGGGGGTCATGGAAGCATGAGTACAAGGTGGGCACTCATGACGAAAATCGACACGAACATGGACAAGTAAGGGAGCGATATGGTGCCCCAAGTACAAGTGTCGTAAGTGAGGAAATTCGATTTTAAGGAGCGGTGAAGTGACCCTTTGTGGACAAAATGTGTCCAGGTGAAGTATCAAATCACCAAAAACTAATAAAAACCCATTTGAGAGCTCGGTGAGATTTGACCAGCGGTGCTGACGGTTCGTCGAACGGGGCTACGGTGTGGTCGCAGCAGTCGAAAGAAGAAACAGGAGTTCTCTTTTAATGAGGCAGTTTTCCCTCCAAAATCATTCATTTGCTATTGTTGCTGTGGTGAATGTGGAGAGGAGAGAAGGCCCTAAATCTTGCGGCGAACGTAGCGGACAAACCGACCGTTGGAATCGAGATCTGTCAGTTGGAGGTAAGAGGCCTAACCTTGCTCTTGCATTTTGGTGGATTACATTTGCAGTTTAGGGCCCAAAACCCCAGAAACAGCCCCTCCCTCAGCTCTACGGCCGGGTCGCACTTTTTGGGGCAAAAAGTGCGACCCAGGACGCAGGTTTTAGGGCAAAAAGTGCGACCTGGTCCAGAAAATGGCAGAAAACTGCGACCTGGGAGATGAGGGGGGTTTTAGTGCTGTTTTATGGCTGGGGGTTGGGTTTTGGTGTGTGGTTATGGTTTTCCCGATCTGTACCCTGACAAAAAGAATGTGTTTGTGCAGGTATGGCAGAGTTGCGGGTCAACTGGAGAGAGAGGGATCTGGGAACACTTCGGACAGAGATCCAAGCGGATCAGGGCGTTCGTTGTGTATTGGCCAGATTTGGGGTTCTCAAGTTTGTGGAGAACCCATTGATGAGAGCAGGGGAACCATTACTGGCCCGGATTATCAGTTATTGGGATCCAGATCAGGAGATCTTTGTAGTGCAAGGGCACAGGATCGAACTAACGGTCCAGGATGTGTACTTCCTGACCGGCCTCCCACCACTGGGGATAGTGGGAGACACGCAGCCAGTGTTGCCGCGGGGGCGCCATATCATGGAGTTCGTGGAACGCCATTGTCGACCGGGTCTCCAAGTCAAGGGGACTCGAATATCGATCGGGGATCTAGAGAGGCTAGAAACCCGTGCAGTGGCCGCAGTTGTGCTGCGAATCCTGGGCAGCCAGGCGTTCCATCACATCATCGGTGGGCAGATGATGATAGTGGAGAGTGTGTTGGGTGGGACCTACTTTGGGTGGGCCCAAATGATGCTGGTGTCGCTAAAGCGACAGTTGTCGCTATGCAGGCGGCAGGTGAATCATGATTTCTCATATGGGACTTTATTGTGCGCCTTCTTCTTTGAGAAGATCCCGACCTTGAGGCCTCGTGTGCAGCTTCCAGATGGGGGCCCGAGAAAGCCTAGGATGCGTCGTTGGGGACGACTACTCTGCAGAGGAGGAGGAGGGGCGGTCGGGCGAGTGTTTCGACCGAAGTTCTTTGCCCATTGGGATCAGATGCCGTTGTACATAGACGACTACCCGTATAGTGGGATGAGCGACTGTGGGGATCCGGATCTGCCACTTCCGTCTGGTCGAGTCTGGGGGCCCGATGGTAAGTGAAAAATTGATATTCTTATGTGGGCATGTTAAAGTCTTTGAATAGTAAATAATGATACTGATTCAGGGACTTTTGGTATGCAGATATAGCACCGGTAAAACCGGCCAGATATATGGGACGACCGACAGCGTCTGGAGCTACGGGTCCGAGTGGGTCGAGAGCAGCGCAAAATGAGGATGCAACCGCCCTACTAGAGGACATCCGCCGTAGATGTGAGCAGCTATTGACCGGAGTATCGGAGCGCGGGTGGCAGGACTTAGATGACCAGTACATAGAGCCATGTGTTGGTCTCCCCTCGGAGTGGCGAGGTATCATGCGGCGCATGGCGATGGCCGGTCAAGCTATGCGTGATCTACATGCTGCAGGGGCAGAGCCATTGGCCCGGGAGCCTCCATATAGTGATTAGGGGCATATGGTGCCCCCTCTGATGTATGTAGGGGCAGGTGGTGCCCCCTATAATGTATGGAGGGGCATATGGTGCCCCCAGTTTTTGGATTGTGTTTGTAACATGCTATGGGCATGTCGTATGTATATGTATGGAGGGGCATATGGTGCCCCCAGTTTTTGGATTTTGTTTGTAACATGCTATGGGCATGTCGTATGTATCAGAGTAGATGGACTCATCAATATATGGTTTGCGACACATATTATGGATATGTGTCGTCTTTTTATGGTTGATTTAATGTTATTGTCTTGTATGAATTGTGTGTGATAAATGCCAATCTAGAACATGGTTTGCAATACTATCTACGTAGTGGTTCTGGTCTCGGGGTACATGGTTGAAAGTTATGGTTTCAAACGCACGTATTAAGACTTTCACTCGTAAATAGCGTCTAAACAGCACAGGGTTATGCACACGATAAACACCATTTAGTTGCATTACAAGAAGCAGGGAATCCAAATGAACGTGCAGATGGCGGATGCGATGCAAGAGGGCATCAGCTAATAGGCCACGCACTGCATCATATTCGGCTTGATTTTTGGTGGCAGAACCAATGCATACCCCATTAGACAGAACGAGGTCATGCAAGGGGGTGAAGATGGCCCACCCTGCCGAGGCAAGATTCCTGGAGTAGCGACTTGCACCATCGGCGTAACCGATAAAGGGTGTGGACGGGGGGTCCTGCAAAATGGTGTGACAAGACAATAAATGAGGGGATGAACGGAAATGACGGCAGCGTGAGGGTACAGAAGTCATCGAGTGGAAATGGTAGGAGGAAGGGGCAGGATGATCAAGACTCAAACAAGGTGGTGTATGAGAGCTAACGGAAACATGGCGAGGACTCGGGCTGCGGAGGTCAACAGAGACACAAGTGGAGTGATCTCGAGTATCGAGGGACACAACAGGGGAGGATGCAGGCGGGCGAGGCTCCGAGTGGCATGCAGAGGAGGATAGGTAAAGAATGGTTACTGTAGACTCCGTCATCTGAACATCAGGGGGGGGAATGTGGATGGGAGCGGGGGGATCCTCAGGCTGGCCTGCAGCATACTGCGCGAGAATGGGAGAGGCGGATTGATTTTGTTCAACCTCATACTCGCGGATCACCTCAAGGGAGGCACGGTAATGCGTTAGGTGAGGACAATAATGGGAGTAGTGGCCATGGACACCGCACAAGGCACAGGGCTTGTTGGTGCGGAGAGTCTTGGGGACGGTCGAAGAAGGAGTGGGAGTTTCAGGGACCGTGGTGTCGGGGAACGCGACTTTTACCATGGGACGGATACGAGGTAACTCGGGACAAGCATGGGTGGCATGACCAGTGACATCACATAAGGCACAAGGCTTCGCTGGTGGAGAAGGAGCCGGGTTGGTCGTGGTGGTTTGGTGGTTGCCCCTTTGAGGGCTTTGCCTTTCTTCCCGGGAGCCGTCACAACAGGAGAAGGGTCCTGTGGAGGTGCTGGGGGCACAGTGGCTATGGAGGAAGCGAGGGGGACCGGTTGAACCGGTGTCAAAGCCATGTAAGGTTTGGGGTGACCAGGGGGGGTGGCGGAGTACGGGGGTCGAGGTACCTGCCGGAATGCCCAAGGTCAAGTTAGGGAGAGAGGGTGGCCATGACGGGGACAGAATATACTCGGGAGGGGGAGGAAGGGGTCTGTCCGGCGGGGTGTGACCGGGAGTGCGGCTGAGATGGTTGAAGACCGGGGAGGCAGGAGCACAAATGGATAAAGAGGTTCGGGGATGTTTGTAGGGGAGGGCCGGGAAGAGGAGGTCCGGGCTGGCTGCGAGATGAATGGCTAGAGCGGGTTGGAGGCGGGTTGGCCGACTAGCCGAGCGGGCGGGTTGCCGACGGCTGAGACGATTGCATCATGCAAACATTCGGCAATTTGGGGTCGGTGATGGAGGGGGAAGATGAGGGAAAGGACCAAGCAGGGTGGAATCTTTATAGACGCCAGGGGAGACACTGGTCAAAGAATCGACGGTTTGCTTGTTGGCTACGGAAGAGATGGTCGTCTCGGAGGAGGTCGGAGACGGCGGCTCATGATAAGATAGCTGGTCGATGGTGACTATCTTCCCATTATGTGGAAAAGACATCTTGCGGAAAACCGCGGATGGGACAGCAGACATGGCATAGGTGTAGCTTTACCCCAATAGAATGTTGTAGTCTAGAGGGGCGTCAATGACTTCGATGTCAACGCAAACAGTCTTACCGGCGAGGGTGATGGGACAGTTACGAAACAGGCCAATAGGCTGGGAGGCATGACCGTCCCACGCTCGAAGGGTGATCGTGGAAGGGGCCAGCTCAGAGGATCCGAGTTGCTTCCAAACCGAAGCGGACATCACGCAGGTGGATGCCCCCTCATCAATTATACACCGGGATACAGTGGCGTTCCGGATTTTGACTGGGATTTGGAAAGCAACGGAAGGAGGAAGAGGAGGGTGGTCCGATTGAGTGGCGTCGAAAACAATCATTTGGTCATCGGCAGGATCAACAGCGCCCACGGCAGATAGTAGAGCCTTCTTTTGAGAAGGGCACGACTGGAGGAGTTCCAGTGTGGAAATGGCAGCAGGGGATTGTGCCAAATCATCTACTATACTATACGATTGAGCGGCTCGACCGGAAGCAGCATTTCGGCGTAATGGACCCTTTGGAATCTTTGGGTGAACCTCAACTTTGGGTTGAGGGATGTGTAAAGGGCCACTGGATGTCGAAAGAGGCTCTGTAGAACCTGAAGATGGAGACTCGGGAGCAGACTGAGCAGGAGGCTTGGGGTACTGGCGAGACCGAGTTTGAAGGTGAAGGTCGACGGAAGGGGAAGGATCGGAGCGCATCATAAGGATCTGGTAATCAGAGGAACCAGAAATGGACGAGGGGGTGGCTACATGGCTGTCGAGGGGTTGGGTAGCCACGAATCCCTGTTGAGGGAAAGGATCAGTGAACACAGCTGGCTGGGTAGTGGCCACATTAGGAGGAGCATGAGGGGAGGCGTGTTGTTCGCGCAATGTGGCTTGAGACTCCCACATCTGTCGCATCTGGGGTAAGAGAGGACAATCGTGAGTGTAGTGACCGTAAACGCCGCAACACGAACAGGGCTTGTTTGTGTGAAGCGGCCTGTCCGACCTGGGCGGAATGCCCTGTGGCTGGTTGCTAGTGTTAGGGTCCACACCAGAATTGGGTCCTCGGTTACCGGGGGCAGACTGGTTCTGGTTGCCTCTCCGCCTTCTTTGAGAAGAAAGGGGATTAATCGCACCCTGCTGTGCAAATACTTGCCCTGGAGGGGGTTGTAAGTGCTGTTGCGGGTTGTGAGGAGGCAAGGGAGGTGGAAGCGCATATGCTGGAGGAGCTGGCGCACCAGGCTGTGGATAAAATTAAGGGTTGGGTTGGGCAACATTGAGGTAAGCAGGAGGTTGGGCAAAAGGAGGAGGCATGCCGTATCCTGGATACATGTTGCCGGGAGGGGGAAGAGTGCTGGAGGTGCTGGCCCCTCCCTGAGGGAGACCATAGCTCATAGGAGGGTGAGCAGATGGGTGGGAAAGAGATCCAACAATACCGTCGGCGGAATGAGATGCCCCCGGGGTGTTAGTGCCACCGGGCCTGGGGATGTCAGGAAGAACGGTATAAACATAACCAGATTGAGCGTAGATCAAGTCATATTTTAAAGCTATTTGGAGGGCGGCTTCTTCAGTTTGAGGAAAGTGAGAGGCGACATCTTTGCCGATGGGAGACGGGAGGGTGCGAAGGAACCAGTACATGTAAACCCGATCTTCAAAGGGAGGGGCTCGACATAAGCTCCGTCTTCGTCGCCATTCCTGAACATGGGCAGAAAGGCGTGTGGAAGAGGATTGCTTAAATGAAGTCAAGAGCTCCGTGCCGGTGTCGTATCGGAGAGGGAGCTGGAAGTACGACAAAAAGGCTTGGGCAAGAGTCTCGAACGTGGTATGGGAGGAAGTGGCCTGTTCGACATACCATTTAGAAGCTTCGCCGGTAAGCGTGCGTTGGAACAAACGAAGACGGATGGAGTCATCGGTAATGGAGTTGGTGGAACACCACATGTGGAAAGACCGGACGTGATTGGTTGGGTCTTCGCCATTAAGGCCCTCGAACTTAGGGATATCGGAGGGTAACTTGGTAGGCATAGTGGGCCAGGTAGTATTATGGTGAATGGGGTCGTTAATCAACTGATGGAAATCGGGGAGGCTGAGGCCTGCAATGTACGGCAGCACAGGGGTGGCCGGAGTAGTGGTTGTGACGGTTCCACTAGAAGTAGGGCCGGCATTGGGGCCGGGAGAACCGCTAGCATTAGGCCCTGGTCCAGACATGGTGAAGGTAAAAGGGGGAGAACCGGAAGGAGAAGGGGGACCCGATGAATCAGGAGAGGAGTCGGAGTGCGGACTCGAAGGTGGGCTGGCTCGACGACGGCGGTGCGGAGCAGGTCGATCAACCGGAAACTGAGGGTGAAGGCCAAGAAGTCTCCGGGAAAGGCGCCTTGGGGGCGCAATGATGACAGGAAGAAGGAAACCGACAAGGGCAGAAAGGGACAAAATCAAGGAGGTCAAGGGCAGAAAAGGTGCAGTGACAATTGATTTTAGAGTCTTTGCCAGGCGGTGTAAACCAGGCGCTTCTTCACTTAGGGTCAGTGTGTGGCGTGCATTAATTTTAATTTTTAAACCCTTTCCGTTGTTGAGAGCAAGAAAAAGTGTGCTGCGTAGCTGAAAATAAACCTACAGAGAACAGAATAGAATGCTGAAATAACAGAAAAATAACAGCTACGTATGCGTCTATCTAACCCAAGAATCAGGGGTCTCTCACAAGCTTATGCCGAAAGAAAGGGAAAAACTATGTAAAACACACAAAAAAAGAGCTCAACAGATCTAGGGTCGAAAGGGACAGGGATCTGGAGGATAAAGCTGCAGGAAAGAGGTGCAGATCACAGCCAAGAGACAGAGGCAAGGTGGCTGGAAAAAGGAAGGAAATCAGCAGAAACCGGAGGGGGCAAGGCGGAGGCCTTCAAAGGAGGTCCAAAAAAAACGACAAGAGGTGATTTGAAAGGAAAAGAGGCTGATTTCAATGGATCTGAAAGGGAGGTAACAGATCTGGAAAAGAGGGGGCTGAGGCTCTGAAAAACCGACGGCTGAAACAACTAAAACTCTTCCACAAGAAGTGGAGGGTACTAAAGCCCTAAGGGGTTGGGTTCCCACTTAGATGAGTAAAAACAGATCTTGGTCGGCGGGGTGAGACGGTACAGAAGACAGCGAGGCTTGCAACAAAACCCCGGAAAATTACGGAAAAATCTTTGGAAAAAAGGCGAGTCGCGGTTTTGACGTCTGAGTGCGAATTCGCAGAAAACAGGCTGAAAAGTGCGACCTGGAGGTCCAGGTCGCGGGTTTAGGGCCAAAAAGTGCGACCCCCCTGTTCCGGTTGTCTCGGCGGCAGATTTTCAGAAAAGTTGCCGTCTCAGTTGCGGCTGGTGTCGCTTACCTGCGCAATAGGGCCAGAAACACACGGAAGTTAGAAATTTTAAGTTTTAGGGTTTTATGTGAGAAAAATGACATAAAAAGAGGAAAACTAAGCAGCTGAAAAGAAGCCCTAGGGCCTGAAGTAGCTGGATATGCAGGAATATGAAAAACGACAACGGTCGTAATTTAAAACCCGTGTGGAGTCGCCATTTGTTAGTATGAATTCTTCGTCGAAGTGTACGAAAAAGAACCACTTTAGCTACGCATAACTAATAGCCCTAACAACAATAGAGGTTGCAAAACATCTTCAGATCTGCAATTAGTAGTTAAAGTGCTGCAACAAACAGATCTATAAATGGAAAGACATTAAGCAGAAAAGTAAAGAGTTTGCTCCATGCATCCAACAGACAAGACAAGAACACGATTTTGAATGAATTTTTATATTACAGGGCACCTGGGAGGAAACAAGAAGGTGTATCCAGATCTCCTCAATGGGATGGGTTCTTTGTAGTCCTCGGCACTTCAGATCTAAGCTTTCTCTCTCTTGTAGATGTAGAAAACCCAATGTAGAAGATAGAGCTCAATGGGAGCAAAATGGTAGAAATGAGACCAAGTGTATAGATCCAGAGTGATCTAATAGGCAACAAAAGGTGAAGAATGATGGGGAAAAACCTCCTATTTATAACAAAATATTGGGTCATTCTAGATCTTGGTGCATGATTAAAATAATGTTAACCAAATCTAGATCCACCTCTATGGAATATTTTATTATTATTTGTTGGAGGGAAAGGGTGTTTTGACTTGGGTCAAATCCCTTGATTAGTGAAGAATAAATAAATAAATGATTTATTTATCTTTTTAAGGAAGTGGTTGGGATATAATCAAATAAATAATGATTTATTTAATCAATGGTGGTTTATTTGGTCATATTTAACAAGGAATATTATTTAAATAATTATTCCTAGAAAATAATAAGATAACTATGGGTTTATCTCATTAATTTCTTTGTTTTTGGGTTAAACATGACTGGGAATAATAATTAAATTATGGTTTAATTAATTATTCCATGAGGGAAATCAAACAAATATGGGTTTGTTTAATATTCCCTTTTGGGGTTTCCTAATTAACATAGTGAAAGCAGTTTTACTTGGGGTAAAACTGGTCTTACATGGTGTACTTGGGTCCATCTAATGATGAAAGGTTAGATGACCAAAAAATGGTGTAACAATAATGATTAAAATCCATTAAGAAAAATGTGGTCTACTATACATTAAGAGGAAGAAGAATCTAATTGTAATTCTTTAGAATCTTATTTCTATGTTCAAAAAGAAGGGAAAGAAGCGCACCAATATCACTATAGTCGGGTTCACTTAACTAGTCAAGAAGATTGGAAGTGTGATATATGTAAGGGAAATGAGATCAGATGTGAGTAAGGGTTACATAATCTAAAAGAAAGTGATTTTCATCCTCCACCTCTTTGTATCGCAAAGCTGACAAATTCGATCATCCCAGGGGGACTTAGGAGTAGACCATGACCCGATTTCTCTCTGAATCTCATGAGAATTAGTTCTAATCTTAGCAATGTTCATATTTTTATTTGAGTTGGTCAAAACAGAAAGATAATGTATCAGCCCTCGTAAAAATACATGTATATATAAGACCATGGTCATGGGACAAGTATTCGAAGTTGAATGTTGCGAAAAAGATCCTAGTGTGTGTGTTCATTGGTTTATTATGGCTAAGGAAATTGGAAAAGGAAAATGCAAAGGCATTTGGAAAGGAAAATATAATTTTGGCACATTTATTTATGAAAATAATGAAAATTAGGAGAAAAGGGAGATGAAAGGTCACATGTTTTGTGTGAGGAGGACAATGAAGGGAAATAATGGAAAATAAAGAAAATAGAAGCCTCTTCAATAACAAGGCTTTTGAGGATCAGTTGGTACCTTTTTGTTAGTTAATTTTTTGAGCTCTCTCATTATTCTCTCTCTCTCTCACTCTTGGAAACTTCTGAGTTTTTAGAGCACTTTGGTGTTGTGTACACGATTGTACACATGGTGTTGTGTGCATGTGGTGCTATGTACATGTTGTAAATGTGGTGATGTGTGCAGGCAATGCCATGTACATGTTGTGCATGTGGTTCTATGTACATATGGTGTCATGTAAATGTCATGCATGTGGTCCTCTTAACATGTGGTATTATGTACACATTATATAGGTGGTGTGGTGTAGATTTGGCATTGTGTACACATTGTGTAGGTCACTTCATGTCCATCTCATGCTGTGCACATATTGTGTAGACAGTGTGTATACATGTGGTACTATGTACATGTTGTTCATATTGTACTAGTATGGATGTGGTATTGTGTGCATGCCATACATGTTGTGTTGCGGGTATGTCGTACTATGTATGTGCATGGTGTAGTCATGGTATTGTGACATATGTATTTGTTGTGTTGTAGTATGTATATGTATATGTATTGGGTTGTGTTCAGTTGTACACCAGGTGTGGATGTATGTATTGTGTGGTGTTGAATGCCTTGTCTCGATGTGTGTGTTGAAAATTGTGTCTTGGTGCTTGCCGGGTGTGGCAACCAGTTTGGTATGTGTAAAGAAAGAACAAAGGCAGAAGTAAGGAAATATGAAGGACATATATCAATATTTTATTATGCATGTGATATGTGATTCTAAATTATGATGGTTAGATATGATTTATGGTTATGGTTTATGATGATTGCATGTTATTTATGAGTTTTATCTATGAAGGTTTCATTTTCAACTAACCATATATGACATGTTTATACATGATGATTTAATCAAACAACTAATTTTACTTGTGTGATTGGAAGTGAAAAAAGTTGCAAGTGTATCTTATTGACGAGGTACCAACGAGATATGATGTGAATTTATTTCAATTTTTTTTGGATATAATGGCAGTTATGTGCTTGGTATAGGAAGCACGAAAATTCCTGGTTGGGTGGTTGAAGGCTATTGCAAGAACTAGAAGCATTAGCAAAAGGAATTGAAACAGACAATGTATAATATTGGTAAAGCACTTCAGGAGTAGGGCCATCGTGGGACACTGGTGCCCAATAGTGTCCATTGATTTCCATGAACATGCTATGACCGGTATGATGGTTTTGAGGTAGGTATATGCATCATTTGTTCAAACTTGTGATGCAATAAATCCTTGCCAAGGGATGGATTTCCCAGGATGGGGGTGCTAGCAGAACATGGAAGGTGAGTGACTGCACAGAAGGTGTGACTTGATTTCCTGAGGGAATGTGTAGCAAATAAGGGAAGGTCAGGATGGATTTGTTTTGGTCATTAGAATTACCATATGGAAGAAAATGCACATTTGGAGTGTGCCTTGGAACAATGAGCTGGTAACTGTTCATTGACTAGACAAGTCGTGCAGGATTGTAGCACTGGACATTGGATGCAATTTTGACTTTGACAGTGGATTTTGGACTTCCTGGGAAGGAGGTGAGTCCTAGTACTACTTTGAGGGTGGAGGTGCGAGCCTCTGAATTCCATTCTTGTTGATACATGAATTGTATCCTTATATTTGATGGTTGAGAAAATGTGTATATGTGTACATATGTATATTATTTCAAATAATATATCGAGATGGTTTATAAAAATCCATAAATAATATGGTTATTTGATGGTTTAAGCGAATGTGCATAATTATATGTTGTTGTGATTGTAAATACCATAATGTGCTATGTTATAAAGCTCTAGTAAACATTACGATTATCATGTTTTAGCAGGTTATTCGTTGTAAATACTGCAAAGTGTTATAAAGCTCCATAGGAAGTATCTTTTGTTTTCAACATTTTTCTTGTTTCTAGGTGTCATTGAACACCAAGGATTGCATTCCCCAAAGGGGGAGGGTTATGTAACAACACTGGTAAAAATAAATGTAAATATATATATAATACCATGGTGATGGGCCAAGTGATCCAAGCAGAATGTTGGGCAAAACATCATAGTGTGGGTGTTCATCGGTTTTTTATGGCCAAGGAAATTGGAAAAGGAAAAGGCAAAGGCATTTGGAAAGGAAAATCACATTTTGGCACATTTATTTATGAAAATAATGGAATCTAGGGAAAAAGGGAGATGAAAGGTCGTAGGATTCATGTGAGGAGGAAAATGAAGGAAAATAATTGAAAATGAAGAAAATAGAGGCCTCTTCTATAAAATGACTTATGAGGACCAGTTGGTACCTTTTTTTTTAGTTCAGTTTTGGATATCTCTCATTATTCTCTCTCTCTCACTCACTCTTGGACACTAAGTTTTTGTACCACTTTGGCATTTGAGCAAGATAAGCATGAAAGAAGGGAAAGGAGGAAGCAAGCAAGGAGGAGCATGAATCAAGGAGCTGCAACAGGATTCTTGGCAGGTATCAACATGGAACATTTTAGGGGCTAATATTTGTAGGTTGACTATTTTTACATGATTTTTCGAAAAAGAAGATTCACCAATTTCCATTTTCTATAAAAATGATTTTCCCAAATTTTACAATTTAAAATTATTTTACCTTAAAAATCGGCAACATTATATAGTTAATATATATAAAATCATTATAAATTTGAATAGTTTTAGAAATACATCAATAATTTCTTTATAGTTTGTATATTAGGGACTACTGAGATTCACCAATGTTTTTAAACTTCAAGATAATTTTCCATCCTTCAAATTTTCCCTAGGTATCAGTTTGCATGTGTGTTTTCCTTGACAAATTAGGCATGCTTGGTACTGCATGTGGTTCTTTACTGTCTTGGCATGGGTTTTGCTAGGTGTGACATTGTTTTCAGCCTAGCCTCGTCGTTTCCATATAGATTTGATGAGATTGGTTCTCATACTTTGGTTGAGCTGGATGGTCGGATTAGATTCGAAGCTAAGAGAGGTGGATTTATTTTCGTTGGGCCTAGTATTCCAAGGATGGGATGGACTGTAAATATAGAAGAGATGGTCTCGTTGTAAAGCATAGTGACCACTATATCAGACAGTGGGTTACGGTAAAACTTGAGAGACTAGGAGGTAATAAAATTCATCACGACGTAGGTGAAGAACTATGGTAGCATTCATGCTTGTTTGGTATTTTTTTGGTTGGTTAAGAGTCCCACATTCATGCTTGGAATATGGCACAGTGGCGATTGGCTGAAGTATATTTAACTCTGCCAATCTATGGTCAGGTGGAACGTTGAATTCCCATCTCCAGTTAGCTTTTACATTAATTAATGAAAGGTTTATTTCCTTGGTATTTGATGTGTATATGCATTGGTCTATATATGGATTCTATTGTTTATGTATCCATGGTACTTGTATTAGTATTATTTTGGTTATAAGCATGTATTATGATAGTGATGAGGTATGGCTCTCTCCATGTTTTTACTTGTAAATGAATGAAAAACGTATGTATGGTTAAATTTATTAAATGATAGCTTGTAATGTATGGTAGTAGTGCTTCTTAGCCATTCCGAGATTAGAAAGAGACCGATTTGTTTAAACTCGTTGTTTATACATGGAGATGTTATGTTTGTGACATGTTTAAAGAAATTACTGTCATGTTTGGGTGGGTTCAGATGAGTTCCTGATGATGTGATTGCTTCCATATGTTTTTTTCAATGTTATCTACCCTTTCAGGAAGTTATAGGAAGTTCTGGGTAGTGACCTGGGCTCAGGGGCTGAAAATGTGGCACAAATCCTGAAGCTAAAGGTGGATTTTTTTTTTTGGGCCTCAGGTGATAGCTTGACAAGGCTATCCCATGGCTCTATGGTCTAGAACCACTCCCTTTCCCTTACAAGCCTGCGGCTCAGCCTCAAAGGGTCTAAACATTAGCCCCCTTCAGGGAACAAGACCTTGGGAGTTTGGGCTACCCTCTAGGGATGACAATGATGTAATGTAAGGTGTGTTTTTTGTGTTTCTATGTTTTCCACTTCCTTAAGGTCATCTGTGAGGCTGAATATCATATTATTAGCGTCTTTTGACACGTTTACCCCGGTTGGTTGGTTACTTGGGTAGATGTGGGAAGAGGGTGTTATAGATAATTCTGGTTCTCAAGTGTGGGGTTGATCACCTCTGTATAATATCGTGGCTTCCTTTTACCCTCAATATCCTTATCATCCCATTGCTTATCCTTAAAATAGGAGGTGATTTACATGCTCGAATAAACTCCAAAATGAAATAGCATAGTGAAAGAGCATCATATTAACGATAAAATCACTTATTTATACATGCGAAATCTATGTACGAGTTAATTGTGTCTCAGTAAATTATTAAATGTAAAAACATAATATGAAACTAATTACATATCTTAAAATAAAAATCTTGAAGGACAAGTTAAAATTATCCCTTAATCTGAAGGGGCAACTGACATGCCAAGTGTAACAACCCTAGTGAAAATTCCATGCAATAAAGTGAAAACAATAACCATGTTTGATGGGACATGTATTCCAAGTTGAATGTTCGGAAAAAACATCCTATTGTGGGAGTTCAAATGGTTTATTGTGGATAAGGAAATTGGAAAAGGCTATGGCTAGGGAATTAAATAGGAAATTTTACTTTTGGCACATTTATTAGTGAAAAAAATGGAAATTAAGAGAAAAGGGAGACGAAGGGCCATATGATTCTTGTGAGGAGGAAAATGAAGGTAAATAATGGAAAATGAAGAAAATATAGGCCTCTTCTATAAAAATTCTTCTGAGGATCAGTTGTTACTTTTTTTCAGTGTATTTTTGGAGCTCTCTCATTATTATCTCTTTCTCTCTCATACTATTTGATACTTAGAGTTTTATTGGATCACCCTTGGAGAGTGTGGATACTTGGTGATTTGGATCAAGAAGGAAATGGAAGAGAAAGAAAGAGGAAGAGGACATCGGGATCAACAACTATAGGTGGATTTGATTGCGAGTACTGAGTTGCATGTATGATTTCCTCTAGTTTTGGAATGCATGGTGTATGCATGTGGATTTGAATTGCCTTGGGATTTCCTGGACAACCATGATGTTGTGGTTTTATTTCCATTGATTTTTTTATGGTTGGTCATCATGATTCCTTTAGCTATGGGTTGAGTTATTAGTTCCTGGAAGCATTAGCTGGAAAAATTCTTTGGAATCTGAATAGACAATTGTGGGTTGAGTTACTAGTCCTAGAAGCCTTGATTGGAAAATAAATCTTGAAGCTCTAGGTAGGTTGAGTTACTAGTCCTAGAAGTCCTCATTGGAAAAACACCCTTGAAGCCCTGTAACATTTTGTTTTGAGTTTCTAGTCTTGGAACCCTTGGTTGGAAAAAACACTCTAAAGCCCTCGAACAACTTGTATATAGGCCAATATGTGATGGTTGTGATGTTCGACTATGAGTTGGATTCATTTCTTGAGGGTTGGAGTGTTTTGGCCTCTCGAAGCCCTGGATTTATTGTGATTAATGTTTTTGATAAGATCCCGCATTCACGCATGGAATATGGCACGGGGGTGATTGGTTGAAGTGAGACTTGGCTCAACCAATCTATGGTCGGGTGGAATGGACTTAAAAATAACATACCCTCTATCTTAAAAATAAAAAAACATCCTTCATTTATTACTTACCTTCTATGATAAACTACTTTAATTACATTTCTACAAACTACAATTATAATTAATAACATTACTCTTTTTAACAATAACTTATCCAAATAATTTTTATGATTAATCATCTTTTCATGATTAATCCTCTTTATAAATTAATAATAAAACAAAAATATTTATATATATATATATATATATATATATATATATATATATATATATATATATATATATATTACAATCATTAACATTATAATTTAAATTAATTAATTAGTTTAGCATTTAAGAAAAAATTAATCTTTTTAATAATAACTTACCTCTACATAACTAATTACTTTCCATTTTATAAATAAAAAAAATGAAACATTTATACATATTGAAATGATTACATTATTTAAAGTAACAACTAAATAATCACATTAACCTAACTTATTTATTTATTATATATACACCCTACCAGATTTTCAGAAATGTATTATTTTTAAATTCAAAAATAATAAAATTAAATAAAATTAAATTTATTAAACAACAAAGGAAAATAAAATTTTAGACATGTCGGTTCTTTTATTTTCTTTCATTAATCATTCCTATTTATTCCTCACCTTTGAGATCTTTCTTTCTCACATTTCTACCTTGATGATGAGCCACATAGATGGTTGGAAACATCGGTTAAAACAAAAATGACGATGCGATGTATCCAGAAGACACAGAAAAACTAAATACTAATCGCAAAAGTCTGAAAAATGAAATTTCATACCTATACGAAAGGGACACAATAGATAGCATTCGAACATTTGAACGATACAAATCTCTAATTGTAAGAAGAAAGTATGATTTCACCTTCTTGAAATGCTGTAGGGACACCTCCATCATCTCACATTCGCTAGAATAAAACATTCCCTCAGAATCATAAAAACGATCACATTTTCTTGAAGGCTAGTTTTTCCCTTCTACACAGCGAGTTAAAACGATCCAGACATGTCTTAAGTAATGTCTCTACCAAAAATTTTAAACTTCACTTAATATTAGCTAACAAAATCAACCTAGCTCTCTGGTCCAGAGTCAACGCTGTCTCTGCTATTAGAGCCCTTAATACTGAATCATCAACCTATAAATAAGAATCCCACAAATTCACTAAACTTATGATTAAGAAACATCCATACTCATGCGCAATTACACCTCCTACCATCTCCCCTCGCTCTAACTCCCTGCTTAAACCATCACAAATCGAATCATTAACCTTCATCATCAACTCCATTTAAATCCATAGTTCGCTGAACGTCACTCCCTCTACCAATTATGCACACTCCTCATTGTCCCCAATTCTGTCTGATTCGCTAATCGAGAATGGGTGTCTGCCTAGAAAACCATGATCCAACCTGAATCTCAAATCCTGCACCAATGTAAACACGCACTCCTCCTCTCAGCTCCCTCCCAACGTTGACGACTCATTGTATAGAAACCCTGTTTCCCATTTCTGGGAATGATTTATAGAATCAACCTCTCGACTTTGGGCCGCTCTATCACCACACATAACCAACGTAACACTTTCTGTGACCCCCCTGCACTGCCAGGGTTCCTCCTCACCATCCGCTCATTGGTGAACTACGTTGTTACACTCTTGAATTGGCCTCAATCTATACCTGCATTCCACATCTCACACTGGAGCATTGTTCCGATAACCTTGATCCAGGCTTGAGCCTAGATTCCATCTAGGTTGACAACGTCTTTTACAACGCAAACCATGACCCATCACAACCCCTATCCAACATTGTAAACAAATAAGATAGCCATGATTTCCATCATCGAGCACCGCTCGACCCTGTTCTATCCACCAATAGTATGTAGACTGTAAACCTACCCACACTGCCATCACTCCTCTACAATGTCCCACCTGCAACACCTTGCAAAACCCTCTCACCTCCACCCTCTCACCTCCCATCAACAAGAGCTCAAGCATCCTGTAGCTCCACACCAACATCATCAACTCTTAGGAACATTGTTATGCTAACCTAGAACCTCACACTGACGTTTCTCCTTTCGATTTTGACTGTCACCCCCATCCTACCACAGCTCACATTCATCAAAGCTCTATCTCAGATAATATCCCCAATACCAAATCCCACCCCACTCCCGCACATAATAATCATCATAATAATTTTTTGACTACTAACATAATCAATATGTCTAGCATAGAACTTGACATTCACACATTAAATTTATTAAAAAAGGGGCTAAATTTCTCCATTTTTCTGATGCACATCCCTTTTCAAGATATCCTCAACCTTGTAGAATACAACATAAAGGACCTCCCTTATAATATGAAAGACATAATAAGACAACATTTCCCAGTCATCTAAAGAAAATCAAAACCTCCGCAAAGCAATATTAGCTAAAATGAATTCCTTGCATTAAAATATTTAAACTCCAACCCGAACATTGTAGTACTAAAAGAATATAAGGGGGGAGCCACGTCGATTTGAAATACATATGAATATAATAAAAAAATTATGGATCACATCCTTAATAGTGGCTGCCATAGAAAAATAAATAAAAATCCAGTGGAAAGAAAAACTAAAGAAATCATTAGCTTAATAAAAAAGAGAAATTTAAAAGACAACAAGAACCTAGTTGAAAGCAACCCCTATACCCCTAGAATCTATGGTGCTCCCAAAATCCATAAGGAAGGTATTCCTATCAGACCTATAATCAAAACTATTGGTGGTCCTTCCTATCATCTTGCTAAACACTTAGCCAAGACACTTAAACCTCTTGTGGGAAATACATATTCCTTTATTAAAGACTCTACTCATTTCATTAATGAAATTAAAGACATCAAAATTGATCCTAATGAATTATTATTCAGATTTTATGTCAACTCCCTATACACCAATATTCCCATCAATGAAGCCATGGATGTCATGAGAAAATTAACTGATCTCGACACTTGCAGGCTCATCGAAACATGCCTAAGATCCATATTTTTTAGTTTTAAAGATGACATTTATGAACAAACCTGCAGTGTCACTATGGGATCTCCTCTTTCCCCCATCATTGCCAACTTATTCATGGAAGACTTTGAAACCCGCATCCTTAACTCTGCCCCCTTTCAAACCTAAATGGTGGAAAATGTTTTTGGATGACACCTTTGTCATTTGGACCCATGGGAAGGATACACTAGAGGGTCTTAAATAACACGTCAATAGTCTATCTAACTCAATAAATTTCATCATGGAAACATAAATTAATGCCAGCTTACCTTTCCTTGACATTTTCCTCTCTCATAACCCTAATGTATCCCTCTCCCACTAGTTCTATAGAAAACATATTCATACTGAGAAATACCTCCATGCCTCCTCTCACCATCATCCTACCCAAAAACATGGTTTCCTTAATACCTTAGCAATGAGAGCTATAAGAATCTATGAAAAAGATAATTTGGATTTCTAAAAATCAAATGTCATGGATGTATTCTATAGAAATGGGTACAAGAAACATCAATCTATAAGAGCCTTTTGTAATGCTGGAAAACTGAAAAATAGCAAGAAAACCTTACACAGTGATAACACTATTGGCAGGGTCCGCTTACCTTACATCCAAGGCATACTTGGTAGGATTGGCAACATTTTAAGGAAAAATAACATTTTGACCACTTTCAAACATATGAATACCATTCGCAGTAATATCACATCGGTTAAAGACCCCCTTGATCCTAAATTACAAAAAGGGGGTTATCTCATCCCTTGCTTGTGTGGGAAATGCTACATCAGGGAGACCGGTCGCTCCATGAAAACCAGAGTCCAAGAACACTCAGCTGACATCAAGCACAATCGATCCAAAACATATTCCCTAAATGAGCATTCAGACAAGACCAAACATCATATTTTCATTTAAGAATCACATATCATCACCAAGGTTGACCATTATTTTCATAGAAAATTCAGAGAGGCCCTTGAAACTAATAAGCATCCCAATAACCTCAAATAGGAAGAAAAGTGGAACATTAGCAAAAATTGGGGTCCCACACTGTCCTCTAAGATAACCACCTCCCAAACCTAATATTTAAGATGTTTCCTCTCTTATTTCTTTATAATAATCCTTTTATCTAAACCCTTAATAAATACCTAATTAAATCAAGTTAAATGGTGTCCCTACAACGTCACACTTGAACATATTTCCTTTAGAATCATACAATATTCTATTGGGTATGGATTGACTATATATTCACATGACCAAGGTAAATTTATATTGACAAAGGTAAGAAAGTTGAAGATGTAGATGTGACAAATAGGTATCTAGTTTTACAACAATTTCAGGATGTGTTTCTAGTAGAGATTTCAGAGTTTCCACCACAAAGGGGAATATAATTTTCTATTGAGTTGATGTGAGGGGAATCTCCAACATCAAAGGAGCCATACAAGATGAGCATACCTGTGTTGGTAGAATTAAAGTTGTAGCTAAAGGTGATTCTTGAAAAATGCTACAATAGGTGAAGTGTATCACCATGGGCTGCACCTGTGTTGTTTATGAAGAAGAAATATGATACTCTTAGAGTATGAATTTACTACAGGAAGTTGAACAAAGTGACCATCAAGAACATGTACCCATTATCGAGGATTGATGATTTGTTTGATCAACTGAAGGGAGAAAAAATATTCTCTAAGGTCGTCTTGAGATTGGGCTATCATCAGGTAAACATCAAAGAGCAGTACATCTACAAGACCACATTCAGGACAAGGTACAGACATTATGAGTTTCTTGTAGTTCCATTTGGTTTTATTAATGCCCCAACTACATTTATGTGTTTGATGAATAGTGTGTTGCTTCCTTATTTGGAGAAGTTTGTGATTATGTTTATTGAAGAGATATTGGTGTATTCTAAAAATGAGGAAGAGCATTTGAAGCATTTGGAAGCGGTATTGAGGTTGTTGAGAGAGAATTAATTATATGATAAGCTCAGCAAATGCATTTTCTTCCATACTGAGGTACACTACTTGGGACATGTTTTCTCTAAGGAGGGAATTACAGTAGATATGAAAAATATAAGGGCCATCATGAAGTGGGTAGCTCCTAAGAATGGAGATAAGGTGAGATCGTTCATGGGATTGGAAGGTTATTACAGGATTTTCATCAGGAAATTATCACATATTTCTTATCTGATTATACGTCATTTCAAATGAAAGGTACGGATTTTGACTCGACAAAGGAGTGTGAGGCTAGTTTTGAGTAGCTTAAGAAGTTGTTGACACATGCTCCAGTGTTAAATATTGCATATCTCGACAAGAATTTTTTAGTGTGCACAAATGCTTGCAAGAGAGCACGTGGTGGAGTCATTATGTAGGATGGATAGGTGGTATGCTATGAGTTACAAAATCTGAACGAACACAAGAAGAACTACCTGATATTATACTACCTGCTGATATTATACATAAGCTGATGCTATGATATTGTACAAAAGCTGATGCTATGATATTGTACTACCTGCGATCATTCATGCATTGAATATGTGGAGGAACTATCTTATTGGTAGGCAGTTTGTAATTATGAGTGATCAAATTGGGTTGAGGTGCTTTTTTGACCTATCGAATTTGAATTCCAGGAACGCTGTATGGCTGGGCGCACTCAGCGAGTTTGACTTCAAGATCAAGTACATAAAGGGAAATGAGAATATGGTCACAAATGCTCTTATCAGATGAATATAGGTAAATCACTTATCATTGATGATCTCCTAAGGGTCGGACTTATAAGATATGATCTTGTAGGTAGGTCATCTCGATCACAGGTATATGGAGATTCTGAAAAAATTGGAGCAGAGTACAGGTACAGGTGTTGTTATAGGTACAGGTCTTGGCATAGGTACAGGTACATGTGTTGTTAATAATATATGTATCATTTTTTATAGGTACAGGTGTTGGAATGGGTACATGTACAAGTGTTGTTACAGGTACATGTATTGGCACAAATATAGGTACAAGTAGTGGTACAAGTATAAGTATCGATATAAGTGCAGGTGTATAGGATTTGGACTATTGTCTAACAACAAATGGATTGGTTAGATTTAGATATATGATATATGTACGAGACAACAGTGAGTTGAAGAAATTGATCTTGAGGTAGTTTCATGCGAAACCATATTCGGGTCACCCAGGCTACCAAAATACTTTTATTGGAGTGAAGTGATTTTACTATTGGAACAATATAAAGAAATATGTGGCTGAATTTATAACCATATGGTTAATGCAGAAATTAAACATCCATGTGGATTTCTATAGCTGATTGTGATCCCAGAGTTGAATTGGGAGGTCATTTCCATGGAATTGAACATAATTTTTCCAAGGACATTTAAACAACATGATTCCATCATGGTTGTGGTGGAAAAGTTGAGAAAGGTTACAAATTTCATTCTGGTGAAGACTACATACTTATCTAGTGATGTAGCATAGGTATTTATCAAATACATAGTCATATTGCATGGTGTTTCGAAGAATATTATATTCGACAGGGATGCAAAGTTCACTTCCAAGTTTTGGAAGGATTTATTTGTACATTTGGGCACCAAATTAGACTTTAACACGACCTATCATCTGCAGACATATGGATAGACTGAGAGGGTCAACAGGATATTAGAGGATATATTGAGGATGTATGTGATGCATCGATAGCACAAGTGGGAAGAGTATCTTCCACTGGTAGAGTTCGCCTACAACAAAGGGTATCACGAGTCATTGATGATGAGCCCATTTGGGGAATTGTATTGATGTAGTTGAAACACTCTTATCAATTAGAGTGATTTGGTTAACATGGTATTGAGTGGACCTGATATGTTGGCAGAAATGGAACACGAAATGCAGGTGATTAAGAAGAACATGAAAACATCGCAGGATAGGTAGAAGAGTTATACAAATAGGAAGAAGTTTTTCAAGGAGTTCCAGGTTGGGGATGATGTGTACTTATGTATCAAGCCCAATAAGACCTCATTGAGTATTAGATCATGTTAAATTCTGAAACCAAGGATTTTTGGACCCTTCATGATCATTGAGAGAATTGGTCTAGTAGCTTATCGACTTGCACTACCTTCCACAGTGAAAGTCCATGATGTTTTTCATATATCCTCTCTTTAGAAATATGTCAATTATTATGATCATGTTATTGAGTAGTATTTATTGCAGGTGGAGCCAGAAGGAGAGTTCCAACTTGCTCCTATAGTTAGTTTTGTGGAAAAGGAAACTCATGCTCTGGAATTTAGCAAACGAGCAAGTTAAAGTGCAATGGAAGCACTTTGGGCCCAATGAAGTTACATGGGAGATGGAGGATTAGAAGCGGGTTATGTATCCTTCCTTGTTTTCCATGGAATATTTTAAGGGCTAATGTTCGCAGGTGGGCTAATTTTCCATGCTTTTTCCAAAAGAATGATTCCCCAATTTCCATTTTTTTTTTAAATTGATTCGCCCAAATTTTATAGTATAAAAATATTTTACCCAAAAAATCACCAAAAATTTATATATAATAATATAGAATGATTATAAAACTAAATAGTTTTACAAAACAACATAAAAAACTTTACAATTTACATATTGGGGACTACTAAGATTGGCCAAGTTTTTAAACTTTAAGATAAATGTCCATCCTTAAAATTTTCGTTGTTGTTTTCTAGTTGATGCAAAGCAATTTTTGTGTGATGTTGGTATATGTTTGGTATACTTTTGGTGATGTTTTGATATATTTTTGATGTCATGATCAGGTATATGCACATATGTATATGGATGTAAATACCACCGTGAGCTATGTTGTAAAGCTCCAATAAGCAGTATGGTGTCATGTCATTATAGTTTTCATGTTGTTATGATGTAATGATGGTTTTATTTTAGTAGGGTGATCATTGTAAATACAACATCGAGCTATTTTATAAAGCTCCATGAAAAGTATGTTTTCTTTTTAGTGGTGTTGCTGAGGTATATGTTTGATTGAACAAAGATGATGGTGTCCCAGAAAGGGGAGGGTTCTGGAACAGTCCTGGTGAAATTTCCATGTAATAAAGTTAAAAAAATAACAACAGTTGATGGGATACATATTCCAATCTGAATGTTGGGAAAAAACATCCTAGTGCATTTGTTCACATTGTTTATTATGGCTACGGAAATTGTAAAAGGCTATGGCTAAGGCATTAAAGATGAAAAAATGATTTTTGACACATTTATTTCTGAAAATAATGGAAATTAAGAGAAGAGGGAGATGAAGGGTCACATGTTGCATGTGAGGATGAAAATCAAGTAAAATAATAGAAAATGAATAAAATAGGGGTCTCTTATATAAAAATCCTTCTGAGGATCAGTTGGTACCTTTTTTTAGTGCATTTTTGGAGCTCTCTCATCATTCTCTCTTTCTCTCTCATACTCTTGAACACTTAGATTTTTCTTGGAGCACTCTTGGAGAGTGTGGATACTTGGTGATTTGGAGCAAGAAGGAAGAGGAACAATAGGAAAGCTCAATAGGACATCGGGATCAAAAAATAAATAGGGATTTGATTGCAGGTACCAAGTTGCATGTATTCTTTCCTAACTAGTTTTGGCATGCATAGTGTATGTACGTGGATTTTCCTAGCCTTACCATTTCCTAGATAGCCATGATGTTGTTGGTTTATTTCCATTTATTTTCTTCTGGTTGGTTCTCATGATTCCTTTACTTTTGGGTTGAGTTATTAGTTTCTGAAAGAATTGGTTAGACAAACGCTCTGGAATCTCGACAAACAAATACTGGTTGAGTTACTAGTATTGGAAGCCTTGGTTGGAAAAATGCTCTAGAAACACTAGGTGGGTTGAGTTACTAGTCCTGGAAGCCCTGGTTGGAAAAAACAATCTAGAGCCCTTGAATAGCTTGGATAGAGACCAATCTGTGATGGTTGTGATGTCCAATCGTGAGGTGGAGTCAGTGGTTGACGATTGAGGTGGTTTGGCCTTTAGAAACCCTTGATTGATTGTGATTGATGTGATTGAAGGCACAAGGATGATTGTCTAAAGTAAGACTTGGCTCAACCAATATATGGTCAGGTAGAACGTTGAAGTACCATCTCTAAGTGACGGAAAAAAACATAACTATTGGTATCTGTTAAAAGTTGCGATGTGTGATATTAACACTTATTATTCAAGTGCATGAAATGATTCTTATCTAATAAATCTGTTATAATATCTAACGTCTTAAATAGTTAGATTAGACATATTACATATGGTGTGTAAGATATTTCATAAAAAGAGTTATGGGTTATTAACAACATTTAATGGGTGAAAGGTTCGAAATATTGATATCTAATTGAAGCATGTTTTGAATAATAGGGCACCGGATTTTGATTATGATGTTTTAACTCTATCGTTCTATCTATTAATTGTTGAAATTTGGTACCGGAGGACAGGTGGTTCCCTAAGGCGTTGATCTTTGGCCTAGGGAAAAGTGTCCAAAAGAATTTAATTTTTCTCCTAAAGTGACTTTATAAAGTTATAAAGTCAAATCTCATTTAAAAGTGACTTTAAGTGATAAAGTTACTAAAGTCTAATTTTAAAGTGACTTTTAATAAAGTCAATGTAAAATTAGAAAGGAAAAAGTGACTTTGGAAATAAATGACTAAGTGGGTCTTTATTAAAGTGGGGTGAATTAAAAAATAGAAAGTGAGATTTAAATGGGCATTTAATCTCAGCCCTAGATCTCAATCTATTTCGGCCATTGGATTTAGGGATTCCCCAAAAGTCACTTAGGGTTAGGTTAAAGGAGGAAAAGGAGGAAAAGGTCATTCATTCTTTCATGAGCAGAGTGAGAGAGGAGGAGAGGGAGCTGAAGAGTAATTTCTGAGCAGAGGGAGAGCAGCAAAGGCAGCACAACAAGTCCGTATAGCAAGAGAGCACACTTCCCAAGGCTGAAAAATCCGTACAGAAGAGTTCATTGGCACATTAACCAAGGCAGAAAGTCCGTACAGCATTTGCACGGTTTTCGAGAGAGGGGAAGCACTGTTTTCGAGAGCTGGAACAGCAACAAGGAGCACGATTTTCAAGGCAGATTTTTCTGGGCACGAAAATCGAGAAAGGGGGCTGTTGTCCAATCCGTACGGAATCCGTACAATCCGTACAGTCATTCCTGGCATGCTTTTCGAGGTAGCTAAGATAGCATTTAATGCTGTAATTTCTCTGAAAAATTTATGTTTGCTGTTTGGCACGTTTTTCAAGGTGGAGGGTGGCATGAAAGTCAAGATAAGTGATTTTTGTGTTTGTTGTAATTTTCTGTGTATTACTACTCACTGTAAAAGCATTTTTCAGAAATAAAAGAGAAGCTTCCAGACTGGTTTTCCCCAAGAGTTGTAGGAGGTTTTTCTAGGGTCATGTTGACCAAAAATATCTGTGTCAAATGTGTGAATGACTGTTTTTATGCTTGCTGATTTTTAATTCTGCATTTTCCAGCATTCTGATAAATTTCTAGAATTTGTGTTTTCAGCAAAATTTATTTTCCAGTTTGTTAAATGTATGGATATGGGAAAGGGCATTTAACTATTTTGGAGTAATAAGGTGAAAACTGAAAACCGGGGTGGGAAACTATAAATTTTTACATGGTATCGGAGCTTGAGTGCTGAAAGAGCAGTTTGGGACAGCAAGGAGAAAAATACAGCCTGCTGATTTTTCACTCAGAAAATTCCAGCAAGCTGATTTTTTTCACAAACAAAATTTTTACCTTTACTACAGCAGTGCTATTTTTCAGTTTTAGGACAGCAGGATGTCTTTGGGACTAAGGGTGGAGGATAGGTTGGATGGGCATACCAATTACAGTGTTTGGAAGGAGAGAATGCAGAGTATCTTTGAGGAGGCGGAAGTCTGGGACATAATGGTGCATACCGCACAGAACCCTGTAAATGTGCCTACTGATGCTACTCAGTTGGCAGCATATAATAAAAAGAACAACAAGGGTAAGAGATTGATTCTAGACGGAATCAAAGACCATTGCATTCCTCATGTGAGAGGGAAGAGAAATGCTCATGAGATGTGGACAGCATTGTCCAATCTCTACCAGAGTACCAATGAAAACCGGAAAATGGTCCTGAAGGAGAAGCTAAAGACCATTAAGATGGGCAATGATAGTGCAGTTGGATATCTCACAAAGATTACTAATGTGAGAGATGAGTTGGCGGCGATTGGAGAGGCCATTCCACCCACTGAGTTGGTGCGGATTGCAGTGAATGGCCTCCCCCGTTCATGGATGAACTTTGCTGATGGGGTTTGTGCACGTGAGACCCTTCCCACATGGGAGAAGTTTTGGGATGATTGCATTCAGACAGAGATCAGGAAAGGTCAGCTTGGGGCAGCCAAGCCAGTTGAGCAGGATGAGGATGTAGCACTGTTGGCAGGACGCAAGAAAGGCAAAGGGAAGAAGAAGGCTTCCACAAGCAATGGTGGGGGCAAAGGCAAAGGTAAAGGTAAACAGGATAACACACAGAAGGAATATTCCAAAGTGAAGTGTTGGAATTGTCAGAAGATGGGACACTATGCAGTTGTGTGTTCAGAGAAGAAGAAGAAGAAGGGGAAGAACCAGAGTATGGCAGCTTCAGCAGAGGTTGAGGACTTTGCAGATCGTTTTGACCGGGAGTTTGGGTTCACTGCGTGTGAGTCCTCTAGTGCAGGATTATCTGCCATAGAGGTTCAGAGGGAGCATGCATTTCCCTCGATTAGCGGAGCATCTTCGGGTATCTAGTATGTGGACAGTGGGGCTTCACGTCACATGACAGGAGTCCGTGAGTACTTCTCAGAGCTTTCAGAGAGTGGCACTGATATAGAGGTAGTACTCGGTGATGACAAAGTTGTTAGAGTAGTCGGTGTGGGGACACTGACATTTCAGAGGGAGTCCAAACCTCCCTTGAAGGTGTCAGATGTTCTTTATGTGCCAGGGATGAGGAAGAACCTCATATCCGTCTCAGCTTTGGAGGATAGAGGATATGAGGTACTGTTCAGGGGAGGACAGGTGTTGATGTATCCCAAGGGCACTCCAGCTGATTCAGCTAGAGTGATAGGTGTACGCCATGCAAAGGTGTACAAGTTTGCATTTCAGTCCCTTTTGGCATTGAGCAGTAGTACCGACAACAAAGCTAGCAGTTCTGAGCAGTGTGAGATTTGGCACCGCAGGATGGGGCACATGTATCATGGAGCCTTGAGGAATTTGCGGGAGATCACTACAGGTGTGCCAGATTTCAGTACTGATCACTTTGATACTTGCAGAGGATGTGCGATGGGAAAGTTTGCCAAATCCCCTTTTCCCAGCAGTGATAGCAGAGTGACTGGGATACTTGATTTGATTCATTCCGATGTGAGCGGTCAGATGTCTCATGTTTCCTTGAGTGGATATGAGTACTATGTGTTATTCATTGATGATCACTCCAGGAGGACCTGGATTTATTTCTTGAAGACCAAGAATGAGGTCTTCAAGCGGTTTCAGGAGTTTAGAGCTCTTGTGGAGACACAGACAGGTCAGAAAATCAAGTCCTTGAGGTCGGACAATGGAGGAGAGTACACCCTTGGAGAGTTTGTTGACTATTGTGCGGAGGCAGGCATTAGGAGGGAGCTCACTGTTCCTTACAACCCCCAGTAGAACGGGGTTGCGGAGAGGAAGAACAGATCCATCGGAGGGGCTGCCAAAGCCATGTTACATGATCGGGGGTTGCCATTGTTTTTGTGGGCAGAGGCCTGCAACACAGCTGTTTACTTGCAGAACAGGAGTCCGCATCGTGCCTTGGGGCACATGACTCCTGAGGAGGCTTTTTCTGGGAAGAAGCCTGATATTGGTCATCTTCGTATCTTTGGATGCATTACATACTCCTACATACCCAAGGAGAAGAGGACCAAACTAGAGCCCACCGCAGAGAAGGGTATCTTTGTGGGCTACAGTGAGACCTCAAAGGCCTTTCGGATTTACATTCCTGCACAGAGGAAAGTTGTTGTCAAGCGGGATGTGAAGTTCGAGGAGGATAGGGCCTTTAGGAGGTCACGGGAGTTAGAGTATCTGGATCAGCCAGACCCTTAGCAGCAGTTGAGTCAGTCACAGGGATCCAGTGGGCAGGGATCAGGAGGATCCGGAGGTACATCTATGATGATGCCAGGTCCGTCAGTGGGGAGTGGCTCGCAGAGTCAGAGGGGTGGTGCTATGGGCAGCACGCAGAGCAGTCCACAGAGCAGTTCACTGGGGAGTCCACTGATGGACAGTTCACATGGTACCTCAGCAATTTTAGGGGAGAGCGAGCAGAGGGCGGAGGCAGTGGAGGGAGTTCGGGCTCTACGATGTTGAAGAGGTTTGTTTCAACGGAAATTGTGCTAAGGAAGAGGAAACCAGGTAGAAACACGACACCTTGAGAGAGATGCCACATCTGTTCTTTGAGCCTAAGGGCGGTCAGAAGACATAACACTAGGGGTTTTGTAGCTATATGGCAATGGCTACCAGCATCCTTGACTCTGAGCCTTCTAGCTATGAGGAGGCAGCTAGCCAGCAGGTCTGGAGAGAGGCCATGCAGGAGGGGTATTCTTCTATCATGAAGAATGATGTTTGGGAGGTGGTGCCGAGGCCTGAGGGCAAATCCGTGGTTACTTCCAGATGGCTTTACAAGGTAAAGCATGCTGCAGATGGCAGCATTGAGAAATTCAAAGTGAGGTTTGTGGCTAGAGGGTTCTCCCAGGTAGAGGGAGTTGATTATGAGGAGACCTTCGCTCCCGTGGCTTGATATACTTCGATCCGCTCCATTATATCGATAGTAGCAGAGATGGGTTGGAAGATCCACCACATGGATGTGAAGACCGCATTTCTCAATGGCTTCATACAGGAGGAGGTGTACATTGAGCAGCCACAGGGCTTTGAGGTGCATGGGAAGGAGTCCCATGTGTGCAGATTGAAGAAGGCCCTTTATGGCTTGAAGCAAGCTCCCAGAGCTTGGTACTCCAGGATAGATACATACTTGCAGGGGATGGGTTTCACAAAGAGTGAGGCAGATCCGAACCTTTACTATATTATGATAGGTGAGGAGCCTCTCATTCTGGTGCTGTATGTGGATGACTTAGTCATTACAGGTGCAGAGAGACTCATAGAGCACTGCAAGAGAGATCTTGCGGCGGAGTTTGAGATGAAGGACATCGGCTTGATGCATTACTTTTTGGGTTTGGAGGTGTGGCGGGAGGAGGGGCATTTCTTCCTGGGACAGGGGAAGTATATTGTGGACATCCTTGGCAGATTCCACATGGAGGATTGTAGACCCATGTCGACACCGATGATCACCAACTGGAAGAAGCTTCATGCTTCGGATTCCGAGTTGGTGGATCCCACATTGTACAGACAGCTGATTGGTTCCTTGATATATTTGGTCAACACTAGACCAGATATTTGTTTTGCAGTCAACACGATGAGTCAGTTTATGTGTGAGCCTAGGAAGGTTCACTGGGTGGCTGCAAAACACATTTTGCGGTACTTGCAGGGGACAGTGGATTATGGTTTGGACTACAGGCAGGGGGATGGAGTGAGATTGGCAGGTTACATTGATTCTGATTGGGCAGGTTGTGCTTCTGATAGGAAGAGCACTTCAGGGTGTTGTTTTGGGTTGGGTTCGGCAGTGGTGTCATGGTTCAGCCGGAAGCAGCAGTCAGTAGCATTGAGTTCAGCGGAAGCAGAGTACATGGCAGCCAATCTAGCTAGTTGTGAGGCCATCTGGCTTCGCAAGATGTTGTTTGGCTTATTTGGTCAGCCGTTGAGACCTTTAGTGATTTACTGTGATAATCAGAGTTGCATTAAACTCACGGAGAATCCAGTGTTTCATGACAGGTCAAAGCATATCGGGATCAAATATCACTTCATCAGAGACTATGCTCAGAAAGGAGCTGTGAAGCTTGAGTATATTCCCACTGATGAGCAGGTTGCAGATATTCTTACCAAAGCCTTACCACGGGGCAAGCATGTCTACTTCAGAGACAAGATGGGTGTGGTGAGGAACACCTTCCTCGGTAAGAGGGAGTGTTGAAATTTGATACCGGAGGACAGGTGGTTCCCTAAGGCTTTGATCTTTGGCCTAGGGAAAAGTGTCCAAAAGAATTTAATTTTTCTCCTAAAGTGACTTTATAAAATTATAAAGTCAAATCTAATTTAAAAGTGACTTTAAGTGATAAAGTTACTAAAGTCTAATTTTAAAGTGACTTTTAATAAAGTCAATGTAAAATTAGAAAGGAAAAAGTGACTTTGGAAATAAATGACTAAGTGGGTCTTTATTAAAGTGGGGTGAATTAAAAATAGAAAGTGAGATTTAAATGAGCATTTAATCTCAGCCCTAGATCTCAATCTATTTCAACCATTGGATTTAGGGATTCCCCAAAAGTCACTTAGGGTTAGGTTAAAGGAGGAAAAGGAGGAAAAGGTCATTCATTCTTTCATGAGCAGATTGAGAGAGGAGGGGAGGGAGCTGAAGAGTAATTTCTGAGCAGAGGGAGAGCAGCAAAGGCAACACAGCAAGTCCGTACAGCAAGAGAGCACACTTTCCAAGCATGAAAAATCCATACAGCAGAGTTCATTGGCACATTAACCAAGGCAGAAATTCCGTACAACATTTGCACGATTTTCGAGAGAGGGGCAGCACTGTTTTCGAGAGCTCGAACAGTAGCAAGGAGCACGATTTTCAAGGTAGATTTTTCTGGGCACGAAAATCAAGAAAGGGGGCTGCTGTCCCATCCATACGGAATCCGTACAGTCCGTACAGTCATTCTTGGCACGCTTTTCGAAGCAGCTAAGATAGCATTTAATGCTGTAATTTCTCTGAAAAATTTCGGTTTGCTGTTTGGCACGTTTTTCAAGGTGGAGGGTGGCACAAAAGTCAAGATAAGTGATTTTTGTGTTTGCTGTAATTTTCTTTGTATTACTGCTCACTGTAAAAGCATTTTTCAGAAATAAAAGAGAAGCTTCCAGACTGGTTTTCCCCAAGAGTTGTACGGGGTTTTTCCAGGGTCATGTTGACCAAAAATATCTATGTCAAATGTGTGAATGACTGTTTTTATGCTTGCTGATTTTTAATTCTGCATTTTCCAGCATTCTGAAAAATTTCCAGAATTTGTGTTTTCAGCAAAATTTATTTTCCAGTTTGTTAAATGTATGGATATGGGAAAGGGCATTTAACTATTTTGGAGTAATAAGGTGAAAACTGAAAATCGGGGTGGGAAACTATAAATTTTTACATTAATCTTAGATCTGAGTTTACTCTTTTCACTTGAATTTAGGAAACCACCTAAAGAAGTGAGAATAACTCGAATGAAAAAGAAAGGAAAGGCAATTGCCCAAACATATACTGTAAAGACAGAAACATGCCTTCATTGTTATCAGACACAATGTGCAACAAGGATTAAGACAGTTCTTGATGGGAAGCAATGTACCATCTTTTTGAGAAAAAAAACCAAGATAAATAGTCAAAACAATAACAACAGATGGGGAAGTTTAAACATACCCATCCTACTTTGACATTGCATGTTCATAGAATAGCAACGAGGCCGAAGATTTTACCCTACACAGATATGGTAAAGTGGGTCATTGACCACCTTAACATAGCACACATATCATTCAAGAATTCTAAGCTGGAGAATATTGGTTTGTTCACTGCAGAAGATTTACAGTAATGTATCACCTGCCCATGCCGTAGAAGAATTATGGTAAAGCTTTTTCCAAAGCTTTACGAAGAAGAATATAGACCTCATGAAAGTGATAAAGCGATGGAAATAAGATCAAGACAAGCTAAAGCAGGATAAAAAATTTATGTACCCGATAACACAATTACCCTCCCCTTATTGGTATGCAACTGGAATGCTATGTAGGTTATTTTCTAAACCATATAACACTAGGTTTTCCATAGACTTGGTTCCTTTAATTGACGCAGCCGTCAGTTCCTCTATTATGAATTGGGCGAGAATTATGTGTGATAATTTGGCTAGAACTATCATGGATTATAGAATCAAGAGAAGTGTTTCCACTAGAACAATACCTCCCTTTTACATGTTTGCTTACATTATGGATGCAATTTTAATTTTTTCAAGCTTTCTTATCATGGGATGGAAATGGACAAGCCAGGACCCTACTCTAATTCATATTTACCATAGAGCCCTTTGGGAATCTGATTTTCATTTACATTTCTATAAAATTTGCAATGGAGTTATGTTACCCATCCATTAGATTGTCTTTAATGAAAAAGCCCCTAGAATTTCTAAGGAAGCTAGCACAAACATTTTACCAGTTGATAGATTTTTTGTTGAAGAAAAATTTACTTATATTAGAGTATTGGGAGTTATTATTCCCCCCATGTTTTACCTTATTATGTTCCTGATAAGCTCCTAGCTAGGGAAATTGCCTACCAACTTCTAGTAAGTGGAGTGACCAAACAACTCAAAGAGGCCAAAAAGGCCATTTGGCATACTTTCCTTTTACAGTGTGGCACTTTTCCCCCTTTCGACATTGGTCATGCATTTAAAGATATTTAAATTTGACTTAATTAAATCTAGCTCTAATGCCAAAGAGGCCATATGATTCTAATGGTGTGGTTAAGAATTTTATCACTCATATTAAGCTTAAACCTTTCTTGAATGAGAAAGATATGTTTGATGATTTCTTTGAAGGTGTGGAGAAGCTCACAGATGTATTGAAAATTCCATCTTGTCTACTCCGTAAAACAAACTTTGAGGCTTTTCAAGCATATAGAATTAAGAGGCTACAAGAAGTCCATTTGGAATTGTTATTTATTGACGATGTCAATAGGAAAAATCCTAGTATTAGTTTGCATAATGAGGGTAAAGATATGTCAGAAGATGAATCTCAAGAGAAATGAAATCACAAGTCAGAACAATCACAACATCCCTCTCAGAATTCAGGTCACTCTGACAATGAATCTGAGAGCAGGAATGAGAGTCCTAAGAAAATAATTGAGAAAGTGATTAAAGGGATTGAGATGCAAACTGAAGGAAAAATTAATCGAGCTGAATCATCTTCTAAATAATTTCAGCATATCCAGAATAAATGTAAGTAGACAGAGAATCCTCAATCAAAATATTTGAAGAAAGAATGGGAGAATTTTTCTAAAGCATTGGAAACACCACCACCACAAAGCCTAATGCTGATGAATCAATAAGTCTCCAAACTATAGAGCAGTCCCACTACAGCAGGTAGCAAAACTTCATGATCAAGAGATCATCTCGACATACCGTACATAAAAGATTGTTTTAAGGAGTCAAGAGATACCCTCACTTGATGTCTTCTACAACCCGAATCGTAAGGCTGTACTTAAAAGAAGAAAGAGAAGAAGACTTGATGAATCAGTTTCAATATTATTGATGAATTTGTAGATGTTTTATGGAAAGAACCTTTTGTTGATCCTACATAACATCTGAATAATTTATCACAGTTCGCAGGAGCATATCTTACTCCTACCATTGACAAAGCTACATAGGTACGAATTCTACTTAACCAAAAAGAATATGGAGAAACTAGTAGAACAAGAAAAGTTTAACTCCAATAAGCAGATTGAAATGAAGATGTCACAATTTCAAAAAGATTTTGATAGATTAAAGTTGCAGCACCAAGTACAAATTACAGAAAAAGAAACACAACTTCAAGAAACAATGGACAAATTGAAAATCTATCCTCAAGTAGAAATATTCACAAAAAAAGCACTGGAAATGAATGGAAAGCTAAAGCAGCATCAAGAAACGTATTGTCAACAAATTTCAATCACTAGTTCATACTGCCATATAATCAAGATTTGGATCCAACAAGTGGCTAACGAGAGGCTTGAATGTGAAAAGGTTTAAAGGAAGATTATTGAGTTCATTCATTGGCAAAGGTTTGATGCAGGAAAGAGAGCTTACCTCCCTAAGATAGATAAGTTTCACAAAGATATTTTATTTAAATATTGGGAAATGCATATATTTGAGGTTTCTGTGGTGTAGATTTTCAGATGCACAACTCAGAATATCCATTGAGAAATGTAGCTGAGACAAGAAGAGAAGGAAACGACAAAAGAATCAAGGATGAAAAATGAAATCATCGAATCTATTAATGATCAAATTTTAAAAGTTGAACTTATTAAAGAATCCATAGCTGAAGTACTCCCATATCTCAAACCAATAGAATCACATTGGAATGAAAGTACAAAGATGCAGGTGGAAACTATTAAAAAGATAAACAATTTTGATCAGGAAAATTGCTGGAATTTTTTGATCAAATCTTATGATGAGTGCCTAACTCTATAGTCATTAACTGATTCTACAAAGAAATCACCACCAACACTTTCAAATGTAGTGTTTAAAGGCTAGGTCAGATCCGGGATTACACAACCAGATCAACTAAAGCTAATAGTAAATATTTGTCACCTCCGAGATCAAATGTGCAAAGAGGATCAGCCTACTTAAGCATGTTGTTATTTTATTTCCTAGATTATAGTTTGCATTTACTCATTAAGAGGATAGTTTTTTGAAACCTCCTCCATTTTTTATTTAATAATCTAGTTTAAACATATTTAGTTTAATATTTAAACCCTTCTCATGCATTTAGAGAAGGTTCTAGAAATTTGTGAAACACATTAAAAAAGAATACACTTCTGTAAGTTTGTGAATGCCTTGATGAATTAATGGAACGAAATCTGTTACCTTTTGACATTGAAGTTGTTTAACTGGATTTTCACTATTGTACTCATTAAATTTCTTGGAAGTGAAGAGGAGTAGAAAATTACTATTAGTTTAAATGAGTAGAACCTCGTATATATGGTACTTCTACACATTATATTAAGTTTTGCTTCCTAAATTGACAATCATCTTTTTATCCGTATTATATATTAGAGCTGTTATCATAAGTGAATGTTAAATGCACTTCTGTACTGATATTTTTTATGATTACTTATATTATATATAATAAAACATATAAATGCGATAAATATTTCACAATCCTTTTGATTAAACTATTTTGTCAAAATAATTATTTTTACATAATTTTCATCTCTTTCAACTTGTGAATAATATTCATTACCAATAGTTGGAAGATAACTTTTTAGATCACATGAAGGAATGAACACACCCGTGTATATAGTAGAATACATATTTTATTTAAATGCATATGATAGATTAAATCATTGCCCATTTGCATATTATAAGAAAAACACACCCTCATCATCTTTATTGGGAAATTGGTCCTTTTATCCCCAGTAGGAGCCACTAAACCAAATGGAAAAGGACCTACTCTAAGGTACGGACTGGGTGGTTTCCCCCCATGTTGTTACAGTGGAATTCCGAGGCTTCAACAAGTTTCTGATCAAATTCAATCCCTTAATAAAAATATAATAAAATCAAACCTGTCATGTCAAAATATTTCACAAACTCTCTTTTCACGGATACTATATAGTCATCATTATTCCCTGTAATCATCAAATCATCTACATACACAACCATATATACAACTCACTTTCCATTCCTCTTAGTAAAAAGAGTTTCAAGATATAGATCAAATAACTTATAATTCAACTTGAGAAGGTGTTAGTTAATTTTTCATACCATGCACGAGAGGCTTGTTTCAGTCCATACAAAGCATTCACTAACTTACATAACTTTTTATCTTTTCCTCTGACAATTTTTTTTTTGGAAGAAGCATATAAAATCCTCCTTAAAATCACCATTCAAAAAATTTGTTTTAACATCCATATGGTGTATCTTCTAGATATTATGAGATGCAAGGGAAAACAATGTTCTAATTTTGCCCCATTTTACTATAGGAGAAAACCTCTCTATGTAGATAACACCTTCTTTATAAGTGTAGCCATTTGCTACAATCCTTGCCTTGTATTTGTCAAGTGAACCGTCTACCTCGTACTTGATATTGTACACCCACTTTCAACTAATAGGTTGGATGCCACCAATAAGGTCCACTAACCTTCGAGTTCCATTCTCAAAAACTCTATCATATTCCTTTTTTGTTGCATCCTTCCATTCATCACAATTAGCAACTTTTTCAAAAGAACCGGGTTCACTAATTGTATAATAATTAAATTCAAAATCATGATAAACGTTACCTGAATCACCTTTACGAGAACTTCCTGTTTCAATATCATCATACTTGCTTGGAAATTTTTGAGCACGTTTGGAGCATTGTAAATATTGTTGAAGTCGATGTGATGGCTGCTCATCCTAAAGTACAAGTCCTTTAGGAACACTTTCTCACCCTAAAAAAAAAACACTATCCTCCAATTTTTCTTCAGCATAAACATCCTCATGAGTCAAAGATGGAATAACAACAGTCTGATCCAGAATATCAACGTCCCCTTCAGTATGTGGAAAATCACTATCAGATTCAAAATGGAACTTCGTAGATGCAAATTTCTCCGAAGGAGCCAGTTTCCTATCAACAATGGAGTTATCTTTATCCGATTGAAGAAAAATAACATCTCTAGAAAGAATGAACTCATTATTTTCTTCATCATACAACCTATATTCTTTGGAAGAATTATAATAATGCAAAAATATATATTTTGACTTATTTCTCCTAATTTATTTCATTGTTTCTTAGGAATCAAAGCATATCATTTTGATCCAAAAAATCTGAAATGTTGAACAATTGGGTATCTATTATACCAAATTTCATGAGGAGTTTTGTTGTGAATAACAAAAGAAGGACAAAAATTTCTAATATAAGCTACATAAAGAATAGCTTCACCCCAAAACACCAACTTCATATCCTTAAAAAACCATCATAGATCTAATCGTAGTAAGAAAAGTTCTATTCATGTGTTATGCAACACCATTATGCTGTGGATTATAAGGTATATTAGTTTGATGTTTGATTCTATTGTCCTTCAAATGTTGTTCAAAAGCATGAGAAGTATATTCACTACCATTATCAGTTCTGATAATTCCTATATTCTGTTGAGTTTTGTTTGTAGTCATCAAATGAAAAGTTTTAAGAACTTCAAATACTTGTGACTTATATTTCAACAAATACACACAACACATTCTCGAGTAATAATAAAAAAATGTTAGTACATGTTTATTTCCATTGGCAGTTGAAACAGGCATAGGTCCACATAAATCTGAATGTATATGACCTTATTTTCATGGAGATCTAAAAGAAGAACCATGAAAAGGCCGTTTACAATTCTTTCCTAGAATACAAGCATCAAAAGGTGTAATCTTTCTTGGAACTGTAAGAAGACCTTTAATACATTGCTTTTTCATAATTCCGACGTTTCCATAATTGATGTGACAAAATTGAGCATGCCACAACAAGATGGGAGACATGGTACCACTTTTATATGCCAAATAGTTAGAAAATTTGCGAGAATTAGTAGATGAAGTACCATTCAATTTTAAAAGCATGTCTTCTTCTACACTGGTCATAATAATTGTATGATCATATGCTCTTCGTATCTTGATGATGCCATGAAATATATGAATAGCATTCCCCTGCTGCCGAATATGAATAAGAGAAATCAAATTAAGTTGAAACTATGGAATGTATAGTACATCATGTAGAACATAATCTGCAAGATTCGGTATCTTCAAACAAATTGACTCAACTCCATATGGTCTAATTTGAGACTTGTGAGAAAAATAAACAACACCATCAAGATCATGAATGAAATTTTGAAAAAACATCACCTAAATGTCATATGAAAAGTGGGTCCTGAATCCAAAATCGAAATATCTCGCCATGAAGAAGATGGAGTGTTGAAAACATCATTAATGTTAAAATTACAGTGATAAATTTTTTTATGTGTAGATTTGGATGTTTTTTCCTCATCTGCTTGTGGATGATCCTACTTTTAATTCCAATGTTATCTCCTTTCATTGAATTTCTCCCAAGGGATTTTAATGTTAGTAGCAGCATGACTAATTTTACCACTTCTAAAACATTTGATAATTGATATATCATTAAAATTCCTTTTTTTCTATCATTTGTTTTCTGTCTCCCTGATTATTTTTTCCCCGCTATCTCTATAATTTCTCCTACCATGGCCTGTACTACTTTTATCACCTCTATAATTTTTAGCATGAGACTTCTGATCCTTTTGTCCAAGGAAAAAAGTTTCTACATTAGAGTTAGGTGGAGCCTCTTTCTTCCCAAGTCCATTTCTCTTTCAACTATTTTGTTTACAAGTTTATTAAATGTAATATCTTTTAACTACCCACTAGCTTGGAGAGATTCCAAATAGTGTGAATAGACATGGTGAAGGACTTTTATAAAAACTGTGAGTTTTAAATCTACTTTAATTCTAGTGGCTTCTATATCATGAAAAATTGATTTTATTTCAGAAGCAGTCTTCAATGGATCATTATCTTCCATGTCCAAATTGAAAAAATTTAGGAACAACTAAATAATTTCGAGTTCTGAGTGTGAATCGTACCATTATTTTAACTTATTTAATGCTTTGAATTCAGTATTACAAGAAACGATATATCACCTTACCTCCTCTATCACCGATGCAATTATTATTTTTAAACTGTAACGGATATGAAATTTTATTTATATGGAGAAAAGAGAGTGGGTATTTGCCATGGAAACCCCTATTACATAGCTGTTGTCCTTCTTAAGCTGCTATTGAGATATTACATTTTCAACAGATTTGGAAGGTACTGACCCCATTTACAATGAGCATCCCTTTCATGAGGGAGCAGCCTTTGTTCGCCATCTGATCTGCTTCACTGTTAGAATTTCTTAGGATATGATAAAACTTGCACGAATAAAAGTATAATAAGACTCTTTTCAATCTGCCCAAAATTTTGTTGAGGCCAACATTGTTGAAAAGATCCTCCATGAATAGTTTTTTAATTAAAATCTCTGAATCTCCGAAGACTTGGATATCTTTGGCACCTTTTCCTCTAGCTATGAGACAAGCTTTGAGAAGCCCGAGGACTCAGCTTGATTGTTAGTTTTCAGACCGAGGCCCCAGCAGAAAGAATCACTGAGAGTCCCATCCGTGGAATAGATCGCCCCACCAGCTCCTGCTGCACCAGGATTCCCTTTGGACACCCCATCGAAGAAAATAGTGGTTAATTTTTGGGACTTCCACCAATTTTGGAAGATGTCATCTGGATCTCTTTTTCTCCAATCCGGATTGGCTTTCTGGGGGGAGAGAAGGTACTTTTGAGGATGTGGCTCAAGGTCTAGCCACCTCTTTTCTTCAAGTGTGAGCAGAGGGTCTTCTTTGTAGTACTGCTATTGTGCAGCTTCCAATAGGAGAGACTTTGCTTTTGCTGCAACTTGAATCGGAGAATGCTGTATTTATTTGAAGATCTGATGGTTACGGGCCAACCAAAGCTGCCAAAAAACAAATTTGGGAAGAGTTGTCCAAACCTTGCGCCAGAAAGACTTTGGAGGGATGCGTTGAGGATAACAAGAAATCCATGTGGCAAATAAATCCGAGACAGTGATTTGTGAAGGAAAAGAAATCTGAAAGTCATGGACTATTACACCCCATACCTCTTTGGCGAAGAGACAGTCCAAGAAAAGATGTTGGGCAGTTTCGAGATTACATCTGCAAAGCACACATCTATGTGGCCCTGCGATCTTCCTTTTTTCAAGATTATCTCCCATTAGAAGTTTATTGTGAGCCAAGGTCCAGAAGAAAAAATTTACTTTAGGAAGCGCTAATGGCTCCCAAACTTGATGCCAGAAGGCAGGGGGTTGATTGCAGTTTTTGGAACCCTGAAGAGCTCTATAGCCCGCTGCTGTAGTATAAACACCTGTCTGTCCCCATCCCAAACTATCCTTCATGAATCGGTTAACTGGAGCGGCGTCTTCAAGCAGGTCCTCGAGCAAGATCAGTTGGGTAGTTAAGCAAGCAGGGACTTCGTGAAAGTCCCATCCAGCCCAGTCACCACGATTGTCCCAATTGGACAGCTCGAAAATACTGTTTACCCCTGCTCTCTCCAGCCAATTTCTGAGATCAGCAATTTCATCGTTGTCTGCCAAAATATCACACCCCATGATGCGATCATTCCACATATGGGTGCGCTTTCCGTTTCCAGGAATCCTGTACATGAAGTTTTTAAAAATTTTACTGCTTTTGCAGCAGATCCTCCAAACCTGCGTGCAATTTACAGAATTGTCTAATTGCATTTTCCTGAGGGCTTCATTTTCTGCGTGTTTTGACCATAATGTGACACTGACAGGATGAGAGGGGTCGTGAATCATCTTCCATAGTATCTTGCCTCCCAGCGTTGTGTTTACAAGGGAGGGATCTCTGATTTGTAGGCCACCCTCTGCAGTCAGCCTCTTTACCAAGTCCCAGTTAACTAAATGCACTTTTTTGTCATTTCCTTTCCCACCTTGGCATAGGAAATCCCTTAGGAGATTAGAGATCTGTTCCATTACATTTTTTGGAGCAAGAAGAAAATATGCTTGATAAATAGGAAGAGCAGACAACTGAGATTTGATGAGTATGACTTTGCCACCTTTAGTAAGCCAAAAGCCACCCCAAGCAGAGATTTTAGTTTTTATTTTTCTGATGATGTCATTCCAGACGGACCTCTTGTTCACTCTAGAGGAGATAGGCAGACCAAGATACTTGAATCTTTCCCATTGAGCATGTCCTTTGAATCCGATGAGCTTTGAAATGTTATTGATCTCTTGTTGATCAGTATTCCAACTGAAAACTTCACTTTTACTATTATTGACAAGAGCGCCAGAGACCCTACAATAACTTCTTAGAATAGAGTCGAAGGCTTTCGAAATTCGGATAGAAGCACCCCCAAGGAACAGGGCGTCATCCGCAAAGAGAGCATGGTTCAGAGGGGCAGATCCATTGGAAGGTTTGAGGCCCGGGAGGGAACCAAAAATTCTATCGGTTGTGAGTTTTCTACTGAGGGAATCTGCCATGAGGATGTATAGGAAGGGGGAGAGGGGGCATCCCTGCCTGATGCCTCTCCGTGCTTGGAAGAAATTGGTTGGATGACAATTGATGAGGGGAGAAATCCACGAGTTATCGATACATGCTTTTATGAGCTGGAAAAAATGATGAGAGAAGCCAAAAGAGAGAAGAACTTTGCAAAGGAACACTCGATTGACTCTATCAAAAGCATTTTCCATATCCAGTTTAATCAACATACCTTTCTCTCTTCGCTGTTTGCTTGAGTGAATGGTCTCTTAAACTTGAATGACGTTATCCATAATATGCCTGCCTTCCACGAATCCGCCTTGAGAGCTGGAGATCAGTCTTTTTAGCAGGGGCTTGATTCGATTTGCTAAAATTTTGGCTATGATTTTGTAAGATGCATTACACAGTGATATAGGCCTAAATCTTGCAAAAGATTCAGGATTGGTGTCCTTTGGAACTAAAGCTAGGTAGGTGGAGTTGGTTCCTCCTCCTATCTTGGCTTTTTTCAAGAAGGCTCTTATCATTTTAAAGAGATCCGATTTGATAATATCCCAGCATGACTTGTAAAAATGGATTGTGAACCCATCAGGCCCAGGGGCCTTGCCTGCTCCCATGGACCAGATTACCTTGATAATTTCCTCCTCAGATATGGGACTGCTGAGAGCTGTATTATCCTCCAGGTTGACAAGTAAAGGGATGTTTGAGAGAAAGCCATCCGTTTCCTCTTCATTGGCTTGATTTCCACCATTGAATAGATTCCTGTAATGTGTTTCAGCTATGTCTTTAACCTGATTGAATCCTTTGCAAACATGGCCCTCCGAAGTTTTGATTTCAGTTATGTGATTCCGGGACAGTCTTGCTCTGTATTGTCGGTGGAAAAAACAGGTGTTCCGATCACCTGCCTTTAGCCACATGCTTCTAGAATTTAATCTCCAGTATTCCTCTTCAGCTCGAAAAGATTGGTAAATGGATCGTTCAACTTTTACTTCCTTATCCAAGAGTTCTGTTGTAATATCTCTATTTTCCATATCAGTTTGTAGAGTCTGTAACATCTGAATTGCCTCTCTTCTTTGATTGAAAGGAGTGGGATCTGGCTTCTTTATCCATTCCTTCAACGCATATTTTGTGGCCTTCAACTTTTGTTCCCAGACATAGCTAGAGGAGCCAGAGAAGAATTTGGCCCATGCAGCTTTCACAGTCTCCATGAAGCCCACTCTCTCGATCCAGAGAGGGTTGAAACAAAAAGGTATGGGACCCAAATCTTATTCATCTTCCACTAGGAGCTGAATAGGCTTATGGTCAGAGGTCAGTTTGGGCAATATTTTTGAGATAATGATCTTATTATTCATCATAAGGGCGCTTTGGACCAGAAATCGGTCCAGGTGGGCAGAGATTTGATCCGGCCCAACCCGATTATTTGACCATGTGAAAAGCCCGCAGACTGGAGAAAAGTCTAAGAGATCCCAGTTTTGGGAGAGCTCCTCCACAGTGGCCAACATAGGGTCTCTTGAGCTAGAGTCTCCCCTCTTCTCTTTTTCTTTCATAACTATGTTAAGATCTCCCGCTATGATGATGTTGCCGGGGGAATGCTGCTCAAGAAAATCTGAGAGAGAGCTCCAGCAGTCTCTTTTTTCAGTGTAATTTACAGGAACATATAGATCGAAAAGGGAAATGGTCAACTTACAAGTTTTGTGCATCAACTCCGTGAAGATCCAATTCTGGGATTCTTGAGATTTGTGAAGCTGGAAGGTGCTTTCTGACTAGAGCGTAGCCAGCCCTCCGGAAGTGCCCCTAGCGCTGACTGCCATTCCTGAAAATTTATTCCACCTAGACTTGTTGATTTCTAGGAGTGCTTGCCCTTCTATCTTAGTATCTTAGAGCATGAGAATGTCTGAGGGATCTGATTTCAAGAGGTCCTTGACTGCTTCTATTTTTGAGGGATTCCCCAATCCTCTGCAATTCCAAGAGACAAGCTTCATTATTTACTTTGGAGGGGGATGGGGCCTCCCTTTGTAGGCCTCAGTCTGATATTTCGTCCTATGGAAATTTCTATTGTTGCCTGACTTCCTTGGGTTTTGAGTCTTTCAGCCTCTTCTTCTCTCTTTTCTTTACGGGATTTCCTTCCAACTCTCTTAGAGGGGCGCTCATAGGTTTCATCCTCTGAGGATTCTGAGCTTTCTACTGCTTTTTTCCTTGTGAATTCTGCATATGATGGGTTGGATGGGCTGCCTTTGGGGGCTTCGATCTGAGTAGCTTTCCCTCTGTCTTTGCTTGGGGGGGTAATTTCTGCCTGCGCCATATTTTCCTGATCTGAGACTGCTGGATTGATCTGAGAACTTGCTGTTCCTTTTGGGGTTGCTTCTTCTTCCTGGATGGGCTTGGATCTGCTTGGAACCCCTGTCGTATTTCCTTTGCCGGCTCCTTTTTTTGGGTGTACTGTTTTCTAGACTAGAGTCCATTGATCCCCATTTTGTTTGTCTGGTTGCTCCTTGGCCTTGTTCTTGCAGTGCTTGGCGAAGTGTCCGTGCCCATGACAATGTCTACATTTAAAGGGGAGTTGTTCGTAGTCCAATTCTTGAACATGCGTCCACCCAACAACAGTGAGGTTGATAGCTTCCGGTAACCCCTCCTCGAGGTCCACTTCAACGCAGATGCACGTGCAAGAGTATTGATCTTTTCTTGCAACTTGATCTATGTATTTTCCAAGCGAATTCTCGATGATCTCAAGGGATCTTTGGTTCCAGCAGTGGAGGGGAAAATGGGGGAGCCTCACCCATACCACGATGACAGATGGGACATCCTGTGAAGGGTCAAAATCAGGGGACCATTTGTTCAGATACAATCCCTGCGGTCCCATGAAGTATGGGCCACTTCTGAAAATTAAACTTCTGTCTTCGGGGTTTTCGAAAACAAAAACAAAGAATCCTTTGCCAACAAAGTAACTTTTGACTCCCTCTTTGATCAGAGGATTCTAGTTTCTTTGAGTCCAGTCTTCTACTGACTTGGGAGAGGGCCAGAGGCCCGTGAACTGGCCAATAAGGCCTCTCTCGGCCAGATTCAAAGCCGCTTTGCATGTCTCTTCTTCTGGAAGGGCCACAGAAGGGATCGTATCCATCTTCTTAATAAATTTCTACTGAATCGCCGAAGGGGCTCGCTTCGGACCAGCTGCGACCATGGCCTTCTAAACCACTCTTGATAATTCTCCTTTCATTGAAAAGCTTCCCATAAATCATTAAAAACAAGGAAAATTTTAAGCTTTCTAAACCACTCTTGATAATTCTCCTCTCCACTAAGCACAACTTTGACTATGGAAACTATTAAAGTCTTAATTTGTTTTTCATCCAAATAAATTCTTCAAACAAATCCTTTACAAATTTTCAAATATGTGAAGTAGTTCTTTGAAAGAAGATATAAATCCTTTTCTCATTTTTTTAAAATAAAAATTGGCTTACCGATTTGATGGTGGACTCCAAAAATAATTCAGTAGGTTTCCCTTTTTGGTTTTCTCTTCAACTTTTAAAACTTATTTCAAATAAAAATAAGAACAAACTTGTCACGGAATATTTCCACGACTTTTAACTCCAAGTTAATTAATTTAATAATTAGCCACTTTTGTTTTTAATTTTTCAATTAACCTTTCTTTAACCATTTTATTTTTCTTAAATATAAAAAATAAAATAAATGAGAAATACTTTATTTAATCACAATTTAATATAGTTTCCATTCACTTGATACTCACCAACATTTTCTCCTATTAGCTTTCACGCTACCGTGATTCTTTTTTTGTTCATTTTCACCTTTCTATCTATGCTTCTTTCTTTGTTCACTTTCACCTTTCAGGCACTGCCTCTTTCTCTACTCACTTTAACCTTTATGGCTTTGCCTATTTCAACACAAAGATGTTTTTTTCGGAAGAAGTATAAAATTCAGTATTACAAGAAACGATATATCACCTTACCTCCTCTATCGCCGATGCAATTATTAATGCGTATCCCTTGTTTTATTTTTTTTCCCCAATTTCATGCTGCTTCTCGTTATCAGGCGGCTCCAGTGCAATTTCTTATCCATATGTATCTATTCATCCTTGAAAAAATTCCCATAAATCATTACAAAAGATGGAACTTTTAAGCCTTCTAAACCACTCTTGATAATTCTCCTTTCATTGAAAAACTTCCCATAAATCATTAAAAATGAGGAAAATTTTAAGCTTTCTAAACAACTCTTGATAATTCTCCTCTCCACTAAACACAACTTTGACTATGGAAACTATTAAAGTCATAATTTGTTTTGCATCCAAATAAATTCTTCAAAAAAATCCTTTACAAATTTTCAAATATGTGAAGTAGTTCTTTGAAAGAAGATATAAAACCCTTTCTCATTTTTTTAAAATAAAATTTGGCTTACCGATTTGATAGTGGACTCCAAAAATAATTCAGTAGATAACTACGTTCAAATATCATTGATTCCCTTTTTGGTTTTCTCTTCAACTTTTAAAACTTATTTCAAATAAAAATAAGAACAAACTTGTCTCGGAATATTTCCACGACTTTTAACTCCAAGTTAATTAATTTAAGAATTAGCCACTTTTATTTTTGATTTTTCAATTAACCTTTCTTTAACCATTTTATTTTTCTTAAATATAAAAAATAAAATAAATGAGAAATACTTTATTTAATCACAATTTAATATAGTTTCCATTCACTTGATACTCACCAACATTTTCTCCTATTAGCTTTCACACTACCGTGATTCTTTTTTTGTTCATTTTCACCTTTCTGTCTATGCTTCTTTCTTTGTTCACTTTCACCTTTGAGGCACTGCCTTTTTCTCTACTCACTTTAACCTTTATGGCTTTGCCTATTTCAACACAAAGATATTTTTTTCGGAAGAAGTATAAAATTCAGTATTACAAGAAACGATATATCACCTTACCTCCTCTATCACCGATGAAATTATTAATGTGTATCCCTTGTTTTATTTTTTTTCCTCCAATTTCATGCTACCAGGAGAACGATATAGCAAAAACAGAAACACTATTAACTGTGCCAAAATAGAGTTAATATAATGTAAGGTGGAAAACAGAGCTAACACAAAGAAACCCATTCAAATCCCTATTCATCTCCCATGGAGTCAACCGTGGAAAATAGAGGAAGTTGAACAAGTGGAAAGGGAAGGGAGACACAAACAACTTAACCAAACTCCATCCATGATGAGGATTCCATATCTTAAAAGATGACGCCTAATACAAAACAAAGTAGATGAATTTGCATTTAATATTCCAAGGAATTAGAATATATCCATGTGAAAACTCCCTTTGTAGAAGTGATAAATAATGGCCTAATCTATGCTAGGCATGTAGGGGAAATTTTCCAAAGGTCTACTTTGAGGAGAAAAAGAAAAGATTAGGCTACTATTCATGTCATGAGAACTATCGTCGAGGTCATCTTGGGAAAAAAAAGTGGTTTTCAAGTATCCCATCGTGGTAGTTCTTTAGAAGTTTTAATCATTATTGGGGTAATAAATATGGAGGTCTTAGTTAAAATCGACATTTTCATTAATACTATGACAATTAAGATTTTAAGCATGGAAAATTTTAGGGGCTAATATTCGCACGTGGGCTAATTTTCCATAATTTTTCCAATAAAAAGATTCGCCAATTTCCATTTTTTTTTAAATTTATTCACCCAAATTTGATAGTATAAAGATATTTTACCCTAAAAATCACCAAAAAATTATATATACTAAAATAAAATGACTAGAAAACTAGATATTTTTACAAAAATAACATCAAAAATTTTACAATTTACATATTAGGGACTAATAAAATTTGCCAAGTTTTTAACCTTTAAGATAAACGTCCATTCCTAAAATTTTCCCTGATTTTAAGGTCTTTTAACTTATATAATATAATAAAATAATAGAAATTTATTAATGTTCAACAAATGAAAACAACAGTAGGTTAATGGTGCTCAAAAGTACAACTTCTATAAATACATATTGGGACTGCAAAAGAAAAAAAGAGCTAAGTATATAGCTAAAATTACTACAAAAATACATAGTAGGTGCTAAAAGAAAGATTTGGAAAGTATACAAATAGGATGTAAAGGCATGCTGGAATTAGAGGCCAAGACTGAGAGAGAGGAGAGAGAAAAAGGATCCTCCCTTGAGTAATCATCACTACAAAGAGGTTGATGCATTGTGTTATAGTGGCACCTGGAGAGTATCGGAGGCCGAGGGAGCCTAATTGTGTAATCTTGGGTGGTGCCCTAGGGTGGGGAGATCCATCAATCTTACATCCAAGGCTAGTGTGGGAAGAATATTCGAATGGAAGACTTGCTACTCAATCAAATTTGTACAGTAGTACTTTGCGTGGACATAGTCCGACTCTAGGATCTCCTATAGCCAAGTTGTTTTTTTTTGTGGTGTTTGTCCTAGGGTGTGTAGCAGGAGCTCTTTAGATGTATCGAGTAGGTTAGTCGACCTGTTCAGGGGGAGGGGGGGAGGGGTTGGCAATGGTCGAGATGAAACCCAGGTCTCACTGATTTGGTATCTGAAGAGTGTGAACCTTTGTCTGTCGTTTGCTTCCTTGAGTAGATTAGACTACATGGAATAAAGAGGTAATAATTTTGATGGTCTCTATTCGGGGATGTCTACATAGAGACTGTGATTTATGTATTAAAATATCCCATATGAAGAGAGCTAGGAATTTTTGGTCAAGATAATTCAAGAATGTGGAGAGGGAACTACTTAAGTTTCAGTAAAAACTATAGTACCTCCCTATGATCTCATAGTAGATAGTACCTTTGAAAATGGGACACTCCTTCGACTTGGTATCTTGTAAGTGGAAAATGTGTCAAGTCTTATTAGGTCATGGGATAGTGTGATCAGTCTAAACCAGTAAAAAATGAGAGCCTATACGAAACTAACCAAGGGGGATCCACAGACCATGCATTTAGTGTTTGTGTGTATAACAATAAGGCCATCTCTCAGCTGCAGAATGTTCTTAGAATCAAAATCCATCTTGGGGCTAAGACCTTTAGGGGGTACGTTCCAAGTGACCTGGATGTACTACCTATAGATATACCCTCTCGAACTACCAATTTCAGATCATTTTTATATAGTAAGACGTTACTTGGATTGTGTAATGAATACCTAAAAGTGGGGAGTTGATCAAGTGTAATGGCTATTGACTGAAGTAACATGAAATCCTCTCAAAGCTAGCAATGAACTTGCATGGGGGGCTTGCAGAGCAACGGTCTCTGAAGAACAAAGAGCTAGGTAGGAGTACTGATTTATACTTTGAGTCGAGTCCCCTAAAGTCAAGACTTTGCAAAATAGATATACAAGTCTCCAAATGGTCTTAAGGCTCAAAGGATGGGTCCTAAATTCCCCTTCGACAATAAAATGAGGCACTGTATCTTTGCAATGGATAACATAATGAAGAAGAAGGGTATGGATTCTATATGTCTTATCCCAATCGAACCAAAGAAAACTAGTTCCACAAGCCTTGAAACCATAAAGGACAATGGGTATGATGGTTGTATCCAAGAGGTGCATCTTGGATGAGAGATCGTAGAAGTGACCATGAAAATATGGTCTCTCAAGTAGGAAAAGTGATGCATATTTACACGTAATTTTTTTTCTCAAACTTTATAAACGCCCTAAAGATTAACCCCCAAGTAAGTGTAGGTCACGGTGATCTTTATATCTATGCTTGGGAAGTGGAAGTGGAAGTTGGAGATATTGTGCTTCGATGCGTTGAAGATAATAACCAAACTCTTCATTAGGTTAATCGTCAAATGTGAAAGAGAAAATACTAGATAGCACGTCAATCCATTTTTGTTGCCCATTGGGTGAGGATGCCAATAAGATCACATCATTAACAAAAAGAAGAAAGGATATCAATATGTGGTGAAGAAGAAAACCATCCGTGTCCTATATACTATCCCTGAGAAAGGACTAGCTCATCATTGTCATTCTCAAAGAGATTTGGTTAGAGAGGGAACCCCTACTTCACCCTCTATAGTACTATTAATGAAGTGAAAGAGGTTGTGGGTGGTGCAATGATGACCAAGCACTGAATCGTAATGTCTCATGTTGGCAACCAAAAGGGTATATCAAATAGTGATGTACCATAAAATTTAGAAAAAGGCCTCTCTTACGACTTAGTCAAACCCGTTTCGAAAGAATACATAACAACATAAGACTCTTTAAGCGAAATTATGTGCCTCCTCAATAATGGTGTGAAGATATTCTCAATACTACTAGACTCCGGGTGAAAAATTTTGCTTCCTCTCGAGCTCATCTGATAACCATAAATGAACATTGTAGCATAATACTTGGAGAAGGTGTGCCCAATCATGATGGTCTTGTAACTGTTTCGATTTGAACTAACTCCCAATTTGAGAATCGGAAAATCGGTTGGATTATCTGGTTAGACAAGATGGAGGGAAACCTGAGCAAACAACATGATGAAACAAACCAACAATGTGGAAAGTGAAGATAGATAATAGCATGCTTTAGGCACTTAGCCTGAAAGCCTTCAGCATCAACAACCCTATGGTGCTTATGATCTTTACGTCTCTCTTCATGTAGCCATAAAAGAATATATGACATGAGGAGGCTGTGACAAAATGCGTATTGGAAGTTGCTTGGGGACATCATTAAGGGTGGTAGTGTGATAGGATATGGATTTGTGAACGAGATCAGGTAGGATAAGTTTAAGAGTCATCTATCTTCAATTTCTAATTTTAAATTTAATTATTTTTACGAAATAATTAATATTTTAAAAAAATATATTATTTTATAAAAGTCAAATTTTAAATAAAATTTATTAAAAGAATATTAAAAGAGCTTAAACTACATTTTTATTTAAAAATCGAAATTTATTCGAAGAATTTAACAATAGTAGAAATTGAAATATACGTTTAAAAAAAATAAAAATAATTCAAATTTTTGAATGTTTAAAAGAATTTGAATAAACATAAATACAAGTGTTAAAGTTGGACTTGTATGATATATATCAATTGTATTTGACTACTATAATCATTATAATACGTTTCAATTTTTTTCTAATTTAATGATGAAAATTTCAATTTTAATAATTTTTTTAATAATTTTTTTTAGGTAAATATTTTCTTTAAATAATCTAATGATTTAAAAATATATGTTTTTTAAATTCTGTTAAAAAATAAAGTTTATGCACTTTTGTAAAGTTCGACAATCAATTTAAAAAAATCGAATCAATAATCTATATATATATATATATATATCCAATTTTTTCATATAGCCACCTGCGACATGTTTCACGTTCGTCGACGCTTGGCAAGGCATTGACTATCATTGATTTTTCGATTAAGCATCGAACGATTTTTCAGAAAACTATTATTCAAGGTCAGCAATGTGATCCTTATTCTAATTTGATGCTATATAGTTTATTTTTTTCAATCCTTAATGTTTAAGGACAAATAAAATAAAGGCCGGGGAATCGAAAAGAGTGGAGCCGTAGAGATGATCAAATCAAATAATAAATCATATATATTCTTAATGGTTAAAGACAATGAAATAAAAAATGGTTAAAAGACAATGAAATAAAAAATTGTACATGATTTAAAATGTTCCTTTTCCTTTGTGTCATTCTTGGCATCATCCAGAAAAAAAGAAGAAGCAAATATAGCAGACTTCTGCATGGACCAATCATATGGAAAGCTTTCATTATTGCTATTTATTTAGAGTTTAAACATTTGATAGAGGACTATGACAAGTAAACTAATAAATTTGTATATTTGATTATGCTATATATTTTCCTTTTAGCTTTATAAAATTGGATAGGTATACAATTGTCATTGAAGTTTTCCAAGAAAGATTTATTTTAGAGCTTATTTTTGTATTGAAGTTTTGGAAGGAAGATTTATTTTATAGTTTATTAATTAAAATCGCAGTCATTGCACACAGAAGACACACACAAATAATATATCTATTATTCTATATCTTCATCACACGAATACATCACAATATTTATAGTGCCGCTGAGATCCAACCACTTCTAAATATAAATAGGGAGGTTGAGATATTATCTCAACATCCACCTACAGATCTGCAACTAATTCTAATATGAGTATGGAAGAATTATCTTCCAATACTCCCCCTTAATTCTTACATTCATATCATAACAATAAAAATTATCTTCGTCTCACTCGGCTTCATCAACTCTACCCACTGTGCAGTCTTCTGGACTCCTCTTTTTCTTTCTCCACATCTTTGAGCTTACCTTCCAACTCATTTAAAGTACACCCGCTTCTCACCATCAACGCTGAATTTATAAAATTAAAGATTCTTGACACCCCCGAAGAAGAGTCTCGACACTGAACTACCCTATTCAAATATTTCCATTTGTGAAATAACCCCGAAGAATAAATTTCAACAGTCGTATAGGAAAATATTCTAGGTACAGAATATTATCAGCAATCAATCCTACAAAGTCACCTTTACACAAATGGATCTCATACTGTAACGTGTAGTTGATGCTCTTGAAGCCCGAAGCACAACAAGACACATCAATGTTTAACAAATTCACACAATCAAATTAGCCAATTGTTCTCTCGGCACCAAAAAACATCGAAAATGACTAATTTAAATGATGCTAAATTGTTCAATAATTGGTTTTGCACAAACGTTTAAAAAATTCATGAAATTTCTACATATAAACAAGCTACACGCTCCACAAAAACAATGAACTTCAAACACCTATCTGTAGCTTCCATTCCCCTCCATCGACGATCTGGAAGTCCCAATAAGAATTCGGATAATACTTCAAAACTGCAATGCTTTCGCACTAGAATCTCCCAAGGATTCGCAGTGAGAATCACCTTCAGAAGCTTCACCATCTCCATCGTCGCCCTTGTGGTTAAGCCTGACTGATGCCATCTTTACCTGTCGTTTGGTGGTTGTGACAGAGTGGGTTAAAATTTATGGACACGCGGGATGATTGCCACCTAAAATAGGGAACTGAAAACCTATGCTAATGGGATCCCAATCTTGCCTTTCAAAGTCTGCCCTATTCAACGGGATTCATAGATCTGCTTCTCCTCGAATCCTATGCATCACAGCGCTTCGATGTTTTATTAAAAAAAATAGAATTCAATCTGCATAGTCCATTTTCCATGATAATATCGTGGGAGAAGGACTGAGCCAATAGAATTGAAATGTCATTTCATGTAAATTAGAAAATGCCTCCACGATGGCCTTATCCGGCACTAGAATTCCACGACAGATAAGTTTGCATGGCTTCAAATGCATGGAGATAACTGTAGAAGGAGACCCGAAGAGATCCGTAAATTGAAGAGAACCAGAATAATAATAATTTCAGTCCTGAAACATAACCCCATCGATTCTAGAAACTGTTTTTTTTCAATTGCCGGTGCTCGTTTCTGCAATCGGCTGAGAGGCTGAAGCCGTTCGATCTCAAAGACCAAGGCTCGAATCCCAGCCCAACATCAATGTGAAGGTCCTCAATCACACCTGCGGGGATACTGTCACTGCCAGTGAGAAATTTCAGAGAATGAGTACTCGGCCCCGTGGGTTGGATATGCAGAGCTTTCATAGTATGATAAGGCATTATATTCACTGCCGAGGCACTACCTGTCATAGCTTCGTGGAAAACGTTGCCAGCTATCACAACATCCACTATCATAGCCATCTCCAAAAACAGATATAGTTAAAGCCAAAGTAGAAAGAAATCCTTATGAACACACAGCACAGAAATCAAAACTTCACACAACAAACACACAATAAACACTTTATTTACACAGCTCTCACATATTCCTGGGTACTCCCGTGAGGGATTAAACCCAGCTAGGCTCTAATACCAAATTAAAATCTGTAAGAGCAGTCATTACACACAGAAGACACAGACAAATAATACATCTATTACTCTATATCTTTATCACACGAATACATCACAATATTTATAGTGCTGTTGAGATCCAACCACTTCTAAATATAAATAGGGAGGTTGAGATCTTCTCTCAACATCCACCTACAGATCTACAACTAATTCTAATATGAGTATGGAAGAATTATCTTCCAATATTATTTTTATATTCCATAGCATTGGAGCTTTTGGTTAATTAGTCTATATTTGTATATTAGTTTGTGCTTGACATTTTTATTAAAAAATAGCTTGGTAAATATAACGGTTTAAAACGTTGGGTTAGTATGAGCCTACACTTCACATTTTCATTAAAAAATAGTTTGGTAAATATAAGGGTTTAAAAACTTTGATTTATTTTAGAGTTTACTTTTACATTCCACAGCGTAGGGTTAGAACGTTTCTATCTACGCACTTTTATTAACTAAAAATTGTTTGGTAAATATAGGGGTTTAAATAGTTTGATTTATTTTAGAGTTTACTTTTATATTCCATATCTTAGGGTCTATATTTGTATATTAGCCAATGTTTGAAATTTTCATTAAGAAATAGTTTGGTAAATATAAGGGTTTATATAGATTTAAAATATTATATTTAATATGAAATTTTTAATTATTTTATAAATGTTTAAAATAATTATAAATGGAAAATGGTTAATCATTAAATTTTAAATTATATATATTAGGAAATTATTTATCTCTAATTCTTTTCTTTATAGGAATATTTATGAATTAATTCACATTTATCATTATAGGAATATCTATGAATAAATTCACATTTATCAAAAATATTTAGAGGAGAAGTAGTTTATGAAAATATATAAGATTATGAAGAAAATATAGAGAGAGTAAAATGCCAAATTTCAAAGAAATTTGGAGGTAATGTATGATAATAAGTTTTTTAAATTAGAAGAACATAAAAAAATGAAGACAATAAAATATTAGTGATGGAGTTTAAGTTAGATAAAATTGACATTAAATTACAAGAAATGTAAAACCAAAGCAAAGAAACAATCAAACCAAAAGGGAAGAGGTCAAAAACATAGAACATTTTAATATGGGGAAAATATTAATGAATTAGAAGAAAAAATAAATAACAATTTGGTGATAAATATTTTGGAAAGTAAACTGCATATCAAACGCATTAAAGAGAAAAATATATAAGGTTATAGAGTTATACAATGAACATAACAGAAAAGCATTGGGCCTCATAATTTATTGATTTTATTTTTTTAAATAACATGAGCACATAATAGATTACAAGAATTGTAAAAACAAAGTAAATAAAAGAAATTAGCAATAATGTACCACATCTTAATATAAACAAAGGATTAAAGAATTAAAATTAAAATTAAATAAAAATTTGGCCCTAAGTACTTTGCAAGGTAGAGTGGATACCAAACCCATTAAAGAGGAAAGGAGTAAGTTTATAGAGTTAGAACATGAGCATAACAAAATAGAATTGAACCTTATAATTTTGGTTTAAAAGACAAGAAATATGTGGAGGTTATATCATTTCTCATGGAAGAATTGAAACAAAAAATACAACTGAAATAACTTGTCCCATAAAAGAAAAAAGGTTAGAAAACAAAAATTGATCACAAGGATACGATATTTTGTGTTAAGATAGTTTCTAATGGTCATAAGTACAACATACTCACTATTTTTTTTTAAATGGTCGAGAATAGTTATAAATGAATATTAGTCAAATTGGTTCATCTTGGTTAGTTAGGAGGACTGATTTAGGGCCTCAAAAACGGCTCCGGAAGTTCAGGACCCGATGCTAAAAATAGTAAGTTATGCCGAAACTGAAAAACTGAAAGAGACAATGGTGGGGGCCCAAGTGGAATAGGCGGGTGGCCACCAATATCCACCTGGATCATTCCTCCCCCCTTAGGAAGCAATGGTCCCCATTGCATTACGGTTCACTCCATGAGATGAGAAATTGCTAAACATGGTCCCCAGACCACTTTCCTTGTAGTGCGAGGGGAGTTGGCCAGCTTTGACAACCCGATACAGTTGGATCTTCTGTTGGCGAGTGTTCTTGATTTGCATGTCCATGATACAATCTGTGGTGGTATGTTCCATGCAGTCTGGGTTTAACTCTGTTGGTGTGAGTTGTTCTTCAATGTTCGAGGTGTCTAGTAGAGGTGGGAAGTAAGGACGAAGGCGATCCACATTGAAGACTGGGTGCAGAACAAGGAATGGAGGAATACTAAGCTTGAAGGCATTGTTCCCGACAGCCTTGGTGACGGTGTATGGCCCGTATCGGAGCGGGCGAAGCTTGCGGTGGGGTCCAATGAGGCGCTCCTTCTACAAATGTAGCCATACTTTGTCGCCCACCTGGAAGTTGTGTGGCACCCGATGTTGATCATGGTGCTGCTTGTACTTCGCATTGGCTCTGTCCAATATATCATGAACCTGTTGGTGAATGTGTTGAATGCGCTCGATGAAGCTGCTTGCTTTGTCAACTTCACACTGGACATGAGATGAATCAGCCTGAGAAGTTGCAAATGGCATGGCTACGTCAATGGGACATAATGGCTGGAATCCCAAGCCCACATGAAAGGGGCTATGGCCAATTGAACTGTGGAGAGCCCTGTTATAACTATGTTGTACATAGGGGAGGCTCTCGTCCCATATGCGTGGATGCTTTGAATTGTACATGTGCAGAATGTGTACAATCATTTTGTTGACGACCTCTGTCTAGCCATCTGTTTGGGGATGGAAAGTTGTGGACTTGGTGAGCTTTGTGTCCAACATTGACCAGAGGCTAGACAAAAATGTGCTGAGGAACCTACTATCTCGATCTGATATGATAGACTGTGGGATCCCAAAGTGCATCCACACTCATTCAAAGAAGAGTTTAGCAGTGGATTCTGCTGTGATATTCTTCTTACAGGCCGCCATAATGGCCATCTTCGAGAATCTGTCAACGACCACGAAAACACAATCATTTCCATTCTTAGTAGAAGGCAGGTCCGACATGTAATCCATGGAGATGGATTCCCAAGGTTGACTAGGGGTAGGTAGTGGAGTATATAGGCCTTGCTTCTTAATGGTCGGTTTGGCAATGGCACAAGAAGTGCAGGATCTGATGTGCTTCTTGACATCCTTTCGAAGGTTCGGCCAATAGAAATACTTCTGTAGTATTGCTATTTTTTTTTCGACCCTGAAATTCCCAGCGACTCGATTGTAGTGTGCTTCCCATATCATCTTGGCACGCTCACTTGAAGGAACACAAAGGTGTCCTAGGTGACATAAAAGTGCATCTTAGAGGTGAAAATTTGGAACTTGTGTACCCCCCAAGAGTGCCTTGTAAGTGTGTCCGAATTCTGGGTCACTCTCATAGAGAAGCGGCCAATCAGAAGTCTCATGCCCACAAGAGTTGAGCACGGTGGTGAGCACCACGATCGGTGGTCGGTTGAGGCAGTCTGCCACATTATTGGTGCTACCCTTCTTGTACTTGATATTCAAATGAAACTGTTGCAGATATGTGGAACACTTCTGATGGCGATCATTCTGCAACTTCCCTTGTGTCTGTATGAACTGTAGGGGCCGGTGGTCTGTGTGGATGATTGTTTCCTTCCCCAAAATGTAATGCTTCCATTGTCGACAGGCTTGCACAATGGAATACATTTCTTTTTCATAGGTGGGATACTTGCGAACTGTCTCAGACAATGTCTCACTGTGATATGCCACTAGATGTCCCTGTTGAGTAAGAACTGCCCCAATAGCATAGTCGGAGGCATCTGTCTCGATCTCAAATGGCTGTTGCAAGTCTGGTAATGTGAGCACTGGGGCAGAACAGAGGCGATTTTTCAATTCTGTGAACGCCTTCTGTTGAGGTTCTGACCAAAAGAATTTTTCTCTCACTCCTCCCTTGGTGACTTGACTCAAGGGCCAAGTGATATGAGAGAATCCCAACATGAATCTACGGTAGAAATTAGCAAGACCCAGAAAGCTGCGAAGCTCTGTTATAATGGTTGGAGCTGGCCAATCCCGAATGACTTGGATCTTGGCTGGATCCACATGCACCCCCCTTTCATCAATATTGTATCCCAGATATTGAACCTGGGTCATGCCAAACGTGCACTTCTCCAAATTGGGACACAACTTGTGTTGCCGCAGTGTTTGGAGAACTTGTCGGATGTGGTGAAGGTGCTCTTCCCAAGTCTTGCTGAAGATCAGAATGTCATCCAAGTACACCACTACAAATGAGTTGGTGAATGGCCGCAAGATGTCATCCATCATCCTCATGAAGGTTGTGGGAGCATTCGTCAACCCGAAAGGCATGACTAGCTATTCAAAAAGGCCTTCCTTGGCTTTGAAGGTAGTCTTCCACACATTAGAGGGTTCAATTGGTACCTGGTGATACCCAGACTTCAGGTCAATCTTGCTGAAATATTTTGCACCTTTGAGTTGGTCCAGAAGGTCATCAATCCATGGGATTGGGTACCTATTTCGGACAGTGATCTTGTTCAGCACCCAATAGTCAATACAGAGTCTCCACGTCCCATCCTTCTTCTGTACCAACACGATCGGGCTCCCACATGGTGATGAACTTGGTCTGATGTGACATTTCTGCAATAGCTCCTGAATCTGCCTCTTGATTTCATCATTCTCCAGAACAGAGCGCCGATAGATCAGTCCATTGGGTAGCGGCGCACCTGGGGTCAGATCAATCGGGTGCTTGACCTGATAGTGCAGAGGAACCCCTGTGGGTGAGGTGAAGATGTCCCTGTACTCCTCCACAACCTTATCCATTTGTTGTTGTCGCGCAGAGGAGCCCTGTCTGGAGGTCGTGGCCACAATATTCTTCTTGCCCTGGGGGTGGATCATCAGGAAAACAAATTTCCTGGTTTGGGAAATGAGCTTACTGCATTGTTTTGCAGTAACCAAAGAAATAGACGCAGGAGGTGGTACCTCTGGTATCATGTATAACTTATTTCCCAAAGTAACAATAACAACACAAGGTTGAGACTCATACACAGCATGACGCTTCCACAAGTATGGTTGTCCTAATAATACATCAGAAACATCAATAGGAGCAACATCACATAATTCCTCATCCATGAAGTGCTTGATGCTATAGGAAAGGCGGCACTGTTGGCTGACACGGAGATATCGTCCTTGGTGAAGCCACCCGATGGTGTATGGATGTGGGTGAGCCGTGGTCGGCAAGTCCAACCGCTTCACGGCGTCTGCTGAAATGAGGTCCTTTTGGCTCCCATTGTCGATAATGAACTATACAGGGGAGCCCTTTACCCACATTTGGGAGTGGAAGAGACGTTCCTCCTCCTCTGGATCTTCTGGTTCCTCCTTCTGGATATTTGTAGTGGCAATAGTGGCATAATTTTTTTCCCTTTTTCATTCCCCTTTTCAGGTTCTGATTCGGAGTTAGAGCATGCATCTGAATCAGAAGCCCTCATCTCGGCCACTAGCGACTGCTTGGCCCGACACTCACTTGTGTTGTGAGTGGAGCTCTTATGGAACTCACACCACTTTCCTGTGTCCTTCTTTGGCTTTGCGGTGCTGTTCTTTTCTTGTGGCTTTGATGGGTTGTCTTTAGCCGCCATGCCTTGGCTCTGTCCTTTGTTTCGTGGTTTGGAAGCACCTTTCCCTTGCTTTTGATTCGCAGATCCAAAGTCTCGCTTCTTCTGTTTGAATTTCTGCTCAATCTTGGCAGCATACCGATATGCCGTACCAAGCAAGGAGATGTCGAGGAACTCCATTTCCTCTGAGATGTAGCTATCTGTGTAGATAGGCGTTTGCGATACTTTAGCAAATGTTTCTGCGAATCTTTGATACCCATGATAGGAAATTTTACGCACGGGGTATGGATCAGATTCGTCAGCTCATGCACGTCTTGATCCTTTGTTGTCGCAGTGTGGTCCATTGTATGTACTTGTCCTCATATCTCCCCACGGGATAGTATTTTTCCTTGATGTCGTCTTGGAAAGAATTCCAAGTTGAATGCCGGTGAGAGCAGAGAGGGTTCTGTCTCGTCCTTTTTCTCCTAGTATTTTTCCCACCAGTCCTTAGCATGGGGGGTAGCTTTGAGGAGTGAAAAAATAATATTCTCCCCGGTCGAAAAAGTGATGAACCGAGAAATATCCTTCTAATAGATTCAACCATCTATCTATGACATCTGCATCTATTTGACCCTCAAATTTTAATTGTACCTTAAAGGGAGTCGCACCTCCAGAGTGGCTGTTGGATGCAGATGCGCTGCTAGTGGGCAGTCGTTGAAGGGTCTGGGAAAAGTTATCCATCATCGTGTTCCTTTTTTTTTCGAGGGCCTCCTCGAGCAATATTTTGATAGGATCTCTGCTCCCTCATCTTTATTTTTCGTCCCCATAGATTGTCGTCGAGGTTGCGGGCGATCTTACCAGGTTCCACGGATCAATACAGCTCGCCTTTTAGACCTCGTTGGGGACATGCAAAGAAGGATCGAGAAAAAATAGGCAAGCTCTGATACCTTGATCAGGATTTATGCGAGGCATAGCAGAATAAACATATAACCGCCATCTGAGATCCGTGGAAATAACGCCTACATTTCATTAATATCGAAAATGAAATTTGCTACAAAACGGAATGGAAATGGAAACTAGCTAGAGCAGTAGTAGCTATCTCACGAGAAGAATGTGGCGGCTCTGGCCCTCACGAGCCGGAAGTCCTGATGAGGCTCAAGGGCCTATTTATTATTGAGAAACAATGGAGAACCCTTAAACATCCAAAAACCTAACCCTAGGAGATGAAGCGCCAAAACTATGGGCCCCGTTTGGGTAAATTGGCATTTCAACTTCCCAGGGACGTAACTTTGGCATACTATCTCCGCTTGACGCACATGATACATCATTAGAAAGCTCTATCCGAGGACTACAAATTTTGAATGATCTTTTATAAAGGCGTGATGCCCAAAAAACGTCATTTAGGGCCTCAAAACGGCTCTGGAAGTTCAGGACCCGAAAAACTGCTAAAAATAGTAAGTTATGCCGAAACTGAAAAACTGAAAGAGACAATGGTGGGGGCCCAAGTGGAATAGGCGGGTGGCCACCAATATCCACCTGGATCACTCATCCAGGTTCAATTCGTGCAAGTGACATGTTGAGCTTATCATCCTTACTTCGAAAAAAATGGAGACCTCGTGTGCGGCAAAAAAAACTCATTTTATTCGAAAATACTAATAGACTCATGTACAACCTTAAAATTTAAGAACTCATTCTATAAGACTAATATAAATTAAGTGAGGGTATTCTAAAATTAAAATAAGAAAATAAGGTAGGAATGTGTACAATACTTAGGAGTCAGGATAGAGAAAAAAACTCTAAAATAACAAGAAATTTGAATTTCAGTCCAAAAGACTAATAGACTCATGTACAACCAAAAAATGAAGAATACATTATAGAATACTAATGTAAATTAATTGAAGAACTCATTCTAGAAGACTAGTCATTTCATTCCAAAAGACTAATTGACTCGTGTACAACTTTAAAAATGAAGAAATCATTCTAGAAGACTAATGTATATTAAGTGAATAACTCATTTTGGTCTATATGGAAAATGATATCCTACTATAGAGGAATTGGAGGGGGGGCATAGGGGTAAAAATGTGAAGTTGGATTATATTTTTGTGAGAATCGCGTCCGAAAATTTCACTCTCCCAACAGTTCGACCGAACTTTTGAAATTAATTTGGCCAAAATCTTTCTATCGTTAACATTAACACCGTGAGTAACCAGATCTTTCACTGGAGATAGGAAAACCATAAATAAAATTTCGGTCGAACAATTAGTTTGACATGACTATTAGATCGGTCAATCTTTGTTTAAAAGTTAGGTTGAACTCTTTGTTATAAATGTAGTGGCCCTGAGCCTGCAAGAAATTTTTGACCAATTCTATATTGTGTTACCATTTGTGTTGGCAGTGACCATTGTAGAAGGCTATGTGTTTTTTGTTGTTTAGGTGTGTTGCACTAATCTTAAACCAGCAGGGACTAGCAGGGGATCAAGTGAAGGTAAAGGTGAAGCCATCCAATGATTTGCAATTGGTCATTTTATCTTTTATTTATGCTTGTTTTTATGGTTCTAATCCTAATTTCATTTTTTGTTGTGTATGTAGGAATTTTGTCCGATTCCCAGGGTCTGCTCTAAGTCTTCGGTGTGTGCATTCTGCCTCCTCCTCGTCTGCTCTTCCTCCTCAATGTGCTCTATCTCCATGTCTCAATCTCAGTTCCAGGTATAATTCTCTCACATTAAGATTGTTTTTTCCATGTTGGTGGTTGACTGTAAAACACTATATTCTCCGATTGTTTTATCCATGCTGGTGATTGAATGTAAAATACTGTAAAAGATTCTTTTTGATGATGAATTATTATTTGAAATTAAGGCTACCTTACAATAAGAATAACTAAGATTTACTCGCTAGTATGCGAGACCTTTTATGAGGTTGCTAGAAAGGCGAGTTAATGCGGCTGAGATTAAGGAAACAATGAATATGCTACTTCATTATATTATTTCAATTGATGTTTATCCTTACCTCAACCAAGATGGACTGTCCATCCCAACGTGTTTTCTTTGGAGCACTCCCAAATGTTGGAGTAGACGCGGTTTCCCATCCTACGTAGGTGAGGCTATGGACTTTAGTTTTCTCCCCGACCACTAAAGCATGGCTTTTGGAATATATCCTTTCCATTTAGGCTATGACGGGTGATGGAATCATACGAAATTTGGAGAAGCATCATTCATCAACCCTTATATGCTCACTGATGTTGGGTGATGGCCTCTTTGACTTTAGGATGCACCTGACAAAATCTACATGGGCGGTCTAAAGTAGAGATCATTACGTCCTAGTCACTGGTGGTGCTTAATACCCCTATATGATCACTAAGTCACACCAAAATCCGTGCTTAAATAGGTTGGTACATTACCTATTTGGGCTGAGCCTTGCCTAGGATGCACTTTCCTCATGCTCATTACCACAGTTCAACACCTTCTAGTTACTCCTTCCATAGTTCAGCCCCTTCTTGAATTTAAATCAATAGATTGACTAGATGGCCTCATACACACATACTTGTGGGGATTTGTTTTTGTGAGGAAGGGAAGGGCAGCCTCCTAAAAATAAGTAGGATGTGGTGTGATGATCCTGGGGGATGTAAGGTATTCGATAGCATTGTCTGTGTCACTATTGTTATGCTCATTTGAGGATGTATATAAGGATCGGGGCACTTAAATCAATTTTATTCTTGCTGATAATAGGTATTAGGAGGTCTGAGGCAATATTACCTCTCCTCATCGGGGCAACTAAAAGACTGTTTTTGATGGTGCATTATTCTCTGAAATTAAGATTATGTTTTTTCCATGTTGGTGGTTGACTGTAAAAGACTATCTTTTATGGTGAATTATTCTTGGAAGTTGAGACTGTGTTTTTTTCCATGCTGGTGGTTGACTATAAAAGACTGTTTTTGATGATGAATTATTCTTTGAAATTAAGATATAATGTTCTAAACCCGATTTCTAAATTACTAAGATCATTGACTATAAAAGACTGTTTTTTATGGTGCATTATTCTCTGAAATTAAGACTATGGTTTTTCCATGCTATTGGTTGATTGTAAAAGACTATTTTTGATGGTGCATTATTCTTTGAATTTAAGATATAATGTTCTAAACCTGATTTATAAATTACTAAGATCTAGTGTAAGGGATATATCTTTTATACTAATATAATGCCTAGGACTACATTAGTGGCCAAACCCAAATATATCCGCTATTCACCTATATATAATCTAATATCCCTTCCCTTATATCATGTGTCTTTCACATTACATGTTAGGGAGGTCTTACCTATTTCGTAAGAGTAGTTCTCTAATGTTCTAAAACATACCATAGGTTTGCGTCCTGAATATGGATAATCTCAACTTGGTGCTTATATATGAACTACACATGGGTTCTTGTGCGTTTCAGTAAAGTTATATAGATTTAATATAACTTTCTTCTTCATTATTGATATCATAATTGCAACTTAAATAGTAACTAGGTAATAACATTTGTAATCTATACTTTTGTTTAATGTCACGCAAAGTGCAACATGGTAGTAACAAAAATAAATTATACTTTTGTTTAACTGGTCTAAGAAGTATTTCTATTATATTCAGATATCCAAAAAAAATTACAATAGCATATTCTACACTTATAATGTTATTCTAAGCTCGTTTACATGATCAGTTATTAGTTCATATCCCACAAAGCACTGTATGTTATTATGCTTGTGGTTGTCTGTAAAGGAAACATTTGATATCAATGGGATTGATTAAGAAACATTGTATATTTCATTTGCAGGCAGAAGTCCTTTTCATTTCCATGTCTCTGGAAAAGAATATTTCCCTTTCTAGTTTTCACTACAGAGTGATATTGATTTTGTTTTTAGAAATGGCCGTTGGATTTTAGGTTCGTGTGGGTTGCACCTACACTAATGGAAATTTTAATTTCACCTAGAGAAACATGTCACAAAATTCGTGTTTCTATGCATTGGTCTTCATTTTCTGCTTCTTAACCTTTGCAAACTCGAAACTTTACACGTTATTCCTATCTCTCCAAAAAAATAATTAGATTAAATATAAACTTTAGAGGAAAACAAGATAGAAGAAGGTTTTTATGCTTGCACTTCTACCCACATAGAAGTTGAATTAGAAATGGACTTCCAAATTCTATTGGACTTGATTTTTACAATTGGAACCATATCTAGAATATAAACTAAAAATAATTTCCTTTTTCATGTAATGAATGTTCTCATCTATGAACACAACCATTTTGCAACGTGTTCCAAAAGATGACACATCTCTTTTAATTGGATTATCTAGCGAATCTAAATTTCACGTAGCTGGAAAATGGTAATAATGGGAAGTAGAACCAGGGCCATCAAAACTAATATAAAATAACAACAACATGAGAATCCCATAATTAGTACACATCCAATGCATTGGAATCAGGGTAAGTAAATAAAGAGTTTCAAGGTTAAAAAAACTTAAATAATCAATGTAACCCTTAGAAATAAATGGGAGATAAAGAGGACATCACAAAGGAATATAGGAAATAAAACAAAATGTTTAACTTAGTCCATATTTTTCATAGGTCACGTTATCTAAATAACATGTCATATGTCATAGAAAACTCCAGAATTATTGTATGATCTTTATGGCACTGTACAATATTATTGTATGATCTTTATGGCAGTAGATGATTTCTGAGTTTTGATAAATTGTTAAATTGTAAATGATTTTAATTGTTATGTTAAATTGTTAAATTACATGTTTAAAATCATAATTAACTTTGATTACTCTGCATAAATAATTCACCTATTGTTGTTCAAAATTTGTACGATCAACCAATGACATTTTTCTTGTCATATCATACAGACTTGTACTTCTAATTACAATCCTAAATTTACACAATTGAAGGCCCATCCTTAACCAAGGCTCTAATGGGGATCTTACTTCCTTTGATATACCTTTGTTTTTATGATCTACCTCTGATCTGCCTCTATTTTGTTGAAAGCACATATCCAAATTTATATCCTTAACCAAGTCTCTAATGAAGTGCTTGCTGCCTCTGATTTTCCTCTGTATTTATGATATCAGATTTGATGTGAAATATCTCTTTCAGATTTGCAGTACCTTACAAGTTATTCCTATCTCTCCAAAAAAAAAATTGGATTAAATATAAACTTGAGAGGAAAACAAGATAGAAGAAGGTTTTTATGCTTACACTTATACCCACATAGAAGTTGTACTACAAATGGAATTCCAAATTCTATTGGACTTGACTTTGAAAATTGGACTCGCATCTAGAATATAAAATACAAAAAATTTCCTTTTTAATGTAATGGTTGTTCTCATATAAATGAATACAACCATTTTTCAAAGTGTTTCAAAAGACAAGACATCTCCTTTAATTGGATTAAAGTTTAAAATAGTAATAATGGGAAGTAGAACCTATTGGAATATATTATATTCCCTAGAAGGTAAGAATGTATTTTTATTATGTCGAAAGTTGAATACAATGTTATGTAAAATAGTAACAGATTATATCCCATATTCATTATGGCATAGTATACTCTTGTACCCATTTCTTATATAAACATGTGTTATTTTCGAGAATTATATTCTCCCACATTCAATATGTGAGAGTAATTCATCCATAGCTCTGGGTATATAATAGGGTCAAGGGAGCCTTTTTTATTACTATCACATCTCATCTTGTGCTCATACGGTTATTTGTATCGGGTTATTTGTAGTTGCTCTCTTTGTAAGATTGCAGGAGATTTTTGGAGATAATAGAAGACAAAATTCTCATGGACATAGCCCAATAGGGTGAACCATGTATATGTTTTGTACTTGTTTTCCTTGTTCTCTTTCTATTATTATTTATATGTTGATATGTTGTCAGTTTCTTAGATAGATAACTATTTTAGCAGATCTAGTATTCTCACATTGTATCAGAGCCATGGCTATTATGAACTAGTATCTTCTTTGAATTTAACCATCAACGTGTATCTTCATTTTTTATTATTTGGGCACAATTTTTTTTGTATATTTTCTTTCTATCTGGTAGCCATTAGGATTCTCTTCAGATCTGGGCATGATTCTACATATTTGAGATTTTTTTTTCTCATAACCTTGACTTTGTTGTGTAGTTTTTTTTTTGCATATTTTTTCTCAAGGGGCTATTGATTTTTTTTCTATAAAATATATATGTTTTATTTATTTTAAAGGGGTTATTGATCATTTTTCTATAACATCTATATGTTTTTTTGAATCCTCCTCAAGAAGATCTATCTTCCAGTTGTAATATTTAGTTACGGCAGTTACTACTATTTTTTTTTTTGACAGGGAAGAATATTGGTGGACTGGGGGTTCAGATTAGAATGTTGGATTCATAGATTGATATACAGTGGCTGCGCCATTTCCAAAAACTATTTATAATAATCATTTGGAGCATTCTTTAGTGTTTTTGTTTTTCCACCTGTCGTTTTTTCAAATATGTTACCTTTTGTTTAGAAATTACCAAAAAAAAGTAGATATTTTGGTTGCTCCCATCGAGCTACCCAATTTCAAAAAAAAAAAAACTCAAATATAGTCTGGGAAGCAAATTTATCATTGATTTAAGATTGGTAGTTTTTTTCAGGTCTTTTTGTTACAGAAAAAAAAAACTGCAAAAATTTACAGTTTTCTATCCACTTTTTCTCTTGTCATTTCTTGCATTTGGGTTTATATTTATTGTCAAAATTTCTATCATTCTGACTTCAGAGGTAGCTTTTATTCCTGAGCTTATCAACTCTAACTATCTTGCATGGAAAAGGAAAATGATTGATGTTCTCAGGAGTAAGAATCTATGGAGGTTGGTTAATGGTGAACACAAGAAACCTATAGATGCTCAAGCCTTGATTAAATAGGAAGAATTTTTTAATCAAGTAATAGGGCTCATTGGTAAAACGGTTTCAGAAAGTATTTAGGTAAGTATTGAGGCAAAAGACAACTCAGTTGAGGTATGGGAAATTCTTTCTTCTTTATTTGATAAAACTGATGATGTTTCTACTTATTACCTTGAAAAGAAGATTCATGAGCTAGATCATACTAATTTTGATAGAGTAGAATTATATATAACTGAATTGAAAACCTTAAATGAAAATTTAAATAATTGTGGTAAAGATTACAAGAAGACAGAAATTTCTCTTATCATTCCTATAGAACAAAAATTTCCATCTTGTTTTGACATGTTAACCCAAGCTAGGAATAGAGCTCTTGAATTGTCTCAAAGTACCACGAAACCTACTTTTGATGATTTATGTAAAGGGTCAATAAATGAGCAAGAAATGTTGATTGCTTCAGGACAAGTCTCACCTAATAAAGCTCTTATGGAACATAATAAAAATCCTAAGAAATTTTTTAATAATGCCAAAGGATCTTGTTCACACACTTCTAATTATACTAATAATAATGGTCATGCTTCTCATGCAAATAATAAAACTAGTAAGAAGGAAAAAGTGTTTGATCCTTGTAAGCATTGTGATAAAAATAACCATCCTGAAAAGAATTTCTTTAAAGAAAAATGTTTAAAGAATAAAAATTCTAATGAATATCAAGTAGCTTTATGTGAATCTATTGTTTCATCTAATAATTATTTTTATAATGTGGAATGGATAATGGATTATGGTGCTTCTAAACATATGACTCGTAATGCTTCTTTATTTACATATTATGACAGTAATAAACACTCATCTCATAAAGTTTCTATTGGTGATGGTAAAAAAAAATCCATAATTTGTTATGGTAATATTAATGTTTGTAAGGGTCAATTGGAAGATGTTTTTCATGTTCAAAAAATTCCCATCAACTTACTTTCTATTTATCGTGGATGTCAGAAAGGTTTTAAATTTGAATATTGGCCTAATAAATATGTTCTTAAAGATATCAACCAAAATTACAAAGTAGTTTCTTTTGGCCCCATTGATCATACATCTGGTTTATATAAATTTGCAGGTTTTGATTCAACTAAGAGACAACCCTTTTATTCCTATGTTTCTCATGTTGATGAACAATGTAAATTATGGCATGAAATACTGGGTGACTTGAATTTTGGTAAAATGAAAATACTAACTAAAATGGTTCATGGTTTCCCTAATATCTCTTCTACTACTGGTGTTTGTGAAGGATGTGTTATTTGTAAACATCATAGAGAAATTTTTGACAAACGTAAATCCTAGTGTGCTAAAGAACCTTTGAAATTAATTCATAGTGATGTTTGTGGTCCTCTTGAAGTTCTTTCAATATCCCATGCAGTTTATTTTCTTACCTTTATTAATGACTTTAGTAGAAAATATTGGGTTTATTTTTTGAAAAATAAAAGTGAAACATTTGTAAAATTTCAAGAATTTAAATCCATGTTTGAAAATGCATCTAGAAAGAGTATTAAAACTTTGCAATCTAATAATGGGGGGGAATTTTTTAAGAAATAATTTGATGGATATTTACCTAAACATGGTATTAAACATCAAAAGAATTTTCCTCACACACCTCAACAAAATGGTATTGTTGAAAGGAAAAAAAGAACTTTAGTTGAAATGGTTAGATGTATTCTTTATTCTAAAGGTCTGCATAAAAAATTTTGGGCTGAAGCCATAAATAGAGTTCCTACTAAAGTTGTTAAGCTTGTTACCCCTGAGGAAAAATGGAATGGATGTAAACTGGATATTAGTAATTGTAAGGTGTTTGGTTGTGAATGTTGGGCTCATATTCCTAATGAAAAACGGAAAAAGTTAGAACCCAAATCTCACAAGTGTATATTCTTTGGTTATGATGAGAAATATAAGGCTTATATGTTGTTTTATCATTCTAATAAAAGTATCATAATCATAAGGGATGTTCAATTTCATGAAGTCTCTTCCCTGCCTAAGTTTGTAGAAACTCATGTTACCCTGAATTTATCAATACCACCTGTTACTTCTATTTTGGGTACTCTTTCTTCCAGTTATGTGCCTCTTATTGATCTTGATTCTTCCTCTCCCTGAAGTATTCCACCTGAAAATCATGAAGTTGATGAAGTGACTCATGTCCCTTCTATTCTTCCTATTTCGGCTTGAAAAACCCTTGAATTTGTAGGTAGTGAGGTCAGAAATCATTTTGACACTTGTCAAACTATATATAACTTTTCTCTTATGAGCCAAATTTTGGCCACAGATGATCCTACTACTTATGCTCAAGCTGAAGGTAATCCTCATTGGGAACAAGTTATGTCTGCTGAATATGAATCTCTTTTGAGAAACAAGACTTGGTCTCTTGTTCCTATTCCTTTAGGAAATAATTTAATTGGTTGTATTTGGGTTTATAAAACTAAGTTCACTGCAGAAGGACAGATCAAAAATTATAAAGCTAGATTAGTTTCGAAAGGCTTTAATCAACTTGAAGGTATTGATTATAATGAAACTTTTTCTCCTGTTGCTAAAATGAACACAATAAGAACCATTTTATCACTTCCTGCATCTTTTATGTGGAAATTCATCAAATGGATGTTAAAAGTGCATTTTTAAATGGTGATTTTATTGAAGAAATTTATATGCAACGACCTCCTGGTTTTATTTATGTTGAATCCTCAAGTTTAGTATGCAAATTACAAAAATCATTATATGGTCTCAAACAAGCCTCTAGGGTTTGGTATGATAAAATTGATGCATATTTGTTGAATATTGGTTTTAAGCATTGTATATATGATCCAAATTTGTATGTTAAGAACTTTGGTGATAATGTCCTCATTATTATTTTATATGTGGATGATATAATTATCACTGAAAGCCAGCTTGTATTAATTCAAGATATGAAAATTTCTCTTCAGAAGAAGTTTGAGATGACAAATCTCGATACATTGCACTATTTCTTGGGTTTCCATATCTAGCATATGGCTAATGGTATTTTTCTTAGTCTAAGTATGCGACAGATCTATTGGCTCATTTCCATATGAGTAATTGTAAACCTAATCTTACACCATTTAAATCCAGTGTAAAGTTAACTATTGAGTGTACCACTCCACTGGCTGATGCTACTCTTTATCGTTAGCTCGTTCTAAGTTTAGTATATTTATCTCATAGTAGACTAGATATCTCTTTTCTTAGTATGATTTCTCGTTTCATGCAGCAACCTTGTGAAATTCATTGGCAGGTAGCCAAGAGAATTATCCAATATTTACAAGGGACGTTGCATTATGATGTACTTTATTCGAGCAATGTTACAATTGCACTCTCTGGTTATATAGATTCTGATTAGGAAGGTGACAGTTATTGTTGGAACAGGGTCTCCTACAAGCCGCAAAACTGGTCCAATTTTGTATATTTTTTAGTATAATTAGTCTAGCGCAGGGGTTTTGGGGTGGTTCAAAGCCTCGAAAGCATTGTAATGGGTCAAAGGGTAGACCTAGAGTCCGAAAACCATGGTGTGCAGACCATAGGAAATATTAGGCTAGATTGTTATAAATAGAGGGACATTTTGAATTAGAAGGTAAGAAGATGATGACATCTTAATGTGAATTTTGGTTTAGTAGATATTTTTGGGTTTTTGGGGAAAGGACTCCTGCTAGCTGTGTGCGCGAAGATCCCAAGTCCTGCTGTGTGTGGACCCTGCTGCTGTGTGCGCAGGTCGGGTTTGGGTATTGTAAGAGGGATCAGAAGGACTAATGAATGAGAAAGTTTGGTTCAGTAACTGAATCTATTTGTACTATTGATGTGAATCTTTGATAGTTGTTATGTTATGCATATTCTCTGTCAAGCTGCGAAAGTAACTGTGTTAAGTGTTTCTACTGTGCAAACCGTCAATCTGGGTCTGTTTTGTTATATTTATGCAAAGAATAATAGTAATACTGCACTACTGCTTTAAGCATGTATGATTTGTTAAAGTACAACAAATATAGTTGACCTTGTGCACGTGGATGCGAAGGATATCTATAGATCCAGTTATGGGATATCTGATCTAGTCATTATAAAGCCAGAAACAACTCTACTTGGCTTACCTATCCTCTCTCAGGGTGCGGAAACCTAGTTCCAGCACCCACCCATACTACTTCGGGTGAGACTTTGACCTGCGCAAGTAGGTCATTGCTGAAAGGGCCAGTAGTATAAGGGTTTGTTGGTAAACCTTAACCTCTGAACCTGGGTCAGGACCCCTCGAGCCAACAGTTATGATTGACGATCAACTATTGGTTACATATTTCAACTTGGTTCATGTCCGATCTCTTGGTCCAGTAAGAAGTTGAATACTCTTTCTTTATCTTCACATGAAGCAGAGTATAGAGCAGCGGAAGAATCAACTAAAGAAGTCGTTTCATTACAACATGTTCTTACTGAGCTTGGTCTGGTTCCGAAATCGTCCACCATGTTGAAATGTGACAATCAGGGTGTAATTCATCTTGCTTACAATCTAGTATATCACTCCAAAACAAAGCATTAGGACTGTGATTCTCATGATATTATAGGTCTTTTCGCTGATGGTATTATTTCTCTGGAGTATTTTCTTACCGAGCAGGAGACATCCGATCTCTTCACCAAATCCTTGACATAAGCAAAGTATGTGTATATTTTTTCTTTTCACCAAATCCTTGACATCATGCGCATATTCGCAAAAAGACATTCATGGAAGGTGACCTAGTCCTCTTAAAAGATAGCCAGTTTCCAAAACACCCATGGAAATTCCGATAGCACTAGCTTGGTCCCTACACTGTTAAGGAAATCACAGATGGTGGAGCAGTCAGGTTATCTACCCTACGCGGTGATGTGTTACCATACTATGTCAATGGAAGTTGGCTCAAACCATACAAGGTTAAATGACTATATGGCCAAAATAGATGTCTCAGGTAAAATAGGCCCACAAGGGATGGGACGTTGGGGCATGAACGGGATACGCACGCTGGTTAGGATAATCATGCAGCTTCATGGACAATTGGCTGACCCACGGTCACAATGACTCGAGACGAGTCACAAGATTGTGTTGGGGGACTATTCGAACAGGGTCTCCTACAAGTTGCAAAACTGGTTTGATTTTGTATATTTTTTAGTATAATTAGTCTAGCGCAGGGGTTTTGGGGTGGTTCAAAGCCCTGAAAGCATTGTAATGGGTCAAAGGGTAGACCTAGAGTCTGAAAACCATGGTGTGCGGACCATAGGAAAGATTTGCCTAGATTGTTATAAATAAAGGGACATTTTGAATTATAAGGCAAGAAGATGATGAGATCTTAATGTGAATTGTGGCTTAGTATATCTGTTTTAGTTTTTGGGGAAAGGACTCCTACTGGCTGTGTGCGTACCTTGCTGCTGTGTGCGCAGGTCGAGTTTGGGTATTGTAAGAGAGATCAAAAGGATTAACGAATGAGAAAGGTTGGTTGAGTAACTGAATCTATTTGTACTGTTGATGTGAATCTTTGATAGCTGTTATGTTATGCATATTCTATGTCAAGCTGCGAAAGTAACTGTGTTAAGTGTTTCTACTGTGAAAACCATCAATCTGGGCCTGTTATGTTATGTTTTTGCAAAGAATAACTGTAATACTGCACTACTGCTTTAAGATTGTATGATTTGTTAAAGTACAACAAGTATAGTTAACCTTGTCCACGTGGATGCGAAGGAGATCTATAGATCCAGTTCTGGGATATGTGATTTGGTAATTATAAAGCCGGACATAGCTCTGCTTGGCTTACCTATCCTCTCTCGGGGTGTGGAAGCCTGGTTCGAGCACCCACCCATATTGCTTCGGGTGAGACTGTGACCTGCGCAAGTAGGTCACTACCGAAAGGGCCAATAGTATAGGGGTTTGTTGGCAAACCTTAACCTCTGAACCTGGGTCAGGACCCCTCGAGCCAAAATTTATGATCAAAGATCAACTATTGGTTACATATTTCAACTTGGTTTAGGTCTGATCTCTTGTTCCAGTAAGAAGTTGAAGAATCTTTCTTTATCTTCACGTGAAGCAGAGTATAGAGCAGCCAAAGAAGTAGCTAAAGAAGTTGTTTCATTACAGCATGTTCTTACTGAGCTTGGTCTGGTCCCGAAATCGTCCACCATGTTGAAATGTGACAATCAGGGTGTAATTCATCTTGCTTACAATCCAGTATATCACTCCAAAACAAAGCATCTGGACCATGATGCTGATGATATTCTAGGTCTTGTTGCTAATGGTATTATTTATTTGGAGTATTTTCCTACTGAGCAGGAGACATCCAATATATTCACCAAATACTTGACATAAGTGAAGTATGTGTATCTTTGTTCTTTGCTTGGGATGAGGGAAGTTGTCTAGGGGGATTAGTAATAATTCCTTCCTTCCTTAGTATTAGGTAGTGTTAGGATGGGACCTTCTCCCAGCCATTGTTAAGGGGGAGTGTTGGAATATATTATATTCCTTGGAAGCTAATAATGTCTTCGTATTATGTTTGAAGTTGAATACATTCTTATGTAAAAGAGTAACGCATTATATCCCATATTCATTATTGCATAGTATACTCTCGTACCCATTTATTATATAAAGAGGTGTTATTTTGGAGAATTATATTATCCCACATTCAATATGGGAGAGTAATTCCTCCACATCTCTAGGTATATAATAGGGTCAAGGATGCCTTTTTTATTACTGTCAAATCTCATCTTGTCTCATACTATTATTTGTATCAGGTTATTTTTAGTTTCTCTTTCTCTTTGTAAGATTACAGGAGATTTATGGAGATAATAGAAGACAACCTTCCCATGGACGTAGCCCAATTGGGTAAACCATGTATATCGGTTATATTATTTTTCCTTGTTCTCTTTTTGTTCTTATTTATATGTTGATATGTTGCTAGTTTCTTAGATAGATGGCTATTTTAGTAGATCTAATATTCTCACAAAACAAAGGCTGTAAACACTAATAGAAAATAAAAATAACATGAGAATCCCGCAATTAGTACACATCCAATGCATTACTCAGGTAAGTAAATAAATATTTTCAAGGCTAAGAAAACTTAAATTATCCATGTAACCCTTATAAATAAATGGGAGATAAATAGGAATTCACAAAGGAAGATATGAAAGAAAATAAAACCTTTAACTTAAACCAAAGATTCTTCTTTTGCGTAGGTCCACGGTATCTAAATAACATGACATATGACATAGAAAGCACCATAATTCTTGTATGATATTTAAGGAAATACAAGATTAATATATGATATTGTATTACCTTTATGGAAGTACAATATTATTGTATGATCTTTATGGTAGTACATGATTTCTGATTTTTGTTAAATTGTTAAATTGTAAATTGTTTTAATTGTTATGTTAAATTGTTAAATTACATGTTTAAAACTGAGAATTAACTTTTATTACTCTGCATAAATAATTCACCTACTGTTGTTTAAAATTTTTACCATCAACCAGTGGCATTTTTCTTGTGACGTCATCTAGACCATTCTTCTGTTTACAATGCCTAAATTTACACAATTGAAGGCCCATCCTTAACCAAGCCTCTAATGAAGAGCTTACTTCTTATTTTTTTCATTTTGTTTTTTTTATGAATTTCTACATTCTCATTCAATTTTAAAACATTAAATTCTAATGTTTACATGTTTTGTAGGTTCCCCATTCTTCAGATGATAGCACAAAGAGGCTCAAGAGGCTGCTGGAAAATACATTGCAACCAGATTCTCTATTTGATTGAGGCACGTGCAACATTTTATTTGATCTAGTATTTTTATAACTTAAACATACATTGTCATATTTACTTTTCTATATAACTTGATACTTGTAACACTTAATACATTTTTATATCTACTTTTATCGTTCATGATATAAAATTTGGACGTATTTTACATTTTGGCTATAGTTGAACTACATTTAATTTTATTAAATGATTTTAAATTTTGTATAGTTGTTACGTTTGGCATGTGATCACATGTTGTTATATAGTGTTAACTTAGATGATCTTAGATTATGTTTCTTTTTTTAGAACTTGGGTTTTCGTCACTTGTTATTAAAATTGCATCTAGATTGAAATTGCAAATTACAAAACGCATGTGGTACCTGCTATGCATTTGAACATGTGTGAATGTTATATAATTAGGTGTAAATGTCTATCAAAGGTGATATTTAGGTACATTTTGCGTGATCATGTGTCATTTGAAACAATCATACCTATAGTTTTACATATTTAAATTCATGAATATATGTAACAACGATTGAAGTACATTTGCATTTAGTTGTTACATTTTTTATACATGATGACATGTTGTTATATAAAGTTAACTTAGATTCAATCTTAGATCAGATGTTTTGTTTTTAAAGCTCAAATTTTTTTGTCATTTGTTATTTAAAACGAATCTAAATTGAAATTGAAAATTACAAAACACATGTGATACATGTTGTGCATTTTAACATGTGCGAATGTTATATAACTAAGTGTAAATGTCTATTAAAGGTATATTTAGGTAAATTTTGCATGATCATGTGTCATTTAAAACAATCATATCTATGATTTTACATATTTAAGTTCATGAATATATGTAACAATGATTGAGGTACATTTGCATTTAGTCATTACATTTTCCATACATTATGACATGTTCTTATAATGTTAACTTAGATTCAATATTAGATTAAATTTTTGTTTTTAAAGCTCAAGTTTTTTTGTCATTTGTTATTTAAAACAAATCTAGATTGAAATTGCAAATTACAAAACACATGTGGTCATGTTATGAATTTTAACATGTGTGAATGTTATAAATTAGGTATAAATGTCTATTAAAAGTGATTTTTAGGTACATTTTCCATGATAATGTGTCATTTAAAACAATCATATCTTTGGTTTTACATATTTAACTTCATGAATATATGTAACAATGGTTGAAGTACATTTGCATTTAGTTGTTACATTTTGCATACATGATGACATGTTGTTATAATATTAACTTAGATTTAATATTAGATTAAATGTTTTGTTTTTAAAGCTCAAGTTGCTTTGTCATTTGTTATTTAAAACAAATATAGATTGAAATTGAAAATTACAAGACACATGTGGTACATGTTATGCATTTGGACATCTGTGAATAATATATAACTAAGTGTAAATGTCTATTAAAGGTGATATTTAGGCACATTTTGCATGATCATGTGTCATTTAAAACGATCATATCTATGGTTTTACATATTAAGTTCATGAATATATGTAACAATGATTGAAGTACATTTGTATTTAGTTGTTACATTTTACATACATGATGACATGTTGTTATAGTGTTAAGTTAGATTCAATCTTAGATTAAATGTTTTTTTTAGAGCTCGAGTTGTTTTGTCATTTGTTATTTAAAACGAAGCTAGATTGGAATTTCAAATTAAAAAACACATGTGGTACATGTTATGCATTTGAAAATTTGTGAATGTTATATAATTAGGTGTAAATGTCTATTAAAGGTGATATTTAGGTACATTTTGCATGATCATGTGTCATTTAAAACAATCATATCTATGGTTTTACATATTTCAGTTCATGAATATATGTAACAATGATTGAAGTGCATAAATGCCTTTAGTTACATTACATTTTGAATGCATGATGACTTGTTGTTATAACGTTAACTTAGATTCAATTTTAGACTAATTTTTTTGTTTCTAAAGCTTAAGTTGTTTTGTCATTTGTTATTTAAAATGAAGCTAGATTGAAATTGTGATTACAAAACACATGTGGTACATGTTAAATGCATTTGAACATGTATGAATGTTATATAATTAGGACATAATTATATTAAAATATATATTTAGGTACATTTTTCACATGATCATGTGTCATTTAAAACAATCATATATGGTTTTACATATTATAGGTTATACATATATATTCAAGTTCATGAATATGTAGCAATCAAAACAAATTTGCATTTAATTCATACATTTTGCATTTGAAATCATTCTTGTAATGTCTTAACATACAATAAATATAGATGTGCATATAAAAAAAATCATAAAATTCTAGGTGTGCATAGATGCGTCAAAAAATCATAAAATTTTAAAATTGCAATGAAAAATATCGAGTACACAACATTTTTCATTGATGTACATAGAAAGGCTACTATGGATGTGATTTGATAGTAAAATAGAGATTAAAAAACACGTACCACACATTTCTCATTCAAGAATGGATATTATAATTTGCTTTAGATGTCCAAAAAAAATCTTAACTTAAAATTTGCATTATATCAAATATGCAAGATAGATACATTTTGCAATAATGACATATAATTAACTAGCTCATACAAGAGAATGTATGAAATTTGTTAAGACTAGAGAATCTATATGTATGTGTACACGTGTATAAATTACTTGTTGTTTGTGTTGGCTTGAGGGGTCCTGACCCACGTTCAGAGTTAAGATTAACCAATAAAACCCTCTTAGTACTAGCCCTTTTGGCAGTGGCCTTCTTGAGCAAGTCAAAGTCTCACCTGAAGAAATATGGGGCAGTGCTGGAACTAGGTTTCCACACCCTGAGAGAGAATTAAATGATGTGGGTGCCTTCAGATCTAAAACAACCATGATAAGACCTTCACAACAGGAGCCCTAACCTGAAACCCTAACCAAACATATTTAGGTCAAATACACATAATACCTTATGCAGGCGCTAGACTTCGTAATTCTTACAATTATCCTTAATACATATTCCCACAGCTCAACAATAACAGATCCATTCAATTAGCATTAATCTAGAGTAGAATATAGTTTCACAATTGATTTGAATACAGATAACACATTAATCATAAATAACATGTGGAAACGATCATAAAGAAAATAATAGCTGCATTTAGTACTCAGATTTCATGGAAAACCTTTCGTCATTCATTAATAGTTTAGATCTCCCTTACAACACCTTCAGTAAACCCGTGCACACACCCAGCAGGGTCTGCACATAGCAGGACTAAAGTATCCACGCACACAACTAGCAGGAGCCTTTTAACCCAGAAAAATTCACTAAACTATCAAAATACAATTAGATCTCTATCATCAACATTGCCATTTCTTTCTATTGACTCGATCTAGACTCCTATTTATAATTTTAGCCTGCGCTCATCTAAGGTCCTTAAACGATGGTTTGTGGCGAGTAGTTCTACCCTTGGACCCATTACAACTTGTGAGGGGATTTGACCCATCCAAAAACTCCTTAACTTGTGCTGCACACGACTAAAGTTACAAAATATTTACAAAAATATATAAAAAATGTATCAAAGTTAGGTCATAGGGGACCCTGCTCCAACAATCCCCCAACACAATCTTCTGACTCGTACTGAGTTCTTCATCTTGTTCTGCAGCTCTTCAATGGCGGCAACAAAGGGAACCAAGATGCCTGCACTCTGATCTGCTGCGCTCTTCACGATATTTACCAGCTTTTGCAATGTCAACCCTCCTACAACTTGGTTGATACTTTACAGGGTATGATTTAAGTTCTTAATTGCTGCGTCCAAGTCTTGAGACAAATTCATTTCCTCGTCCTCCAAAGGCTTCATATGCTCAGTTATAATTTACTTCTTCCTGCAGAGCTCCTTGAATTCCTCTCGTAGAACTTGTACGGTCTACAGGTGGGCCATGTACTCAATAAGAGTGAAAGTGGGCAAGGCCTCCTGCAGATCGTCGAATGCCTACTCCTTGGCGTGCAGCTCCTAATTGATCTTCTTGACGAGTGTGTCTATTTGCAAAGAGGTCCAAAGTCCTATTTCTATGTCAATCAGTGCAGATCCTTTGTCAAAATTTGTTGAGATGCTTTCGAATTCTTCTTTCACTAAGGCTGCCCGCTGCATGCGCACCTTTGGAGGAGTCTCGGGTTGCATCTTAGCCTAAAATGTTGCAAGCTACTGTTCAAACTCAGACTTCACTATCTCACTTATGTCGGGGAAGATTTTAATACGACAACCAAGCTTTTAATATTGACTTACGGTGCGGCGGATGCTGGGATTTCCATTTCAGGGAGATCACCGCACAATCGGTCAATTAAGTTTTCCAATTCTTCTCGCTGAGCCATAACTGCCTGCTACATTGTTTGTGCCTTGAGCAACTCTTCCATTTTTTCTGTAGCTATTTGTTCTACTTCACTCAACTGTTGTTGCACACACGCCTCCTTGCATTGTACCTCGTCAGAGATAATTATTTAGATAACATGTAGCTTTTGACTGGCTAAGTTAAAGAGGTAAATTATCACTTCTAGGTAGGTCTGCACCAGCGCGTGCAGCTCTGGCTACTCCACTGTAACCGTTTAGCACTTTAAAGTGAAAATTATACTATCAAATGTTGCAATGATCATGGTTGTCGGCAAGCTCGCTTGAATCAACCTCGATTGATCCACGCTCACTTGCAAGTTGTCTGCCTTTAGTTGCAAGACCTACAATCTAGATCGTAAGGCCTGCACCACACACTTGTACTACTCCTCCATGGTAGTCCATATGTATTGTGAAATAGAAGCGACTGCATCTGCAATTTCATCTAGGTCATCTTCTATCAGAGTGACCTATTCAGCTCCTCTGACCTTGGATCCCTTCCGCTTCTTTCATGAACCCTTTGAAGTTTCTGCGTCACACTTGGTGCCACATGGAGATTCATAACCATCACCGTCTAAGCCATCTCGGCCACCAGGGTCTACTTCAACTTTGCCTCTAATGTTTTTCTATGTTTCCTTCTATGCTTCCTGCTCGGGCTCTTTCTCACCATCCTTCTGTGCACCTATTTCTGCATCTTTATCAGTTCACAGCTTAGCCTCTTTCTCTTTAGGACCTGGAGTTTCTTCTTTCCCTGAGGTAGAGGATGTAACGGACTGAGTGGAGTCGAGCTCTACATTCCATGATGTTGGCCAGGTTATAATGATCTGGTTGACCTCTTCCTCAGTCACCATGAAAGGTAATTTATACCATGTAAGGTCAAAGTGCGCCCTGATGTGCACATGGTGCATTGTGATCTGAAAATTAATGATGCCTTTATACTTCTCATATACAACTGGCAATAATATTGGTCGTGAGTGGATTATAGCAGCCAGCACACCTTCAAATAGTACCCATAATATCTTTTTTTCTTTCACGAGCTTGGGATCAGGGGAATCCCACATGTTGGTGTAGCACGCCCCCTCACATATGCATGGCTCTAGCTCCGGGTGGGAATGAATCTGCTGGAGTCTCCCATGCTATCACTGCAATAAGTAAAAACATCCAGGATTAGGAAAATAGCTTCTCCTTCTCCTTCACTTCACACACATTCTCCAAGAATTATTCAAAGAGGTACTGGGACCAGTTTTAGTTGACCCCCTTCTGACATTGTCCTGCCAATGCAGTTACATGCGTGGGGACCACCTTTGGTTGACACTTGCACATCAACCTGTAGCCTAGGACTACAGTTTTGAGGCACACTCCTCGGTCATCAATTGTTTGTACTAGGAATCCCCTTTTGTCTCTCTCAACCTTGTAATCCTTCTTTACTTTTGTCGCGACCTTGAGCTCGCTACTTTTTCCAAAACCTGACATTGGATGAGGCCCCTTCTTAGGCAAGGCGGTGATCTAGCAGATTAGCACTGCGTCAATCAAAATGTGTCCTTGGATCCACAAACATCCTTCATGAACTAATGCCAACAACTAGCACACACAGATAGTAGTGATCGTGTATCTTGAAAAATATAGAATTAGCAGCAAATTTAGGATCCTGACATTGCCTAGCCCAAATGCCCACGACATCGGCTCAACCTTTACTACATCATCGTAGAGCACCCTCTCCAAATAGTATTTTGGTGCTAGATTAGGGAATCTTTTGTCATTCTCCAAGTCATGATCATAGAACTTGACGCTTGGTATCTTTCCAACCACATCATCCACGATTAGAATAGCCTGCGAGACCAAGGGCATCTGAAGGTATTCCTGCACTGTGTCTACATTCTTGTGGGCACACACAGATGGTTTGCATGGATTGAAATACAATGAATTTCATGAGATGGAAACGATGAATGCAACGTCCTTAGGGGCGCTCAGCAGTCTCTTCGAGGGGTCATTGATAAGCGATCTGTCCTTAGTAGCTGAACATGGGGATTTCACATTTATCATGGAGTTCCCTGGCTTCGATGTGGACCACTTTGATATCTTTCTTTAGTTGGTGTGGACACACCCTCTTCAACCTTAGGGATCACTTCATGGACAACGTCTAATCCCGTCTCAATCAATGTTGTGAGGGCACAGAGTGCTCCCCCGGATTGGTGGCCGTCATTCTCGGGTGGAAGATAAATTCATGATTTCTCACATCAAATGAGGTCTCTGGGCTAGACATACAGTACTTACAGATAAATTTATAGCACGAATCATACATAATCTCAGGATGTAATGTACTCTGAAATCAAAGGAACCAATAGTGACCTGCACCCTTCCTTTTATAAGAAATTCAAAGTGAAAACGGTCATATCTTCATTAAATGCAACTTACCTTGCTTAAAATGGTCAAATATATCGGAAGATAGCCTCATTAAATTTGTGGAATATGCTCCATCCAATAGTAAAATCACTTTTTTTCCTAGTTTCACTGTTCCAACATCTAGTTTCTCTCCCTATGAATCACCCCTTCACTCTCATCGTACCTGTCTGTGCCTTTCCTCTGTGACACATGCATACCCTTTGATTCTAATGCTTTGGCCATATATTCATTTGGTCAGCACTGGATTGTCCCTATATGGCTTTAGACAACTTCCATTTAAACACCCAGGAATATTCTCGTCGCGCAGCATGGCCAATCACACCGCACCCCCATCAATGATTTCCTTCACAATGTACATCCCTAACCAATGTTTCCTAACCTTCCCTACGTCCCGTGCAAACTGACTATCATATAACAAGACCAAGCCTTCCTCTTTGAACACCTTTTTTCTGATGTGCCTAGCATGCCAGGCCTTTTCGCGCACCTTCTTTAATTGTTGATGGAAGTTAGCAATGAAACGATATTCTTCTAAGGCAACCAATTGTGGAAAACGTTCCTCCATAATGCCAAGCTCAGCCATATTGGTGAAAGTTTTGATGTGAAATATTGGGACAATATACTCCATTGGCATGATCGCTTCTTCCCCATAGACCATCCTGAAAGGTGTTTTTCCTTTCAACTTCTTGCATGTGGTCCTATAAGCCCATAATACAGAAGGGATGTGCACGTCCCAGTCATTCTGATTAGCATTATAGATATATGTGAGTGCATTCTCCAAGATTTTGTTGAAATCCTCTACTGTGCCAATTGTTTTTGGGTGATAAGGGGTAATCTTCTGGTGATGGATCTTAAATTCCTCTATAAAATCTTCAATGGTTTCATTAAAAAAGTGTGTACCTCTATCACTCATCAATATCTTCGGGCATCCTAATCTGGTCAAAATATGTTCAAAAATGAAGTGCAAAATAGTATGTACAGTACACTCCTTAACTTCCTTAGATTCTTCCCATTTGGTTACATAATCAATGGCAGCGATGATATAACGTACTCTAGTCTTCTTCCATAGCGGGTTGATTGGTCCAAGAAAATCTATAGCCCATTTATCAAAGGCCTGTAGGGCTTTCTATGGATGCAAGGGAATTTCATATCTACGTGAGGGTTTCCCGGTTCTCTGACATGCATCTCAAGCTCTGGAGTATGCATGTGCATCACTGTGTAGTGCGGACCACCATAACCCAGCATGAAAAACCTTCTATGCAGTAGCTTTCCCAGCATAGTGGCCTCCTGCCACCCCTCCATGAGCCTCAGCCAAGTTATCCTGCTACTCATGTTCCAACACATATCTTCTCAATACTTCATCTGCTCCCAAATTATACAACTAACCAGTAATCATGGTGAAATCAATTGTGCATGCAACCAACTCATTCTTATACTATATCGAATATTCAACAGGCACGCTTCTAGTAGTCAGGAAGTTAATAATATCAGCAAATTTCTCATCAACCACATTGATAGCAAAGAGCTGCGCATCAGGTAACCCCTCCTCCAGACTGGTTTGTTCTTCCCCATTTTCGATCTGTGACAAATGATCAGGTCCAACATTTAGTCTTCCAGGCTTCACAATTATTTCAAATTCATACTCCTAAAATAACAACAACCATATGAAAATCTTCCCCGCTAACACAGGCTTATTGACCAGGTATTTCAAATCAGATTGGTCAGTGAACATTTTGAAGTTCCCTCATAGAAAATAGTCCCTGTATTTTTGCAAAGCATAGACCATGGCAAATCCCTCCCTTTTTGTGGTTGAGTAGTTGTGCTCTACACTGGAGAGCTTCCTACTGGAAAAATAAACTCTGTGATAAATGTCTCCTTTTCCTCGCTATGCTAGTATAGCCCTAAGTACTATACTTGATACATATACATGTACATGAAAAACCTTAGATCGGTCTAGGAATCTCAAAATAGCTGTAGTGAACATTTTCTCCTTTAGCATTTCAAAGCTCTTCTGAAATTCCTCACCCAATAAAAATGACACATCCTTCTTAATCAACTTCTCCATCAACGTAGTGATCAAAGCATAGCACTTAATGAACTTCCTGTAATAATCGGTGTGTCCCAGGATGGAGAAGAGTTGTTTTTCATTCGTGGGAGCTTCCAGGTTGATGATAACTATTATCTTGGCTGGGTCTACCATTAGTCCTTGCTGGCATACTATATGCCCTAACAAAATTCCAAAAGGCCCACAGAATATACATTTATTTAGTTTAAGAGAAATCTGGTGCTTCCTAAAAGTGTCAAGCATCATGCGCAGGTTTGAAACATGTTTCTTTACAATTTCAAAAATTGTTCAGTCATCAAAATATACCTACAAAAAATTACGCATGAATTCCTTGAACACATCCACTACCACGCGCGAGAATATCACAAGTGCATTTTTCAATCCGAAAGGCATGACAATGTACTGGAAAGACCTTCACTCTGTTGCAAAGGTGGTCTTGCTACAATATTTAGGTGTAATCCTCATCTGATGATACCCCAAAAATTCATCATTTCATGAATAAGCCTCTTTTCCTCCCACATTATCCACGATATCATCTAAAAACGAAGTAGGGAAGGGGTCACCCACACATCAATCATTTAGCTTGTGCAAATCTACACAAATCCTTATCTCTTCTTTGATATTCTTCTCCTAAACCACCATTTGGCTTACCCAATCACATTGTTTACAGGCTCGATGATGCCTACAGCCACTATCTCTTCTAATTCATCTTTTAATTTCTTCTTATATTTAGGATTCAATCGGTATGGTCACTTCTTGACATGGCGGGCATCTGGTTTCAATGTGATATTCATAACACCTAGGTCTCCTACAATTCCCTTGATCTCATAGAAATTTGTAGGAAACAGATCCCGATACTCTGTCAGTAGCTCCATAATCTTCCCTACTATATCATCATCCTAGTCATCCCCGATTTTAGCCAACTTGGGCTGCTCTTGTGTCCTAATGTTGAATTCATTTAACTTCAAAGGTTTATTTAAATCTACCGTTCCCAATGAAGGCTCTGCAACTGCGCGCTCCCCTTCAGACTCAGGGATGTTGACATTTCTCGAATCATCTTCATTATCTTCTATTAACAAGTTCATGCAAGTAGCAATGTCCTACATCTATGCATCCCATGCTAGTGCAACACATTCCCTTCGGTGTCGGGATTCATCAAAGAAAAGAGCATATATGTCCTGCAGGGCTTCATCCAATTTTTCTAATCCCCCAACCAAGCCAAAGGTTGATAGGAAATCATCAGTCATTGTAATCTAATGGCGCGTTCCTCAGTGCAACTCCATCTCCAGATACCAAGTGGTAGGTATCGGCCCTAACAAGTGAATAAACATATGAACCCACTCATTCCAAGTATTTTCCTTCCAAACTTTCACCCACATCGTTAGGTGCTTGCATGGTTCTCCCTAACCATATAAAATATCAGTTTGCAGGGTAGCGAGGGGTTCAAAGCGCAACGCCATCATTTTGATACAATCATCCCAGTATTTAAAAACATCCTTGTGAGTATCCCACCAATGCATTGGGGTTGCGTGCATAGCCAGGTCAAGTGCTCAAAAGCTTCTTTATTCTGGGACAACCTTTTCCAATTCTTCTAGAAATACTTTGACACTACCAGAACCATCAAAATAGGGTAGTTCTGTCACCTCTATGGAGATGCACCAGAATTTATTTGTGATATTGAGGCAACACAACATAGAAACATCATGTAACTGATTCTGCCAGTTCTCCATCTCACCATCTAAATCTGAGAAACATGAGATATCCTTCTCCCAATTCAGCATTCGATTAGCTGTAGGGTTAATCCAATCTTCGTCTCGTGCATCCAGCTTGTAAATATGGTTGACATCATATCCTTCACATACCGGCTCTGTATATCTTTCCCATTCTGCTAGATCTAGTGGGAATATCACCCATATACCATCATTATCAAAGATCTTGCTTCTACGATTCAGGTTAATGATGCCTCCCATATCCATGGACCAGTCCAATCCTAACAACACAGGGTAGGGGTCTGCATCATGTACAATTTGTATTACTTCAAAATCCACATGCAACTTTACTCCAGCAATATCTACCACGACCTGCAGAAGTATTTCAAGTGGAATGATATTCTACTAATTAGCCATGCGTAACTGAATGGTGGACCTTTCCATCTTTGCTTCTCCCATCTTCTGCCATGTTTTCTTAGGTAGAAAATTTGAATCAGAACCCATATCTAGGATGACTTGATCCATCTTATATTCTCCTATCTGTGCAGTTATGTGCATCTCTCGACTAGTTCTCCTCCTATTCCTATAAATATTATTCACAATATTAGTTTCTATTCGAGGTAATTCTTGTTCTGTGAAACTTTCTATCATGGCCTAAATATTATCTATTTCCTTCTCATTGCACAATAACTTCATACAGGATCGTAGAAATGGTTTGAATTCATCATCAGCCTTTGGTTCCATGATAGAATTTGACGTGGACGCTCCTACAACAGGAAAATCCTTCCTAGTCTCTTTTCCTTCTACAGGTTGAGTATTTATTTCTTGTCAGACACTAGTCTGATCAGTGGTCTACATCAACCCTCTTTTCCTCATCTCCTCCAGTGGCAACACCACTATGTGTAATTACGTTTACACTTGGACCATCATGGTGTGGTTGAAATTTAACCATTTGTATGTTTTGCGTCAGTGTATGCTATTTCTTTTACTGCATTTTAGCAATTAACATAGGACAATATTCCATTACATGATCAAATTACCTACAGTACCTGCAGGAGTGTCGTGCTGGGTTTTGGAAGTCATGCGCATAGTGCCCAACACCTCCACAATTATAGCATATTAATTTCCCTCTTCCTCGACCTACACCTCCACCTCTCCCCCCTCTCCTTCCACTTGTTTGGGATCCTCCCCATCTGGAGGGAGATGATGGCGATGAAGGGTTGGCCTACACTCTATAAAGGTTAGCATTTTCTATCATTAGATCAAACATTCGACAATGGTGCTCATCATGGCCAACTGAAGAGAAAAATCTACACCACTTCTGCTTTAGCTCTGGCACATAGGCTCCTAGTCTAGGGAAATGGTCTGTATCATGTCATCCAGCTACCCTACAATATGCGCACCATAGTGTGGGGGTACTTGGGCCAACAACATCCCTGGGACATAGTGTATTTGGTGCCCCTACTGGCAGGTAATCCACGAATAGAGGGCACTTATATTTGGTGTGGCTAGACCCTTTACAGCGTATGTACTAGATATCTGCACCAACTTATTTACCCTAGTATATGCGTAAGTTTTGAATTTCTAAGTGCATAGCTTGCAGTTAGCTTTGAATTTGCAGCACTCTGAATTGAGCGTCTTATCTAGGCATGACTTCTAATTTCATAGAAAATTCCAAGGCTTCAGCCTGAGAATCAATATTCTGTTGACCCGTAGGCCCACGAAAATGTGGCAACAACATGGCAATGAACCATTCCTTATGATTCTTATCATCATAAACAAAACCTTCTTCGCTGATGGTGCGCTTTAGTTGTTGATCAGCTTCCCAAACTGATTCCTTCGGTCCTTGCCTGATATATTTTAGTTCTATCATGCACTATGTGTAGGAATTTGGCTTCCTAAATTTTTGTTCCAAGGCATCCTTAATCTATGCGATAATGGCATCATTGTTTTGAGCGAGATATCCCATAAACCAATCTAAAGCACAACCTTTGAACACCATAGCCAGTTGCGCTCTATTGAGAGCATCAGTATTAACATTTTTCACAGTCCCCACTGCATCAGCCACAAACCAAAATCAATCCATATCCTCATCTCCCACACCCTTAAAGTTGGGTGGCTTCATATACGTGACCATATCCTCTACAGGTGGTGGTGGTGGCGAGGTAGGAGATGTCTTACCCCTGCGCAAGTTCGACTGTGGTGTAGCAAGAGGGCTACCTTCAATACGCGTAGCCTCACTACTCTGTATATTCGGTGAATTTATCAGAGGGTTGTATAGAAATATGTCCCCTCTCTGATTGACCCGACAATATTTTCTGCTGCGAGTAGTGCTTTCAATCTTATTAGGGCTCATTCACTTAGTGTCGCTGCACAAAAAACCCTTTTCACACAATAGCGTCTTAATCACCAGAGGCAAATTTCATAACAATTTAGCTCTCAATCCCTTGAAAAATCTCCTTTCAGCTTCAGAATACGACACAAAATGATCTACTACAAATTCTATCACAAACCCACCCAAGTTGATGTCGAACCAGTGATCTACAGTCTATGTGATGCAATTATCAGTCTTTTCCAACTGTCATATTAATTCAGGTGTCCACTGCATGACCTTGTCGTCCTTCCAACAAGTTGGGAACTCTGATAATATTGACAACCACTGTTGCAATTCGTGCACAAAGGTCACAAGGAAGATCTCATGAACCTCTGTGAAAATACGCTTATGTTTCCAATCTTCAGTAGAAAGCTGCTTACTTCTGTTTTCTTTTAGGGAAAATTCCTGAATTTGTTTCTCAAATCAATCCTCTAGTTCATGATTTAATGGTTGCCACAACATCTATTGTCTCTCAAAATTATCTCATTCATGACAATGAGACCGTTTGTTGGCTTTAGGGGTCCTGAATGAGGCTCAAAGTTAATATTAACCAACAAAACTCTCTTACTACTAGCCCTTTCGACAATGACCTACTTGGGAAGTCAAATTCTCACCCGAAGTAGTACGGGGGGGTTCTAGAGCTAGGTCTCCACATGCTGAGATATAATTAAATGGTGTAGGTGCCTTCATATCTAAAACAACCGTGATAATACCTTCGCAACAGGAGCCCTAACCTGAAACCCTAGGCAGACATATTTAGGTCAAGTACACATAATACCTAATGTATGCACTAAAAAAGACTTTGTAATCCCTCCAATGATCCTTAATACATATTCTTAGAGATCAAGAATAATAGATCCATTCAATTAGCATTCATTTAGAGCAGAAAATAGTTGTGCAATCGATATGAATACAACTAACACAATAATTGGAAATAACATGCGGAAATGATCATGAAGAAAATAACAGATGTATTTAGTACTTAGATGTCATCCAAAACAATTTTTCATTCATTAACAGTTTAGATCTCCCTTACAACACATTCAGTTTACCCGCGCACACAAGAAGTGGGGTTCACACAGAGCAGGACTCAGATTTCCATGCACATGGCCAGCAGGAGCCTTCTAACCCAGAAAATTTTGCTAAATGATCAAAATAAAATCAAATATCTACCATCAACAATACCACATTTTTCTATTGACTCGATTTAGAATCCTATTTATACTTTTAGCCTGTGCTCATCTAAGGTCTTCAAACCATGGTTTGCAGCCCCTAGTTCTACCCTTGGAACCATTACAACTCTAGAGGGGCTTTGACCCACCCCAAAGCCCCTTGACTTGTGATGTGCATAACTAAACTTAAAAAATATTTACAAAATATATCAAAGTTCGGTCCTTGGGGACCCCGCTCCAACAGTTTACATGCACCAAAACAATGTACATGTGAAAAAACTTGTGCATAACACAAAATATACATATTATAATGATGTAAAACTTAAGAATGCACAGAAAAAGGGCTACCAATTTCTACTGGAGTTCTGTAAGTTGTAAAAGATGAATCGAAGGAGAAGGAATTGTTGGTAAGTTCAATCAAAAAAATTCTAATGGAATGCCATCTTCAATGATCTGTTCATGATTAGATTTTGACATTTTCTATTTCTTAATTTTCAAAATTTTATTTGATTGAAATTCTATAAAATTTATGCGTGTTACACACACCAAGTGACTATATTGACAACTTATGACATCAGGTTCATAGTCTAGAAAGTAAAAAAAATACTGACTTTGATGAGTTTGTTGGAAAAAATAGCCTTAGAGTATAATAGACCCTTTTTCATATATAAACCTGTTATCATCATAGTTTTCCAATAATTTCATCTTTCGTTTAGTGAAATACATCAAATAATACTTGATATTTTCTATGTTTTTAGCAGGTGAAACTACAACAAAAACATCTCATGCACAATAAAACAAACATACATAAATTTATATCATAATTAACATGAAAAATTAGCTTTAAAATTTACATGTGCACTTGATTTATTATCTATTTCTAGATCTCTATCATTTGAAAGCAATTGAACTGCTACCTTCTCTAACAAAATCAGAAACTCGATCACCTTCATATGATACTATAGTCTACTCCGATTGCATTTCTTCAAAGTTTGAAATAGAAATTTTCCCCTTTGTATTTAGTTTTACATGTTGCCAATCTATTACATACATTTTGTTTTCACGAACATCATTGGATTCAGTGTCGTCTATGCAAACATGACAAAAAAAGGAATATTTTCTTTTATTAAATGCAAACACATTTTGGTAACCTTTTGTTTTAATTGAATGCAATTTTTGAGTCCCTTAGATAGTTTCAATGTCATTTCTAGTCAATATATCTACATCATGGACCCCAATATGCCAAAAACACCTATATGGAAAATTCAAACAAGAATATAAATATGTTATTTAAAATACAATAAAAGATAATCATTGTGATAAATAATGTTTAAAATTAGAAAATTAATAAAATTAGATCATGTATATTAAAGTTCTACATCTATATATATGCAAGATAATTTGTATAAATATGTACATGTACCTTCATACTTCCGTTAACCGGTTAGTCTCATGGCCTAGTGTAGTGATGCACCATTGACCAGCTTATTCAGCTAAGAGAAGTCATTGTGCAGAGTGGTCTGTTTGATATCTTTGATGTGCTCATTTTATACACGCCCTTGCACCACATTGATCTCCTTTTTCATGACCAGTCTCAAAGAAATCCCAACAATGTTTAATGTGAGTTTTCATATGAAGACGACACAACAAAAATATTGATCATGAAGATTTCAATCGACCTCTTCATCCATCTAACCATATCCAATGTTCATTGAATTTTATTCCATGACTTTTCAATGAGTCATAAATCTTATCAAAACATTTTTGTACAAAATATGTATGATGTGCATGATTGTCACTGATATAAAAGTGATATTATTTAATAACATGTCGATTTTCACTGGTTCTTTCTATATGATCAACATTTTGTTTAGTGTCTCTATATATAATATGGACAAGAATGGAGACTTGGTCAGAATGATAGTAGTCACTATATATTTCTTTTGTGGAACAAATGTGTGATTCTCTGCAAAATCAACAATTGACAAAAAGGTCCATGGTGGAAAAAATTCATGGGATTTTTTGAATTGCAAGTTCTGCCATCGAGCTCTAAAGGAATGCTTGGTGGATTTATAAATCTCTCCCTCAAAATTTTTCAAGAACATTATCACAAAAAATTCTTCTTCTTGTAAATCAATCCTTTTAGTACTTGTAGTACTACTTGAACCAATCCATGTATGAATATATTCATATCTCTTCCATTTCACTTTTATGTTGGAAAATGATTTATCATGTATATCAATAAGATATTTGTTGTGAAATAAAGTCAAATTTCCACAATGATTTCAGATTTTACCACCAAAACATTTCTTTTGTTAAAATAATACATGGCTTTCTCTTGCACATAGAATTTGAGATATGAAATCATGGATAGTGGAAGGAGGTGAATTTTCCCAAAATATATTACCAAAATTAAGGAATATATCATAATATAACTGAAATTCCACATGATAACGACAACAAAAAGTGTCGTGTATAGTGATAGGTTTAACATACCATGGCTTTTGTTGCACAAAAGCACTAATTGAGACACTAATTTCACGATTCTCTTCTATGAACTTATTGAACAACTCTATTTGAGTGGTGTCCAAGATATTTTTTGCATGCTCTTCGTACTAATTTTGTGCTATTGTTCGTCGCATCACATCCCTTGCTTTTAGTGAAAAATGTGATTTTTTCATCCAATATTCATATATTATTTTTTTAACATCTTCTCCAAGTCTATGTTTGTACGGTTGCCTAACAATAATTGTCCAACAACGAGTTCATCATTTACATCTATTTACTATCAAAATTTTCGATGTTTGTGAAAATGTTTTCGTGAGGTCCCTAATGCTTGTGCCATATATTTTACCAAATGATTATCTTTATTACTTGATGAAACCACTACCATTGGTATTTCTCTACTTGCATCTAAATCACATTTCTTTCTAGATCTTCCAATTGAATTTAGAGCACTATTTATATTTTGTATCACATTTTCCTTCATTTTTTAATATTTCTTGATTTTGATATACCCAATAAAGTCATAGCTTCCTTTAATTTGTTTGAAGTTAAGAGACTTTTCAAAATTTGGGCATGAATTTCCACATTTTCATCTTTGAAGAAGATATCAATAATGTTCGTAACACGATATCGTACAACATGGCAAGCTTTTTTTATCTCCATATGTCTCAGTGTCAACATTTTCCAACATATCATCTTCAATATTGATTTCAATTGTACATATTAGAATTAAATGTACAAAATGAGTTTAAATATTTAATAAATAACTAAATTAGTAAATATGTATAATTTCAATAATACACATTAAACATATATATACATACCTGGCGATTCAATTTCTTCACTTGAATTTATTTCAACATTTTGAACATCTTCAATCATTGGTTCAATATCTCTTTCACTCTCTCTTTCAAAATTTTCTATCTCATCATCAATGTTATGAGGAATATCTCTCTCTCTTTACATTGCAATATATTTTTCAAATTATTTCATCAAATAAAAATTAAGTTTCACAATACACTAGAATAAAATTTTAAATATCATTTATAATATTTACATTTACATACCTACTTCAACTTCTATTTGAGGGTGATTTTCCCTTTCGATATTTGAATGTTCTTCTCTCTTTTTTTGTGATATCCTATCCCCTGTTCTCTACGAGCCTCAGAGTCTTGTTCGATCATATTTTCTCTTGTAATTTCATTGAATTCCCATGATAATTTACTATGAATATTAGAATATTTCATTCAAAATACTGCAGCAAAACTCACTATCAAAATTTAGACAAAAACTCACTTGAAATTTTTTTTACAAAAGACATAATTCAACCCAGAACATTTACTTTAAAAATTCCGCCAAAAGAATGTTTTTTAAAAATAAATCTCAAAATATTTCTTTCAAATTCGTGCAAAAAAATTTGACTTAAAAAAATTAGACAAAAAATCACTTTCAAAAATCATTATAAAAGATTTACTTCAACCCAGAGCACTTACTCTAAAAAAATGTCACTTAAAAAAATACCTCCAAAAAATGTCATTTGAAAATGAAGCCCAAAAAACCTTTGAAAATTCAGCCCAAAAAATTTCCTTTCTAAATTCAGGCCAAAAAAATTCCTTTGAAAATTCAGCCCAAATGAAGAAATGTGCGAAAACAATGTTTCCATTTTCAGCTATTTATATAGTTGAGAATTTATTTTTTTTGGAGGGGCTTCATTGATTTTTTTTTTACCCACAGGATTTGCAAGAAAAGTTTCGGCCAAAATTTTATAAAAATTTCAATCGAACTTTTTTGTCGTTAAAATAGTGGGATGAACTAAAACGTCTGAACTATTACAAAAGTTCGGCTGAACTAAAACGTCTGCAACTACGATGTACCCCAATTCTGAACACATTTCTTAAAATATGGAATGGTTAAAATCCATCAAATTTTATGAATTAGCTTTCACAACCAAGACTATCATTTGCATAATTGAATCTAATTTGAGGAGATATAACTTTTATGGAATTCAAAAAATAGTTACTAATTTCAGTTAATTTTGTAATAAAATGGCTACATAAAATTTCTGAAGGTCACTATGATTGAGTGAAATTAAAATTATATATCTCCCAAAATACACTGTAAAAAAAAGGAAAACTTTAGGGTGCATTACATTGGTCCGTCATCTGTAATGGGTAGTTTTTAGATTTCTATTTTATAGCTAATATGTTAAGAAAATTGACACGAGCCGAAACAGATTCAAAATATGCAGTTTTTTTCATATTGGTTCAGTTCAAAAAATTCTAGTAGTTATGATATGGATCAGTTGGTTTTGTAGATATAACATTGTCGAAGTATACTCTGTCTATATTGTTGTAACACATTTTTTTTTTCTGAAAAAATGAAAAAGTTTCAAAGAATACACCAACGTGCCTCAACATGACTTTTTATGAATCCTTTGATTGTTAAAGAATAGACACTCAAAAAATTGTTACGCTGACATATCAAATGTGAATAAAAAATTCCAAAAAATAAGTAATAGAAAGCTAATAAATTTTTTGACAAGTTTTATTTTTACCATAAAATGAAATTTTAAACATGAAAATTTCTTTAGCTTGTAGAAAGTTGATTAACTTCTAAAAATGATTTTTTTTCTCAAAAAAGAGAAAAAAGTGTAACCCAACTTCACATTTTCACCCATAATTATAGTTCTTTACACAAAAAGATAACAAATTTCCTCACATTAGGATTAATAAGAAAGACCCTTCAAATCAATATATGTAGGTGGAGAATTCATATATTAATGCTAAGAATATTTATATAGGAATAAAATATTAAAACCTTGGGATTATAAAGACTGTAAGATTGCTAGAAAAACCATCATGCTTCTTATATTGAGTTCTTAAATTCAAAGTACAAATAGAGTATAAAAAACTGACTGACTGGAAAAAAATGTACTATATAAACATAAATAAAGAGAAAATTTTGCACCTCTCTAGGGTAGATATTAAGAAATTCTAAAGGAAATTTATGAGTTATAAAAGTGAGGAAAACAATGTAATTCCTTTGAGGGACTGAAATTTTTACATAGAAAATTTTATGATTATCTTGATCTTGTGGATAACATTGAAACCTTTTGTTTGGAGGAATATTTATTTCATATAGAAGACATATAGCTTTTGGTTAAGTGACTCACAAAGGGAAATCTAAGGACATATAAGCCTACTAAGTTCAAATATTAAATATGGGAGGAGCTATCCACATATCTCACATTAATAAGTTCTTCAACTTAGAAATCATTCAAGGCTTATGTTATTGCCTAAATCTACCTCAGGCTAAAAGAAGGGAGAGTTCGAGGTAACATCAAACCATGTTCAGTCTGGTAGCCAACCCTACCAGAACAGGAGACGGCTCTCTCCGGGTCAGTCTCAACAAAAATAATCGAAGGGGCTTGATATGACTTGAAATAAAGGCTAATTTTAGGCTAGGTATATAAGTAAAGGAATTTGATTTTGATTTTGGGGTTTTTTGTTGGAAACAAAGGGAAAGGCAGTTTTGGGTTCGGGGATGAGGCCTAGTTTTTGCAGAGTTCTGATTAGGGCAAGGAAGGCAATTGTTTTGAAAATTTGAATTGAATGAATGGATGGTTTACACTGGTGAGGAGCTAAAGAGGGAAAGAGGCTTTCAATAATCCTCTTCAAACAGATAAAAACATGGAAAATTAAACAAAACTGAAGGCAGAGAAAAGCAATCTAGTGAATTCCACCTTTATCACTCATTTGTTTAATTTAAGAAGAAAGGAGAAGGGAAATGATACACATAAACATCAATGAACTTACAGTCACATAGAGAAAAACACCATCAAAACACAGAGCCACATGGATCCCAAAGAGCGCTACAAACCCTGGTCTATTCCTTTGCCAAAATTGCAGAGATGAAATGTACAATGAAGTGCCAAGCAATCCCAAGTGTCCAACCCTGAAAATTACTGAACAACTACATGATATAGACAAGCCTAACACATCGACATGCCTCTAGGGGTCGAGCTCATCATTCTAGGATTTTTTTCAACCATATCTAAACTAAGAACTGGAAAATAGGTAATGAAACTACTTGCCTCTATATGATAGGAAACTGATTCATTCACTCACATTTCACTTTTTTGTGAATGAATCTACTAAGATGAGTAAAAATGTGCCAAAAATACATCAAATTCATGAAATTATATCAAGTTACATCAATAGTTACATGAAAAGGTCAAACTAGGCGAAAATCTAAACTGCTGAGTGAAAAATAGGCCATATTTCCCAATGCGCTGCGCCTGAAATCTCTATGCGTAGCACAACTTTGAGGTTGATTTTGAGGGCCTTCTCGAATTCCAAATTGAGTGCCGGATAGCTCGTTGGAAAACCCTACCTATATACTTTCCAAACCAAGTAGAATTTCTGAATTTGGTTGCCATTTTCCCCTCCAAAGATCAAATCTCCCAACACTGCTTCCTGTGTGTGCAAAAAGTGGCAGAAGGGCCATTTTTAGAGTGTTTTTGACCCTTTAGGCAACCCAAAACTTGATGAAATCCTTAGGTAATCCATAGGCATGCATAAATTTTGATGAAAAATCTAGAAATGAAAAATTTTCCTCCAAAATAACTGCAAATTATAAGCGTGCGCCAAGTGACGCTACGCGTCGGGCAGAAAAATCTGTGTTTAGGCCAAAAAATTCAAAATTGACAAAATTTTTCCCAAATTTCTTGAAATTTGGGCTGAATGTACACCATCAAGCACTATGCTGGCCCAAAGAATCTTCGGCCAAAATTTGGAGTCTATCATCCCTTTTACAACGCTTTAGTGCCCTCCTTAGCCTTGCTTTCAAGATCTTGATCCTCTCTTTGCAAACATGATTTCGCATCCAATAGTGGTTCTTCATGTGCCTGAGCATGTTATTTTCCTTGTTCTCTTTCTCCAACAGCTTCTCAATATGAATATTGACCCTCTCAAGCCAAGTCTCTCTATCAGCCTCAATCTCCCGCTCAATGGGTGTCATCTCGGTTTGGCTTCTTTGGGCAGCTTGCCGATTCTCACGAATGTTTTGCAACTCCATGATTGTCTAATGATCCTCCAACTATTTGTTTCACTGCTCCAAATAGTTTATGATCCATTGGGCTCTTTTCAATTTGACGGTCAATGTGTCGATCTCAGCTTTCTGCTCCTGAATAGTCTCTCTCAACTTTGAGCTTGGAGAGTCCAAATCATCGTCAATCAATATGAAATCAGTATCCTGGCCTCCTGAAGGGCCCTCATCCTACATAGGCCTCTTACCTCTGTCCTGTACCTGTACCTGTGCTGCTGATGACGGCAACGAGACCCCTTCCACCCCGGGTGGATATAGTACTCGTCGAGCTGCTGCAAATAATAGTCTGGTGCCTCTCTGATAAGTAACAAACACTGGCACACTGATAGGCTCTGTTTCGTGACCTTCAGGCTGATGCGAAGGTTCACCTGCATCATGGACAACCTCTGGAGGAACCTGAGGAGCTGTGAATAAATCACGGGAAATGAAATCCTCCCATGAAACGCCCTGCAATCCAAGCTGATGTACAACCACGATCTTGATGAGTGCATAGTGATAAATACTGTTGTGCTGCTGCTCGGGAGTTTTCTTCTGCACAAGAATGGTCATTCTCTCGATATTCCAGCACATGAAATAAGGAATTTTCATCATCCTCACTCTAGTGAAATGCATCAATAACCTGATGTGGTAGGCATAGAGGTGTGAGAACTGGCCCTCACAACTGAAGTATCTGATAATAAGTTTCATCAAAGGCGCATAGGATTCGTTTAGGAACTGGAATGGGAACACTCTGCTAAGATGTCTCAAATATCTTGGCCTGATGTATGGTTCATAATGCACTCTGTCCACCTGCTGTCTTTTGTTCCACTGTTCACCCACATTCTGTATTCCAGTTGGTTGAGAGATGGTTTCCAGTGTCAAAGTGAAATTTACACTAGCAAGAGTTACCTGACCATCATGTAAATGTAATACAAACAAACGAGCCAACTCCTGATGATGACGAATCCTAGCAATCATCTCACAATACTGATAGCATGACTGCTCTCGAAAACATGCCATGGAAAGTGGGCAAGCCTGCAATTGAGTCATTGAGGTGGGCTCTTCTCTCACATGTTTGCCACCTTTACGAGGCCTTCTCGGTGCATGTAGCTCAGTGGTGGAATCACTGTCTTGTTCATATGATGTATCAGTGTCTGTCTCCATGGTGTTTCAAGGTCTATGTTTGGCTTGTATGAGAGGAAAATGATAATTTGGGTGTTTTTTGTTTTAATTGCCAAATGTGTGTCAAAGGAGAGTGATTGTAGGAGATATAGGGCAGTGGGGACAATGGGGTTTAAATCAAATGATAATTTTTCCTTTGAAAATTTGACAAACTTAGGGACAAGGGACAGCCACTGAATTTTTGGGATTCTTGGGGTTTGGGAATTTTTATAAGTGATATGGGAAAGGGAGAATGATAGGAAATGAAATGATTTAGGGATAGGGATAATGGGAATGAGTGACTTGGGATATAAGGGAATAGGGGAGGGACTGTAATGATAGTATGAACATTGAGGGGAGGAATAAACAAGATGGGAAATGAAGTATGTGGCACAAAACTACTTTTGAAACACTAATTTTAAAACCCTTAGGAGCAAATTTTAACAAGGTGATAGGGTTTATGGTTTTGACATTCAAACTCTCATATTCCATTTTCAAACAAACCCAAACATTGGCTAATAGCAATTTCAAAGTCTCACAAACTTACTTGAAACATAGGAGGTGGATTCGTTTTGAAATTTGAGAGAGATGGCAACAAATTAAGTGTTCCAGCCCTGTGCGCCGCACTCTCTATGTGCACCGCGACCATTCAGAAATGCATGGTGAAAAACGGCCCTATGTGTCGCGCCTGGCTTATGCGTCGCGACCTCCACCCAGTGCGCCGCGTAGGTAAACTCACCAACAGTTCGGCCTCCAAACACTGATTTCGCCCTCCACAATTTGTCTTTATCTCTTTTATGACTCTTGGTATGAAAATGAATTATGAAAACACAAAAATATCTTTTATACCATAGAATTTGATTTTTTATTTGAAAAAAACCCACTTTCTAAAGTGTGAAAAATTTGGCACTTTTTGAATAGACTCTGTTTTTGTTTCCTTTGATTTTTGAACTGATGATGAATCTCTTGTCTGTTCTTTGCAGGGATAGCTAGCATGGGATTTTGGCAAAGGCGACCGGGGCTGCACCTGAAGAACTTAACAACTGAAAAACTTTGAAAATTACATTCCATTTATTACAAAAGGATAAAATAGACAATTTTTCTTCAAAACAGAGTTTTGAAGAAAAATCATTATCAAGAATTATGATGATGATATTTTTGCAATGAAAACTTATTTCGAACCTCCCCCATGTGCCTGCTAACATTATTAGCCATTTTGAAGACTAAATTAATGAAACCCTAGACTTAATAAGACCGAAACCCTAAAATGACTCTTTGTTGACCAAGGGAGCAAACATGACTTTAAATGATTGTAAATGATTTCGATGAACAAACATGAACCAACAGGTACATGACATGAGGGATATAAGAGAAAAGACCTTACTGTCATATGATCCATGCTCCTAACGGAATGCAGCTGACTGAATTGAATGAGACACCTAAAATGAAATGCAACAAGAGAAATTTTGATCTCTGATGGAGGGATGAAGATACCGACTCTAACATTGGCTCCAATGGGGATGGTAGCTCCTTGGAGGTGCCAATAACTACATATTTCTGGGAGAGTAGGCAGTGCCTTCATCCATTGGGCTATGGAGTCCATAACTTCGACAAATCAACACAAGACTCTTTTATTGACTAAAAATTTGACTCAAACTGACTCAGTTTTGAAACTAAAATGACTGAAAAAACTGACTCGACAAACTCAAACCAAAGTTGAAATCAATATTCAGAGTTATAGCCTTCACTTCAGGCCCCAAATTGAAGAAAATATCACAGCACACACTTGCCGTGAAACTGAAATAAATGGTATGTACAATGACAGTGTAAACAATAGAAGACATTTCAAAAATGATATCACTTGAGTAGCCCACCATTGACCAGCCCTCCTGGACAATCTTCCTCGTTCATCTCTTTCAGAAGAAAAGCATTCTCACCCCGATATGTAACAATTTTAAAGGGGCCTTTCCAGATATTTTCAAACTTACCATGCTTACCCTTTTCCTTGTTTCTTGCATCCCATTTTAGCACCACTTCTTCCAATTGAAACTTTTCCTCTTTGGCTTTTCTATCATATATTTTCTTAATTCTCTCTTACAGCTTGAATGTGTTTTGGAAAAACTTCTTCTCTCGTCTGCTGCAAATAGATCATTTGATTTATTCTTCTTTGCATATGATCTTCTTCACTGCCAGCTTCCTGTAGAAATTTGACCACCGGAGCTGGGAGAGAGGTAGGAAACACCGTTTCAAATCCATATACTAGCTCAAAAGGGGACATACCAATGGATTTCTTCTGACTCACTCGATCTGCCCAAAGTGCATTGACCAACTTCTTATGCCAACTTTTCTTGTTTATTTCCAGAAACTTTTTAATGATGTTAACCAAAGATTTGTTGGAAGACTCTGCCAATCCATTGCCTTGTGGATGATAAGTGGTTGAGTGTCCGTAAATGATATGATACTTGTCACAAAACTCAATCATCCTTTTTGATTTGAAAGCTGCTACATTATCAGTGATTAACTTCTTCGGACAACCAAAACGAGAAAAAATATTGTTCTCAAGGAATGAAATTATTACCGAATCTATAGCTTTCCTGGTGGGAATTGCTTCAATCCATTTCGTGAAATAATCTGTCACTGTGAGGATCCACCTATGCTGAGCTGAAGAAGCAAGATGAATCTTGCTAATGAAATCCAAACCCCATTGCTGAAAAGGGGCACTTACCTCAATGGGCTTAAGCGGCAAAGGCTGCAATTTCTGCCTCGCTTCAAAATCTGACATTCATGAAAGCTTTTGACAGTCTTATACACATCAGCAAAAAGTGTCGGCCAATAATATCCCGCTCTCAAAATCTTGTTGGCTATTGTTTTCCAAAAAAGGTGACCCGCGCAATCTCCTTTATGAAAATCCTCCATAACCTGCTTTGCTTCTTCTTCAACCAACAATTTAGAAAAACACCACCAGGATCTTTCTAATAGAGTGAATTATTCAAAATACAAAACTTAGTAGCTTTCAATTTCAGCGTTCTACTTTTATTTATAGCCATGCCGAGCGGTGGTGACAAATTTTGAAGCACATATACAATGTCTGAATACCAAGGAAAAAGCACAAAGATTTATGATACCTGAACTAATGAACTTTCCTCATTTTCCTCAGACATAACAACAATGAGATTAATGTCCAAGGTGTGAAAATTCGACTCAGCCATTAGCTTAGCCAGCCCTTGTCCTTTGATAAGCTTTGTAGGCTTTATCTTCACATCATACTCCAACAAGGCAGCAATCCATTTGCCTCGTCTCCCTTTCGGATTTGTTTGCACTAAAACATCCTTAACAACAATGTTAGGAACATAAGAAATAATATGAGAATGCAGAATATATACCCGAAAATCTTTCAACACTTTCACTAAAGCAAGAGCTTGCTTTTCAATGATGTTATACTTTAAGGCTGCATCTCTTATGGTTCAGCTGAAAAAAGCAATTGGTTTTTCATGCTAATCTCTTTTCTGCATTAATACTGCTGCCATAGTATGCTCCGAAGAAAATGAAAACAAAATAAAATCCTGAGTATAATCTGGGCTGATCAAAACCGGAGCTGAAGAAAGAACCAACTTCACTAAATTGAAATAATTTACCGCCTCCTTGGTCCACTTCACTACACTGTCTTTCTTAAGCATGTTTGTAATCTCTCTTAGATGTTTAACAAGATTAGGCACAAAGCGACATAAGAAATTCATCTTACCATTGAAGGATTGAATCTCCTTTTTGTTCCGGGGAAGATCAATTCGTTGAATAGCTTCTACTCGAGTTGGGTCAATGCGGATGCCATCCTTTGCGATAATATGACCAAGAAGTTTGCCCTCATCCATGGCAAACAAAATCTTCTTTGGATTGAGTGACACACCATACTTTCTACATCGCTTAAAAACAATCTTCAAATGGTAAAGGTGCTCTTCATCAGAATTGGAAAAGATTTTCAGATCATCAAGATACAAAACTAGAAAAACATCTTTCTCATTTGCAAATGCCATATCCATTTCTCGCTGAAATGTTGCTCCAACATTCTTCAAACGGAAAGGAATTTTAGCGTAATGGAAATTTCCCCACAGAGTGGTGAATGTTGTTTTGTCTCTATCATCCTCATGGACTAGAATTTGGTTATACCTGGAATAACCATCGAGTAGCGACATACGAGATGCTCCAACTAGTCGCTGAAGTATGTGATCCATTTTGGGCAATGGATAATTATCTTTCAAGGAAACCTTATTCAGATTCCTAAAATCAATTCACAAACAAATCTCACCTGTTTTCTTGCGGACGGGCACCAAATTGGAAATCCAATCTGAAAATCTTATAGGAACAATGATACCAGCCTTGTATAGTCAATTCACTTCCTTCTCAATTTAAGGCAGCAACTTCAGATTTATCCTTCTCAACTTCTGCCTGAAAGGCTTTTGATTTGGCTTAATTGGAATGGTGTGTTGAATTATGTTTGTATCATACGTCTTCAAATCTGAATAGTCCCAAGAAAATACATCAGCAAAATAAGACAAAAAGCTAACATATTTTTCTTTTACCTTTGGTGACAACGCTTTGGAAAATTTCACCATCTTTGGATTCTCAGTTGATCCAATGTTCACATCTTCAACTCCCTTTTCGATTGGCCGCAAGGTTGGTTTTTTAGCTACGTCATCTTGATCGAAGAGCTCCTCTAAAGGTATCAAGCCTTTAGGAATGAAATTATATTTCAACTGCAATACTTCCATCTAATTTACTTGCACATTAGTCTCACCATCATCATGCTCCATATAAATTGAAGTGTCTTTGAATTTACCTTTGTTTTGCAGAAATTCATCAATCTCATCATCATTTTGGAATACTTGCCAATACCTTTGATTGTCTGGGACAGTCAGACGATGCTTCACACGAATTTCATTTTTTTTACTTGAGTTCATTGGAATCTTCAAATTACTTGCTACCTTTGGAAGTGCATCTGCAATACCATTCTGAATATGAGGGACACAAGTCAAGGTATAGTCTGAAAAAAAATTCAAGATATCAAGAACAACATTTTGATAAGCCTGCATTCGAGGATGCTTAGCTTGGTATTCACCTTTCACTTTCTTAATTACCAACTCGGAGTCGCCATAGACTGCAATCCTCTTAGCATTCAAATTTCTAAGAATTTTCAGACCAGCAATCAAAGCTTCGTATTCTGCCTCATTATTCGAACAATCAAAAGCTAATTTATAAGAGCAAACCCTTACATTACTTGGTACCTTGTTTGGGGTGGAAAAAGGGCTGCGTACCCAAATGCCAATTCCAGCACCATCACTCCCTACTGCACCATCGAAATCCATGGTCCATAAACAATCTTCATATTCTTCCAAGTGCTGAAATTCTGTTTGCTCTATTATTTATGCTTGTTATCCATCAAATTTTTGCTGCTGTTGGAAGGTTGATTGCTCAGTGGAACTCTCAAGTTCTTGTCTTTCTTTCTTCAAAACCTCTCTAAAATTTTCTGTGATTTCCGGAATATCCTCTGCTTCAACTAACTGACTATTTAAATCATTGAAACTATCTGAATACAAAACAAAAGACTCTAAATATGTATGTACATAATTAATAGGATGATTTACCGGTTTCTCCTTGCTAGTGATCATATACTTCATCTTTTTCTCTCGATATAATATTCTCATCTGACCAAACACAGGAATGGTAGCATAGGAGAAATCAATCTGCAATTTTCCCTTCAGTTTCACTCCCCAAGATCTAGAAAGAAGCATGCCAAATCTAGGAGGAATATCCACCATAACCACATCCATCAAAACATTCTTGGTCGAAATCTGATCTAAGCTAACCACCAAATATTTGATAAGCCCAATGCATCTTACTCTGCTAGAATCGAAAGAATAAAGATCATGATACTTCCTAGTGACATCCAATCCCAATTTCTCCATAATTTCTCTCGGCATGAGATTATGAGATGCTCCAGAATCAAACATGGGATTATGTAACACAAAATCATGCAATCTAAGGCTGATATAAAAAGGAGGCACATCACTATCTAGAGACTCACCATCCAATGTTGGTCCAAATATCAACTCAGGTTGATCATCTTCCACATTCACCATATCAGACATTGGATCAAAATTCAGAATCTTAGACACCTGACCCTTATAACTGCTATTTTTTCATCAATTCAGTCAAAGGAATGGAAACTTTTAACTTAGCTATTTCACTCTCTAAGTCAAAAACTGAAGCTTTTTCTACCTCTTTGACTGGAACATGCTTCTTTTCAAATTTCTCCCTCGATACAATTGGCTGATTAGATCTTTCATTTGATGATGGGGATTTTCTAGTAGTAGGATCAACTATCTCTTCTCCCTTCTTTTGTGCAATGGGTGCATCATTCTTTGGTGCTAAAAATTCCTTTCTCTTTTGGATTGGATTTATGGGCACATCTCTATTTCTAAGTGAATATTGACGTTTCTGGGTGGACAAAGCATTCATATAACCTCTCTGATACTCATCTAACTCTTCCTCAAGAGCCGTCTCATTTGCCGAAATAAAATCCTCGTCTTTTTGTACATCTGAATTTTCTGCATACTCCTCATCTTCAGTGATAAAGGTTGGCATATCATTAGGTGTAAAGAAGTGATTCTCTTCCCCTATTACATTATCTTCATCATCTGATTCTGGACCAACAAAATTCTACTGTAAAGGTGTCTTTACCTGCTGTTGTACTATTGGTGGTTCTTGTGCTCGTTGCTCTCGTTGTTTGATCCTGAATTGTGGTTGCTGCTGGCCACAGAAGTTAGGATTTCTGATCTGTGGTTTAGGCTTATTTAGTGTGAATATTTCAATCATCTTTTCCACCTTGCAAAGTACTTGATCTGAAGTAGAAGCCTCTTCCTTTATTACGACTCTCTTTTCAGCTCTCAATCTAGCTCTCTTGTCATTCAAATTTTCTTCAACACTCATTGCAATTTTCTACATGTCTTCCAAGGTGGCGAGATCTCTTTCTCGTAATTGATAGGCCATGTCTGGATCAAAACCATCCAGAAAATTATGCAAAGCTGACCAACTATATGGCCTTAAATCATCAGGAATTTCATTGTAAACCGCATTAAATATAATACAATAATCTTGGACAGACTCACCAACATTCCGCTTGATTTTGGTATATTCAGAAGTAATTTGAAGAGGATATTTCTTTACTTCCCACTGATCTAGGAATTATCTCTGAAGCTCAGCCAATGTAGCAATACTTCTAGGCTACAAAGCTCTGAACCAATTTCTCACTTCTCCTCCAAAATTTTACACAAATAATCTCATGGTCACATTTTCTGCGTCAATTTCATGAAGGTAAAATAAATCCGCCATTTTATCCACATGTTGCTGAGCAGGAACACTTTGAGGAGTGCCATCAAAAATTGGGATCTTACCTTGATAATCAGTGGGCATGTCATCCAAGTTCTGAGGCAACACAAGAGGTGCAAATCGGGCAGCCATTTCTCTTGGTGGATTTACAATTGGATTTGGAAATATGGGAGGAGTAGGAGTAGTAGATGTATGAGGTGTGGATGGAGGTGAAACTTTTGCAGATTTTTGATCAGAGATAGATGGTTGCACGGGAATGGTATGAATGAAAGGAGGCTGGGTATGAACCTGTGAATCGAAAGTAACTGCTGATGGCCTAAGAGTTTCAGATGCAGATTCTATAAACTCAGGAACATTTGTTGCCACAATATAATTTTGAATATTCAAGATGTAACTATCAATGGATCTATTAGCCTGTTCAATTTCAAGATACTTGATGAACTCTAGATTTATGACTGTAGAACCAATATCACTTTCAGACTTAGTCTCAAACAATGAAAACTCAAATTTTTCGTCAAATTCAAGATCTTCAAGGTATTCAAACACAGCGGAACATGAATGAGATTTGAAAAGAGGAATCAAAGGACTTTCTCGACGAAGAATTCTTGAAATCAGATTGGGATTTTCATACACTGGAGGTGGATCGAGATTTGGATTTGCTCTAGTATGTCTTCTGGAAGCCAGTGTGTTGAAAATTTTTCAAATTTCAAAGGGACAAAACCAACTTGTTCAACCTATCAAATTCTAGACTCATCACCCAAAATTCTAGAACGATTTGATGTACTGGGGCAATTTAGAATTCAAGTGTCATGTTTACAAACTAGACCAGAGATTGACTGAAGCAGTGTTTATCTACTTTCGCTAATGCAAAGAAAGAGAATTTCGAAGGCTACCTGGCATAACTTCAGGCTCCGTCTGTAGCTTATAAAACAAATAACACTAACAAGCGAAACCATTGTTACTTGTTATGGTCGCCACTATGTTATTGCCTAAATCTACCTCGGGGATGAAAGAAGGCGAGTTCGGGGTAACATCCGCCAGGTACTCGGTCGGCAGTAGCTAGCCCTACCAGAACAGGAGAGGCCTCTCTCCGGGTCAATCTCAGCAAAAATAATTGATGGGGATTGAGATGACTTGAAATAAAAGCTGATTTTAGGCTAGGTATATAAGTAAAGGAGTTTGATTTTGATTTTGGGGGTTTTTTTTGGAAACAAAGGGAAAGGTAGTTTTGGGTTCGGGGATGAGGCCTAGTTTTTGCAGAGTTCTGAATGGGGCAAGGAAGGAAATCGTTTTGATGCTTTGAATTGAATGAATGGATAGTTTAGACCGAAGAGGAGTTGAAGAGGGCAAGAGGCTTTCAAGAATCCTCTTCAAACTGATGAAAACATGGAAAATTAAACAAAACTGAAGGCAGAGCAAAGCAATCTAATGAATTCCACCTTTATAACTTGTTTGTTTAATTTAAGAAGAAAGGAGAGAGAGAGTAATTGCACATAAAAATAAATGAACTTACGGTCACATAGAGAAAAACACCATCAAAACATAGAGCCACATGGATCCCAAGGAGAGTGTTGCAAACCTTTGGTCTATTCCTTTATCAAAAATTGCGAATCGAAATGTACAATGAAGTGCCAAGCAATCCCAAGTGTCCAACCCTGAAAATGACTGAAGAACTACATGATATAGACAAGCCTAACTCATCCCCATGCCTTTAGGGGTCGAGCTCATCATTGTAGGAGTTTTTTCAACCATATCTAAACTAAGAACTGCAAAATAGGCAATGAAACAACTTGCCTCTATATGATAGGAAACTGATTCATTCACTCACATTTCAATTTTTGGTGAATGAATCTACTAAGATGAGTAAAAATGTGCAAAAATTACATAAAAGTCATGAAATTACATCAAGTTACATCAATATTTATATGAAAAAGTCAACCTAGCCAAAACTACGTGAAAATATGAGCTGCTGAGTGAAAAATAGGCCAAATTTCCCAATGCGTCGCGCCTGAAATCTCTATGCGTAGCACAACTTTGAGGCTGATTTTGAGGGCCTTACCGAAGTCCAAATTGAGTGCAGGATAGCTCGTTGGAAAGCCCTACCTGTCTACTTTCCAACCCAAGTGAAATTTATGAATTGGGTTGCCGTTTATCTCTCCAAAAATCAAATCTCCCAACATTGATTCCTGTGTGTGCAAAAAGTGGCAGAAAGGCCATTTTTAGGGTGTTTTTGAGCCCTTAGGCAACCCAAAACTTGATGAAATCCTTAGGTAATCCATAGGAATGTATAAATATTGATAAAAAATCTAGAAATGCAAAGTATTCCTCCAAAAGAACTGCCAATTATAAGCACGCGCCAAGTGGCGCTACGCGTCGGGTGGAAAAATCTGTGTTTAGGCCAAAAAATTCAAAATTGAGAAATTTTTTTCCAAATTTCTTAAAATTTGGGCTGAATGTACACCATCAAGCACTATGCTAGGCCAAAGAAGCTTCGGCCAAAATTTGGAGTCTATCAAGCCTTTTACGACACTTTAGTGCCCTCCTTAGCCTTGCTTTTAGGATCTTGATCCTCGCTTTGCAAACATGATTTCGTGCCCAATAGTGGTTCTTCATGTGCCTGAGCATGTTATTTTCTTTTTTCGCTTTCTCCAACAGCTTCTCAAGATGAATATTGACCCTCTCAAGCCAAGTCTCTCTATCAGCCTCAATCTCTCGCTCAATGGGTGTCATCTCGGTTTGGCTTCTTTGGGCAGCTTGCCAATTCTCACGGATGTCTTACAAATCCATGATTATCTGTTGATCCTCCAACTGTTTGTTTCACTGCTCCAAATAGTTTATGATCCATTGGGCTCTTTGCAATTTGACAGTCAATGTGTCGATCTCAGCTTTCTGCTCCTGAATAGTCTCTCTCAACTTTGAGCTTGGATAGCTCAAATCCTCGTCAATCAATATGAAATCAGTATCCTGGCCTCTCAAAGGGCCCTCATCCTGCATAGGCCTCTTACCCCTGTCCTATACATGTACCTGTGCTGCTGCTGATGGCAACGAGACCCCTTCCACCCCGGGTGGAGATAGTACTCGTCGAGCTCCTGCAAATAATAGTCTGGTGCCTCTCTGATAAGTAACAAACACTGGCACACTGATAGGCTCTGTCTCGTGTCCTTCAAGTTGATGTGAAGGTTCACCTGCATCATGGGCAACCTCCGGAGGAACCTGAGGAGCTGTGAAGAAATCACGGGAAATGAAATCCTCCCATGAAACGCCCTGCAATCCAAGCTGATGTACAACCACGATCTTGATGAGTGCATAGTGATAAATATTGTTGTGCTGCTGCTCGGGAGTTTTCTTCTGCACAAGAGTGGTCATTCTCTCGATGTTCCAGCACATGAAATAAGGAATGTTCATCATCCTCACTCTTGTGAAATGCATCAATAACCTGATGTGGTAAGCATAGAGGCGTGAAAACCGGCCCTCACAACTGAAATATCTGATAATGAGTTTCATCAGAGGCCATAGGATACCTTTAGGAACCGGAATGGGAACACCCTGCTGAGCTGTCTCACATAGCTAGGCCTGATGTATGGTTCATAATGCACTCTGTCCACCTGTTGTCTTTTGTTCCACTGTTAACCCACATTCGGTATTCCTGTTGCTTGAGAGATGGTTTCCGGTGTCAAAGTGAAATTTACACCAGCAAGAGTTACCTGAACATCATGTAAATGCAATAAAAAAAATTGAGCCAACTCCTGATGATGATGAATCCTAGCAATCATCTCACAATACTCATAGCATGACTGCTCTCAAAAACATGCCATGGCAAGTGGGCAAGCCTGAAATTGAGTCAATGAGGTGGGCTCTTCTCTCACATGTTTGCCACCTTTACGAGGCCTTCTCTGTGCATGTAGCTCAGTGGTAGAATCAATGTCTTTTTCATATGATTTATCAGTGTCTGTCTCCATGGTGTTTCAAGGTCTGTGTTTGGCTTGTGTGAGAGGAAAATGAGAATTCGGTGCTTTGTTTCAAATTTCCAAATGTGTGTCAAAGGGGAGGGACTGTAGGAGATATAGGGCAGTGGGGACAATGGGGTTTAAATCAAATGATAGTTTGTCCTTTGAAAATTTGACAAAATTAGGGACAAGGGACAGCCACTTAATTTTTGGGTTTTGGGAATTTTTATAAGTGATATGGGAAAGTGAAAATGATGGGAAATGAAATGATTTATGGATAGGGATAATGGGAATGAGATGATATGAGTGGTTTGGGATATAAGGGAATATGGGATTAACATTGATGATAGGATTACAGTGAGGGAAGGAATAAACAAAGTGGGTAAATGGAGTATTTGGCACCACAATTAATTTTGAAACTTCAATTTCAAAACCCTAAGGAGAAATTTTAAACAAGGTGATAGGGTTTACAGTTTTGGCATTTCAAATTCTCATAATCCATTTCAAACTACACCAAACATTGGCTAATGGAAATTACAAAATCTCATAAACTTGCTCGGAGCATAGGAGACTGAGTCAATTTGAATTTTTGAGGAGCAATGGCAAAAATTTTGGTTGCCGGCCCTGTGCGCCGTGACAGTGGCCCAGTGCGCCGCGACTGGTGTATGCGTCACGCCTGTTCAGAAATACACTGTGAAAAATGGCCCTATGCGCCGCAACCTCTACCCAGTGCGCCACGACAGTTAACTCACCCACAGCTTCGGCCTTCAAACCCTGTTTTGCTCTTCCACGACTTAACTTGGCTCAATGTTATCTCTTGGCATGTAATTGAGTTGTTGAAACACAAAAATATCTTTTATGCCAAAGACTTTGATTTTTAATTTGGAAAAACCCACTTTGTAATGTTTGAACTTTAACACTTTTCAAATGAACTCTGTTTTTGTTTCCTTTGTGATTTTTGGATTGATGATGAATCTCTTGTCTGTTCTTTGCAGGGATAGCTGGCATGGGATCTTGGAAAAGGTGACCAGGGCTACGCCTGCAGAACTTTACAACTGAAAAAACTTTGAAAATTACATTGCATTTATTACAAAAGGATAAAATAGACATTTTTTCTTCAAAATAGAGTTTCGAAGAAAAATCATTATCAAGCATTATGACGATGAAATTTTTGCGATGAAAACTTATTTCGAACCTCCCTCATGTGCCTGCTGACATTATTAGTCATTATGAAGACTAAATTAATGAAACCCTCGACCTAATGAGACAAAAACCCCTAAAATGACTCTTTGTTGACCAAGAGACCAAACATGACTGTAAATGACTGTGAATGATTTCGATGAACAAACATAGACCAGCAGGTACATGACATGAGGGATATGAGAGAAAAGACCCTTCCGTCAGATGATCCATGCTTCTAATGGAATGCAGCTGACTGAACTGAATGAGACACCTAAAATGAAATGCAACAAGAGCAATTCGATCTCTGATGGAGGGATGAAAATACCAACTCTAACAGCTTCCAAAAACCTTGGGCTTGAAAGGTTCATTATATATATTTCTAAAAATTGAGATAAAACAAATCCATCTAGTTATAAGACCATTACGAGTAGAATGCTTTTTGCCCATGTCAGATGGAATTATTTGAATATAAATATAGGTAAAATTCCATGACAAAAGAGCTAGAGTTGAATTTAAATTTATTTACTCTCACTCAATTTTGGACCACCTTCTTATTCTTGATATTCTTGAAATAATTGTCATAGTACTAAATCCAATCAATTATGTTGTTTTATTTACTTTTATAAAATATTTTAACATTATGTCCATGACTAACCTTTGGAATAGATTAGATGAGCTAAAAGTTTATTTTCATTTGAGAGATGTTCTCAGAAGGTTGTATGATAATGTTATCGTGAAGTTTAGGAATATTGAGGACTAGTTTGAAGAAATTAAGTTAAGCAACATTATCCCCTATCCATTACCCTTTTTGGCATAGAGTATGTCTACAAGTTAAATTGTTATTTGGATCATGAAGGTTACACCATCCTTACTATACCTAGTATAGTTAGCATACTTATTCTTTAAATAAATGGTAGTTTTCTTATGTTGAGGAGTCTCTATGATCTTGAAAAGTAACTAAAAAATATTCAGAGCTTCTATCGTAGTGTGGCATGAATATTAAGACTAAAAAAACAAAGGTTAAGATAATTAATCCCAAAATGATCAGTTATGATAATTTCATGAATGATAGCAATAGCTTGAAGGAAGTGGCTTCATAAAATTTCTTGGAATCAATTCTCAACATAAGGTTAATTGGAACTATGGTTTTCGAAAAAGGATAAATGGTGGATGTAAAGCTTATAATTATCGACCTGAAAAAATTATGAATAAGTTTACTTTTAGTTATAGAATATGAAGTTTAGGGGTAGAACATCTTTAGAGAATCCTGAAGAAATAGAAAATCCAAAAGTGTTTTATAACATATTATTTCACAATTAAAGGAACTACACATTATCCTATCCTCGTCATACAAGGAAGTGTTTTCCCTGTTGAGAACACAAGTATGGATTGGTACCTATGATACAAGAACAATATAAAGGATATGGAAAACAAGAGGCTTCCTAAAATTTCTTTAAAGCCGAACCAAATAAAATTTCAACTCATGAAAGAACATGGAAGACAAGAGGCTTCTTAAAATTGCTTTAAACTCAAACCAAAGCAAGTTGCATCTCATGTAATGTTGGTCTCTCTATGGAGTAACAATAAGTTAAAAAATAGTATTACTTCCAAGTTTAGGAAGCTCAATCTTAAAAGTGACCTAAATTATAACTTTCCTTTAAATTATTATTCTTACTATATATCACAAAAGCAATTAACATACGAGTTAAACTTATATAAATGTAAAAAAAACATGTAACAAAATTCATAAATATGGATATTCATCTCCACTTTACCATAAAGATTCTTAACTTATAAAGAGACTTTGTTACAATATCATGAGCCAATATCATGTCATACTAATACCAAATGCCCAAAAGACCATAACATATGTTCATATAATATTTTTTTTAAAGAATTAATTTGATTAAAAAGATAAAAATAAAATAACTATTTTTGAAATAAATCTCAACTTTTAATTTGTTTTTATTATTAAAATTATTGTATGAAAATTAAATATTACCATAAATTTAATAAATAGATTAACATTTTAAAGATATTGTTTTCAACTAAATATCCCTCGTTCATCCTTTTGTACTTGAAATATCATTATGATTATTTCAGTAATAGAGTGACCCAAAATTTATATATGATTATTTCAATAATAGAGTGACGCAAAATTTCAACATTGAGTTTAACTGACTCATTCATATACATAATTAATAAAACATTGTAATTAATGTTTTTTTTGGGTAGGTATTCTTCCAATTAACTAGTTATGAGATTCAGCAAGCCAATAATCTGGATGGGATTTAGTTGTCATGTTAGGATACAGCATATAAGACATTGGCTTGAACATTTTCGTTTAGTTTTTTCTATGAGATTTGAGCGTGCCATTAATATATATCGGATAAAGCCGGGATTTTGTTTTGGCATTTTCGTCAATATGCTAGATTTGAGAATGTCAATCATATTTTTCTGGGCATTTTTGTCAATTTAAGGTGTTTCGGCCACGTGTATCATGTTGATTTTGTTTGGGAGCATTTTTGTCAATTTGTTTGATTTGATCATATTTATATTATCATCTCAACGATATCTTTTAATTTCTTTACCACTTTTGACATTAGAAGATCTGACTATTATAATATCTTTACCAAATTTCACATTATGAGACTTGACCATCTCAACAATATTGATAGATTTCATGGCAATTTCAACAGAAAATGGATTATATAATAATATAATAAATTATAAATTTTAATTATTTTCATATTTTTTATTATTATAATTAGTAAATATAGTTTAATTTCTGAAGTTTAGTTAAATTTTATTATTATATTAAATAAGATGTATATTAGTTGATTTGTATGGAGTTGAGCCTCTACTAAGTTATAGGTTAAAATTTTATGGGGAGGGGTTGAGGATGTACTATTCTCGCTTGTTAGTCTCACACAATCTTAGTAATAAGTATCTCATTGTAAGTTGATTGTTATTCTTCCATTCAATAAACTAACTTACCTTAAGATATGATGCAAAAACTAATAAAGTTGAATATATAAAATTATATAAATATTATTTAATATTTTAAATATTTTATTAATTTATGAATTATAAAATTTTAATTATACCATTAATATATAAATAAATCAAATATGAATCTCCAGTAAATTTATTATATAAAAAAATATTAAATAAGTTGAATTTAATTAATTAATATAATAATATTTATTTTATATTTCAAATAAAATAATTAAATTGTATTAAATATTTTTATTATATTTATTAAAAATTAAATTTTAAAAATTCAAATATAATAAATAATTTTATGCATGTGTGCATTCTTGATCATCCTCCATTCTCGTATTTCCATTTTTAACATATTCTTTGAGTCACACGAAGAACGCTATCCCTTCCATATCAATGAGTTGCATCATCTTATCACACACATTCTCTCAATCTAATGAGAAGAGATTGCACATGTTGAATGTTCAAGAATGTAGATACCTTATAGATACAAATTATTGTTTTAAGTTATAAATATTTTGTTATGTCTAGTTTAGTGTGGAACAGATATTGTCTAGTCTTAGTGTATAAATTGTTGTTCTCTTATATTATATAAATATTTTGACTTGAGTAAATTACAAAAAAATGTAAATAAATAAATAAAAATAAAAATAAAATATTGATGATGATTAATGTCCACTAAGATCAATGCACTCTATCAGACCTTAAGAAGAAGAAGAATGTAAATGTAATTCTTTAGAATCTTATTGCTATGCTCAAAAAGAAGGGAAAGAAGCGCACCAATATCACTATAGTTGGGCTTACTTAACAACTCAAGAAGATTGGAAGTGTGAAAGATATTAGGGAAATGAATGGAGATGTGAGTAAGGGTTGGACAATCTAAAATAAAGTGTTTTTCATCCTCCACAGTCTTAGTATCGCAAAGATAACAAATTCGATCGTTCCAGGGGGTCTTGGGAGTAGATCACTACCCAGTTTCACTCTTAAGCTCATGAGAATTAGTTTTAATCTTATAGATATTCATATTTTTCTTCGAGCTAGTCAAAATGAAGAGATAATTATTTTTCTCAAGTGTGGGGTTAATCACCTCCTTATAATATCTTAGATTCCTCTTACCTTACATCTCCTTACACTCCCATACCTGATCTTTAAAAGTGGAGATGATAGTATCTCTGATACTATCCTTACTTCCGAGAATGATCTCCTCATTTATCCCACAATGGTTAAGCCAAGACTGGGCATCCTTATGCCACCCACACTTGAGGTCAAGGTGGGGGTTTTTACTAAATTTTGAAGAAATTTTAGGAATCCTTTTGGATTCCATGTTGTAAATATTAGTGTTATACATTAGATACTTAAACATAGCCCTTATTTTAATAGGGGAGAGGCCAGCTCGATCAGGAGAATAGTGTAACACCCTCTTCCAACATCTACCCAAGTAACCGACCAAAAAAGGTAAACATGCAATGAGAGGCTACTAATATGAGATTAAACATTGTAGTTGAACTTAAGGAAGTGAAACTAATGAAAACCTGACAAAAATACCTTACACAACCCCAAAAACACCTCCACGAGGTAGCCCACCCTCCCATGCCACTGAAACCTAAGGGGGAGCTGATTTTTTACACTTTTGTGCCTCTAATGCGAGCATGTAAGGGAAAAGGAGCGGCTAGAATCTTATATCCACGAGCATGGAAGGGCAAGGTCATGGCCAAGGCCCCAAAAAGTCATTTTTGTGGTTGCAACTTCAAGATTTGTGCCACCTCTTCAACCCCATAGCCTAGATCACTGCCCAAAGATTCATGAAACTTTAGGATGTGATAAATAACAATATATATATATATATATATATATATATATATGGAAGAAATTAAATCATCGGGAACTCATTTAGACCCCTCACTACCATGAAAAACATGTCGCAAACATTGCATCTATAGGTATAAACAACATATTTAATCATGGGGCTCTCTTACTTATCCTGAGAATAGCTAAGAAATATTTTTCCCCTACATAATAAGCTACAATACAGTATCTTTGACCATAGATACTTTGTGTATTCATTTACAGGTAAAAACATGGATATTTCCATACATCATCACTGATCAAATACATTATTATAACCAACACAATAAAACTAGAAATACAATGGATATAAAAAGAATAAAATCCATACACAAAATAGTAAATTTGCATAATGAAAACTAGAGAAATGATATTTTCAATACTAAATGTAAAAACCAATAGAAGATGGGACGTCCACGTTCCACTCGACCATAGTCAACCTCGTGCCATATTCGAAACATGAAAGTGGGACTTTATCAAACAAATCAATCCACACCAAACCAGGGCTCCAGAGACCAAAATGCCTCAACCCCAAACAAGTGATTCCACCTCACAGTCAGACATAACTAACCATCACGGATTGGTCTCTATCCAAATTTTTCCAAGTCTCTAGACTGTTTATTCCAACTAGGGCTTCTAGGACTAGTAAGTCAACTGCAACTTTTATAGGGCTTCCAAACGGTTTGTACAACCAAGGCTTATAGGTTTACTAAATCAACCCACCTAGGGCTTCCAGAGTGTTTTTCCAACCAAGGATTTCAGGAACTAATAACTCAACCCACATTTAAGGGATCATGAGAACCAATGAGGAAAAAATCATTGGAAATAAACCTCTAATACCATGGCTATCTAGGAAATTGCAAGGCTAGGAAAATCCACATGCCTACACCATGCATGCCAAAACTAGTGAAGAAAACATACATGAAACTTGGTACCTGAGCTCAGAACTTTTTGTAGATGTTGATCCTGATATCCTCTTGCACTTTCTTCCACTTCCTTTTCCTTCTTGATCCAAATCACCAAGTATTATACACTCTCCAAGAGTGCTCCAAGAAAACTCTAAGCATCCAAGAGTATGAGATAGAGAGAGAAAATAGAATGAGAGCCATAACTGTGAGCGAAATCTTACCAACTCATCTTCAAAAGCCTGTTTAATAAGAGGCCTCCATTCTCCTCATTTTCTATCGTTTGCCTTCATTTTGTCCTCACATGAAACCAATGGCATTCCACCTTCCTTTCTCCTAATTTCCATTATTTTCATAAATAAATTCCAATAAATGCCATTGTGGCTTTCTAAATCCTTTCACATTCCCTTTTCCAATTTCCTTAGTCATAATAAACCAAAGTGAACATTCTCTAGGATGTCTTTCCCAATATTGAGCTTGGAATATGTGTCCCATCAACCATGGTTTATATTTTTTACATGAATGTTTAACCAGGGATGTTATAGAAATGTCTCCCTTGGGGTAACACCGTCCTTGGTGCTTAATGACACTGAAAAACCAACAAACTAGTAAAAAAACATACTACCTATGGAGCTTTATAACACAGCTTGTTGTAGTATTTACAATAAATAACATACTAAAGAGAAAAATCATCATGAAAATAATACTAAAACATACTATCTATGGAGCTTTATAACACAGCTTGTTTGCAGTATTTACAATGAATAGCCTACTCAAGAGAAAATTCATCATGAAAATAATAGTACATATTGGAGCTTTATAACACAACTCGTTATGATATTTAAAATAAAATCTACATTTTCTTCAACCAACAAATAATCATATTATTTATAGAGCTTTCTAAATTAGCTCGATATAATAATTACAATAATACACCCATATAAAAAATTTCTCAACTAGCAAATAAAAGGATACAATGCTCGTATAAAAAAAAGGGAATCCAGAGGCTTACACAAACACCCTCAAAGTAATAGCAAGATTCACTTCCTTCTTAGGAAGTCTAGAAACCATTTCAAGTCAAAATCTGCATCCAATGTCCAACACTGCAATCTTGTGCCAATGTACCCTCAATTAAGAGTTACCATCTCATTTTTGCAAGGCACACTCCCAATGTGCATATGATTCCATCTGGCAATGCTAATGACAAAAATAAATATATCCTTGACCTTCCTTTCTCTGCTACACAGTATCTAGGGAAATACGGTCACCCCTTCCATTGAGTCACTCACCTTCCAAGTTTTGTTGTCATCCACATCTCGGCAAGTACATCCATTCGCAAGGTTTCCTCGCATTGGAGTTTCAAACAACAAAATCATAAACCAACATCAAAACCATCATACCGGTCATAGAATGATCATGTAAATCAACGAAAAGTATTGGATACCAGTATTCCATGATGGCCATGCTCCTAAAGTGCTTTTCCAACATACTGCTGCCTATTTCAATTCCTTTTGTTGTTGCTTCTAATGATTGCAATCAATTTCAACCACCCAAGCGGGCATATCTGTGCTTACTGTACCAACTAAATAACGACTATTACATTCAAAATAAATTGAAATAAACTCAAATCTTACCTCATTGTTAGTTTTTCAATAAGGTACACTTGCAATCATGTTTACTTCCAGTTACAACAAGTCAAAGTGGTTGTTTTATCGAATCATCATGTATAAACATATCACATATAGTTAGCTCAAAACATAAACATCATAGGTAAAAATCGCGAATCGCATGAAATAGTCATAAAACATAATCATAAATCACATATAACCATCATAAGTCAGAATTGTATATCACATTCATAATAGAACCGAAACAAAATATTGATACTTATCCTTCATCGATCATTTCTTTTACCTTTGTTCTTTTGTACACACACCAGATCAGTTTCCACACTCGAAAAATATCCCGTGCTTGCTCCTCAACCACATAAACATAGACATAGTGTACATCATGACACGTACACCCACATACGACATACGACGCCATACAATACACAAACCCACATTGGTATATGACACATACACATACACCTGGTGTACAATGTAATACAATACATATGTGTACACTGACAAACAACACATACACCTACACCCGGTATACAATACAACAAAACACATACACCTACATCTGGTGTAAAACACAACATAATACTTACACATGCACCCAAATTACAATACAACACAATATATATACGTCTATGCTGGCATACAACACATACACCTACACCCAGTGTACAATACAACACAATGCGTATACATATACAAAGTAAAACATAACAAATAAACATATCACGATACCACAACTACACCACGCACATACATAGTACTGCATGCTTGCAGCACAACATGTACAACATGCACGTAATACCAGATGTGTACCAGTACCCTGTGCACAACATGTACATAGTACCACATGTACACAACACTACTTGCACAACATCACATGTACATGACACCACTTGCACAACATGTTCACAACACCAAATGTACACCACACCACCTGTACAATGTGTACACAATACCAAATGTACATAACACCACATGCACGAAATGTACACGAAACCAAATGTACACAACATCATATGCATGACATGTACATGACACCACCTGCACACAACACCACATGCATACAATACCATATGTAAAATCATGCACAAAACACCAAATGTACATAGCACCATATGTGCATCACGTACACAAAACCATATGTACATAGAACAACATATTCAACATGTACATAACACCATACATATATAACACCGCATATACAACATGCACACAACACATGCACATCCAACATGAACACAAGACGATAAGTACACATCATCACATATCTCACATTTACATAGCACCATCGATACCTAGCACTTCATATGCAATATACACGCAACACCATACATATAATAGACATACAAAATAATATGTACACAATACGTCATATGAAACATTACACATCACCATAGGTAAAATCACTAAATATAAAACATTCCCAACATATACACAACGTTATTACTTCACATCCATAGACCACACACTGAACCCACAAAGTAACCCTACTTCTCCATGATTATCTTAACATGTCACAGATCACACTACTTTCACTTCTCTGATGTACCCTTCAACAATACTTTTCCATAAGATAAAAATATACATAGTATAGTCACATAATATCAAATCATACCCACATGCTATTGACATTGTATATTTTTTTGAGTTACTCTTCCCACTTGATTCCTCATATCCAGAAATCTCTTCATGCCATTCACATGCATAAGCAATCATTCCTCCATGAGAATTATTACTGAAAACCCTCTTTCAGATAGTAACATAGATATATACATACATATATAATAATTAGCATAAAAAAATCATCATCCTGTCAGACTACGACATACATACACACATATATACATATAAACATTAGCATTAACAATCATGATCCATGAATACCCTATCAAGCAACGACATACATACATGTAGACATAGATAAACATCAACATAATCATGATCACAAAAAAATTTCTAGATATGATAAGGTCTGGGTTTAGAGAAATTCCTTTCTCTGTGCACACCATGCACCAAATTGAGAACAACCGTTCACAACATAGCCAAGGAATCTGATGCCACAGTTCTATGCACTTTACCTTTTCTATTACCTTTCTCATGTTTGTACTGCCACTGTCCATTTACCATAATGGACCTAACTAATCCAACTGACTATCATATTCTTACCTTTCGTTGCGCTTACTCTTGAATTGAGCTCCATCTATGTCTTACATTACCTGTTGGGTACCACATAGCTCTCCCCGAGCTCAATTACTTTCCTATTTCTAGAACAAATTCCCAAGACTCTCAAAGAAAAAGGAAAGAACAATAAACATCAGGAAGAAAACCATGAAAACCAATAGAAATATGATAGTGAAAACAAAGTCAGATGATCATGGATCATACACAATAAATGCCCAAAAGCAAGTGCAAAAAAATTGTAATATCTCGTTTCTAGGATATCTCTAAAACATGACAAACTCCAACCAGAGATAGACTGGGAGGGCATTTACCAGATATGTCGCCTCTAAAGAGGACGATATCCGGAGGCTACATGGCCCTTTCTAGACTCTGTCTAAGAGTGAAGGATAAACACACCAAGTGGTATAGAACTAGAATGCTCAAAAACAACAATAGACATATAATAGAAAGAGAATATAGCAAATACAGAAACAATGACAACTACGACAACTCAACAAAAAAACATAGAGAGGAAATGTTGAGCCATTTTATTAATATGAGAAATGTAATGAATTACAAGAAGCGATCTTTCCCAAAGCAAGTAAGAAAACACTCTCAGAAAATACAGGAAATGGCCGCTCTATGAACTGCGTCCCAGCTACTGGACAACTGCCGTATAGCTGATACTACTGGAATGGACTGAATATTAGGGGCTGATCCCCTTGTCGGAATGAGATGAAAATCAGAAAATCTCCTCTCCTTGACAGCCCCGACAAGATCCACAAACCATTCCAAGAATGGCCAACCCCCAAAACCACCAAAAACTACCTCCCCAGTGAATTACGTTACCTCCCAAGGTACAACGCAGTGGCTGCATAGAAACAGCTAAAATACTACCACAAACTTCACCAAAAACCTCCAACGGGAAAAGGCTGATCCTCTGCTCGAAATCCCAGCGAAATATCCTGCAGAAACCCCAATCCGAAGCTCCTCCACAATGGAATACATCCTCTCTCCCAGTGACTGCATAGTCTCAATAAGCGCTAGCTCTGCAACAAACCCAAACAATAATACGACTCACAAAATGCTGAAAAACTAACCTTGCCCGAGAAGGCACTCGAAGTCCCCTGGGGCTAAGGGTGATATCTCCGCACGGAGACACTCGGTGCACTAAATAGTGCTGCAGATAGGCTAAACAGCCAGCGTGCTCAAGAAGACATAAGTCTCACTCCAAAATTATCAACTCAAGAATGATCCAAATGAGGAGGCTCCTCCATATTTTATAACATTGGTTTCCCTCCAAAACCCGTCGTAGCCTCTCTCTCCTCCACATCCTCATACTTATCTATGGAGAAGCTTCTAGAGTGCATGTAGGCCCCCCTTCTCTACGTGGTGTTTGGCCCCCTTGACCCCCCTTGAGTCACAACGTTGTGCTACTAGGCGGATGTCTTATTCTACTAAAGTGAGTTACACCCTCTTTACTCACTTTTTATTTATTTACAAACCATAGACGGCAAAACTATACAAAGTCGAATATTCCAATTACCTGTCACTAATTAGGAATATTACAATTCCCCCCAGAAAAATGTTGCTTGCCCTCAAGCAACTGAAGTGATGGATGCTGCAGAATCTTCTCGCTCTCCCAAGTGGCATCCTCATCCAGAAAATTCTTCCACTGCACCAAGAATTCCTGGACCGTCCTACTCCATAACCGCCTCTCCCTGGTATCAATAATGGCCTCTAGCTGCAACACCAAGTGCCCCTGATCATTTTTTGGTGGTAGCTCCTCTGTCACTGTCACCTACTATCCCAGCACCTTCTTCAGGCATGATATATGGAAAATGTTGTGGATCTTGCTGCCTTAGGGCAGCTCCAACTCATATGTAACCTGCCCAATCCTGTGTATCACCCTATATGGCCCGTAGAAATGAGCCTTGAGCTTCTCAGCTCCCTTCTGCCTCAGCGATGACTGTCGGTATGGATGTAAGCATAGGTAGACCAAGTCCCCTACTTCAAACTATCACTCCAACCAACCTCTGTCGGCATATAGCTTCTGTTGGTACTGGGCTGTAGCCATATTGTCCTTGAGAGCTCGGAGGATATCCTGACTCTCTTGGATCCACATCTTGGCTCTAGGAGCCTTACTCGCACCGAACATCACATCAGCAAATGATAAAGGATGGTACCCATACAAAGCATAAAACGGTGACATACCAATCGACATGTGATGTGTCGAGTTGTAGCATTACTCCCCCAAATGCAACCATCTCAACCATGCTCGCTGCTACCCACTGACATAGTTACGCAAGTAGCCCTCCAGCCACTTGTTAACAATCTCTGTCTGTCCATCCGTCTGTGGGTGGTAACTGGTACTCGGTATCAACTTCGTCCCCACTAGCCAGAAAAGCTCCTGCCAAAATCAGCCCATGAAGCGGCTATCCCTATCACTGATGATGGTATTAGGAAGACCATGCAACCTGAAAACCTCCCGAAAGAACAGCTCGGCCACCCTTGCTACTGTGTAATGTGCGGATATGGCGAAAAAGTGTGTATACTTTGTCAGTCGATCAACGATGACAAAGATACAATCCTTGCCCTGGACCATGGGCAACCCTGTGATGAATTCCATTGATATGCTCTCCCATTTTCCCTCTGGAATGGGAAGAGGCTACAACAGTCCTGCGGGATGGCTCCTCTCACCCTTGTTCCTCTGACAAACATCGTACTCCATGATGTGCTGGAGTACGTCCTCCTTGAGGCCCCTCCATGAGAACCTCTCTCTAATGGCCCTGTAGGTTTTGGTAAACCCCTGATGGCCTGCCAATGGAGAATCATGTGATGCCTAGAGTATCTTCTTCTTAAGCTAAGATCCCTCAGTCAAGAAGATCCTATCCGTGTAATATATGATCTCATCGACCACCCTGTACCAGTCATCTGCCACCTGTCCATCCAACACCTCACATGAAAATCTGTCCTTAGAGTACTCAACTAAGATTCGAGCCCTCCAATCTGCATCCAAGCTGATAACAGATAACGTGGCTGGTCTACGTGAAAGGGCATCTGCTACCACGTTATTATTACCCTTGGCATACTCAATGTCAAATTCATATGCTTAGATCTTACTGATCCACTTCTGCTGCCTCTCCTGTAGTTGCTTCTGCTCCAAAAAGAACCCGAGGCTGTTGAGGTCAGTTCTCACCCTGAATATGTTCCCTACCAGATACTGCCAGAATTTGGCCAATGCATGCATGATGGCCAACATCTCCTTGTCATATATGGGATACAACCTCTCATTTGGAAGGAGCTTCCGGCTCTCAAAAGCTATAGGGTGTCTCCCCTGCATCAATACTGCGCCGATCCCCTCTCCCAACACATCACACTCCAAGACAAATGGCTGCGTAAAATCCGGCAACACAAGGACTGGGCAACTACTCATCACCTCCTTGAGCCTATCAAAGGCTTGCTGTGCTATATCTGTCCAACCGAATGCCCCTTTCTTCATCAAATCTGTAGGGGGTGCAGCAAGCTGTGAGAACCCTTTGACAAACTTCTTGTAATAGGCACATATCCCAATGAATCCTTGAAGTTCCATCACATTCTTCAGCTCCGACCAATCTCTGATGGCTCTAATATTCTCCTCGTGGACCTTCACTCCGTCCACTCCAATGATGTGACCCAAATACAACATCTTTGTCATCCCAAACTCACACTTGGAGAGCTTAGCATAGAACTGTTGCTCTTCCAAGATGCGTAGCACTGTCTCTATATGCTAGAGATGCTTCTCTCATGTCCTATTATATATCAGTATGTCATCAAATAAAACCAATGCAAATTTCCTTAGATGACTGCGGAAGATATGGTTCATGCAAGACTGAAAGGTGGGTGGTGCATTGGTCAGCCCAAAAGGCATAACCAAAAACTCAAAGTGCCCATAATGACACCTGAAGGCGGTCTTGGGAATGTCCTATTCCCTCACACGAATCTGATGGTACCCTGATCTCAAGTCAATATTTGAGAAGAACTTAGCTCCTCTCAACTCATCCATCAGCTCATCAATCCTAGGTATAGGGCACCTATTCTTCAGAGTCTTCTTGTTCAGGGCCTTGTAATCAATGCACATCCTCAAAGTGCTGTCCTTCTTCTTCACCAGCACTACTGAAGAAGACAATGGACTCGTGCTCGGTCTGATGTGTCCAAGAGCCAACAACTCCTTGATGGCCCGCTCAATCTCATCCCGATAGGCTTTGGGATGCCTATAGGGTGTAGTGATCACCGCCTAGATACCTTGCTCCCGCTCGATGGTATGCTCAAACCCTTTATCTGGTGGCTGAACTGGTGGTATAGCCCCAAACACTACCTCATGCCTGTCAAGGATAGCCTGTATCTCTGGATGAACTGCTCAACCGGTGGTCTCTGCCTCTGATGCCCGCAACTCAACCGCCCACTCTATGTTTCCCTTCTGGAATTTTGCCTCCATCCGGTGTGCCGAAACTGTTTGAGGTGGGTAAGTATGCATCCCACGGATCTTCTCATGCTTCCCGGTCTTCTTGTCATCCCACTCCATCTCTAAGGCCTCCCAATCCGTGGTGACCTTCCCCAGCGTAATCAGCCACTGAACACCCAGTACCACATTGGTATCTGGTATGTTGACCACGAAAAAGTGATCAGTCCCGGTGTGAGTACCCATTGTCACTGCTAACTCTAGAACATGCTGGGCACACTGCATCGTCTGGGCTCGTGGGACCAAGACTGAAAACTCGTTGAAACTCTTAGTCGGTATACCCCTCCAATCAACCATCTGTGCATCAATGAAGTTGTGGGTTGCCCCACTGTCAACCAAGACTGATACTCGTTGACCACGTACTATCCCAAGTACGCGCAATGTCAAATACTTAGGAAATCCTCGCAAAGCTGCACCTCCAGTGGGTGCAAAAGCTACACCTCCTATCCCTAGAGGTGGAGGCAGCAACTGATCCTAGGCCATATAACTATCTCCTACCTCCTCATCATCCTCCTCATCCTCTTCCCTGCTATCATCGGAGAAGACCTCAATGAAGTGTGCTTTGACAGTAGCACACCTATGCCCTGGTGCCCACGGCTCCTGACAAGTGAAGCACAGTCGTTTCTTCCTCAACTCCCTCTTGTCCTCATCATCTACCTATGCCCATCCTAGATTTCCCTTGGGAGGTGGAACCCTCACATCCTTCCCCTTGGGCTGGGAACCATGTCTCTGGGGGTAAGGTTTCCATGTCCTAGGCAATGCATCCTGCAAATCCCTGATCTTGCTGATAGCATCCTGGAGTGTATATGGTCTAGTGGATCTGACTAGACCTCGAAGTGGCTCTGCCAATCCCTCCACAAACATATAGATCATCCATGTCACGGATAGATCTGGCACCATCACCGAAACCCTCAAGAAATCTACAATGTATGTGTCAGGGCTCCCTGTCTATTTGAGCTTCGTCAGCTCAACAAAATGCTACTCCGGATCCCTCCGGTCAAAACGATCCATCAATCTCCTGGTAAACTCAGCATATGTCGTCACTGTAGAATTCCCGAGTGTCACCATCCCATGGAACCACCAGTCCTAGGATTCACCATCCAAATTTAATGTTGCCACCTTGATGGCCTCTGTCTTCGACATCTGGTTAAGCTAGAAATAGATGTCCAGCTTCTCCACCTAGGACTTTGCCGAACTGTTTGACGATCCATCAAACGTAGGCAGATGAAATCTACTCGAGGCTCGGTGGGAATCTCCATCATGGTAATGCCAGTGCCCTCTATGATGATCGCGGGGTCTACTGTCCTGTTGGAGCTACACAAAATCTCTGAATGTGAGAGCATCCCTGAACTCCTGCCCGTAGGACTGATACTCTGCAAAATACTCATCTAAGTGTCTAGGATCTGCCTCCTGCTAGGCTCCTGCCCCTATATCTGCTCCCAAGAAAGTGGGCATAGTAGAACGGGTAGGTGCACAAGAAGCCGTCGGCTGAGGAATATCACGCTGAGCAGTACCTTGCTCCAGCAAGTGATGGGATGTACCTGATCCCTCTCTGACCTGGAAAACTCGTGGAGTCTCATGCTGCTTAGCCTCCACAGTTGTGAACCTCTATCCCATCACCTCAATCTATCTAGCTAAATCCTACACGGACTTGAGGAGTGCCTCTCCAAACTGCTTGGCCTCTATGTCATCTGCCATTGATTCTTTCTCTCTTAAATCTACTACAAGCTCCACCTGATCTGTGTCTGCCACAGGCTCTCTCTCCTGATCTGCGTTTTCTACCGGGGCACCGTCTTCCTCTTCGTAGGTGGCCTCCAACCTACGCTCACGGTCTCTATACTTCCTGCCTCTATACAATCTCTTTCTTGATGTCATAGACCATACGCTGAGCCAGAACTATCCTCTGATACCACTGTAATATCCCATTTTGGGGATATCTCTAAAACACGACAAACTCCAACCAGAGATAGACTAGGAGGTAATTTACCGGATATGTCGCCTCTAAAGGGGACGAGATCCGGAGGCTACCTGGCCCTTTCCAGACTCTTTCTAAGAGTGAAGGATAAATGCACCAAGTGGTATAGAACTAGAATGCTCAAAAACAACAATAGACATATAATAGAAAGAGAATACAACAACTACAACAACTCAACCAGAAAACATAGAGAGGAAATTCTGAGCCATTTTATTAATCTGAGAAATGTAATGAAGTACAAGAAGCGATCTTGCCCAAAGAAAGTAAGAAAACACTCTCAGAAAAGACAGGAAATGGCTGCTCTATGTACTGCGTCCTAGCTGCTGGAAAAATTTCGTGTAGCTGCTACTGTTGGAATGGACTAAAGATTAGGGGTTGATCCCCTTGCCAGAATGAGATGAAAATCAGAAAATCTCCTCTCCTTGACAACCCCGACAAGATCCACAAACCATTCCAAGAATGGCCAAGCCCTAAAACCACCAGAAACTGCCTCCCCAGTGAGTTACGCTGGCCCCCATGGTACAGCGCAGTGCCTGGATAGAAACAGCTGAAATATTGCCAAAAAGTTAGCCAAAAACCTCCGACGGGCAAAGGCTGACCCTCTGCTCGAAATCTCGGTGAAATAATCTACAGAAACCCCAATCTGAAGCTTCTCCACAATGGACTGTGTCCGTTCTCCCAGTGACTGCGTAGTCTCAATAAGCGCTAGCTCCGCAACAAACCCAAACAATGAGACGACTCACAAAATGCTGAAAACCTAACCTTGCCCGAGCAGGCACTTGAAGTTCCCCGGAGCTAAGGGTGAGATCTCCGCATGGAGAAACTTGGTGCACTAAACAGTGCTGCAGACAAGCTAAACAACCAGCATGCTCAAGAAGACATAAGTCTCACTCCAAAATCATCAACTCAAGAATGATCCAAATGAGGAGGCTCCTCCATCTTTTATAACATTGGTTTCCCTCCAAAACCCGTCGTAGCCTCTCTCTCCTCCACATCCTCATACCTATCTACGCAGAAGCTTCTAGAGTGCATGTAGGCCCCCCTCCTCTACGTGGTGTTTGGCCCCCTTTACCCCCCTTGAGTCACAACGTTGTGCTACTAGGCGGATGTCTTATTATACTAAAGTGAGTTAGACCCTCTTTACTCACTTTTTATTTATTTACAAACCATAGACAAAAAAACTATATAAAGTCGAATATTCCAATTAGCTATCACTAATTAGGAATATTACACAAATAAAAAATACCAAAAGCACTAGACTAGAAACAAACACCATGGTTCAATCCCCATGGTTCCCAACACCTCCAAAAGAAAGATCAACCCCAACCTTCTTGAAGATTTTATGGAAATCTCTTTTAATACAATCGTCTACATCATACTACCATAAAAACATAACTATTAGTGCATAATTAAATATAAAAATATATTAGTTATATTACCTTGTTATGCCAAGCACATTGACCAGTAACTGAACACACATGTTAGCCACATATTTCAAAGACCAAGAAAACATATCTATAAATTTGACATCAAATTTTACGAAGGATAACAACCATGTCATAATCAATAATCAACACACATTCATCGATCATAATACATAATTCTACAACTATCACCTACTTACACTCAAGTACATATCATTTGTCCCAACACCTGTATGTTAGTACAACCATCTAAAAACAAGACCATTCATTTGTGTAGTATTATAGTCACATATACTCATATCATGCAATTAACTAAATATTCAAACAACTTGCAAACATACCATGCTAAATTGATCAGCTAGATGAGATAACCAAGCATTCAAAATAGTCAAGCGCTAATTATATGCCATAAAAAAATTCATAACTTAATGTACCTTAAGGGAGGTTATCTTTCCTGTAGAATAAATCTAGATTAGCACTATATGATTTCACAACACATCAGCTCAAACACAAATATGATCATGATATTCATAACAATAACTAACTAAAATGTCAACATAGTAACTCATAAACAATTGTCTTTCATGAATACAATCATATATGCACAGTCTATATAAACATAATACAACACCCTATCATAATTATGTCGACACATGCCTAAATTTCATAACCCTAACAATCAAGTCACTAGCATGTAACAAAAACAAGTCATATATCATGCTCATCAACAAGATGTAAGCTAATCATCAAACTAACTATCATATAACAACAATAAGTTAACCCATAACATGCTCATTAACAACATATAAGTTATCTAACATGAAACAATGATAGCAATGCATACCACCACAACTTTCTATCATTCGTGAATATTCTACACATGTACATATAACTGCACTCATCAACTAGGATCAATAATATATATAACCATATCATCAATATAATGAAATGAATACTCATAACCATAATGAATATAACATACTTTTACCTACATATCTACATGCCCAACATCCAAACCTGTATGATGACATGTTCTTGCCTCGAGGTCTAATGCTACAACTTCACTTTGATGTTTTGCATCTCCTGCTCTATCTTAGCCAACACATAAAATCATAAAATACCAATATCATCATGTTGACCTAATTGCGTAAAATGACCTTATGAACAATTACCTCAATTAAACCAATGCAAACTTGTCCATATGAACCCACTTGACATGTATAACCAACCATGAATGACCAATGCATGTTCAACAGATGGCATCATACAGGTAATTGTACATGGATAGCACTGAAGCATGACCAATATGTAACCATAGCATAAGAAAGAAATGCATGTCAAATATGTAAGTGTGCACGAACAATACATCATCATGAGCAACACATAACCAGTCATAGACCCATGACAAAATGTTGACAACAACACCATCAACACTTACATGGAGACACCACTGCCACCATGGCCAACATAACACACATGAAACAAGCACATATAGACAACAATCATACTAAACACATATGCAATCAACATAAATGCACGATCAACACATTGCCAATCCATCCCAAGGGTTGAACCATGCTCTGATAGCACTTTGTAATACCCTCTTCCCACATCTACCCAAGTAACTGGCCAACTTGGGTAAAAATGTGACGAGAGGCTGCTAATATTAGATTACACCTCCTATATTACCTTAAGGAAGTGGAACCGACAGAAACTTGACAAATAAACCTTACACAACATCAAAAACACCTCTAGGAGGTAACTCAACCTCCCAAACCCCTGAACCCTAAGAGGGAATAGATTTTTGACCCTTTTTAGCCTTAGTCGCGGGCATGTAAGGGTAAGGGAGGAGATAAAATCCTATATTCACAGTAATTTCAAGTAAAGGTCGTGACCAGGGCCCAAAAAAGTCAATTATGTGCCTGCAACTCTAGGATTTGTGCCACCCTTTCATCCCCATAGCCAAGATCACTACCTAGAACTTTGTGAAATTTTATGAGATGATAAATAACATTAAAATGGATTTAAAGAAGTAATCACATAATGAATAAATCATATAGACCCCTCCTGGCCATGATAACAATTTCGTCAAACATTTCGCAACCATTGCATCTACAAGTTTAAACAACATTTTTAAACATGGGGGTCTCTTAGTTATCTGAGAATATCTAAGAAGCATTGCTCCCCTACATCATAAGATACAATACAGTATATTTAACCATAGATTCATTGTGTATTCCTTTTCAGTAAAAACATTGATAAAGCCATACATCATCAATGATCAAATATTTGATTATAACCAGCACAATAATAACAGAAATACAATGGATATAAAAACAATAAAATCCATACATAAACTATTACATTTGCATATTGAATACCAGATGAATGAGATCTTCATTATTGAATGTAAAAACCAACCAGAGATGGGCCATCCATGTTCCACCCTACCATAGATTGGTTGAGCCAAGTCTCACTTCAGCCAATCACCCTCGTTCCATATTCCAAGCATGAATGTGGGACTTTTTCAAACACATCAATCCACACCAAACCTGGGTTCTAAAGATAAAACCGTCCCAACCCCAACCCAATCATTGCACCTCACCATGGGACATCACTAACCATCACAGATTGGTCTATATCGAAACTGTTCCAGGGCTCCAAACTCTTTTTTCCAAATGTCCTTCGAGGACTAGTAACTAAACCCCAACTGTTACAGGGCTTCCCAAGTTTTTTTCCAACTAGGGCTTCCAGGACTAGTAACTCAACCCACCAAGGAATTCCATAGAGTTTGTCAAATCAAGGCTTTCATGACTAGTAATTAAACCCATAGTTATCTGTCGGGCTTCGAAAGAGTTTTTCCGACCAAGGGTTCCAGGAACTAATAATTGAACCCACAGCTAAAGGAATCATGAGAACCAACCAGAAAAAAATCAATGGAAATAAACCCACAACAATATGGTTATCGAGGAAATGGCAAGGCTATGAAAATCCACATGCATACGCCATGCATGCAAAAACTAAAGAGGAAAACATACATGCAATTCAGTACCTTCACTTACAACCTGATGTAGATGTTGATCCCAATTTCCTTTTGCACTTTATTTCTCTTCCTTTTCCTTCTTTCTCCAAATTACCAAGTTTTCCACACTCTCCAATATTGCTCCAAGAAAACCCTAAGTACCAAAGACTATGAGAGAGAGAGAAAATAGAATGAGATCCATAAGTGTGAGAAAAATCTTACCAAATGATCTTAAAAAGCCTCTTTATTGAAGAGGCTTGTATTTTCCTAATTTTTCATTATTTTCCTTAATTTTCCTCCTCACATGGAACCTGTGACCTTTCAACTTTCTTTTCTCCCAATTTCTATTATTTTCATAAATAAATTCCAATAATTTCCACTTTGACTTTCTAAATCCTTTTCCATTTCGTTTGCCAATTTCCTTAGCCATAATAAAATGGAGTGAACACTCGCTATGATGTTTTTCCAAACATTCAGCTTGGAATACGTGTCCCATCAACCATGGTCTTATATTTTTTACATGAATTTCTACCAGGGTTGTTACAAATAGGATAGAGGGGTTTTCCCTTTCTTTTGAGATTGTAGGTTATGAATTTTTTTTGAATGATCTAAAATTTTCTCCACGACTCTCTGGATATACTGAAACGCCATATTTCACAACCATATAGGACAGCAAGAGTGACTAGGGTCTCAAAGAGAAACTTTTTTTACTCCAAATAATTATAAATGTTAATTAAAACACTTTGACTTTGTCAAATTACATAAAAAAAATTATAATTACAATTAATAAATAAACTGGCCTACAACCGAATCTACCAAACGCTGAGATAGATCAAATATCTTGAGGTACAAACCTCATTTAGAGTGGAAAGATATTTTATCTCGCTAGGTGTTTGGTAGATCTAAGGTTAAGATGGATGTAGGCTAGTATATGTGCTTTGTCCTTTCAAGTAGAAACTTGAATAATTCTTTTGCTATGTTTTGAGAGCCTTGGATGGTGTAATGTGGAATCATTTAAGGTTCTTGGTAAAATCCTCAATGAAATATTAATTAAAGTTTATGAGAAAGATAGTTTCTTTATCTAGTAATATTATTCATGAATTTTCCCACTATAACAATTGTCACATTATTTGGTTAATTAAATTGTTTTTCATTTTTACCATATTTATTTTATTTTAGGCACATTTTAAATAAACATTATGATTTAATAATTTCTATTATTATTTATATTTTAAAAATATGTTAAAAGATAATCTAGTTTTTTGGTAAAAAAAAATTGAAAAACTAATCCGAATATTTTCTTTTCTTTATTATTTAAAAATTGTACATAATTATATATATAAGATTGAAACTTATTATTATTATTATAAAAATCTAGTCCCAAGTCTATCAACATGGAATCTCTACTGTAAATGGCTCCTTCCCATTTAACCTTATTGTTATAGGCCAACATGTCATATCTAGGGATTGGGGAGGATATTTTTCCCAACCATTCTAACGATGAAACATTAACACTAATGAAAATAGCTTTTTTGTGAATGTTATCTTCACTAGAACCCATTATGGCTATGGAGTAAGATCTAAATTTGTTTATAATTAGCTAAGAGGTATTTTCCGAGTTGCTAATTAATTGTTTTAGTTGTTATGATTTTCAAATAATTGTCATAAAAAATGCATTCACAAATAACAACCAAGATAATTGTTCTTATTAATGATTGACAACTAATATATATATAAGGTCACCACCAAGCCATACACCAAATTGGTGTATGAGACCCCCTTATTTGTGGGACAAGGGATCCACCTTTGTGCATCTATTTGACTGCTAAATCTATGAAGGCATACATAATCTACCCCCTCTGGTTTTGAACATATGACCTCTTACAAGGAAACACATGCTCTTAACCATTAGGCCCACTCAATAAAGTGGAGTTTTTTAACTTGGTATGAATTAGATGTGTAATTTTTTCCTTATTCAATATGCACTCAACCTATGACATTTAAAAGAAAATTAATGATAAAAAACATTTTAAGTCTAACTTAAATATACTATTTCTCTATCAACTTTATAGATAACAAGAAAGATAAATGTAGAAAGTAATATATATATATATATATATTCTTTTTACATTATAAGAGAAACAAGTAATTATTTTAGTAGTTAATATCAAATTTAGACATAACATTATAAAAAAATAATATCTTAATGTCTATCTTTAATAAAATATTTCAATATAGACTATTTGTTAGTATATTATAATTAAAAATTAAAATGTCTTATCATAAAGTTTAGAAATAACATATACATAGATAAAAAGTATTTTAAATCTATTTTAAATTAATTTACACTTGATTTTTCTTTTAATCCAAAACAAGAATATTATACTTCAAAACTTTTTACCTATAAAAAATTTATAACTAAAATAAATTAAAAATAATATATGTTAAAGTAGAAAAATATCACACTTCACAACTTTATATATATTGAATTTATTACTAAAATAAATTTAAACTAATATCTTTCAAAATATTAGAATATCGCCACTTGAGAAGCTCTTCAATGAAGAAATATGTGCCTTTTTTCCTTCTTAAATGCATTCCAATTTTAATTGATTGTTACTTATCATTTTCCCTTTAAAGAAGATGCCAACATTGATTTCATTACCCCAGTGAACGAAAATGCCGGCATTGATTTCATTACCTTATTCGAATATGGATGAGATTGTATATTTAGTCTCAGGGATTATCGCACTTTTTTTTTTATCTGGTCAAAGTTTATGGAGAATAGATTATTTTGTCGAGATTTTATTATTTTAAATAAAATTTTGGGAAAATGTTGAATATTTTTATGTTTTTCAAAATTAAAAAATAATTTTCTGGTTTTTTGGAAATCTGATTTCTAATTTTTTATTGGTGCAGCGAGCTTTCATGTAACATAATTCTCATGATGAAGGGCTTTCTAATCTAATTTTAGTATTTTTCAGTGCATGACAAATAATTTCAAAATAAAAATACAAGGTAAATTTTTAAGTGACCATTCCATTGGTGAGTTCTTTGACACTCACATTAACAAAATTATCTAAGCAAGTATTTTAAGTAAGTAGCAGAGGGACGTTTCCTTGGTTAGTGTTATGACACTAACAGTAAAACAAATATTCCCACTGTATTTATCTCTTGTTTCATTTTAAATTTTTAGAGATTTAGGTGTGCAGCACACCAATTGCATAGAGCTATGAATCTCTGCAGAATGAAGAATGTGTGGGAGAGGAGTTATGAGGAGGAGAATGAGGGTCTATTAAATTAAGTGTATTTGTAAGGCATGTGAAGAAGAAGTGTTGTGCGAGATAATGGGTGTGTGGAGTAAGGAACATTACATTTCTTCTACAATGTTTCACATCTCCTTCCGCACACCCTCCTACATGATAGTACATATTAATGAACTAAGGAACAATGAGGGTAAAGAACGAAATTTATTCCATGGACATGAAATTCGTTTAAATTTAAGCATAAAATTAGTATCCAATATTAAATGAAGTGAATTTTTGATGTGTGTGATAAAGGAGTGTTGTGAAAGAGAACATGTGTGTTGAGAAAGGAAAAAAAAACTTTTATTTGTAATGGTCTACATCTCCGGATACATTTCAACTTAAGGGTGGATCAATGTGGGCTCATTTTATTTGATATCAGGATGATTTGATGATTCAATGTGTGGTTTTCAAAACGATGTTTAAAAATTTTAATCATTTAAAAAGTAGAATGAGCTTCTGTTAGTATTCAAGGATTCCTTGGTTAGTGATTTGAAATTGATAGTAAAATAGGTATTTATAGTGTATTTATCTCTTATTTCCTTTTAAACTTTCAAAAATTTAGTTGTGCAAGAGAAAAATTGCATAGAGTTGTGAATCTATGTGGAATGAAAGATGTATGGAAGAGGGGTTATGTGGTAGAGAACAATAGTGCGCAGGGAAATTTATTCTCAAGACATGAAATTTTCTTAACTTTAAATGGAAACTTAGTATCAAATAGGAAATGAAGTCACTTTTTAATGCATGTGAGAAGCAAGTATTGTTTGGGACAGTGGGTGTGTGGAGCAAGGATCATAAACTTTGATTCATAATATTTTGTAACATTTAATAAATTTTCCTTTAGGGGTGGATTGACATGGTCTAGTTTAATTTGATGTTGAATGTATTGTTTTAAGAACTATGTTCAGTGAATTTGATTGTTTAAAAAAATTTAAGAACAAACATTGGTATTCAAGGTTTCTGAATACTATGTGCATTTGTGATTTCACAGTTGTGAATTGAAAACTTATTATTGTGCAATATTAGATTAATTGTCTTTTTAATGCACATCAAAAAGAAGTATTGTGTAAGCCAATGAGTTTGTGGAGAAAGAAACATACACTTTCTTCCACAATGTTCCAGTCCTCCTTCCACACACCTACTCCCCATGACAATACATATTAATCAATTAATAAACAAAGAATAAGAACAAAAACTTTAATTCATAATATTCTACATCATGAAATGTGAACAATAAAAATATAATAATATAATAAATTTATTTTTAATAAAACAATAATATGGCCTATCCTAAAAACTTCAATTGTAAATAAATTGGAAGAAAGTTATCACTATCAAAATCAAATACCAAATATTAAACTCAAATACCAAATATTAAGCCTATGTGTAGGTGATATATTATATTTAAAATTCATAAAACATTTCATTCCGTGTAAGAGTCATCCTCTTCATTTTTTAATGGTAAATACAATTATTCTTAGGAAATAATTAATTTCTTTAAATAAAATTTAAATATTATTTAATAGAAATATATATATTTAAAGAATATGAAAAGAGCATTAACTGCAAATCTATTTAAAAAACCAAATTTATTAAAGGAATTTAATAATAGTAGAAATTGAAATAAATGTATTTTAAAAATAAATTTAATTTAAATTTATAAATGTTAATGTTATCATTATAATACATTTCAAAGCATTTGTGAAAATTTCAAATTTACTTCTTTTTATAATATTTTTATCTACATTTTGAACATTAGAATAACTTTATAATTTTGGTTTAAAAGATAAAAAATATGTGGTGTGTTATCATTTTTCATGGAAAATTTTTAAAAAAAATTACAATTGAAATAACTTGTCCAATAAAAACAAAGAGGTCAGGAAACATAATTGATCATAAGGATAGGGTAATTTGTGTTATGGTAATTTCTAATGATCACAGGTATGACATACTCACTAAAAATCTTTTAAAATGGCTAGTAATTGTTATAAATTAAGATTAGGCAATTCGGTTGAGATGACTCATTTTTATCATCCTAATACAGGTTGAATTCCCACAAGTGACATGTTGAGCTCCTCACCCTTGCTTCGAAAAAAAATGAAGACCTCATGTTTGGCCAAAAAAACTCATTTCATTCCAAAAGACTAATAGACTCATGTACAACCAAAAAAATGAAGAACTCATTCTAGAAGACTAATGTAAAATAAGTGAGGATATTCTGAAAGTAAATAAGAAAATAAGGAAGGAAAATGGACAATAACCTAGGAGTATGGATAGACAAAAGTAACTAAGAAAATAAGGAAGGAAAATGGACAATAACCTAGGAGTACAGATAGAGAAAAAAATTATAAAAAATAATAAATTAAATTTCATTCCAAAAGACTAATAAATAAAGAACTCAAACTAATGTAAAACAAATAAATATGGACAGAAAGTGGACCATAAATTAGTAGTGATAGGGAAAAAAAATATAAAATAAAAAGAAATTTGAATTTGAGACACTCTAAATCCTCTCTTATAACTATCATGACCAAAGGGGCCATGTTAAGTTGGATATGGAGTGAAATTTACTTATATTGCTTATCAAAAGTGGTTATCATGAAGAATCTAAGGCCCCTAACATTGCCGGATTTCCCTTGTGGTTAATATCAATATTGAAAAAGATATCGTACTATAGAGAAATTGGAGGAAAGGAATAGTTTGTTAAACAAAAATATAACAAATCTCCTCACATTAGGATTCACAAGAAAGGCCCTTCTAATATATAAATGTGGGTGGAGAATTCTTATATTAACGCTAAGAATATTTATATATGAAGAAAATACTAAAACCTTGGGATTATAAAGAGTGTAATATTGGCGGAAAAACCATCATGCTTCTCATAATAATTTCTTAAAATTCAAAGTACAAATAGAGTATAAAAAACTAATTTAAAAGAAAAAAAATGTACTATATAAATGGAAATAAAGATAACCTTTTTCACCTCTTTAAGGTAGATATTAAAAAATTATAAAGGACAATTATGAGTTGTAAAAATAAGGGAAAAAATATAATTCCCTTGAGGGACTCAAATCTCTACATAGAGAATTTTATGATTTTATTGATCTTGTGGATACCATTTAAACCTTTGATTAGATGAAAAATTATTTTCGATATAATACATAGAGATTTGGGTTAAGCGACTCACAAAGGGAAATCTAAGAACATCTAAGACTACTAAGTACAAACATTAAATATGGGATGGCATATCCTCATCTCTCACATTAATAAGCTCTTCAGCTTAGCAATCATGCATGGATTCTATAAACCTTGGGCTTGAAAGGTTCATTATACCTATTTCTAAAAATTGGGATAAAAAAAATCCCTCTAGTTATAAGACCATTAGGAGTAACACTCTTTTTATCCATGTTATATGGAATTATTTGAATATTAGTATTGGCTAAAAATCCACGATAAAAGAGCTAGAGGTCAATTTCAATTTAGAAACTCTCACTTAATTCCGAAGCACCTTCTTGTTCTTAATATTCTTGCAAGAATTGTTAGAGTAATAAATCCAGTCAATTATGTTATTTTATTGACTTCTAGAAAATATTTTGACTTTATTCCCATGACTAGACTTTGGAATAGATTTGAGAAGCTAAAATATTATTTTGATTTGAGAAATGTTCTGATAAGGCTTTATGATAATGTTATGGCAAAGTTTAGGAGTTTTGAGAGCTAGTTTGAATAAATTAAGTTAAGCAATATTTGGATGGAGTATGTTGCACCATCCCAACTGTACCAAGTATAGTGATCATACTTCTTCTTTAAATCAATGATAGTTTTCTTATATTGAAGAGTCACTATGATCTTCACAAGTAACTAAAAATTATTCAAAACTTCAACTGTAGTGTGGCATGACTATTAACACTAACAAAACAAATGTTAAGATAATTAAGTATAAAATGATGACTTATGATAGTTTCATGGATGATGAAATAGCTTGAAGGAAGTGACTTCATAAAATTTATTGGAACCAATTGTTAGCATAAGGCTAATTGGAACTATAGTATTGGAAAAAGGATAAATGGAGGATGGAAAGCTTATTAGTATGGACATCATTTTTTTTTATAAATAATTGTACTTTTAGTTATGGAATATGAAGTTTAGGGGTAAAACATCTTTAGAGAATCATGGAGAAATATAAAATCCAAAAGTGTTTCCTAGGATATAATTTCACAATTAAAAGAAATATACGTTATCATATCCTCCTCATAAAGGCAAGTCTTTTTCATAATGAGAACACTATGATGGATTGGTACCCATTATACATGAACAATATAAAGAACATGGAAGACAAAAATCTCCCTAAAATTTCTTTAAAGTCTAACAAAAGAAAATTGAAACTCATGCAAGAACATGGAAGACAATAGACTTCTTAAAATTGATTTAAGCTCCAACCAAAGAAAATTGCAACTCATGCAAGATTGACCTCATAGAGTAACAATAACTTTAAAAAAAATATTACTTCAAAGTCTAAGAAGCTCAAATCTTAAAAGTGAACTAAATTACAACTTTCCTTTAAATTATTATTCTTATTATAAATTATAAAAATAATTAATATATCAGTTAAACATATATACATATTAAAAACACATATAATTAGATTTTTAACTATGAAGATTCATCTCCACTTTACTATAAAAATTCTTAACATATAAATTTTTTTATTACAATATCATGAATCAATATCATTATAATTATTATAATAATAAAGTATTTCAGTAATAGAATAACCCAAGTTTCATTATGATTATTTCAACAATAAAGTGAACCCAAATTTCAACATTCGTTTTAATTTACTGATTCCTGTGTGTGCATATATATATATATATATATATATATATATATATATATTGTAATTAATTTTTTTTGGGTGAGGTATTCTTCCAGTTCACTAGTTATGAGATTTAGCACGCCAATAATTTTGATGGGATTTGGTTGTCATGTTAGGATTCAGCATATAAAAACATTGGTTTGAACTTTTTTGTTCGGTTTTTTCCTGAGATTTGAGCGTGCCTTTAATATTTGTCAGATGAAGCCGGGATTTTGTTTCGACATTTTTGTCAATTTGCTAGATTTGGGAATATCTATCATATTTGTCTAGGCATTTTTGTCAATTTATTGTGTTTGGCCACGTGTATCATGTTCATATTATTTGGGGGCTTTTTTGGTCCATTTGTTTGATTTGACCATATTTATAATATTGTCGTGACAATATCTTTTAATATCTTTACCAATTTTCACATTATGAGACCTCAGTATCTCAATAATATTTATAGATTTAATGGCAATTTTAACCGAAAATCTCTTATAACATTATATAATAAATTGTAAATTATAATTATTTTCATATTTATTATTATTATATTTAGTTAATTTTTAAAATATAGTTAGATTTTATCATTATATTAACTATATCAATAAAATTTAAGATGAGGTATACACTAGGTGTTTTCTATGGAGTTTAGTTTTTACGAAGTCACATGTTTCATGGAGAGGGGTTGAGGATGCACTATCCTCGGATGCTAACCTCACAGAATCCTGGCAATAGATATCCCATAAACTATTTTAAGGATTCTAGTTTCTGACAATCGTAGAAATAAGCATCTTATTGTAAATAAATTAATTAAATAAAGTAACTTATTTTAAGATATGATATTTATTATTTTAAATATTTGATTAATTTATGAATTATAAATATTTAATTATATCAATAATATATAAATGAATTAAATTTGAATCTCTAAATTTATTATATAAAAAATAAATAAATTTTTTGAAATTAAATTATTAATATAATAATATTTATTTTTAATTCTAAATAAAATAATTAAATTATACAAAATATTTTTATTATATCTAATAAAAATTGAATTTTAAAAATTCAACCATAACAAATAGTTTTATACATTTGTCCATCCATTATCATCCTACATTCTCTTATTTTCATTTTTAAACTATTACATTATCCATGCCACATCAATGAGTTGTATCGTCTTCTTGGACACATTCTCCGAAAGTAATGATAAGAGAATGAACACGTAGAATGGTCAAGAATGTAGATATGTTATCGATACAAATTATCATTTAAGTTATAAATATGTGGTTATGTCTATTTTAGTATGGAACAACCATTCTTCACTCTTATTATATAAATTATTGCTCTGTCTTATTATATAAATATTTTGATTCCATTAAATTATACAAAAATATAAATAAAGAAATAAATAAAATGATAATGATGATGATTAACGTCTATTAAGATCAATGTGGTCTATCGTATCTTAAGAAAAATAATAATCTAATTGTAATTCTTTAGAATCTTATTTCTATGCTAAAAAGGAAGGGAAAGAAACGCACCAAGATCACGATAGTTGGGCTCACTTAAGGAGTCAAGAAGATTGGAAGTGTGACAGATGTTAGGGAAATGAGAGCGGATGTGAGTAAAGGCTGGACATTCTAAAAGAAAGTGCTTTTCATCCTCCACCCTCTTTGTATCGCAAATATGACAAATTTGGTCGTCCAAGGAGGACTTCAGAGTAGACCATGGCCCGGTTTTACTCTGAAGATGACAATAATTAGTTTAATCTTGGCAATGTTCATATTTTTCTTCGATCTAGTCAAAACAAAAAGTTAATGTAACAACCCTGGTAAAATTTTATGTAAAAATATATATAAGACCACATTGATGGGACATGTATTCCAAGCCGGATGTTGGGAAAAACATCCTAATGTGGGTGTTCATTGGTTTATTATGGATAATTAAATTGGAAAAGGAAAAGGCAAAGGCATTTGGAAATGAAAATGGAATTTTTGCACATTAATTTATGAAAATAATGGAATTAGGAGAAAAGGGAGATGAAAGGTCACATGTTTCATGTGAGGAGGAATATGAACAAAAATAATGGGAATGAAGAAAATAGAGGCCTCTACTATAAAAGGGTTTTTGAGGATCATTTGATACCATTTTGTCAGTTCATTTTTGGAGCTCTCTCTCTTTCTCTCTCTCTCTCTCTCTCTCTCTCTCTCTTGGACACTTAGAGTTTTCGGATCACTTTCACATTTAAGAAAGAAAGGAAGGAAATCAGGAAAGGAGGAAGCAATGAAGGAGGTGCAGGAATCAAGCAGCTACAACAAGATTCTTTGAAGGTATCGATTTTCATGTGTATTTTCCTTGCTAAATTTGGAATGCATGGTATTGCTTGTGGTTCTTTGTTGTCTTGGCATGGGTTTTTTTCGAGGTGTGATAGTTTTTTTAGCCTAGCCTTGCCATTTCTGTATAGCTTTTATGAAATGGGTTCTCATACTTTGGTTTAGATGGATGGTAGTAATGGATTCAAATCTAAGTGGGGTGGATCTCCGAAATGAAAAACACATGGCCTAGTGGTCCCTGAACTGGAATATGGATCACATTAAATCCACTAGCCTAGTAACCCTTGAGCCAGACTATGGGTTACAATAAATCCATATTGTGTGCCTCGGTAGGCCTAGGAATCATTCCCGGTGAATGATAGGATATAAGGTAAATTTAAAAGGTAGATTTTTTTCGGTTGGGCCTAGTATTCCGAGGATGGGATCTACGATAAAGCCTAGAGAGATGGTATTGGTGTAGGGCCTAGTGACCCTTGGATCAGATTGTGGGTTACGGTAAAGCTTGAGAGACTAAGAGGTAATCAAATTCATCACAGTGTAGGTGGACAACTTCGGTAGCATTCATGCTGGTTTTGGTATTGTTTTTGGTTTGTTATGAATCCCACATATACTTGGAATATGGCACAGGGGTGATTGGCTGAAGTAGATTTGGCTCAGCGAATATATGGGCGTGTGGAACGTGGAAGTCCCATCTGCGGTTGGTTTTTACATTCACTAATGAAAGGTTCATTGCCTTGGTATTTGATGTGCATATGCACTGGTTCTAGACCATAGAGCAGCTCCCTTTCCCTTACAAGCCTATGAATCAGCCTCAAAGGGGATAAAAATCAGTCCCCCCTTAGGGAGCAGGGCCTTAGATGGTTGGGTTACCTCCTGGGGATGTCAATGATGGAGTGTAAGGTGTGTTTTTTTATTTTTCCATCAGTTCCACTTTCTTAAGGTCATATAGGAGGTTGAATCTCATATTAGTATCCTCTCATCACATGTTTACCCCGGTTTGCCGGTTACTTAGGTAGATGTGGGAAGAGGGTGTTACAGAGTGGTAACAGAGCGTGGTTGCGCTCTCCTTGGGTTGTGTGTGTCGATTTTGCATTTATGTCGACTACATATGTGTTCCTCATGTTTATGTTACATGTGTGATTTTTTCATTTGCATGGTGTTAATCATGGTTGTATGTGCATTTGTTATGCATGTTGGTTTCCAGATCCCATTCCCTTTGGTTCATATCTATTACCATAGACTGGTATCAGAGTATGGTTCAACCCTTGGACTTGATGGGCGGAGTGTTGGTCATGATTTTATGTAGGTTTCTTATGTGTTTTCATATCCATGTTTTATTTGGTTGATGCATCCACATGTTGTGTTGACCATGGTAGCAGTGGTGAACCATTGAAGTGCATAAGGTGTTTTCGTCAATATGTTGTCATGAATGTATGACTAATTGTGCGTAGTTCTCACTTATATATTGTATGTGCATGTTTGTTTCCATGTTTCTACATATTGTACGTCTTTCTTTTTTATGCTAGGTCTTTCACGTTGTCTGTGTATGCTTACTTGTGTGAGGTTACATGATGAACATGCATTGGTCATTCATGATTGGTTATAGATGTCACGTGGGTGCATATGGTCAAGTTGCATTGGTTTGGTCGAGTTTTTTGTGCATAAAGTCAGTGTACACAATTAGGCCATCATGATGATATAGGTATGTTATCATGCTAATTTGTTGGATGAGATAGAGTAGGAGATGCAGATCATCAAATTGAAGTTGCAACATTGGACCTCGAGACAAGTCTGAGTAGATCGTCATACAAGTTGTATGCTTGGCGTACAAGTATTTGATTCATGGTCGTTATATGCATTAGTGTTAATTATATTTTTTTCATTCTATTATTACTATGGTTATGTGTATTCCTATCATTCTTTTGATGTTGTGCTTACATACATGATAGATGCTAGTTAATTAGTGTGATCATATGTACATGTGTCAGTTAGTCAAGCATGGTATTAATTTGATGATTATTTTATGTCATTGATGAATATGTTAACTTTTATTTAGCTCAATGACTATGTTATACATTTTTTATGAGCATGTTATACGTTAATTTATTGTTGTGGTATGCTAGTTAGCTTGATGATTAGGTTACATGTTGTTGATGAGCAATGAGCATGATATATATCTTGTTGTTGTTATATTCTAGTGACTTGATGATTAGGGTCATTTCATTAAGATCGTGATGTTATATGTATCATATTGCCTTGGATTGGCTTATGTAGATGATTAGGGTTATTACATTCATGTATGAATCAATATAATTGTGATATTGTATTGTAATAATTTAGGTTGACTATGCATATGTGATTGTTATGTATGAATGAAAAATGATTATGATTTTATGATGTGAACATGTTATTTGGTTACTTTTATGGATATCTCGATCCTATTTATGTTGATTTGAGGTGTTATGAAGTTATATTGTGCTAATATAGCTTGATTTTGTAGACAAGATAGCCTCCCCTGAGATAAATTGAGGTATGAGTTTCCTTATGGTGTATACTTGGTGCTTGATTGTTTTGAGTGTTTGATTATGTCATATAATTCATCTATTTAGCATGGTATGCTTGCAAGTTGTTTGAATGTTTGATTAATTGCATGATATGAGCTTGTATCTATAAGATTGCATGAAGGAATGATCTTTCTTTAAGCTGTTTTGTCTAACACATATTTTCTTAGATAGTCAGTATATACTTGAGTGTAAGTAGGTGATAGTCGTAGCATTATGTATTATGACCGATGGATGTGAGTCAATTAATTGTTATCTTATTTTTGTTAGTCTTGGTAAAGGTTGATTTCGCATTGATATATATGTTGTCTTGATGTTTTGTACATATGGCTAACTTTTGTGTTCAGTTATAGGTCATCGTGATTGGCACAACAAGGTAAGGTGAATAGCATATTGTATTTTTATTTATGCACTAAGAATTATGTGTTTATGGCAGTATGATGTAGGTATTACATGGCAAGAGATATTGTTATGAAATATTTAAGAAGGCTTAGTTTGTGCTTTTCTTGGGAACCATGGGGATTGAGTCATGGTGTTTGTTGCCAGCCTTGTGATTTTGGTATTTTCTCATTTTCTTGTGCTTGATTTGCAGTTTTTCGTATGTCTGGTGCAAGGAATTTACACTTTTGTGTGGTGTCATATTGCCTTTGGTTTTCATGGATTTCTTATTTTTTTGTTTCTTGTTCTTTCCTTTTGTTTTATAGTCTCTGGGATTGGATGGGAAAGATGAAAATTGATCGAGATATGGAAGACCTTTGTGGTACCTAAAAGGTAATGAAATACTTGGATGAATCTCGGTGCATGAGTAAACATAGTAGAAGGTAAGAGTATGGCAGTCAGTTTGACTGGTTGGTTCCATTGTGGTAAATGGATGGGAGTAGTACATACACGAGAAAGGAAGCATAAAATGTAAAATGAATGAGGTTTTAGATTTTTTGGCTATGTTGGGAAATGTTGTTCTCATAATTGTGCACGTTGTGCACAAATAAGTAAGTTCTCTTAACCTAGAACTTATGATATATAGCAATGGAATTGTGATTATGATTTTGTTGATGTTTATATATGTATAGATGTATGTGAGTATGTATCTCATTGTCTGACAAGATCATGATTGTTTTATTATAATGATACATATATATGTGTTTTTATCTATGGATCTATGTCACTGTACGACAAGGTTGTCAGGGATCATTCTTGTGGAGGAATGATTTCTTATGTAGATGAATGGCATGAAGAGGTTCTTGGCTATGAGGAATCAAGTGGCAAAGCATCTCTGACAAATCCATGAGGTCAGTATCATGTGGACATGAATTGATATTACATGCTTGTAATATGCCTATGTTTATGTTTTGTATAGGCAATTATAAAGGGTCCATCAATGAAGTGAAAGTAGTATGATCCACAACATGCTATGGTGAGCATGGATAGTGGAAAGACACTAGAAGCAAGGTTTCTTGTGGGGTCAGTGTGTGGTCTATGGATGTGCATTGATATTTTTGTGTATATGTTGTGCATGTTATATATTCAATGATTGTATCTATGGTGATGTGTAATGTTTCATATTTAATATTGTGTAAATATGATGTTGTATGCTTGTTTTATATATGATGTTGCATATGCAGTGCTAGGTATAGATAGTGCTATGTACATGTTGAATATGTAGTCCTATATACATATGGTGTTGTAGGCATGGTGTACATATGGTGTTATGTGAATTTGGTGTTGTGTGTACGATTGTACACATGGTGTTGTGTGCATTTGGTGCTATGTATAGGTCGTAGATGTGGTGTTGTGTTTAGGTGATGTCGTGTAGATGTCGTGCATGTGGTGCTATGTACATATGGTGTCTTTTACATGTCGTGCATGTGTTGTTGTGTACACATTGTATAGGTGGTGTTAGGGTCCTATAATTTATAGGATCTCAAGGTGATTGAGTATCATGTGTCAGTAATATTATATTGTAAATAATTTTCAATATGTAAATGATTTCCAAAAATATATAGATAAAATAAAATGAAAAGAGAGTATATCTAAAAAGTGAATAAAGAGAAAAAAAGAAGAAAAGAAAGAAAATTTGAAAAAGAATAAAAATGAAATCAGAACCCCACAAAAGAAAATAACACTGAAAGTGATGCAAGTTCAAATGCAACTACTGATAGATATTTTTCTTTATGTCAAATGAAATAATATTGTGTGCAACTTGCTTAAAATGCCACAATGACTAGTTATTTGTTTATACCATATAGTTTAATCATGGTTGAACAATTTGGAATTTTTGTAAACTAGGTTAGAGAATAAATATTTACCAAATAGTCTAATCTTGGTAAATCAATAGTTAGGTAGAAATTGACGTTGATTAAACTGTTTAATTTGAATCAATAGTAGAAATAAGTGTTAGGATAAAATATACTTTTCATAAAAATAAGGAATATGGGTTTTCTAGTCTAAATGAACCCCTATAAGAAATAAAAAATGTTAGTTTAGCAGAAATAATGTGAATTTGAAAGGGTAGGTAGAAGTGTTTTGGCTTTGAAAAGGGATAAAAAATTCTATGTCCGAAGTTTTAATTTCATTATGCCTTAGGTGCATAAAAGGGTATATGAAAAAAATTGATTTATCCTAAGTATTTGAGGTTCATTATGAATTGAGCACATAAAGGAATACATGTGATTTATTCAAGGTCCTATCCTAATTTTTCGACCCAAAGTCAATAAATGACTTCCCGACAAAAATTCCTATCACATGTTTTTAAACAGCCCACAGTTGCCCGACTCATGATCTGCCCACTCTCTAAATCAATGGTCCTTGTTAAATTTCGCCCCGCACCCCCCCCCCCCCCCTCTCCATATTAGCTTTACGTCTGGGGGGGATGGTTTGAAAAACGTTTTTTCTCTGCCTGGAACCACTACCATGTGGTCATGCCTCCACGCTTCGCGGGGGGGGGCCCAACCCTGGCTCACTTTCCCCTCCTTCCTGAATTCTGAAACATCTCCTACACCACATTTACCTCCACCATTTCCATCATGCCACATCGTTAATCTGTTGGAAATAAAAACACTTTCGAGGGTGTTTTATCCATTAAAAATTTAATTACCTTGGATGACCATTGATTGAAAGGACCCACACCATTACAACGGAAAACATATTTTTCTATATAAACCCGGCAAATTCATCATTTTTACCCTTTACTTTTCTATTCTCTCTGCAAATCAAATTGTTAATAGGTTTTACACTGCACCAGTCTTTATCCGCAGATTTGTCTACAACCAAGTGACAACACCTTCTTTTTCTTGTTCAACCAATTCACAGTTGCCACACGTTCCCAGTAACCCTGTTCATCCCAATCACAAGTAAATTTTTCAGAATTAATTATGCCTCATAAAAAGAAAAACCAGGAGGATCCTTTCAATCCTTTGGTCCACCCTCCAATAGAATTAGACCACATTCCTCCAGCAGATAGGGACTATAAAATAAATGAAACACAGTCAGAATTTGATTTTTTTGAACTATATTATTGGATGGAGGATAAATACATTGATAAATCATATGATATTGGAATTTGGGAGTCCAATATCCCACACTAGATCTTCCCTCACACTTTCCATGCCCTTGAATTCATCAGAAAATGCCAAGCTTGTTACATTCCCAATCAGAGAGCTATCATTGCCCCTACTAGTGAAATCCTTTTCACCATCACTTGCTAGTCAATTGACCAGATGATGCAAGCTCCCTCTGTAGAAAATAACACTCCTTTCTCCTTACATGCCCTGAATGAACTATACCAAAAAATTGATTTTTCTAAAATGGCCAAAATAATTGACATATTTCTACCTGAAAACACTCAATTTCCAGAGAAAACCCTTCCATTCCCTTCCTCCATCTAAAGTGACCAAGCTAAACAGATAATAACAGTCATTTCATACATCCTTATTTATTATTCTGACCAGTGGGTAGATGAACCCATTTTAGGCTTCCTTTCTATCTTTTCCACAGATAGCAAACCATCCATCATTTTCAATTTCAGCCAATTCCTAGCAGACAACCTTCATGAGTAGTTTCTCTAGTTTTAGACTAAAGAAGTGTTTAAATATTCTTCATTTTGGTATACATGTTTTTATATTATCAAGAATATAAATTCAAATTTTCCATGCATAAGCTTGATGAAGAAGGCAAGTATCAATCAATAATATTCTGGACATCTTTGGTGATGGAAGAACAAAATGAATTCTCTTACAAACAATTCATTTAACAATTTTCTCACCCAACTATGAGTGTCCTAGGCAATACAATAGAACCCAGGATAAGTGACGACATTAAGAAGATACTTCATTTGACAGATCAAGCTAAGACAGGAAGCTGGTACTTGTACCAAAATTACACTGAGATCAAATTCTATGGTAGTGAGCTTACACCTTATAAGCTCCCAAAATTCCTCCCAATGAGGATTTTTTCTCTTGAGTATCTCAGATAAATGTTAAATGTAGATGAGATTCACTTTGTATCAGCCAAGAAGAAGTCCAAATTCCGGATCAAGACACATATTGGGTCTTTTATTTGCAATAACAGGTCAACAAGGGAGGAGGCAGAGAAGATTTTGAAATAGATGAATTTTAGCTTAAGTTTCACTTGGTCATATGACCCTCTAGGAATCATTTCAAAGCTGAGAGTAGAAAAAAAAACTACGCCTTACTTTCATACCCACATGCCTGAGATAGAAAGATACATGGACTAGTTAGTATGGGTAGAAAATACATTACAGGAAGCTGAAGTGCAACTGGTATCTACATCAACATCACATATTCCTGTCCCACAGGAAAAATAAGTGAAGAGGCAAAGAGAAGAAGAGACACCTTCAGTGACTGATAGTACAGGTAAATAATTTCAGATAATGTAGAGAAATAGAACAAACCTAAATCCTAAGATTAACACAGATAAAAATTCAAAGCAAGAAGTTTCTATGGTGATTAAAGAAACGCCCTCCTCCTCTCAAGTAGGTGGCCAATCTACTACTTCTCCCACAACTTCTTCAATATCTCATGACCAATAAGAAGCTATTTAAACAACTAAGTTTGTCTAAGGTGAAAAGGAGAAGGCATTAATTGACAAGTTCAGAGAGATAAATCTTAAGAATTAAATTCTTAAGAACATCACCTATGCCTAATTATGGAAGCAGAATTCTAGCTTTAAAAGTAGGTTGTTGTCATTATTTGATTCAGAGAAGGGTAGGATGCATATGGCCTTCCTTGAGCCCCAAATTCCATAGCCAAAGTTAGCATCGAACTACAAGAAGACAACATTTCAATTCAACATAAAGGATATTGATCCCATTGATCAAATGGAGATGCATAAGTAGACAGGTGAAATGATTTCTTCAAATCTGACTGAAACTACCATGAATCTTTCCAAATTGTAGGTTTTCTTCTCAAATATGCAGTCACAATTGGAAATGGAGAAGATTTTTTCTCTTGCTAAGGATACAAGGATTAAATACTAAGAAGATTTTGTGGTCAAGATTGGATATGACTTTTCAGACATGAAGGCCACTGAGGAAATCATCAAGAAGAAGAATGCTGAAAGTTGTCAGCCACTGAAGATCCCCTTACCAAGGATATTGAGGAGACAGAGACCCAGAAGATTGACATGATGAAGCACATCATGGAGAAAAATGCACAAATTAGGCAGATGGAGATTGAGACAAAGAAGATGATCAAATAAAAGGAGCAGAATGATTTTTTTTTTATGATTCCATTACATGATGTACCTCTTACAACCATTCCTACAGCTACAAATTCTACTCCACATACTACACAGACAACAGATGGTGTTGAATAGTTGACTAAGGAATTTGAAAATATGTCCATTCAGACAGGAGAAATTAAGAAATTTCAGGACCATGTTAAATTTTTACAGGACCAGAAGACAAGGAGTGAGGCTTCTCACTGAGCAGAATCATAGAGAGCCCAAAAATTTATTGAAAGATTGCAGAATTTAGAAAGAGAGTCAGCAATAGGACAGACCTTGGCCCAAGCCAAGGAAATCATCCAGACAGACATCATGAACTCCATAGCTGAAATCTAGCCCTGCATCCATGTTATCTTTGAGCATAAAGAGTTATTTAAAAGAGTGACAAATTCTATAAGGGAGATCAAACGAGATTTGGGATAAATTCCTACAACAGAAACAAACATCATAAAATTCCTGAACTCTAAGAATGAATATGAACTTGATGTTTTGAGAGTAGATGGCAGGACACAAACTATTCTTGAGGTGAAGAGGATTCTTACCAAGAGGAATCTAGTTGTCGAGCTAGAAGAAAAGTGTCACAATTTGGAGATAGTAGGAAATAGATTTTTTTCTCGAATTGAGCCTTTAACACAGAAGGGTCTACCTTATTTATTTTTCATTAATGATAAGTTAATTACTTATGAATAACATGTCAAAAAACTAAAGGAGATAGTTAGGGAGAACTCAAAATTTGCAAACATCAAAGGCATCATGACAGGGAGAGCATTTTTGGAAGCTATGGGTAATGATTTCTTCATCCAGCATGAAGTAAATCATGTTTTTGTTGTAAAACCCACTTTTTCCAGAGAAACAGAAGTGGATGAGATTTACTGCAGGGTAATTAAGTTAACCATCCAAAATGAAGATAGGAGGGATTAACTTCATGAGTTACAAGATTGAGCATTAATTCAGAGGCAGTCAATAGATGCCAGCACATCAGCCATGGCAACACAGGAATAGGCATATTCAACAATTGTTTCCTACAAAACAGAGCCAACTTTCTAGATTTTGTACACCTTGCCTAATATTTTCTAAAAGATCAAGTTTATTGTTTGAAATAATGCCAATAATACATTGTCTGTTGAGACAACGATTTTTTAAATCATTTTGTAATTTAGTATAAATACTTCACAGTTTGAAGTATTAAGGGTTGATTGTTGAGTATAATTTCTTCCAAACGTTATAATTTTCTAGTTGCTCGAAGCATCAAAATACAAGGACATTCTTCATAGGATTCATGTGGTGTACCAATTGGTGATGTTTTTCTTTCTCTATAATTTCTGAAAAGCTTAATTACATAACAGAAATTCTGACGAATATGATATGCTATTAAGAGCACCCTATTGTGACTATTTTTAATTTACATGTTTTCTGCTAAGGTCAAATTGAGGAATACTTCATTTCTCATTAATTTCTACATAATTCTACATATCTTCTATTTTTGTAATCCATTTAAAATCTTGAAAGATCCAGTTAGTGAAACCTAGCTTGTCATGTGAAACTCCTTCAAAATTTTATGCAGATCTAGTTGATTTTTAGATTCCATAGCCCAATGGAGTTATAATAGTATAATCAACCAAACAATCCAAATAAAATAAATAATCATTACAGTAATAACTAGCCTAAAATTCATTCAAAACATAGTTAAACTTTAGAGAGAGATCCCTTTATGAAGTTGGCAAGGCTAGATCCCAGCTTCAAAAGTGGTTTTGATGTTGTCCTCTATGATTGTTCTCACAATATCGTAAATTATAGAACGATAACATAGTGGCGACCATACTAGGACAAATTGAAAATATTGTGATTTTCTTAGAACTCATAACCCTCGTTAAAAAGAGCATGATAGGAATATTTCAAGAGATTGTTTCCTTTTAATTTGTGTAAATAATGGGTATGTGTGTACCTTAGATTTTAATTCTAGATCCCAAAACAACTTATACTAGATCTCATCCTGATCCAAATCCTGTACTTATTGTTGAGAATCCTGAAAAACTGTTGAGAAGAAAAAGTATAGTAAAGAGCCAAGGAAGTAGCAGTCCTCCCCATAGGGAAGATTCTCTCCCAAAATATTTTGTTACCCTAAAAGACATTGAATTTGACTTCCCTTTTGAACATAGTTTTTTTAGAATTAAGGAATCCAACTGGGTAGATGAAACAGTGGTAGATCAAGCCACATTAAGACGTCATTATTTTTAAGTACAGTATGCCCAACCTGATATTGACCTTCAAATTCTTCATGATTTTGATAAACTTGCAATGTTTAGTTTTAGGTATTGACCTTTCTGTTCATGAGGAGTATGCCCAACAATATTTTGAACTCTCTTCCCTAACCTCTTTTGCAGTTTTATCTACCTCATCACAATACGTTCATCCTAGATCATCTAGTCCTACAACTTATGTAGTTTCTACTACTACCCCTGTAATTTCTCATCAAGAAACTCAAAATCCATCTTCTCCCCAATCCTCACCCACAATCCAACCTTCACCTTCACCAAAACCTCAAGATTCAGTTCAGCCTCCACCTCTAATTCAACTTCCACCTTTAATTCAACCTCCACCTTTCATCCAACAACAATGTTTGATGAATCCACATATTTTTCATCCTCATATACCTATAATGGTAGCGAGATATGCTCCACTTTTTCTTCAAGTTCCTTTGGAAAACATGCCTTGGGACTATCAAACTAGGATTCCACAGTTCCATGGAATTGGACCTATAACTACTCAACAACATTTAGAGAGGATGAATGATAGTTTTGACCTTCAAGAAGTAGATGAGGAAAATGTCAAAATGAGGTTGTTTGCACAAAGTCTGACTAGAGAAGTTAGGAAATGGTTTAAATATTTTCCTCCTGCTAGCATAAATGATCTCCCTACATTCTAGCAGACATTCCTTAATAGATGGGAAATTAAAAATAACCCTCTTCAGATTCTATCAGAATATGAAAGCATTAGGAGGGCACCTGGGATAGTGTCCAGGATAATTACACTAGATTTATAGTGTATATAATGAAATTTTTGCAAACATTAAACCACCACAAGGTCTCACCTTAATAAAATTCCCATATGGATTTGAGGCATACATGTGTTCTCAGCTGAGAGAGAGATATTACTCAACATTAGAATAAATTCAAAGCGATGCACTGAGTGTAGAATCCAATTTCTTAGCAAAGATGGCTAGGATAAGAAATGAAATAAGAGTGACCACGAAAGAAAAATCCTCAACTTCTTTTGTTGATTCCAAAATAGATTCATTAGTTAGAATAATAGAAATAATGATGGAAACGATTAATCTAACTGAAAGTGCTTCTCCTAGATAAAAAGAGTCTGCACCTCAAAATCATAATCACAATGTTAGAAGAAATCCTCCCAAAATCAAATAAAGGGGCCCAGATCAACAAATTAGACCTCCCTTTCAAGAGAATTATGTTGATGATGACGGGGAAATTGTATAAGAGGTAGAATATAAACAAATAAATTTGATGGGTATTAATGATGATGAAACAATTTTTCTCAGTCAAGAAGAACATGAGGTTTTTCAACTTTCCCAAACTAAGCTTGATTCAAAAGAATCAGATGATTACAAACATGGATTTGAAAATTATATTATGGAATTCCATAGGCAATATAGCCTTAGGAGTAAGAAAACTTCAGATACCACAAACAAAAAGAATTCTAAGAATCCTGCTAAGAAAAACTCTGACAATATTGTTAAGAAAATCAAAGACAGTTTTACCAAGAAAAAAACTGATATTTCTAGCAAAATATAGTAGAAACTCCTGCCAAAAGGATAGTTGATAATATTTCCAAAACTACTCAAACTAATATCCCCACCACCAGTCAGAAAAAAGAACTTGTATCAAAAAAAATTGCTGATAAATATGATTTTCTGAACTTGAGTAAGATTCAAACATCATTCAAAATTGAGAATTAATTAAAAAAATTAAAAATTCCCATTCCGATAACAGAGTTAATGAACAAAAATATCTACATATCTCGAGTGATGAAAGATCTAAACATAGGGAAAAACATTGACACTATTAATTTGAATGATGATCAACCTAAACTCTTATTTGGGCCAGAAGTTAATGGAAAACCATAGGAAGGAGGTGTTCCTCCATTCTATGGAAGCCTTAATGTTCATGATAAGTTTCTCCATAATTCTATGTTAGATTCAGGTGCTTCACACAATTTAATGCCCAAAGATGTTAAGGAAAAACTTTGTCTTGACATTACTAGACCCTATAAATATTTATATTCATTTGATTCCGGAAAAGCAAGATGCCTAGGTCTCATCAAATATCTGTGTGTTACTTTAGCTTAAATCCTAGCTAAAAGTCTAGTAATGGATATAATGGTTGTATATATACCCCCTAAGTATGCCATGTTATTGTCACACTCATGGGGAGCATAATTACAAGGGACCCTACAAATGTACATGACCTTTGCTACCATACCGGTGTTTGGTCAGCAAAGAAGATTATATAGGGAAACTTTGATGAAATTCATGGTGATTAGTCAAGATAAACTACATAAATATCCTCTTTACTCTGTTCACTCAGATTTAGACTCTTTCATTCTTCATAATGATCTAGATATCAATACTCATGTTACCAATGCAGAAAATGTTGTTTGTGAAACATATGAAAACCAAACACAAATAGTGGTAGAAAACACTGAGCTCGAATCTCTTTGGAAAATTAGTTTTGATGGATCTTGCAATAGAGAGGGTTCTGGATCACGAGTATGGCTTTCAAACACAAGAAATAATCATGTTGATGGTCATTCATATAAGCTCAATTTTCAATGTACCAATAATATAGCCAAGTATGAAGCACTCGTATTAGGATTGAAATTGTTGGAAAATTTGGGTGCCAAAAGAATTTCCATTCATTAGGATTCTGAGTTAATCATAAAACAAATTAAAGGAGAATACTCTACAAAACATCCTAGATTGAGAGCATACAGAAATGTTGTGCTTGATTTTCTAGAAAGTTTTGAGGAATATGATCTTGTTGCAATTCCTAGAAGTCAGAATATCCTTGGAAATGGTCTGGCCCTTTCAGCCATCACGTGTAAAATGCCTCACTGCAATAGACAATATATAGTGGAAGTAAAACATCGACCAATCGTACCAGACGATATGAGGTGTTGGAAATTGTTTGGAAATGACAAACAAATTGAAAAAAAATTGCAGTCTAAGGATGAATATGAAGAAGATAGATTAGATTTAGAGTGTGAATTAGATGATCAAATAGTTGTAAATTCTAATTTATAAAAATAGTTAGATAATTCATATTTAAATATTCATGTAGATAAAGTTGTAAATAGATTAAAATTGCTTCAAATAGATCGAGAGAAATAATAGTTTGAAATACGTCAGTTAAAGGATAATGTTTTACCTAGAGGTTTAGTTCCACTAGAAGAATTATTTGATTTCAATGATGTAGCTAAGAAGCATAATATTGAGCCCACGGGGGAAGATGTAGAAGAGTGTAATATAGGCAGTGAGAAAGATCCTAAAATGATAAAACTATCCAAATCACTACGAACTTCTGAAAAACAACAATATATTTCTGTATTCAAAGAATTCATTGATGTATTTTCCTGGAGCTATGAAGACCTAAAATCTTATGATACTAGTATTATACAACATAGAATCCCAATTAAAGAGGATCAGAAACCATTTAAGCAGAAACTTCGAAGAACAAATCTAGCTCTGATGCCTCTGATTGAGAAATAAATTAAAAAGATGTATGATATTAAAAGAATAGTACCTCTTAGTTACTCTAAATGGGTCTCTAGCATAGTTCCAACTAGGAATAAAATAGGAGAAATAAGATTATGCATATATTTTTAAAATCTTAATAAATCTCCCTAAAAGACAACTACCCTTTGCCAAAAATGGATCACATATTACATAAGGTAGTTGGATCTAGTAGTATTTATTGATTAGATGGTTTCTTAGGCTACCACCAAGTCTTAGTTCATCGTGATGATCAGGATAAAAATACTTTCACTACTCCATGGGGTACCTTCATGTATGTGAAGATGCCCTTTAGATTAATGAATGTTGGAGCCAAATTTCAAAGAGCAACGGATATAGCCTTTGCTAATGAAATTGGCAAGTTTATTGCGATCTATCTAGATGATATTACTACCTATTCAAAAACTGATGAGAAACATTTGTTACATCTGAGAAAAGTGTTTGAAAAATGCAGAAGGTTTGGAATTTCATTAAATCCTAAGAAAACACTTTTTGTCCTTGAAGAAGGAAAACTTCTTGGTCATATCATTTCTAAAGATTGTATTAGGATTGATCCCAGTATAATTGAAGCTATAATAAAAATTAGTCATCCTCGAAACATTAAGGAGCTTCAATCATTTATTGGCAAGATAAATTTCCTAAGAAGATTCATTCCCAACCTTGAAGAACTTCTCAGAAATATAACAAATATACTAAAAATGGATTCAGAAATAAGATAGAACATTGAATCTAGGCAATGATTTGATCAAGTTAAACAAGCATTGACAAAATTAGCAATCCTGATCAGTCCATATTTCACTAAAGATTTTATAAATTTTTCTTTTTCATCTGAACATACCGTTGCAGCTATTTTATTACTGAAAAAAAATGAAGGATTTGAATACCCCATTGCATTCTTTAGTAGAGATTTAATGGATGCTCCATTGAAATATAACATAATAAAAAAACAAGCCTATAATACATTCCCATATAATTTCTTATGTACCAAATTCAGTGGTCAAGGATACTTTAACTCCCAATGGACCATATGGTAAAAGAGGTAAATGGATTGCTATCATTCTTAAGTATGACCTAGAAATCAAACCCACTAAGCTTATCAAAGGACACAAACTATCAAAATATATGGTTGAGTCTAACTTTCATGAACTGGATATCAAATTTTTTGCTGCATTAGATGATCAAGAGGAGCAAGTGACTCCACAAATTGATGAGGCTTGTCTAACCTCACCCTGGTATGCAGACCTCATATTTTTTTATTCAATTTAAATGCTCCTCGTGGTTTAACAAAAGAAAAGGCTACATTTGTAAAGTTAAAACCAGTGAAATTTTATATCATAGATTGTATTTTATATTGGAAATATGAAGGTGGTATTTTACTAAAGTGTCTATTTAAGGATGCTGCAGGAAGAACCATGCAACAATTCCATGAAGGTGACTACAATAGACATTTATATTGGAAAACCACTGCTAACAAGATCCTTCGAGCTAATTTTTACTGGCCTAACCTTTTCCCTAATTTCCATAAGAAAGTAAACTCCTTCCATAAATTCCAAATATTTGAGGGAAAAGGAAAACTATTGCCTCGACCTTTAAAACCCATATCTCTTTAAAGTATTTTCCAACAATGGGGATTGGATTTCACTGGTGAAATCCATCCACCTTCCTATCCCCAACATAAGTGGATTCTCACAGCCACTAATTACTTTACTAAATTGATTGAAGCCACACCTTCCATATTAGCCACTGATGTTGTTATCATTAAAGTTCTGGAAACCAATACCCTCTCTATATTTGGTTTTCCAAACAAGCTCATTACTGATAACGCTACATCCTTTAATTCCAAGAAAATGATAGATATTTGTGGTAAATACCATATTACTTTGGGACATTCAACTTCTTATTACCCTTAGGGTAATGGGTTAGCTAAATCCTCAAATAAGGGTTTGGTCAACATCATAAAAAATTTGATAGAAGACAACAAAAATTCACGACACAACAAGTGAATTAATGCACTTTGGGCTAATAGACTTACTACCATACCAATTGGTTTATGGGATGGATGTTGTTTTTCCATCCTCTTTGGGAGTTCCAATTATGAAGATAATTCAGGAATTGCAGGTTGAGCCAAATGACACTTAGAGGAAGATTAATCAGACTATTCAATTTCAACAATCCAAGGAAGAAGTCTACAATAAAATAAAATTTATCGAGGAGAATGTCAAAAAGAGTTTTGGCAGAAGAACTAAAGCAGATGATTTCAATTTCGGTGATAGAGTTTTCAAGTGGGATTCCATAAGAGAGGACAAAGCCAAACATGGGAAATTTGAAAATATTTGGAAAGGACCTTACGTCATTTATGATTTCATAGGAAATAATGCATTCTTTTTTAAAGACTTAGATGGAACATAAATTTCTGGTGGGCTTGTGAATGGAAGAATGCTGAAGCATTACTTCTCTTAGCAATAGATATTTTTCTTACATGAAATCATTGTAAATATCATTGTCTTTATTATTTTGATTAGGTAACCTATTGACATAACTTGAAGCCCGCAGAGAAGGCCCTAAGATTTTGATTGACAGGATACCATATTTACTCAAAGAACAAAAGACATTAGGCACAGACATTGTTGAATTGGAACACTCAAGGCTACTGATCAAATGTTCTTGGAAAGGGTACGTAGAAGTGTTTTGGCTTTGAAAAAGGATAAGAAAATGTTATATCCTAAGTTATAATTTCATTATGCCTTAGGTGCATAAAGGGGTATATGAGAAAAATTGATTTATCCAAGGTTTTTGAGGTTCATTATGTGTTGTGCGAATAAAGGAATACATGTTATTTATTCAAGGTACTATCATAAGCTTTCGACGCAAAATAAAGAAATAACTACCCGACAAAAAGTCCTGTCACATGTTAAACAACTCGCAGTTGTACGCTGCATGATCTGCCCGCTCTCTGGATCAATGGTCCTTTTTAACTTTCATCCCCTCCTCTCCATCATAGCTTTACCGTAGGGGTGGGGTCCTAAAAAATTTGTTTCTCCACCCGAACCCACTACCACGTGGCCACCTCTTTGCGCTTTGTACCCCCCCTGACAGTAACTGCCTACTACCCCACCTAGAAAACCACATTCCCCTCGTTCTAGTTACCGTCATCCCTACCCATTACCTCCACCATTTCCATCGTGCCACATAAATAGTCAATTTCCAATCAAATCAGTTTCCCGAGGTGTTTTATCCGTTATACATTTAATTTCTTGGATGACCATTAATTCAACGGACCCACTCCATTTACAACGGAAACAAGATTTTGTTATACAAACCTTGAAAATTCATCCTTTTTAACATTTACTGTACTATTCTCTCTACAAATCAAATTATTAATAGGTTTTACAGTGCCCTAGTCTTTATCAGCTAATCTAACCAAGTGACAACACCTTCTTTTTCTTGTTCAACCAATTCACACCTACTATGTGTTCCTAGTAACCCTATTGATCCTGATGCCAAGTAAATTATTTAGAATTAATTATGCCTCCTAAAAAGAAAAACCAAGAGGATCTTTTCAATCCTTTGGTCCACCTTCCCATACACTTAGACCACATTCCTCTAGTAGATAAGGACTATGAAATAAATGAAACAAAGTCAGAATTTGAGCTTTCTAAACTATATTGCTTGTTGGAGAATAAATACATTGATAAATCAAATGATATTGGACTGAAGAAGTGTCTCAAGCTTCAGACTGAAGAAGTATTTAGATATTCTTCCATTTTGATATACATGTTTTTATATTATCAAGTATATAGATTCCAATTTTCGATTCAAAAGCTTGATGAAGAAGGAAACCAACAATCAATAATATTCTGGACATATTTGGTGATGAAAGAAAGAATGAATTACCTTACAAAAAATTCATTGAATAGTTTGTTAACCCGGCTATGAGCATCCTAGGAAATACAAAATTACCCAGGATAAGTGAGGACATTAAGAGGATACTTCATTTGACATATCAAGATAAGACAAGAGACTGGTACTTGTACCAGAATTACACTGAGATCAATTTCTATTGATGTGAGCCTTCACCTTATAAGATCCCAAAATTCCTCCCAATGAGGATTTTTTCTCTTGAGTATATTAGAAAAATGCTAAATGAATATGAGATTCAATTTGTATTGGCCAAGAAGAAGTCCCAATTTAGGATCAAGACACATATTGGGTCTTTTATTTGCAATAGCAGGTCAGTACAGGAGGAAGAAGATAAGATTTTGAAAGAGATGAATTTCAGCTTGAGTTTCACTTGGTCCTATGACCCTCTAGAAATCATTTCAAAGTTGAGAGTACAAAACAAAACTACTGCTTATATTCATATGTAAAGGTCTTAGATAGAAAGATACGTGAACCAGTTAGTCTGGGAAAACAATACATTGCAGGAAGATGAGGAGAATCTGGTATCTACATCAACATCACTGACTTATGTCCCATAGGAAAAAGTAGTGAAGAGGCAAAGGGAAGAAGAGCCACCTTAAGTGACCGATAGTGAAAGTAAAGAATTTAAGATAATGTATAGGAAGAGAAAAAAGCTAAATACTAAGGTTTACACAGATAAACATTCAGAGCAAGAAGTTTCTATGGTTATTACAGAAACACCTTCCTCCTCTCAAGTTGGTGGCCAATCTACTCCTCCTACAACTTCTTCAGTATCTCATGACCAGTAAGAAGATATTCAAACAACTAAGGTTTTCCAAGGTGAGAAGGAGAAGATAGTATTTGACAAGTTCAGGGAGATAAAGCTTAAGAATGAAATTATTAAGAAAAACACCTATTCCCAATTCTGGAAGTAGACTTCCAACTCTCAAATTAGGTTGTTGTTAGTATTTTATTCAGAGAAGGGTTGGATGCACATGGCCTTCCTTGAGTCCAAAATTCCATATCCAAATATAGCATCCAATTACAAGAAGACAACATTTGAATTTGACATAAAGGATATTCATTCCATTGATCAAATGTAGATGCATAAGAATATAGTTTAAATGATTTCTTTAACTCTCACTAATGCTACCATCAATATTTTGAAATTGTAGTTTTCCTTGTCAAATATTCAGTCACAATTGAAAATGGAGAATATTTCTTCTCTTCCTAAGGATACACGGATTAAATCCTTAAAATATTTAGTGGTCAAGATGGCATATGACCCTTCAAAATGAAGGCCGCTAAGGAAATAATTGAGAAGAGGAATGCTAAGATAACAGCATTGAGACAGTAGTTGAAGCTGTCAACCACTGAAGATCCCCTTACCAAGGATATTGAGGAGACAAAGACCCAGAAGACTAACATGATGAAGCTCATCATGGAGAAAAATGCACAGCTTAGGAAGATGGATACTGAGATGGAGAAGCTGATCAAAGAAAAGGAAAAGAATGAAAAGTTGTCTATAATTACATTGGATGTTGTACCTCTTACATCCATTCCTACAACTACAACTTATACTCCACAGACTACACAGACAATAGATGGTGTTGAACAGTTGACTAAGGCAGTTGAAAATTTTTCCATTCAGATAGAAGAAATTAAGAAATTGCAGGACCACGTTAAAATTTTATAGGACCAAAGACAAGGAGTGAGGTTTCTCACTCAGTAGAATCAAAGAGAGCCCAGAAATTGATTGAAAGGTTGCAGAAGTAAAAAAGAGAGTTATCAATAGTACAGACCTTGGCCAAAGCCAAGGAAATCATCTTGACATACATCATGGACTCCGTTTATGAAATCTGGCACTGCATCCAAATTACCTTTGATTAGAAAGAGTTAATCAAAAGATAAATAGATGCTATAATAGAGATCAAAGAAGAGTTGGGAGAAATGCCTACAAAAGAAACAAACATCACCAAATTCTTGAAATCTAAGAACAAATATGAACATGATGATTGAGGAGTAGATGACATGACAAAAACTATTCTTGAGGTGAAGAGGATTCTTACCAAGAAGAATCTAGTTGTCCATCTAGAAGAAAAGTGTCACAGTTTCGAGATAGCAGTCAATAGATTTTTGCTAGAATTGAGCCTTTAACATAGAAGGGTTTTCCTTCTTTATTTTTAATTAATGACAATTTAATTACTTATGAAGACTATGTAAGAAAACTGAAAGAGATAGTTAGGGACAGCTCAAAATTTGCAAACATCAAGGGCAACATGATAGACGGAGCATTTTTGGAAGCTATGGGTAATGATTTATTCATCTAGAATGAAGTAAATCATATTTTTGTTGTAAAACCAACTTTTTCCAAATATACAGAAGTTGATGAGATTTATCGCAAGGTAATTAAGTTGATCATCCCAGATGAAGATAGGTGGGATAAAATCTGAGAGTTACAAGATTGAATAGTAATTCAGAGGCAGTTAGCATAAGCTAGCACATTAGCCAACACAGCACAGGAATAGGCCTATTCAACATCTGTCTCTTCCAAAACAGATTCAACTTTCAGGATTTTGTACACGTTGCCTATTATTTTGTAAAAGATCAAGTTTATTGTTTGAAATAATGCCAATAATACACTGTCGGTTGAGACAATGATTTTGTAAATCATTTTGTAATTTAAGATAAATAATTCACAGTCAAAGTATTAACAGTTGATTGTTGAGTATAATTTATGTGAAACATTATAATTTTATGGTTGCTGGAAGCATCAGTAATACAAAGACATTCTTCACAAGATTCATGTGGTGTACCAATTGGTGATGTTTTTCTTCTTTTAATGTGTTATTCATTGTTTTTATTTCTCTGTAATTTCTGAAAGGCTTAATTACATAACATAAACTATGACGAATAGGATATGTTATTAAGAGTACCCTATTCTAGCTATTTGTAATTTACATGTTTTTTGCTAAGGTAAAATTGAGGAATACTTCATTTCTCCTTAATTTCTATTGAATTCTACATTTCTTCTATTTTCATAATCCATTTAAAATCTCGAGAGATCCAATTAGTGAAACCTAGCTTTACTTGTGAAACTCTATCAAATTTTGATGCAGGTCCACTTAATTTTTAGAGTCCATAGCCCAATGGAGTTATAGCACTTTAATCAACCAAAAAATACAAATCAAACAAACAGTAAGTACAGTAATAACTAGCCTAAATTTCACTAAAAACATAGTTAATTTTTACAGAGAGATCCCTCTCTGAAGATGGAAGGGCTAAATCCCAGCTTCCAAAGTGGTTTTGATGTTGCCCTCTATGTTTATTTTCACAATATTGTAAATTACATAATGATAATAGGTGGTGTGGTGCATATTTGGTGTTGTCTACACATTGTGTAGGTGGTATCGTGTACATCTGATGTTGTTCAGACGTTGTGCAAGTAGTATCTGTATAGGTGGTACTGTGTACATGTTATGCATATGGTACTGGTATGCATGTGGTATTGTGTGCATGTCATACATGTTGTGTTGCGGGCATGTGGTACTATGTATGTGCATGGTGTAGTCATGGTATCGTTACATATGTATTCATTTTGTTGTATTATGTATATGTATCTGTATTGGGTTGTGTTGTATACCAAGTGGGGTGTATGTATTGTGTGGTGTTCCATGCCTTGTGTGGATGTACATGTTGAAAATTGTGTTTGGGTGCTTGCAGGGTGTGGCAACCGTTCAGATATGTGTACAGAAAGAACAAAGGCAAAAGTAAAGAATGATGAGGGATAAGTATTGATATTTTATTATGCATGTGAGATGTGATTCTAACTTATGATGGTTACATGTGATTTATGATTATGGTTTATGATGATTTCATGTGATTTATTATTTTAATCTATGCCAATGGTTGCATTTTGAGCTAACCTGATATGATATGTTTATGCATGATGATTTAATCAAACAATTGGTTTGACTTGTGTGACAGTAGGTGAACAAAATTGCAAGTGTACCTTATTGGCGAGATACCAATGAGGTATGATGTGAATTTATTTCAATTTTTTCTAGATATAATGGAAGCTATGTGCTTGGTACAGGAAGCATGAAAATTCTCAGTTGGGTGGTTGAAACCTATAGCAAGAACTAGCAATGTCATCAAAAGGAATTGAAACAGGCAACGAATATTGTCGATAAAGCACTTCATGAGCAGGGCCATTGTGGGATTTTAGTTCCTAATAGTGTCCATTGATTTCCATGGGCATTCTATGACTGGTATGATGGTTTTGAGGCAGGTATATGCCTTTTTTTTTAAGCTTACAATGTGAGGAATCCTTGCCAATGGATGGACTGCCTGGGATGGGGGTGGCAACGGAACTCGGAAGGTGAGTGACTGCATAGAAGGGGTGAATGAATTAACTGTGGGACTATGTAGTAGAGAAGAGAAGGCCAGGATGCATTTTTTTGGTCATTAGCATTGCCGGATGGAATCAAATTCCCATCAGGAGCGTGTCCTCGAAAATGAGCTGGTAACTATGTTCACTGAGTCGACAAGTGGCGCAGGATTTTAGCACTGGACATTGGATGTAGATATGAATTTGATAGGGGATTCTAGACTTCCTGGGAAGGAGGTGAATCCTGGTGCTACATTCCGAGTGAAGGTGTGTGCCTCTGGATTCCCTTGTTGTTGATATGGGCATCATATCCTTCTATTTGTTGGTTGAGAAAATGTTTTCATGTGTATATATGTATATTATTATAAATATTGTATCGAGTTTGTTTATAAATCTCCAAAAATAGTATGGCTATTTGATGGTTGAAGAAAACGTGTATAAGTATATGTGGTTGTGATTTTAAATACCATAATGAGTTTTGTTATATAGATCCAGTAAACGATACCATCATCATGTTTTAGTAGGTTATTGATTGTAACTACTGCAACTAACTATGCTATAATGCTCCATATGCAGTATCTCTTGTTTTCAACGGTTTTATAGTTTGTAGGTGTCATTGAACACAGAGTACGATTTTCCCCAAAGGAAGACTCGGGTTCTGTAATAGTCCTGGTAAAAATACATTTAAATATATATATAAGACCACATTGATGGGACACGTATTCGAAGCTAAATGTTGGGGAAAACATCCTAGTGTGGGTGTTCATTAGTTTATTATAGCTAAGGATATTGGCAAAGGAAAAGGCAAAGGTATTTGGAAAGGAAAATGGAATTTTGGAACATCCATTTATGAAAATAATGGGAATTACAAGAAAAGAGAGATGAAAGATTACAGGTTGCATGTGAGGAAGAAAATGAAGGAAAGTAATGGAAAATTAAGAAAATAGAGTCATCTTCTATAAAAAGGCTTATGAGGATCAGTTGTTACATTTTTGTTAGTAAATTTTTGGAGCTCTCTCATTATTCTTTCTCTCTCTCTCACTCTTGGACACTTGATTTTTTGGAGCACTTTGGCATTTGAGCAAGAAAAGCAAGAAAGGAGGAGAAGGAATCAAACAGCTACAACATTATTCTTGGCATGAATTGGTTTGCATGTATATTTTCCTGACTATATTTTGCATGCATGGTATTTCATGTGGTTCTTTTTTGTCTTGGCATGGGTTTTTCCAGGTGTCATAGTGTTTTCAGCCTAACCTCACCATTTTTGTATAGATTTTATGACATGGGTTCTCATACTTCAGCTAAGCCTGATGGCCGGATTAGATTTGAAGCTGAGATTGGTGGATTTACTTCCATTGGGCCTAGTAATCCTGAGATGGGATACACAGTAAAGCCTGGATATATGGTCTCAGTGTAGGGCCTAGTGACCCCTCGATCAAACTGTGGGTGGTAAAGCCTAAGAGACTAGGAGGCACTCAAATACCTCATGGTGGAGGTGGAGAATTTCGGTAGAATTCATGCTTTTTTGGTTATTTTTAGGTTGGTTATGAGTCCCACATTCATGCTTGGACTATGACACGAGGTTGATTTCCTGAAGTAGATTTGGCTCAGCCAATCTATGGTTGGGTAGAACATGGAAGTCCCATCTCCGGTTGGGTTTTACATTACTTAATGAAAGGTTCATTCCCTTGGTATTTGATGTGCATATTAATTTGTCTATATATGGATTCTATTTCTAATGTATCCATGGTACTTCTCTTGTTATTACATCGTTTATAAGCATGTATTATGATAGTGATGAGGTAAGGCTCTCTCCATGTTTTTACTTGTAAATGAATGCACAATGTATCTATGGTTAAATTTATTAATTGCTAGCTTATAATGTAGGGGTGCAATGCTTCTTATCCATTCTGAGATAAGAAAGAGACCCATTTGTTTAAATTTGTTGTTTATAGTTGTAGATGTTATGTTTGTGACACATTTAACAAAATCAATGTCATGGTTAGGTTGGGTCGGATGATTTCTTGATGATGAGATCACTTCCATATGTTTGTTTCAATGTTATTTATCCTCTTCTAAAGTTACATAAAGTTCTGACCAGTGACCTGGGCTTAGGGGCTAAAAATGAGTCATCAATCCTATTGCTACAAGCGGAAAATTTGTTGTTTGGGCCAGAGTCGCTACCTTGACAAGGCTATCCCAAGGATCTAGGATCTAGAACCACTCCCTTTCCCTTAGAAGCCTATGTCTCAGCCTCAAAGGGGCTAAGAATCAGTCCCTCCACAGGGAAAAATGCCCTGAGAGGTTGGGTTACCCCTTGGGGATGCCAATAATGTAGTGTAAGGTGTGTTTTTGGTGTTTCCACCGGTTCCACTTCCTTAAGGTAATATAGGAGTTTTAATCTCATATTATTATCCTTTGATCACATGTTTACCCTGGTTGGCTGGTTACTTAGGTAGATGTGGGAAGAGGGTGTTACAAATACTTATGGTTCTCAAGGGTGGGATTGATCACCTCTGTATAATATCTTAGCTTCCTTTTACCCTCCAACTCCTTATCATCCCATAACTTATCCTTAAAATTCAAGGTGATGTACAAGCCCAAATAAAATCAACAATGAAATGCCACAATGAAAGAGAAGTGTATTAATGATAACATAACTTATTTATACATGTGCAATGTACCTACAAGACAATTGTGTCTCAGTAACTTATTTACTGTAAGAACAAAATATGAAACTAATTACATATTTTTCAATAAATATCCCGAAGAATTAGTTAACATTCCCCCTTTAATGAGAAGCGACATCTCACATGATGAGTGTAACAACCCTCGTGAAAATTCCATGTAATAAAGTTAAAATAATAACAATAATTGATGGGACATGTATTCGAAGCTGAATGTTGTGAAAAAACATCCTAATGTAGGTGTTCACATGGTTTATTATGGCTAAGGAAATTCTCAAAGGCTATGGCTAAGGCATTAAAAGGGGAAAGGAATTTTTGACACATTTATTTGTGAAAATAATGGAAATTAGGAGAAAAGGGATACAAAGGGTCATAGGATGCATGTGAGGAGGAGAATGAAGGAAAATAATGGAAAATGAAGAAAATAAAGGCCTCTTATATAAAAATTCTTCTGAGGATTAGTTGGTACCTTTTGTCTGTACATATTTGGAGCTCTCTCATTATTATCTCTTTCTCTCTCATACTTTTGGATACTTAAAGTTTTATTGGATCACTCTTGGAGAGTGTGGATAGTTGGTGATTTGGAGTAAGAAGGCAAATAAAGAGAAAGAAAGACCAAGAGGACATCATGATAATCAACTATAGTGGGATTTGATTGTAGGTACTGAGTTGCATATATGCTTTCCTCAATAGTTTTGGCAGGCATTATGTATGCATGTGGATTTTTCTAGCCTTTCCATTTCCTTGATAGCCATGATATTGTGGGTTATTTCCATTGTCTTTTTCCTATTTGGTCATCATGATTACTTTATTTGTGGGTTGAGTTATTAGTTCCTGAAAAAATTGGTGGGAAAAACACTCTATAATCTCAGTGGACAACTATGGGTTGAGTTACTAGTCTAGGTAACCCTTGTTGGACAAACTCTCTGGAAGCCATGTTAAATTTGGGTTGGAGTTACTAATGTTGGAAGCCCCGGAATGGCTTGGATAGAGACCAATCCGTGATGGTTTTGATTTCATACTATGAGGTGGAGTCATTGTTTGAGGATTTAGGTGTTTTGATCTCTGGAGTCCCTAGATTGATTGTGATTGTTGTGTTTGATGAGATCCCACATTCATGCTTCAAATATGGCATGTGGGTGATTGGCTGAAGTGAATATTGGCTCAACCAATCTATGGTCGGGTGGAAAATAAAATTCCGACCTCTGGTTGGTTTTTACATTTAGTAATGAAGAGTTCATTACTCTAGTATTCAGTATGCAAATGTACTAGTTTATATATGGATTTTATTGATGTTTTATCGATTCTATTTGTGTTTTCATTGTGTTGGTTATAAGGATGTATTCGATGAGTGATGATATATGGATCTATCCATGTTTTTACCTCTACATCAATACACAATGTATCTATGGTCAAATATATTGTATTGTAGATTATGATGCAGGGGAGAAATCCTTCTTAGTGATTCTCAGATAAGTAAGAGACCCTTATGTTTAAATATGCGTTTTAAAACTGTAGATTCAATGTTTTTGACATGTTTGAAAAATTATTTTCGTGGATAGGAGGGGTCCAGATGAGTTCCTCATGATGTGATTGCTTCCAAACCTTTTTTTTAATTTTATTTATCATCTCCTAAAGTTTCAGGAAGTTCTAGGCAGTGACCTAAGCATCTTTGGGGCTGAAAAGGTGGCATAAATTGCGGAGTTGTAGGCACATAAATGACCAATTGGGGCCTTGTTTGCATGTTTTCTATGTTGTGCCTATCGTTATAGTATCCCATCCACTACCTTTCCTTTCCATGCCTACGAATGTGGTCCAAAACGGTAAAAAAGTTAGTTTGCCTCAGGGGTTAGGGCTCTGGATGGTTGGGTTCCCTCCTGTGGATGTTGTTGATGTTGTGTAAGGTGTGTTTGTCATGTTTCCATCGATTCCACTTATTCAAGTTCTCTAGGAGGTTGAATCTCATATTAATAGCCCCTCGTCACATGTTTTCCTCGGTTGGTCTGTTACTTCAATAGATGTGGGAAGAGGGTGTTACATAGTGGTATCAGAGCATATTTCAACCCTTGGACTAGATGTGTGGTTTGTTTTTCATGCTTTTTTTTATTTCTTCTGTGTTTATAATACCTATGGTGTATGTGTTAGTGCATCGATGTTTTGTTTTCCATGGTGGCGGTGGTGTCGCCATGGGAGGGCTGGTGTTTTTTTTATCAACATGTGGTCACGTATGTATGATTTATTATGTGTTTTTCATGTTTGTGTATTGTGCATACACATTATCTTACATGTTTTTACATGTTGTATATGCATTTCTTGTGTATTCTAGGTCACATATTGGTCATGCTTGTGTAGTGTCCATGTATGCATGTTTTTGTGATGTTATATGTTGAACATGTATTGATCATTCACGCTTGGTTACATGTAACTTATGCGTGTGCAATGTTCTTGTGATGGTGTGTGGTCAAGTTACATTGATATGGTTATGCATTAGGTCATGTTGTGTATTTTGTATGGTTATGCATCTATGACTGGACTCCAACTAGAGTGATGTTTATGTGCTAATATAACATGTGCTATGAGTTTATCTTCTCTTATTATTATCTATATACATGTATTTCGTTGATTGTTCGAGCTTGAAGGATGTGTCCTCCCCAAACTACACTAAGGTTACATGGTTTATTTATGATTTGGCTTAAGCTGAAATATTGTACATTGTAGGAAGAAATCAAAGTTAAATAGAAAAATGGTAAACTACAAATACTCTCCCTATGAGTCATATGAGTAGCATGGTGTTGGACATTCACCTAATTTGGCAAATACACTAAGAAGTATAAAGGATGAAATAAGGAGTTTTAAGACAGATAATGACATTCTTATACATGCACAAGAAAATAAATAAAAGGTTAATGCACCCATCCTTCAAATTTTGTCAGTGCTGAAGAAACAAGGGCCACATAGGACCCTCTATGTGTAGGAAGATGGGAGTAATGGAGCATATGGAAGTAGGTCTCCCAATGGTTACAAGTCAAATAGGGATGCCATGATTAAATGTGGGAGGTTGTCAGATACTCTGGATAGAAGAGGTAATAGACATATCTATCATTCTAGTTCTGGTTCTAACAGGCATCATGATCGTCATCAATGTCATCCTCATAGGAGGAGTGTGAGGGGCTATTTTCTATAAGATATTAGAAATGAAAAACCAGCTGCATTTGACAGAGAGATGAAGAAACTAGGGGATGCAGAGGCATGGTTACTTGGCATGAAGAAATTTTCCATATTGCATGATTACTCGGAAAATATGAAAGCTAATATAGCTACATTCAGCCTCAAAGGTAGAGCAGACATTTGATGGGAATATGTGAAGAATGCCAGATATATTTCTGAGGAGGAGTTGACTTGGAGTTAGCTCGAAAGGCTATTCTGGAAGAAGTATCTATCATAGAGATACTACGATGACAAGGAAAAGGAGTTTTAGGAGTTGAAGATGGGTTCCATGATAGATGAGGAGTATACTAGGAGGTTCTTGGAGTTAGTGAGATATGTTTCTTACCTCAAGGAGGAGCAGGCGAATATTCTAAGATTTATTAATGGGTTTCCGATTTCATTTAGAGATAGGATAGAGTTTGGTGAGCCTAGATCATTACAGGAGGCTATCTGCAAAATCAAGTATTGTTATGAGAAATCAAAGCACAGATCCAAGGAAAAGCCAAATTGGAGAGGCAATGATAAGAATAAATGAAAATGGGGCAAGATGTGAGAATGACCTCAAGATGTAGGTAACAAGGAGAATGTTTCCCCACCTATGAAGTTAAATACATATAGTAGATGACAGGGATTTTGATATGAGGAGTAGAATAAGGATGAAGGAAAGAAGCCTATACAGTGTTGTACTTTTGGAAAATATAATCATAGGATATATTATCCAAAAAATCGGGGTGGTAGACCAAAAGTCTACTGTGTGCAGGAGGAAGAAATAGTGGGATATGTTGGCAATAGTATTCCTCATATTTATGCAGTTGTGGACAACATGCAGGCATATCAAAAGGATTCTCTGATTCAGATGGACAGTAAGCTTTGTGATCATGTTGTTTCTATTTTGATTGACCCTAGATCTAACTATAATTATATTAATATTGACATGGTGGATAAGTGTGGTTTGAGTAAGAAAATGCATGAAAAATCTTGGTTAGTGCAGCTAGGCACATGTACAAATAAAATATTTCACCATTGGGTAAGAGCTTGAACGTTCAAGTTAAACAATATGCCTTAAGTAGCGCACTTGAACATATTTCCTTTGGGATATAAAATATACTATTTGGTATGGATTGGCTATATTTTCATAGGACCAAGGTAGATTTCTATGGAAAAGCTATTGAATTCTTGGATAAAAATGGGGAATCAAGAGTCTTAGAGGGAAAAAATAAAGCCACATCAGTTAGGATGGTGACAACCATGCACGCTAAGTGCATTCATAGGAAATGGTATGTACTATTTATAGTTCATATCTCTAGTGACAAAAGTAATGAACATTGATTAGAGCTTCTGGAATCCTGTGTATTCGGTTCAAAAGACCAAACGTTTCGGATGATCACTCCACCCATCTTCAGGGGCAGAGAGTTTTTTTAGATGATAGGAAGAGTGTAGGGCCAGAATATATATATATATATAAACAGGAAATTAGTCGTTAGAAAATTAGAGATTTAAGGGTACGAAGATAATGATTGAGTCAAAGAAATTAAGAATTTACATCGATTGATTAAATGAATAGTTTAAATTAAATAAATATTAAAATGAATTAAAAATTAATAACTAGTCATTAGAGGATAAATTTAATTGATTAAAGAGATAATTGAGGAATTCAAATATAAAATTTTAAAATAGATAATGAGATAATAAAAACTTTTAGAATATGGGACAAATGAAAGGTCAAGGGAGAAATATTTAATTATATTTAAAAACCAATTTTAAATTAATTGAAAGTAACTAAGACATCTATATTTAAATTCAAATTTAAAAAATTGAAATTGAGTTTAAAGATAATCATAATCTAAAGGGAAGAAATGAATAGAAACAAGATAAATGATAGGAATTAAATTTAGATAGATACCCATAAAGTATTTATTTTTATTCAATTTATTTTCATTTTAAAATTTATGAATTTATTACAATATTTGCAATTTCATATTATCTTACCATATAATAGGACTACAGATTAAATTCATAGGAAGAGTGAAAGCAACAAAATTGCAAGTTTAGCCCCCAAGGAGAGCTGACCTCTAACTCCTGTCCATAATCTCCTTTAATTCGTGGAAATTGACAACGAATGTTTTAGTCCAACCTTGGTTAATTTAAATATATCTCTTGGACCTTAATCCTCCGCAATATAAATCTACAACAGTCCTAAGTCTGCCACCTTATACCTTTTGACTAATATTAAAAATCCGACGACATTGGTAAAGAACCACTTCAATATACCTTAGGCCTTGGGCCCACACATACAATCGGCGGATTTCAATTAAATACACACACCATACCTTGATTAACCTTTGTGTTACTTCTGAATGTGATCATCGTTTGATGAGCCTTCCTCCAGATCAACGGCGTTCGTCGATATCACGTTGATCTCACAGTCGAACGTTAACGCGTGATGGCACGCGATGAGGGCGGTTTCTTCGAACCACTTGAGGGCACATGTCAGGCAGCCAATGGAATCACGTCCGAATGGGAAATACCACTTACCCCACAAAGGTGGTGCGATATGGGTGGTTTGGTTTCGTAAATCCACTCTTGGTTTTGGAACAGTGATTGACCAAGGTTTAAGTCGGGGTTACACACTTCAAGATTAGTATTTACAGAGTCTGTGATGATGGGTTAATATATCATTCCGGTCTCTTACATAATTTATTTCGACAACTCCATGGAAATCCACAGTCAACCCTAGACAGGTTTTTGTCGAGATTCACACAACAATTCTCTTCATTGAATTAATCACAGGACCGAAGATTCAATATGCTCAGGACCAAACAATTCACACAGAGACTAATTAAATCACACCCAGATATTCAATAAAATATTTGCTTTTATTCAGACTAAAGAAAAATCTTAACACATAGACTTCATTGCGAAAATATCCTCCCCTCAATACATCTGGGGGATACAATTTAAATATATCATTATGTGCCTCTTATGTTCCTCTGTGAGGACCTTTTTTAGTAAACCAAAAGCCTAATTACAATTTATTCAAATAAATAAAACATGACAAATGGACTGAACTTAAAGCTATTCGACTTCTACTGACTCTAACTGACCTAAATGCAATAGGTAGCTAAGGTATTGACACCTTGCTATTACAAATTCAAATGATTCTGAACCCTCCTAGCCACAACATGTGGAAAAAACTCCTACATTGCTGGCTAGTGTCTAATGCCCCTGCATCAAACTCCCGAGGGCAATTTTCTTCATGGACTCCTGTCCATGATCTCTTCCACTGATCCGCCTATCTTCCGCAACATTCCTTCAGTCATCCAAGTGGCATCTTCCTCTGGCTGGTCCTTCCACTTGATCAAGTACTGAAAGTACTCTTATCCTCTGGTCTTATTTAACACTCTTTTGTCCACGCTACAAGAAAAAATCACATTGGTGAGGGGCGAAAATGGTCACCATAAGCTCATTGGTGAGGGTCAAAAGAGCTTTCGTCACCAAAAACTGAACGTCACCAAAGGTGGCGTCGCCGAAAGTATAGGTGTTGTGGTGACATTCAAGGTCTGTCACCAATAATTATTTATAGTGATGGATAGTGACTATCACCATTTCATATGACCAATGGTGACGGAAAATAGCCTCCATCACCAAAAAATTGAACGTCACCAAAGGTGGCGTCACCAAAAGTATAGGTTTGTGGTGAAATTCAAGGTCTGTCACCAATAATGATTTATAGTGACGGATAGTGACTGTCACCATTTCATATGAGCAATGGTGATAGACAATAGCCTCCGTCACCAAAAAACTGAACGTCACCAAAGGTGGCGTCGCTGAAAGTATGTGTTGTAGTGACATTCAAGGTCTATCACGAATATTAATTATAATGACGGATAGTGACCGTCACCATTTCATATGAACATCAACGATTTTTTGTGATGGACCTTTCATGGCCGTCACTATTGGTGCATATATATAGCGACGTTCATTGACCGTCACCATAAATGCGTTGGTGACATCAAGGTCCATCACGAATAATGACTATAATGACAAAAAGTGACCCTTGCCATTTCATATAAACAACAACGATTTATGGTGATAGACCTTTAATGGTCGTCACTATTGATGCGTATATATGGTGGCGTTCATTGACCGTCACCATTTCATATTTTGGTGAGGGTCGAAAAATGTCATCATAAGCTCATTGGTGATGGTCAAAAGAGCATCCGTCACCAAAAACTGATCTTCGTCATTCCCTATATATGAATATCAGGGCACGATGGAATCGAACCACCAACCTCCTGCTTATAAAGCAGGTGCTCTTCCATTGAGCTAGCACCCTTTAAAGAACTAGACTTTAAACTAGCAATTGCCCCTAAAGGTGCAAAGATACACCAAAGGAATAAGAACCAGGAAAATCGAAAGAATTCAGTGTCTTTGCTCCTATTTTTATTCTACGACACTCTACAAAGTATGATCTTGATCTATGACGTATTTGTGCCGAGTGGCTCTAATTTAATAGTAAATGTTATATTAGATAAAATAAATGAATAACTGAGAGGCCTTATGGGCTAATTTTTAATCCTTACACCAAAATCTCTTAATATTCAAGTCTATGGAACAACTCGTTCAAAGTTCAAACTGAAGTAGATTTTAAATGGAAAGCCTAAAACCAGCTAAGTAGTTTACAAGTTAACATTTTGGATATAAATTATCTTCAATTTATATGACAAGTTATGCCATAACCTTGAAACTAGTTTCTTACCTAAAAGACTTTCTTAAGTCAATAATGATAAAGAAACATAGTCATGGCAAGCAAAATTCTCTTGTTTTTTCTAATGAGGGTGCATGTAACTTGATAAAGGTTGTATGAGATATCAAACCATAAACAATTTCACTAAAACATGGAAATGACAAAGTCTTGTTAAGAAACAAAGGTTTAGTTGAATATATGGAAAGCATCGAGCTAAATGATATAATTAAACTAAAAGTAACTGTAAAAAAATGAAATTTCCATCATATACATCGCATAAGCGTATGAATTTGCATCAATGTACTGAATTAATATGACTTCAACTTTTGAAATTTTCCTGCAAGATAGCACTTATCATTAAAAAAATATGATCAAACATGTAGTAATCTCATGAATCCTTCAGATTTATATTGCAATATCCATCTCATATCGATAGATCCAGAATCTTAAATATTCTTATAACTAGCAATTGCACCAAGAGGTGCAAAGGAATGCTAGAACATGGATAAGAGAAGTGGGGAGATTGTATAAAGAAATAATCAAGTGAAATATACTAAAAACGAAATACAACCCATGTGAGGCTAATTTAAATTCAATTTTTGTGAATTTTCAAGTGAAAGAAAGTTTGTAACTGGTGTCTGGCAAGCAGGACTCACAAAAATTGTTATAGAGAAAAACTTGGAAGGGAAATTGAGGTTTGAGGTTTGATGATGTTGATGAAGCACATATTCTACTTGGTGAAAGTGGCCACTGCAAGGATTATTGGGGTTTAGGCTTCTATAGGCAAGATAATACTTTTGAGCTTGAAACAACTTTGCAGAGTATAGCTTTCAGTTCAAATGGGTGAAAATACATATAAATAAAGCAATTTGAGACCTTTAAATGTATGGTCAGAGGCAACAACTCCAGAATCTGTGCAAATGATTCTAAACTCTATTTGAAAAGAGAAAATTAATTTGATCCTTGAAGGAAACTTGTTTAGACCAGACATTGGTGAGTTGATAAGCAGCTCAAACAATTGGGCAGAGATTACTATGTGGTGTATTTTCAAAGGGCTCAAAGAGTCGTTACCTTCTAGATGGCTATATATTTTGGGAGATGGGTTTGAAAATACAGGTAAGAAGACTCAGCCAGCGTCTGAACAGTCGGGTGAATATGACAAAAAACACCAAAGATCTGCCAATTTTGTTGAATGCCTCTGAGCAATGTGTTTTATTTTTTGCTGTCAATTCCTCCTTAGTCATGGATTTTAGGCCCGCACAAAATAAGAATATTCTTATGATTGGTCTCTGTTCTGAAGTGAATAATTTAAAAAAATATACTCATAACCTAGCACAAAATATAGATTCAACAGAAGTAAATACGGAAAACAAGAATAGTGGAAATGATGATTTTGGATTTCAAACTGAAGGAGAATATAAGGGCGAGGATGAAGTGCTTTTGAAATTTTAGTGGGCAGAGGAGACAGAAAGGATGGGCTGCAGCAAGTTTTTGGAGTCTCGGGATAGAAGAGAAGGGAAAAGAGGCAAACTTCAAGTCCAAAGCACAGAGTAATGACCCCTGGAAGGATAGATTTTGATTCTCTTGTTCAATCTCAGCAGGAAGTAAGCAATGCCTTTGGTCAAGTTGACATTCAATTGTCGGATTCTCTATAGGATGTAAGTGATGGCATTAGCCAAGAGAAGCAACTGGACAGGGTTTCACATGAATATATCATTTCTTCATGAATGCAATGATTATTGGAATTATGTTCAAATAAAAGAGATGAGAACAGTGTGCAAGAGGCTTTATAATGTTTGATATGCAAAGAATAGAATATTCAAAATAGTACATCATATGAGGAGGAGACCTTTAAATTAAGCAATTTGAGACCTTTAAATGGGTGTAAATACACTTAAATCAAGAAATTTGAGACCTTTAAATGTATGGTCAGAAGCAACAACTCCAGAATCTATGCAAATGATTCTAAACTCTATTTGAAAAGAGGAAATTAATTTGATCCTTGAAGGAAACTTGTTTGGACCAGACATTGGTGAGTTGATAAGCAGCTCAAACAATTGGGCAGAGATTATTATGTGGTGTATTTTCAAAGTGCTCAAAGAGTCATTACCTTCTATATGGATATATATTTTGGGAGATGGGTTTGAAAATACAGGTAAGAAGAATCAACCAGCGTCTGAATAGTCGGGTGAATTTAGAAAAAACACCAAAGATCTGCCAATTTTTTTGAATGCCTCTGAGCAATGTGGTTTATTGTTTGCTGTTAATTCCTCCTCAGTCATGGATTGTAGGCCTGCACAAAATAATAATATTCTTATGATTGGTCTCTGTTCTGAAATGAATAATTTAAAACAATATACTCATAACCTAGCACAAAATACAGATTCAACAGAAGTAAATACAAAAAACAAGAATACTGGAAATGATGATTTTGGATTTCAAACTGAAGGAGCATATAAGGGAGAGGATGAAGTGCTTTTGAAATTTCAGTGGGCAAAGGAGACATAAAGGATGGGCTACAACAAGTTTTTGGAGTCTCGGGATAGAAAAGAAGGGAAAAGAGGCAAACTTCATGTTCAAAGCATAGAGTAATGACCCTTGGAAGGAGAGATTTTGATTCTCTTGTTCAATCTCAGCAGGAAGTAAGCAATGCCTTTGGTCAAGTCGACATTCAATTGTCGGATTCTCTATGGGATGTAGGTGATTGCATTAGCCAAGAGAAGCAGCTGGACAGGGTTTCACATGAATATATCCTTTCTTCATGAATGCAATGATTATCGGAATTATGTTCAAATAAAAGAGATGAGAACAATGTGCAAGAGGCTTTATAATGTTTGATATGCAAAGAATATAATATTCAAAATAGTACATCATATGAGGAGGAGACCTTTAAATCAAGCAATTTGAGACCTTTAAATGTATGGTCAGAAGCAACAACTCCAGAATCTGTGCAAATGCTTCTAAAATCTCAATTTAGACTGCTCATGTGCTTACCAAATGAAAATCTCTGACCAAAATTCTAGTTAACAGGCACAAAGAAAATAATTAGTTGTTGAAATATTCAGGATCTGTTTATAAAAATTTCATGAAAGAGGAGTTTGCAGTCAGAGATGTGGAAATGGTGAATGATAATGAGTGTGTTTGGAAAAAAAAACTCCTAAGTATGCTCAAGTAAGTGTTACAAAGTTGTCATCAACAACATTGAGTCAGAGAGAAGAGGAGTCTTCTATGTTACCATGGACTAGTGAAAATATGGCACATACATGTAACCATAAACTAGCTTCTTATATGGAGAAAGCTGAGATAATTTACATGGGCAGTGTAACAACTCGATTTATGGCCTCTGAAGTTCAAGAACCAGAGGATATTTCAAGGCTACATTGTTTCCCTCAAGACAACTTCAGTGAGTACTGTATTATACAATAAATACATTACTGAGCCAAGTAAAGCTAATTGTGCACACAAAAAAGAATTATCTACAATACAAGCACGTGAATTAAAAGAAGGTGGCCATTCTTCTCCACACAAATGAAAAACATCACTTGAAAAACATTTGTCTGTTGGAAGTGCATTCTGTGTAATAACATGTACTTCTAATTACCCAGGATATGAGGAAGTGGCAACACAGACACTGCATGTTTTTCTTCTTGCCAACTTACAAGTTGAAAAGTCATGCAAACAAGCCACTCACTATCATAATAGTGGATCACAAATTAGGAAATCACTTGGCACTGATATTTTTACTCTTCAAAATGTCCAGGATCTGAATGTTTCATTATTGACAGATTCTAAGAAGTTTGACAAATTTGTCATTGCTAATTTGAGTGAAAGTGATGCACTGATAAAATCAGAGACTAAAAAAGCTTCTACTTCAATAGAACCTTTACCTTTCCGCAAGGTGAGCTATTACAAGTCTTAATTATTTGATCACTAAATATCTAACACCCAAGCATAGTAGAACTCTGTTGGAACATGAATTTCAGCTCTACAATGTCTTTAGTTTCGTAATCTGTCATTGCTAATTTGAGTGAATGTGATGCAGTGAAAAACTCAGAGACTAAAAATATGTCTACTTCAATAGGACCTTTCCCTTTCCAAAAGGTGAGCTATTACAAGTCTTCATAATTTTATCAGTAAATAGCTAATGTGTATCGTAGAACTCTGTTGGGAAATGAATTTTCGTTCTGCAATGTATTTAGTTTCATAATCAAGTCTAAATGTAAAATGAGGGAAAGCATTTCTCATTCTTATTTTATTGGGCACTTCACAGATCGACACACATTAGAAGCCTCATCTTAAATAACAATCTAATGAATTAATATTGAATGTGTGGGAAAGTGAATTGATGATTGTAGACGCATTGTGAAGATATCCAAAACGGGCATGGCAGCAGAGAATGGAGATATTGACAAGACTTATCCATTGGTAGAGGAACCTGAAAATATTGAGAAATCAGTGCAGCTTGCACCAGAAGCCACCTATCCTCAGAAACTTAAAGATATTATTGGGAACGAAAAGGGATTTTGACTTTAATCGTTGAAAATAATGACAACGTTCTGTTCTTGTCCTTAATTTTAAATTACAGTAATAGCATACAGTAGTGCTAACTAATTTAACTTCCCAACAATCTTAATTCATGGTAACAACGGACATTTCCTAGCCGAAAACAAAATTGTTTAAATGTTTCTATGTAAAACATTTTAAACAGATCATTTTTGTGGGGCAAAGGTTGACCATGGAAAGGACCCAATTAGTTTCATTTTAGCGTTCCAGTTTTGAAAAGTGATTCCATTTCATTGTCCTGGTCAAAAGCAGGAGAGCTTGATGTGAGAATTATGTACGTCATTAATTTTCCTTTATTATCTCTGTTGTTTTCCTTTTATCCCGCTAACACTTTCAATTTGTCTTAAAGATCAAGTGGATCTCATTCTCAAATTTCCAGAATGCCATCATGAAATGAACATTTTCCTTTCGGTTTTCCCTTAATTAGACTTTTTATAATATCTTAAACCTGATTAGACCTAGCAACCAATGCTTACAGAGGCTAGTGTAACGTTGAGTTCGTTTGCAACCAATGCTTACAGAGGCTGGTGCAATTCTGAGTTCGTTCGCTGGTGATATTTGCCGAAGTATTAAGCAGTGGTTTAATTCCTTCGGTGTCCTTTTGCTCCTTTTAAGGAGCAATTTCTAGTTATGTACTTATGTAAAGATGAAGTAAATAATAATAAAATGAATTTTTGGTTTACTTGCTTCATGGGTTCCATGAGCAAGATTCTTAGTATAGGTCTATAGACTTCTTCTTGATATCTATTAAGTACATTAGTGTAACTAAGAGTCATGTAAAAGGCATGAAGAATACCCTCCAGGATGTTGCAGAAGAATGGCTTACAAACGTTGAAGATATGCCTATGAAGTCGGCCTACAAAAAAGTGTTAAAGTCGGCCTACTTAATGGCTATAAGGTCGACTTAATTACTTGGCTAGAACTACTATATGTACCCTACATATGTTGTGGTTAAGAGAACATATTTGTCGATGATACTGAGGTTATATAACGTGCAAAAGGAACAAGTTTTACGGATTACATTGAGGTTAATACAGCGTGGAAAAAGGAGAAAGTATTACGGTAAAGTATACAGCATTAAAAGATAAGAACAATTTTGCAGATTTTGGGTTTGAGTCAGTGCAGATATATCAAGGTAAATTCTGAAGCAAACAACATGGAAAGAAGGGTAACCAAATGCGGATCTAAAATGGAAGTTTGATGTAAATTGAAAGGTACAGGAATATAATCTGCAGAAGCTACAGGAGCTGGACTGCGGATAGATGCAAAAGTATACAGTGCAGATATATCTATTGAAGGAATTTGCCAACGTCAAGACATTATTGTAATAAGACGTGCTGATCTTAAAGGAGTTGTAAGTGAGGAAGGTAAATCAGATATTTACCTTCCTAACTACATTATAATATATTTAGTTACGAGTGTAAATAATTTTGTTTCAACATTTTGACCAAGTACTTTGATAACTAACTTGATGATGGAGTAACTAAGTTAAAGAAGAACACATAAGCAAGCTCACAAGTAGTTATTAAGAAGAGAATTTTGTATTAAACACAAGCTCTACAAATTCTCAACATGGTTTCAGAGCTATGGTTATGACCAAAGGCAGTTTGAAAGGACTCAAAACATTCTAAAAAGACCTATGTCAAAAGGGCTCAAATTATAGTAAGACAGTCCCATAATTAAGCTAGGTGCAAGTTCACAAGAAAGGTCAATCTCTGTCACTATGAAAAGAAGGATCTCGGTAACATCTCAGTCTCAATGAAATCACAGTGTTGAAATTACCTCTGCCTCAATTCAGTACTACTCTTATAAGATTATTTCGATACCACAGCAGTGAGGAGAATGAGTTATAAAGGTGTATTTACAGTTAAGGCTCGGTGTGACAAGAAGATATCAGTATAATCTGTATTACAGTGAAGATCTTCAGTGTTATAAGCACAGGTCAACAACAATCTCAATATAATCAATCACATGATAAGTATGACACTACAATTTGGAACTACCACAGTGAAAAATCTATCACTGTTTCATGCTACCACAGTGAGAAAGGTCTCACTGGTTCGGTGCCATCACAGCTTGATGAGAAGTATGCCATTTCAGTTTGATGGTATCACATAGGGTCTCGCAGAAATGATCAACAGAAGTCATAGACATGTACAGTGAATTATTTACAATCAAAGCACAAAATAAGGTCAAAACAGTAATATGTATACACAGTTAAATAGTACATTCGAGGATCTCGGAATTGCTGCTTACATTGAGTTTGAAAGAATTTGAATTCTTTCCTATGAAGTTGACAGTACAAGAACCAACTATTATTTTCATAGTGCCAAAATGTCCACTTACATTAAAAACTGCATGCCATGTACATAAATAGAAAACCTAATGGATGATAAGGAGAATATCTATGTCAAGATGCCAAGTGGAAAATTTGCATTTCTCAGGTTCAAATCTATGTTACAACTTACAGCCTGACCTGATTTCACACATCCTCCTACAGATGTACGGTGTACCTATGGAAAATTCATAAAATATAGTGCTACAGTACTTCTCCCTGTGCATCTTCCTACAGTTCCATAATTCTAATGTACAAATTCAAGTGAGAGTACTAAGTCTACCAAAACAGTTTCACTAATTTACCTGTCTCTTGCTAAGTGTAAGTAGTCTTTAATAGCATGCATGTCCAGGGCTCACTAAAGATCAAAATTGTGATTTTCAAATCTCTGTGCAGTTATTAGAACATTATTGATATTTTTACATCGTTATAGTTTCACTTCCAATCAAGGAAGCCACTATCGTGCAAAATTATTGTGAAACTGCCAAATTTCACAACATGACAAATCAGGCTATGGTGCCTTTAGAATTTTAAATGCCAGAACATAGAGCACATATGGTGTAATATAGAGGTTTATAGCTAGAATATATTATGGTCTACAACCCTACACAATCAAATTCCCAAGAACAATCTCCAAGTGATAGTTATTAAGCATCAACCATGCAATTTGTTTGGTCTCTAGAAACACACGCATCCTTCAAATAAATTTCATACCCTGTTCTCATTATAAATTACAATGATTCTTGAATTCTAAGAGGAAGCTTTACATGGAATGAAAGGTCTTTGCAACCATGGCATTACCTCAACAACAAAGCGATCCCAGATCTTGTCACTGTGAGCTTCCATGATTCCCTTTAAAATCATAAACCCCAAGCCTCAAATGATGTCATCCATTTCAAGGAATAGCCCTTGCTCCTCACAAAGCATCTACAAAATTGGTGAAAAGAAACAAAAGATAGCATGAAAACTTTAAACCATGTCTCAAAATAACAAAATTGAATTATTGAGTGCATATAAAAACCCTGTTAATCTAACAATTTAACTGACCTCTATAAGCGATTCTTGGGGCTGACTCATGTTCTCCACTATGATAGGGAACCCCATAGTTTGACGACCCAATTCCACTGACCAGCTTGCACCACTTTCCAGGTTACCTTTTTAAAGAAAGTCACCATCCTTATCAAGCACCTACATAGTTTCCAAGGAAATAAACAATTATACTTGAATGGAAAGTTTACAGTCATTTTTTTTTAACTGTTGGAAGAAGCAATTTATCAGTTGGAGAAAAACAATCACTGCACGGATGGAAAATACATAAAGAAGAACAAGAAGATCTGAATTACAATTGTAAATCCCCAGTATATCAAAATGTCAATGTAATATTTTAAAGCACCAGTAAACACCAAGAATGGAGATGGAATACCAGTTAGTATTATCTCAAGGACTAAGAGGAAAATGCAGAATTATTAGCTTATACAGTCTCTTAAAGCTAGAACCTTTAGGAAATGAAACAATTAATATTAAGATTAAAGGTAGATATTATCCTACAACACTGTTGGCAAAGAAACTGAGATGTGAAAATGGCACTTACGTTTTTGTAAATGTTCATCCTCGTTTTTGCTGACCTGCATGGAGGAAAATGCAGAATGATTAGCTTAACTGTGATTAAGCTAAGGAATCTTCCAATTGACTGAGCAGTAATATGCTCAGATTCTTTATGCTCCTTTTTTTCCTTCCCAATAATTGCACTCCTCTATCTCCATAGTTTGTTTTGCAACCCACAACTGAATAGTTCGTTTTGAAACCAACAGTCGCAGAAGAAGGCTAAAAAATGGCATGTGCCCAAGAAATTTGTATTTTCAGGGTTCTTTTAAATGAGTAATTTCTAGGGCTATGATCCAATAATAATATTTAAAATTTTCATTTCAATCTTAAAAAATCTAAAAATTGCAGAAACTTCGCACATATCAATTTTTTATGTGTTCAATTTTTTGTATGGACAAGATTAATGGTGCAATCCGAAAACAATAGTCACTGTCATTAGCAGGGACTAAAAATATATCTACTAAATGGGCCTAAAACATTTTATAGATAAGAAACAAAGGAATCTCTCTTCATAACCAAATATCAATTTTGGAGTTCTTGAAACAAAATAGAAAAATCAATATTTTTTATTTCTTAAGGTTCAACCATATTCCTTCACAATCTGAATGGACATAATCCACGTTCAGGTCAACGTTGACATAAACATCAGCTATATCTTCTTCACTTACACATTTTGTTTCTTGAAAGTTCACAACATGTGACAAATCTGCATACTCGGGTTCATATGATGCATTATTTCTCAATCCTTTTGGAGGACATGTTAACACTACATACCAGTCAGTCCCAACTAGATCTTGTACATAGAATACTTGTTTAGCTTGCGATGCTAGAATAAATGGATCATCTTGCCAATGATTTTGGCTTAAAAAAATTTCATATTCACCATTGTAAAACCCAAATCATCAGTTTTGATCCCTCTCTTATTGTATACATCAATCCAATTACATTTGAAAAATGTGTACTCCATATAAAAATAGTCCAATGTAATTATTTCTTCTACCACTCCATAAAATGTTGTGGTTTGAAGTATAGGTTTTGCATCTTTGGAACTTGACTTCATCATTGTTTGAGCTTCCATACACACGCCACTATTTTGGGTGGTTCTCTCATTCTCCATGCTTTTTGTATGGAATATATAACCATTGGTTAGGTATCCCTTGTACTTATTCACGAATTTCCTGGGACCACGCGCTAGCCATTTAAGTGTATCAGACACATTTCCATCTCCCTCCACCTGTATAGTTTTAGATTTTTAAATGTAGTTAGAATTCATACATTCAACCTCTAAAAAAAATATTTAATTTCTTGCGTGATAATATTCCCATGTAATGATTTTTAAGTACACTTATAATATAAATAATGTACTTACCTGTTGTTTTAACCAGCTAGTAAATTTATGGGTGTGGAGTTTCTGCAATAGAGCTTCATCTTTTTTTCATTTTGGTAATTGAGTTGGCAATCTGCATTTTGTGCATCCTAATTCAACAATTATGGACAATAGATATGGTGGTTAATGTGCTTTGATTAAATATGAATTAAAAAAAATTAAAGGTCAAATATCTTAAACCTTAAGAAACCTTAAACAAACAAACAAAAAAATTACAGGCCAAATATGTAACTTACTCTATCCATGGATCAACTTCGTTTGTGTGAAATAGAACCCACCTATGGGCTTGTTCCCAACTAATGCCATCCAATTCTGAAGGAATTGGAGCAGATAATGGCTTTCCATCAAGGATAAATTCTTCAAATTCCTCATCCCACACTTCATTTCGACCATGTGTGGATCCAATAGCTTCCATACCTTTCAAGTATCCTCCACAAAACTTTATTGATTCCTCCACAGTATAGCTTTTAGCAATGCATCCTTCAGACCTATTTTTGTTCTTAACATAACTCTTATATACTTTCATGTTCCTACAAAATTAACAAACAAAAAATGTCAAAATCTTTCAAAAAAATATTTGTTGTGCTTGATAAAAAGTAAATTTTCACGTACCTCTCAAAGGGGTACATCCATCTATATGCAACTGGGCCACAATATCGAAGCTCATGTACCAAATGTACATTCAAATGCAACATTATATCAAAGAATGAAGGAGTGAAGTACTTTTCAAGAAAGCACAATGACTCCACAATATCATTTTCCAGCTTATCAAGACTCTCTACTGAAACTGATTTTGCACAGATTTGCCTATAAAAGTAACAAAGCTTGCAAAGCGTCTTTTGGACAACAACTGGTAACACATGATGCAAAGCCACTGGGAGGAGTTGTTGCATTAGAACATGGCATTCATGTGCTTTAATACCATAGAACTTAAGCTCTTCCATAGATATATGATTTTTTGGATTAGAGCTGTAACCATCTGGCACCTTTAACATGAAAAGAACATGACATAGGGTCTGTTTCTCTTTCTTTGAAAGAGTATGTGGTGCAGGTGGAAGGAATATTTTCTGTCCTTTAACTTCTGGCCATAGTGATTTCCTCAAGCCCATTTTTTGCAAGTCATCACGTGATTTTTTCCCATCTTTGGACTTCCCTTTTATATCCAAAAGGGTTCCAAAAATGCTTTCACACACATTCTTCTCCACATGCATTACATCTAAATTGTGGCGTATTAGGAGTTTCTGCATTCAAACACATCAAGAATATCAGAACAATATTTAATATGGACAAAAAGATAAACAGTCAATTCAACCAAGACATCTAATCACAACGAGGTCAACTAAGCACGTTGTGTGCAATAATTAGGCATGGTTGATCATGGGTCTACATACCTCCCAATATGGTAGACTGAATAGAATTGATTGTTTCTTCCACACCACAACATCAGTTTTTTCACCTGTTTTACAGTTTCTTTGCCTTTTATTTGATTCAATCTTCCCCCATATTTCTTCCTTTCCCTTTGTTTCCTTAAAAATATTTGACACTTTTACAATTGGAGGGGCATAACGATGCTCCTCCTTCCCATTAAATGGTGCCTTTTGTGAGCAAAAATTATGACGTTGAGGAAGAAATCTCCTATGTCCCATGTACACACATTTCCTGCTACAACTGAGGTACTCTGATTTTGTGTTCCTCCCACATATGGGACATGCATTATAGCCTTTTGTTGTGCAACCAACCATATTCCCATAAGCAGGAAAATCATGGATCACCCACATAAGAATTTCCTTCATGTTAAATGATGTCTTACTATAAGCATCATATGTCCATACCCCTTGGTCCCATAATTCCTTTAGTTCATCTACCAAGGGTTCCAAATACACATCAATGTCATTTCCTGGTTGCTTCGGACTAGGTATTAACAATGTTAGCATACAAAAATTCCTTTTTGTGCACAACCATGGTCGAAGGTTGTATGTAACTAACACTACAGGCCAAACACTGTATGTGCTGCTCAAGTCTCCAAAAGGATTAAATCCATCTACTGCCATTGCAAGTTGTACATTTCGAGGTTCACTAGAAAAACTAGGCCATTTGTCATCAATAGTTTTCCATGTTGGGCTATCAACAGGGTGGCGCATTTGACCATCATTGCTTGCATTCTCATGATGCCACCTCATTTTTTGTGACATATTTGTAGAGCTATAATGAAAAAAAAAATCATTTATATAAAGTATTATCATATAATAACACAATGACAAATGGGAAAGATAATACAAGAAGGGAAAAACTTGAATAAAATTATAGTGTTCAAGATCATACCTATACATTCTTTTTAGCCTTGATGCTATGGGAAAATATCTTAGCACCTTGGCTAGAACGGCTTTACGCACCTTTTGAGATTGAGCATCCACCTTCCATCGAGATTTTCCACATGTTGGGCATTGATCTTTACTTTCATAACTTCCTCGATATAAAATGCAATCATTTGGACATGCGTGTATCATATCATAGTTTAACCCCAATGATTTTATCAGCTTTTTTGCAGCATATGCAGAATCTAGAAATGTGTTATCTTTAGGAAGCACCTTTTTTTGCAATTTTAACATTTGGTCAAAACTTGTATCAGACCATCCACTCTTCACTTTCAGATTATAGAATTCTACAATGGCTCATAGTTTTGTGAAGTCAACACTACCTGGGTACAATGGCCTCTTGGCATCTTCGATAAGCTTCTTATATTCATTAACTTCATTTAGTACATTTGTTGATGCCAACCCCTAATTATCACAACTCTCATTGATGTTTTGATTAAGACATCGATTGGCATCATTCACTATTTCAAGCATTTGATCATCGACAATGGTTGCATCATCATCATCATCAATTAGAGGTTCACTATCATTCCTAAACAATGTTTCATGCTCATCACCTTGATTATAATAATCATGTTCCACAACATGTTCATAACCCTATTAATAAGAAAATCAAAATTTATGTTAATAATTTTATGGTTTTTATGAAAATTAGAATCAATAGCATTTGGTCAACCTAGTCAAATAGGACCCTTGACTAATATGAAATGGCTTACCAGTTGAGATGAAATATGCTCGAGAACTTCATGTGGCTCATTTTTAGAATGTTGCCTGTCCTTGCCAATAATAGATGGAATCTAAAGGAGACAAAGAAAAAAAATTGAAGTTTGCACATATAAAAATAAGTGATATCTTTATTGTAAAACATATAAGAGTGAAACTAGATCAATTCAAAAAAAATTCAAGATACCTGAATGGGAATGCTCTCTCCATGGAAATACCAAATGCTATATTGTTCGATTATACCATCGCAAATCAAGTTCTCTCGTACTTTATCAAATGTTTGTACTTTCACTATGCCACATTTATTACATGGACATTTTGTGGACATCTTATTCCTTGATTTCTCCTCTGCAAACTTTAAGAATTCCTCAACCCCATCTCTATATTCTTTTAGTGTTCTACACATAACCAATTTACAAGTCATATAAATTTAATTGAGAAAAAGTTACCACTTATACATTTTTCACATATCACGATGAATAATCAAATATACAAACTATACCTATTTTTCAATTTCATCCAATTTCTTTTGTCCATTTGATAATATGTTCCAAGGTCCTTTGAAATTGCGTCTGCAAAGAGCTATATAAGTTAGTTGATACTAAAGATAGATAAAAAGTGAACTGAAGATAGATTAGTTAACTAATTGTCAAGAAATTCAATTACAAGTGAAAAATAATTCTGTCTCTATACATTTGAGTGAGTAATTTGATAATTGACTTGATGAAAGATTAAAGAAGAATATACATAAACAAGATCACAAGAAATTAGCATGAAGAGAGTTTTATTAGACTACAACCCTACAAGATTCTCAACAAGGTATCAGAGCTAAAGTGGCAGTCAAAGAAGGGAATATTAAGTGGCACTTAAGGATTAGATCATAGTCAACAACAACTCAAATATCTTTTGGATAGAGAAAAGTGATGGGCTCGATCTCTATTACAATCATCAAAGAAGAAGGGACTCGGTGAAGGAACAATGAAGTATAAATGTAATATTCCCAATTAGAAATGGCTATCTGGAATATTCGATTTTGGTCAATTTTTCCTTATGTAGTTAGATTATAAATAAAAGTGAGTAGCGGGGGACATAACTCACTCAAAAAATAAAAATTGCACTCCCTAGTAGACAAACGTTGTAACTTAAGTGAGCCAAGGGGGCCAAGAGACCACGTAGAGAGGGGGCCCATGTAGACCACATGGAGGGACTGTGTAGGCCAAGATGGAGCACGTGGAAAAGGGAGGCTACGTTGGAGGAGGTGAGCCTTAGGGTTTGATAGAGGCTAACACTATATAGAGGGAGAGCCTCCTCATTTTGGTCATTCGATGTTTGTGATATTGAGCTGGTTCTTAAGCACGCTGGTTGTTTAGCTAGTCTGCAGCACTGTTTAGTGCACCGAGTGTCTCCGTTCAAAGATCTCATCCTCAACCCCGGGGGACTTCGAGTGCCTGCTCGGGTGAGGTTGTCCCATCAGTATTTTGCAGGAGGATTGGAGTTTGGCTTTTGTGGAGGAGCAGTGCATCCATAGACTGTATAGTCATGAGAGAGAGGATGCAGTCCATTTCTGGGGAGCTCCAGATAGGGTTTCTTTCAGAGGTTTTGACCTTCGAGACTGAGCAAGGGGCCAGCCCTTGAATTTGGGAGGATTTTGGCAGAGTTTGTGGCCGTTTTTTGGTGGTTTTAATTCAACCTCAACGCAGAGCCTTGGAGGATAGCGTAGATCCTCAAGGGGGTGATTTTCGAGGGTTGGTCATTCCAGAAATTCTCTCTGGGTTTTTATGGGTTTGGTGAGTAGAGACTGATTCCAAAGTTTCAGCTTATTCCGAGTAGGGGAGCAGCTCCAGATGCTCATCTTGTTCCAGCAATAGCAGTTACACGACAGTTTTCCAGCAGTTAGGACGCAGATCAGAGAGCAACCATTCCATCAGCATTCTGAGAGTATTTCTTCGCTTGCCTTGAGCAAGTCTAGGTGCCATCACTCTGATCACCTATTGTACTCACTTATATTTCTCAGCATAATAAAATGGCTCAGCATTCTCTTTGCATTTATTGAGTATATGTCTGTGTTCTATATATATATGCTATTGTATGCTTGCACTACAGTTATTTTTCTCCTTGAGCATTCCAGTACTATACCACTTGGTGTGTTTTCCCCATACTCTTAGACAGAGTCTAGAAAGGGCCAAATAGCCTCCAGATCTCACCCTCTTTTCAGAGGTGAAATATCTGGTAAATTCCCTCCCAGTCCATCTCTGGTTGGATTTTTCTTGTGTTTTTGAGATATCCTTGAAATGGGATATTACAGTGGTATCAGAGCATAGATCTGGCTCAGCCTGTGGAGCTAGTTGTCTATGACACCGGGGGAGAAACCCTACATCTGCTACAGAGGTAGGAAGTACAGAGATATTGAGCGTAGGTTGGAGAACACCTACGGAGAGGGTGACTGTGCTAGGGTGGTGGACGCAGAACAGAAAAAGCCAATGGCAGATGATAGTGAGGCAAAACAGTTTGGGGAGGCACTCCTCAAATTAGTGCAGGATCTGGCAAGACAGATTGAGGTGATGGGTCAAAGATTCACTGCTGTGGAGGCTAGACGGCGTGAAACCCCAAGGGGTTTCCAATGCACAAAATATAGAAAACTTCTTACAATTTCTAACCCAACTTCATTATATTAATCAACATATGATACAACATTCTAGGGCTCCCGTACCAAGGATAGTGGTCTTCATACACCCATTGATACAAGATACAAAACTGGGTTTGGTGTCAGTCCATCGACAACCAATCTGCCCGTTTGTAAACAATTCTCAATCTTCTCATTGCTGCTCCTCAGTTACTTAGGGACTTCAAACCACTATGGTCTTCCTGTGCTACACCGATGAAGGCCAACATAGGGCATGAAGGGCTACCACCTATCACTGCAAGATGTCTATATCCCACAATGAACACAGGCTAGGAGGACTGCCCATCATCTGCTGTAGAAGTTCTCTACACACAAGTCTAGGGCTACACAAAACTGCTCCTGGTTGATCATACGCTTGACCTCTATCAACCACCGAGGTCCATGAATATGGTGCACACTGGGCCCCAACATGGGTACTATCACACTGTCCTCCAACATACCATAAATGCACAATCCACGTTCACTTGGCCCACTCTCACGTTGCCCTCCAGCAGACCAAGAGTGACCAATACTTGTTGTAGCATATACCTCTGGCTAGGGCATCCTCACACTTAGGAAATCCTCCTCATGGCTACCAAGAGACTTCTCTAACAGTCCTGTCCTAGGACACCCATTACTTCATTGCAAGATCTGGTCCTAGTTGGTGTTTCTTAACACCCAAGAGAACCCCAACACATGGCTCCGATAGGTTGCATATGAATTTTATCCTATCACCAATCATTACACTGGTTAGGGCTTGTAACCAACACGTTAGCCCTCCCTTCTTCGCTTCTACAGGTTGTACTAAAATGTTCCAACTGTCAAAACTAGGACCAACAATTTAACACAAAAACATACCTTCTCATGTGTTGGTACCCTGTTGTATTCTGCAATCTGGTTAGGGCTTAGCCACAATCCATGTCAGCCCTCTCAACACGTGCTAACAATCATTTCTATCAATGTGGCTTGCCTTCACCCTAGAGTTTCTCCCCTACGCTGATTGTCCCTTAGTTATGTTGTAGGAATTAGGGCATCATTCAATTCTGAGTACACAGAACTCCCAGGCCATTAGGCCTTCTATGACATTCTGATATGTTGCCTTGTTGACTAGACAAACTTGCTAGACAGTTCCTAAACAGTTGAAGCTTGCATGAAAAGTTCTATTTTCTGGTTTGAGCGTTGCTAGAGATACAATTTGTGCAATATACAGATTTGTTCTGCATGCCCAGAATAATATCTTATTTGCAACAGAAAGGTGTGCAATCCATAGTAGGTATTTGATACATACCTTTTCAAAACATGGACTGTCCTTTGCGCCAATGACTCCCTAATATAGTAGCATACGCTTCCATTCTATCAGTGTACCAATTTTAGATATCTTGAGTCCTGCTGCCCTCATCAAAATACTTACTAATGATCTAATCATGAATTGCCAAGTGTGTCCACCTTCTGTTGTACAAGGTATTTTATGACAACAAGTCCAAGTCACCTTGTCACCTTCGCACATCATTAAGATGACAAGCACATGATCCAAACACTGCCCCATAAATCATGGACCCAACACACCTCCACAAGACACTGCTGTAATACAGTTTGCACTGTTAGATAGGGCATGTACTGCAGCCCCAGTTTCATGACACAGTCAACGAACAAACCCTTCTACAGTTGCGGTTTACTTAGGAGGGGTTCCTTCAATGCCATACTGCCTCCTTAGGTTGTTGTCCACTCTTTGACAACCCTCTAATTTGACCGAGCTGTGTGCTATGCCCTGTGGCCTAGCACCACAACTGCAAATCATGCCCAAGCCTGCTCAGAGAAGGCGACTTCCTTCTACTGTCCTTTAGGAACTTCAAACAATATTTAAACCCTTAAATATGCCCAGAAATTGCTTCAGATCTAGTGGTTCTCCTCCTGTGATGGAGCAGTCTTCTTCCTTGGCTTCCACATGCTGCTAGATAACCGATGCAAATTTGACCCTAAACTAGGATCCAACATACATCAAGATTCACCCAAAATGCATACTTCAGCTCCCTTTTTTAGGGTCTGCTCCACGCTGCAAATCTGGACTGGTTAGGGCACGAACCATAGTCCCTAACACCCTTTAATTTTGGCCCAAAAATGCTCCTTAGAGCTGCGTCTATCTCTTCCTTGAATTTCATGACACTTAGCTGTAGGTCTGAGCTATTTCTAGCCCTTAAGCAGTCCTCGAACCTCCTTAATATCTACGGCAGGCTTTAGTGAAACCTCACAGGCCTTCGACACTCTTGTTTATAAACAAACCACCCATCAAATATTCCATAGAGACGTCTTTCCTACCTCGACCCTCTGAAAAGTCCATCGGCCCTCCTAAATTGACCCTAAAACAATCATCTATGTCTCCCTGTTCTTGAACTTCATTTGTTGCGGCTAAGACAGAGACTTAGTCTCTCCTCCACGAGCTATTCATTTGTGATTATGTTGCACAATGGATCAATAGATCAGATATTTTCAATTCAACACAAATTAGGCATTGTCTTCCCCATAAAGCTCTGATACCATGTTAATTTCTGAACATGTTCTATGCCATTTCAGATTAGGGCACACAATACTGAAGGAGATAGAAGATATTAATAGATCGATGGAGGAAAAGCCAAAACAGAGATAATGAATGGTGGCGTTACGGTGATCAGTAGGATGCTTCTACCAGCAAAGTCTCCAATAAGTCATTCAGCCAATCATGTCACACATAACCCTAGAATAACCCAAACAAAGAACACTCCATAAATACGCAGCACCAAGAATGCAACTCCATCGCTATCAAGAGAGTATAAAATCCTCCACACAATGTGTGTCTAATGAACTCCAAGTCTCTCCATTATATAGGCATCTTTGGGGGTGTGTGACACGCCCTTTAAGATATTTACGTCTATATTATATTCAAGGCCGACCTAGCACATAAGTGGAATAAATTCAAAGTCCCTCTTAATTAGGGACCTCCAACAACAGTGGTGAGACACCTAGTTGCTCATGAAGAATTCCTGTCCTCGATGTCATGGATTTCGATATTGAGGAATCTCCAACCTTTTAGCTTTATAGGGCACAGATCATCCATCACTTTCATCCTGAGTCATGTCAGCTATCAGAAAGTGATTCATCAGACTTCCTTATCTGGCCCACTGTTATGCCATGCTACTTTCCTTGGAGTACTCCACCAAGGGTCGAGCCCTCCAATCTGTATCCAAACTCATCAGAGACAACGTGGTTGGTCCGCGTGAAAGTGCATCAGCTACAACTTTGTTCTTCCCCTTGACATACTCAATGTCAAAGTCATAAGTTGGATCTTGTTGATCCACTTCTGCTGCCTCTCTTGTAGTTTTTTCTGCTTCAAAAAGAACTTGAGGCTGTTGTGATCAATCCTCACCCTAAACCTGTTACCCACTAGGTACTGCCGGAATTTGGTCAATGCATGCATAATGGACAACATCTCCTTGTCGTATATAGGATACAACCACCCATGAGGAAAGAGCTTCCAGCTCTCATAGGATATAGGGTGGCCTCCCTGCATCAAAACTGTGCCGATCCCCTCTCCCCATGCATCACACTCTAAAACAAAAGGTTGTGTAAAATCTGGCAATGCAAGCACTGGGCAGCTACTCATAACCTTCTTGAGCCTGTCAAAGGCCCGCTGCACTGTATCTGTCCAAATGAATGCCCCCTTCTTCGTCAAATCTGTAAGGGGCGTAGCAAGCTGAGAGAAACTCTTGACAAACTTCCTGTAATAAGTGCAGATACCAACAAATCCTCAAAGTTTCATCACGTTTCTCGGCTCTGGCCAATCTCTGATGGCCCTGATATTTTCCTCATGGACCCTCACATCGTCCACTCCTATGATGTGACCCAAATACAACATCTCCGTTAACCCAAACTCACACTTGGAGAGCTTAGCATAGAACTGTTGCTCCTCCAAGATATGCAACACTGCCTCTATATGCTGGAGATGCTCCTCCCAAGTCCTGCTATATATCATTATATCATCGAAAAAGACCAACACAAACTTCCTCAGAAGACTACGGAAGATATGGTTCATGCATGACTGGAAAGTAGCTGGGGTATTGGTTAGCTCGAAAGGCATAACCAAGAACTCAAAGTGGCCATAATGGCACCTGAAAGCTTTCTTGGGAATGTCCTGTTCCCTCACGCGAATCTGGTGGTACCCAGATCTCAAGTCGATCTTTGAGAAGAACTGTGCTCCTCTCAACTCATCCATTAGCTCATCTATCCGCGGTATCGGGTACCTATTCTTCATGGTCTTCTTATTCAGGGCCCTATAATCAATACACATTCTCAATGTGTCGTCCTTCTTCTTCACCAACACCACTGAAGAAGCGAAAGGAATAGTGCTAGGCCGAATGTGTCCAAGAGCCAGCAACTCCTGGATGGCCCACTCAATCTCATCCCGATAGGCTTTGGAGTGCCTATAGGGTGTGGTAATAACGGCCTGGATGCCTTGCTCTAGCTCAATAGTGTGCTCAAAACCCTGATCTGGTGGCTGTCCCGGCAGTATCTCCCCAAACATCGTATCATATCTATCAAGGATGGCTCGTATATCTAGATGAACTGTTTGCCCGGTAGTCCCTACCTCTGATGCCCGCAACTCAACCGCCCACTCTATGTCTCCTTTCCGGAAGTCTGCCTCCATCCGGTGAGCTGAAACAGTCTGGGGTGGGTAAGTGTGCATCCCACGTATCTTCTCATGCTTCCCAGTCTTCTTATCATCCCACTCCATCTCCAAGGCCTCCCAATCTGTGGTGACCTTCCCCAAAGTAATCAGCCACTGAACACTGAGAATCCATCGAAGCTTTCTGTCGCTATGCCTCTCTGCTCAATCATCTATGCATTGATGAAGTTGTGGGTTGCCCCATTGTCTACCAAAACCGAAACTCGCTACCCCCATATTGTCCCTCAGACATGCAGCGTCAAATACTTGGGTACTCCTCGCAATGCTGCAAGGGCTCCCCCTGTGGGTGCAAAAGCTGCACCTCCGGAAGTTTGGTAAAGGTTCCAATGAGGAGGGGATCTAGCCATCAAACACCAAGAAATATAGGGGAAGTTGCTCCCCTGTCCAATCCTGACATTAATCTAGAAGTGTGGGTACAATTGAGCATGGGCTAGCACCAAAAAACCTGTAGATTGCTAGAAGAGAAACAATGATAGACCAATAGATTGTTGGATACAGTACAAAAACTCCAAAAATATATGATTCGGGTTCGAAGCGATAATGAAAGGTTGATGAGAGAACAAGAAAGAATAATTAAGAGCCTCTCAGATAAGTAGAATCATCCCACTACACAGCCTAGCCCAGAGAGGGACACCCATTTGGAAGGAGAGCAACGGAAAAAATCCCATGAAAATCTAGAAGTGAGTCATACCCAATGAAGTAATAAGAGTAGGATGTACAATGAAGTTGAATCTAGGAATGTTTCTGATCAACAAGAACTGAAGAAGCAGAAAGTAGAATTACAAGGTGAGTTCTGGAAAATTAAACCTCCTACTTTCGATGGAGAAGTTGAGGATGTGGCGGAAGCATCGATAATTAACATGAATAAATATTTCCAATATTATGAATACAACAAAAAACTCAAGTCTCACTTGAATATCTAACAATTGCAATAAAAATCTACATTATGGTGGGAGGAAGTTAAAAGCATGCGTGGAATTGAAGATAAGAATGTGACTTGGGATGAGTTCTAGTAGTATCTCATGGACAAGTACCTAACAAAATGATTTTATGATGAAAAATATCGAGTGTTTCATGATTTAAGGTTGGTTCAATTATCTATGGATGATTTCATCACTAATTTCACCTCATTATTAAAGTACGTACCATATTTAATGGATGAGAAAGAAAAATTACAACGATTCTTGAGTATTTTTCCTGCTCACATGAAGGAGAGGATTGAATTTGCTAATCCAAAGATGATGGATGAAGTGATTCGGAAAGCGCGAATGTGCTATCAGCAGTCCAAGGCAAAGAGAGAGGTTAGAAAAAATTGGCCACTAAAGAAATGGCAGAAAGGCCCCTCAAATTTTAAAAACAACAAATCATGGAATTATAAAAATGTTGTTAGGAATTAAACAAACAGGAAATTAGGGAAAAATCAACAAAGGTTCAAGTGGGTAGGTGAATAAAGACTAAATGAGGCATCTAGCAAGCGAGACCTTGGACAGTCCCAAAACTGACCATTACAATGTTGGGGTTGTGATGAGGCACATTACTTTAAGAATTGACCTCATCGCAAAAGAAATGAAGTGGTATCTAATCTGCAAGAAGCGTTTATAGTGGGGAGTGTTGCTCGAAATTTACCATGGATCAATGCGTCACTAGAAGATCAACAAGAGAATTTCCAACCAACTATGATATAACTGGAAGGTAAGATACAATCCCAAACTGTTTCTATTTTGGTTGATCTTAGTGCAAGTTTAAGTTACTTAAGTCCCTGAGTAGTTGAAAACTCTAAACTGCAAAGCCAAAAATTTAAAAATCCATGGCTGGTATAATTGGCTACAGGAGAAAAAAGATGAGTTAATACCAAAGTCCCGAATTGTATTTTGGATATAGAAAAACAACATATAAAAATAGAACTAAATATCCTCCATTATGGCTCCTATGATATTTTACTGGGGATGGACTGGTTAGAGAGACAATGTTCACTGGTAGATTGTAAAGAGAAAATTGTCCATTTAAAGGTTGAATATGGAACTCGTTAAGAATTGCAAGGAATTAAGAATCCATTGGAATTGTGTCCCGTCACTCCATCCTAGTTGAGTAAATTTATTAGAAAAGAGTGCTAGCTATATGCAATTCAGGTGGGGTTATCTTACTCCAAAGACAAGACCTTGATGATGGAAAACATACTAGTCGTCGAGGAGTTCATGGACGTGTTTCCTGAAAATATTTGAGGATTACACTTGAAGCGAGATATTTATTTTATTATAGAGTTAATACCCAGGGAAACACTTGTATCACAAGGAGTACCATACATAATGAGCGTTCCCAATTTGAGAGAATTAAAAATGCAGTTGCGGGAATTATTAGATAAAGGATATATTCAGCCAAGTGTGTACCCTTGGGGAGCACCAATATTGTTTGTCAATAATAAGGATGGTACAATGTAGATGTATATGGACTACCGACAACTCAATAATCTGACTGCAAAAAATAAATACCCATTGCCACAAATAGATGACCTTTTCGATTAGGTGAAGGGAGAAATGGCATTTTCCAAGATTGATCTAAGATCTGGATATCACTAGATACAGATTAAGGATGAAGACATATCCAAAACAAATTTCCTTACTAGGTATGGACATTATGAATTTGTGGTGCTACCATTCTGGTTAACCAATGCACCATCAACTTTCATGACCCTGATGCACGATATCTTTCACCCATTTTTGGATAAATTTGTTTTAATCTTCATTGTTGATATATTGATCTACTCTAAAAATTTTGAGGAACACAAACAAAATTTACGCTTGTTGCTGAAAATGTTGTGGGAACACTAGCTTTATGCCAAATTCAGCAAATGTGATTTTTACAAGGATCAAATCTAGTACTTGGGCCATGTAATATCTGCTAAAGGGATTTCTGTGGACCCCGAAAAGATAAAAACAATTATGGAGTGGAGATTTCCCAGGAATGTAGCTGACATACGTTCATTCATGGGCCTATATGGTTACTACTGGCTATTCATTGAAGGCTTCTCTAAAATAGCCTTCCCCATTACCTCCTTGAAAATGAAGAGGCGAGTCTTTAAGTGGACTAAAGAGTGTCAAACCAATTTTTAACGATTAAAACAGTTATTAACTGCTGCTCCTGTACTAAAAGTAGTGGATCCATGTAGAAATTTTTAAGTCTGCACTGATACCTACAAGGAAGGGGTGGGAGCAGTATTGACCCAAGAGGGTAAGTTTATAGCATATGAATCCAAGAAGTTGAAGGATCATGAGAAGAGATACTCTTCCTATGATTTAGAGTTAACTACAGTAATACATGCCCTTCAAGTCTAGAGACACTACTTGTTGGGAAAAAGGTTTGAACTAAGAACCGATCATAGAAGTTTGACCAAATATTTTAAGAAATCTAATTTAAATGCTCGCCAAGAAAGATGGAATGAATTCCTAAGAGAAATTGATTTTGACATCAACATGTAAAAGGTAAGGAGAACCAAACTATTGAAGCTTTAAGCAGAAAACTGCATTGCATCTATGAACTCTATTTTAATCATATTGAATCTAATTTCGAGGAGAAAATCACAGAGGAGACAAAAAGAAATCTTGAATATCAATTCTTCTGGCTGCAAGAAAAAGAGGCCGAAAAAGAAGGTAATCCATGATCATATTATGAAATTAATAATGAAAAGCTCCTGAAATTTTGAAAGAAGATATGTATTCCAAATCAGATGAGCATAAGGGAGCTGATATTGGATGAGTGTCATTGAAGTTCCTAGCAGTCAAGGAAGACTATTTCTAGCCCAGAATGTGTAGGAACATTTATGAATACTTGACCAAATGTTTGGAATGTCAAAAAATCAAAGTGGAGCACCAACATCCAGCCGGATTACTTCATTCTATTCCTGTACCGGAATGGAAATGGGAGGTTATTTCTGTTGATTTCATCACATGATTACCAAGAAGTAAAAGACACAATAACACAATTATGGTGGTGGTGGATAGACTCAGTAAGGTAGCTCATTTCATACATGTCCAGTAAACTTACAAGATCATACAAATTTCTGACACCTTCATGAGAGAAGTATTCAGGCTACATGGTATTCTAAGAGTCATCATCTCCGATAGAGATGTGAAGTTTACATCATCTTTCTGGAAGGAAATTTTTACTAGTTTGGGAATAGAAATATAGTTCAGTACTGCTTATCATCCTCAGACTGACAAATAGACGGAGAGGGTGAATAAAATATTGGAAGATATGTTGCGCATGTATGTAATGCAACAACCCACAAAGTGGGGGAAGTATTTTCATCTAGTTAAATCCGCCTAAATAACGAATATCAATAATCTTCAAGATGAGCCCTTTCGAAGCATTGTATGGAAAACGATGCCAAGCCCCCATAAATTAGAGCAGTATGGAAACCAAATTGATTCTCTCACCAAAAATGTTTGAGGAAATGGAGCGGGAGGTGAGAAAGATTAGAAAAAACTTAAAAGAATCCCAAGACAGGAAAAATATATATACAGATCGAAAAAGAGCTTTCTGGGAATTTGAGGCACGCGATCACATGTATGCGAGAATAAAACAAAAAAAAAGCACTTTGAGATGGCTCTTAGGTATTGTGGAACATTCCATATTTTGGAACGAATAAGGTCGATGGCTTATCGACTGGATTTGCCTAGTCATATATTGGAACATAATGTGTTCCATGTATCTTTGTTGAAGCAATACATGCATGAAACCAAACATGTGATATAGTGACAGAGCGTACATGTAAGTCATGTTGACATTTTAGTTTACAATGAAAAAGGGTCTTAATTAAATTAATTATAAAATATTTTTTTTGCAGGTAGAACCGAACGACGAGTTACTCGTAGAACCTTAACGTATCCTTAATCATAGATAAATAACGCTCCGAAGGTGAGTCATCCCCCAAGTTAAGGTGTAGTGGAATAACTTTATCCTAGACGATGCTACCTGGGTGGATGAAAATTCTGTTCAAAAATTATATCCCAAAAATGTTTCCATGAAAAAGTGACAGTGAGGACGGTGTTTGACTTAAGAGGGGGAAGATGTAACCCCTTGTTTTATTTTTAATTATGATCAATAGACTTTTACAGAAAAAATTTGAATTGTTAACGAATATGGTTATTCCTTAGTAAGAATTCAATTTTATTTTTTGAAAATAAAATAAATAATTATCTTGAATAATTAATTTAACTGAATGGTAAAATAATTCCAAGGTCCAAGGTAAAAGGTTAGAGGAAGCTTCTGATAGTTACCTTCCATGAGAGGATAAAAGGGAAATGTTGAGGAGGGGGAGGGGTTCTGTAAAAAGAGGAGAAATGGGTTTACAATAGTATGTTGTGAAGGGAAGAGATGTCTAGAGTTGGTAGGCACCAGTGGAGCTCTAAAACCCAGAGAAAGCGTAGGCTAGACAGAGGTCCTGAGGCCTAGCTTTTGAAAATCTTCCTGCTACCTGAGACTCTGATGCAGAGCATGGGGGGAGAAGAGGACGTGATTTCCTCTATCAAGGTTGGGAGGAACCATCATTTAAAGATCAAGAGTACATAGGTAAGTATTTACATCTACTGTAAAGATTCAAGTATTCTGGAAAGTGTATTTCTTTGACCATTAATCTGTTAACATGTATGTATCTCTGTAGATTATGAGAAATATGTTTTTCAAAATACACAAGGAAATTTGGTAAACATATTTTGGAAGTTAAAGTTCAAATAAATAACCAAAATAACTAGAAAATATCTCTATAGGAAATTACATGATCTGATATAGCAAGTTGCAGAGATTTACATAAAATGAGAACAACCCTGAACATTTGTATGAGGGAAGAAATCATACTCTGTAAAAAATAATGTCAGAGCTTAATAACTAGTATAACTACCTTGACTCTAATTGTTATTAATCATGTACTATAAGTTTATGTGTGCCATTCATAATAAAACTAGAGTAGAAGGTACATAACCAAAGAAATATCATCTAAACATTATGTATTACCTGACTAAGGAAGCAAAGAGGCTTAGAGGTTTAGAGCTGAGAGCCGTAGTGATAGGGAAATATTCATGGTCCTTTGGCCATTGAATCCAATATTGCAATAACCAATATTATAATAACAGAGGAAAAACTATAAGGAAATTACATTCATAATAATTGATGAACACAAGCTAAAGAAAATTTGTATACATTTTTTCCAGCAAAACTTCAAGCAACGAGCTTGGTGCATTATGCACAGACCATGAAATAAAGACAAGTCGACAGATCGTCGAGCTAAGGAGATAACTAGTTCGAATTTAAAAAAAAATATAGTTTTATAGTGAAAGTAAAGGAACTGATACACAAGTATAAAATGTAAACATTAATAGTATAAGTCCATTAACTTCCATAAGGGCTTTTCTCAGTTCGCAAGAAACATCTGTTCTGAAACTAAAAAATTTATAAATTCTAATAAATGTCAAGGTGCCACATTCCTCCTAACTCATGATGGGTAGGCGCATTTAGGATAAACTAAGAAAAAATTCCAATTCCACTTATTAATGTTGATAACCCCTTGAGCTCAGAAAGAAATATGCAGTAGACCTTACATGCAAGATGAAGTGGGGAGTGAATGTTGCACCTATACAGGCAGATGGTGCGGCCCTCAATATTACATACATGAATAGAAAAAGATTACAAATGGACAATGGAATGGGGCATACCTGTTGTGGTTTCCCTTGTGTTTCCATGTAAGAAATAGCTTTGACCCTAACATCCTAGCGTGAACCAAAACCTGAAATAATAAGGAAACAAAAGGGTGATGAGTAAAATGAAAAACTATAAACATAAATTAAACTCCAATAATTACTAAGGGAAAACCCATTAAAGGTTACGAGTTTACTGTTAGAAATCGGACAAGCAATGTGGCCATAATCCTTGAGAACCTAGGAAAGTATTACAGGTTTCTCTGTTTTCATTTACCCAACAAATTACAGAGCTAAGTCATTGGAATTCAAACAAGAGACTCATGGCCACATCAAACCTTGAGAAAAACCTAACTTTGAATGGAAACAAGCAAGCTAAACTATGAAAACTCTCTTAGGTTATAAGAGAAGAACACTTAACTTGAAGCAAGAAAGAGTAGTACAAACCAAGATCTACATCCAAACTTTCCTGGTAACCATTGAAGAACCCTTCACAGAGAGATCACAAAACAGCTTGAGATGTAGATTAAAAACAGAAGTACCGTTGAATGATTATTTGAACCCAGTAACAAAATCTCAACATAACTCTTATGTGCTGAAACTAAATGAGAAAGCTTGAAAAGGAGACATTGTAGCCGAATGCGTGGAGGAAAGGAGGTTACCTCAAGCACCAGCGTGAAGGTGTTGCAGAGGTGAGAACCAAACCCTGAGTAGAGATGAACGAGATGGAGTAGCGAAGCTAGGAGAGGGTTAGTTACCCGAACCTCTCTGTCATGAATGGAGACCATCAGATGAAATAATCCCAAAATCAAATGTGTGGATGAATGGTTAGTGACATACAGCTGCCACCCACTCATAATGCCAGGAAATATAACGTCCGAAGATCGATAAAGTTAATGATTTTAAAACAAAACTTTAAATAGAATCCAAGTAAAGGACTTGTAATATGTGAAATTATTGTAGGAGCAATCCATAGTTTAAGATACATTATGAATAGATTCTAAGAACCAAAGTCTAAAATAAGAAATTAATCAGAGGATTATAATGTCATATGTAAGTTCAGATTTTCATGCTGTCGAACAATTAATCATAGGATTATATTGTCATATGTGTTGGGATTTAATTTGTAATTTCATGATTGATAACATGAAGTGATAATCATGTATTTTAACATTGAAGTGTTAGCTATGCTTTAGATATAGATTAGCCTTTTTAATGTAAATAAAAAGGAAGTAATAATTTTTTTTTATGATTCTATTTTATGATATCGTTTTATCATAGTATGTGACACATATACTAGCTTAGATCCATCTTAACTTTAAATCTACCAAACACCTAATATGATCAAATCTCTTTTCACTCTAAACAAGATTAGTCCCTCAAGAGATTTGATCCCTCTTGGAATTTGGTATATCCAGTTGTAGGTTAGTTTAATTATTAATTATTAATTATAATTTTTTAATTTAATTTGACAAAGTTGAAATGTTTTAATTAATATTTATAATTATTTGGAATAAAGAAAGGTTCCTCTTTGATACCCTCGTCACCCCTGTTGTCTTATACGGTTGTGAAGTCTCGGGTTGCAATATATGAAAGGAGTTATGGAGAAAGATTGAGATGATTTAAAAGAAATTCATAACCTACAATCTCAAGATCAAGGGAAATACCCCCGATCCTATCTTCTTGAGTGAATTTGGCCTCTCCCCTAGTGAAATAAGGGTTATGTTTAAGTATCTGAGATATAAGAAGAAGCTTTACAGCATGGAATCCAAGAGGCTTCCTAAAATTGCTTCTAACTTAGTCAAAACCCCCACCTTCACCTCAAGTGTGGGTGGCATAAGGATGCTCAGTCTTGGCTCAACCATTTGGTGATAAATGAGGAGATCATCCTACAAAACACGGATAGTGTCAAAGACACTATCACTTCCAATTTTAAGGATAAGGTATGGGATGATAAGGACCTGGAGGGTAAAAGGAAGATAAGATATTATAAGGAGGTGATCAACCCTACCCTTGAGAACCAGAATTATCCTTTTGTTGTGAACAACTCGAAGAAAAATTTGAACATCGCTAAGATTATAACTAATTCTCATGAGCTTCAGAGTGAAACCGAGCGATGGTCTACTCCCCAAACCCCCATGGGACGATCGAATTTGTTATCTTTACGGTACTAAGAGGGTTGAGGATGAAAAATAATTTCTTTTAGATTTTCTGGACCTTAGTCACATCCAATCTCATTTCACTAACATCTATCACACTTTCAGTCTTCTTGACTTGTTGAGTGATCCCAACTATGGTGATCTTCGTAAGCTTCTTTTTCTTCTTTTTTCACATAGAAATAAGATTATAAAGAATTACAATTAAATTCTTCTTCTTCTTCTTAAATTCCTATATAGACCCTATTGGTCTTAATGGACGTTAATAATCGTCATCATAATCATTATTTTATTCTATTTATTTTTTTATATTTTTTTATAATTTAATCGAGTCAAAATATTTATATAATAAAACAAAAAACTAGTTTATATAATAAGATTGAATATCTCTTCCATACTAAACTAGACATAACTAGATATTTATAACTTAAAACTATAATTTATATCTATAAGATATCTACATTCTTGCCCATTATATGTGTTCGTCTCTTCTCATTAGTTTCGGAGAACGTGTGCGAAAAGACAATGCAACTCAGTGATGTCCTTCGTGTGACTCAAAGAATAGGTTAAAAATAGAAATACGATAATGTAGGATGATCATGGATGCATACATGTATTTTATTTGTTATGATTAATTTTTTTAATGATTTTTTTATTAAATATAATATGAATATTTAATATAATTTAATTATTTTATTTAAAATTTTAAATAAATATTATTATATTAGTTATTTAAATTTAAATTATTTAATAATAAATAATATTTATATAATTTATATATTTAATTTTATTGTTATTTTTATCATATTTTTAGGTAAGTTAGTTTATTGAATGGAAAAAGAATAATCAGCTTATAATAAGATGTTTATTATTATGATTGAGAGGGTTAGCATTCTTAGAATAGTGCATGCGATATTTATTACCAAGATTGTGTGAGGGTAGCATTCCAAGACAGTGCATCCCCAATCTCTCTCCATAAAGTTTGAACCTATAACTTAATGGGAACTAAACTCCATACAAAACAAGTATTATACACCTCATCTTAAATTTTATTGATATAGTTAAAATAAATTTAAAGTCTAACTATGCTTTAAAAATTACACTTCTTTTACTAAATATAATAATAATAAAATATAAAGATAATTAAATTTATTTTTTATTATATTATTATATAATATCTCTTAGGAGTTGTCTCTTAAGGTGGAGGAATTATCTAAATGGCCAAAAGTGGTTTGAATCTAGGCAATTTTTTTTTTTTAATCTTGTAGTGACATTGTTTGAATCATGTTTTTTTAAGGTGGAAATAGATTGAGCACCATCAAAAATCGCACTGAAAATCTTGAAGTTCGATAGCTATAAACTGGATTTACAAAAATCCCTCCCACATTTTATTAAAATCTTGCCTAAATTTCCATGATTTTCAAAGCAAAAAAACAGACTAATTAAACTAAAGCATACCTTTATGTTAAAATTGTTATCAATATGATTAAGATAATAACTTCTCATAATATGAAAATTAGTCAAAATATTAAAAAAATATTGTCCTAATCCTATTATAAATATGGTCAAATCAAACAAATTGACAAAAATGCCCCTAAACAAAATCAACATGATACACATGGCCAAACACAATCAATGAACAAAAACGCCGAGACAAATATGATAGAAATTCCCAAACCTAGAAAATTGGTAAAAATGCAGAAACAAAATCCCGAATTGATCAAATAAATATTAATGGCACGCTCGAATCTCATAGTAAGAACCAAACTAAAATTTTCAAACTAATATTTTATATGTTGAATCCTAACATGATAACCAAATCCCATCGAAACTATTGGTGTGCTTTTTTTTTTAGAAGGAAAAAAACGTTGTATATATTAAATATGACAGTACATAATCCCAATTACATTCTCAACTAAAAGAGTAAACCAGTGAGAAACAAAAAATCCCCAACCACATACATAAAATACCCTTCAAGTAAGAAAAACAATTCATAGTTCGTGGCGAGCAAAATTACAGGTAGGATTACCCATGCCCAAACTGATTTGATGTTGTGCATCCCTATAAGATAATACAAACAATACCATATAGTACCATAGACATAATTGAATTGAACATACAGGGAATTTGAAAATATATATGAAATGTTGGTAAGGATATTATAAAGGTGTATGACCAGTGCCACGATTGAAACTCTAGACATTCCCTTTGTAACCAGGCTCACTTGATGCAAATAAGGTCAGGCTCAATTGTAGTGTGAACATTACAGGCTCTCTTGTAGACATTTCCTGTATAATCAGGCTCGCTTGATGCAAATAATGTCAGGCTCGCTTGTAGACATTTCCTGTATAATCAGGTTCGCTTGATGCAAATAATGTCAAGCTCGCTTGTAGTATGAGCAGAAACAGTCTCGCTTGTAGATGGTGAATAGAAACTGGAAGCATATGTCTAGAAATATCATATCCATTGAAAAACTGAACCGTCGCCTAGATCCTTAATATAGGAGTGATACTACTAGTTCGAAAAGATATGGCCGATAATATGAGAGTAATGCAAAACCAAAAATGAATATAAAGGAAGCAAGTAACAGCTGATAGTCTTGAAAATCTGTGCCATAAATTCATGGAATTGGAATAGTCGTGTTCCATATCTGCAAACCATCTCTGAACTGAAGCACTTGCATAAACCCAAACTCTGCGCTAATACCTTTTTTTGATAGCCCATCTGCCCGCGTATTATTTTCTCTGTAGATATGATTGATAGGTGGACAATTCAAATTCTGCCATAATCTATGAGTTCTTTGTCTCCAGCCCAGCAACCCAGGATTCATTATATCAAATCTATTTGTAATCCAACCAATAACCAGCATGGAATCACCATAAATGTTAACATTCTGCAATTGAATATTTGAGGCAGCAAGGAGACCTCCCCAGAGAGCCATGATTTCAGCCTTATTATTGGATCCTGGTCCACCATTCCAGAAAATGTGGATCCTTTCCCTCTGTGATAACTTAATCCAAACACCACATCCCGTGATGCCTTCAGCAGAAGCCCCATCAAAGAAAATGGCAGGGATGGCAATCTTAGGAGGTCTGTTTTGGATGGAGCCATCAACTACCATATGATTGGGAAGAGGCCGCTCCTCTATCCAATTCATGACAGTCGAAAAAATACGATGAATCTCAAATGGCCTGCTTTCAAAGATCAAAAAATTCCTTCCAATCCACACCTCCCAGACGAGGAAAAAGGGGAGCGACTTAAATTTTCCATTAAGCTTGTCCCAATCCTTAACAACATACAAGAAATCAAGGGCAGTCCAAGTAGGGTCCATAAAGAATGGACTGAACAATCTCCACAGTCTCTTAACAACAGGACATAGGAAAAATAAATGGATGATGCTTTCTTCATCCATGCAACATAAAGCACATCGATTAGGGCCATGAATCCCCCTCCTATTGAGATTATCCCAAGTTAGTATATTTCCACACCAAACCAGCCAGCCAAAGAGGGTGATCTTAGTGGGAATTCTACGACTCCAGTAGGGATAGAATATCTTGGAAGACTGACCCCCTTGCGGAGATAAAATAATGTTCCGATAGACATCCATCACGATGAAAAAGTTATTCTTGGTAGGCCCATCCCATATGATCTGATCACCCCCCTGTGTATGACATAGACCAGTACATCTAATAGTATCATGAAAAAGATCCCATTCATCAGCATCTTCCCCACCCAACTCTAACTGATTTGCTGTTTTGAAAACCAGAGCGCCAAATGACCAACAATGTATAGTCTGTGATAGGAAGAAGTAACCCCTGTGTGATAGGCGGGGAGAAGGGCCAGAGTGAAGAGGGAGGGACAAAATAATTTTGAAACCAAGCGAGATACGCCCACCATCTCTGAATAACCAAGTCAATCGGTCAGCCACATATCCCAACACTTTTTTAAAACTACCCCAAATGGCTGATATGCTCCCCGGGAATGAAAAATCCTGATAGTTGAGTTGATGTAGAACGACGCCATCTATATATTTGCATCTGATGATAGAACTCCAAATGCTATCCCCCTTGATTGCACGCCAGAAGGATTTGATAATCAAGGCTATATTGAAAATCTGAGTATTCAAAATACCCCACCCATCTTGTTCTTTTGGCCTGCAAATAATGTCAAATTTTCACAAGTGATATTTCTTCCCCATATTAGAACCCCCCACAGAAATTGGGCAATAGTACAGTTGATCAACTCCACAATCTTGGCTGGCAAATAAAAAAGATGACCCCAAAACACCATCAACTGAGATAGTATAGCCTGTATCAATATGACTCAGCTGCCCAACGACAGCCATTTGTATGTAGCCCTGAACCGCTCAATCATCCACATCCAATCTCGGATCTTATATCGGTGGGGCTTTATTTTGTATCCCAGATATTTAAAGCCATCCAAAGCCAACTGACAGTGGACCCCGAAAAAATCAGCAATGAAAAGGATCTCTTGCAGGTCACCCTTATCATATAATAGAAAAGATTTTCCGTTGTTAATTCCTAAACCTGTAGTAGATTCAAACGTCATTAGCATCATATGTATATAAAACCAATGATTTTTTATGAGGTAGCCAAATAATAATATATCATCGACAAAGAGAGAACACGACGTGGACACAGAATCTGAAAAGGAAAATCCCTTAATGAATCCCTTTTGCTTGGCATTATGTAAAAACTTACTAAACCCGTCCAAGATGAGAATGAAGATGAGCAGGGAAAGAGCACAAACATGGTGTAGACCTCTAGCAGCCTCAAAAAAATGATTCCGCACACCATTGACCGATATTGCATATCTAACTGTAGTAATACAAGACATGACCCATTTGATTATTCGAATTGGAATCCCAATCTTGAGTAAAACAAATCTAATATAGGGCCAGTATAATCAATCATAGGCCTTGTGAAGATCCACTTTCATAACAAGAGCCTCCTTCTTTTCCGAGTGCATAGAATAAAGCACCTCCTGTGCAATGGGATTTGCATCTTGTATAGAACGACCTTGAAGAAATCCGTATTTCTCCATACAAATGTGCTCTGATAGAGTAGCCCTAATACGATTCGAAATGATATTTGAGGTGACCTGATACATAAGATTACAGAGCGCAATCAGCCTAAAATCAGAGAAATATTGAGGATCAACAGCTTTGGGTATCAGAGCAATAAAAGTAGAATTCAGATTAGCAGGCATATAACCTTTTGAACAGATCAATTCCATAATCTCCGTAAGTTCATCCCCTATTAATTCAAAGAAGAAGAAAAATAATTCCGCGGGCCATCCATCCAGCCCCAGACATTTATCATGGGAAAATGATTTCAGGACCATGTGGACTTCATTCCCAGTGATTTTCTGGTCGAGAGCTGAAATAGCCTCCTCTTTAAACATTCTGGTGATATGATTCAGTAACCAATTTTGATTTTCAAAATTAATGGAAAGGTATTTTTGATAGAAAGATGAGAAATGGGAGTATGCTTCACTTTGAATCTGAGAAATTGAATAGGCATAACTTCCATTAGACCGTTTGATGCGCCATATCGCATTTCTATTCCTTCTGTCGTTTGCAAATTTATGAAAAAATTTAGTATTGAGGTCACCCTTCCTCAACCAACAAACTCTACTTTTAAGTTTCCACGTATTTTCTTCTATACTCAATATCTCCCTTTTCTGATTCCCCAATTGTTTCAAAGTATCATATGAAGCCACATCCAAGGTGGTGATCAAGAAGCTTTTGTATATCGCCTCCATCTGAATGGAAATGTCATGTAAATCTACCTTGAGTGCCTTTTTTTTTTTTACTTCCCATTTTTTGGAGGCCTTCTTTAGTCTTTGAAGTTTAATATGAAATCAATCCCATCGCCCGAGATCCTCCATCCCTTCATCCTCTTGCCATAGCCTTTTTACAATATTAATATAATCTGCATCTTCGAGCCACACCCTATTGAACTTATATGGCCGCCCCTTGATCATATCACCTGAATTCCAGGATAATGAGATCAGCATGTGATCCGAAATGTCTGATACCATAACGACTGATCTGGGGGCACCCCACATATCCAACATATTGTCTTTCACCAATGCCCTGTCCAGTCTTTTTCCAATAAAATTATCTCCCATCCTCTTGTTTTTCCAAGTGGGAATTAGTGGACAAGGCCTGATATCCACCATGTGATGAGATATGAAAATATCATTGAAGAAATTTGAAAGAGGATCCATTCGAGCTCTGTTCCCCCATATCTCATCAGAATTATAGAGTTTAAATCACCCATCAAAATCAAATTCAGCAACATAATAATTCTGGAATCCCTCATCTGAATCCAAAAGGATTGCTTGTCGATATATGTAGCATATATATTAATAATATTGAGGGGTCCATCCACCCCGCTTAGCTGGCCTGATAGGAGAATCCCACCAAAGAAGCTGAAAGCTTTAAAGGTAGCCCTATCAGGATTCCAGATAGCAATCAACCCCCCCGAGTGTCCAATGGAGTCGACAGCCACTGCACACCACCTAGTCTTATAACTCAAAAAATCTTTAATAGCTTTCTCCCTCCTACATAGTGTTTCTTGTCCCAAAAAGATACTAAACCTCTTATCATCTAATAGATCCTGAAGGCAATGTGATTTGGAGGCATCACCCAACCCCCTTATATTCATGGAAAGTATGTAAGTCATGGCGAAGCCTCGTCAGGGTGACCTGCTCTAAGCGCCCTGGAACACTCCTAATTGCCATCACTAGCCGAAATGGGAATATCAGTAAAATTTTCTTCCCCATCCAAGAACAGAGAAATGGACTTGAATTTTCCCCTGGCCTGTTTGTTTGTATTCTTAGATTTTTTCCTAGTTGTGATATTAGAAGACAGGGAATGGAATTCACGTGAATCCAGAGATGCAGGTGGTCTGTGAAATACAGTTAAGGCAGCTAGATCAATATTGGGATTGCCCATTAAGGATTCAATGTCACTCCCCACCGAATTCCTTCGTGAGTCAGGAGGGAGAACAGGGTCAAAAGGTTCAATAAGGATTGTAGGGGACAGAAGGATCCCACCCGTAGATCTTATGGGGGCCGCTGAAGATTCCCCCACAGAGTAGTTTGTGGAATGAAAAAGAAGTGGGTCAAATCTATGAGGACAGTGTGCAGTAGGATTAGGAACTTCAACAGGAATCCCAAGAGAAGAATGTCCGAGGGAAGGGCTCGTGACACAGACGAGTGTGTTAGTGACAGGCGTGCTGGACATACTTTTACCATGTACAATAGGGAGATTGGTATTATTGTTGGAAGGCTCAATATTAGACTCGAGAGACAGGACCCTCTACATGCCATTAGGAGGCCTATTATGATGAAATATCCTATCAACTCCCTCCTTAGGATGCATAGTCCTATCATGATTCTCTTCAGCAAACACAAATGCAACATCCTCAGAAGAAGAGGAAGAAGGATTACCTAATGTGAGGCCACCCGGAGTGCTCGAAGCCACAAGATTCTATCTGCTATCATCAACACCAACCACAGCTCCACCCGATCGATCAATACGAAGCCGAAAAGGACAGTGCTCCCTAAGGTGTCCAGTTCTATGACAAATAAGGCATCTGAAAGGGATACCCAAGAAATCAATGCACTGTCTATGTCGCTTGTTGCCCCATATCAAATCCACGTCCCCTGGCAACCCCCCCACAAAGTCAACCTCAACTAGCAGCCACACAATTCTCTTGTCACTCGCACCCAGTATGCTTGGATCAATGTATTTCGTACTACCAATAGAGTCACCAATTGCCCGCAGAGCCTTGAGGGTCCAGAATTTGAGTGGGCGGCCTGGTAACTTAACCCAAATGACCCGACTACGTGACGCCTCCATAACCGGGTTGAAACCCAGGTACCACGGAACAAATTGCATGAAGCTACAACCCTGCACCCATGTCCAGGTAGTTATTTTGAAAACATCATTCTGGTCCATGAAGTGAATACAAAACCATCCATTGATGAGCACACTGACCTTAGGTGTGTATCCAATAATGGGGTTCCAGAATTGTTTGATCCAAGCCATTGTGTCGAAATCACTGTTGTCCGAGAACATCCAGTGCCCAATCATTGCCCGCTTCTGCAGGCTCTCCACCCTTCCACACAAATCGTCATAGTCCAGAAATACTTCCTTAATCTCCATTTTATGTTTGAAATAATTTTTCTTAATCTTACCATGCCTTTTGCATTGATTCCTTTTAAGACAACCCTCCGTCTTTACATTATCACCCTGTATGTTCTCGATAGTATGTCTTATGATCAATTCATCAACATCCGGCTCATAAGAATGATTAGCTCCAGCTGCGGTGGTAGTAGAAATGAAATCCACATTAGATGTCAAATTTGAATGGATTCCCACAGATAAGTCCTCCATAGTAAACCTGATTGAACCCCACCGGATAAGTACACCTGAAATGTAGAGTGCCGCCACTGAGAGACCAATAAAGAAAATAAAGAGGACAAGAGAAGACAAATCCTGTTGTGTTCCTTATCTAGAGTTAGATATGCCACGACAGCATCCCCTACGCGTATCCGCCACATGTACAATACCTTCACGAAGTTGAGGAGGCATCGACCGAGCAAACATCACTATAGAACCTATGACAATACCACATAAGGAACACATCAAGATCTACCATATACTTAGCTTTAGAATAATCGATTCCCGATAAGTCAATCCTGACAGAGTTTTATGTCAGACGCAATACATGCAAAAGGAGCGGATTAGAAAGCTGTCACCATGGTATACCCAATGCACAATGCCAAAAGAGGACCATATATAAAAAGAAAAAACAATCCCAATGAGGAAAGTCGTATCCAAGGTGCGATCTTAAGTACTGAACTCAATCTCACCTACCTAAACATCCTTAATAAGGAACCGCCACTTTCCATCAACAGAAAATTTCACATAGTGAGAAGCCTCGAAAAGCATAGGATATAATAATATTGACTCAAGTGGCACAATGTAGACAACCAATGCTCTGCACCACATGTACAATCATATCCAGGCCATAAAATCGGACGTCACCTAATGCAGATAATCATACCGCCAACCCAAATCCCATTCGATCAGTCGTCACATATCAGACATCAATAGATGCACAGAGAAAAAACCTCGAGAGAGAGATGCCGCACAGCAGAGATTTCAGATCCTGGGAAATTAGTGAATTTGAAGAATACTTACCCAAAAAAAACATTAATTACAAGTTTTTATATATATATATATAAAGAATGAGTCCGTTAAAATCAATGTTGAAATTTGGGGTCACTCTATTATTGCAATAATCAAAATGAATCTTGGGTCACCCTATTACTGAAATAATGATAATGTTATCTCAAGTACAAAATGTATGAATGAACAATTTCTCTATTAGGACATCTAGTTTTTCTTATGTTAATTTTTTTTATAATTTATAATAGGAATAATAATTTAAAGGAAAGTTATAATTTAGTTTATTTTTAAAATTTTAATTTCTTAAACTTAAAGTAATATTATTTTTTAATTTTTTGTTACATTTTAGAGAGTTGAATTTTTTTTGGTTGGATTTTAAAGCAATTTTAAAAGCTTTTGTCTTTCATGTTTTTGCATGAGTTGCAATTTGTTTTAGTTTCATTTCAAAGCAATTTTAAGGAGCCTCTTGTTTTCCATGTTCATTATATGGTTCTTGTATAATAGGTACCAATCCATAGTTTTGTTATCAATAGGAAAAGTACTTGCATGTATGAGGACGATAGGATAAGGTGTATTTCCTTCAATTGTGAAATTATAGGCTATAAAACACTTTTCGATTTTCTCTTTCTCCATGATTCTCTAAAGATGTTGTACCCCTAAACTTCATATTCCATAGCTAAAAGTACACTTATTTATAATTTTGTAAAGTCGATAATAATATGCTTTCCATCCTCCATTTATCCTTTTTCCAATACTATAGTTCCAATTAGCCTTATCCTGGCAATTGATTCCAAGACATTTCATGAAGTCACTTCCTTAAAGCTATTGCTATCATTCACAAAATTATCATAAGTGATCATTTTGGACTTAATTATTATAAGGTTTTTTTTGCTAGTGTTAATAGTCGTGCCACACTATGTTTAACTTTTGAATAATTTTTAGTTACTTGTCAAGATCATAGTGAATCCTCAGCATAAGAAAATTATAATTGATTTAAAGAAGAAGTGTGACCACTATACTAGGTATACTATAACCATTTAACTTGTTTACATGCTCTATGCCAAAATTGGTAAAGGATAGGAGATAATGTTGCCTAACTTATTTTCTTTAAACTAGCCCTAAACATTCCTAAACTTCGCAATAACATTATCATACAACCTTATGTGAACATCTCTCAAATGAAAATAAACTTTTAGTTCCTATAATCTATTCCAAAGGTTAGTCGTGGGCATAATGTCAAAATATTTTATAGAAGTCAATAAAATAACATAATTGATTGTATTTATTACTATGACAATTTTTGTAAGAATATTAAGAATAAGAAGGTGGTCCAAAATTGAGAGAGAGTTTCTAAATTGAAATTGACATCTATCTCTTTTATCGTGGATTTTTAGCCTATAATGATATTCAATGAATTCCATATAACATGGATAAAAAGGGAACTACTCATATTGTTCTTATAACTAGAGGGATTTCTTTTATCTCAATTTTTTGAAATAAGTATAATGAACCTTTCAAGCCCAAGGTTTATGGAAATCATGCATGATTGCTAAGTTTAAGAGCCTATTAATGTAAGAGATGAGGATAGGCCCTCCCATATTTAATCAAGTTGTACTTATTATCCTTATATTTCCTTAGCTTTCGATTTGTGAGTCGCTTAACCTAAATCTCTATGTTTTCTATAGGAAATAATTCTTCTTCTAAACAAAAAGGATTAAATTTTATCCAGAAGATCAAGAGAATCATAAATTTTTCAATGTATAAATTTCAATCACTCAAGGTAATTATATTGCTTTCCTTATTTTTACAACTCAGAATTTTCCTTTAAAATTTCTTAATAACTACCTTAAAGTGGTGTAAAAGTGTCACGTCTCCCAGACCCATTTTTTTTTTTCTTTTTTTTTTTCAATGATGAGTATTACACATATAATATAACTCAAATATTCTCCGCTTTATGCGCCTATAACAATTATAGTTTTTATACTGAATCACTTACAAACTCAGACTATTATCCGGGGTTTAGACTCTTTTCAGCACTTATAGACAGCCATGGAATGCAAGAATTCCCATGCGAATTTTTTTGGCTTGACCTCCCCTCTTCTCAGTCCATATAGTATACTTATATGTATCTATATCTGTTACTTTGTATTTCTCAGGTTTTTTCTTTCTTTGTTCAGAGTTTTGTCCAACTCTAGATGATCACTAGGCCCTTACTCAAACTTCCCAGTTTGCAGACCTAATAAGATTTTCAACATTTTAACGTTCCAGCATCGAGGTATAGATGTATGCCTCCTCGCATACATTTATCTCTACGCAGTAAACCTCCATTGCTCCAACTACTTTCCCAGTAGTTTCTATGGACGGTAAACAGATGCTCTGTTCATTGCATTTTTACATATGCTTACAATCTTTACTCACACAGACTTTTATCACACAATAGATGTTTGGTAGGATTCTACCCTTAATTTAGGGTTACAAACATTCCAGGGGAAAACTAGGGAACAGATCCTCTTGCTTTAATCAAATGGGGGTAGAGAATACGAAACCAGATAGTTTAAAATCCCTAGCGTTAGATCCTCGTACTTAGTTAGGATTCAACATCTGCTTGCATATGTTTACACTTACATTTAATGGAATAATTTAAATTCTAAATTTTACAATTCTTTTCATTGTGACACAGCTGACATACTGAACCCCATACTGCTATCACAAGGGTGATGTTTCCTGCTTTCTGTTACTGGTTACAGGGAATTCTGTGCCATCTAGGTTGTTATGGTAGGTTTAGTTGTTTGGTACTTGTTGTTCACTGTTTTATTAACATTTTCTGTCTATACACACAGCAATTAAATAGTCCTTTTAAAAAACCAGCAAGCTACACCTGTACATAGTTATTAGATTAGCTGCTCAATTGATCTACCCTCTCTAACTTCAGTACTACAAGGTACTCATCCCTATAATACAACCATTTGTCTCTGCTATCAATAACTTTAGTTTTCAATTACAGGAGTTACGGCACAAATACTCAATCTCAATTTTGCACAATGAACCATAACATAACCATTCATAAATTTCATACTGACCCATAACATAACAATTCATAAATTGCATAAGAAACTATAACATCACAATTCATAAATTGCATAAGAAATTATAACATCACAATTCATAAAGCAGGGATATATTTAATACAAACTTACAACAATCTCCAACAATAGGCATGCATACCTCTACCATGACCAGTCCTCCCAACCTTAGAATCCTCTTTATCTCCCAGGATTCACCCCCGAGCAGAGATCCTCCAAGAACAGACTAACTTCAATCTGTTCTGGAGCAGCTTATTTAAGCTGTGCTTTCCCCAAAGCCTGTTTCCAATTCTGCGTCCAGAATTTCAGGATGCTTTATTCCTGTTTAGCATAGGCTTCCCATTTTGGGACTCTTTAAAGCTGCTTTAAGCTTTTCCTCAGCTTTTCCAGCTTTTTCTCACCTCTTCCCAACTACTCCTCTTCATTGGGGAAATTTAGATTTTTCCTCAAAAATCTAAGTTAGAAATAATTTCTTTCAAGGATTTTCGAAAGATTTGGGGAAAGTCTTTTTTTTCCTTTTCCATCACCTCATGGATTAGGCATGTGATCTCACTTTCTCATCTGGTCATAGTGCATACCCAATATTTTATTTATTTTTCATAATTAAATAGTTAACCATATCCACAAAATAATTATCCATTGGGGTCCACTCCCCTTTGGATTTATGTTCAAATGTCTTATTTGAAAAGCATAGAACTTGGGGGTGTTACAAAAAGGTTCTCTTTATTTCTATTTATATAGTACATTTTTTTCCTTTTAATTAGTGTTTTATACTCTATTTGTACTTTGAATTTTAAGAACTCATTATAAGAAGCATAATGGTTTTCTAGCAATCTTACACACTTTATAATCCCAAGGTTTTAGTATTTTATTCCTATATAAATCTTCTTAGCATTAATATATGAATTCTCCACCTACATGTATTGATTGGAAGGGTCTTTCTTTTGAATCATAATGTGAGGAAATATGTTGTCTTTTTTTGTAACAAACTATGCCTTGCCTCCAATTTTGCTATAGTAGGATATCTTATTCCATATTGACCACAAGAGGAATCCATCCATGTTAGGGGTCTTAGACTCTTTATGCTAACCACTTTTGATGAGCAATAAAATATAAATTTCACTGCACATCCAACTTAACATGAACCTTTTGGTCCATGGAAATCCATAATAGTTCTAAGAGAGGATTTAGAGTGTCCCAAATTAAAATTTCTCGTTATGTTATAATTTGTTTCTCTATCTCTACTCCTAACCAACCAAGATGAACTGAGTTGACTAATCTTCATTTTTACCTATCCCTAGCCATTTTAAAAGAATTTTAATGAGTATGTCATACTTACTATCATTAGAAATTATCTTAACACAAATTACTCTATCCTTGCGATCAATTATTTTTCGTAACCTCTTTCTTTTTATGAGACAAGTTATTTCAATTGTACTCTTTTTTTTTTTAATTCTTCTATGAGAGATGATAACACCTTCACATATTTCTTATATTTTAAAGAAAAATTATAAGATTTAGTGTTATTTTATTATGTTGATGTTCTAACCCTATAAATTTACTCATTTCCTAATATTTTAAAACTATTTCAATTCTTATATTTACAAAACTAATTTTAATAAAAATGTCAAATATAAATGCAAATATAAACCAAATTACTAATATGCGAATATAAACCAACTAAACTTGCTATAAAATATAAAAGTAAACTCTAAAATAAATCAAACTATTTAAACTCTTATATTTACCAAAATATTTTCTAATGAAAATGTCAAGCATTAACTAATATACACATATACACTAACTAACCCCACGCTCTGGAATATAAAATTAAACTCTGAAATAAATCTTCAATGACAATTGTATACCTATGCAATTTTATAAAGCTATAAGGAGAATGTTTAGGATAATCAGAAATACAAATTTATTTGTTTAATTGTCATGGTCCTTTATCAAAATTTAAACTCTAATTTAATAGCAATAACGAAATCTTTCCATGTGATTGGTCGATGCAGAAGTCTGCTTTATATAGTTACTTTTGTTTTTCTTTAATGATCCTAAGAATGACACTCAGGAAAGGGAACATTTTAAATCATGTATTTGAATGGATCATTTCTACGGCTCCACTCTTTTCGATTCCCCGGCCTTTATTTTATTTTATTTGTTCATAAACATTAACCATTGAAAAAAATAAAGTATACAGTATAACATTAGAATAAGGATCACAGAGCTGACTTTAAATAATAGTTTTCTGGAAAATCGTTCGATGCGTAATCGAAAAATCAATGATAGTCAATGCCTTGCCAAGCATCTTAATTTTGTTGTTTAGTCGAAGAACATGAAACATGTCGCTCTGTGAAAATTTGGGAAATTTGGAATATGTGTTGATTGAATGAAATTTACGGAGCACATACCACAAATTTTCAGAATCCGTTAATTTGTAGTAAATATAATTTATTAACTAGTTAAAATATAACTTTGTAATGAAGTTTTTTTTTTTCCCTAACCTAGTTAGAGCATACTTTATGGTATAGTTTAAATGTCTTGGAATTTAATTAAAAATATAGATATATAGATATGACATTTTTGAAATGTATTGTAATAATTATTTATATTAGTCAAATACATTATATATATATCATATAATTCAAACATTAATATTTGTATTTATTTAAAAAAACATATATTTTAGTTTCTATTATTGCTAAATTTTTCTAATAAATTTGGTTAAAAAAAACAAATTGTAGTTCAAAGCTATTTTCATATAATTCTAGTAAATTTTATTTAGAAAATTTGACTTTATACATACTTAGTATTTAGTATTTAAGTTTAATATTTAATATATGGTTTTGATAATATTGACACTTTTATAATTTATTTACTTCAGAAAAAATTATGTATATATTAGTATATCTTGATGGTCTATATCCATATAAATATAAATTATTATTATAATTATAAATATAGTTTTTTATTTTTATTTTGAAAGTTTATTTAATACATTTTTAGAAGTTCATTTGCTTAAAAAAAATGTAATCCAAAACTGAATTTGGCACTGATTCTCGAGTATCTTTTATGAATCAAATTTGAAATGAAATTTTATTAAAAAAAATGTTTGGTCTTGATAATAATTTTTCAAGTCATATGCAACCGTTAGAAACAAAAATTTAGAGACATTGATTTTATATTGATAATTATATCTTAATTTATTTCACAAATAATAACTAATTCTTAATTTAAGGTTAATTAAAAAAATTAATTACATAAAACTTTTTGGATTGCAACGTAATAAAAAAATGAAAATGATATATCATGCTAACGACTTTTAACATCGTCGCTACCCTTTCTCGGACATGGATTTCGTTTTATAATTTCCTGAATATCACGAAAGGGTCCCACGTTCATCGTCACTCGTCTGAGTTGGAATGTGACCTGCGCGGGCGACCTCAATGCCAGGTGGACTCCCCAGATCCGTTGGACCGCCGCGGTTGTGAGAATACATGAAAGAGAGAAATGATATAGCTGTCACTATTATGTGGGCCATACACGTGCAAATGTCGGGTGTATTTGAGCCGATTAGGTTTGCGTGATTAATGAGTAGATATTAATAATAATATTAAAATATATATTCAACGGATAGTTCCGGCCCCGAACGGTGGCGGGGAAGGCGGCGTACATGAATCCTCAACCACCAAAATGTTACAATTTTATTTTTCTCAAAAAAAATGTTACACTTAAATCTGAAATGTCTTTTAAACTTTTCGAACAAATCAGTGTCATATCTCAATGTGTAATTGTTTGTCTTGTCCCTCTATCTCTCGACCCTATTTTCTAATTCTGGAAAAAGCTTGAGAGGTTGGTGCATAGACAATTCCTCCTCCTTTTTTTTTGTTTTTTTTCGGCAATGTCTTGTCCATCCGTCTTTCAATCCTGTGTCCCAATGTAATTGAATAGTGTGCCAATCTGAGAATTTCATTTCAAGTCCATTTTAGGTATTGGGCTAGGTGATCGGCCTCAAATTACTTTTGAGCCTTAATAAGGATGTATTTTATCCCTAAATGTCATTGACTTCGAATTACTTTTGAATTTTAATTAGATGTGTATTTATTCTTAATTATTTCTTTTTCTCCTTCTCTTTTATTGGTTCAAAGTGAATAAAGTGAATGTGATGTTAGTTTGTTATTTATTATAAAAAATATATATTTTAAAAATTAATTATTTTTTAGTGGAGAATTTTTGTTTTATTTCAAGTTTTAATTTAAATCATATATTACTTGTAAATAGAGAATGCTTCAAGTTTAATGAAAGTAAAAGTAAAAAAAATATTTATTAAATGAAGATGGAGAAATTTACCAAATAATACACCACAAGTAAGGTGAATATATTTCTTATAAAATTGTATAGCGGCAGTCCGAGGATAACATGAGCCAGACTCCACAACCACAACTCAGATTTTGTGAGGCGCCGTCAAAGAAGCCAGCCGGAAAGTGTATGTCAAAAGGCCACAATCTCTTTAAAGCATCCACTGGTGGTTTCTGTTTCATCTTCATCGTTTCCATGGCTCTATAAATTTTAACGGAAATACCCTATGGAGAACATGGTTGTCAAGCAATTATTAGTTGATTCCGACCACACCAGATGTGCCAGTGTAGTAGGAAAGGTGTGGCACGGAGGTTTTCCCCACCTCGAAACCACCATCTGATATTCTCTTCCATAGTGCTATAATGTAGATATGGTATCCTCAACAATGTGCAAATAATATTAGTAACCTCAATCACAAAACAGAAGTTATAGAAAAGGTGTGAATTGATGGTTCTCAAACTCCTGTGGTTGCAGAAACTGGATTATCCACAGTATCATAAAACAATTGTCGACGTTTTGAATCCTAATGGGGATCCATCTTCAAGGCAAGAAATGAATGAAGGATGAAAGAAGGTCACAAGAGATGAAGGTATAAATAGTGAAGGCTAGTGATGATGATAAGAGGAGCCGACAATAAATTATACTAATTAATTTTAAAAAAATATTTTATTAAAATTTTTAACTAAAATTATTTTCTTATTCTCTTAAACTTATTATTATAATGTCATTTTAAATCATAAATATTTAAAAAGTTTTAATAAATATTTAAAAAAAAATAAATAATTTAATTTTTATTTTTAATCATTTATCTTATTAATTGAATTAATTCTAATTCTAAAATAAAACCCTAAAATAAATTCTAATTTATTATAAATTTAATATTTAATGTCTAAAAATAATTACAATGTCTAAGTTTTATTAATGTGCGGGAAAAAAATTAAATAAAACTAATATGACATTATTTTTAATATCAAAAATATACCTAACTCTATGTTACTAAATAGATTTTAATCAATTCTCATTAATTAAACCCTAATAAATTTCCAAATTTTAAATTTTAAATTTCATATTAATTAATTCCTAATAAATTTTAAATTCTAAACCTTATTAAATTTATAATATCCCTAAAATAATAATTAATGTCTAAAATTAAAATCAAAGTCTAAATTTTATTTAACTTCTAGAGTAACCAAATTAGCTAAGTTCTAACCTAAGATAGTCAAATTAAATGTAAGAGAAAATATTAATTAACACTAATATGATAGTTTTTAAATAATATACTTAAATATAAGTTACTAAAAGAATTTAAACACTTCTCATTAATCAAACCATAATAAATGTTAATTCAAATATTATTTATTTATTTATTTATTTCATATTAATTAATTCCCAATAAATTTTAATTCTAAAGCTTTATGATAAGTTACATTTAAATTTTTTATTTTTAATAAGCTTTCATTTACTCATAATAAATAATAATTAATTAATTTTTATTAATAGAATAAAATTTAATTAATGAAAATAATTATTATGAGTAAGTGGAATAATAAGAGTTTCTGAGGTGACACGACCCTAAACTTGATAAATAAAAAGTAAGGACAAGTGTACCTGCAACATTATACCTTGAATGAGGACGAACCTAGGGAGAAAATTTGTCTAATAAGAGGTCGCCAACTATCACTAATATCGTATCCTCCATCCCTGTTGATGTTATGTGGGTTTTTTATAATCTCCAGCGCTTCTCTAATCTTACGTCTCTCATAGTGTTCCTCCCTTGCAATGATTCTAGCATCCTCAAGGCGTAAGTGATGTTTTGTTTTTGAGGAGTGATCAGCAAGAGCCGAGGTTCGTGATCGCTCATGTTTAATATCGGCACCATGCTCTTTCAAACGCTTCTGAAGAGAGCGCCCAGTTTCGCCAATATAACTCTTCCCACAAGAACAGTGAATCTTGTAAACACCTTTAATCTGACCCTCACTAATGCTATCTTTAACTAACCGCATATTTTGTCTAATGGTTCCTATTTTGCTGAGAATTGTGCAAAAAATGTTACTCATCCCCAAAACCCTAGCAATATTATCTGTCACACCCTTAATATATGGCAGAGAAACCCTTCCACCACTCTCTTGAGGATCCTGGCATTTCTTGGACATGACAGTGATTTTTTCTCTGTTTATGGCTTTCCTGATCTCTCTTTCCTTATACCCTAAACCCAAGAAAACATATGTTAGGTGAGAGATTTCTTCCTCTAGGTGCTCCTCATCTGATATTCTCAGGGTTGTTACAGCAACAGTGTTGAGTACACCAAATTTTTGAGATCCTTATTTGGGATTTGATAAATATGGGCCCAGAATACTGTATACTATTGTAACACTGCATGATTCAAAACAAGTCTTCCCCCCCTCGATAAATATCTATGTGACCAACTGAAGATATTTTTCCAAAATTTTGTAACCAGCCACTTCCAGTCTTCCTCGGTATACAAGGTCAGCTTCATACTAAAACTCAAATAGGTCATACCCTCTTTGAGTGGAGCAATGTTGAACTGGAAAAAATTCCCCAAAGCAATAAAGTCCTCAATATCACCCTCCACATAGTATATGCAATATTTTCCAACACTTATCATCATCCTCGTTGCTCTACAAAATCCTTTTAAGATTGAATTTAACTCCTCCTAGCTGCTTCTCTTCATAGTCCCAAAAATCAGGACATCGTCCACAAATAGGCTATGAGTAACTTCCTTTCTCCTACAGACCTCCACCCCTTTGAAAATTCCCAGCATCGAGGCACGCTTAATATTCATACTTAACGCATCCATTATCAGAATGAATAGAAGTGGAGATAGAGCGTAGCCCTGTCTCAAACCTCTCCTCGGTTGGAAAAAACAAGATGCAGAACCATTAATTAAAACAACCATCGATGTATGGGTTATGCACCCCATTATCCATGCCACAACTTCCCTGTCAAGACCTATTTTAAAAAGAACTAGTCTTAAGAAGGTTCAGTCCACTCCATCATAGGGCTTGTTTAAATCAATCTTCATCACCGCAGCATTCAACTTTTTAGATTGTATGGAATGTATAACTTCCTGGGTAATCGCCACTGCGTCATGGATACTTCGATCTTTGAGGAAGCCTAACTGTTCCAGTGTTATATTCTTCGAAAAAACCCCTTTCATTCTCTCAGCTATAGTCTTATAATTTATTTTATATTATGTATTGCATAAAGATATAGGCTAGAAATCATCGAAAGATTTCTTACTTTTTTTTTTTGGAATTAATGCGAGAAAGGTTGAGATGATTGCACCGTGAATCCTTCCTGACAGTCTTACCTCTTCCACCATCTCTATGATAACATTGATGAATTCCTCATGAAAATGGAGGAAAAAATACGGGGTCCATCCATTCGGACCCAGACTTTTATCCATTGCAAAGGATTTAAGCACCCTCATGACCTTCTCAGGGCTCAATTTTTTTTCATATATAACAGATCTTCCTCCATAAACATTACCGGATAATCCCCAATGAAATATATTTGCGATATAATATCCACATTTTCCTGCTTTTTATACAATGTTCCAAAGAAATCCACGGCCGCCCTTTTTACTTTATCCGTGGTACAGATGGTCTCTCCATTTGCCTCAATATTCCATATTGGATTAATACTCCTACCCGTTGTGATTTTATGGAAATATTTTGTATTTTTATCACCGCTCTGTAGCCACGTTACCCTGCTCTTCAATCTCCATAGTTTCTCATCCACCAGAAGATGTTTTCTGTATTCATTTTCCAAAGTCTTAATTTTTTTCTAGTAATATAATGCTTGCTTTCCCTCTCTTACATCCTGGAATATCATAGCCCTTTCAATCCTTATTATCCTTATCCTGTCTTTCATTTTTTGTTTCTGCCCCCTTTCCCATTTTTTGACCACCATCTTCAAAAATTTTAGCATGTTGAATAAGTATATCATTGTCAATTGACCTTCCATCCTCTTATTGTCTTTCATATATTTCTTAATCATTACATTGAAGGATTCCATTTCTAACCATGTTCTGTTGAATTTGTAAGGAATGCCAGCTTTTCCGTCTTGAAACTCCCAACAGATAGATATTGGCCTATGATCTGAAAAAGTAAGGTCCTCCACATTTGCTGATATTTTCTCCATGTGATTTCTTAGGTCATTATTGATGACAAATATGTCATGTTTTTTTCCGATAAACTTAGTGCCTTTCCATCCATTTAACCATGTCGGGTTGATTTCCTTGAAAGGAAGATCAGTAAGCCCAACACTTGTAAAGATCCTGTTGATAATCACCCGCAAAAGATCCCTTCTACCCTTCTGCCCCAATATTTCATTGTCAAGTAGGGAGAAATTAAAATCCCCTGCTATAACCAGGTTTTTTATATGAAGAAAACCACTGACCTCCTTCTTCTTCCAGAAACCTAGCCTTTCCACATAAGGGGCATAAACATTAATCAAATGAATTCTATGTGCAAAACCCCGTAAATAGCCAGTGACGAGGAAGCCGCCAAAGAAGCTGTAAGCCTCAAGGATTCCCATCTGGGATCCCATAAATCGACCAGCCCTGTAGAGCGCCCCTCGGCATCCATAGCTACCAAGTGACAATCTAGTTTCATGGCACGAAAATAAGAAATAGAATTATCAGCTAAATTCATGGACTCCTGTATAAAAATAATAGATGGTTTACAAAGAAGAAAAAAATGTTTAATAGACAAAAATTTGTCCCACCCACCCAATCCCCTTAAATTTAGGGAGACAAGATTCATACGGGATCTAGTGTCCCGGGGTTTATTGCTCTAAGGACCCGACCTATGGCTTGTGAAACAGGAGCGTCTCTAAAATTTCCATCCAGGAAAGAAACCTGAGATGCCGAGATATGAGCCAAATTTTTCTTCCTCTTTGGCCTATCCTTTCCCCGTCTCATGGTTACATTTGATCTTGAGGATGGACTGATACACAATATTGGAGATGATGGTCCACCCTTATCCACCGATAGGGATTTTAAAGATGTATCATGTTCCAATAGAAATAACTCGAGATCACTCCCAATGGAGTTTCTCGGTGAGATAAAGGCCTCATTGGACTTGAGTGGGGACTCCCACTCAGGATTCATAGACTCACACAGAGGACCAACCTCCGCCGGTTGCAGAGTTGATGATTACACAATAATAGGATTCACATGGGTAATACCAGAACAGTGAGCATGAGGCTTAACCATTTTTGCACACCCACCCAAATCTGAATGAAATCTCATTCCCTTGGAGAAGATAGGCACGAGGCCCCCATTTTCAAGCACATTCCCCATCGATAAAGGGTATGTTGAACTAGGAGACCTATGGTTTTTATGTGTGACCATATTCAAAATTACGGTATCACTATCAATAGAAAAATATTAACAATAGTCAAGTGACTTACCCAGTATCAAATATTTACCATTAATTTCAAGTGCGTCTGATATGCTGGCTTGCAAGTCAGGAGGAGCTGCTTCCGAAACCTCCGCAGGCCGTGACCCTTTCACTCTCGCTTGCCACCTCGAGCATTTTTTCATCAGATGACCAGTCGAGTGACAAAGATGACACCTAAAAGGCCTCATCCAATAATCAATGGTTTGTTTATATATAGTCCCATTCCAGGCAAGGTCAACAGTGGCCTGTAGACCACCCACGAAGGGAGCCTCCACCAGGACCCAGGCGACGCTTTTGTCATAAACACCAAAACAATTTGGATCAACATACTTGCATCTACCAATACTGTCACCAATTGCCTCCAGTACCTTCAAACTCCAGAATTGCAACGGTAAACCAAATAACTTCACCCATAATAGATGATTTACCGAGGCATTTAATCGAGGGTGGAAACCAACGTCCCATCTATGTAAATCCGGAAAAATTATGTCGTTTACCCAGGTCCTGCTCAGAACCTCGACCACATCATTGTCGTTTAAAAGAAGGAAACAATACCATCCCTACTCCAATTTACTCACTCTTGGCTTGTAGCCCAGAACATTCTCCCACGCTCCGAGCAACCACTCCATTAAATCTGTCTTACCATTGTTTGCAAACTTCCACTTGCCAATCAGAGCTCTACTGGTCAAGATTTCAATGCACTCCCACATGACACCGCATCGCATCTGAAACATAATAATCTACAATCCTCAATCTTCTCTAAAGGGTTTTTCAGCAGCCCCCCGATTTCCCTTTGGCTGAGATGGATTTACATAGCTTCGGCTTCTTGATCCCACAGGGGGCTCAACTTGAAAACCATCACCTAAATTTTCAGCAAATGGTTTAGTTGAAAGAGGAGTCCCAACGTTTCCACTTCTGTCACCTTCTCCGCCCTTCGCCACCCCAATCGCATGTAGGAAAGAATCATCCGGAATGTCTTTGTCACACTTTGCGATGTAGGTGTCTAATTCCTTCATCTCGATAGTATCAATCATTTATACGCAGTTGCTTCTCTTCATACATTGGTCAGAAAAACAGTTACTCCTATTTTTGTAAAGGACACCCAAAAGTGATATCCTAACACCTCCTATAAATCCTAAAACAACTTGACGTATTCTTATCAGCCTGTCCATCCTCACATGCCGTCCGTCAGGAAATTCTAGTACTACTATCCCTGATATCAATAAGGGATAAGAGTATGGATCACCTAACCATGTCCATAAGAAACCATGATAAGAAGATAATCACTCACCAGACTAGTACTTGAAACCACTTGAAAGAGATATAACAACCAATCTTCAAAGAGTGACAATGACCTCCTTCACCGAGAAATTTTGAATGAAAATAAAGCTTCCCGGAAAAAAGATCACCGAAAAAACCAGTAGATACTGAATGTCCCCATCGTCACCCAAAGGAAGAAAACCAAAAGGTCTGATCCAGTGACAGAAATCACTATATGCATCCGTCAATATTAATGGTAAGAACCCATCCAAAATGTGTAGAAAAGACCTTTCAGAAGATGAAAGACCTTGTTTCCCTCGCGAATAGGGAACGAAACTGAAGAGAACCTCTTAGTCCCCAAACAGACTCTCTGAAAAGAAGAAGAAGAAGCAACCCAAATCCACTCTAATTTATTACTAGTGCCATCTCCAATCAATCCCTACCCATCAGAACCTATGCGCACATGAAAACTACGGGACCCTCCTTATCATGCTATAACACAAAACTACCAACCAGAGCAAAGAAGTGCAGAAAACATAAAATTCTTTATCAATTCATGTTGAAAGGTAAACCCTTCGACATACCAGGAGAAAACAGATCACCATTTCTTAGTAGTAATAGATTAAAATTTTACCTATTTGACCGCTCATTGCCTACCCCATCTAGTTCACCCGTCTCACTAGCCATAGAAATTTGCAACTTCAACCATATCCATTAATTCTGGAATAAACGTTCTAGGACCTACATTGGACTCCCTTCTCCTTCTAGTTCTGCAGATTCTCCATTCTTATATATATATATATATATATTAAATTTATGGTTAAATATAATTTTTTTTTAATTAATTTTTTTTTTTCAAATTATTAGAGTATTTACAAAAAAATATTTACATACAAAATATATATAAAAAATTATTATAATTGAAATTTGTCATCATTAAATTTTAACAATTAATTTTTTTTAAGATGTATTGTAATAATTATCTATATTAATCATATATATAACATTTTTGAAATGTATTGCAATAATTATTTATATTAGTCAAACACATTATATATATCATATAATTCAAACATTAACACTTGTATTTATTTTTACAAAATATATTTTAGTTTCTATTGTTAAATTTTTCTAATTAATTTGGTTTAAAAATAAATAAATTTGTAGTTCAAAGCTGTTTTCATATTTTTCTAATGAATTTTATTTTTAAAAAATTGACTTTTTATACAAATACTTAATATTTAGTATTTAAATTTAATATTTGGTATTTGGTTTTGATAATATTGACACTTTATAATTTATTTACTTCAAGCTATTTATACATAGTTTTTATTTATTTATTAAATCACATCATTGTTTTATTAAAAAAAAAATATGAATATAAATTAGTATATCTTGATGGTCTATATCAATATAAATATAGATTATTATTATAATTATAAATATAGTTTTTTATTTTTATTTTGAAAGTTTATTAAATACATTTTAAAAATTCATTTGCTTAAAAAAAAATGTAATCCAAAACTTAATTTGACACTGATTCTCGAGTATCTTTTATGAATCAAATTTGAAATGAAATTTTATTAAAAAAAATGTTTGGTCTTGATAATAGTTTTTCAAGTCATATGCAACCGTTGAAACAAAAATTTAGAGACATTGATTTTATATTGATAATTATATCTTAATTTATTTCACAAATAATAACTAATTCTTAATTTAAGATTAATTAAAAAATTAATTACATAAAGCTTTTTGGATTGCAACGTAATAAAAAAATGAAAATGATATATCATGGTAACGACTTTTAACATCGTCGCTACCCTTTCTCGGACATGGATTTCGTTTTAGAATTTCCTGAATATCATGAAAGGGTCCCACGTTCATCGTCACTCGTCTGAGTTGGAATGTGACCTGCGCGGGCGACATCAATGCCAGGTGGACTCCCCAGATCCGTTGGACCGCCGCGGTTGTGAGAAGAAATACATGAAAGAGACAGATGATATATCACTATTATGTGGGCCATACACGTGCGAATGTTTGGTGTATTTGACGACTCCGCTGCCTTCCGAAAGCCGATTAGGTTTGCGTGAGTAATGAGTACATATTAATAATAATATTAAATTATATATTCAACGGATAGTTCCAGTCCAGAACGGTGGCGGTGAAGGCGGCGTACATGAATCCTCAACCACGAAAATGTTACAATTTTATTTTTCTCAAACAAAATGTCTTTTAAACTTTTTCGAACAAATCAGTGTCATATCTCAATGTGTAATTGTTTGTCTTGTCCCTCTATCTCTCGACCCTATTTTCTAATTGTGGAAAAAACTTTGAGAGGTTGGTCCATAGACAATTCCTTTCTTTTTTTGGGCAATGTCTTGTCCATCCGTCTTTCAATCCTATGTCCCAATCTAATTGAATCGTGTGCCAATCTGAGAATTTCATTTTAAGTCCATTTTAGGTATTGGGCTAGGTATTCGGCCTCAAATTACTTTTGAGCCTTAATAAGGATGTATTTTATCCTAAATGTCATTGACTTCGAATTACTTTTGAATTTTAATTAGATGTGTATTTATTCTTAATTATTTATTTTTCTTTTTCTCTTTCATTGGTTCAAAGTGAATAAAGTGAATGTGATATTAGTTAGTTATTTATTAAACTAAAAAAATATGTTTTAAAAATTAATTAATTTTTAGTGGAATATTTTTTTATTTTATTTGGAGTTTTAATTTAAATCATATATTACTCTAAATAGAGAATGCTTCAAGTTTCATGAAAGTAAAAGTAAAAAAATATTTATTAAATGAAGATGACGAAATTTACCAAATAAGAGATTACAAGTAAGGTGAATGTATTTCCTATAAAATTTATATTACTTATGGAAAGAACATCTGTATGTGCAAATAGGCAAAGCCAGAGAGGTGAAAGTGAACAGAGAAAAAGGGAAAGCGAGAAAGGTGAAAGTGAACAAAGAAAGAAGCAGAACCAGAAAGGTGAATGTCAACAAAGAAAGAATCAGAGTAACATGAAAGCTTATAGTAGAAAAAGTTGGTGAGTATCAAGTGAATGGAAACTATATCAAATATTGATTAAAGAAACAAAACTCATTTCTTTTATTAATTATATTTAAGAAAAATAAAAAGGTGAAAGAAAAGTGAAATGAAAATGTAAAAGTAAAAGTGGCTAATTCTTAAATTAATTAACTTGGAGTTAGAAGTGGTGGAAATATTCCATGACAAGTTTGTTTTTATTTTGATTTGAAATAAGTTTTAAAAGTGGAGGAGAAAAAAAAAAGTGAAACAGTTAGATCTACTGGATTATTTTTGGAATCCACCATCAAATCAGTAAGCCAATTTTTATTTAAAAGAAACGGAGAAAGGGATTTATATTTTATTTTAGAAAACTACTTCACGTAATTGAAAATTTGAAAAGGATCTGTTTGAAGAATTTATTTGGCTACAAAACAATTATGACTTCAATAGTTTCCATAGTCAGAGTTGTGCTTAGCTGAAAGGAGAATTATCAAGAGTGGTTTAGAAAGCTTAAAAGTTCCCTCGTTTTTAACGATTTATGGGAAGTTTGTCAAGGAAAGGAGAATTATGAAGAGTGGTTTAGAAAGCTTAAAATTTCCCTCTTATTTAACGATTTATGAGATTTTTTTCAAGGAAGAACACATAAATATGGAGAAGAAATTGCACCAGAGCCACCTGGTAACAAGAAGCAACGTGCAATTTGGGGGACAAAATACAACAAGGGATATGCATTAATAACCACATCGGTGACAAAAGAGGTAAGCCGGTATATCATTTCTTGTGATACTGCATTCCAAACATTAAAGAAGTTCAAAGCACTGTACGATTCACACTCAAAACTTGAAATTATTTAGTTGTTCTTGAAGTTGTTCAATTTGGGGATGAAACATAATGATCCCTTGAAGAGTGTTTCTAAAATAAAAGCCATTTTTCATGATATAGAAGCAACTCGAATTAAATTAGATTTACAACTTACAACTTTTATAAATGTCTGTCACCATTTATATTAACACTATTCGGAATCTCTCCAAGCTAGTGGGAAATTAAAAGATATTACATCTAATAAACTTGTAAACAAAATAGCTGAAAGAGAAAAGGACTTTGGGAAGAAGGAAGCTCCACCTAACTCTAGTGTAGAAACTTTGTGCCTTGCACAAAAGGATCAGAACTATCTTGCTAAAATTGCTAGAAGTGATGAAAGTAGTAGAGGTTGTGGTAGGAGATATCATAGAGGTAGGGGGAAAAGATAATCAAGGAGATAGAGAAAAAAATGATATACAACAAAGGAATTTTAATGATAGACCAGTTATCAAATGTTTTAGAACTGGTAAAATTGGTCATAATGCTGCTAACTGTGAAATCCCTTCGGAGAAAGTCAGTGAAAGAAGAGAATATTGGAATGAAAGGAAATAACATACACCCTTAGATGAGGAAAAATCATCAGAGTCTACACATTACGTTGTTGATCACTGTAATTTTAACATTAATGATGTTTTCAATGCTCGATTTTCTTCATGGCGAGATAGTTGGATTTTGGATTCAACACCGACTTGTCATATGAAATCTAGGCGAGGTTTCTTGGAAAATTTTAGTCATGATATTGATAGTGTTGTTTACATTGCTGAAAAGTCTCAAATTAAACCATATGGAATTGGGTCTATTTGTTTGAAGATACTGAATCTTTCTGATTATGTTCTACAGGATGCACTTTACATTCCAAAGTGTCAGCATAATTCGATGTCTCTTATCCATATTCAGAAACAAGGGAATTCTATTCATATATTTGATGACATCATTAAGATACGAATAACACATGATAAAAAAATAATTATTATGATTGGTATGGGAAGAGGTACCCTTTTAAAATTGAATGGTACTTCATTTAATAATTCTCGTGAAAGCTCTACTTTTTTGGCACATCAAAGTGATATCATATCTCCTAGCTTGTTGTGGCATGCTCGATTTGGTCACATTAATTATGACAACATCAAAATTATGAAAAAACAAGGTATTAAAGGTCTTCCTACAGTTCCAAGAAATATTACACCTTGTGATGCTTGTATTCTAGAAAAAACATTATGAACAACATTTTCATAGTTCTTCCTTAATATATTCACAAAAATTAGGTGTTATATATTCATATTTATGTGGAATTATGCCAATTTCAACTTCTAATGGAAATAAATATGTGCTGACATTTTCTGATGATTACTCGAGAATGTGTTGGGTGTATTTGTTGAATATAAGTCACAAGTGTTTGAATTTTTTAAAAATATTCATTTTATTACAATTCAAACTTAAAAGAATATAAGAATTCTCAGAACTCATAATGGTGCTGAATATACTTCTCATGTTTTTGAAAAAAAAATTGAAGGACAATGGAATCAAACATTAAACTACTATACCTTATAATCCACAACATAACGGCGTTGCATAATGCATGAATATGACTTTGTTTAATATGATTAGATCTATAATGTTTTTTAAGAATGTGAAGTCGATGTTTTCGGGTGAAGAAATTATTTATGCAACTTATATTAGAAATGGTTGTCCTTCTTATGTTATTAACAATAAAACTATTTAATAACTTTAGTATGATAAACTCCCAATTGTTCATCATTTCACAGTTTTTGGATCAAAATGCTATGCTTTTATTTCTAAGAAACAACGAAATAAATTAGGAGCAATAAGTGAAAAATGCATATTTTTAGGTTATTCTAATACTTCCAAAGCATACAGGTTGTATGATGAAGTAAACAAGAAGTTAATTTTTTCCAAAGATGTTATTTTTCTTGAATCAGATAAAGATAGTTCCATTGCTGATAGACAACTGGCTCATTTGGTGAAATTTGCATCTCAATATTTTTTTGAATCCGATAATTATGTTCCACATACTTATAGGGACATTCATATTCTGGATCATACTATTGTTCTTTCATCTTTTACTCATGAGGATGTTTCTGCAGAAGAAAAATTGAAGGATAGTGTTGTTTCTGCAGGGTTAGAAATGTTCATGAAGAACCTGTACTTCAGGTTGAGCAAACATCACATCCACTTTAGCAACCTTTACAAAGATGCAAACGTGCTAAAAAATATCCAAGAAAGTATGATTATTTTGAAACCGGAAGTCCTTGTAAAGGTGATTTAGGTAACGTTTCCAATGATTGTGAATTTAATTATTCTACAATTAGTGAACCCATTTATTTTGAAGAAGTTGCTAATTTCTTATGAATGGATAGATGAAATGAAGAAGGAATATGATACAGTTAGTAAGAATGAAACTTGGAGGTTAGTGGATCTTCCTGTTGGCATCCAACGTATTGGTTGCAAGTGGGTGTACATGATAAAGTACAATGCAGATGGTTTTCTTGATAAATACGGGGCAAGGCTCGTAGAAAAAGGCTACACTCAGAAAGAAGGCGTTGACTACACAAAGACATTTTCTCATACAGTGAAATTAGGCACAATTAGAACTTTTTTTTCTCTTGCAACTCACAATATCTGGAAGGCACACCATATTGATGCTAAAAAAACTTTTTTGAATGGTGATATTAAGGAGGATGTTTATATATTTCAGCCATAAGGTTTTCTTCTCAAAGTAAAAGAGAAAAATGTATGTAAGTTAGTGAAGGTTTTGTATGGACTAAAACAAGAATCTCGTGCATGATATGAAAAATTAACTGAACACCTTCTCAAGTTGAATTATAAGTTTTTTTATCTAGATGATGAAACTCTTTTTGTTAAGAAGACTAGAAAGTCAGTTTTATATATGGTTGTGTATGTAGATGATTTGATGATTACAGGAAATAATGATGACTATATAGCGCCCGTCAAAAGAGAATTGATGAAATATTTTGACATGATAGATTTTTGTTTATTACATTTTTATTTAGGGATTGAATTTGATAAGAAACCCAAATAATTTTTCATTTCTCAGAAAAGATATATTGGAAAACTATTGGACATATTTTAGGATCCAATATTGTAATCATGTCGCTAATCCTATGGAGCATAATTTGATAATTACTTCCATTGAAGGAAGTACATTTGAAGATGCAAAAAATTACAGGAAACTTGTTGGATGTTTGAATTTTCTAGCTACTACTTGACCTAGCATAACTTTTTTTGTAGCGTCGCTTTCCAGGTTCATGCATCGGTCATGTGAAAGACATTGGAATGCAGCAAAGCGAGTGCTCACACATTTGAAAGATGCTCAAAGATATGTCATCAAATATTCCAAAATTTCATATTTCCATCTCATTGACTCTTCATATTTTCATTTTCATGGAGATAAGGATAATTTAGTCTCTACTTTTAGTTATTTGATGAGTCTTGGATCAACAACCATTAGTTCGATATCATGCAAGAAATTTGTTCATGTTGATTCTACAATCGAAGACGAATATGTTGCAATATTTCAAGGTACAAAAAAAACATTTCGCTATGCAAAATACTTGAAGATTTGCAATAGAAAAAAAAGGATTCAACTCCACTAATTATTGAAAACTCTTCTGCAATTCAGCTGGCCAAGAATCCTAAGTTTCATGATCGAAGTAAGCATATTAGCAACAAATATCACTTGATTCAACATTATGTAGAGGCCAAAATTATTCATTTGACATATTGTCCTTCTTCAAAGAAGATCACAGACATATTTACAAAGGCACTGGGACATGAAAAGTTTGAAATGCTTAGAATTTTACTTGGTGTAACACCCTCTTCCCACATATACCAACTTAATCAGCCAATCGGGACGAGAGGCTACTGATATAAGATTTAAACTCCTTGACGAACTTGAGGAAGTGGAACCAACGGAATGATGAAAACATCAACAACATCCCCAAGAGGTGACCCAACCTTGTAGACCACTGACCCTTGAGGGAGACAGACTTTTTGACCCTTTTGGACCATAGCCGTAGGAAGCCCAAGGAAAGGTAGCGGCTAGGAGCCTATAGCCACACGAATTCTAAGGAAAAGTAGTGGCTGGTAGAATATAGCCGTAGAAACAACACAACAAGCATGCGGTGAGGGCCCCAATGGGTAAGTTTTGTGCCACCTTTTCAGCCCTAGAGCCAAGGTCCCTACCCATGACTTCTTGAAACTTTAGGAGATGAAAAATAAAATTAAAACAAAGGTACAAAAGCAATCACATCATCAGGAACTCATATCGAACCCTCCTAGACATGACAGGAATTTTGTCAAACATGTCATAAGCATTTAAGCTATAGGTTTAAAAAAGCAGATTTAAACATTGGGGTCTCTTAGTACTTATCTGAGAATCACTAAGAAGCATTTCTCCCCTAGGTCATAAGCTACAATATAATATATCTCATCATAAATACATTTTGTATTCATTTACAGGTAAAAACAGGTATAGATCCAAACATCATCACTAATCGAATACATGGTTATAACCAACACAATGACAACATTATAAAATGGATACAACATCCATAAAATCCATATATAAACTAGTAAATTTGCATACGGAATACCAAAGGAATGATATTTTCATTACCGAATGTAAAAACTAACTGGAGATAGGACTTCCACATTCCACTTGACCATAGATTGGTTGAGCCATGTCTCACTTCATTCAATCACCCTCATGCCATATTCCAAGCATGAATGGTGGGTCTCATCAAACAAATCAATCAAAATCAATCCAGGGATTTTAGAGGCAAACCAACCTCAGCCCTCAACCAGTGACTCCACCTCACGGTTGAACATCACAACCATGGTCTCTACCCAAGCCGTTCCAGGGATAGATAGTGTTTTTCCAACCAGGGCTTCCAGGACTAGTAACTCAACCCCAATTGTTATAGGGCTTCCATAACGTTTGTCTAACCAAGGCTTCAAGGAGTAGTAACTCAGCCCACCTAGGGCTTCTAGAGTTTTTTTCCAACCAAGGCTTCTAAGACTAGTAACTCAACCCACAATTCTCTATCGGGCTTCCAGAGCACTTATCCAACTAATGCTTCCAAGAACTAATAACTCAACCCAAAACTAAATGAATCATGAGAAACAACCATAAAACATTCAATGGAAATAAACCAACCTAATCATGGCTATCCAAGAAATGGCAAGGCCAGGAAAATCCACCTTCATACACCATGCCTGTGCAAACTAGTGAGGAAATCATGCATGCAACTCGATACCTGCAATTAAATCCCTATGTAGTTTTTGATCCTGATGGCCTATCACACTTTCCTGCTCTTCCCTTTCCTTCTTGATCCAAATCACCAAGTATGCACACTCTCCGCGAGTGCTCCAAGAAATTTATAAGTATCCAAGGGTATGAGAGAGAAAGAGAGAATAATTAGAGAGCTCCAAAAATGCACTAACAAAAGGTACCAACTAATCCTCAGAAGGATTTTTATAGAAGAGGCCTCTATTCTATTCATGTTCCAATATTTTCATTCATTTTCCTCCTCACATGCAACCTATTACCCTTCATCTCCCTTTTCTCCAAATTTCCATTTGTTTCACAAATAAATGTGCTAAAAATAAAATTTTCCTCTTTAATGCCTTAGCCATAGCCTCTACTAATTTCCTTAGCCATAATAAACCATGTGAACACCTGCACTAGGATTTTTTTTTCCCAACATTCATCTTGGAATACGTGTCCCATCAACCGTGGTTATTATCTTAACTTTATTGCATGGAATTTTCACTAGGGTTGTTACATAACTCTCCCCCTTGCGTGACTCCATCCTCGGTGCTCAATCACACATATACCTCAGCAAAACCACTGAAAGGAAAACATACTTCCCATGGATCTTTATAAGATATCTTAATGCAGTATTTACAATGATCACCTTGCTGAAAGCAAACCAACATGAAATCATAACAACATGACAACTATAATTACATGACACCATACCGCTTATTGGATCTTTACAACATAGCTCATGGTGGTATTTACATCCATATACATAAGTGCATATACCCAATCATCGCATCAAACATATATCAAAACATCACCAAACATATACCAACATCACACAAAAAATTCTTTGCCTCAACTAGCAAACAAGGAAGGATACATAGACCACATCTTATCTGCCATCTTCCATGTAGCTACATCACACCCAAAGTGTTTCCATTGCATTTTAACTTGATCGATTGCTCGATTCAAGAGCATCAACTTATTTTTATGCAAATTGAACTACGGTTTCAATTGATACTCTCCTTATAGCTCCACCTACAATACATACAAGTCAATAACATGATCACCATATTTAACATATTTCCCAATAAAGGATATATGAAAAAAATCATGGATTTTCATTGTGGAAGGAAGTGCAAGTCAATAGGCCACTGGACCAATCCTCTCAATGATCCTAAAGGGTCCACAAGAGCTTGGTTCCAGCTTGGAACATGATCCAATCCTCAAGGATCTCTTCTTGGGCTTGATACATGAGTACACCCAATCCCCAACCTGAAAATCCTTGAATGATATGTTCATGTTTTCATAACTCTTATGCCTATCTTACGCTTCTTTCAATTTATTCTTAATCACCTGCATTTCCTATTCCATTTCTGCCAATAGATCTAGTCCTATCAATACCCCATTAACTGAATCACTGCAACTGATAGGAGTGTTTCAACTCCACCCATAGAATTCCTCGAATGGGCTCACCATCAATGGCTCATTATACCCTTTGTTGTAGGAAAAATTTACCAGTGGAAGATACTCTTCCCACTTGCGATGTTGATGCATCACATACATCCTCAACGTATCCTCTAATATCCTGTTGACCCTCTCAATATGTCCATATGTATGCGGATGATAGGATGTGCTAAAGGCCAATTTGGTGATTGTACCTGCAAACAAATCCTTCTGAAACTTGGAAGTGAACTTTGCATCCTTTTCGGATAAAATATTTTTTGGAACACCATGTAGTCTGACTATATCTCTGATAAACACATGTGCTACATCACTAGCTGAGTATGTAGTCTTCATCGAAATGAAATGTGCAACCTTTTTCAACACGTCCACCACAACCATGATGTAATCATTTTGTCTAAATGTCATTGGAAAACTTGTGATGAAGTCCATGGAAATGATCTCCAATTTCCACTCTACGATCACAATCGACTATAGTAGTCCACCTGGATGTTTACAATATACCTTAACCATATGAAAATCCAAACATTTGGCTACAAATTCCGCCGCATATTTCTTTATATTCGACGAATATTAAATTCTCTTCACTGTAGTAAAATTATTTTAGTAGCCTAGGTGACCCGAATATGGTTTCACATGAGATTCCCTCAAGATTAGCTTCTTGAGATTACTGTTGCCTTAGTACATATATCCTATCTCTAAATCTAACCAATCCATATGTTGTGAGATGGTAGTCCAAATCTTGTACACCTACATCTGCACGAGTACCTGTACCTACACCACTACTTGTACCTATACCTGTGATAACACATGTACCTATAAAAACACATGTACCTCTGCAGGTACCAACACTGTACCTAAATCAACAATTATACATGTACCTATCACAACACATGTACATGTACCTGTCCTAACACATGTACCTGTAACAATACCTGTACCTATAATTTGTTGAAACTTGTGTACAATCCACATATACATGTGATCCAGTTGCCCTGTCTACAAAATCCTATCATATATGTCTGACCTAGTCATTTATGCTAAATGATTTACATGTATTCACCTCTTAAGATAATCTGCAACCCTATTCTCCTTTCCCCTGATGTACCTGATCTCAAAGTCAAACTCGTTGATCATGCCCAACCATCTAGCCTACCTGACATTCAAATCCGGCTGGTAAAACAAGTACCTCAACCCAATGTGATTACTCGTAAGTACAAACCACCTGCCAAGAATATAGGACCTCCACATCCTCAATGGATGAATGATCACGGCTAGCTCGAGATCATATGTCAGGTAGTTTTTCTCATGCACATTCAACTTTCGTGACTCACAAAATACCACCTGTCCATCCTACATAAGGATTCCACCAAGTCCTCTTTTGCAAGTATTTATGCACACTGCAAACTCCTCGTCCAGATCTACAATCTTTAACAATTGAGCATGTGTCAACAACTTCTTAAGCTACTCCAAACTATCCTCACACTCCTTTGTCTAGACAAACTTCCTACCTTTCCTTTGCAACGATTTAATCAGATAAGAAATCCGTGATAAGTTCCTAATGAACCTCCTGCAATAACCTGCCAATCCTATGAATGATTACACCTCATCTACTTTCTTAGGAGCTACCCACTCCATGATGGCCCTTATATTTTTTGGATCTACTGCAATTCCCTCCTTGGAGACAACATGTCCCAAGTAGTTTACCTTAGTATGGAAGAAACTACATTTGTTGAGCTTAACATAAAATTGATGCTCTCTCAACAACATCAACATCGCTGCCAAATGATCGACATGCTCTTTCTCATTTTTAGAATAAACCAATATTTCATTAATAAAAATAATCACAAAATTATCCAAATAAGGCCGCAACACATTGTTCATAAAACACATAAATGTAGTTGGGGAATTAGTCAAATTGAATGGAACTACAATAAAATCATAACTCCCGTACCTAGTCCTGAATGCGGTCTTCTTTATTTCCCGCTCTCTGATGTGTACCTCATGATAGCCCGATCTCAAGACGATATTAGAGAACATTGTTTCTCCCTTCACCTGATCGAATAAATACTCAATCCTCAGTAATGGGTACATGTTCTTGATGTTCACTTTGTTGAGCTACCTCTAGTCAATGCATAGTATAATAGTGCCATCTTTCTTCTTCACGAACAACACCGGTGCACCCCATGGTGATATAGTTGGCCCAATGTACCCTTTTTCTGGCATTTCCTTCAGTTGCAACTTTGATTCTACCAAATTAGGTGTGCTCATCCTATAAGGTTTCTTTGATGTCATAGATTCCCCCGGGATCAAATCAATAGAACTACTTCCCTATGCCGTGGAAACTCTGAAATCTCAAATGGAAACACATCCTGAAATTTCTATAAAATTGTATACCTATTTAGCACAATTACATCTTTAGCTTCCATATATTTGAAGGCATGTATGTTTCCATAGGCAGGAATACAATGTTGATTAGAGCTTCTGGAATCCTGTGTATTCAGTTCGAAAGACCCAATGTTTTGGGTCAACACTTCACCAATATTTAGGGGTAGAGAGGTTTTTGAGATGATAGGAAGAGTGCATGACCAATATATATATATATATATATATATATATATAAAGAGCTAACGAGAAACTAGTCACTAGAAAATTAGAGATTTAAGGGTAAGATGATAATGATTGAGTCAAAGTAATTAAGAATTTAAATCAATTCATTATATGAACAATTTAAATTAAATTTAAATTAAAATGAATTAATAATCAATAAATAGCTATTAGAGGATAAATTTAATTGATTAAAGAGATAATTGAGAAATTCAAATATAAACATTTCATCAAAGACACTTTTGTCATTTTCTCCCATGGTATTCCTGCCCTCCGCAAATCTCTTTCCCATCTCAACAACATTTCCCCTACATCTAGTTCACCATAGAGATGGAATAAAACCAATCCTTTCCCTTCCTTGACGTTATTGTCATGCACCTCTTTGATGGCTCTCTAACCCACCAAGTCTACCGAAAGAAGACTCATACCGATAGGTATATTCATGCTAGCTCCCACCGCCACCCTGCTCAGAAATATTCCATTCTAAAAACCCTTTTCACTCGGGAAATTCGAATTTCCTCCGCCTGATCCTTTCCCAAAGAAAAATCCCATATTTCCAAGACATTCAATTCTAATGGTTACTCCTATTCCCAGATCAACAGGGCCTTCCATTATAACATCCACACCCTCCTTAACCCCCCCCCCCCAAAAAGCCCCATCCCTTAGACAAGGTAACCCTTCCTTACATTCAAAGGGTCACTGATCGTCTATCCAAAGTCCTCTCTAAAAAAAAAATTAAAACCTTATTTAAACCCTAGAGAACCCTCATCCAGATATTGAGATCTTCCAATGATAGGAATGACCCCATGATAGGTCATGGGGTGTATGACATCCCCTACTCTTAAGGAAAGTCTTACATAGGACAAATTGGCAAACCATTTAAAACTCAGTTGAAAGAACATATGGTCGACAACAACCACAAACACATTTCAAAATAAACCATTGTTGAACACTCCCACTCCACCAATCATCTTATTTGTTTTTATAAATCTGATACCTTAGATTCCACCACATACCATTCTAGTTGCGCCATCAGAGAAGCCCTTGAAATTGAAAAACAACCTAATAACTTCAACCGTCATGACGGTTATCAATTAAGTTAGTCATGGAAGCCCATCATGCACTTTATTTCATCTAAACATTGTCCATCTAATTCTAATCTTTCCTAGCTTCTTCTTTTTGTGTTGCTCCTTTGATTATCTCTTCACTTATCCATTACCCTAGTATTTATTTTAATATATTATAATCTCAATTTGATTCTGTAATAATTTAAATTTGTCCTTTCCTTGATCCAATTAAATGGCTATTATATTTCTCCATCTCCTCTTTTATGCAGGGGCATTAGACACTAGCCAGCAATGTAGGAGTTTTGTCCACATGTTGTGGCTAGGAGGGTTCAGAATCATTCGAATTTGTAACAGCAAGGTGTAAATACCTTAGCTGCCTGTTGCATTTAGGTCAGTTAGAGTCAGTAGAAGTTGAATAGCTTTAAGTTCAGTCCATCTGTAATGTTTCAATTATTCAAATAAATTGTAATTAGGATTTTGGTTTACCGAAAATGGTCCT